>OU342695.1:17505000-18755000 GCA_910589285.2 Mythimna ferrago
TTTTTCTATGTGTATGGGTAGGCGTACTATGTTTTAAGGTTTTTACTGTTTCATTAGACGTATTTTTAGTTTGTTTGGATCTCCTCCGTTATGCTGTACAAAGGGCTTGTAAATAAATAAATAAAGACACACATAATTGTTTTCTAACTTCAAAAGCCATACCAAAACATGTTAAGCGAAACTATTGACATTGTTTATCTTTAATTACCTTCATTAGTGAGAACAAGACAAAAGGCTGCGTAGATCTAATGAATATTGATGTACCAAGTATGTATAATATGTCGGCTTGTTGTTTATCCAATAACACAGAGCTGCTTTATAAATTTAAGTAAATTATGGTTAAATTTAATTTAGTTCACAAGCTAATATAGAAAGATGAAACGTTTATTAAATACAGAATAATAAACAATGGTAAATAGGTACAATACACAAGATCAAAATCAAATAAAAGAACTGAGAATGTAGAAAAAAAAAAATCTTATAAAAAATATAATAAAACGATCATAATTAGTAAAACAAAATTAAAAAAAAGTAAAACAAAAAAAGGAAATGGTAATTGAATGAATAAACTAAATGACAGATAATTACGGACGTAGTAGTAGATATTGAATTACAAAGTACAAGATAAAATCCTCATTAAGCTCGCCTTTGCACTTTTTTTTGCATGAAGATTAAATAATAATAAAATCTCTGTAAAAATGACCTGATATATTCTTTTATGTCCGTCTTGCTGTCAAAATATGCTTTGAAAGCTGAGAGTACCTAAATTTTCCTTCTGACATAAAATCTGAAACTACTTGAAAATCCTCTTTAGGCTGCCCGCTTACGTAATCGGTAAACTTTCCTTCTGACATAAAATCTGAAACTACTTAAAAATCCGCTTTAGGCTGCTGCGGGCCGATTTTGTATATTTGTAACATTGTTCTGTATTTCTGACCAAAATCGGCCTGATTATCTGTCCTACAAAAAGTCGGGGCGGGCAGCCTAAACTCAATTTGGTCTTCGTCATAATTATTATATTATTATTTCCATTTTTTGTTATATGTTGTTTGTACACACTATATTATAAATAGGTAAAGTTTTTTTTTGTTTTAATGTTTTTTTGTTTGTAGAAGGTAATCTCTGAAAGCACTGGTCCGTTTTTTTTTTTAATTAATGATAGGCTTGCGTTTGACCACTATCTCACCTGATGGTAAGCGATGATGTGGTCGACGATGAAGCACGCTTGCCTAGAAGAAACCTATTCACTCTCGACTTAAAGACTCCTAAGTTGTAGCTAAAATTATTTCACCAATAGAAAGCTGCTTTATTTCTGTGTGACGTAAGCTATATTTTATGTATACGGGTGAAGACGTGGGCAAAAGCTAGTTGTGGGATATAACATGTAACACATTAACCTTTCAATCGTGGAAATTACAGACACAATAGAAAGACAATAGGTGCGCGTTTGAATTAAACACACATCCTGCAAGTAGTATGTTCAAAATTGCATACTGCATCGGTTTTAGTTCTTTTCAAAATTACCTGTTTTGATAAATTTTTGATAAGTCTTGTTTGCATTACTAGCGTGCTTGTGTGTGCGTGTGTAGACTGCAATACTGACGCTTTATCAGTGTAATGCATCGATCCCCATATTATTTGCTTACAATTAGGGCAACTCATTTCAGTTCTTGAATTAGAAATGTAACTTGACTTGACTGGCTTGTTGGTGTAGTGGTTAGTGGCCTTGACTGCAATGCCGGAGGTCGTGGGTTCGGTTCCCACCCAGGACAAATGTTTGTGTGATAGGCATGATCATTTGTTCTGTATCTGGGTGTAATTTATCTATAATATGTATATGTGTTTATCAGTTGTCTAGTACTCATAACACAAGCACTGCTTAGCTTGAGACTAGACGGCGTTGTGTTATAGTTGTGGAAAAAAAAAATCGGGTGTATGGGTGTGTATTATCCCACTTCAATCTTACATTTATTGTTGCAGACCTATCACAGTGTAGTTATTTTTAACGCAAAGGTTGACTGATGGAGAATGGCTTGTTACATTAAATCTAATTATGTACAACTACTGTGAATAAAGATTAAATAAATATTCCATTTATAGTCTAAGACCCTACAGTCAATAGTCACGCTTGCGATCTTGTGACCATTAACAAGGTTTTTATAAACTAGAATCTAATACTTACTGCTAAAAGTAACATTAAAATTGTGACTAATTTTTAATTCCATTTAAATTCATTTTTTCTATATGGCCTTGCCCACGCTTACCTTAAACCCCACGCATTTCCCTAAAATATAATGGAAAAATTACTTTGCCAAATGCTGACGCTGGAGGAGGAGGTACCTAACCTCCTCCTCCAGCGTCATACCTCAATGTTGAGGGTCGTGACCTCCCTGCTTCATCACTTTCATTTGAACGATATTCCTCCACCTGTTTCTGTCTCTGGTGGTGTAAAGAGCATCGTACAGTAGAGTCAAGAGCGGTGCGGATTTGGTCGGACCAACGTATTGGGCTGCGTCCAGGAGGTTTTTGCCTTTCTTTTTTCCTTCTTTTTTTAACTTACAAAAAAAAATAATTAGTAAATCGACTGAGAGATTTACAAAAAAGAAATATATTTTATTACTAAGTCGAAGCTAAGCGCAGGAAGTAATTTGTTATGTATTAGACTAATATCTTATAAATCAATCTAAGTCCTACCTTGTCTGAATGAGTTAATAAATTGCAGCTTAGACGTGGCTAAAAATAGATCTGGTTGAACCTGTCCTCGATTACTTCCTCTTTATGTATGTCAGGCAAAACTGTAGAGGGCACGTGTTCACAAGATTTTATAATATCGTTATAATTTTGACATTAAAGTGGATAGTGGATAGTAGTTCTTTTCCATAAAGATAGAATAGAATAGAATAGAATTAATAGAATAGAATAGAATAGAATAGAATAGAATAGAATAGAATAGAATAGAATAGAATAGAATAGAATAGAATAGAATAGAATAGAATAGAATAGAATAGAATAGAATAGAATAGAATAGAATAGAATAGAATAGAATAGAATAGAATAGAATAGAATAGAATAGAATAGAATAGAATAGAATAGAATAGAATAGAATAGAATAGAATAGAATAGAATAGAATAGAATAGAATATAATCACTTTATTGTACACCAAAAAGTAACATGACATAAACATGAACTTAAATCAATGCTACGCTTTTGAATGTGCAATTTAGCTTCACTTTTTTTTTGACTAACCGACATTCTGACAATTCAAAAGTGCCTGTAATTGGTCTATTTGAAATAAACGTCTCTGAGTTCTGATTACTGAGTAAATTTAAAATTATAAAATTTAACTATTTAGGTGTCTTCAAGGCTAGAGTGAATAGGCTCTTAATAATCTAGTGCGCATCACTATTAACGATTGCATCACTGTTTACCATTAGGTTTAGCAAATATTAGGGCCCTAATATAATTGATAATTCGTTAAATTTGTCAAAAAAGACATAAATTTCACGACTTACAACGGTTTATTGAATTATTTCTGCTTTATCATCATGACCGTTCGAAAGATTTTTGTGGGTAATTTTTTGATAAAAATCTGTGTAAAATGATTAGATTTTTTCTTTAAATAAATTAATCAGTTGAATCTTGAATTATTCTACAAGGCTACAATGAATAGGTTCTCAAAAAACCAGTGCGTTTCACCATCAACGATTGTATCATTGCATACCATATTAGGTGGGATCGCAGTCAAGTCAAAATATCTAATATTTATTTATGAAATTAATAAGAGCGCTGTTTATACAAAAAAATAAAATAGGCCATTGAATCGCGAGGAAATTATACAAATAAATGGTTTTTCTACCAAAATTATGTATTCCGTATTAAAATTACCCACCATAATAGGTATGGCTTAATGTTTAAGGAAAACCAAATTGGAGAAACCCGAACACAAATAATTTTATCCTATTTCTCAGATCATTAATAAAAATATTTTTTAAGTTTATGAATGATCAGAGCTTAAGATCTAGATCATTAATCATTTAAATTATATTTCAAATCGCTTTTTAATTTTTTTATGCTGCAATTTATATACTTAAATAGACACTTTGGTAGGTATTTGAAATATCAAGTTTTATAAGAAGTTTGTGCAAGAAATAAATTGGATAGTGTGATATATTTCTTTCTAAAACATATAGCAGAGTTAATTTAAATTAACTTGTGCGCGATGGTGAATGTAGTGGCAATGATGAATGACAACGGTTAATTGTAATGAATGAATAAAATAGTTATTTATAACTTTGAAAGTAAAATAAAAATGTATAATTTTAATTGCGAGTCTTTTTTATAATATTTTTTTTAAATATAATTTATAAATAAATTAATATTTGCGATATTAGTTTAATTTTTTTAATATTTTAAAATTAGTCTCACAAAATATTAATAACTAGCTTTTCACCCGCGTACATAAAACTGTCACTCAGGAATAAAGGAGCTATCTATCCGTGAAAAAATTTCAGTAATCGGACCAGCAGTTCCAGATATTACCTCCTACAAAAAAAAAAAAAAAAAAACTTTAACTCTTTATTACATTAGTGTAGATTGTTGTATTTTTCTTAGTGTAATTAATAACCCCCTATACGTCTTGATTTAAACTGTTATTGCAGACACTGAAATGCAATAAACAAATAATAATGTTTCTTAAAATGTTTTTAAGAAACATTATTCTCGAAAACATGTTACAATAAAAACTGTACAAAAATATTTCTCATGAAACAAACTGGCCTAACTGAACCTCAATAATAGTAAAACTCTAGGACTAACACAAATAGATAGCATCAAGCACAATAAAAGTTCTACACATTGTTCCTCCTCAAAAATATAAAAAAAAACAAACCCTCGTTCGCTCTTTTATAGACGAAACCGGAGGTAGTTTGCTAGTTCGCTCACTCTCGGTAACAATTCTGAAGACAATGTAAGACAAATGGTGTGAAAGAAAGAAGGGCGCCACCTCGCAGTATGAAAAAAATATAGAGCGCTGTTTTCAGAAGTACTCGGTAGGTATCTCATAACATAAAAATAAATGTCTTGTGTACCATTGAAGCTGTTGCTTCGTTGTTTATATCGGTATGGCTCAACTTTTACAGTGCTTGTAAAAACTTAGGAATATGTAAGGTTTCTTTAGTATCATAAAAATCAGTAAAGGGCGAATTGCTCCAGGGTATTCTGCGAAATATATTTTTTTAAATGTTTTTCGCAATTTGCAATTCAGTATCAGATAGTAAAACAAAACAATAAATTGTCTTTACACAATTATACTCGTTAAAATCATTAAAATGGAATAGGAAGCTACATTTTTTTAAGTTGGATAATCATCCGATGACATTCTCTGCTATTGGGCGGAGCGAGAGGGTGTGTCAGACTTTTACTGACTAAAAACCCACTCTTGTTCCTTCGTTGCACAAACACTTGGCTTCAGTAGGCATCGACCTTGCTGGGTCCCTACGGTTTGCTGACATGTCCTTGCGGCGCGCTTGGAACAGTACGCGCCGTCGACGACTTGGGCTTAGTCCGGATGGTTACCAGACGGTCGAACGACGAGCTACCCATTGCTCACCGTCCGCAAGCCCGCGCCTATGGTGGCCATAGGAAGCTACATAGGGTTTATAGCTCCATCCCTCTGTTTCGGTTGCTGACTGACATTTTAACATGTCATGATAAGGTCCCTGGTCTCATTCATACTGTAAGACAGCGGTATCCATGGTATTTTTCCTTAGCTTTCCTTAGCTTTCCTTAGTGAATGCAAGATGAATACAGATTTGTCTGTAATAATGCAAGATCGGTTCTTCTGTACTAGGTTCCTGTTAAAGGGATCTTTTTTAGGAAAAAAACTTTGTCCCACAATAAAAATTACTCCTGTGTCGTGTTCAATCCTTACTAATATTATAAAAGCGAAAGTGAGTTTGTTTGTTTGTTAGTTTGTTACGTCTTCACGCTTAAATAGCAAAACCGATTTTGATGAATTTTGGTACAGAGATAGTTGGGACCCTGGAGACGGACATAGGCTAATGTTTTTATAAAAAAAGTGAGAAAAGGGGGAGAAAGAGGGAAGGTCTTTTATGTACGCGGGCGAAGCCGCGGGCAAAAGCTAGTTATAATATAAACCTGAATATAGTTTCTTTTTTTTTTAGAATCAGTAACTGAATCGATTTCAATAATTTTTACATCATGTTCTAATTTTTCCTAAAAATATTTAAAAAAGGTCACATGTGGACACCACCGACACTAAGTACAAGACAGGCCACGGCAGGTCATAGCGGGCATTAGGTGCTAGCGCACTTCTGGGTGCGGAAGCAAAACAACCCCTTAGTCACTCCGGTGGCCCGGTGACCATGTTTTTATGTCGCCAACCATAACCGGCGTATAACTTTGTGATTTTTCATAATACAGTTTTGGAATTTTGAACATAGATTTTTTACATAAAAATACCAGGCGTTTCAGGTTTCGCATATACTAAAAATAAGGTTAACCAGAAGACTTTTTTTTTGGCCGAATTTTTTTTTTTTGAACCTATAGACTGCACCAAGTAGGCTGTTGCAAACATAACCTGGCAAGAGAAGAAAATTATAGACCCTTCCAACACTTAGTGCGATTGCGGTGCTCCTGACCATGCGATGGACCACTAGAGTGCCCAAAATGTCCCACACAGTTTGGAGCACTTTGGAGGACCTTTAAAAGCGCCACTGACGCCTACCTACTAGGCCCAAATATTTTGAGGGGGAAAAAAACTATTGAATCGAGAAAAAGCTTCTCACCAAAGTATGTGAAATAAAATATTTTGAATCGAATTGGTCTTTTTATCGTTCTCATAACAAGAATAGGCGTTAAGATCAAAATAGAGTTGTTTAGATGTTTTAACAAAAATATAGCAATATAAATATTGCATAGCGCTTTTGTTTACACAAACAAACTTTTTATGACACCTTAAACTTTCATTATATGAATATTTGGTATTCTTTAGGGACTAAGGACTTTAAAAGCGCCACTGACGCTGCCTACCTACTAGGCCCAAATATTTTGAGGGGGAAAAAAACTATTGAATCGAGAAAAAGCTTCTCACCAAAGTATGTGAAATAAAATATTTTGAATCGAATTGGTCTTTATATCGTTCTCATAACAAGAATAGGCGTTAAGATCAAAATAGAGTTGTTTGAATGTTTTAACAAAAAATATAGCAACATAAATATTGCATAGCGCTTTTGTTTACACAAACAAACTTTTTACGATACCTTAAACTTTCATTATATGAATACCAAACGGTTGTTTTATAAGTAAACACTCCAAAAATCATAACATTTTTCCATAAAAAATGCTGCTTCATGCAAACTTTTGAAGATAAACTCCACTTCTTTGCAAAACAACTTAAAAATAACAAAGCAATAAACAAACGGTGAACGTAAAAAAAATGTCTTAAATAGCCACAGTCGACCGCCAAATGACTCAAATACGGCCATGACTCCACACACCTAGAAATCTAAAAATAACCAGCGACTTTGAAATCTTGGATATTTTCGTAACAAGTTTTGGTCAGCAATTTACATTAAACTTGATATAAGGTCAGATTCCATTTACGCATGTCTGCTCATTCGCGATCGAACGCTTTAAATGTGTTCGCGAAGATTTTGCTGGCGGCCTGTGCGATGTCGCGTAAATGTGTCAGTACATCCAACTAGATAACGTTAACTGGGGGGAATTTTGCAACTATGGAGATTTTTATTAAGCAAAAATGAAATGCGAAACATGTAGTTAAAAATAATTTTCAATAGTCAAATCTATTATTAATCATTCGTTTAATTTTTTGCTCGTAGATTATTATTTTACAGAAACTATTTGCTTTTCTTTCGTCATTGATTTTTACGCGTATATATATTATTTTACAGAAACAAATTTTTTTTTTTCATTATTGATAGGGTTGCGTTTGACAGTGGTCAATCGCAAGATAGTGGTCACATTTGATTTTAAGCGATACTGTGGTTATGATGGAGCACGGTTGGCCAGAAGTGGCCTATTCACTCTTAATTTACCCTAGGGTTGTAGCTATCAAGAAACACAGATTTCGGAAAGGAATTTAACTCCTTAAAGTTTATTCTATTCTATTCCTTAGCTATACCACTATTTAAACCATAATGGTTTAGTTTTAAATAAGTTTAATAAAATACCCTAAATGCAGTCAAAGATCTTCGTAATATCAATAAAACCTAGCCTTTTCCCAACTATGTTAAGATCGACTTCAAGTCTAATCGGTTGCACCAATATTTTATATGGAGCGAGTGTCTATCTGACATGCACATCGTACTAATTGGGTTACAGATTAACACAGACAGACCCCTTGGCAACACAAACGTTCTAAAAACTTATAAAAAGAAACGTGTAAATCAAACACTGGCTTTACTTCACATTAGATCTAACTTTATCTAGTTTTTGTCTGGCTTTAATATAATAATATTTAACATTCAATTCGTCTAGCGGAGTCTCATAAAAAAATATAATAGAATTAATTTCAAACAGACATGTTATGTCATTTTGAAGTCAAGAAATATTTGTAATAAACAAATAACTGCTGTGTCATTTAGCTATAATAAGAACTATTAATAGATATCACAGTGACTCAGCAAAAATGGTTTTTATGTAAGTAGTCTATTGTTGATGGAATATCTGTAATGGCCCCCTGATCTATTTTCGTTTTCATGTGTCCAGGGCAGATAGTTGTTTGTGTTGGTATGAACCCGAGGGAAGAGAGGGATGAAATGGAAGTGACTAAAAGAGTTATGAATATAAAAGTGGATTGATGGACAGGAAGAGGAATGTCAAAGAAAAAATTAATATAATATATCTAGTCCTGACTTCAGACGATGGCGTTTTTTTTGATGATAATAATGATGATGGTTAGAAGAGATTGTTTAGTTTTTGCCAGCACGGGCTCACTCTTTTTATGAGTATATCTCTATATCAATAATCATCACAG
Organism: Mythimna ferrago; assembly: GCA_910589285.2. Taxonomy (NCBI): domain Eukaryota; kingdom Metazoa; phylum Arthropoda; class Insecta; order Lepidoptera; family Noctuidae; genus Mythimna; species Mythimna ferrago. The sequence continues at coordinate 17,514,018 of OU342695.1, forward strand.
AATACTCGTCAGCATCATTATTTCAGCCAAAAGACGACCTCTACCGGACGTAGGCCTCTCCCAAGTGTTGCCACAACAACCGGCTCTGTACGTCTCGTGGAAGGCCTCTTACAAGGTCATCATCGATCTCGATGATCTGGTAAGGTAAACTGATGACTTGGAGAGAGGATCATAGGAATCCATTCCGATAGATACAAGGCGTACAGGGTCGGTCATTATGGCAAGATTTGAGTGAGACCTATGTCCAGCATTTGATTTCTTTCAGCTGAAATGATGATAACGAATAAAAAACGCACAAAAAAAAAATTAAAAAAAAATAAAGAAAAAAATCATTTTTCACCGACAGAAAGCAGTTTTAATAATAATATAATAATAATATTCCACAACTACCACACAACGCTGTCAATTTAAAAATATATTGTAACATGTAAAAAAATGAATTAAGGAAATAATAATAATATTCCACAACGCTGTCTAGTCCCAAGCTAAGCAGAGCTTGTGTTATGGGTATTAGACAACTGATAAACATACTTATATTATATATTTCTAAATACAAACATATTATAGATAAATTACACCCAGACACAGAACAAATGGTCATGCTCATCACATAAACATTTGTCCTGGGTGGGAATCGAACCCACGACCTCTGGCATAGCAGTCAGGGCCACTAACCACTAGACCAACAGGCCAGTCCAGTAATCCTGAGTTACATAGTCTATATTTTATGTACGCGGGCGAATCCGCGCGCAAAAGCTAGTATTTTATAATATGAATAAAAATTTATATATTTTTTTAGATTTTCGTGATTAGAAACACTGTCACTTTTTACTAAGGATAATTATGTGTATATGAGTAAAAAAAATGACGTATTAAACTCGACCTCGACGATCTGAGTTTTTAGGTAGAATGCAATTACCTGTGACTTAGGGATTGGATTTGATTTAATTAGATTTCCTTAATAAACTGTCTTCTTTGATTTGCTTTCTTCGGACTTACGGATAAGCCACAGGTTAGGTTGGTAGGTAGGTAGGTTTGGTAGGTAGGATAGGTAGGAGTAGGGTAAGTTAGTAAATTTATCTTATTTATATTTTTATTTAAATGAAGATATCCGCAGGAGAACCAAGGTTACCGACATAGCTCGAAGAATCGCCAAACTGGCAATGGGCAGGTCACATTGCACGCAGAACAGATAGTCGATGGGGACGAAAGGTTCTGGAGTGGCGAAAATGTACAGGAAGACGCAGCGTTGGAAGGCCTTCACAAGGTGGACCGATGACCTGGTCAGGGTCGCGGGAATGCGATGGATGCGTGACGCATAGGACCGGTCGTTGTGGCGACGCTTGAGGGAGGCCTATGTCCAACAATGGAAGTCTTTCGGCGGATATGGATGGATGGTATGGATACTTTTATTTGACTTCCAAAAAAATCACTAGAAATAATCTAAATGGCATAACAAAGTTCGCCGTGTCAGCTAGAAGATTTTCCCATTTAAATTACCTGTAGCTTATCATAGAAGTATGCAAATCAAAGAAGACAGCTTATTAAAGAAATTTAATTAGAAGTTAAACCCGATCCCTTTTTATCTGCATTTTAATGAATTTCTTTCTAAATACCTTATAATTTTCTCATTAAGATACTATTTCACAAAGAATGTCGTTTCCTTGCTTGGCAAAGGTAATTTATTGTACACTTTTTGCATTTTTAGTTAATTGTGCCTTATGGGAATTCGGAAAAATACTTAGCGAATTAAAACAGTCCGCTTAAAAATCAGAATAAGGAAATGAAATGGAAGTAATTTTTTTTTTAAGGTGGAAATTTTCTAATGACTTTTCTCACTCTGAAGGGCCCTTTTCCTGTCACGCGTTTTTAGCCCGCAGGAGCTTCTCGTCCGCATGCGGACTGCCCGCATCCTATCATTTGATAAATGATTTTCCTAACATGCGGCTAGAACGCGCGCGGAACGCGGATTGGCTGCGGGCGCGCAGCCCGCGTTCGCGCTATCTGGATGCGGTGATCTTCTGCCTTCAGTGTTGTTTTTACTGTGAAGCGGGTTGCACGCATGCTCATAGTCCGCATATATCGCAAAGAAGTTTACCACTGGCGACACGCACAACATTGCAGCAGCAAACGAAATCTTTGTCCTGCGTGTGGCCCGGAGCGTGCTATCACCCGCATACGGACGAGACCCGCGTGCGGGATAAAATACGCGTGACAGGAAAAGGGCCCTAAAGCGGAGTGGAAGGGCGTGTCAGACTTTTACTGACTAAAACCGCATCTATGTTCCGCATCCTAGGAGCACGGGTAACCCTTTCAGAAGTCATCTTCAGGAGTCGCTTCGGCTCTGCTGGGGCCCTACGGTTTTGCTGACATCTCTTTCAGGCGCGCGTGGGACACTACGTCGTCGACGACTCGGGTTTTGATAAAACTTAGTACACGGGTAGACTAAGCACTATAATAGCACATAGTATACTTTATTTCTCGGGAGTATGTTAGGATAATAGGGTAGTTTCCATGGTCAAAATAATTACATTTTATTTAGTCCGTATTTTAGATTATAAAAAAATATTGGACACGTATTTTTTCTTTTTTCGATTAACAAAAAATAAATAAGATATAGCCCATTTAAGTCACACCTAGTGACGTTACACGTAACTTAAATGGGCTATATCTTATTTATTTTTGGTTTAATTTACAAATAAAAAAATACGTGTCCTTTATATTTGAATAATCTAAAAGACGGACTAATTATATTTTTTACGGCAACTAGCCTATTATCTACTATCACGCGTTCGAACCCGCTGGCAGTAGCTAGTACAGCTATATATTCCTTTCTTTCTTTAGGAATAGCTCCTGTATCGTGTGTGCGTTCACAAACATGTAAACTCATATGCACAAGACACCCAGACCCGGTACACTTATCTGTAGACTATACAAATATTAATTAAGAAGAGCAGTAGTGGCCAAATGGTAACGACCCTGACTAGCCAGGCTGGCCATTACTTTTTGTAATTTATTTCATCACCACTGCTCTCAAAACGGTGAAGAAAAACATTGTGAGGAAACCGGCATATCCTAGAATCAAAAATTCGAAGACATGTGACATCCTCCAACACGCACTGGGCCCGCGTGGTGGATTACGGCCCGTTCCTTCTTCTAGAAAGGAGGCCTGAGTCCCAGCAGTGGGAACTTTTTAAGGTCGACTATGCTGTGCTATACAAATATTTGTCACGTGCGGGAATCTAACCCGCGACACGCAGCACAGCAGTCAATTGCTTAACCACTGCGCCAACCGTGCCGTCAATATATTAGAATCGTATAGAACTCTCATAAACTGGGTCAAGGCGCCAATAACGTACAAAGTCCGGTGGACTTAGTACGAAATAGCTTTAGCATCCCTATCTATTGGTGCGACTGTTAACGACTCCACTTAACGATATGTGGCTAGTTCCAGCTTAAATGGGTAATAAAAACATTGCTAGAAACTTGTATTGCTTTCAGTAGCAGTGAAGACAGGCTGGTTTCGAAATTGGGTTTATAAGCCTAGACGTAAATTAACTTTAACTACTTCGCTGTTCTCATGATCGTAAGCATGACTACTAACAGAACCCTCCTAGATTCAATACCCAGGACTATCTTTCACGCCCGGCTCTGGTTCATGAAATGATCAAGAGCGACAGGAAATAGAAACTGGTAATGCTAGCGAAAGAGAGGACCGCAACTTTGAGGAAAAGTCATCCGAACGCCTTAGCTGCTGCCAAAGAAGACGCCTCGGACGTCAAGAGTCGCAAGATGATCCTCGACCACCGTACGCGTCCAGCCTTCCGGTTAGGCCAAGCCCGAACCCGAGTCGTCGACGTGTGATGTCTGCCAGGACTGCAGGTCCAGGATTATTTTTGGAAAGCCACGACCCTGGAATGCAGAGGACTAATAAGGGAACACGGGAGCACCCAAAGCGAGGAACGGTATATAATGGCTTCCCACCCTTAAAAAAAGGACGAAAATTAGCCTTCTATTGAGTTCCATAGCTACTTCATCTATGATTTGATCAGTTAATTTATGGTAAGGTAAGGTATGGGTGTGTGGTATGGTGATCTGGGACAGTTAATTTATGGTAAGGGGTAAGGTGTCACACATCAAAGGAATTGATTTTTTTTTTTCGATGGGAAAAATCATCTTATGACAACCCCCGTTCTTCGGCGGAGCGGGAGATAGTGTCAGACTAACTAAACACTTATTGCGCAACCAAGACATATACGTATTAGTAAACAAATAAGCTTTTTTTGAGTTGGTAAATCATCCAAAAACTTCTCCCGCTGTAGGGTGGAGCGGAAAGGAGTGTCAGATTATTCCTGATTAAAGTCACACCTATGTTCAGTTTACCGTTTGTTTTATAGGACCATGAGTTTCTTGTTCAGAAATTCCTCGTTCTAGCGAGCATCGGCTCTGCTGAGCCTTTACGGTTTTACTGACATCTCCTTGAGACAAGCGTAGAAAATGGAGCGCTATCGACGACTCGGACTCGGTCCTTACCGGACGGCCGGACGGCGGGCTACCCATTGCTCATCGTTGCGGACGATGAGCAATGCGTAGCTCGCCGTCCGGCCCACGATCGCCGGAAATCGCGAGATTTCAATAGCTACTTCACTTATAACAATGTCTTTGAGATACAATGTAATTTATGGACAAGGTGTAACATCATACATTACAAACAGTAGGCAAAACAAAGAGTTTTAACAATGAAGAATATTCAATAGTTACCATCTAAGGAATTGAAGACAACAGACTAAAGATTTCTTACATAACCAAGAAATATAGGTACATATTAGTAAACAATGTACGCTATGGGTTTAATGTGAATATTATAACAGTATCCTTAGTTCCTTACATACCGTTCGTTTCTTACATATTCATGTATCTTTTCATACTACCTGATGGAAACATAACTATGTATTATAAAATATTCCACGTTCATGGCTAGAACACTTAATAGGTCGTTTAATATTCTCATTTAATCACACTGTGTCATGGATACTAATTAGTTGAGGACTTGGCTTTTCTACTTGCCTCATTTGGGAGTAAATATGTGCTTATCGACACATGTCGAGGATATTTTTATTCAGAACCAATTTTGGGTAGGTACAAATTTTTTTTTTTTTTTTTTTATCTAGCCCATACTGTCCCACTGCTGGGCAAAGGCCTCCCTCCACTCCTTCCAATGTTCCAGGTTTTGAGCCACCTCTTTCCAATTCCCAAGGAAGACATCCAAGTCACAATCACAAAAATAAACAAAAAATACAAATCACAAAAATTTAACTCGATTGTTTTTTTACGTCTGTAAACAACATTATTTTAAGTATAATTATGCAAAACCTCAATATAGGTGGTTCAGAATCAATAACTGAATCGATTCCATTAATTTTTACACCTATTTTTCCCAAAACTATTTGAAAAAGGTCACAAATTGGAAACCACCGACACTAAATACAACACAGGTGACGGCAGGTCATAGCGGGCATTAGGCGCCAGCGCACAGCCAGGTGCGGGAGCAAAAAAAAACCCCTCAGTCGTCTGGATGGTCCGGTGACCATGCATTTGTGTGGACACTGAGTTAACATAACAAGCTTATAACTAAGTGATTTTTCCTGATACAATTACGAAATTTTGTACATATATTCTTTACTTAAAAGTACTCGACACATGTTTCGGGTTTCGTATAATTATACTAAAAATAATGTTGTATAGGTATTTCAGAACTCTGGGGTTTGGTACTTTCGAAGGCTAGAGGGGAGACAAGAGGCCAAAACCGACTGAGGCTCCTTCGGCACTTTTAATGGAACGTGGTACCAACCGATGATTCTCTACGTGCAACATGCACTGCAAATGATATTAGATGATGTTAAAACTAAGGGCCAACGCTGCGTTAAGCGGAGGCCCGCGCTGGTGCCCGTAGAGTGACGTCGCACGTGTGTCTTTGAGGCGGTCCCAGTAGCGGAAACCGGACCTGCGCAGTGTCGCTAGTTCACTTGGAACCTGGGTAAGTTTGTAGGTGTCATAGTTTCTGAGATTTTGTGATTAATCAGTGAGTGGTATTTCGCTTTTATATGTATGGATAGGTTAGTCCTACTTAATTTTTTTAACTTATTCCTTTAGTGGTTATGGTGTGCATGTAGTCGTGGCAATGGAGAACTTTAATGTATTATTAGGACGCGGTTGCCCGCGACAGAGCATTTTTGTATAGGATCGCGCGGTCGCCCGCTTAACGGATCGTCAGTCCTAAGGATACCGTCATTTTGCACTTTTCCACAAGTCCGTAACACTACCTCAAAAGGTCTAATTGTCTATAGTGCTGTATAAAGTAAATAAAACATGATGTAGGTTACCAAGTAAGGCCGTCTATTTAAATGTAAGTTCCCTAGTTTTCCATAACAAGCCATTATTGAGAACTTCCGCTGCAACATTCAAACTATACACGATCAGATAACTCGAGGGCATAAAATAAAGTATTTAGATAAACTATATAACTATAGAAATGTTTAAACAAAGCAATAAATAAATTTGAATATAAAGAAAATCAACTACTCGTACAAATGATGATTATAATGATAGATGATTTTTATTTTTGCAAATCACATCACATTTCACATTTATCACACTAATGTAATAAAGGTGAAAGTTTGTGAGTGTGCGTGTATGTATGTTTGTAACTTCTTCACACTCGAAAGGCTGGGTGGATTTCGATTGCAGCGCCAACTACCGGTTTTTATTTTATTTTCAAAGCCAAAACCAACTCAAATGTACACACAAAGTTTCATCCAAATCGGCCAAAGTGTTTAGGAGGAGATAGGTGATAAACCTATATAACCTACGGTAGAATTATGACTATTGCTCTCTATGTGTATCGTCTTTCCATTTCAAACATTGTAACAGTACCTGTACTAACATTGAAACTGACAGTTAAACCACAAAATAGATAGGTACAGAAGTCAATCTACATACAAAGCGCGCTCGAGCAACGCACACATAGACACCTCTCACGGACACGATATCTTGGAGCGCCTCGGACCACTCGTCGAACAGTTCCGGGTCAAACGCTCATTAGTGTGCGTCCACCGAGCGTAGGTATAAAAAGTGAAGTACATACATGAGGTTATCTTCTGTACCTATCTATTTTGTGGTTGAACTGGTTGGTAATGTCAGTGCACTTTGCAACGAAATTGAAGTACCTATAGCGTCTCGGATAACACATCTATGATTTTTATGCCATATCTAATTCTTGCTTGCGCTTACGGCGTTAGTAAGTTGTAAATTATATTATTGTAATAAATTAGGTGTTTAGTGATAGATGTGTACGTAATAAAATATAAAATACTGAGACAACCAGATGAAATTGAATTATTTTTCAATAACTCATTCTCAACTCTATTCATACAGATAAATAATATTTTTAAACAATTAAGTCATAAATTAGTGCGCCTCAACTTCAGAGGTTGCATCACTGCTCACCATCAGGTGGGATCGCAGTCAAGCACTAGTTTATGTCAATTAAAAAAAAGTAACAAAAAAAAATTTTTTTGTTGCATATAAAAAAATTATATTTAAAAATTATTTATATAATATAATTTATAAGTTTTGCTTTTTTTTACACATAAATGTAAGATTATTTTTTTCCGGACATAAAATATACAATTGATTCGTTGCGACATATAAACTACATTCAAGAACAATATATCATCTTTTAATTAGATCGGTTGTCTGGTTTGATACACAAAGCCGCTATTACGTCGGCAATTAGCAAGGGATCGACTAATTAATTGATGACCCAAGTTAGCTACAGATTAATTCGAGAGAGTGCTAAATGACTTTTCTGTTTGTTTGGCTACGTAATTATATTTATAATAAAATCATCATAATTTTTTTTTGTGTTTCAGAGCGTTGTATTTTTTTAAATTTTGAAAACTGTAAAAGCCTTTTTGGTGTTTCTTATGAGCGTCTTTTTTTCGAGGTACATTTCCATGCAACCGCTCTTACGTGGTTATGATGTTATTAAACATCTTTCTGTAGATGTTTTTGATACACAGCTATTTTGTGGATATTAAGTCAAGTCAAGTCAAAAGTTTTTTATTTCACATAGGCCTACATGGGCACTTATAAAACATCAGAAACTAGAGCACGGTTCGAAATTGGTCGTTTCCTATGGAGAAGAACCGGCAAGAAACTCCATGGTTACTCTTTTATAAAAATGCTTACAATATTTCCATTTATCTAGGCTTCTATATAGAAATCAAATCATAGTGCAAAACTAATCTAATAAAGACATCTGAATATCAGCTATTTTGCGTCAACCATGATGTACTCATATATTAAAAATATTAAAAAATACATCAATAGAAGCCTTGCACATTTGATGGAGAGTCTGAATGACGACAATTTTTCTAAAAACTTTTAAGGGTTTGAAAAAAGACGTATTTCCTGGTACAAGTTTTGCGAAATATTCGAGTAAATCACGGAATTACCGAATGCCAACAGAGTTTTCAGGCGTTATCTCACTTCTTCTGCATTGCCTCTTCATCAATCATCGCATTGGATTGCGTTAGATAAAGCAACAATCTTTTAATCTATGGAAAAGGACCTATGGAAAGGAGGTACTTTCCTCTTAAATTATTTGTACAATAACGAATATAGTAAGTAAATATAGAGTATAATGGTATTTCAAATTACATTAAAGATAATAAACTCTAAGAACAAAATCCTTCGATGAAAATATCAAAAGATATCTCTACAATGTCAGGTTGTCAGTGTCAGTGCTACTTTAAGATATCATGCGGTTGTTGAACTCTTGGTATCTATTTGAAAATCTAACAGATAACGTCTCAAGATGTCTACAAAAGCTCTTAGTAGTCTGGGAAAGGTAAAGAAATTGAGTGGTGTAGTTTTAGCTAGGTACACTAATATTATAAAGGAAAAGTTTGTAAGACAAACTAAGAGAGCTGTTTAAATGATTTTAGTGATTATAATTCTGTAAATAAATACGTATGGCTACCAAACGCGGTCGCTAGGGTGGTACAATTTTTTTTTTCTCAAATCCTTTCGTAATAGTGAAATTATGTGGTCCTACTAGTTCAATTCTTATTGTAAAATATTATCTGTAAAATATTATTAATTAATTTTCAGTGCAATAGCCCGCGCATCGAACTGCAATTTTATATGAATTAATACAATAGTGATTTTTTTTTCTTGTAATAATATTCTAATTTTAGTACTTAATGAATTATTTTTGTAATAAAATTCATATAAGTTTAAATATAGCTATCTAATTTTAGTAATGAATTACTTTTGTAATAAAATTCATATAAGTTTAAATATACTTACTTAAAGTTTTCGAAAATTCCCAAAACTTCAAGTCAAATGTTCGGGCTAAAGATGTGACATTACCAATAATTACCAATAATTGTTTGTTTAGACGTAACATAATATTCCTATTAGAAGATGATTAAACAAAAATAAAAAAGTTCCATACATTAGTGACCCACCCTGGCGGCGCAGCTGGTCGCCGCTACCAACAAAATGTATATAGCTCTATAGAGAGTTACTAACCTGGTGTCCGTTTGGTTGCGCAACCAATTTGGTGGCACGACCAGCTCGAACGGTTGGCGACTCTGGTGTGTGTATGGTTTCTAGTTTGGTAGCTTAGGACTATATTTCACCGGTACACTATGGCGGCGCAAACGGTCGCGCCACCATGGTGTCCCGGTGAAATATAGCTCTTATAGGAAGAAACCAAAGTTTTCATGGAGAAACCTACTGTCACATTGGTCAAGCCGATGGCAGAAGCTAGTCGATAATAAAAAAAACAAGATATAAAAATAACAATAAATAAATATATTATACACCGCTAAATTTTGATCGTTTTAATCCCGTGGAGGGTCGATCCGGTACATGAAATACTATCTCCACGGGATTAAAACGATCAAAATTTAACGGTATATATTATGACTTGTCCAACTGAAAAAGAGGTATACTCGGAGATAACACTAATGAAAGAAATACGCAAAGAATTTCATTAAATAAATGTATAGTTTTTCTATTCTTATCTTCACATTTTAATGAACACACGAATAAATAGAATTCTAGAAACATAACGTAAACAGTGGAGGCTTAGTAACCTACATACGACCACAAGGTAAGCTTTTGTATAATGTAGTTAAGTCCCTTGAAGAAAGCATCCAGCGAGTGAAGTCTTTGTAACATCGTGTTTAGAGGCTTTACTTAGACTTTACTGGTACTTAATTTAGATTCTCTTCGTACTATATACAAGCTTATTTTTAGTATATAATATGCGGAACCTGAAACCTGTCTAGTATTTTTACGTAAAGAATCTTTGTACAAAATTTCAAAACTGTATTAAAAATTACAAAGTAATAAGCTTTTTATGTCAGCAAAAATACAAGGTCACCGGGCCATCCAGGCGACTGAAGGGTTGTTTTGCACTTACACCCAGCTGTTTGGTGGCGTCTAACACTCGCTATGACCTGTCGTGATCTCTGTTGTGCTTAGAATCGGTGGTGTCTAACTTGTAACTAGTATTGCCAGGCGTCCCGATTTGCGCGGGATGTCCCGATTTTTAGGGGTCTGGGAACGCGTCCCGATTTGCACCTGATCGGGACGCTATGTCCCGATAAATCGAAAACCCTGAAACTCAAAGAGCGACTGAAAAAGTGAGTTTTACTCAGTAAAAGTTTGACACGCCTTCTCGTTCCACTCCAGAGCGAAAGGGGTCATTGGAAGATTTCTCCCCTAAAAAAACCTTATTAAAAAAAAATATTTGTTTTGTATTTGTCCTGTCTGTCCCAAAATCCCGATTTGTTTTACCATCTGTCCCGATTTTTATCCAAACGGACCTGGCAACACTACTTGTGACCCTTTTTAAATATTTTGGGAGCAAACAGAACATGGTGTAAAAATATTGGAATCGATACAGTTACTAATTCTGAAAAAACTGTTTTCAGGTTCCATATAAACTAAAAATTCTGTTGTATAAAAGGTAAAACGACTGTCATAGCAAAGCCACAAAATAGATAGGTACAGAAGACAATCTCATGTACGTACTTCACTTTTTATACCTACGCTCGGTGGACGCACACTAATGAGCGTTTGAGCCGGAACTGTTCGACGAGGTAGTCCTAGCCGCGACCGAGATATCGTGTCCGTGAGCGGTGTCTATGCGTGCGTTGCTCGAGCGCGCTTTGTATGTAGATTGACTTCTCTATTCTATTTTGTGGCAAAGCACAGCCGAAACAACAAGGCCTAGGAGAGTGAAATTTTGCACAAGGTTTCCTTTTGTGATGTAAGTGAGCACTAAAGAGGATTTTTCAAAATTCACCTCCTAAGCGTATGAAACAGGAGTACAACGTTTGTATGGAGAAAAATAGTTAGTTATATTATATAACTGGTAATTTAATTTAAATTTAATACCGGTGTCATTTATCTATAATATATATGTATTTAGAAATGTTATGTAATAAATAAAATAAATAAAATAATATTTTTTTTCAATACACTTGCTCAGAAAGTGACTATTATTGCACTGCACTTAAGTATGTAATGTTTTACAGTTATTTTCTTCACAAGTGTATTGAAAGACGTCGTATGATACACGTGAGTAACTAATGATTACCGTTCTCGGCTCTCGTAAGACCCTCGCCATGGCTCGGGTCTAAATACCACCTCGACGGTAATCACTAAAATTACACACTTATATCACAATGTACTATTGTCAAGTTTAGGATTGAATAAAATATGCATACCTAAGCATAATCAGGCTCATAATGTTCCATAATGACTTAAGCCTCCTCTCTGAGACGGAATGGGCCGTAATCCACCACACGGGCCCTGTGAAGGGTGGTGAGTGTCACATGTCTTCGACAAGCCGATTTTCTCACGATGTTTTTCCTTAATCGTTTTGAGAGCATTGAAAAATGAGGTTAAATATAGTATCTATAAATATATATAATAAAAATGAATCCGTTTCCTTGGTCACGCCATCATGTGTAGACGGCTGGACCGATTTCGCTAATTCTTTTTTGGTTGTGTTCGTTATTGTGAGGAGAAGATTCTTATGGAAAAAAAAATGAAAATTAGGGTAATGTAGGGTAGTGTAGGGTAGATTAGGGTAGAGTATAGTGTAGAGTAGTGTAGAGTAGGGTAGAGAAGGGTACAGTAGGGTAGAGTAGAGTAGAGAAGGATAGAGTAGGGTATAGTAGAATAGAGTAGGGTATAGTAGGATGGAGCAGGGAAGAGCGGGAGCGAAGCCACGCGGGCAAAAGCTAGTAATATAATAATATTCCACAACTATTACACAACGCCGTCTAGTCCCAAGCAAAGCATAGCTTGTGTTATGAGTCCTAGACAACAATGTACTTCATTGTTGTCTAGGACTAAGCTGAATAGTGCTAATATTTTAGTTTACAAGTTAAATAAGACCCAAAATTGATAGATATTTCCAGCCTAAAGGGCTAATATAATCAACTGAGCATCATATTACGTAATACTATCTACTTGTGCGGGGCCATACACCATCTGGCGTTCCCAAAGTTTTGAACCCTTATATTGTAATAGAATAATGTTTCGCTTATAGAATATCGGGTCTAGTGAACCGTTATGGTATTGACATGTAAAGGTGTTTTTATAAAACCTACTTGCAAAATAAAGATCATTTATCATTTACCAGGATGATTGACAATTGAAGATATTTATCGCTATTTAGTAATCTAAACTTTATAATAAAGTTTGATGAACTTGGTAGAATAAAGATTGGCCCATTCGTCTAGTGTGTCTGAAGGTTCGTCTAGATCTGGCAAATGCATTTCATGTTCATACGAAGCGCGTGCGCCGCAGGGGCTTCGTATGAACGAGCAGCGCGCGAAATGCACGCACGCCGTTCGCAAACGGCTCGCGAGCGGTGCATTGATGCATTCCCCAGGTACCATTACTGACTCTGACTGCTATGCCAGAGGTCGTGAGTTAGATTCCCACCCAAGATAAAATGTTTGTGTGATGAATACGATCATTTCTGTGTTTCGATGTAATTTATCTATAATAATATATGTATGTGTTTAGAAATATATAAGTATGTTTATCAGTTATCTAGAAGGTACTCATAGCACAAAATGTGCTCAGTTTTAAACTAGATGGAGTTGTCTGAAAGTTAAGATTTTCTTTTTATTATTATTTTACTTATAACTTACTAGCTGACCCGATAGACGTTGTTCTGTCTTAGTGTGAACTGTGAAACGCACGAACTATCGAATGAATAGTTATCTGCACATTTAATTTAATTTTTTCCTCTCTGTTAGAATTTTCTCCTGGCAATAACAAACACAACAAAAACAGAATTAACGAAATTGTTCCAACCGTTCACGCGTGATAACGTGAACAAGGAAAATACGGATTCATTTGTGTATAAAAATGAATGTTAACGGTAAAAACTGGTTTTAGAATTAACTAATTTTGCCTAGGCCAAACACACGATTAGTCCAAGACCGAGCGAAGCGAGCTCGGAATTTTAGAGCACCCCGACGAGGATAGGTTAGGTTAAAAGGCTTAAACCTTTCTTATGCCGCAATTAGAGACAGAATTAAAAAGTTATTGTGTCTCGCGTGGATCCACGTTCCGGACACACAAAGGGTTAAGGCTTATAGTCCCTTGAACCATCTGGCCGAAATTAAATGGTCACAACTCTCGTACCCACCTAGGCGATAGTACGACTATCTGTGCATTTGTTTGCGGCCAGCTGCGCCCGGACAGAGCCCCGCTGACTTTTAAATCCATTTTCTTTGCGAAATATTGATTGATTTACATATGCTATGTTCTCTTTGAAGAATATTTAACCACCAATTTTTATGTGTAAAAACGTTTCTAAAGATCTAAGCCGTTTCGAAGGAGTAGGGAAAAGTTGAGAATGTGAATTGTTGTGTGTAATATTTTTTTCTAGACAAAAGTATTAATCGCACGGAAAAATCGCTGATAATGTTGTTCATGAATCTATAATGAACATGTATTTTTTTCAAACCTATTAACCTAGACGTTACCGAGGAGTAGGCTCCAGAAAGTCACTGTTTTAAGGCACTTTTCGGGCGCTTGGGCCTCAAGCGGGAATGAAGCGGAGCTCCCACCTTAACCTTAGTGGTTATTTAGTATGGAGCGAGGCTTCACGCGTATAGGGAAAACTGGTTTGGTCTGGGAGAAACTAGTTCATCCAAAAATAGATTTGCCAAATAAAGAGCAAATAGTTCCTCCCCTTTCTATTTCACCTCTCGAATACCGTAATTAAGGAAACAATAGAAAGAGAATGAGAGAGCGAAGCCGGTGTTCGCTTGGGGTCTAATCTGCACTAATATTATAAAGAGGCAAAGTTTTTTTTTGTTTCTATGTTTTTTTTGTTTGTAAGAGGTAATCTCTGGAAGTACTGGTCCGATTACTGAAAATTTTTCACCGATAGAGAGCTGCTTCTTTCTTGGGTGACATAGGCTATATTTTATGTACACGGGCGAAGTCGTAGGTAAAAGCTAGTGAATAATATTTCATACATTCCATCTATCGTTTCTATTCCGTCTTATTATACATAGACAAACAAACACACATTATTACTACAGTAACAGTAACCACTAATTGTTGTTGCATTTATTTTCGTCTCGGGTTTATCGACTATTGGCTAGTTGCCAAACTGAGTTGGTTTATTAATGGAGAAATATCAAGAATGGTGACGAAACAATGGTAGTTTGTTGGCAAAAATATATTTACAATCATAGATTGTGTATCTATCAATCTTATTGTGTCATCACAACGCCGCGTCGGTCCTTTCAAAGATTTTATGCTTAATCATCATCATCATCATTTCAGCTAAAAGACGTCCACTGTAGGACATAGGCCTTCCCCAAGTGTCGCCATAACGACTGGTCCTGTGGTCACTTATGCTCAAATGTTAATTTCTTTCGCCCGCGGCTTTGCTCCTGTCAACTAGCAACAACCTTCTACCCTGCGCTACCTACCTACTCTGCCTGCTTATCTATCTACGTACCCTACCTATCTAACTTGGTAGCCTGCCGTATCGAGTTAGTTGGAGTCAGTGCAAAATGTTTTTTTTTTCTTCCGTTTTGTCACTAACTCTTTTTTCTTTCCTAACACTCCTTATCAATCCATTCATCTTTTCTTTGACCTCTCTCTCTCTCTCTCTCCCCATCCATCCATCCACATGTACACACAACTCTTTTAGTAACATGAGTTTCATCCTTCCTCTTCAAATGACGATATTGTGAGTACATGGCATTAAGGATATTTGAATAATAACCATGTACTAAGTGATAAAATTAAGTACCTATTTATTTTTATAGTTCTACATTTGTTGCAAAAACACAAATTATCGTAGCTAGAGAAAACTCACCGTATCGTGACAGACACACTCTTTCTTCTTTTCTGTCTAACATAAATTCAAACATTCGTCAATCTCTCAGACCGCCTGGGCCTCAAGTCTGCTATTACAATAGTGTCAGAATAATCTATCATTGTTTTCATAATGGTTGATTTTGACAAGTTTTGGTAATCTGCTAATATTATGGCGTCATTATGACTTTCCAATGGTCAACCACTGACAATCCATTGAAAGAAATGGCATAGAATGGTAATCTCGTACAAAATAACAAATCAATATCTAACGTATGCGGCAATCTACTAAAATTTTGACAATTCCTTTGATCATTGAACTACAATTAGAACGTCAGCGTGTGCAGTCATTGCTTTTAATAACCTCGATATTGTCATTTTACCACAACTCTATTGCGTGACCATTGACCGATCAATGATCGATCATTATGAATTAGCAGATTACGAACTTTTAGCAAAATGACAATGGGATCGTGTTGGAATGACGAATTTATAAAATAGCAGACTTAGGCCCCAGTACTCACGATACGATTATAACCTCTTCTGATAGCCGGTTCAAAGCCTACTGCCGTGTCGAAGCCTACTGAGGCCAGGGTTATCCGAAAGGGAAGCTTGGTCCCGGCACGAAAGGCACGAAGGAACGTGGTGGGCTTTTAGTCAGTAAGAGTCTGACACTATCTCCCGCTCCGCCCAAGAGCGGGGGTTGTCATTGGATGATTTTCCCAACATAAAAAAAACTTTATCTGATAGATTCCAAGATAAACCATTCCCTTTCAACTTTTCAGTCACTGACACTCCTTTCAAACTTCCTCTAATGTACACATGTCTCACTGTATCCATTCTCGTCACACCACACTGAGATGAACTCAACATTCTCGTATCCGTTACATTTTAATGGAATGTACGAGCTCCCTTCGATCCATGTTTACAATAACTATATAATTGAGTTACGAGCTAGCAATATTCCGAACCGTTCATATCCAACGTGCAGTTAGTGGTCACACATTTGCAAAGCATCTCACGTCTAGCGAGACCGTATAATATCAATCTAATTTCAATATGATATAGAGTAACGTGTCGAGGAAAGAATAATAAAAAGCCAACGGTATGCAACTAAATTGTGCATATTGTGATATATTATATGGCTACACAAAAGCAGAATAACATAACATAAAGAATAACATTGATGGGCTTAACGCGCTTGTACACGCTAAGAAATTTCACCGTGTCTTCGGCGGCGCTCACGCTCCAACCGCTGCCGGGATTCCTAACCATTTCCGGCCACTGCAAGCGCGGGCTTGCGGACGTCGAGCAATGGGTAGCTCGCTGTCCGACCGACCGGTAACCGTCCGGACCGAGCCCAAGTTGTCGACGGCGTGTACTGTTCCCGCGGCCCTGGTACGAAAGGCAAAAAGGAACGGTGAGTTTTTTAGTCAGTAAGAGTCTGACACTATCTCCCGCTCCGCCCAAGGGCGGGGGATGTCATTTGGATGATTTTACCCACCAAAAAAGCGGTCAACTAAATTGTGCATAGTATGATATAGGCTACAAAAAAGCTATCAAAGAATAACATTGCTGGGCTTAGGGCGCTTGTACACGCTAAGAAATTACACCGTGTCTGTTGGTTCAATTCATCATGTATACGATAAGAATTTTGTGGGATCTAGGCACAAAAAAATTATCGTGGCATACCCTCACCTACCCCGCTCCTCTACCGCACCATAGCAACTTCAAGCGTCGTGACTAGCGCAGACAAGATTTTTTTCTTGGTCAGCGCCGAAGCAGTATACACAGTTCGTGTGTAGAAACGGCACGAATTTTTGCATAGCCGTTGACTTTTGAGTGTAATTTTCCACTCGCCTATCGTCAACATCGAGCATGATTTAAAAGCTTGTTGCTTGATTACGCAATCCAACGTGATGTTTGATGAAGAGGCAAGGCAATACAAAAAAAAAGAGAGATAATGCCTGAAAACTCTGTTGTCCGTGATTTATTCGAATATTTCACAAAACTAAAGTGAAAATACCAGTGAAATATACACCCCTATTTTTTAATTAGTACAAATACTTAAAGGGCTTATTAGAAAAGCCCTTGTTATTTTATAAGTAAAATCTCAATAAATAATATTCATAAACAGCAAAGTTATTAGCGTTGGTTTATGTGCCAAAATGTCACTCAATTTATGGAAATATTGTGCAGGCTATTGATTAATGAATGAATAAGTGACAATTATTAAGGAAAAACACTGCCCGCAGTATGTTTGATTGATTCTATAATGAATTTACCTTTTCGTGGTCAATTTTAGGATTTCGGTTTTTTCTACTTTTGACTATAAAAATATGATCAGTGACGGGTACAGATAGACCCCCATTTTTTTTGTACTAATTAAAAAGTAGGGGTGTATTTTATTTTTCATATAACTTTTTCATAAAATAGCCATTCTAATAGGAGGAACAGAGAGGATGGTATTGATGATTTATCGAAATCATATATGACCGTAAATTAATCACAACTGAAACCTACCCGGCTTCATGAAATAGAATATCTATAGTAGAATTTTGTCACACTTCTTTACCGCAGAATTTCAGCGATCTTTTATGGCGTGGAAAAATTAAATGAAATAAGAAAAGTCTCCTAACGAAGTGGGGCATGTCTGCGTTTAACAGTCTTCTGGGACACATCCGAGGGGTTACCCTATCTTTTATGACTCAGATAGCTAGCGTTTGATTTTTATGCGCTCTGAAAGTTAATTTACTAGGCGGGTCCTTCGCCTAATAAATTTTTCGACGCCATATCCAAGTTTGGTTTTTAGTTTTTTCTTTTTATTAGTATCATCAAATTCAAATCTACGGTAACTCTAACTGCATGCATGAGGGAACGAAACATGATCCTCATGCCTTAGCCGCCGGGATCCCTACCCTGACTACCAGCTACCATAGACGAGGGTTTACGGACGTCGAGCAATGGATAGCTCGCCGTCCGGCCATCCTGTAAACGTCCGGGCTGAGCCCGATTCGTCGACGGCGCGAAGTGTTCCACGCGTGCCTTAAAGATATGTTGACAAAACTATAGGTGCCTAGCAGGGTCGAAGCCTATTGAGGCCATGATTTGACTTGTGAAAAGGTAACCGGTGGTCCTAGGACGCAAAAAACAACTGAAGGAACATAAGTCATCATCATCAGCCTTTTTAATGTTCCCCCTGCTGGGACTCAGGCCTCCTCTCTAGGAGAGGGAATGGGCCGTAATTCACCACGCGGGCCCAGTGCGAATTCGAGTTAGAATTTTTGGTTCTAAGACATTCCGGTTTCCTCACGATGTTTACCTTTACCGTTTTGAGAGCAGTGGTAGTGAAATAAGTTACACAAAGTAATGCGCCTGGTTGGGTTTGAACCCGCGACCTTACAATCGGAGTCATTACCACTCGGCCACCACTGCTCTCGATAGATAACTTTTATTTTTAATCAAACAAATCTTTTCAAGTTTTACATTTTCGTAATTCTAAAATGTTATATTCATAGAGGATTGATTTAAAAAGCATTTCTTTTATATTTCTGCGTGACCCAGTGAGAAGAGAGCTTTAGATGGCAATAAAGATTTCTTAAGTGCTTTTAGTTATATTGCTCAATAACACAAAAAGGTTAGCTCTGAGTATGTTTTTAATATTCCAGTATCTGGACGTTTTATGTATTATTCTTTTTATAGACTTTTCGACATCATGTCGATTATTTAGATATTATAGTCTGTCTAAAAGTCAAACGACTTAGGTTATTAAGGTAAAATGAAATCTGATGTAGTCAACACTGGTTTAATATTAAGGTTATTTAGAGATCTTGATCATGGTTTACTAATAGAAGAACCTTATAAAAAGTATCGAATATTATACTTAGTATTTTTTAAATAATTCAATATTATAGTGATAGTTTGACGGGTGACAGGACAGAATGGAAGAAGAAAACGTGTTGCGCCGACCTCAAGTAATATGGGATAAGGGCAGGAAGAAGAAGAAGATTATACAAAATTCCGAAGTCGTTTGACTTATTAGACAAACTATACTTGAGTCAGAATTGATATGTCTGATCTAACATAATATATATTTTCTATTTCACATCACATTATTTCAGACGAAAGATGTCCATAGGCCTGTTGGACATAGGCCTCCCCTAGTGTCGTCACAATGACCAGTCCTTTGCGTCTTGCATCCACCGGATTCCCGCAACCCTTACCATGTCGTCCGCTCCGCTTCACTCCCGCCTTAGCCTTCTAACTTAATCTGTCTCTACGCGTAAGAGCGAGTAAAGCGAGCACAGAATTCTGAGATCGCTTCGCTCGCTCTTGAACAAAGAATATTTATTTGGCATTGTAAAAAAATGAATTAATTTCTCTAGTTCTCATTTTCCAGTTACTTAGTTATAAAACTAGAAGTTTTATCACGTCACCAGTAAAGAAATATCTGGCTTGACTGATAATCATCCAATCCTCTTAAAGGGCAACTGAAGGACAACGTCTGGTTTTTCGTCTTACACTTCCTCTCAAACCATTCATAGCGGGAAGAAGTTATTGGATGATTCCACACCACACACACACAACATACATAATCAGCCTGATAATGTTCACACAGCTGGAGACACACAAATACTCAGACCACTTCTTTAGGAGAGAGAATGAGCCGTAATCCACCACGCGGACCTAGACCCCAACAAGACAAAAAAAATGGGCAACAACCGGAGACCCGAAAAAGAAAAAGAGATCAAAAATGAACTGAACCGAATTTGTAGAATACAGCATTAATCGTATCTTTAATTGATGTTCTGTATAGAAAAAATTGATGCTGATAAAAAGTCTACTTGTACATAAAAAATCTACCAAAAAGTCAATCAAGATAGCTTTTGTAAAAAATAAACACGTTTCTGTATACCTAGACTTAATAGTAACAGACATGCTGACACTAACACGTAGACATGAGATATTATTGGGCAACAGGGAGGCAAGGCACGCAATGTGATATAACAGTAATTAGGCGCGCGATACGTCCATACTAACGCTACGGGATCATTTAGGTCAGCGGTTCTCAAACTTTTTTCCTAGGCAACCTTATTGGAAGGTAAAATATTTTGACGGAGACCTCAAATAAAAAAAAAATCTATGCTAACATAAGAGGTAAACGGAAGGAACGGACTTTCTCACACCCTAGGCGCCGGGATCCCACCGTAGGCGTGGGCTTGCAGACGGCGAGTAATGGGTAGGTCGCCGTTTGGTCGTCCGGTAACCTTCCGGACCGAGCCCGAGTCATCGACGACGGTCAGTGTAACACGTTCACCTCAAAGAGATGCCAGCAAAACCGTAAGGGCCTAGCAGGGTCGAAGCCTACTGGGGCCATGGGTTGTGCGAAAGAGAACACCGGGATCCTGGAACGAAAGCAATGAAGGAACATTGGAGCGGGGTTTTTAGTCAGTAAAAGTCGGCAGGGGCCCAGCCGGGTTGAAGCCTACTGGGGCCCAGCCGGGTTGAAGCCTACTGGGGCCAGGGTTATCCGAAAGGGAACTCGAGCCCCGGTATGAAGGCTTGAAGGAACGGGGTGGGATTTTTAGTCAGTAAGTGTCTGACACTACCTCCCGCTCCGCCTTAGAGCGGGACAAGTAACTTGATGATATCCCACCTAAAAAAAAAAATCCAAGCATTCTAGTACTTGTAAGTGTCCGTGTATGAATACATGCAGGTATTTTAAGCATCAATTTACCTTTTCCATGGAATCCTTACGGTATTTTTCTCGCCAAAAACAATAACCATGTAAATAAAAGTCATAACATAACATTTTTACGCAAGGAGTATAAATTCGACATGTTTTTCGTGTATCGAAGAGCCGCAATTTATTTTTAAATCGAATTTGTTTTGATCAAACAAGTTTTTTTTTAGTTTTTAGATTGCAGTAAAAAGTGTCAAAGTGTTTGTTGCCAATATATTATTATTGACTAGCTTTAGATTGCGGTTTCGCTCACTTTAATTTAGAATTTAGAGACTCACATATTGTACTACTTATATTAAAACTAGCTGCTACCAACGGCTCCACCCGCGTGAAAGTAAAAAAATATTCCACGAAAACATACTCCCAAAATAAAAAAATAGGCATCCTATGTGCTCTGGAATATGGAACACACGAGTAGACCATGTCCTGGTATGGTCTACCCGTGTGCCAAACTTCATCCAAATACGCTCAGCCCTTCGAGCGCGCAGAAGTAACAAACATACACAGATATGTATGAAAGTTTATGCGAGTGTGTGTGGTGTGTAAAATGTGTACACATACACCAATTTTCGCTTTTATTTATTTATTATATACTTTATTGTAGTGACATAAAGAAATCATCATCATCATCAGCCTTTTTAATGTTCCCACTGCTGGGACTTAGGCCTCCTCTCTAGGAGTAAGAATGAGCCGCAATCCACCACGCGGGCCCAGTGCGGGTTAAATTTAAAATAATGAGGGTTAATTTTTTAATTTATAAAAAAAATCAAAAAACAAAATCTAAGCATTTATTTCAAATAGACCACTTGCAGGCACTTTTGAATAGTCAAATGTCGGTCAGTCCAAGAAAAGTGAAGCTAAATTGCACGTTCCAAAGCGTAGGTCTCTATGGAGAAGAACGTGCAAGAAACTCCATGGACGCTCTTTTAAATAAAGAAATATAACAAAGAAAAACTTATATCTAAAACATATACAATGGGCGGCCTTATCGCATTCCGCGATCTCTTCCAGACAACCTCGAATGGAAAGTCCATAATATTAGTGGGATAAAATTCTTAACACACATAAGTAAATTCAGTCACGATTCGAAAGACGAAGCACCATCTATCGCCTTATAGTAACAAATTGTCGAAAGTGAATAATAATATAATAATAATATTCCACAACTATCACACAACGCCGTCTAGTCCCAAGCTAAGCAGAGCTTGTGTTATGGGTACTAGACAACTGATAAACATACTTATATATTTCTAAATACATACATATTGTAGATAAATTACACCCAAACACAGAACAAATGATCGTGCTCATCACACAAACATTTGTCCTGGGTGGTAATCGAACCCACGACCTCCGGCATAGCAGTCAGGGTCACTAACCACTAGACCAACAGGCCTGTCAAGTTATTGTTTGGACATAGTATCTATATTTTTACTAGATGAAGTTAATGTAGGTAGCCTATGTCCTTTTGTTCTCCTTCCCCAGATAATGGATAAGCAATATTTCACAATGATCGGTTCAGCGGTTCAGCCGTGAAATGGTAATAAATAAACATACTTTGACATTAATAATATTAGATAGTTAAGATTGTGAAGTCCAATCTAAAATGATAATAAATTTATTAATGAATTTTATTCATCAAATGTTTAATTTTCTTTATATATTGCTTGGAGCAGTTTTATGAAAAATTATTTCTGCGAAGATCTTTTATAAATAGAGATTATTTTCTATGAGAAGTGGTTTGTCTTTGACTAAAGAAAAACATTGATCTAATAAACGATTTTATGGAGATGAGAGAAGGTGGATTTTAGTGAAGAGAGCGGGAGAAGTCAGACTCAGAAAAGTTTATTTCAAATAGACCAATCACAGGCACTTTTGAAGTGTCAAAATGTCGGTCAGTCAAAAAAGTGAAGCTAAATTGCACGTTCCAAAAAGTCAGTTGATATACCACTCCAAAACAAAAAAAAACTGATAATGCAGATTTTGTTGTTTTAAATTTAACGAAACCTATACGGTCAATTCGAACTTGACTGTTTAAATTTAGAATTACGTTCTATTTTGGGCTGCATGAAAAAAAACAAGTAGAATCGTTTTATTTCACACGCGAACTTGTTAGTTTTTTCTGCGATGGACCAAATATCGACGCGAAATTCGCACAGCCATTTGTGTTCGAAAATGCTTGCAACGAAATTACGTTCATCGCTGGAAACACACGGCTCACGTACCGATAAAAATTTTAAAGCCAGTGCGCATTGATGTCGTGTTCGGACAATATTACAAGTAGATTGAATATTAAAATAGGATTTGCAAGAGCGATTTAGACATAATCGCCTAATGTAAAATGCATAAAGGTATAAGCACACTTTTGTATTGTATTATATTAAAAAATGTTTATTAAACTATTGTCGGTGTCCCACTGCTGGGCTAAGGCCGAGAGGTCCTTGTTACCAGCTCTGAGCAACTTCTTGTCAGTTCTAAAGTGGGGCTGGTCTTAAGTGGGACTGGGAACATGAAACATGTCCAATGTTTAGATGTCTACTGCATGCCGATCTTTGAACACCAACTTTTGGTTTTACTGGTCCATCACTTGGCCAGTAAAAGCAAAACTTCGTTCGTTTCGTCGTTGACGACGCGGCGACGTGAGGACTACACTATGCACCACGCGTGGGACACGTGGTGCATAGTGTTCAACGCGCGCCTCAAAGAGATGCAGGTAGGATGTCATCAGCAAAACCGTAGGGCCGAAGCCTACTGGGGCCATGCGTTGACTTCCGATAGGCAAACCAAACCAAAACGCTGGAGCGCTGGAGTCGATCGAGAGGCGAGCCAAGAGAATCATTGGCAATGATGCACTTGTAGAGTCGAAACTCCAAAGCCTTGAGCATCGCCGCCGAGTTGCTAGTCTGTCGGTTTTCTATCGTTTACATTTCGGCGAGTGTGCACTGGAATTGCACAATCTAATTCCGCCAAGTCCGTTTCATCGGACCACACGACGTACAGCGTTTCGCCACCGGTACATGGTAGACATCCCACCCATACGCACAAAGCGTTTTAGGAACACATTTATTATGCGTACAGCCAATTAGTGGAATTCCCTGCCGGATTCTGTGTTTCCTGATAGCTATAACTTAGGGGTCTTGTAAGTCAAGAGTGAATAGGTTACTTCTAGGCAAGCGTGCTCCATCGTCGACCACATCATCGCTTACCATCAGGTGAGATGGTGATGGTGAATAATAAAAAAAAACATAGAATACTAGGTAAAGAAGGAACATAGAAGTGAGATTTAGTCAGTAAAAGTCAGACAAGCCCTGCCGCTCTGCCATAGAACAGAAGAAGTCACTGAATGATTCCTCACCTTAAAAAAAAAAAACTTCTGTAATTTTTGTTAATAAATAAAATAACAAAAAAAAACGATTTGAGAGCATTGGTGGCCGAGTGGTGGCCACCAATGCCCCCCCCCCCCCCCCCCGACGGCCCCGACTTACAAGTTGTAGGTCGCGGGCTCAAACCCAGCCAGGCGCATTACTTTGTGTAATTTATTTCATGACTACTGCTCTCAAAACGGTAAAGGAAAACATCGTGAGGAAGCCTGCATGTCCTAGAACCAAAAATTTGAAGACATGTGACATTCACCAACCCGCATTTAGCCCGCGTGGTGGATTGCGACCCATTTTCTCTCCTAAAGAGGAGGCCTGAGTCCCAACAATAGGAACATTCTATGGCCGACTATGCTATGCTATGCTATCTAAACCACTTTAATACAACAGGTACCATGTCTCGTCAAGTTCCAGCCACGTAAGCTAATAAATCTTGGCATTAAAAGGGTTTTCTGCAGCCTCAGGGTGAAGTCGTGCCACGCCGTGGACCGTTGTGAAGTTTAATAAAAATAAACTTGAGAGAAAAGATTTTTGTAGCGTGCTTGAATTTACGTGCTGTTTTACTGTTAGAAGCTTCATTTTATTGGTTATTTTTAGAGTTAAGATTTTTAACATTATTTGTTTGTTATTTATTAAATGTACACAAAAGTACAGCGGCGGATTTAATGTCTCTCGAGCGCCGATTGTACATACGTCTGTACAACTTGAATGACTTTGAAAATTGCTTAATTATCAATTTGTACACACGTTTGTACGAAATTTATTTGGCCGAAAATTTTAGTTTGTATTAAATGTTTTTCCTAGAAAAATCCTGAAAAAGTTTTTTTTTAGTGATTTACGTAAAAACGGCAGTTTTTCAATTCATTTAACCCCTGCCGCTCGAGGGGTTAAGCATTTTCTACCACTCAACCTTTACCTACTACGGTTTTTGAAGACACGGCACTAATGCAGTAGTTGAGCGATAGGCAGCTGCACTGTGAATCGCGGTTTCGATTTCCGTACGAAACAAATATTTTTGTGGCCTGCAGATAGATTGTTTCGGTTCTGGATGTCTTGTTTATGTAAGATAACTTGTTTGTGAATGCACTCACGATACAAGAGTATTTCTTATTGTGGGCAGCGTTTTTATTAAAACAAAGAAAATACTGTAAGAAAAGATTTTTAGAAGAAGAGAACTTTGCAATTTTTATTACGCTTATCCATTTTCAATATTTTTAACATTTGATATTTTTTGCCCATTGATTTTTAGAAACTGTAGTTACTTCGGTTACACAAACAAAACAGAAATTTAGTTTCATGGAAATCTTAAGAAATATAATTATTGTACAAAAAAGAGTGTAAAAAGAATGGACATAACTTACATACTTTGTACGCCATTACCTATAGCAAAACCGAAACCACAAAGGCCATAGCGTCATTTTGTTTGTAAACCATAGGTATGAAGTAAATACCCATGGTTTACAAACAAAATGTCGTTTATATCTACACTAATATAATAAAGAGGTAAAGTTTTTTTTTTTTTGTTTGTAGGTGGTAATCTCTGAAAGTACTGGTACGTTAGCTAAAATTTTTTCATCGATAAAAAACTGCTTTATTAAGGCTATAAATGGTGTAAGGGACAGCCCTCCACAAACTTTAAAGGCTTGCTCAGTAGACGAAACTGAACAACCCACAATAATTTTTTTTTTACAAACTGTCCAATCAAGTTAATAATTTTGTATGGTGAGGAGGATTTTTTTTTTCGTTTCCTGTAAAAAAAAATTATGGTAGGTTGTTCAGTTTCGTCTACTGAGCAAGCCCTTAAAGTTTGTGGAGGGCTGTCCCTTACACCTTGTATTTTATGTACGTGGGCGAAGCCGCGGGTAAAAGCTAGTTTTATACTATTTTGCTTTCAATCACGATTTATTTTGCTCTACAATGTCTTAAGCTTAGAACACTGCAGTAAATATAGATTTAAACCCAGCACTAAGCTGATTGCAGACTTCTCTTTGTAATCTTATGGATGTAAGAATGATAGATTTTGTAGGAAACCTTCACTGAAGTGGTACCCTCTCTCCCTCCATTTTGACGGTCACCCTACTCTTGAACATACATTTATTCATATGGACAACTTTATATATGTATTTTACGGGATTGTTTAAAAGAACCATTGCTATCTTGAAACGCAAAGGGCAACTAAAGAAGCACAGTTGAGTTTTAGTTAGTAAAATTCTAACACTCCATCACGCTTCAGCGGAAGGTGTAATTTGATTAGTCGTTTAAAAAAAAGTAATTAGGTATTTATAAAATATCTATTAGAATAAATTATATTTTTATGATTGGTCAATAACAAGAATTTGTACTTTATTGAAACTTAAAATATAAGACAATACCGAAGTTGCAAAAAATCGTCGAAAATCATATCATCTTCCCAAACTAATATTAAAATGCTTTAAAAATCAATTTGACAGACTGAATCTCCCCAAAGCATATTTGAATGATACGCATCAGCCAATAGAAGCTAGTTTAACTTATATTAATAAAAAAATAAACCAAACTTAAAATAATAAAAAAATATGATTTTATGATAGTAAAAAAGCAAAATTCATTTACAGTTACCAAAATATACATTAATGAATTGTTTATTGTGTCAGAATCAGCATCCATTATATTTTCGTATCTGAAGGTGGGCTTTCCAGCGAATTACAGAGGTGGTAAGGCTGGCAAAAGACTATGGGAAATTGATCCTTTTCTTATGAATGGGTTTAATAAATCTAAAAAATTTGTATACTTTTTTACTTTTCTTTAGAGTTTACGCTTCTTGGACCTTGGCCCCACTATGCCAGGGGCCCGTGGCATTTTGCCAGCCTTGCCACCTTCTAGTTACGCCACTGGAGACTAGATAGATGGACAAATGCTACTGAACTACACTTGATGTAATCTGTTAAGAGTTTCTACGACACTTGTAGTGGCTAAGTGATAAATTGATCCTTTCACATTAGCGATTCGTTTTGAATTCCGCATTATTAAAAAAAATCTGACGAAATTACAATACCACTGATTTGGTTAATATTTCTTTGATGTGCAAGATTTTGATCGATATAATTCTTACTTTTATTAATTTATTGAAAATTTATGTACAGTAGTATATAGCCGGACTTAATGCAACAAGGCTTTCTTAACCAGCACTTTTGGCTTATAAATACATAGATTATAGACATTTTTTTTTTGCCTCTACACACTTTTTGCCTTAGTCCAGGGCCTCAAGTCTGCTATTACAATAGTGTCACAATGGTCTATTATTGATGTCATAATTGTCGATTTTGACAAGTTTGGTAATCTACTAATATAATGGCGTCTTTATGACTTTCCAATGGTCAACCACTGACACTCCATTGAAAGAAGTGACATAGAATGGTAATCTCGTACATATTGACAAATGAATATTTGAAGTTTGCGGTAATTTGCTAAAACTTTGACAGTTTATTTGATCAGTGTTTTACCATTAGAACGTTATTGTGCAGTTATTGGTTTTAATATGCTCGAAATTATCATTCTACCACGATTCTATTACAAGACCATTGACCGATCAATGATCGATCATTATGAATTAGCAGATTACAAACTTTTAGCAAAAAAATTAATAATAATTAAGATTTAAACTTATTTTAACCAAAAGTGTAACTTTTATTGCTATTTTAATATAACAATATAATTTTTTGTATGAAATTTTATGAAACTTTATCTTTGTCATTTTTTTACGAAAAATTTATAATTTATTAAATTATGATGTTTGATTTCTTTTATTGCCTAGGTGTTCATAAATACATGAAAAAAAATTCAAGGAGAAAAATCACAAAACAACAGAGTTATCGATTTTTGAGATGGAAAGTACCGGTTGGTCCCATAGTGCGACGTGAGACGTCATTCCCGTACATTTGAAGCTTTCTACAAGCGTTAACTATTGCAGATTAGCAACTTGGCTAGGGGTACAGGATATGATCTACCCGTGTACCAAATTTCATACAAATATGTTCAAGCATTTGAACGTAAAAAGAGTTAAAAACAAACACCCACAAACTTTTAACTTTAATTGGTTGTATTTCTTTACACTACTAGATAATACTATTAGTGTAAATAAATACAACAAAATACAAATAAAACTAATAAATCGCGCTCCGAATATTTCAATATATTGCTGAACTTACAATATTATTATGGCGACGTTGGGCAAGGAATATTCCTTAACTTCACGTACGTTTATCGTCATACCGGACTAACTTAGTTGCATCTGGGTGGATAAAATTATACAGTCAGTGTTGTACTTCGACCCCTAATTGTGTATTTCATTTTGTATATACTCATATGTGTGATTAGATTACAAATGTTCGTAGTCAGTAAATTAATTATTTAGTCATTTATATATTGAAAGACTGGCGTGTTTGTCTAGTGGTTAGTGGCCCTGACTGATATGCCACCCAAGACAAATGTTTGTGTGATGAGCACGATCATTTGTTCTGTGTCTGGGTGTAATTTATCTATAATATATATATATATGGAAATATTTATATATGTTTATCAGTTATCTACTACCCATAGCACAACCTCTGCTTAGTTTGAGACTAGATGGAGTTGTGTGAAAGATGTGGAACATTATGTTTTAGAATAAATACCTATATGGACTACAGAATACCAATCCTTAATACAAAAGAGTCACCGTATCCCTGAAACACAAAGGGAAAGGTAGGTGTTTTATTTTGTTTAGCAAAAACGGTAATAGGTATTTATTTAGCTTTGCGTAAGTGGCATTGCTGACACTAGTCAACTTCGTTACTAAGGTAAACGGAAATACCTTGATTAATAGGCTAGATATATTTCTATCTGTCATAAAGTCAGGTCACAACCATAGATGGTGATGTGCTATTCTTTACGTCCGACATTACGGTACCGGTAAGGCACAAACTTTGCAGAGAAGTCTAAAATCTTACAGTACAATTCACGAATGATGGCGGCCGTGAAGTTAGCCTTTGCGAACGTTCGCGCATACTACACTCTTCTCGCACACGCACGTCGCCATTTGGTTCATAAAACACGTTACTGCGCAGCCTTCTACGCAAACTTCACGGCTGCCATCATTCGTGAATTGTACTGTAGTAGATTTTATCATCATCTTCATTTCAGCCCAAAGGCGTCCACTGTTGCACATAAGCCTCCCCCAAATGCCACTACAAAGAACGGCTCTGTGCATCTCGCATCCATCGCAACCCTCATCAGGTAATCGATCCACCTTACGGGAAGCTTTCCAACGCTACGTCTTCCAGTGTGCGGTAGCCTCTCCAGAACCTTTCGGCCTCATCAACCATCTGTTCATTGAGCAATGTGTCCTACCCACTGACTCTTAAAATTGGTTATTCTTCGGACTATGTATCTTAGTTCTTCTGAGGATATCTTCATTACTGATGCGATTAAGTAAGGAAACTCCCAATGTAGCTCTTTCTTTTGCCTTTTGGGTGAATTTAGAGACATTTTGATACAATCGCTCTTACGAGATTATGAAATTTTAACACATCTTTCACTGGATATTTTGGAAATTACAGATATCTTATGGATATTATCGAAATTTCTATTGAAGTTATCACATAAATTTGTACAAACCTAATCCAGTAAAACTCACTGAAAAATTGCTGTTTTGCATAAGCTTTGGCCCTTCATTTTTGTTTATCTGTTATAAACTAGTACTTGACTGCGATCCCGCCTGATGGTAAGCAGTGATGCAATCGTTGATGGTGAGGCGCACTAGTTTATTAAGAGCCTATTCACTCTAGCCTTGAAGACACCTAAATTATTATAAGACGGGAAGACCGCAGCAGGCAAACTGTTCCAGTCCTTCGATGTACGCGGTATAAATGACGAGGCGAAACGTTTAGTCCGGACCGTAGATGTTTCAACTACGTAAGGGTGGATACTCGCCGTACGTCGGTTTGTCCGATGGTAGAAATGAGATGGCGGAATCAAGTCATGCAATTCCTGCGCACACTCAATAATGTACAATAAGTGAAAAAGTCAATAAAGTACCTCTATTTATAGAAACCTTGCAAATTCCATCGAGATTCTGAATAATGACTACGATTTTTATTCTCAAAAATTTTTAAGCTTTTTATAAAAATACGTAATTCGTGAAAAAAGTTTTGTGAAATATTCGAGTAAGTAAAGGAATGCCAGCAGAGCGTTCAGGCGTTATCTCTCCTTTTTTGCGTTACCTCTTTATCAAACATTGTGTCAGATTTCGTTGGATAAAATAACAAGCTTTTAAAGCATAATCACGTTGACGATAGACGGATAGGGACCCTCTAAAAGCCATACACGCTAGGGTATACCTGACAGCAGTGGCGTAACTGTATCATCTGAGGCCCTTGGCAAATTCATTAAATGGGGCCCCCGATAAATCACG
This sequence comes from Mythimna ferrago, assembly GCA_910589285.2. Classification (NCBI taxonomy): domain Eukaryota; kingdom Metazoa; phylum Arthropoda; class Insecta; order Lepidoptera; family Noctuidae; genus Mythimna; species Mythimna ferrago. The sequence continues at coordinate 17,545,009 of OU342695.1, forward strand.
TTACGTTGTGATTTCATTTTTATAATTCTTATTTAAATATTTTGAGTTACTTCTTTTGAGCTGGCGGCCTCTGAGACTGGGGGCCCCGTCGGGTCTGGGGCCCGTAGCATTTTGCCACCCTTGCCACCCTATAGTTACGCCACTGCCTGAGAGGTTTGCCATTTGAGTTGTACAGGTAAACCGGAGCGTGCATATTGTACTGTGCAGATTTCCACACAAGCTAACCTGACAGGTATAACTGTACAGAAAAACCTGTCAGGTACACCCTAGCGTGTATATGTAATAATAATAATATGTAATTATATTCCACAACTATCACACAACGCCGTCTAGTCCCAAGCTAAGCAGAGCTTTTGTTATGGGTACTAGACAACTGATAAACATACTTATATATTTCTAAATACATACATAGTATAGATAAATTGTATGATAAATGTATGGTTACCTTTAGGCCTTCTGAAGAGATCCAGTTTTTTTTTATAACCACATTAGATACACATGCAGTAGATCTTACACAAACAAACTATATGAACGTACCTATTTGTCGGCTACGTACCAATTTTTACCGAGAGAATGGGTTGTTATTCCTAACGGCATAATCAATCTATTATTTCTGAAAGCCATATACAGCAACAGTACTATGTGTGTGTTTATAAATCACTACTCTGGGAATAGTGACGGGGTGATCCATCATACAATGTGAAAATTACTCACTGTGTTAGCGGGATTTTACATACACAGCATAAAGGCCTGTTTCGAGCTCCTATTCCATCCATTTTACGACCTAAACTGAAGTGTTACAGGGATGAAGCTTTAATATGCTGCTGATTAATATCTACACTAATATTATAAAGAGGTAAAGTTTGTCTTTTATTTGTAGGAGGTTCTAGATCTCTAGAAGTAATGGTCCGATTTCTAAAGTTTTTTCACCAATAGAAAGCTGATTTATTCCTGAGTGACATAGGCCGAGGGCAAAAGCTAGTAATTAATTTTATGATTGTTGTTGATTGATTTTTACGGGTTCTTGAGAAGACTCAAGGCATCTTTTCTAACTCGACAGACCCAGTGTAATTTAATTAGATAGTGTTTGAAGTGCTTCGCTGTGTATACCATCAAAGATACATCCACCTAACCGCCGCTAAGTTCGTTTTTGCTTGCACTCGAAACGAAAAGTTCAAAGAGTTTGGTTTGATGAAGCGCCGCAAAATTCAAGCGAAATTTTTTTTAACTGATCAGGCAGAAATTACCGCGATGGTACCTGCTTAGACGTTAGTTATTGCCTGCCTGCCTGACTACAGCCTTTTAATGTGACGTTAGTTAGTTAATTTTTAATAATTTATTTTTATCTGTTATGATGGGACTGGAATGAGAAAGCGAGGAACCGTGATCGTTGGAAGGAGTGGAGGGAGGCCGTTGCCCAGCAGTGGGACAGCATAGGCTAACAAAAAAAAGATTAATTTAATAATAATGTTTCTATGGATTAATGGCTGAAATAAACGATTTTATACATATACCGGGTGTATAGCTACATCCTTCTTTCTCGATTGCACGACTGACATTCTAACACGTCATAATAAGGCCTCAGCTCTATATGACTGTATTTTTATTCGTACGGGTGTACTATTACTGTTTGCCAGTGAGGATATTAAGTCTGCAGGCGAAGCTATCATGCGAAAGGCTGCCACTGAGTAATATCTACCAATAAAATGTGGTATTACTTTGCGAAGTTGTGTGAATACGACAGTAATAAATATTTCAGTGGACCTTATAGTTGTCAAATTTGTACTTTTGCTAGTAAAAATATTATTATTCCCCCTTTTTATTTGTAGTTCTTACAGTTCGCCTTAAGGTTGTCTAATGTATCTGCTTGTTAAATGTGGCTCTTTAACCACAATATGTTAATTGTGACATTTTTTTTTAAGGCTGTAGTAGTAGATGTCTTTGTTATTTACTACTAGTTTTGATACTATTTTTGTGTACAATCTCTATGTACATACATATTATTTACATTTTATAAAATTACTTAAAAAAAAAAAAAACATTTCTAGACGCTTTATAGTGTGTCAGCGGTTACACCCGCGTCATTGTAGAAAATTATCCCAAGGAAACATACTTCTGAGATAAAAAGTATCCCATTTGCTATTCCAGGATATGGTCTAACCATGTACCAAGTTTTATCGAAATCCGTTCATCCGTTCGAGCATAAAAAGTAACAAAAATACTCTCACAAATTTTCACCTTTATAATGTTACTGTGATTCCTGTTACCAAGTGTTTTATTAATTTAATATTTCTTGTGTAACTTTTCATCAGATTAAAATGTTTGCAATTAATTTAATAGTTCGAGAATACCTCTATACCTATTGACCGCAATGCTCATTGGTATTATTATGTCGTGTAGTTTTACAATTAATTAGATCGAATGGCAACTATTTACACGATCAGAGGAAGGAAAAATAATACAGATACAATTAACAACTACGTGTATATTCTTGCATTTCCCGATTGACTACGAATTTATCGATAGAAGTGGACAAACTTTGTAATTGCAACCGAGGCAAAATTTGCCTGAGCTGCAGGCGAGGGTATTATGAAGCCGAGTGCTGTAGCAACAATTTTCCACGTGTATCAAACGACGTTTTTCATTACACGCGTTTCCTGATACGATAAGTACACTAAATTGTGAAGGAAGAGGCTAGGTCACGCACTTTTTCGCACTAATGCAAAAAAAAAACAAAATTGCGTTCCTAAAAGCGGTAGCGATAAGAGATTTTGGAGTAAGTGTATAGAAAAAGATTTTGATGAATAACAGTTACCTTAGCATTATCATATCTCAATATCAAAAGCAATTGTGTCCCGAACCCTTAGTTGACAACAAGGCTTATATCACGCAGTACAATACAAGGGGCAGGGTCCTATATGATATTGACACGTTCAATCTGGCGTGATGTCTCGAAATCAAACATAGCTGCTTACAAAGGACGCCGTTCTGACTGGGTTGCCACAAAATAGATAGGTAAAGAAGACAATCTTCATACAATTACCGGCACGGATCTTGAGCGCTGGCTTCAAGTTGCGCAGAGTTAAATATTCGGTCTCTTTAGTGGTGCGAAGTGAAACGCGGGGGCGGTGAGCGTCAGTGATTGGCTCGCCGCGCCGTCGTGTCATAGACGTCACTCCTGATTCGTTCCCTGCGTTGCTGCATGTATCTAACAACGAAGACGATTGGCTCGCCAATGTATGGAATGCGCAAAGCGATCCCCACTCTAACGCCGAACGCTCAAGATCCGAACGCACACATAGACACCGCTCACGGACGCGATATCTCGGCTCAATCGCCCGGTTGCGCTCATACAGTTCGGCGCAACGCGCTGACGTGTGTGCCTAGCGTAGGTATAAAAAGTGAAGTACATACATGACTTTTGTACCTATCTATTTTGTGGGGTTGCCTTACATTGTATTGTTTTATACTAATGTCGCCCGCAGTAGATAAGGGTTTTTGGTCAATATTGGATAGAGATGTTTCATATTCTTTGAAATGAACTAGGGCATATATGTAAATCTATGCTATTATAAAGAGAAAAGATTTGTACTTTTGGATTTTTATATTTTTATTTCTGACTAGCTTTTCGCCCACTTACATCTATACATATAAATAAAATTGGAGTGTCTGTTTGTAAAATTGAAATAACTACTTTTTACTACAAAGCATATGAATATATATACGCTACATAGATAAAAATTAAAATCTGTCTGTTTGTCTGTTTGTCCAGGCTAATCTCTGAAATGACTGGAACGATTTTGACGGGACTTTTTTTGACAGGTAGCTAATGTAATAAGGAATAACATAGACTTTTATTTTAGAAAAAATAAATTCAAAATCCTGTAGCCCACGCGAACGAAGTTGCGGGCACAGCTAGTAAAATATATATAGGGCGACAGGTAATTAGCGACCGATAATTATACACGTGATTATACTCGTGATTACAGACAACTTTCCCAAAGAAACTTTTTTTTATTTAATTTATATTATTTAACCGCAACATGTAGTTACCTACACAGATTACATACACCAATGGGTTTGCAAGCGGCGCGGATGCACTATCACTATTGTAGTTAAGGTACATCAGACAAAGGTGTCACGCGGCTAACAGCTGAGCGGCTGCAGGTGCGCCGCGAATTTGCGTGGACAGCTGTTTAGTTATTGTGATAAAACTAATGAGTAAAAAAAAAGTTTCTTTGGGAAAGTTATTTGTAATTATGAGTACAATAACGTGTATATGTATCGGTCACTAATTATTACCAGTCAACACAGTTAAAATTTTTCACCGAGAAAGCTTCTTTATTCCTGAGTAATATCTCAGGAATAAAGAAGCTTTCTCGGTGAAAAATTTTAGCAATCGGATCAGTACTTCCAGAGATTACAAACATAAAAACAAACTTTACCTCTTTATTATACAAGGTGTAAGGGACAGCCCTCCACAAACTTTAAGGGCTTGCTCAGTAGACGAAACTGAACAACCTTCCACAAAATTTTTTTTCAGGAAACTAAAAAAAAATTCGGCCTCTCAATACAAACTGTCCAATCAAGTTTATAATTTTCTATGGTGAGGTGAATTTTTTTTTTTCGTTTCCTGAAAAAAAATTTTGTGGAAGGTTGTTCAGTTTCGTCTACTGAGCAAACCCTTAAAGTTTGTGGAGGGCTGTCCCTTACACCTTGTATAGTGTACACGATTAAAATCAAAAACTACTGGATCGATTTTAAAAATGAATATTTTTTTTTATAGTTGGTAGTTAATTTTTTATTGTTGATAGGTTCACGCTTGACGACAATCTCCCTTATTGGAAGGCGACGATGTGGTGGAAGTTACATAGGGAAGCGGGTGAAGCAGCTGGCAGAAGCTAGGATTCAATACTGATGTTATTGTTTGCCATCGCAAAATCAGGTCTATTGTCAAGGTTAAGCAACACTTACCGAGATCGATCTTTGGATAGGTGACCATCTTAACACACCGAGATTTTTTCCATGGTACAGCGTTGGTATGCAAAGTCATTTGTAGATCTTTGACAGTTGTGACCATGGAGTTTCTTGCACGTTCTACACCATAGAGATCTACGCCTGTAGGAACGTGCAATTTAGCTTCACTTTTTTTGACTGACCGACATTATGAAAGAAAGAAAGAAAGAAAACATGACAATTCATAAGTGCCTATAATTGGTATATTTTAAATAAACGTTTCTGATTTATGTGACAAGTAGCACCCAGAAAATCTAAAAATACCTACACAAGTATATATAATGTTTCGCCTCTATGATATTACTATGATAAGAACAGGCTCGGTGTGCACTCACACTGCCGCCGGGCAGGCAGAAGGAAGGCTTGCTCCTCCTTCTGCCACCGTTAGTCTCGTAGCCCCAGAGATTGTCCAAGGTCATGTTTCTGACTTTTGATGGGGGACGAGGGTCCTGGCTTAACCGCCCGGGCCGCGAGGAAGACAACCTCTATAAAAAATTACCCCAAATCTCCAAGCGGCGGCGCACCGTGAGGGAGGTTGTTAGCTTGACTAATGGGTAGCTAAATTAGTCTCTAGTGCGAACCACGTATTTGAGCCAGTAAAACATGAAATCTACTCGTGGGAACAGAAATGGAAACACAAAAATCGAAATTTTTTCAAAAACCAGGGAGTGATGCGCGGTCGGAGTCCGACGCGGCATCCAGAGGGAGCTCGGAGGGCTCGGAGGCGGAGGAGATGGCCGGCGATTCTGGGAGAAACTCGGGTTTCTCCCCGAGGCGCTCCGAGTTCGTCAGGAGGTATGACGGACGCTCGGAAGTGGAGGAGGCTGCGTGCGATGGGAGAAACTCGGGTCGCTCCCGGAAGCGCTCCGCGTCTGCCAGGAGGGAAGACGGATCGTCTGGCTCTGGCTCTGAGGGGAGGAGCAAAATTCCCACCATCAGCCGTGGTGCGGGCCAATCCCGCGGAAAGGGGAGGGGGCTAACAGCCAAAGACTCCGCTCAGCGAGCCGCCAGGCTTGCCGCGGAGGGGCGTTACCCCGGAGCGGCCGGCTCAGAGAGGGACCTCTCGGAGCCATCTGGCAGCGAGAGGCGTGCCAAAGCGGACTCCGACATGGAGTCCCTTCAGAAGATGGCAGTCAACCTGCTGCGGGACATGAGCCGCAAAAGGGAGAGGACGTCAAAGGAGAGGACGGCCCAACGACACGCCAAGTCCCTTCGGGAGGCCTTTGACGCCTCTCTCGAGAAGAGGGTGGCCAGAATCCGGAGCGAGCTCCGGGTTGAGCTTCAGGCCGAGCTCCAGGCCGAAGTCCGGGCTGAGCTCGCGAGAGCGCCCAATAGCGGTGGCTGCCAGGAGCCGGCGACAGGAGGAGGGGGGGCCCAGGCCCAGCCCGAGCCGGAGAGCCAGCTGCTAACGCTGGTGCAGCGGGAACTGGCTGCTTTCCAGGAGCAGCTGCAACAGCAGCAGCAGCAGTTCCAGCTGCGCATTCAGCAGCAGCTGTCCCTACTGGAGGGCATCGTGCTGCGCCCTCCGCTGGCGGCCTCTGGCCAGCAGCGAAGGGCGCCGTCTTACGCCGCCGCCGCCGCTGCGGCTTCTGTGCCCAAGGCGGGTCCATCGGGACAAGCGCGGCGCGGGGCTGTGGCATCGGAACCCGTGAGACCGCCCCCGACGGCTGGGCAGCAACGGCGGCAAAAAGGTGTGGCGGTGCCGGCCGCTAAACCGGCGGGACCACCTGCCGCGGCGGCGACTAGGCCCCGCCCGCCACCTCCTCCACCTGAGGAACCCGGCGGCGCGTGGACGGTCGTCGGCGCCGCGAAGAAGGCGGGCAAGGCGGCCAGAGCGGCCAAAAAGCGCGCGAGGCGGAAAGATAGGAAGAAGCGAGCCATGGCGGCGAGACTTCGCGCCCCGAATTCCGAGGCTGTAGTAATCACGCTGCAGCCTGAGGCGGAAAAGAAGGGCGTGACGTACGACGACGTCATGGCGAAGGCGAAGGAGGCGGTGTTGCCCCACCTTGGCGAGCTCGGAGCTGCTGGGGGCTTCCGCATGAGGCGTACTGTCACCGGGGCCCGAATCCTAGAGGTCCCCGGTGCGGCCAGTGGCCCTGCGGCGGATGCCCTAGCAGCGAGAATTAGGGCGTCCCTCAACTCAGAGGAGGCCCGAGTGTCCAGGCCCACAAAGTGCATAGACATGCGCATCATGGGCCTGGACGACTCAGTCAAGGTGGACGAGGTGGTGGCCGCCATCGTCAGGGCGGGTGGGTGCACGACCGATCAGGTCCGGGTGGGCACCATCCGCGCTGACGGCACGGGCATGCGAGCGGTGACAGCTAGCTGCCCCGTGGCGGCGGCCAGGACCATCACCGGGGAGGGCCGACGGCTGTTGGTAGGCTGGGTCTCCGCGCAGGTTAAACTGCTGGAGCCCAGACCGCTGCGGTGCTTCCGGTGCCAAGTGGGGCACCACGTTGGCGCCCACTGCGCCGCGGAGGTGGACCGCAGCGACCGCTGCCACCAGTGTGGCCAGCCCGGTCACAAGGCCGCAGAATGCCGTGCTCCGCCGCACTGCTACGCATGTGCGGCGGCAGGCAAGCCGGCCAACCACCGGGCTGGGGGCAGGTCCTGCGACCCCCCCGCCAAGGACAAGGGCAGGGCCCGTAGGCCCATCCCCGCCGACGTCCTCACCGCCGCGGCCGCCTCCTTGGCCGCCGCCGCTATCGCCGCCGCACCCGCCGCTCTCGCCGCCGCACCCGCCGCAGTCGCCGCCGCACCCGCCGCGGCAGTGCCCCCTAGAAGGGCTCGGGAGGAGACGATGGACTGCCAATAACGGCCCCATTCCGTCTCCTCCAGGCGAATATCAACCACTGCGCCCCCGCTCAGGATCTGTTGCTCCAGAGCATGGCGCAGTGGTCGATAAATGTCGCCGTCGTCTCCGAGCCGTACTACGTCCATCCCCGTGGAGACTGGGTTCAGGACCTAGACGGCTCGGTGACGTTAATCTCGTCGGCCGCCGCCGGTACCCCGCCCCTCGAGGCTGTTGCGAGGGGGCGGGGCTGCGTGGCAGCACGGTTCGGGGACATTGCAGTGGTAGGCGTCTACCTGTCCCCGAGCAGATCTCTCGACGAACTCCAGGTCTCCCTTATGGAGCTAAATGTCGTCGTCGCTGGGTTCGGTACCCTCCCCGTGGTCGTTTGCGGGGACTTCAACGCCTGGAATACGGCTTGGGGTTCCCGGTACACGAACCCACGTGGTCAGATGGTGGAGGACTGGGCTTTGGAGCTGGGCCTGGTCGTCCTGAACCGGGGTTCTGTCCCCACGTTGGCGCGGATGCGGGGTGAATCAGTGGTGGACATTTCGTTCGCCAGCCCCGCTCTGTTGCCGCGTGTCGTCGACTGGCGCGTTATGGAGGAGGTGGAGACGTACTCCGACCACCGGTACATCCGGTTGGACGTCTCCGCCGAAACCTCGGCCGCGCCGGTCCGACGGAGCCCTTGCGGTCCGCGGTGGGCGCTTAAGCAGATGGACCGGGAGCTCCTCCTGGAAGCCGCGACGGTACAGGCCTGGGTGCAAGCACCGGACAGGCCTGTCGACATAGACGTCGAGGCGGAGTGGTTCCGGGAGGCCATGTCGCAAATCTGCGACGCGGCAATGCCCCGAGTCCGTCCAGGGCGAGCTAAGCGCCAGGTGTGCTGGTGGTCGCCGGAGATTGCTGCACTGCGCAACGCATGCAGTCACGCGCGGCGCCGGTACGCCAGACACTGCAGGCGCCGCATCCGCCCGCCGGATGCGGAGGCCAGAGAAGCGGAGCTGTATGGGGGATACAGGGCGGCAAAACGCACCCTCCGAACGGAGATCAAGCGGGCCAAACTGGAGGCCCGCAACGTGTGGCTGGGGTCTCTGAACGCGGACCCATGGGGGCGCCCGTACAATATGGTACGGGAAAAGCTCCGCCCCTGGGCTCCCCCACTGACTCAGAGTCTCCGGCCCCAGATCGTAGAGGGTGCGGTGAACGCTCTGTTCCCTGCGCGGGGGGAACACTCCCCCCCGCCCATGGCTCCGCCTCCACCGCCAGCGGTGTCTGACGCGGACCGCAACAGCGACGACGACGATGCTCCAGAGGTGACCGAGGTAGAGATGAGAGTGGCGGTGCGAAGGCTGAGTGCCAAAAACACCGCCCCAGGACCCGACGGCTTGCCTGGAAAGGCCTGGGTCCTGGCCATGGAGGCTCTCGGGCCTCGACTGAGAGGGCTCTTCAGCGCATGTATGGAGAGGGGCCAGTTCCCACTTTGCTGGAAGACGGGGAAACTGGTCCTCATAGCGAAGCCGGGGCGCCCTGCGGACTCTCCGTCCGCGTACCGGCCCATTGTGCTGCTCGACGAGGTGGGCAAACTCTTTGAGAGAGTCATTGCAAACCGCCTCGTCGGGCGCCTAACACGGGTGGGGCCGGACCTTTCGGACGGACAGTTCGGCTTTCGCAGGATGCGCTCTACGGTGGACGCCATCATGCGCGTGCGAGCCCTCACGACGGGGGCTGCGGTGTCCCGGGGCAGGTGTGTCGTGGCAGTGTCCTTGGACATTGCCAACGCCTTCAACTCCCTGCCCTGGAGTACGATCCGGAGGGCACTCCGGTACCACCGGGTGCCCGAATACCTCTGTCGAGTGGTCGAGGCCTATCTGTCGGAGAGACTTATAGTCTACCCCGGTCACCAGGGAGACTGGAAACGTCGAGAGATGTCGTGCGGTGTTCCGCAGGGGTCGGTACTAGGGCCACCCTTGTGGAACATCGGGTACGACTACGTGCTGCGCGGCGACTTCCCTGACGGGATCAGCGTGGTTTGCTACGCAGACGACACGCTGGTTCTAGCGCAGGGAGAGTCGTACCAGGCGGCGGTCGCTCTAGCGACACGCGGGGTTGCGATGGTCGGTGATAGGATCCAGGAGTTGGGACTCGAGGTGGCGCTTCACAAGTCCGAGGCGATGTGCTTTCACGGTCGCCGCTCTCGGAACGCGCCGCCAATGAGTTCCCAACTAACGGTAGGAGGAGTTGACATCGGTGTCGGGTCGACGATGAAGTACCTGGGACTCGTCCTCGACAGCCGGTGGAATTTCGTGGAGCATTTCCGACGTCTGGCTCCCAAACTCAACCGGGCTGGGGCTGCGCTCAAGCGGCTCCTGCCCAACCTTGGGGGTCCAGATGCCTCCTGCCGGAGGCTCTACGCGGGGATCGTTCGGTCCATGGCCCTCTACGGGGCGCCGGTGTGGGCGCCGTCGCTGAAAAAGCAACCGGCGGCCATACTGAACGCCTGTCAGAGGGTCATGGCGATAAGGATGGTGCGGGGATACTGCACGGTCTCCCGCGAAGCGGCGAGCCTTCTGGCTGGCCTACCACCGTGGGATCTGGAGGCAACAGTCCTTGCACACATGCACGATATGCGCGTGGAGATGCAACGCCGGGGTGAAAGTCCGCTGCCGCGACAGGTCACGGCATGGCGGACAGAGCTCCGGCGGGATCTCATGGTGAAATGGCGTCAGCGACTATCGCAACCCAGTGCTGGGCACGCCACAATCATGGCGGTAAGTCCCCTCTTTGAGGCGTGGCTGGAAAGACCTCACGGCGTCCTTACCTTCCGCATGACGCAGGTACTCACCGGACATGGTTCGTTCGGGAGTTTCCTGCACGGGATTCATGCGGAGGTGACGCCCGGGTGTCGCCACTGTGCGGAACGCCCGGAGGACACGGTGGAGCACACAGTCGAGGTGTGCCCTGCTTGGGCGGAGCATCGCCGTGCCCTCGTGGGGGCGATCGGCGGCGGAGACCTCTCGCGCCGGGCCTTGGTTGAGGCCATGGTCCGGAGCGAGGAGGAGTGGCAGGCGGTCGCCGACTTCTGCGAAGCAGTAATGCTCGCAAAGGAGGAGGCCGAACGCATCAGGCAACGGCGTTATCGCCGCCGCCGTCGCCGGGATTCTGATCCCGATTTCCGGCCAACGTAGACGCGGGCTTGCGGGCGGTGAGCAATGGGTAGCTCACTGTCCGGCCGTCCGGTAACTGTCCGGACCAAGCCCAAGTCGTCGACGGCGCGCACTGTTCCCGCGCGCCTCAAGGAGTTGTCAGCAACAGCAGGGACCCAGCCGGGTCGAAGCCTACTGGGGCCAGGGTTATCCGAAAGGGCGCTCGAGCCCCGGTATGAAGGCTAGAAGGAACGGGGTGGGTCTTTTAGTCAGTAAGAGTCTGACACTATCTCCCGCTCCGCCCAAGGGCGGGGGATGTCAATGCATGATTTTTCCCACCATAAAAAAAAAAAAAAAAAAAAAGGTCTATATCTGAAATCGACACGTGTAAAACATACAAAGCAGTCAATTCATGTCACGAAAGATGGGTCTATTTCAAGAACCCTTGGCTGCCTTGCCGTATAGAATCAAGAGGTATTGTTCAATCGCCGACCGTGGAGAGGACAGGTAGGGTCAATTATGAAATAAGATACAATTTTACTTACGTAGGCAGTTTTAGTATATGTAAAACTCGAAACACGTATTTTTATGTAAAGAATCTATGTACAAAACTTCATAAGTGTATCATGAAAAATCACAAAGTTATAAGCTTGTTATATGTCAGCAAAAATACATAGTCACCGGGCCATCCAGGAGACTGAGGGGTTGTTTTGCGCTTGCACTCAGCTGTTTGCTAGCGCCTAATACCCACTATGATCTGCTGTGACCTGTGTTGTACTTAGTGTCGGTAGGTTCCAACTTATAAGCTTTTTGAATATTTTTGGTAAAACATATAACATGGTATAAAAATTTGGAGTCCATTCAGTTACTGATTCTGAATAAAGTATATTTAGGTTTCCCAAAAACTAAAAATAATATTGTCTACTAATACGATTAAAAATGTTAAGAAGTGACGAAGCTTTTTTTAATGAAAAAAAAAAAATAGAAAAGCACAGTTGATGTCACTTTATCGTTGTTTTAAGCAGTCACTCAAGTCTTTTTATGAAATGTTTTTGACTTGAATATTGTGTCTTTTAAGCATGTCTTTGTATGAATCGTTAATTTGTTTACCATTAGAATATTAATGTACATTGTAATGTTTTTGTAGTATTGGCAGCAAATGTTACAGGTCAACCATCTCGGCTTTCGCAGAGGTAGTCAATACAACAATCAAATTCTTAGCTCCATTTTACCGATATCGCACCTGTTTCAATGATTTCACATTATTGTTTAGTTGCGTAAATACGTATCTCATCATATAAACTAGGAATCAGTTTGCGATTATTTATAATAGCCACTGAACTTCAATCGAAATAATCCCGTTTAAAACTGGATCCTATTTGGATCCAGTAGCAATATCTATATATATAAAAGAAAGTCAGTTAGTTACACCACTTATAACTCAAGAACGGCTGAACCGATTTGGCTGAAAATTGGTGGGGAGGTAGCTTAAAACCAGGAGACGGTAGGGTAGAGTAGAGTAGAGTAGGGTAGGGTAGAGTAGGGTAGAGTAGGGTAGAGTAGGGTAGAGTAGGGTAGGGTAGAGTAGGGTAGAGTAGGGTAGAGTAGGGTAGAGTAGGGTAGAGTAGAGTAGAGTAGGGTAGGGTAGAGTAGGGTAGAGTAGGATAGAGTAGGATAGAGTAGGGTAGAGTAGAGTAGAGTAGGGTAGGGTAGAGTAGAGTAGAGTAGGGTAGGGTAGAGTAGGGTAGAGTAGGGTAGGGTAGAGTAGAGTAGAGTAGAGTAGAGTAGGGTATAGTAGGGAAGAGCGGGAGCGAAGCCGCGGGCAAAAGCTAGTTTTACATAAAACAAATGCCTATCACACTTTCACAAGTCAGTAGCTGGGAGGGTCTCACGCAGTGTCACAATGAATTTAATAAGAGTTTATTTGCATCAAACATGGCGCATACCATAAAAAATAACAATAAAAACTTTATATATTGGTAAGATATGCGTCACATCCGTGCTAAACGACCAGCGGCTCAACAAAATGCTGGAGCTCATGTACAAAACAGAGCCACAGCGCTGATATTCAGCGCTAGCCAGAACTTACAAAATTACCTGCAACCGTTTTGAGATCCTTACTAACTCCGTACACAAATTGCAAATCTAGCACTAGTAACCATGTAAGCAAAGCTTAACCCAAAATATTGAGGTTCTGTAATAATCAGGTTTAATAGAAAACAGAGCGAACATATTATTAAGGTAAATACGCTAGTTTGGGTTCAAGTTTAATTAGTCTTTGGACGAGTGTTTTAATTACTGATCGACCCAGATAGAGGCGTGTTTGCTGTGGTACATATATGGCATCTGTTTTACCTCTAAATTAGGTTATTTGACTTTAAATACAGCGGAAAAATTGAAAGAAATATATTTAAAGTTCATTTATTATGCGTTCAGCTAAAGAGTGGATTTTTTTTTTTAGGTTGAAAATAGAAAAAGCTAATCCAATAATGAGAAGTAAGGGTGTTCTTAATATCGCATTTTATCACGCATGCGGGGCAAACTTGCATGCGAAAAAACGCATCCCGCATGCGTATTCCCCGCATTACAATAAATATTTGTATGAAATGTTAACTTTTTTGTTGTGCATTTGGTTAAGTTAACCTCATAATATAATTTTCTAAGATTTGCTGTAAGAAAACCCAATTTTGGGTTAAACTCGCTTGTGTACATCAGCTGAATATAATAAAGAATATAAGAAATGGACATTTGCGGATGTACCGCGTGTGGAGCAAAACCTGCATGCGTGATCAAAACCGCACAATATTAAAAACAGTAATTCAGTACAAATCATGCATATGCAATGCATAATCTTTCTATATGTCAACGTCGTGCGTTAATTAAAGTGGCTGTTATTTATACAGTTATGGTGTATTATTTACATAAATATGTACCTTATAGTAATGCTATTCATATAATAGCAAAAGTAACTATTATCAATGTATGTAAATTGTATGTTATGCGCGTATATTTCAATCTGATCAATTAAATCTTTCAAAGTTAATGGATAATGTTTATTCATTGTTGAAGCTATAACTGTTAGATGAATGATATTTATTTACTCATGGATTGTTAAACAGATAATCGTACATCTATTTGTAACCTCTAATAGCTTTATTAACACTAGCTTCTGCCAGGTTCTTCGTCCGCTTGAAAGTAGGTTTATCCATACAAGCTTAGGGCCTCTGTTTTATCCTCTTAAGGGGCAATGGGGCCTTTTTAATGTCCCCACTGCTGGGACTTGGGCCTCCTCTCTTTAGGAGAAGGAATGGGCCGTAATTCACCACGCGGGCCCAGTGCAGTTTGGTGAATGTCACATGTCTTCGAATTTTTGGTTCTAGGAGATGCCGGTTTCCTCACGATGTTTTCCTTCACATGCATTGCGGCGACACTTGGGGGAGGCCTATGTCCGACAGAGGACGTCTATCGGCTAAAATGATGATGATGAGACACAGCACAACGGTATAAACATAAAGTGAGAAGAACGTACCGAACGCTGGTTTCAATAATTGGCACCCCGCAGTGACGCACAGATTAGGGTAAATAAAATATCATACCTACTTAAACCAAATATTTATGTTTCTGTACTTAGATAATAATTTAAAAAGTAAAGTACCCAACACGAGGATAAAGCTGTCTTTATTTTAGGCGGCTTGAATTTCTCACTTAATTCAAATTCCTATATTAATTCCCTCGCGCTGCACGGGAGTTAATTTTATAAATCCCTCACTAGCGGTCGGCATTAAAATTTACCAATCTTTGTTTCGTTCGAAATTCAACATTCCGCCCGCGACACTGCTTTATCCCCTAGTCACATAATCTACTATTTCATTACGATACAAATACTCTAGGAATAATGAAACACATTATATGCGGGCGAAGCCACGGACAAGACCTAGTCATGTTTAAATAGGCGAATCAATCAGTGCGAGACTCCTAAATTGCCGGCCGTTGATCCCAAGCAATCTTTCATCAGTCTAATTCACAACTTCGGTTAGAATTAGCGAGTAATGTAGCAACATTTATCAATCTTATTGAGTCATTCTATCATTCAAAACTGTCAGTCATGGACCGTGTTTATCTTTGAATTTGTATTGAAAGCTGTTCCCAATGCACTGAGCAAATTTTGTGAAATTATACTCCATTCGCGTTGAGATTAAACATTTAAGCAAACATTTTTTGCTGTCCCTCCAACTGATTTTGACTTCTATTCCGTCGGCATAAGAATGAGGTTAAAAGCAAAACAGTAGTAATAATACCAAATTTTTACTGCATCCGCTATTTGTTTTGCCTCTATCGCTATAAAGGTCAAAATCGGTTGAACGGACAGTAAAATAGGTTTGGTTGAATGCGCGAATAGAGTATTTGGTCACAAATGGAAACGATGACATATTGGTTGTCTGCTGCCGGACATTTGGCGTTTAGGCACCATATGTTCGATAAAATGACTAATGGCTTTTCTGATCTCCAATTTCCCATAACAGTGTTGTTATGGAAAAATCGTAGGTTATTTTTATGCCTAGCTGGAAATTCGTGGAGCTTACATAGTGGATCCATCAATTTGATGGCAGTGGAAGTGCGGAATTATATGATTGATTTGTGATACATAACATGACTGTATTCTCTGAAGAGTTACGAGTATTAGAATTTATTGTGATCGAAAGAAAAAAAATGTTTATTTGGCACACCGAAACACTATGTCTACGAGATTATTCGAAAGAATTACAGTGGTTCCGTACCGAAAAGAGCAGCTGAAGGAACACAGTTGGGTTTTAGACAGTAAAAGTCTGACATTCCTTCTCGCTCCATCCAGCGTTAGCAGGAGGAGACGTTTGAAGATTCACACAATGCAGGTTTTGGAATGGCGACCGCGTACCGGAAGACGCAACATTGGAATACCTCCCACTAGGTGGACCGATAAGCTGGTAAGGGTCGCAGGAGTCCGATGGATGCGAGAGGCATACCTATGTTCGATAGTGGACGGTGTATGGCTGAAATGATGATGATGATTGTTTGCCTCACGGCTGCGCCAAATCGATTTGTTCCGTTTTAATACCACTCATGTAATACCACTGGTATTTGTTGAACGCAATTTTATTACCTATTCTGAACGGAGACCACTCTTTAAATAATTTAATTTAATGTAAGAACTCATACCAGTGACTTGAATTTAGTCCAGTCAGCTCAAGTCAAATCTAATAAAATTTTGGTTTCCTAATATTTTTATACGATCGTAATATACAAAAACTTTCACTAACTAATTACTTTTTTAGATATGTCTGAGGAAGCTATAACCAGCCCTCAACATCTTGGGGGAAAACAGAAACCTTGACTTGCATAAAAAATGGTGGCTTGTTGTTATTTAGAGCAGGTTTGCAGTACACAATTTATTATTAAACTAGACATTTGTTAAATAAACACGTT
Source organism: Mythimna ferrago (assembly GCA_910589285.2). NCBI lineage: Eukaryota > Metazoa > Arthropoda > Insecta > Lepidoptera > Noctuidae > Mythimna > Mythimna ferrago. The sequence goes on from OU342695.1 coordinate 17,561,425, forward strand.
TTTTGGATTTCATTTCAATTAAAGATCCTATACAAAGCATTTTGGCTGACTGTACTTTAGATCCTTGAATTTCTTTTATATTAGTTGGAACAATGATATCCATTCGGAATAGACAATTAACACAGGTTCAAACAAATACCAGTGGTATTAGATGAGTGGTATTAAAACGGAACAAATCGCCAAATCGGTTCAGTTCTGCGAAATGCTTTTGATTACTTTATTCGATTTAGATCTGTAAACTGGCATGTCCTTTTTTGAATTTCTATAGCAGTTAAAAAGATTTCTTATAAAGCCCCTTTCCCAATCAAAATTATCTTTAAGGAAACAAGAAACATCGTTAACATAATCTACTTTTTTCTTTAAGGGGACTACAAGAGCTAATCGCGAGTTTTATAATACGCCAAAGTATATGATTCACTGCATAAACAGAATCAGAAAAATATATGGTATTTTTCAGGATAAATGGTAGGTAAATAGTGTGTTCGAAACGTGATAAAGCTAAAATCACCGAGAACTCTAAAAATTACTTTTATCCATTAAAAACACACTAATATACAAGCAATCATTCTGATTGCATATCAGATAAATCTACAAGCAACGTTTTACCACTATAGTGTTTTAATTTTATAATTAAATCAAATCTGTATATATTTTTTATTCAAATAGTAAGTCGCTTAAATGCTTCATATTTGCAAGCCGTGTCTTTGCGAATCTCTTTCTTTTGAACGCAGACCGAAAGTGATCGGGGTAGTGTTGTCCAGACGCAAAAGACTTGTCAAAAGAAACAACTGCCTATGACAAAGTTACCATCAACGAAATACCAGCGCACAAACAAAATTACCTACTTGTATCATAACAAAAGAGTCGGTTCTTCCGTTTACAAATTTGGTCCTTTTATACGGGAAACTTGATTGTATTGCCTTGTGTACAATACACTGGAGATATTTCTAGTTAGTTTGTTTTCTCCCCTTGGGAGGTAAATGGTCAGAAAAATACCTGAGCAAGTCGTAAAATTAAAGGTCTAATTCGAAGGTCGAATTCTATAGAATTGTATAACAACAAGAGACGAAGAAAGCCAACATTAACAAGAATAATCATAGGAAAAATGAGCTAGTGAAATAATAAAAATTCCACCTACTTTTTATGATTCGAAATGGTTACAGATTCGGTTATTCTAGATCACATGTTCATCTTGTTTCAGTTTTTCGTGGTAGCGTGGATTCGTTGTTAAGTGTTTCCTATTAGCAAAGTTACGGGGGCGTCTTATTCGGTATTACATTTTTCCTCACGGCGTCCTTACCTTCCGCATGACGCAGGGCCTCACCGGACATGACAAGTTCGGGAGGTTCCAGTACCGGATTCGTGCGGAAGTGACGCCCGGGTGGTCACCACTGTGCGAAACGCCCGGAGGACACGGTGTGAAGCACACAGTCGAGGTGTACTCTGCTTGAGCGGAGCATCGCCGTGCCCTCGTGGGGACGATCGGCGGCGGAGACCTCTCGCGCCGGGCCTTGATTCAGGCCATAGTCCGGAGCGAGGAGGGGTGGCAGACAATCACCGACTTCTGCTCAAAGAAGGGATTTACCGCCATAATTGTGGCGTATCCAGCACTGGGTTGCGATAGTCGCTGATGCCATTTCACCATGAGATCCTGCCGGAGATCTATCCGCCATGCCAGGCGAAACTAGATCATCCTAAATCCTAATCGGGTTTGGCCGGTATCATATACTTTGCAAGAAGATGTCGTGTTCAAAATGAATTAATTTGAAGTTGTGTACCACTAAAAACACTTCCACCTGACCACCGCTAAGTTCATTTTTGCTTGCACTCGAAACGAAAACTCGAAGGGTTTGGTTTGGCGCCGCGCCGCAGGATACAAGCGAATTTTTTTGCAAGTAATCAGGTAGAAATGACCGCGATGGTACATCCGAAAGAAACTATAAGTTAAGCATGACCACATCCTATTAAATAAGCTTACATTTTTTAAAGTTCAATAATAATTTTGTTCTAAATCTTTTCTGTATTCTTTATCGTTAAAACGCAGTTAATTATTTTTCATTTGTCCTAATGCTAGCTTCCTCGTTGTCAGTTGTCACACGAGTTTCCGCTTGACACTAATTGCGACAACTGACAGAATATTGCTGGGATACGAGCAACGATTCACGAGAATTTATAGACAAATTAAAGTCGTTAATTTGAGCGCGGAGTTAGAAAATACCGACCGCGTCCAAGTAATTTATGCTACACTTTATTATAATCTTATTTAATAAGCTACCTATTACAAAGAATTAAAATTAATTTCGTTGTTATATCACAAAAAAATAAGAAGTACCGTTTGACGTTTCACACTTTTCTATAAAAATAGCTTTGTACAAGCTATTAGCTCAGACTATTTCTATTATCTATTCTGTAAAACTATTGATTTATGAAGCTATTTTTAATTTTATCACAACATATATCCCGTTAAATTTTGATCGTTTTAATCCCGTAGAGGGTCGATCCGGTACATGAAACAGATTAGAAAATAGAATAGATTAATAGATTTGTAAAGATAAAATTAAAAAATAAAGTACTTTTTTTTTAAACTCGTATTAATTTACGCATGTACGAAATTAATTTCTTTAAGAAGACGTCAGCTGAGCGAGTTTAATGACCTGTAGGTAATTAGTACGCAACGCCGACTACTATCTACAGGTCATTTAACTCGCTCACCTGACGCATAGAGCTCCACGCGTGCCTCAAAGAGATGTCAATAAACCGTAGTGGCTCAGCAGGGCCACGGGGGATTTCCGAAAAGAAAATCAGTAGTAGTCCCTGTCCGCAAAGGGCAACTGAAGGAACTGAAGGGTTTCAATCAGTAACAGTTTTACTCTCCCTCCCACTACACCCTAGAGCTGAAAAAGTAATTAAACGATTACGCAACTCCCAAAAAAAACATGTTTGTAATAATAAAACCTTTGAAATCAGACAGCTCCTACTGATGCACTTTCTGTTTGTTTACTCTCATAGTTCGAATGGAACTGCAAACCGATGTGACTAGAGAGGTCAGGTCAAGTGCACGACCAACGGCTTTACGTGTTTCCGAGGCACGGGGAAATCACACCGCCAACTTCCAAAATCCAAGCCAATACTGTGAAATTTTTCAATAAAATACCCAATATCATTTTGGAAATCGAAACCAGGGCCCCACGTTAAGCAGTCACGTTTGTGACCACGATACCATCAGACCAGTAAACAACACTTCTAGCTTCTAGTATCAGTATATAGTATTACAACACTTCTAATAACAGTGGTATATTGAGTGTTTTATGACGGGAAAGACCATAAAAAATGACTAGTTATTGATAAATTAAATAACATTTTTTTTTTTTTTTATGGTGGGAAAAAATCATGCATTGACATCCCCCGCCCTTGGGCGGAGCGGGAGATAGTGTCAGACTCTTACTGACTAAAAGACCCACCCCGTTCCTTCTAGCCTTCATACCGGGGCTCGAGTTCCCTTCCGGATAACCCTGGCCCCAGTAGGCCAATATCACGCCCCGCATCCTACGTGCGTATTCCACGCATTACAATAAAGACTTGTATGAAAAGGTCATATGCGGGGGCTACGCATGCGGATCAATCCCGCATGCGTGATGAAAATCGCAGGATATTAAAAACACCCTAACGCTCGCTTTTGTTCCAACCAAAGTGGGATAAGTTACTTGATAATTTCTCACCCAAAAAAAAGGTTATTTTTGACGAATGCTATACTAAAGAACAGACTAAATCTTCTTAAGTCAGCATATTTTGATAAATGAAAAAACCTTCTGCCTCGGGATCCAAATGCTTCAAGTCATGATGATAAAATAAAATTTATTTGCCGGCGAATAAGGCGGCTATCACACTACCACGCACCACGCAGCGTAGCGCGTGAAAACGCACCTACGCACGTACTTGCGGGAGTGCAGATCTGTATCATCGTGCGGGTTTTTTACCCACTCACGCGCGTAGGTGCGTTTTGTAAATTTACGCAGGCACGCACTAATTTCATACAAAATCACGCACGGAACGCACATACTTGCGGGAGTGAAAATCTGCATCATCGTGCGGGTTTTTTACGCACTCACACGCGTAGGTGCGTTTTGTAAATTCACGCACACGCACTTATTTCATACAAAATCACGCACTACTACGCGACTCAGTGTGCCATGCGTGTCGCCCCGCACCGACACGCGTAATTGCATGTTTCTCCGCAAGTAGGTGCGTGATCTGCTTTAAACGCGCGTGGATACATTTTCAGTGTGTTGGACTGACGTGTTCTCTATACAAACGGAGATACTTACAAGCAACGTTAAGACACGCATTCACGCTCTACGCTGCTAGGTGCGTGGCAGTGTGATAACAGCCTAACAGAGGAATATTATATCTAGATAAGAAATAAAAGGCGAGTCGGCAGTTTCCTTAACAATTTTCATAAACAAACAATTGTGGCAACTCTTCGACAAGTTATTATTCTGCGCCGTTGAACAGAAACGTTTTCGCTTTTATATTCTTGTTTTGATGGACAGCTATAATTAGTCTAAAGGAAAAATTCGGAGCCGTTTCGCTTAAAGAAGGTCACTAACTTGCGATTGAGTACTCCAACTGGAATATGTAGATGGTCTTATGACGTGTTACACTGAGTACGATTATAATCTGATGTGTTGTGATTTATCGCAGTGTCTAGGTCATATCAAAGTTGATACATGTGCGCAATAATGTGATGATTGTATGCGCAGTTTATGTAGCTACGTTCTAGAAAATGCGATTCAGAAATCTATGTCGATTAGAATTTTTGATCCAACTCCTATGCTATTCTATTATATTCTGTTTTTTTCTATTCTATTCTATTGTATTATATCTATATATTATATTATATTATATTATATTATATTATATTATATTATATTATATTATATTATATTATATTATATTATATTATATTATATTATATTATATTATATTATATTATATTATATTATATTATATTATATTATATTATATTATATTATATTATATTATATTATATTATATTATATTATATTATATTATATTCTAATCTATTCACAAAAAAACATTTAAGCAATTAATTAAAACATCTGGTCATTAAAATTAAATTTTATTTTACTATTTACTGTTTCCGAAACGAGAAAATTATCTCTTGTAAATAACAATTATTGCTGTCATTAATCTTGTCAGTTTTTGTAGTATAAAACAATTATTGAAAATGTTGATGATCGCTGATTGATTGTTGATTAACTGATCGTGTAAATAATTGATGATTCTATTCAATAATGCATCAGTTGGTCTAATTGAAATCAAAGCCCATTGAATATGAATGTGGACTGTCTTTCATGGTTCTCTACATCTACACTAATATTATAAGGAGGAAAAGTTTGTTTTTTTGTTTGTAGGAGGTAATCTCTGAAAGTACTGGTCCGATGGCTAAAATTTTTTCACCGATAGAAAGCTGCTTTATTCCTGAGCGATATAGGCTATATTTCATGTACACGGGCGAAACTGCGGGGTATAGCTAGTTCATAATAATACAGATACCGTTATCTTTGTTATTGTGTAGTTTGAAAAGTGCTTATTGCACATAAATGAGCTTTGAATTAACAGACTTGAATAGACAGTCATGTTTGTTAAAATTTCACTTTTTAAAGGCAAGAAATCGTGAAAAAGCTTATGTTTCGCGATTCTTTGTGTTATTTCGGTAAACTGGGTTCTCTTGAAATCTTCCCAAAAATCTTCAATCCTGATTCGAATTATGCAAGGAATTTTTTTTTATTGTTGTTAGGCCACGATCTCACCTGATGGTAATCATCATCATCATCATCATCATCATGAATATGTAGTCTACGATGAAGCACGTTTGTTTAGAAGTAACCTATTCGCTCTGACTTAAATACCCCTAGGAAACTCTGAGCATAGCCTTCTCCATTGGATGCCTTTGAGTCTCTGACCATGTTTCAGAGCCATATGTTATGGTAAACCATATGCCATATGCATATGCATTGTATTATTTAGCCATATGTTGTTTTGCCATGTGTTCTAATATATTAACCGCAAGAATTACCATACGTAAGTGGCAATGGGCAAGGCAAATTGTTCTGAAAATTAATGGCCGACGGGGTCAAAACGTTTGAGAATGGCGATCGCGTACTGGAAGACGCAGTGTTGTAAGGCCTACAAGGTGAACCGATGGTCGGGGGAGGATTGTGGGAATTCCATGGCTGTGAGACGCGCAGGAACGATCATTGTGGCGACTCTTGGGGAGGCCATATCGAAAGAATCCCCTGGTCTTTAGACAAAAATGATAATGATATAGGTAGATGGAGGCTCAGGTTAAACACAATAAATTTACATCTTTTTTGGAAATTTCTTTAAAACATGCACCTGTCACAATAACTATACAAAGGAACCGACAGATGGGTCCTGTCAGTTATTTTGAAAAGTAAAAAAATACAGTTAATGTAATTAACTAATTACCATCATTAAAATAACCGACTTAAGGGTCTAAGCACACCACGTTTCTCTGTAGCGGTACAGACGCGATACGCACGCGAGCCAGACGCAGCCTGTGTGACCTTTAATAGGATAAAAGCGCGCCGTCGACGCACGTTTCTAAAACGCGCGTCAGCGACGCGTTTAAAAAACATGGTGTGCACAGGCTCTTAAGAACTTGCAATTTTAATTTCGGAGCAATGCGAATAATCGCAACGACTTGCCTTAACAGTCTACCAACTGCAAATGTCGCAAATGTACGCCTACCCTAACAGAAATTGAAGACAAATATTGAACGACAAGAGTGCTCGTATTATGTGCTTTTATTTCAGGCACTGAAATTATTTATCGAGATTTGGTATTGTTTTCAGTACGATTGGTACTCGTAGGCACTTCACCTATTTTGGCTTAATTTCATATTGTATTTTCTTGCCTCTTGAAATTTTCCGCTTTATATATTATTGTATTTGTTATTAATATTGACCTATATTAAACAGTGGGTAGTTACGTTAGGCTAGAATATGGAATAAAACATTAAAGGATACGATGATGTTTAAACATTATTTTTTGTTAGCTTGTTCTGTCCTACTTATGGGCAAAAGCTCCACCTTTTGCTTAGTTCTGGAACGTGTCTTTTTTGTGCTACACTTACACGCAGTTATCATATTCAGCTACTGGCATACGAGTAGGTTATCCAAGCATCAGGGTCTCTAAAGGCATGTTATCGAAACGTTTACTGCGTTCGATTCTCTGATTGGTTGAGAGCTTGGAGCGAGCCAATCGGAGCGCCGAACGTCATACACGTGTCGATCGTGTTGATGTAAAATAAACTCGCACTAGGCACTCTGACTACCGTCAATTCAGCAGCTCGCTATTATAGCCATTATTGATATGGAATACGGTCTAAAATAAAATAACAATAAATTGTTTCTGCGTTCTAATGCAAACTTACTACGTAGTACCGACATTAGTATGAACGTGCCTCTATACAATAGTACAATAATACTAGCTTTGGCCCCTAAGATAATCGTAGCCTTGAGAAAGTACGTACAAACTATAAGGAGCTCTATGGAACCATATGGAGAGCATGGGCCGTACGACGCATAATGACATCATAAGGAAACGCTATAAGAAAATTCATCTATGAATACTAGCTAATACTCTGGTCACTAGGACAGAATTTGATACAAACATATCTTTATATACGGTATCTTTGACATCGACGCACAAACTAATACCACGGATCCAGTACTGATACTGAACCCCACAATAGTGGAAGTTTGTATACACCGTTAAATTTTGATAGTTTTAATCCCGTGGAGGGTCGATCCGGTACATGAAACACTAGTGAGCGAGTCCAATGACCTGTATTTAGTTTGTACGCCACGCCGACTACTACCAACAGGTCATTGGACTCGCTCAATTAATACGAGTTTTGAAAAAAAGGTACTTTATTTTTTAATTTTATCTTTACAAATCGATAGTGTTTCATGTACCGGATCGACCCTCCACGGGAATAAAACGATCAAAATTTAGCGGTGTATAAGGGGTAATCTTTGACAGTACTGAAACCAGCCTGAAGTACTATACAGAGTGTAAGGGGCAGGTCTCCGCTTACATAACTTTATAGTCTGTCTAATAAGTCAACCGACTTGGGAAATTTGTATAATATTTAATCATTTAAAAAATACTTATATTCCATACTTTTCATAAGGTTCTTCTGATAGTAAACAATGATCTCTATCTCTTAATCAACCTTGATTATAGAACCCGTGTTGACTAAGTACATCAGATTTAATTAAATCTTAATAATTACCCAAGTCGTTTAAATTATTAGACAGACTCTAGTGGCTATATTTCACCAGGACACGCCGCCATGGAGTCCCGGTGTAATATAGCCCTAAGCTACCAAATTAAACACCATACAGACAGCAGAGTCGCCACACGTCCGAGCTGGTCGCGCCACCAAATTATTTGCGCAACCAAATGGAAATCAGGTGAGTAACTCTCTACAAGGTGCAGTTTTAAAACTGCACAATATTTCAGGAGGTTGTAGTAAAACTCATAAATAATCATATAAAAAAACGATACCTGGTCAATAATCAGTAATACTTGTTATTTATTTTTTTAATTACTCTAAACTAAATCGATTGATCGATGGCCGCGGGGGCGTGGCTAGGGTGTGGCGTGCGGGATGATGATTGGATGATACATTATTTATGAAACTATCGTTGCGAGTTAGTGTGTGTGAAAACGACCTTTATTGTTCCGTGTTTGTGTGTGTGAAAAAAAGCGCGGTTATAAAAAAAAAAAAAATTACCTACTTATTTTATTATTGATTCGGGTCGAGAATCAGTAACATAATTACCTCCTGAAATATTTTGCAGCTTCAAAACGACACCTTGTATAGAGCTGTATACATTTTGTTGGTAGCGGCGACTGGTCGCGCTGCCATGGTTTCTCGGTGAAATATAGCCCTAAGAGCTTGCTACTGAGCAACTGCTCTACGAGTAACTACTCTATGTCTACTGAGAGGAAACTGAACAACCTTCCAAAAACTTTTTATTCCGGTATCGAAACAAAATAATCAGCCTCTCCATTCAAAATGTCCAATCAAGTTTATAATTTTGTATAGCGAGGCTGATATTTTATTTCGCTTCCTGAAAAAAATCTTGTGGAAGATAATTAAGTTACGGCTACTGAGCAAGCCCTTAAAGTTTACGGAGACTCTTACACTCTGTATAAACTATACATTACTTCATATATTATCATGTCCATTGCAGACAGAAACGCTGGCACAAGCTAGTGCTAAAATAAAATGTTAAATAAAGAAGAAAAAAAATTGTTAATTAGCATAATATTATTGGGTGGGTTTCTGAATTTATTACTTTAAGTTAAGGCTATCTAAACTGTTCCACTGGACCCGCGTGATGGATTGCGGCCCAGAGAGAAGAGAAGCCTAAGAGCCAACACTGCGTTAAGCGGACGCAAGCGCGTGCACCCTTCGCGTGTGTTGTGTGCGGCGGTCCCCATAGCGAAAACCGGATTAGAACCGCAGTGTCGCTAGTTCAACTTTAGTGTGCATGTAGCCGTGTCCATGGAGAACTTTTATCCTTTATTACGTAGCAAAATGGGTGCGGGGCGCGTCTGCGCGCGACGAGTGCCCACGCGGCGACCCTCCACTGTGCACTTTGTATGGGGCCGAGCGTACGACTGCGTAACGCAGAGTCGGCCCTAAGTACCTGCGGTGGGAACATTACATTATTATGAAAACCTACTCTACAAATCGGCATAGTTTCGCTAAGTGCTCGAAATTTAATTTAGCCCTGTAGAATGCTGAAAGTTTTTCTGTGTCCGACACGGATTTAAATTGGAGTGTCCAAGGACTTTGCCACAAAATAGATAGGTACAGAAGATAATCTTATGCATGTACTTCACTTTTCATACCTACGCTCGGTGGACGCACACTAATGAGCGTTTGAGCCGGAACTGTTCGACGAGCGGGCCGAGGCGCTCCTAGATATCGTGTCCGTGAACGATGTCTATGTGTGCGTTGCTCGAGCGTGCTTTGTATGTAGATCGACTTCTGTACTTATATATTTTGTGACTGCCTTTATAAAGAAAAGCCTCGAGTAATTAAGAATCACTAATGATATGATAATTGCTTTAATGTATTCTAGGAATTCATTGTATGGCCATACTTTGGATATAAGGAGCACATTGTTTTGAACATTCTGGAGTCAGCCTTAAAGTAATTAGTAACTATTGTATTAATTAACATTGCCTATGTTGGAGTTCCGCGAAGGATAAGATGTTTTGTGTTTAATAGTGACCCATAAAATAGGACAGATAGTAGTAGGATACTGTATGTATACACTGCTAAATTTTGATCGTTTTAATCCCGTGGAGGGTTGATCCGGTACATGAAACACTATCGATTTGTAAAGATAAAATTACTAAGAAATAACTAAATAAATACATTATTCCGAATTGAACCTTGTCCTCTCCTTCAAAAGCTAGACAAATAAACGGCCATGCATTACCTAATTAACACTACACTTACCCACCTGGTTTTATGTGGAAACTGCTAATTGTTTGGACGTCTGCCCACCTCGTTAAACGAGAGAGCATACCTCATAAAAAAGCTTTATTTGTTTACTAGCTACTGCCAGCTGTTCTGCCTGCATTGATAGTAGAAAAATGTCCCAAGGGAACATACTCTTGGAATAAAAAGTATCCTAAAATGTGCTTGTATAAAACTTACGGCCTGTTCACGACTTCGATTAGAGTATCCAGCGACGCGACGAGCGGTGCGGCATGAGTGGGCGGGCGCGCGGTTCTATGAGCGATGTCTCGTGGCGTGCTTCACACATTTTCATACATTTGTTCTTACCCGCTCGCCGCCCCTTAGCTACCGCTCACAGCGGCGAGGTCGTGAACGAGCCGTTAGGCGGCTTAGCCGAGTGACAACGATTTTCTCAACGTGAATATGATTAGTTCGTATACTAATGTTTGTATGTTTTTGAAGTGGGTAATCATGCAATGACTTCTCGAGCTCTAGAGTGGAAGGAGAGAGCGTATCAGACTTTTACTGAGTAAAACCACAACTGTGCCCTTCAGTTGCCTTTTGCGTTCTAAGGCCGCGGGTTTCCTTTTCGGAAATACCCTTCGGGCCCTAACGGGGCCTACCCTACGGTTTTGATGAGAGATATTTGTGACGCGCGTGGAACACTGTGCGCCGTCGATGACTTGGGCTCGATACGGACGATTACCAAACGGACGAACGGCGAGCTACCCGATGCTCGTCGTCCGCAAACCTCACAAGCTACCTTGGAGGGGTTACCTTTGAATAAAACTAAAGGTTAATCTTGAAACGTTTTAGATCATCTCACATTATTTGCGAGAATTCACAACATCGTAAAAATAGAATGATAAATTGGGAGTGTGTAAATGAGCGTTGTCAAGGGCGAGCGCTAAAATGATTTAATGTTACAAAATTACACGCATTACTGACATGACTGTACTGTACTGTGTTGCATACAATGGACATTTTCAAACGAAACTACCAAAATAAATAATTGCCAACTGTCATCATTCTTTTTTGCAGTAGTTATTATTTTATGCAACAGATTCCAGGTTTGTCAAGGCTTTATGTAGAGGACAAGGTTCTTTAGATTTATAATATACTAGCGTTTGCCTGCGGTTTCGCACACGTACATAAAATATAGCCTATGTCACTCCGGAATAAAGCTGCTTTCTATCGTTGAAAAAATTTTAACGATCGGACCAGTAGGTACTTCCAGAGATTACTTCCTACAAATAAAAAAACAAACTCTACCTCTTTATAATATTATTGTAAAATAGTAGGTATTCAAAATTAAATAATTAGTATGTTCTATCCTCAATAGGTATTTTTTTATCCGTATTATAAGAAAAATCTGTGAAAGTACTTTGAAATCTACAAAAATGTTTACAGTACCTTTTTTTTATGGTGGGACAAAATCATCCAATGACAACCCCCGCTCTTGGGCGGAGCGGGAGATAGTGTCAGACTCTTACTGACTAAAAGACCCACCCCGTTCCTTCTAGCCTTCATACCGGGGCTCGAGCTCCCTTTCGGATAACCCTGGCCCCAGTAGGCTTCGACCCGGCTGGGTCCCTGCTGTTGCTGACAACTCCTTGGTGCGCGCGGGAACAGTGCGCGCCGTCGACGACTTGGGCTTGGTCTGGACAGTAATCGGACGGCCGGACAGCGAGCTACCCATTGCTCACTGTCTGCCGCTCCGTATCGATGTTCTTTTCTTGTAAACTACCATATTGCCTTTCCACAAACCTTGTTTGGCTGGTAGAGAATGCCTCAGATATTAAATCTGCCTTTGTACTTTTGCGTTTCATGAAGATAAAATAAATAAATCAATCATCTTGTATTCTCGTAAATCAAGAATAGAATATTTGAACTTCTAACTAAATATTATAAATTAGAATAGCATAAAAAAAACGGGACACATGCAGCACAATAGTAAAGGGGTAAGATCAGTAGATTGCAAACCAACATCCCAACCAAGGTGACCTCGCTAGTTTCAATCCTTGTGGACAGCAAGTTTTAAACCATGTCCTTGAACGCGTTGGTTGAGAGGCACGTTTTCCCAACCACCGAATGTGTTAGCGCGTGGTTTACATCCATGTAGCCGCAACACAAACCAAAGACACAGACCAAGGTGAACTTGGTTGGAACGTTAGTTTGCAACTGTTTGGTCACCCCTTAACAACCACAAAGTAAAAGTACTAGAATGCGCTGAGCGTGTCCGAAACAAAAGGGTAACTTCAGCATTTGCTGGGTGTCAGGCACCCAGCGCTGATTTTCAGTTGGCACCCCTTAGTCAAGCCTAGTATATACCCTTTACCGCAGTATTCAAATAATTACGTTCATATATCGAAAGGGTAACCACCTCAGCATTTGCTGGGTATCAGACACCCAGCGCTGGTTTTCAGTTGGCACCCCTTAGTCAAGCCTAGTATATATCCTTTACGCAGTATTCAAATAATTACGTTCATATATCGAAAGGGTAACTACCTCAGCATTTGCTGGGCATCAGACACCCAGCGCTGGTTTTCAGTTGGCATCCCATAGTTACGCCTAGTATTTATATCAATACGCAGTAATCAAATGCTAAGTTCATATATGGCAGTGCATGTTCTGTATCCAAACTTATGATTAAATTCACGCACAAGCCATAAAAAGAACTTCTGACATTACTAAAAATGGCATAAAAAATTCGTGGAACGACGACTGTTTGGCATTTGTCACTTAAAATTCCATTCTCCATAAAGAATAGTAACGCTGTGCCTATTTCTAGAGTTCTATTTACATATTCAAATGAAAAATCTTTTTATAACTTGCGTCGAACTAACAACTATGTGTAAATAAGGTTTTTATCAGTCAAAAATACTATTCGATGCTGTGAAATGAAAAAATGTATAATATGTACTTCATTTATTTATTTTTTTTTTTTTTCATTTTTAATAAATTTAAATAAACCTTTTTTAATGTCCGTTCAACCGATTTTGATTTTTGATGTATGGATAGAGGATGGAATTAAAAGCAAAAAAGTGATTACAATACCAACTATTTACTGCGGTCGTCTTTTATAATGCTACCAACGCAATAAAAGTCAAAATTGTGTGAACGAACTGCAAAAAAGTTTTGTTTAAATCTCTAATTTTATTTCGAATGGAGTTTCGATACTTTTTTTTTTTAATTTTTATCACTCGTAGTTTGTGTGTTTGTTAATTTGAATTCAAATTTAAAGGCGGTTCGCAATTAGTGTTTTGGTAGGCACAAAATAACTTTAAGCATCAGCGATTATGGTGACGGGGCACACCCCTGCGCACCCTCTCCTACGCTCACACTACCCCGAGCGATCCATGAACGTGTGTGAGTTACATCCGTAATATAAGGTACTCGCGCGCATAAATGCAAGCTGCATGAATCCGTTTACGTCAATTTATCTGTAGATGGCTAAAAAGACTAAAACATAAGGTACATATTCACAGAACTTTAAATATACATAAGTAAATTAAATGGCGCCTAAAGTATTATTATTGACTTGATTATCTGCGCGTAGTTGCACTCGTAGCTAACTTCACATAGGTCTTTAACTTTGGTTCGACTAGTATAATATAAATTGCTCCAAATCTCAATATACAGTCTAAGTCACTTTCTAAAGGACTATCTGACTGATGCATTTTAGTTTGACACAGATGAAATAAATATGCGTCTCACTCGATATAAGATAATTCATTCCCAATGGCTAATTGTGATTAATTAGTTTGATTTTCATTTTGTTTTTGCTCAAAAATGATTGGACTTTTTGCAGTAAAGGGAGATACAAATGTCCTTGATTATATTTACTATACTATAGCAGATCATAATCATTATAATAAAAGAACCTCGGATTTTACCCTCTTATTCATGTCTACCCTACAATGTCTAATGATTTCCGAGAAGACTCAGTGAGAGGATCATTTGTAATATTCCGTGTTTGTGTTATTTTATCTTTGATGTGTTTTACATTGTTTGTGTCTAATCAGTCTAATTGGTATTTTGTTACATAAATAAAGTAAATGTTAACATTTTAATTAATTTATTATTTATTTATAAAGACTTTATTGTATAACAAGATTACAATTTACAAAAGGAATGTCAATTGAGAAATGCTTATGGATTGTTATGTCATAAGAACAACTTTTTTGGGAATGTTCTCAAAATCACAAAAAAAAATGTTTTACATAAATCGTGAAAACTTCAAGTAATCGATTCTTTACATAACTTTCAGGATATGCCTTTCATCATCTTATCATTTCAGACGAAACACGTCCACTGTTGGACATAGGTCTCCTCAAGCGTCACCACAACGACCGGTCCTGTGCGTCTCGCATTCATCAGATTCCCGCGACCCTGATCAGGTCATCGGTCCATCTTATGGGAGGCCTAACGCAGCGTCTTCCGGTACGCAGTCGCCACACCTTTCGTCCTCATAGACCATCTGTTCGGCGTGCAATGTGCCATGCCCATTGCCACTTAAGTTTGGCGATTTTTCGAACTCGATACGTGTTTATTACGTTACTTGTTGTTACATCTTTAAACCAATTTAAATAGGCAATATCAAAACCTGACGCTGAAACTGTTCAGCAGTCACGTACGCTCAAATCAACAAGAAAATGTATGCATTTCTTGTCATTTATGGCCACAAAAGCTGCTAAAAATAACTCAAAATAACAGTTAGGTAGAATATTTTAAGAGACAATTGCGACTCGAATGTATAAGAAGCCAACACTTTTGCTTTTCAAAATGTCGGCATTATAAATATGCGCATAACAATTTTGAATGACGTACTCAATAATTCAGGAAAATTCGTTTCTCCGTATTGCCAAGTATGGCATTGAATTAGTGTGATTTTATGTATTCTTTTTTCAGTATTGAAAAGGGAAAAGTAGCTTTTCGCAGCTATGGGAGTGGAGTTTTCCGACGTCATATTTACAGTAATGTTTGTGAGTTAGTTTTAATATTTTATATATCTATGAATTGTAATTATTATCGTAAATAAAGATACGAGTATATCAAACTGAAAGAGGTTTGAGATATGTTTACGTTTATATCTTTATTATTTATCTTATTCATACGATATATTTATTTTTAACTATAATTATAATTATTAGTTTCTACCAGTGGATTTGCCCCCGCAAGGTACTCAAGGGACATACTCCCTTAAAGTATCCTATGTACTATTCATGGACATGGATGTTATATTCCAGGACATGTCCTACCCATACCAAATTTCTTCGTGCCCACACATACACACAGGCATACAATATTTCTGCTTTATGAAGCTAAGTAGGTTAGTAAGTACCTATGTAAATAGTGTATACAAAGTGTAAGGAACAGCCCTCCACAAACTTTAAGGGCTTGCTCAGCAGACGAAACTGAACAACCATCCACATTTTTTTTTTTTCAGGAAACGAAAAAAAAAATCGGCCTCGCCATACAAATTGTCCAATCAAGTTTATCATTTTGTATGGTGAGGCTGATTTTTTTTTCTTTTGATGAAAAAATCTTGTGGATGGTGCTTCAGTTTCGTCTACGGAGCAAGCCCTTAAAGCTTGTGGAGGTCTGTCCTTTACACCTTGTATATAAATTGTAAATTAAAACTGTTATAATTTACTATAAAATAATCAAAATTTTATTTTAAAGTCACTAAACGTATTATATTATACAGGGTTATTAGCAAAACACTGGGAACCCTTCAGGACTGTTATTAACATCATAAAACAACAAGTTTTGTTCTATGACTTTTAAAAATTTATCATTATTTTAGTTCATCAGATTTTCATTCAAAAATAAAAATAGTAAAATAGAATGTTCTTAATATTACGAAGTCTATGCGAAGCAACGGATAATACAATAGCGGAGGTGGGGGTGCTTGATGCGCTTGCATCGCGTCACGTAGGTAGTTAGGTAGGTACAGCAAAATGCTGAATTGAATTGTGTTAGAACAACGAAATCTTGAAGGTTTGTTTTTAGTGAATGAATGTTACTGTAGTATGTTTTGTAACAAGTCATAGAACAAAAGTTGTTGTATATGATGTTATTAATACAGTCTTGAAAGATCGTTAGTGTTTAACTAATAACCCTGTATATAATATATGAAGTAAGTAACAGTTCTATTTTGATCTTTCTAGGTTAATCAATAATAACAAGTTAATTTTAATTAGTTCTAATTACTCATTATAATTGAACTTTGCCCTTTGTGAGTGATAAATATATTATTATCATGAAGTTATCAATGGCTCGCCCAGTGCAAAACATCCATGAAAGATAAATAACTAGAATTTATCCAGTTGTAATCTATGACAATGTTGCTTATTTTATCTCTATTTTTTGTACTCTCTGATACATTCGTCATGTTCGTGAACTTTTTATCTAACTTTTGCCTACGACTTTGCTCGTGTACATAAAATGTAGCCTATGTCACTCAGGAATAAATCAGCTATCTATCGGCGAAAAAAAAATTACCAATCGGACCAGTACTTTCAGAGATTACCTTCTACAAACAAAAAAACAAACTTTACCTCTTTATAATAGTAGTATAGATAATATCTTTATTTAAACAAGCAAATGAACAAAAACTATTTCTTATTCTTCTTCTTGCCCTTGTCCCATATAACTTGAAGTCGGCCCAACAGGTTTTTTTCTTCCATTCTGTCCTATCATCTATTACACTATAACGAACACCTTTTTCTTTTATATCAGTCCTCACACAATTCATCTACCCTTTCTTTGACCCCCCTCTCACTCTTCATCGATCTACATGTATACTCAGAACTCTTTTAGTAACAAGCGTTTCATCCCTTCTCTTCACATGACCATGCCAAAATGATTTCCTTTTAACTTTTCAGGCACAGGCGCCACTTTCAACTTCTCCTAAGATACAATTTCTCCTAATTTACCTTTAGATATTGTATCTTAAGGTAAATTAGGGGAAGTTGTAAACATATTAATAAATTACAAGACATTTAAAACGTCGGTCGAAATTTACCATCAGTTCTACCACTAGCTAGTAGGTACTGATTTTTTTTATCATTATATTTTGCTTCTTTTTGTCCAAAAACTGTTTGCACGTTCTTCTCCATTTCCCTCTATTTCACGTTCTTCTCCGTTCTATAGAGATTACGCTTTGTGTAATGTGTGTGAACAATAGATAAAATATTTATGTATCAAATAATATACAACAAAAATATAAATGTATCAAATTGTATACATACACATTTATGCCCCTACTAATGAACTCTCTGAAGGCAAGCTGTCAAATAATATAAACGCGTCACAACCACGACATTAATCGCATCTCTTTATCCGCATAGTCAAGTTACGCAGGATTTTATTCACTTACAAACTGAGTCGACACGACAACGCGGAATTTATTTCAGGCTAACGTCTCATTTTATTTTCAGAGACTGATTTTCCATCACCGGCTTAAGGCCCAAGCGCCTGAGCAGTGCTATAAAACAGTAACTTTCTGAAACCTACTTCTCGGTAACGGCCAGGTCAATATGGAATTAAACATTTCCTCGTATTTTTACAAATTCAATATTCATTTTCATCTGAAAATTACAACGGCGGTAAGCCAAGGCCTTATCCCGGAAATTTCTCAATTACTACATCTCCCATTTATTGGTGTTTATTTACAAAGGGCGAATATAAAACCTTATCTTTCGAAAAATATTACGTCTTTTTGTTTTTTTAGGTAGGAAATCATGTAGTTACATCTCCTGCCCTTGGGAGAAGAGGGAGGGCGTGTCAGACTTTTACTGACCCTCTCTTGTTCCCTCTTTGTCTTCGTTACAGGGCCGCGGGGTTCTCTTTCGCACAACCCATGGCCCCAGTAGGCTTCGACCCTGCTGGGCCCCTACGGTTTTGCTGACATCTCCTTGAGGCGTACGTGGAAGACTAAGCGTCGACGACTTAGGCTCGGTCCGGACAGTTACCGGATGGCAAGCAATGGGTAGCTCGCCGTCCGCAAGCTCGCGCCTAAGGTGAATAGTATTACGTCTTAGCATTTTGTTTGATAGGCTCATCAACAATTGTTAACATGTATTTACATCTCCGTTTTCGGAATTAAAAACTTAAAGCCTTTATTTTCTTTGTTTTTCGCTTCCAAAAAAAAACATGGTAAGCGAGAATTTGCAATTTTTACAGGAAGGCGTGTTTTTCTTTTATAATAAATACATTTATGATATTATGCAAATACACATTTATTTTTTACTCTGTTTTTCGCTTCCCTCTACTAAATTTTGTAACATATCGAACGTTTTAGTGAACTGAGATCTTAACCATGAGCTCTTAAAGCGGTCCATTTTACGAACTAAACTGAACTGTTAAAAGTATGGAGCTATATAGGGTGTATAGCTTTATCTATCTTTCTCGCTAGCACGACTTACATTTTAACACGTAAGGCCCTAGTAACATTTTGTTATATTTTTTTACTAGCTTTTGCCCGCGGCTTCGCTCTCGCTCTACCCTATTCTACCCTACTCTATCCTACTCTACCCTACTCTACCGTGCTCTACCCTACTCTACCCTACTCTACCCTGCTCTACCCTACTCTACCCTACTGTACCCTATTGTGCCCTACTTTACCCTACTCTAGCCTACTCCACCCTACTCTACCCTGCTCTACCCAACACTACCCTAATTTTATTTTTTTTCCCTTATAACCTTCTTCTCTCACAATAACTAACACATTAAAAAAGAATTAGCGAAATCGGTTCAGCAACACATTTAGCGATTCATTTTTATATTATATCTTAGAGTCGCCGCACACAAACCACATGCCACAGCTACAAACGCCGCTACGAAAAGCTAGAAGCGGCTAAAAAGGAAGTGACTGTTGCTCGCTTCAGCTTTCACTTATGGCCGGTGGCTGCTACTTTTTTTAATCCTTACGCGCAGTATCATAATGGACTCTGACGAAGAAGTTTTAAATGCGTGAGTGGCGTGTGACGACATTTTTATATCGGCGTAATAAAGAAAACAAACTTTACCTCTTTATTATATTAACTTGGAGAGAGGCATTTTGGAGAGTGTGCGCAGGAATTGCATGACTTGATTCCACCATCGCAATTCTACTATCGGACAACCCGACGTACGGCGAATATTCACCCTTACGTTGTTGAAACCTCTACGTTCCGGACTAAGCGTTTCGCCTCGTCGTTTATACAGCGTACGTCGAAGGACTGGAACAGTTTGCCTGCTGCAGTCTTCCCGTCCGATTATAATTTGGGTGTCTTCAAGGCTAGAGTGAATAGGCTCTTAATAAACTAGTGCGCCTCACCATCAAAGATTGCATCGCTGCTTACCATCAGGTGGGATCGCAGTCAAGCACTAGTTTATCTCAATTAAAAAAAAAAAAACTTTTTTCGGCGTTTTGTGGTTGTAGCCGGCGGTCCGTCTCCGTTGACCTTTATTTCACTTGGGTAAACAGGTGGGGGTGTGAAACTCGACACCTCATCAAACCCAGTGCCTACTCAAGGGTAGCTATGACGAGTGCTGGGAATTCAGCGGCTTGATTGACACCCTATTATGTGGCGCGGGTTGAGCGTTATCAATGTTATGATAGCCTTGTTATATGTCAAAGGATATTTGTAAAACACACATTTTGAGAACTAATATTTTGGATTTCATATTCCCCGCCGGAGTCGTGTGTTAGAGGTCTTTAAGTAAAGAGTGAATAGGTTACTTCTAGGCAAGCGTGCTCAATCATCGTACAAAATGATAAACTTGAGGGCTATCCCTTACACCTTGTATAGTTCTTCTGTACGTGTAGGTATTTGTTACCTAAACGGCTTGACCGATTTGGATGATTTATTTTATGTATATACGAGTGGGAGTCCCGGTAGGTGGCACTGCAATCGGGTTCTCAATTTTTTTCTCTCACAAACGCAGACTTTCGGATAGGACAAAGTCTGTCGGGACCGCAAATAAATGTATATTTTAGCAGACAATTTTAAATATGTTTAACACCCATAAAAAGCTTAGGCGGATCGCTAACATAATCAAAATCAAATAAAAATATCTCACAAACAATAATTGTCTAAATTGTACAAAGAAAAATAATCTCAATAATATGCCTATTCAATATGGGAGATAAAAGAAAATATTATTATCAAAAAGTAGGCAAAGTTACTTACAATTCTCCGGGGTTTCTTATAAATGTGACTAGCAATGGTAGGTATCAACGACCTGACAGCCACTAGACGAATAATAACAATTGACGCATGTCTGTCAACACATATGACTTATAGATCTGATGTAGGTTGACACAGAATAATTTCCAAACAGTCTCGACCAATCAGTGCGCTGAGTGCGAGTTGTTTTTACGTTAATGCGATCGAAACGCTTACCGCGTTTAGCTCTCTGATTGGTTAAGGTTTGCAGCGGACCAATCGGAGCGCTGAACGTCATGAACGTGTCGATTGCGTTAACGTAAAAACACGCTCGCACTTCGCTCCCCCGTACCAATCAGAACGTAGTATCCTCTCCCCTGTACTTCAGCTAGTTGACAGAATTGTTTTGGTGAATTCAAACATGAGGCATCTAGTGGCTCTGAGATCGTTGTTGGTATGTATGTACATAATAGGTATATGAAAAAAAATATCATTTATGTTATAACATCGCGTTCTTAATCTAATCCATGCGAACTTCGAGTCGAATAATATTCTTTTGTTGGGTATTTGGTTGGGTAGTCTTTTGATTACTTTTTATTTGAAGAAATGAGATGTATCGCAGAATATACGAGTAATAACCGAAGATTTCGTAACTTGATTTATTTGGTACGGTTTTGTTTTCGGAAGACAGATCTAACAAAAATCGAGGATTTTAGGCTTATTTAAATTTTTTCACGTGGGGGGGATTCATCCAATGACTTCTCTCGCTCTAGGGTGAATCGGGCGGGCGTGTCAGACTTTCACTGACTAAAACCCACTTCTATGTAAGGTAAAGGATGGCAAGGAAGGATCTTTGCCATCGTCGCAGGACTTAGGACTTAGAATACTGGACATAATAAATAATTTTGACAGGCCTGTCGGTCTAGTGGTTAGTGACCCTGACTGCTATGCCGAAGGTCGTGGGTTCGATTCCTAACCAGGACAAATGTTTGTCTGATGAGCACGATCATTTGATGATTTGTGTCTGGGTGTAATTTATCTATAATATGTATGTATTTGGAAATATATACTTAAGTATGTTTATCAGTTGTCTAGTACTCATAACACAAGCTTTGCTTAGCTTGAGACTAGACGGCGTTGTGTGATAGTTGTAGAATATTATACAAAAAAAATATATATACTGATTCGAGTTTTTTTTTTCTGTCATGATAACACAAAAACATTTATATATTTTACAAGATCAGAATGAATATACAGAAAATACCAAGTAAAAGATTCACGAAAACAAATTTCTGAAGTACAACCAACGTAATAATAATACTGACAGAAACATATAAGGAAAAATATACAAAATACTTCAGACAAGGGTTAGATAATATTCAATTCCACGATTCGACTGATGACAAAAATCGTACAAGACATACATGTCATATTGGGATTATATTCGAGAAAGCGGAACCCATCTGTATAAAGGTGCTGATAGACCTGAGCGTTCACATGTAACAGAACATCGAGCATTCGCCGTATTTAAGTTTGTCGAAATAAACAACGCACCCAGCCAAGTATAGAGCCAAACATTGCGACGAACATTTTAATGAGCACTCTAGCGAACGCTAAAATTCGAAGCAAATTTACTGTCCTTCGCTGGAATGCTCACCAGAACGCTTGGTAGAATGCTCGCCAGAACGCTTGATAGAATGCTCGCCAGAACGATTGATAGAATGCTCGCCAGAACGCTTGATGGAATGCTCGCCAGAACGCTTGATAGAATGCTCGCTAAAACGCTCTCGTTGTTTTTCTGTAACGTAATAATACTCGTAAATAGTTTGTATCGTCACGTTTAAAGCATCGTAAATTCGTAAAGTAGTATGTCATGAGCGCAAAATAAATGTTGATATTCAAAAAACTAAAACAAAATTCAATGCACTCAATATATCAGACGTCATTCATAGGGTGCCATCTTTATGCGCACGGGTAAAATTTAGAAGAAATAAGTAACATAGAGTTGATAAAACCTCCCCTAAAATCACGATTTTCAGTCTTGTCCGGACCGAGCCCAAGTCGTTGAGGGCGTAATGTTCCACGCGCGCCTCAAGGTGATGTCACCAAACCGTAGGAGCCCAGCAGGATCTAAGCCTGCTGGGGCCATGGGTTCTGGAATGGAAGGCAACAAAGGAACATGGGAGTGGGTTTAATCAGTAAAAGTCTAACACTCCCGCTCCGCCCAAAGGTGGGAGATATTGTAACGTAGCTCAGCTCGCGGTAGACTTCGTGTTGTGATTCTTCTATAAATAAAAGACACGGGCCTGCACACTAATATATTTTTCTAAGATGATTTTTCCCATCGAAAAAAAAAACACCACGCACCAGCTTTTCTTACAAAAATCACTTCAACACTAAAAAAACAACACACATTCTTTTTTCAAACCTATTCTAGAATGCAAAATTCTTAGGGTGAGTTGCACCATTTAACTATAACGATAACAATACCGTTAACAGCTGTCAAATCGTCGAATTGACCAATAGGCGGCCGTTTCACGGCTGGTTATGGTTTGGTTATCGTTATAGTTAAATGGTGCAACTCACCCTTAGAAGTATATTTTACAAGCCAGTTCGTTGGCTATATAAAAAAAACAACTCATGCGATCTCCTTTCGATATCACAATATCATTGGATGATATCCGATTTATAAAAAAAAATGAAGAACAAAGTTATATTTATGATTTTTTTTTATTATAAGGTACACGTGTGAAATCACAGATAGGAAGTAAACATACGAAGCCGAGGTAAACCGATAAGAGCCTCATCAATCTCAGGTGAAAGTTCCTAAAGATTAGAGTAGTTCCCTGATTGATTGATCTTTGCGGCGGAAGAAAATATAGACGAAACAAGATCAAATATTAGTTAAGAAAGATCCTAATAATCCAGGTAAAGAAAATATTTAACGAAATTTTCCAAAGACCATTTTTTTTGTGGGTGGGAAATCTTCTAATGACATCTCCCGCCCTTGGGCAAAATAGGCGTGTCAGACTTTTACTGACCAAAAACCCCACTCCTGTTCCTTCTTTGCCTTCGTTCCAGCAGGGCCCCGGGGTTCTTCATCATCATCATCATTTTAGCCGATAGAAATCCACTGTTGGACATAGGCCTCCCCCAAGTGTCGCCACAATGGATGATCCTGTGCATCCCGCATCCATCGGATTCCCGCAACCTTCACCAGGTCATCGGTCCACCTTGTAGGAGGTTCACTTTCGCACAACCCATGGCCCCAGTAGGCTTCGACCCTGCTGGGCCATTACGGTTTGCTGACAACTTGAGGCGCGCGTGGAACACTTCGCGGCGTCGATTATTGGATCTATTTTAGCGCAGTGCTTAAGCAAGTGACTGCTGCACTGTGTATTGCAGGTTCGATACCCGCACAGAACAAACATTTGTGTGGTCTGTGTTTGTGAGTTTGTTTGTTAACGTATTTACGATACAAGAGTAATTTCGAAAGTATGGGGGCCCTTTTTTAATCAGTTCTATCATCATCATCATATCAGCCGAAAGACATCCACTGTTGGATATAGGCCTCCCCCAAGCGTCGCCACAACACTTAAGTTTTCATAATTTCTATACTACATTATTAAACTTTGTTTTTACTATTGCAACCTTATACCTGTGCTGCATTCTTACACTAACATTATAAAGCGGAAGTTAGCTATGTATTTATATGTTTGTCACTCCATCACGCTTTAAACAACTGAACGAATTCATATAATTTTGACACATAGCAGAAGCTAGTTAACCTTTCAATCTGCTTCAGCTTGGGGTTTAATGAATTAATGCAAAATTTCATACAAAAATTTGATGCGTTTTAAAATACATAGCGTCATATTCAAGTTAAAAAGCACTGCTAAAAGACAACACCAGCTACAAACATTGTTGACCAAACTTTCTAGAATGTCCTAAAGTCCATTTCAGTATATGCTTGGTACCTAGCGACAAGAATCTGAGTTCTAGGCGTTAAGCAAGCTGTCTTTTTAGGGTAGGAAGTCATTGAATAACTTCTACTTCTTCCAGGACCGCTGTGACTCTTTAGAATAAATCCGCAGCCCTGACAAGCGTGTGGGCTTGCAGACAACAAGTAGTGGGAAGTCCGCCGTCAGGCCGTCCATCACTCTCCATCCCATCCACATATAATTCTTTAATAGCAAATTAAAAAATAACGCATCATATAAATAAATAACAACACTCATTAACATCACGTGAAGTACGCCATTAACATAGTAATATCCGCACTCAATAGGCATATTAAATTCTGACGGCTTATCAGTAGATTTACAAGTTCACATACCATGCGGATATCGCGTATAATATCCGAACATAAAATCGAGAAACCCGCCCATTACATTTGATGACGTATCCGTAATCGAATCTGAAACCGATATATCACATCCCTTACATTCTATAGATATTAAAACCAGCTTGTGTCTATAGGTTCGAATGTGGAAAGTGTGATATTAAACTAGTGGCGTTATTAGTTCCAAAGAGGCTCTGTCATCATCATCATCATCATCATCTTCCTGCCTCTGTGTTGTATGATTTGGCGTCGTCAGCGCAACACGTTTTTTTTTTTCATTCTTTCCTATCACCAGTCACAATATCACTAACTCCCTCTTTTTAATATCACTTTCCACACCATCCATCTTTTCTTTAGCCTCCCTATCCCTTGTCCACAAACAATGCATATTAAAAAGGACCTGTATAAAAAAATTGGGCTTTTTAGGCAAACGGCAACTGAAGGACATGCGTCGGTTTTAATCAGGAAAAGTCTGAGACATCCTGTCATACTACCCTAGAGCAAGACAAAAAAAGTTATATCACCTATATCTTCTACTAGGGCCAGGGTTATCCCTACTGGGGCCAGGGTTATCCCTACTGGGGCCAGGCTCATCCGAAAGGGAACTCGAGCCCCGGTATGAAGGCTAGAAGGAACGGGGTGGGCTTTTAGTCAGTAAGAGTCTGACACTATTTCCCGCTCCGCCCAAGAGTGGGGGTTGTCATTGGATGATTTTTCCCACCATAAAAAAAAAATCTATATCTAGATACGTAATGTACGGTCGATAGAGTCGAAAGGTTCTGAAGTGATAAAAAAATATTTGCTTCGAGAAAAATATAGGAGTACATAATACTTGCTTCGAGAAACAATATTTGCTTTAAGTAAAAATAATTGCTTCGTTAAAAACATACGGGTACTTAACACATTTTTCCTGTCGCAGTGATGAGGAAATCGACTAACCGAAAATATCCCTCGAGGGTAATAAATTTTAAAATTATTTATTTATGGGAATTTATACCCTTTCAAAAATGTGGGCCACATGTGAAAGACCTTTGATTGTGTTAGAAAAGGCTGAAAAATAAATAAAAAAGGTTTTACCCTCATCATGTAAGTTATTTGATCAACATATTTTTGGGTCGTATTAAGGCTTATAGTCCCTTGAACCATCTGGCCGAAATTAAATGAACACAACTGTCGTACCCGCCTAGGCGACAGTGCGTCCGGATAGTGCGCGGCTGGCCTTAAAATCCATTTTCTTTGCGAAATATTGATTGATTTACATATGCTATGTTCACTTTGAAGAATATTTAATCAACAATTTTTATGTGTAAAAATGTTTCTAAAGATCCAAGCCATTTCGAAGGAGTAGGGAAAAGTTGCGAAATTGCAAAACATATGATATAATGTTGTAAATGAATCTATAATAAACATTTTTTTTTTCAAACCTGTTAACCTGGCCGTTGCCGAGGAGTAAGCTTCAGAAAGTCACTGTTTTATGGCACTTTTCGGGCCCTTGGGCCTTAAGTTATACTAGCTTCAGCTAGCGATGTTCCCGCGTCTAAATAAATAATTATTGGACGGGAATGTACTTTTTGGATAAAAAGAATCCTATGTACTATTCTATGAGTCTATAAAATTTTATTCATTTTTTTTCTCAGGCATTTTAGCATAAATAAACATGCACACACATTCATATGCTGATACTGGAGGTCGTGTTCCATTTCCACCGAAGACAAATGTTTGTGAGATGAGCACGATAATTTGTTGTGTCTGGATGTAATTTATCTATAACTAGCTTTTGACCGCGGCTTCGCTCGCATTCATAAATATAGCTTCTGTCACTCAGGAATAAAGCTGCGTCGACGGCGCGCACTGTGTCGACGGCGCGCACTGTGTCGACGGCGCGCACTGTTCCCGCGTGCCTCAAGGAGTTGTCAGCAACAGTAGGGACCCAGCCGGGTCGAAGCCTACTGGGTCAGCCTAGTCAGTAAGAGTCTGACACTATCTCCCGCTCCGCCCAAGGGCGGGGGATGTCAATGCATGATTTTTCCCAACACAAAAAAAAAAGGAATAAAGCTGCTCGGTGAAAAAATTTTTGCAATCGGACCAATACTTTCAGAGATTACATCATATAAATAAAAAAGCACCAAAATAAAACTTACCTCTTTATAATAACAATTTTTGCTAAGTTTGGGACTAGATGGCGTTATGTGAAAGTTGTGGAATATTATTAGATTATATTGACTGGCCTGTTGGTCTAGTGGTTAGTGGCTCTGACTGCTATGCCAGAGGTCTGGGTTCGATTCCCACCCAAAACAAATGTTTGTGAGATGAGCACGATCATTTGTTCTGTGTCTGAATGTAATTTATCTACGAGTATAATATGCATGTATTTAGAAATATATAAGTATGTTTATCAGTTTTCTAGTACCCATAACACAAGCTCTGCTTAGCTTGGGACTAGACGGCCTTGTGTGATAGTTGTGGAATATTATTATAATATTAAAGCTTTAACCTTTACAATGTTATTGTAATTTTTTTAGGAAAAATAAAATGTTCTTTATGTAACTAAAAAAGAAAATCGTCAAAATACCAGCATCTGTATTTCATACCTACATGTTTTCCTCGTAGACAAGTCTTAACGTTTTCGTTTTTGCGTACAAACAAAATGTCATATACATAAAGCTACTCTTTTAAGTTCACTGACAGACGACATACAATAGTATACATTACCTACAATATTGATTTTCATTCCTTTGATAATCTCAATATTATAACCTTTTCATTTTTCTCTAATCTACACTAATATAATAAAGAGGTATGTTTTTTTAAGCTATTGCATAGCTTCTATCGCGGGCCTTGAGCGTGGAGACTGAATCCAGAAATTCCGTAACGAAAATAACCTAACACCCCCCACTCATTTGTTTTTTAAGCGTGGTGACCGATAAGAAAACAAATGAGTGAACAATCAATCAAAATTCAATTCAATGTGTGAAAGTGTAACTTCAATTAATATCAAAGAAAAAAAAACAAAGGAAAAAAAATACTGCATAAGTTGATAAAAATGCTATGCAATAGCTTTACCGCGGCAGTCCCCGAGTGCCACACGTCTTTTTTTGTTTTTAGGAGAAATTTTTTTACCGACAGAAAGCTGCTTTATTCCTGAGTGACATAGGCTATATTTTATGTTCGCGGACGAAGTCGCGGGCAAATGCTAGTATTATAATATACTAGCTACCCTCCGCGGGTTTGTTCTGACAACGTGACTGAGCGTTGAAATAACGTCAGAACAAAAGAATCGGAGGCGTGGCCAGCTCGAGGCGTTCGACACAAAAGAATAGAATAGAAACGATTGTAACTTGGCTAGGGGGGGTGGTCCGATTGCAAATTTTTTTCACCGATAGAAAGCTGCTTTATTTCTGACATAGGCTATATTTTATGTACGCAAGCGAAGCCACGAGCAACAGCTAGTCTAATATGTTGATAATACAACATAATATCGAAGTATTACAGATTCGTACAAAATTTTCGGAGTGTCAGAATCATATGTCATCTCTCGCCTATCGGCTTTGCTTAGAAGGCGACGAAACGTGAGTTCCTGGATTTGATTTTCTAAAATAAATCAGGTGCCAACCGCATTTAGAAGAATATTTCTTTAGCATTCTCGAAACCAGTAAAACCATGCTGTAATGGAAATCGGAGTACAACTATATAAACTTGTTTTAGTATCGATGGTAAAATCCTTAATTTCTTTTGGTCCAATAGGTGGCTACGTTCACCGCAGCATCGGTCATCATCATCATCATCATTTCAGCCGAAAATCGTCGACTGTTGGACATCGGCCTCCCCCAATTGTCGCCACAGCGACCGGTCCTGTGCGTTCCGCCATCGGATTCCCGCGACCCACACCAGGTTATATGTCTACCTTGTGAGAGGCTTTCTACTGCTGCGTCTTCTGCGTGCAATGTGCCCTATTGCCACTTAAGCTTGGCAGCATCGGTAGCACCCATTAAGTCCTCCAAAGTTCAGGTACCTATATGGCCACTTGGAGCACTCCAATGTGTGGCTCTTATTCTGAACAAGAGCACCACATTCACACTAAGTAGGTACCTGACGGGTCTATAAAACCCCTTTAAGCCAAGTTATGTTTGCAGCGACCTAACTGGGTGCGAAAACAATTTAGTGCTTTCTCTGAGGCTAATGCAATTCTCGACGACGTCACATGAGTAGATAAACGGAGCAGAGACAAAGTTTCATACAAACGCGCGAATCGGTTGCACTACTACAAGCATGTGGGGAATGTGTGCGTGTCCACTGGCCGCTTGTTGCGTACGCGACGACACTGGAAAAAACCGGTTTACAAAAGCACAGTCAGTGGACAATCTTAGGGTCTATGCGACGCACGTTGTTTGTTTTGTTAGTTACGAGTTTAAATATTTTAATGTAAAAACGTGGTATTTTGTTATTTATAATGGTGGTTTATTGTACTGTACAATTGAGTTTTTTAATTATGTTGCATTGCTCGAGCAAGTTTCAAGAATATTTCGATCTTAAACCTAATATTGTCAATGTAGGCAACAAAATACTAGATTACTTGAAAAAACTTATGTTAGATTTACCACACCGTTAAAAGATATATTAGGTATCAAAAAACAATTTTTTTTTTTTATCTGTTATAAACTAGTACTTGACTGCGATCCCGCCTGATGGTAAGCAGTGATGCAATCGTTGATGGTGAGGCGCACTAGTTTATTAAGAGCCTATTCACTCTAGCCTTGAAGACACCCAAATTATAATCAGACGGGAAGACCGCAGCAGGCAAACTGTTCCAGTCCTTTGATGTACGCGGTATAAATGACGAGGAGAAAAATTATAAAAAGAAAATGATTATTTCTTCTGTCATACTGAATAATAAAACTATTTAACATTTTTTTTTATTTGTTTTCACCTATTGTAACAACCCTACCAAAATAGGTAGGTAACAATTTTGCACGTTCTTAAAAAGCTTTGACTCTGTTCCGTTTATTTGCTCATGTGACCAGGTGGCAGATGTTTCTGAGGTATAAAATACAGAGAAAGTAATTCTTTAGAACCATTTGTAAAAAGTTGAATGAGCCCGTAGGTACTAAGAGATATATTGAACAAAAAATATTATCACAATTACAAGAATACCCATATCCCTAGTAAGAGTTCCCTTTTGTTGGAACCTACGCAATAGTCATAACTTGAAAGGGCTTCCAATAATCATAAAACCTTTTGAAATTAGACACGTACTACCTTGAATGGGAGTCTGCCGTAAAATGGAATGTTTCGGTCAATAATTTAGTATGGAGCAATTTGGCTTTAGTGGTAAAAGCGGTTTTTTCTGAGAAGGCTCGTCAGATGATATTGACGGATGGAGAAGGAGAGGAAAGTAATTGAAGGCTTTGAAGACCAGGTGAAGCAAGACTATAATCCATTTCCAATAAGATTAGACATTTTAACAAAGCTTTTTTACTCTCCGTTCAACCGATTTCGACTTCTATTCCATAGGCATAACGATGGCACTAAAAGCAAAGATGTGGTTACAATACCAAATTTACTGCAGCCCCCATTTAACATGCCACCAACGCAATAAAAGTCAAAATCGGTTGAACCGACAGTAAGAAGGGTTTGTCTAAGTATCTAATCTTTGTCTAATGGAATGGAGGCTTCTTCTCTAAAAGAGGAAATGACCCTTAATGCATCAAACGGGCCCAGTGGTGATGAACTACATTACACAAAGTAATGTGCCTCACTGGGTTTGAAACCACGACCTTAGAACTCGTAAGTCGAGGCCGATACCACGGGGCTACCACTGTAAAGGTATAACTACATTGGGCACACGTGGGAATTGTACGCCGATCTGGGCGCGCCAGTCTCCATACATTTTATAATTATGGCAACTAGACTTGTAGAGCTACATTACATCCATACCACGCGACACGCCTCTACGTACAAATCAGGCGTGGCCAACGTGTGTGTCGGTCTAATGCAGTTCCCACTTAACACTTTATGACATCAATTCAACAAGTTCATTTTAACCCCATTACAAACAAAAGTAAACACAAAGCCATCCGTATCATCTTTTACAAGTTATCTTTTCCTTTTCCCAGTTTTCTTTTCTTTTACAATTGTTGCTCTTTTTACTTGAAACAACAGTTATTTACAAGTCAGATATAGCAAGTGATCTTACGGCCAGTGCTTGCTTACATTACAAATGCTAAATTCGGAATGAGATGCCCCGTTACTTCTCAAGCGGTATTGGCAATTTCGTGAACAATTTGTTTATAGCAAATGTTAATTTAAATACTTGAATATTATGTTGGGTTCCAAGGAAAATCTTTTTGGGTTCATAAAATGGTTGTGTACCTGTCATAATGTAATGATCTGAATGTTAGACAGTGAAAAAGATTGTATGTAGCGGAGATGAGAATGTTGAGATAGATGTGTGGTGTGACGAGAATAGATAAAATGTGAAATAAGTATATTAGAGGAAGTTTGAAAGTAGCGCCAGTGACTGAAAAGTTGAAGGGGAATTGTTTGTCTTGGTATGGTCATCTAAAATGGGGGGAAGAAATGCATGTTACTATAAGAGTTATGAGTATAAATATGGATGAATGGAAAGCGAGAGGGAGAGTCCAAACAAAATATGGATGAACTATGTAAAGAGTGAAAGATAAGCAAGTAAGTGATAGCATGACAGATATAGGACAGAATGAAGAAAAAAACGTGTTGTGCCGACCTCAAATAGCACGAGATAAGGATAAGAAGATGATGAAGATTGTTATATTTGTCAGTTCACCATTCAAGGCTATATAAGGCTACTTTTTATCTAGCACTGACTTTAACTTCGCGTCCACAATAATCGAAATTCACGCGAACGAAGTTGTGAGCAAAACCTAGTCTTAAAATAAATTCAGCATTATTCCAGAAGCAGCTAAAAAGCTGAACTACCCTGTTTGATGGTCACTATTGGGTTAAATAACGTATGTTACTTTTACATTAGTAGGAACATGAGCGCTCATGCATTTTTCATTTAATACATTTGTAACGCGGCCATCGCTGGCTTGTCGTTGTTCGACCTAGTTGACCCTTACTTAATACCGGTCATAGTAGAGAAATAACTTGTGCAATTGTACATTGTACCTATATTTATTTAAGTATTTGCTTAGTCATTCTTTTGAAGTGTTGATTTTTTGAGGTGGAAATCTTCAAATGACTTGTCCTCTCTAAGATGGGGTCCATAGCTGAAAAATAACTTGTACAATTGTACATTGTACCTATATTTATTTACGTTTTTGCTTATTCATTCTTTTGAAGTGTCGATTTGAAGTTTGGATCAATGACAACGGGGCCCATTTTTCTTTTGAAGTAAGTATCGCGAAATGACTTCTTTCGCTCTAGGTTGGAGTGAGAGGGAGCGTATTAGACTTTTACTGAATAAAACCGACCTATGTTCCTTCTTGTGTTCTGATTTATATTAATTGATTATATTGATTTATATTAATTTTGCTTTTTTTCCAATAAATGTAATTAATATAGGGAAACTTAAAAATTGATAACTTTTGTTAGGTTTTCACAAGTCTCCCACAAATTGCCATTATTATATTAAAGCATACATAATAATCATTATTATTATTATTATTTGCTCTTTGTGTTCTAATATAATATATTTTTTTATTATTATTATTAATAGGCTTGCGTTTGATCACCATCTCACCAGATGGTAAGCGATGATGAGGTCGACGATGGGGCTTTTAATTGTGAAAACAATAACAAAAAATAAGTTTTTCTGTCATAGAATAAAATGATAAGATTGCTGAGGCCCTTCGATTAACATAGGTTTTAAAATGGCGGTTTTGAGCTTTGTTCTTTACACCACATGGGGATTTAAAAACTTTTGAACTAAATAGCTAATTACTTAACACAAAGCATGCTTTATTCGTATATTCATATGGATATTGTTTGTTTAGCTATATAAGGAATGAAAGATTTGTCGACACATGTGGTGTAATAATACAGCTATTTTTAGCTACGAAGGCTAAACGTCTTATGTGTGGATAATTAGCATTTATAATGTTCTGTTTTTGTAACCAGACTGAGATTTCTTAAATAACTTATTTTCAGTATATAATATATAACACTATAAAATGGACACTAAAACTTTAATAATAAGTTGTCAACATAAATTTAAATAATGCATTTATATGCAAGGTTGGGCGATGGCCGGGTGAGGGTCGAGAGAACCTAATGGATGCTAGACTCACAGGACCGGTCGTTATGGAGACACTTGGGGGAGGCCTATGTCCAACAGAGTTATGTTAAACTACACCACGCACACGTGTGCCACACACGCCGATCTGGATGCATCGGTCTCCATACATTTTCTATGGAAGCTAGACTTATAGAGCTACACTAGATCTACGCGACGCGAAGCCGCGCGACGTTGTTCTATGTACAAATCAGGCGTGTTACATGTATGTGTCGATCTAATGTAGTTCTGGTTTTACATTGGGCGTCTTTCAGCTGAAATAAAGTAACATAACTGATCGATTAATTTTATAACTCTTCAGACGAAAATAGGTATTTTTCATACTCATACTCAAGTTTTTTTGTAAAGACTCGTTGAACAAAACCAGTGGCGTAGCGAGAACTAATTAAGAAGTGGGTGAAGGCACATCAGCGAGGCCTTATTCTAATTCGAAAACGGAGACAGCAACTATCGCAACCTGGTGTTCGACCACATCGTCGCTTACCATCAGGTAAAGTAGTAGCAAAACGCGAGCCTATCAATTATAAAAAAAACCTCGTTCTTAAAGAGCCCTCGGGCCACGCAGGTGAAGGCCTTTTTCACCCACGTCTACCTACGCTCCTGAACAGAACTGAGCAAGGTTGAGGACCCAGAGTACGTCGCCCTGCCAACGCACCTCGTGTAAGCTATTTTGGCAACGAGCGTGGTAATTATGGTCAAGAAACTTGCCAAGTGTGAGTCGGACTTACAAACGAAAGAGTGCGTACCATAGTCCTCTTTAATTTTTAACTGACTAAAAAAAGGAGGAAATTCGGCATTATGCTTCTGTGTTTCTGTCAGTGGCTTTACTCATGTGAAAGTAGATGGATATGTAAAGAAAGAAACAAGAAAAGAAAAGAAAAAAAAAACTATTTTATTTGGCATACACACTGTGCATGTTGCTAAAAGAGTTATGAATTTACATGTGGATGGATGGAGAGGGAGGGCCAAAAAAAAAGATGGATGGGTTGTGTGAGAAGTGATATGAAAGAAAAGGGAGTTAGTGATAGCGTGACGAGTGACAGGACAGAATGGAAGAAAAAAACGTGATCGTATAGAGCTGTATAAATTTTGTTGGTAGCGGCGACCAGTTGCGCCCCCATGGTGTCCCGGTGGCTCTTAAGGTCAAGATCTGATAATGGGATCCTGGAAAATTTTATGAAACTCTACAAATATAGGCAGGTTTATAATGATTATTTTTTATTTTAAGACTGTTCAATAGGTTCCTTACACTATTTAGTTTTTCTTAAGGGGTAGGTACCACAACCAAAAAAAAAAGTAAAACAAGTTTCCAGTGAAAATCATTTTTTCATAGCAAGCTTTTATAGCGCGTTGTGTAGCTCAATCACGATAGGGTTAGCTTATTGGGCTTATTATCGAGTTCTTATGATTATCTTCCAACTCTATCATCAGACCCTGGTTGCAGTAGTTACCATCTAGCACCAAAGTACTCGTCAAGGCGGATCAAACGAGTCCAAACTCGATGGAGTTGTGTCATTTAACTACCGAGTTCCTATAGCCAGTGGCCACCTTCCGGTTTTATCATCAGATCAGTTCTGCATGCAAAATTTCAGCTCAATCGGTAACCGGGAAGTGGGTCTTTAAATTGCAAGATTTGATTATAGACAAACATCGGAACAGTTGAAACTAAATAAAAGCTTGTAGAAAAAAAATCAATTATAAAACAAAAAACACTAAAAAATGCACAATAACTTTAAAAAGTAAAAAATTCTTTGAAATTACAACGGCAATAGAAATACGTAATCTGTGATCATTTGAGCTGATTACGGTTCCCGAGATACAATCCGCTGACAGACAGACTGACAGCGAAGGCTCAATAATAAGGTTCGCCTCGGATGCGGAAACAAATTACACATGCGTCCACAATTACAGTACACATTACACGTGTCGCTTTTTTGTGACTCGCGCGTAGGAACTTTAAATAAAAAAACGGAAGGTACATTTATATTATAATTATGTGAAACCCGATACACGTGTCTAATATTATGTAAAGAAACTATGTTCAAAATTTCGTAATTGTATCATGAAAAATCACAGCTTGTTATGTCAGCAAAAATATAGTCACCGGGCCATCCAGACGACTGAGGGGTTGTTTTGCACTTGCACCCAGTGCACTGGCGCCTAATGCCCGCTATAATCTGTCGTGACCTGTGTTGTACTTAGTGTCGATGGTGTCCAACTTGTGACCTTATTAAATATTTTTGGGAAAAAATACAACATGGTGTAAAAACTATTAGAATCCATTCAATTACTGATTCTGAACAAATTATATTCGATCTGGCCTATTAGTCTAGTGGTTAGTGACCCTGACTGCTATACCGGAGGTCCTGTCAGCAAATAAAATGACAAATAATATTATAGGTCACCTTTTGTCAGTACAAAGCCCCAAAATAAACGACCTCAACAGTTTTTCCTTAAAGATATAAGAAATTAATTTATTTTCCTTAAAAAAACCTAACAAGTATTGTACCCATTATGTATTTTAATCTTAAGTTATAAATATTACAGAAGCCTACTGCTTCACGGTTTCCTCAAATAGACCGCCTTGTGTTAAAATATTTGTTTAAATCAAATATGCGGTATATAATTATGTATGTAAGTTACGGAATCGCATTCCTTAGGCACAAAATAGATAGGTACAGAAGTCAATCTCATGTATGTACTTCACTTTTTATACCTAAGCTAGGCGTTCGCACTAGGGACAGCGCGTTGCGCCGAACTGTACGAGTGCGACCGGGCCATTGAGCCGAGATATACACCGCTAAATTTTGATCGTTTTAATCCCGTGGAGGGTCGATCCGGTACATGAAACACTATCGATTTGTAAAGATAAAATTAAAAAATAAAGTACCTTTTTTTTCAAAACTTGTATTAATTTAAGCATGAACGAAATTAATTTCTTTAAGAAAACGTCAACTGACTGTAGGTAGTAGTCGGCGTTGCGTACAAACTACCTACAGGTCATTGTACTCGCTCAGCTGACGTTTTCTTATAGAAATTAATTGTTGCTCGAGCGCACTTTGTATGTAGATTGTTTTCTGTACCTATCTATTTTGTGCCTTAGGTTGTTCAATGAGTCTTTGCTCATTAATATTGGTACAGTCTCAATAAGAATAGGTTTGTGACCGAAGTCTATTAGGGTAGACCTAAGCCGCACACATGCGTGACACACACGCCGATCTGGGCGCGACGGTCTCCATACATTTTATATGCAAACTAAACTTGCAGAGCTACACTTGATATACGCCACGCGATGTTGTTCTACGTACAAATCAGCCCCTCTAGCCAAGTTACAACCGTTTCGCTTGCGTCGAGCGCTTCGAGTTGGCCACGTCGCCGAATCTTTTGTTCTGACCACGTGACTGAGCGTTGAGACGACGTCATTCCCGTACATTTGAAGCTTTCTACTAGCGTTAACTATTGCAGATTAGCAACTTGGCTAGGGGTACAGGAGTGTTACTCGTGTGCGTCGGTCTAATGTAATTCTAGCTTTATCTAAGTAAGTAAAATATAAGCTAAGTTACAGAAATGCATTTTTTATGTATGTTAAATGTGTCTTTGCTCATTAACTGTAAGTAAAATCTCAGTAAAAATTGTTACGTCAGTAGAAAGGCCTGTTCACACCACGTTTTTTAAACGCGCCGTTGACGCGCGTTTGTAGCGATACAGACATGATACCCAAGCGAGTCAGACGCAGCCAGTAGACCTTTAATAGGACATAAGCGCGCCGTCGACGCACGATTTTTAAACGCGCAGATGACGCGCGCCTGTGGCGATACAGACGCGATACATGAGCGAGTCAGACGCAGTTTGCAGACCTTTAATAGGAAAAAGGCGCGCTGTCCACGCACGTTTCTAAAACGCGCGTCAACGGCGCGTTTAAAAAACGTGGCCCTAAGGTCTACTTTTGTTTGAAATATGCTTGGTAGAATCAGTTTAACTGCTTTATTGACTTAATATCGTTTTATTATGTACGGTGTATCATAAAATAGAAACTTGTTTTATTTATATTATTACAAGATATAATAATTATTAATAAAAATAATTTTCTGGATGGGAAATCATCTAATGACACCGCGCTCTATGGTGAAGCAGGAGGGCGTGACAATCTGTTGTATGGAATAAAAAAAGTAAAAAAAAACATACATTCAGCCGAACATAGAACCTCCTCCTTTTCAAAGTCGGTTAAAAAGGAATTGCTTTTATCTTTTTAAAAGTCTGTCACGTTCTCCCGCTCCGCCATACAGCGCGATAAGTCATTAGATGATTTTCCACCTCGAAAAAGTAATCATAATAACCATTAAGTTAGTCATAAGTTGAGATCTAAAAATAGTAAATAACTTGTATGTGCCGCAACAAAAACTTAATACAGACTTCGTAGACAGACGCATAAGAAAACAATTGACTGAAACATAAATGTAGTGTTTATGATCTGCAAATGACTTTAAAATGTCTGCATTTTATTTAATATCTCAGTTTTGTACCTACTGTTAATTTTTTGTTAAGACTTAATTCGTTAAATCGTTTTGAAACGTGGTCTTTTTAGCCGTAGGTCATTTCACAAAATAGATAGGTAGGTACAGAAGTCAATATCATGTATGTACTTCACTTTTTATACCCACGCTCTATGGTCACGCTAGGGTCAGCGCATTGCGCCGAACCGTACGAGTGCGACCAGGCGATTGAGCCGAAATATCGTGTCCGTGAGCGGTGTCTATGTGTGCGTTGCTCGAGCGCGCTTTGTATGTAGATTGACTTCTGTACCTATATATTTTGTGGTCATATCGTGTGTTGCAAAATTTAATATTTGTGAATCACAAAATACTTTAAACTAGCAAGTTAAATGATATTTATTTTGCAAGAAAATTTTAAAAACACTTTATCACGTCCATTTTTTCCTCAATTTAAGCTAGACGAGGCCGGTGGTTCTTATCTGACTTCGAAACTGCTGAATCTCAGGAGTTTGTTTCGGTATTTCTTCTCAGGACTATATGCTTTACATTTATACTAGACTTTTAGACTTTGTCCTGGGTCAAAGTCTCTTTTAAAGTCCATACAGTAAACTTGTGTTGAAAATCGACATTACGACGACGATAAATGAATACCTAAATAATAAATTACCTACATCCATTTAAGTACTGTAAAGTGGGGTTACTTTGGCCCTGAAGCATTCTCGTAAGATTGGCTTCAGACCTTTGAGTCTCGCGTTCCTATTGGTTAATAGGTTTGGGCCAAAGTTAGATATACCTCAGGGCAAAAGTAATCCAACATTATCAGTAACTTTTCCATCAATATCACAACCAGGAACCAAATCAAAACAGCACCGCTCGGAGGACACGGTGGAGCTTACGATAGAGGTGTGCCCTGCCTAGGCAGAGCACCGCCGTGTCCTCGTGGGGACGCTTGGCGGCAGCGATCTCTCGCGCTGGGCCTTTGTACAGGCCATAGTCCGAAGTGAAGAGAAGTGGCAGGCGGTCGTAGCATTACTGCTTCTGCGCAGTAATGCTAGCAACGGAGGCGGCCGCACGCGCGAAGCAATGGCCCTCGCACCCCAGCCGCCTGGAATCCGATTCCGATTTTCGGCCACCACAGGCGCGGGCTTGCGGACGTCGAGCAATGCTCACCGTCCGGACCGAGCCCAATTCGACGACGGCGCGTAGTATCCACGCGCGCCTCAAGAAGATGTCAGCAACCGTAGGGGCCCAGCAGGGTCGAAGCCTACTGGGGACAGGGTTAATTCGAAAGATAGCTCAAGCCACGGTACGAAAGGCAACGAAGGAACAGTAGTGGGTTTTTAGTCAGTAAAAGTCTGACACTATCTCCCACTCCGCCCAAGAGCGGGAGATGTCATTGGATGATTTCCCAAACTACTTTCGAGATGATTCTAATCGCGGTCTAGCAACTATGAAGTCTAAGTCACAAATTCAAAATTAATTACCAAAAGAAGCGATGTAAAAAAACCAGACGTTTTTATTGATACTCGCACTGACGATGATCAATCAAATATCTATTTTGGTACTGTACAGCGACAGTATGACATCATTCGTCTATTTCTGTTACATCTTGTTTATTATTCTGCTAATTATAGTGGGGGATTAAATAATCAACGCCTTCATAACCGCAGCGGTAATGAGGAAGTGAGTAACATGTGTGCTGACTGTCAGCATATTACAATAGGCAACAAAAAAAAAAATCAGTACACTTGCTTGAAAAACCGCTCTTATCCCTACCGCTTTTAAGCACACTAGCGCGAAAAAGTATATAAAAATCAATGCCACTTTACGTTGTAATTTTATAACTCAAGAATGGGCTCACCTATCCAAACCAAATGTTTAGGCTTTGTTCGAACTATTTAGTAGATGGTTTATGTGAAGTTTGGTAGGGTAGAGTAGGGTAGAGTAGGGAAGAGCGGGAGTGATGCCGCGCGGGCAAAAGCTAGTAAACATAATAATTGCAGTTTCTAGAGTAAAAGTAGATACAGTATGCATATTGTGGGAGACTGGTGCCTAAACTAGGCTTGAGGCCTGTGGACACTAGGACTCCACAATGTTTTATTAACATTCTTATATTCACCTAATGTTATAACAAACAGTTCTCGCTATTATTAATAATATTTATGTTATAATATTGTTAATAATTACGACAAAGTCCGCGAGGTTGCGTGACCACGCACGTTCACGTATATTAAAATAGTAATAGTACATTTTGATACATGTGGAAATAACAAAAAAGTGAATATATAGGAAAACACCCTCGCCTGCCGTTCGGGCGAATTCCGGTCTCGGTTGTTCCAAATTCTTAAAGACTCAATGCCACATTTTCTTATACTAATATTATATAGAGGTAAAGTTTGTTTTTTTTTATTTATTTGTAGGAGGTAATCTCTGAAAGTACTATACCCCTAGCCAAGTTACTAAACTGCAATAGTTAACGCTAATAGAAAGCTTTAAATGTACGGGAATGACGTCGTCTCAACGCACAGTCACGTGGTCAGAACACAAGATTCGGCGACTCGGCCAACTCGAAGCGTTCGATGCGAGCAAAGCGGTTGTAATTTGTCTATGGGGGCTGGTCAGAATGCGAAAGTTTTTTCACCGATAGGAAGCTGTTTTATTCCTAAGTGACATAGGCTAAACTTTATAAACGCAGGTGAAGCCGCGGGCAAAAGCTAGTAAGTAATAAGTAATGTATGTCACTGTGAAAGTTTGAACTACACTAGTAAGTACATCAACTCGTTGTAGGGCCGCGTAGTGGGAGATTACGGCCCACTTCTTATCTCAAAGTGGCCTACGTCGAGTGGGAACATTACGGGCTGATTATAATGAGTAAGTATATAACATACAGTTTGATACTAGTCAGTAGGTATAGTAGTATTATAATGCTGATGATTTTGTGGCATTTCCAAATGTCACATCTATTTTTTTATGGCAACATATTGTCCGTCTTTAAGCGAGACGCACTTACTATTTCCATACTTTAATTCCATGCTTTTGGCAACAATCTGTGGCTTTGGCCTTGTTCTTTTTTTGAAAGTCATGTTTATAATAATAATATTCCACATGTTGAGGCCGACGTCAAAAGGTAACAGACAACCTAGACTGTCCTAGACAACTGTGTTGTCTATAGATGGTTATTTGGTGCAACACAGTTCTGCCCGTTCCATACAAAGCCTGACAGAAAAACTGGTTTTTGTATTTTTGTTATAATTATGCGTGTATTTAGGCAGAATCAACATGTTTTTTTTTTTTTCTTTAAAATGACCATACTATCATACAATATACAAACTAAATCTAAGAAAAAGTCAGCTGAGCGAGTTCAATGACCAATAGTTAATAGTCGGCGTTGCGTACAAAGTACCTACAGGTCATTAAACTCGCTCAGCTGACTTTTTCTTACAGAAATTAATTTCGTTCATGCGTAAATTAATACGAGTTTTGAAAAAGAGGTACTTTATTTTTTAATTTTATCTTTACAAATCGATAGTGTTTCATGTACCGGATCGACCCTCCACGGGATTAAAACGATTAAAATTTAATGGTGTTTATCGTCGTATCCTACGAATAGAGGCGTAACTGCAACTTTTCAGGAGACACATTTTTGTGTTTAATTAAATTAAATGTTATCAAATATGTATTAGTGATTTCATATAATGTCTATTGATATCTTGAGGTTTAGCTAGGATTATTTTCAATAAATTATCTTTATATTTTATACGCATTTTGTCCCTTAAATCCTTATTCTGTTTATTAAGGCGAAGCAGTGCTGGACTTGAGCAATAAGTTACATTATGCCTTTTATCCGGGGAGAAAAAAAAGACAAAAACGTATTTTGAACGTAGAAGACAGACGGAAACGTAATCAGGGCTTCGTCTCGCAATATAGCCATACCATAGGGCACAGCCACAATCACCATATGGGCTTTTTTCTATGTACCCAAATATTGAAAATTTAATAAATAATTAGAATGACTTAATTACATAAGTACAAACTCGTTGATGTTATGTTATTTGAACTAAATCAATACTACAATTTAACAAAACGCGTTTCACCCGGCGCCCGCACAACCCTACTACACGCGAAGAAAGAGGGCGTAACGGCGATTGTGGCTGTTTTATTCGTTGCAAAAGTAGTGCTTATAATTGTGGCTTTTTAGAAAACATAATTATTTGATAACCTGTATCGTTTTCAAATGTTTTGTTGAAATGGTTACGTGTGGTATGATGAGCAGAATTGATTTATGCAATAAAAAAAGAAAGCCCCAATGTTCGTTAGGGCACTATTCGTAGGATACGACGATATATATATATATATATATGCAAACTCCCGGGTAATATATATACAGGGTTATTTGTAAAACACTGGCAACCTCTCAGGACTATGGTACTAACATCATAAACAACAACTTTTGTTCTATGACTTTTAAAAAAATATCATATTTTAATTCATCACATTTTCAATATAAAAATATTTACATCGAACGTTCTAAATGTTACGAAGTCTAACCTGGCGTATCAATTGTCTAGTGTGATGAGTACACGAAAATGGTTCGAATGCTTGCTAGGTAGGTGTGATGACAATGTTTCGAAAGCCTGCTTACTATTACTACGAGAACAGTGTGCAGGAGGCGTAGGTAGGTGCAGCAAAATACAGAGTTGAAATGTATTAGAACAACGAAATCTTATGTTTTGTAAAAAGTCATAGAACAAAAAATGTTGTTTATGATGTATTTAACATAGTCCTGCAAGGGTGTTAGTGTTTTACAAATAACCCTGTATATATATATATATATATATATCACAGGAGTGTGTTTCCTTGGGGCAATTTTCTGCTTTCCGTTGGCAGAAAACAAGAAATAAAAATCCTTCCTTCTAAGTTATGTATTGTGTCTTATATAGGTTTGTAATTATTTCATATAAATGCTTATCTAGTGTTTGATTTAATTGTTAGCAGTACACCGCAGACTACCCCCTGTATTATTTTAGTCGTTTTAATCCACCCTAAGGTTGCCTGGTAGATATCGCAGTTAGCGATAAGACCGCCATTGTATCCATAGATTTAAGTATACAAGGTGTCGTTTTGAAGCTGCAAAATATTTCAGGAGGTAATTATGTTAGTGATTCTCGACCCGAATCAATAATAAAATAAGTAGGTAATTTTTTTTTTTTATAACCGCGCTTTTTTTCACACACACAAACACGGAACAATAAAGGGCGTTTTCACACACACTAACTCGCAACGATAGTTTCATAAATAATGTATCATCCAATCATCATCCCGCACGCCACACCCTAGCCACGCCCCCGCGGCCATCGATCAATCGATTTAGTTTAGTGTAATTAAACAATTAAATAACAAGTATTACTGATTATTGACCAGGTATCGTTTTTTTATATGATTATTTATGAGTTTTATTACAACCTCCTGAAATATTGTGCAGTTTTAAAACTGCACCTTGTATGTACGTATATGTACAAGTACAAGCTATGTTACTTTTTGGTGTACAATAAAGTTTATTAGATTCTATTCTTCGCAGGGTTTAGTTACGACAATAATAAAGCTATAAAATCATTGCGCACTACAGTCATTTGATGATGTACATGATCTCAAGACAATGATGATTCGTTATGGATTCCGGATTTAGCCATGAATAATCCTTATTGCAAATGCGAAAGTCACACTGTCTGTCTGTTTATTACCTTGTTACGCCTTAATGGTTAAACGGATTCTTTTAAAACTTGGCACGCGTAAGCACTATGTCCTAGATAAGTACTGTATGTGATGGGTTTTGTCTGCGAGATTGTTTGAAAGATTTACCGAAACTTTGTACTGCAAAAAGCAACTAAATGAATACAGTTTTTTCTTAATGATGGGGCAAAAAGACTTGTCAGACTATTACTGACCAAAACCAACCGTGACCTTCAGTTGCTACGTAATGACCTGGCACTATGCTGAACTCCACCTATTTGGCACAGCCGCAAGACACATAATGTTGACGTATTTTAAGTTTAAGTAGTTAAGTTTCTATACTTGTAATGTCATTGTGTGTATTTGTGCCAAATAAACGTGTTTCTTTCATTCTTTCTTTTCAGAAAATCCACATGGTCATAGAGGGCATCGGTCTTGTTGGCATCACAACTGCTTTCAAAACAGTCAAGAAAAACGCTAAAGGCTAATAAAGGCTTATAATCGAAATTTCGAAGACATGTGACACCGATCAACCTGCACTGGGCCTGTGTGATAGACTACGGCTCATTCCATCTTATTAATGATAAATAATATTTATTTTGCAAATGGATTTTTAAAAACACTTACGAAGAAACACCGAAATATTTAGTGCAGTCTCTTTTAAAGTCCATACAATAAATAATGTAACGATCATATCACTTGAGAACCATGCAGATATGTCTGAGATGGCTTTTGAAGAAAGAACCATACAGATTTGAGTGGACCTGTCCAGTCAGTGCATTTGTCAGTATTCGCAAAGCTCAACTCAGGACTACTAAAGAGCTCAACGATTCAGTATTCGCAAAGCTCAACTCAGAACTACTAAAGAGCTCAACGATTTAATGAACAATACCAAGGAAAGGGTAGTTGGGTAGGATGCAGAAAATACTCAAATTGCCAGACGTAATGTAAAAATTACTGAAAAATTGATTCTGAGCAAAGAAAACATTGTTAAGTCTAGTTATGATTTTATACCAGTAGTATCGTACGCTTAATCTAAAAGCAATATACCTTTAACAAAATATTTTCTAAGCAGGCGAACCCGCAGATACAAGCTAGTAAGTTATAAGAGTTATAAGTCATCAAATATTGATGATG
Source organism: Mythimna ferrago (assembly GCA_910589285.2). Lineage (NCBI taxonomy): Eukaryota > Metazoa > Arthropoda > Insecta > Lepidoptera > Noctuidae > Mythimna > Mythimna ferrago. The sequence goes on from OU342695.1 coordinate 17,606,150, forward strand.
TTTACTACAAGTCATAGTTACGTGTCTGTCGTATAAATCACCGGTTTATTATTAGTTGGATGATGGACAATGACTAGTACGCCAATGAACGTGTCATTATAACGTCGGCGTCGGTACCTTAACGGGCTAAGTTATTATACGTCCAAATTTTTATTTAACGTGACCGTAATATTAGAAGCTGTTTACTGCTTCACAATGAGTGTCACGAATAAATCATAAATCAGAAACATTTATTTCAAATAAACCATTTACAGGCACTTTTGAATTGTCAAAATGCATTTTCCAAAGGGTAGATCTCTATGGAAAAGAACGCGTAAGAAACTCCTTGGACACTTTTTAAAATCTATATTATTTACACTAATATAATAAAGAGGAAAAGATTTTTTTTTGTTTTATGTTTTTTTGTTTGTTGGAGGTAATCTCTGGAAGTGCTGGTCCGATTCCTAAAATTTTTTCACCGATAGAAAGCTTCTTTAATCCTGAGTGACATAGGTAATATTTTATGTACGCGGGAAAAAGCTAGTGAGTTATAAAAACATATATTTATAAAAATCTTGGTTACTTCTTTTTTTTTCTTTGTTTTTAAGGGGTTTTTATCCATGGTTACTTCTTGTCGCTTCTATTATTTATTTATTTATTAAAACTTTATGCACTAGTAAACACTGTACAAAGGCGGACTTAATGCCTTAGGCATTTTCTACTAGTCGACGACCTTAGGGTGGTGCAGAAACATAACATGGTAGGTGCAACTTAAAGGCAGAAAAACAAATAGAAAATTAAAACATTATTATATAAATAAAACTAAGCTAAGCTATTATGTGAGCCTAAATGAAAACTATTTTTTTTATTTGTGAGAAATCATCAAATGAAAAAAAAAACTCTATAGAGAGGGCGTATTCTAGAACCGTGGAAGCCGACTGATGGAACTCAGGACCACAAAATTGGTACAGAATGTCTTCTGTATCTACATACAAAGCGCGCTCGAGCAACGCACACATAGACATCGCTCACGGACACGATATCTCGGCCCAATCGCCGGGTTGCACTCGTACAGTTCGGCGCAACGCGCTGACCCTAGCGCGACTGTAGAGCGTAGGTAAGAAAGTGAAGTACATTCATGAGATTGACTTCTGTACCTATCGATTTTGTGATAGGACCCACCTATTACCCAGTAAAAGTCTGCTAGTACTAACTCAAACGTTCTCTTTTCCGCAGCCTTAGCAGACATTGACCTTAGTTGACTACAATTGTGCACTATAATATCTACTTAGCTAATCTCCGTTGACATTTGACATCGTCATTGAAAAAGATATGACAGACGTGTTATCATAATGTCCTAGACAGACGTGTTATGATAATGTCCTATACCCTATTCACGTTATGATTAGACGTTTAAAGAAACCTTTTTACTGTCTGTTCAAGCGATTTTAACTTCTATTTCTTAGGCATAACCTTTCAGTATGGACGTCAAACATTTTCAACACTGGTGCGTACGTGGAGTCTCTCAGGCTACTATATTCACATGGAATCTTTTTCTAGAAACTTATTTCAAACCGAGTCAAAACCCTAACTATATTTGAGTATAGGTCTGTAATAAGAAAACAAAATAGTTTTTGTATTCAACTTTATTTATTTTAATTATAGAAAATATGAAATTATTATAATCGTGGCACTTTATCAGACTTTTTCGCGTTATCATTTTAACCCATTAAAAGTAACTAAATCTAACACTAAAACAAAAAAGTACTTCTTTATTTATGAATACAATACACAAACGTAAAATCTCCTTCAGGCAACAAAAATAAAAAATTCTGACAGCAGTCATAGTATACGTAAATTACTCGCAGTCAGCGCATACAGGACGAGAACATTGCAGGCACACAGGCTTGCTGAAAAGCACACAAACATAAGTGGTCATTCTGTGCTTTTTCGCAGGACATATTCTATATGCTCTTCTATTTCCTTGATATGACTGGCGGTGTCTAGAAAATATCCTATTTCAACCTTTTTTGATTGACTGCCTCATCATCTGACTGATCCGAAGCCAAACAATAAAGAATTTATTTCTTCTTGAAAAGACGATCATCGAATCGTGTTTTTTGTCTAGGGCTGTTTAGAACAAGAACAAACTCGCTTTAATAGTTTCTGCCATTTTCCATGACAAAAATCTAAAACAAACGCAAAAACTATCAAAATATTTTATAACATAACAATGGACGTGGACCCTGACAGGCTCCAGCCAATATTTCAACGAGTATTACTCACGTGCTTTGCATGCAGCGAGACAACTTCTTCCCTCATTGTCTTTTATGCTACTAAAAGTGAAGCTACTGAGACGCTCGGGTGCGGGGGGCAGGGGGAAAGGTGTGAAACCAAGAACTGAGAAACGCGCGGAGCCTGTGAGACTCCACGTCCATACTTAAAGGATAAGGATGGCATTAAAAGCAAAAGAGTGGTTACAATATTAACTATTTACTGCAGCCAGGGACTTAAAAACACCTTCATAAAGATTACAGAATTATAAGTGTTACATGTTGAATTGGTAACAGAATCAAATATGTAACACTTATATATGTGTTTTCAATGTGTTAACCCAAAACACTTAGAAAAGTGTAACCGTAACATATCTGTAACAGATATAAAAGTGTTAACAGTGTTAATAAGTGTAACAGGTAAACGCAGCGTTGCCAAAGTTACAATTTACTTATTTATGGTACTGGGCAATTATTTATACCTAAGGCTATACTAAAACTGATTATTTCAGTTACACATATTAACACTTAATAACACATATAAAAGGTTCACACAGTTTCATTCGGTAACATTACTGTATATGTTTAACATTTAAAAGTGTTTTTCCGCTAAAACTGTTTTAAAAAGAGTGTTAAAACACATTATTACGGTTACAGTTTGAGTCCCTGACTGCAGTCGCCATTTGTCATGCCACCAACGTAATAAAAGTCAAAATCGGTTGGACGGAGAGTAACAAAAGGTTTTCATAAATATCTAATGTTATTTTGAACAGAGTATAGACAGACGTGTTTTCATAATGTTTTACCTATAGATTCTTTGCGCCATTCCGTTATTGATTATTGCATTACGGCTTGGGAAAGCGCCGCCAAGACCCACATGATTGAAGTTGAAAGGGTACAGTGTATCATTCTTAAGCAGGGGCGTAGCTAGTACCAAAGGAGCCCCATATCTAAAGTTTTTGATGTTTTTTTTTTACACCGTAGGGGCCTGGTTCAGGAAATCCAGCGTCAGGAAACTGCTACATAGTTGTCTGGCATTATGCTGAACTGGACCTGTTTGGCGTCGCCGTGAGACATAATTATGTTATTCTTAGTTTTATTTCTATATATAATTTAAGTTAATAATTACTTTAGATTGAATCATAGTGTACCAAATAAACATGATTTCTTTCTTTCTTTACTAGCACAGAGATATGAGACGGAGTCGCAATAGGCCAGGACAGTGATGGCCAGACTAATTGGATAGATTTCATTCATGTAAGACCTAGCCTGGCTATCCTCGTTTATATATGTATTCTGAAATAGAAGAGAGAATAAGATTTTATTGTGGTCCTATGTGGAGAATGCTAGAACAAATAAATGGAACATCCTGTCATTTAGTAATTATTTTATTTATTAACCCAGCACCCTTACCAACTAGAGAAGGTTGTGGATAACGTGTTACGAATTTTTACACGGGGCCCCCGCAGCTTGGGGGCCCCGTATTATTGATACGGCGGCAGCTACGCCCCTGTGCTTAAGGTTTCCCTACTTGTATCCTGCCGCTGACCTTTTTAAGGAATGGGATGTTTATACCGTTAGGTAAACCTTCGTATTGGGTACGGTCACAAAATAGATAGATGCAGAAGACAATCTACATACAAAACACGCTCAAGCGCGCACACATAGACACCGCTCACGGACACGATATCTCGGCTCAATCGCCCGGTCGCGTTCATACAGTTCGACGCAATGCGCTGACGTGTGTGCGATTACCTAGCGTAGGTATAAAAAGTGTAGTACATACATGAGATTGACTTCTGTACCCATCTATTTTGTGGTACGGTGCTCTAAAAACATTCCTTATTGCAATTCAACCCGAAATTCTAAATGGATAAGCGCCGAAAAGGTAGGGTATGGAGAATGCAAACTACTAAAGCTGTGCACTTAAGTAATTGCTTTTTTTTCTTTAGGCTTTACTTATAAATCAAACTGAATAGTAATCTCAATGTTAATGGATGGGTAATTACGAATGAAGAACGTCAGAACAAATTGTAACATACGAGTAATAAATGCACACCCTGAAAGTAATATGTTTAGAACCGGCTACTGAATCGGTATTAAACTTCTATTTTAAAAGTCATTCTTATAAGCTTTTATTTAGTTTCATGTGTCCCGATGTTTGTATGTCTGTAATCAAATCTTGCAAATTAAATTTGATATACTTCCCGGTTTTAAAATCACATGACAATGCAAAATTATTATGATATGGAGCTAATCTGATGATGGAACAAGAAGGTTGATATAGGAACTCAGTAGTTAAACAACACAACCCCATAGAGTTTGGACTCGTTTGATCCGTCTTGACGATTTCATTGATGCTAGATGGTAACCAGGGTCTGATGATGAAGCCGGAGGATGGGACTTGGTAATAAGTGCAGTAAGATATAATAATATGGTATTTGAACTTTTTGGAATGTAGAAACTTGATGAGTATTAATTAAACAGGTATATACAGCGCCATAAAAGCTTGCTGTGAAAAAATGATTTTCATAGAAAAAATATTTTTATCCTAAAACAATCAACAATTATTTTAGGATTACTTAAAAAATATGTTCAAAGATAAAATTCCAACTGCGTCATTGGGGTATTTGTGTGATAGCAATTTTGTCCCGTCCGTAGCTGACTTTTCGTCAGAAAAAAATGAAAACCCGATTGCAACGCCACCTACCGGGTACAATGTGTACGGGTACGGGTGTATTTTCAGACCATCCAAAGATCCACTCAAATATAGGATCAAGCACAATTCAAAATTTCATTCAAATCGGTCAAGCCGCTTAAAAGGAGTTAAATGATAAACACACGTACAGAAGAATTGTATAATATTCTAAAGATTAAAGAATAGAATGGAATAAACTTTGTTGTACACCAAAATAGACTGAAGATGGAGTTAATGCAACAAAATTATCATTTGACCTTCAATCTTTGAATTTTAAAACACTACTAGGTGTGCAACAATAAATAAATTAATCTTAAAATCAAATTTATTATCATTAAGATTTAATTTATAAAACTCGTAATAAAATACATAATATATATGCTAATAAAGTAATAAATATACTACGATAAATATCAAACAATATAATTAAGAGAAGTCCAAATGTAACAATTATGATGGAGACCAAATTAAGTTTAAGCAGTAGTTCCAAATTTTACGCTTGAGGGAAAATTAAGGCCTAATGACCTGTTGACCAAATTAAGGCCTGATGGACGTGTAGCTTCATATATGCGTATTCGTCATTATACGCTTGGTGTACGCCTGCGTGAAGCTTACATACAAAACTGAGATCTTCTGTTCAAGGACGCGTAGCTTCATAGACGCGTTTTCGTCATTATACGCTTGGTGTACGTCTGTGTGAAGCTTACATACAAAACTGAGATCTTCTGTTCAAGGACGCGTAGCTTCATAGACGCGTATTCGTCATTATACGCTTGGTGTACGCCTGCGTGAAGCTTACATACAAAACTGAGATCTTCTGTTCAAGGACGCGTAGCTTCATAGACGCGTATTCGTCATTATACGCTTGGTGTACGCCGGCGTGAAGCTTACATACAAAACTGTGAACTTCTGTCTACGGACGCGTATCTTCACAGACGCGATTATGAATTCGCGTGAGCAAGAGCCTTACCTCTTGACAGCTTCGTTAGAGTTCAAAAAAAAAACAATTTACCAGTTTTGAAAATAAATTCATAAATGAACCGTATTTTTTACGATTGAACTCAACGCTTACCTAAAATGGTCAGATTCGGGATATTTTTATTTAGTAACCTAAAATTCTGTTGAAGCAGAAATATTCAATTAAAAGCGTATATCAAATTCAACAGTTTTCCATGAAATATTGGTAATATATTGCCTACCTACCAAATACAATTTATTTATATTTTTTATAAATAAACGAGTTAAACCGAAACAAAATAGTAAAAATGGCCAGATTTCCGTGTGGTATTCCGCAGGGATCCGTACTGGGGTCACCATTGTTGAAAATCGTCCTAAGACTTCTCCCGCTTTAGGGCGGAGCTCCTATTTTCTTTCTTTGTGAGAATTTCGATATGAAGGAGGGGTTGGAAGAGTTGACCAAGGAGCAAAGAGTATCCAGAACGCGCAGAATTTCTTCTTGTGAATTAAATTACGCAAATATATTTTGTAAAAATAGTCGTGTTTACTCTCCAACCTCTTGATATTATCTGGTTTAATTCGGTTCATTTCCCCAGTATAAATATAATTAAATTCACTCAAGCTCGCGGGATGCTGAGGGCTGTTTTCCGGTGATCACACAAAGATCTTTACCCCTTGTAATTATACCAAATTAGACTCGAGCCCTGGATTAAATTACGCGAAACAGGCAAACATCTGAAACGCAATTAAGATCTTTCGATGTTTTAGTAAACAGAACTGTACAATGAAATGTAATTCTCTGGTCTGCAAACCAGTTTTAAGTTTGTAGCAATAAAGGACATACTAGAAAACCGTGTTGAAAACAAGATCCAGTCCAGATTTAATCGAATTCTGCTTGGACGGGAAACTTGAATTGAACTGCTTGAACTAGCAAGACCCGTACACAACAGGCTTGCGTCCGGTCGTCCGGTAAAGACCAAATCCGGGACAACCGGGTCGAATATTAAAGCGAAAATTTGTATATGTGTGTGTGTGGTATGTTTGTTACTCCTTAATGCTAAAACGGCTGAACGGATTTGTTTGTTTGGCACATGAGTGTGGACTAAGGGCGCTTTTAATTTATAGGTTTTATGCCGGACTGCTGCCGCACTTTTACCGGCCAGTTGCAATACGTTAGCAGTCCGACAACAAGCGCCTAAATTCAGAACGTATCTGGCTGTCGTGCGTCTGTATGCCAGTGATGCACTATTCAACACCGAAATGAATACGTGGTGTTTGTGATGTTGACGTCCTGTACACCTAGCCAAGTTTCTAATCTGCCCCCCTAGCCAAGTTACAAACGTTTCGCTTGCGCCGAACGCTTCGAGTTGACCTTGCCGCCAATTCTTTTGTTCTGACCACGTGACTGAGCGTTAAGACGACGTCATTCCCGTACTTTTGAAGCTTTCTACAAGCGTTAACTATTGCAGATTAGTAACTTGGCTAGACCCCTAGCCAAGTGCAATAGTTAACGCTAATAGAAAGCTTCAAATGTACGGGAATGACGTCATCTCAACGCTCAGAACGTCACGTGGTCAGGACAAAAGAATTGACGGCAAGGTCAACCCGAAGCGTCCGGCGCAAGCGAAACGGTTGTAACTTGGCTAGGGGGGCTGTTGTCGACCGTTCGTCGCACGGTTGCCGCACCACGCAACCTTTGTAAGAAAAATACAATAGTCCATACGCAGTACGGCTAAAAGCCAAACCGCACGATGCGTAGCAAATATTTCGACGAATCAGCGGGCACACGAGTGACGCCACCCCGGTTGTACGGCCCGCCGATTCGTTGAAATATTTGCTGGGCGGCGCCGCACCGCATCGTGTGGTCTGACTCTAACGCACCGCAACAGGCTGTCCAAAAATACATAAATTGGAAGCGCCCTATGTCCTGGAATAAGATGTTGGATGATTTTTGTCGTGTGGATTGGCACACGAGTAGACCATGTTTTGGCCCTTGAGTTTTGCAAATTCGGAGCAAGGGTGTGTACCCTTGCTCCGAATATGCAAAACCCATAACAGTTTTTGCAAATCACCAGACACCGATTTACACGGTGTCTCACTCAACAAGTTTAGGAGAGCAGTCTCGGAGGTATGAATGAGCTGTAAAAATCTTCCAATTTTTATTCTTTTATTACACTTCAATGCTACGAGTATATACCTACTCTATCCTCTTTTTTTAATGTTTGATTTTCTATTTTAGACATATTTTATTTTTTATAATTGTATCTGTGTTTTTTTTCTCTTTGTATGTTTAATTTTTTGTGGTAATTTTTAATAATTAATGTTATACCTAGCCTGAATATTATTTTTACAAAATCCTGTATGTAATGCTGTTGGTGTGTCAATAAATAAAAAAAATAATAAAGCAACATTAAGCTACATGTAGCAAATATGGCATATCTCTCAGTACGTACATGGAAGACATACTACGTACAGTTCAATTTCCGACAACTCATAGCATTAATTGGTGGTTGATGGAACCGCAATGGGACGAGCCAGCATCTAAGATTTCGTATCTATGTTCGTCTAAGCATAGAGTTCGGTTATAACCGTACATGCATAAACGAACATACAACATTAATATTTTAGTATACTATATATATATACATTACGTATATATTACGTGTGTAATATTTTTATGTAAAGATTTTCATATCTGTATCATGAAAAATCACAAAGTTATAAGCTTGTAATGTCAGCAAAAATACATAGTCACCGGGCCATCCAGGCAACTGAGGGGTGGTTTTGCACTTGCACCCAGCTGTTTGCTGGCGCTTAATGCCCGCTATGACCTGCCGTGACCTGTGTTGTACTTAGTGTCGGTAGTGTCCAACTTGTGACTTTTCCAAATATTTTCGGGAAAAATATAACATGGTGTAAAAACTATTGGAATCCATTCAGTTACTGATTCTGAATAAACTGTATTCAGGTTTGGTTTCGCATAATATAAACTAAAAAAACTTTTTCCAAATAACAAAATAACCGACTTCACTAAAAAAAACACTAAAACCATCAAAATAATTTTATTTATTTTGATGGTTTTAACCTTATATTCCATCATCAGATCTCAACTTGGTGACTATGGGACCACTTGGAAAGTATACCCTTTCCAACAAAACAAGAATTATTCAAATCGGTTGGCAAGCGACGAAGTTATGCGCGAACATACATTAAAAAAAAATACAAACATCCGAATTGAGAACCTCCTCCTTTTTTAGAAGTCGGTGAAAATAATGTTGCATAAATAATTTTGCAACATTATTTTTAGTTTAGTTTAGATAACTTATTCCACTATGAGTGGAGCGAGCTCCCGAGTGTCAGACTTTTACTGGCTAAAAACCACCTGTGATCCTTCAGTTACCTTTGCGTTCTAAGGCTGCAATAACTCTTTCGAACAATCCTGTGGGGTTTACAATCTTGGCAGGATTGCAACCAACATTGGAATTTCTACTTTAAAATCCGGTTTTTATCTGTGAAACTTTTACGATTATTAGGTCAAGTCTTTAAGTCTATTAAGAATGTGGTAGTTGTTTCAAAATAAAACGTAATTTCCAGCTCAATTTATTTTTTTATCTACTCATTAACATGCAAAAATAAAACTATTTAAACACTGAAGAATATTTTCACAAATTGTTTGTGAAAAGAATGACTCACATACTCAGCCACTGAAAACATCTTCATATAATATCCGTAGTTATCATAAAACTTATATTCCCATTATACAATAAAACCCGACCCCGAAAATCTTCCGCTAGTACTATAACCCAGTTGCGAAAAGTAATAAATGCAGATATTAAAAAAAAAACGACCGTCCTTTATGTTCTTTTGATACGGAACGGAACGGCGACGAAAGCGAACCGAGTAAACACAAATTTTGGAGATTTGCTGAACTGTACGTATGGGTAGATAAGGATTTTGGTATTCAGTTAAAAAGGATTTACGAGTATTTTTGGTGATACTAAGCGTGTTCCGAGTATTTTTGGTAATACTTAACGACGTAAGGGTATTTTTGGTGATACTAAGCAATTTGCAAGTATTTTTGGTAATACTTGTCGATTTATGAGTATTTTTGGCGATACTTAGCGATTTACGAGTATTTTTTGGCGATACTTAGCGATTTGCAAGTTTTTCGGTAATACTTACCGATTTACGAGTGTTTTTGATAGTACTATACTCCATTCGCGTTAAGTCTAAACATTTCAATAAACCTTTTTTGTCTGTTCATCCAATATTGGCTTCTAATCTGTAAACTGGATGGCATTAAAAGCAAAAGAGAGGTTACAATATATTTAAGTACTACCTACGCACTAGATTAGGCGTGCCGCACACTCACTTCAGTCGACTCAGGTGTAATGCAGTCTGTACGCCTTAAACATTACACTATGCGAAACGAAACGTAAGTGCCACGAAATTCATGGCGCTTAAGACATTTTGTTCGCGAAAATAGTATCTTCTAAAAGCAATCTTAGCGCTGTATGTTTTAATAGTTATGTAAGATGACATAACGCCAATGTAGCGATGTAGGGAACTTTTGTTTCAAGTTTTCAGCATTTTCATAAATAGTTTCTATGAAAGGGCTTTTTTTATGGTGGGAAAAATCATCCAATTACAACCCCCACTTTTGGGCGGAGCGGGAGATAGTGTCAGACTCTTACTGACTAAACGACCCACCTTGTTCCTTCTAGCCTTCATACCGGGGCTCGAGCTCCCTTTCGGATAACCCTGGCCCCAGTAGGCTTCGACCCGGCTGGGTCCCTGCTGTCTATTTTTAGAATATAAGTCTATGGTTTCAGAATTTAAATTCGATAAAATGTCAAAGTTTTATACCCTCTTAAAGCAATACATTATATCCGAGTCCAGATTATGGTAACAGGAGTACACTTTATTACTTTTATGGCTCATAAAAGAACACTTTCCGTAATAACAAGTTTAATTACACTAATTAAAGTCCTAATTACTGCGAATTTTCTTCTAAAAGCCCCAAATAGTTCCAATCTGATACAAAGATACAATTCACGTTCTAGAAAGATACAAATAATGTTGATTCGGCAATATGTGTTGTATAAATAGGTTTTGTGTTCCAAGTCTAAGTGATTAGGTACAGGCGAGATCAGAATCATACGATATTTTTCGGTAAATGTAATCGAATTAAGTCAGATCTAGATAAATCATTGTATTTCCAATAATATACTCGTATACCTATTAAGGAGCAGAGGTGGACTCGACGTACAAGTTGCAGGTTGATAAGGCAGATCTCCCACAAATTGCAATTTTTTGCAGAAGTATTTGTCAACTTAAATCGGAATTGCAATATTATACAGGAACTAGCTAGCGATCTGTACTTAGACATGTCAGGCGCGAACGCCGGTTCGCGCACCTATTGTCTTTCTATTGTGTCTGTAATTTCCACGATTGAAAGGTTAATGAATTAAATAAATAAATAAAGACATTTAAATTAACATTTCTAAGTAATTTCCATAGATGACAGAAGAAATTCAAGTGTTCATTAGGCCTGCGTTGATTTATTGTGTGGTAAGCAGCAAGCTTTCTTTTCAAGTTTCGTTCATGAAGTGTCAAAAAATGCTGAATTTAATTATTCATTAAGCACTCATTTTTCGCACGGCTCATCTCGTTAGTTGATCCGTCTAAAATTAGGACATTCTCTTCAGGATTCACTGACTGGATGATTCAATAATCACTCTTTTTTATATACTGTAGGTATATTTACGATTAGTCAAGGTAAAGTATTTAAGGGTGCATTAATTAGGAGCAGTGGTATCAGTGGTGACTGGCATGTTGGTCCAATGGTTAGTGGCCCTGACTGCTAAGCCGGAGGTCGTGGGTTCAATTCCTACCCAGAACAAATGTTTGTGTGATAAGCACGAACATCTTGTTCTGTGTCTGAGCGTAATTTATCTACAGGGTGGCCCAGAAAGAAATGCACCTTTGAAAATTCAAGGAAAAAAAAACTGTATAATTTTGAAGATCTTTTATTTGTTACAATATCTCTTTTCTATTTGTTACAATTATCTAGTACTCATAGCACAAGCTCTGCTTAGTTTGAGACTAGATGGATAGTTGTGGAATATTATTATTTTTATAGTAGAGACAACCAAGACTTACGAGTTTGTAGGTAACGAGTTGAAACCCAGCCAAGTGCTTTCATCATCATCATTGCAGCCAAAAGACGTCCACTTTTGGCCATAGGCTTTCTTAAACTGTCGCCATAATGGCCGGTCCTGTGCGTCTTACATCCATCGGATTCCTGTGACCTGCAGGCCTTCCAACGCTGCGTCTTGAAGTACGTGGTCGCTAATCCAGAACCTTACTGCCAGATGCATTATTTTGTTTAATTATTTTATCACCACAGGTCTCCAAATGGTAAAAAAATCGTGAAGAATCTGGCATGTCCTAGAGCTAAAAATTCGAAGACACGTTACATTCAGCATTCCTCACATTCCCTCTCCTAGAGAGGAGGTCACAGTCCCAGCAGTGGGAACATCATTAGGCTGATAATGCTAATTAGGAACGCAGGGTCAAGTATGTACTATGAATATTGGATGGTCATTTTGAAATTAAAAAAAAAAGTGCTGCGTGTGCTTTTTGTACAATAGGTGATTTAGACAGACTTTCTCAATCACCAATTATTGTATTCTGAATTTGCACGACGAAATATTCGGCTTCCGAATTTGTTCTTTTATCAAATCACAAAATTAATAATTAAAAGACAAATGTAAAATGAGTCATTCAGAGATAAATCATGCAAAATGAATTATTCAAAGATAATAATACGGTTCTGTAGGGCCTGCTTCTTAACATCAAAGTGTAGTCTTCATCGCTATACATGAAAGAGCCTTTTATGATTTGGAAGCTGTAACCGTCAGATAAATCCTCTTTAGAATCTTCCTGACAACTTAAGCCGATATTTTGAAATCCTACGGTTGATAAATATTTTGAATTTTAGACACAGAAACTGGCTATCACATGAATATTACTAATATGTTTTAACTTTTCTGCAAATAAAACCTATTTTTCTTCTTTAGCGCCGATTATACATACGTATAGACAACTTCAATGACCTTGAAAAACGATAATTTTTTTATTTGTATTGCGTTTTTACGAAATTTATTCGGCCGAAAATTTTGGTTTCTTTATTTTTTTTCCTAGAAAAATCCAGTTTTTTTTTTATTTTTGGTGATTTACGTAAAAACGGCAATTTTTCAGGCCATTAACCCCCTATCGCTTGAGGGGTTAAGAGATTTTTTTTTTGTAATGATACTCAAAAACCACCTATTGGACCAATTTTAAAAATTCTTTCACCAGTAGAATAGACCAGTAGACTTTATCATTGAGTGATATTATGATATTTTCTACTTTCACGGGGGTGAAGCCGCAGGCAGAAGCTAGTATTTGATAGTATTCTAAATTCGTGCTACACTTACTTTCTTGACGGATATATTCGTATAAATGAATCGCACTAACGTTATTAGAGTTTTATAAACTAGTGCTTGACTGTGATCCCACCTGATGGTAAGCAGTGATGCAATCGTTGATAGTGAGTTTTTGGCAATTATCTTTTTTTTTATAATTTTTGTTAGTTTTTGCAGCACTGTTTCCACATATCTGTCAATGTCATACAGGTTGTCTTTACAGTTACAGTTGTACAGTATTCTGAAGTTTTGGAAATAAATTATTATTATTATAACAAAGGCGAAAGTTTGTGAGTCTGTATGTGTGTTTGGTACTTCTTCACGCCCGAACGGCTGAACGGATTTAATTGAAACTGGACATACAGGTAGATCACGTCTAGGAATAGGAATGTTACCTTGAGATAATTTTCTGCTATCAAATGGGCGAAGCTACTTTCAGCATCTAGTATTAAATTAATAATAATAATATTTATTTATTTCTCCTCATAATACAAGTTATATGAGAGGGAGAGGGAGGCCAAAGAAAAGATGGATGAATTGTGTGAGAAGTGATATGAAAGAAAAGGGAGTAAGTAATAGCGTGACGAGTGACAGGACAGAATGGAAGAAAAAAACGTGTTGCGCCGACCACAAATAAAACGGGACAAGGGCAGGAAGAAGAAGAAGAAGAATACAAGTTACATGATAAATAAGTTACAGTTTGTAAGTCAAGTGTATGTGAGGAGCTGGTGTCCATTATAGGTGTATACCTGTGTTACGAATCACCAGGCCCTCACCCCACGGTAATGAGGACTAACATTTATTCCGAAACTTAAAATAAGAGTAGCGAGTTCTTTATAATGGGGAACGATAGATATCATTTTACAAAAATACAAAATGTAAATGAATGAGAACGCAGCTACTCATAAAACCGTGTGTATGAAAATATTCATGCCACCAGAATGTGTGTAAAACTATTCATGTAACGGAACTTTGTAATAAAATATACGACCTTTCCGGCCATTCGTGCTGTGAAATGCTCGGAGACACTTCGTTCTTCGCTGAAAACTCTTGTAGCCATAAAATGCTGCAACTGTGTTTTATAATGGTGCACTCACTTAGTTTCAATGTATGACCATAGGCGATATAGGGGTTCTTTTTTTAAGTGAGTAATCATTCAATGATTTCTCTCGCTTTGGGAGAAGCGTCAGGGTGTTTCAGACTTTTACTGACTAAAACCACACCTGTGTAAGGACACAGGTGTGAGGGCAGTTGGGGCATCTGAAGGCAGTTGCCCCTTGCGTTCTACGATTACAGGTTTTCTTTTCAGAAAATCCGCGCTGCACTAGTAGATACTGGCCCTGCTGGGCCCCTACGGTATGCTGACATCACTTTGAGGAGCGTTATGATCGCTTCGCACTGTCGACGACTTGGGCTCGGTAGTCGTGAATAACACAAGATACGTTAATGAGTATGTCTGTTTAAATACGACATTTTAGCGACCGTGGACGGTCTTACGGAAGCAAGAAAGCTTAAGGACAGAAAAAGTCTTACATTTTGCAGCAACTAGAACTGTGATGACACACGCCTATTCAATTCTTAAGGATGAATGAATAAAGGATGCCTTAGTAGATCTTTCTTCCAATATAAATGTAAGTATAGCGATTATTTTACCCGTTCATGGAGTTATTAAAAAAAAATGGTTTCGTCGTTATTTAGAGCCCTTTATATGAGTAGAAGCAAAAAATAGAAAAAATATGCTACAAGCCTCGATTCTTCCTTATTTCTACTCTAATTTGCGCCCCTTTTGGTGTAAATAAATGTTTTATGTATGAACAACATACCTAAGGCAGTACAGAAGCTGGGCAACCCCATCAGCGTCGTGCACGCGTATTATTTTTCAATACAGTTTCGTATTTGAAATTCTGCTCTTATCTTTCGCAGTAGTGCGGAATAGTGGCCCACGAGAAACCCCCAACACCCGTTTATTTATTTCTTCTTAAGAGTATTGAAAAAATTTGTTGGATACACGTGAATATCTGTCGTTGCAGCACTGGGCTCCATAACACCCTCGCCTGCAGCTCGGGCGTTTTCTCGGTTACAATGTCAAACTTTCTCCACTTGTATCAAGATATACGTCATGTTGTTTACTACAGAGTTGAGCCAATAAGTCATATTATTTCGATGTCTTTTTCATTCTTACAAAAAAATCACATAATCTCTTATCTCAAAACTTTTCCTCAATATACCAAAATCTTATAATAATTAATGAATCTCGAAGGGCATAAATCCCGGTCCAATATCCTCAGCATGATTCAAAACCTCGTTATAGACGAATTTAATCACCAAGAGGCTTCCAATAATTCCTGCTCAGACGGTATGACGATATAATCACTGTGATTGGGGCGATGTTCGTGGTTTGATACGAACCCACATAATCTCCCTTATACGATAGCAAATAGATACCAAAAAATGGAGTTTCTTGCCTGTTCTTCTCCATAGGAAACGACCAATTTGGAACCGTGCACTAGCTTTCTGACGTTTTATAAGTGCCAATGTTGGCCTATGTGAAATAAAATATTTTGAATTTTGAATTTCTAAAAATCGATAGCAAATAGATACAAACAATACTGTTTGTATGTTTGAAACTTAAATCTAGAGAACTAGACTAAGGGCGCTTTCAATTTATGCGTTTTTGACGGCCTGCTGCGGTGCGGATGCGGTGCGTTAGTCGTACTGTGAATGTACGATGGTATTTTTCATACAAAGCAGGCGGTGTGGCAACCAAGCGGGGAATGGTCGACGACAGGACGACAACGTCACAAGCACTACGTGTTCAATTCGGTGTTGAATAGCGTATCACTGGCATACAAGCGCATAGCAGCCAGATACATTTTCAGTATAAGCGCTTGTTGACAGACTGCTAACGTACTGCAACCGCCGGCTGCGGCTCGGTAAACGTGCGGCAGCGGTCCGACATAAAGCGTCTAAACTGAAAGTGCTCTAAGCGTTCCCCATCCGGCTAGTCAAAAAACTAAAAGGGCTTAAGCGATCATATTGATGATCTGTTCTGTACTAATATGATAAAAATTAAATCATGGCGAACAAAATTTTGCTGCAATATTTTTTAGCGTTTGTGATGAAAAATATACAAAAGTATACAGATTAAATTTCTAAACAATTTAGTCGTAAACATTACTATTAATAGATACCAAGTAATAAAGATATTCCAGTTTAAAGTTGGTGAGATTACGCATATTATGCCAATAATATCTACGTACCTCCTTATGAAATTTAACAACGCATTTTTGAACGAACGACAAGATGTCATGTCAAATGTTATGTTTTCTTTTTTTTATGACTTTAGGGTGGATGGAAAGAGGAGAGAAAAGATTGGGTTGGAAAATTTTGAGTGACTTCGGTATATAGCTTAGAAGAGATTTTCCTGAAACATTAATATTTTTATTGATTTTTGTCTGCCTTGCTCGGGACAGTGACCATAGATGGCAAAGTGGCGGCCCAAGCAATGGATGCAAGAGGCCTTGCTCCCTTGCCTCTTCCACGTCACAGCTGTCACCAGTGTGAGGTTGAAGGCACCTAAAGCACCTTGCCTTGGACCGACACTGTGCCTTAACGTTCCCAAAGCGGCAGCAATTTAAGCATTGAACAGTGGGGTATTGATATATCTCCACTGGAAAAGATGTGTGGTATAAAAAGACCCTTTGAGGGAGAGTTTGTCCCTTGAACGTAATGACTATTGTCTGAGTAGGGATCCAGGAGGTCTAGCCGCCCTTTTTATTTTTCCGGTTTAATCTTCTTGCTTTTAAGATTATTCCGCACCCATCAAGAAGAATCACTGAATCTACAAATTCACCATTGACATATCGACCAGCACTTGACGGACGATACCCATTTTGGTAATATTATAAGATGGAATCTTGGCTACATATTTTGTTTCAAAGACCGGGTTGGACAGAAAATTATTGGCCGCCTCACCAGAGGTGAATTCGATAGAGATTTTTATTTCAGCCCACTTTTTTAATTCCGTCCCTGGAAGTTTTTAATATTATTTTTTATTAAAAGTTGGCAAAACTTAATTGGTCGAATCGATGTCCCAGCAGAAGGATATGGTTCGGATCGGGAAATGTGGACTAAAAAGGGTCCTTTATCTAAATTAGTGTATGATTTTACGCCCTCTACCAGAGAAGGGTGAATAAACAGGGTTTGAATCGCCGCAACAGCCACGTCCTTATCAATAATTGTTTTTTTTAAACAACCTCAACTGTTTCTGGATCGATCATAATATGGCGTCGCTTACCAGCCGCTGAGTTTGAAGATGAAACAGCGTCGGGAGGGTCAGGAAGAGCAGGAGGGGGAGGAGGTTGATCCATATTTATCTAGGAATATTACAGAAAAAAAAACACTGATATCTGCGAGGAAAAATAAAATTTCTAGCTATTATTTTCCTAAAATAAGATTTGGAAAAAAATTATCTCTCCAACACGACTGACAGCTATCAATCTCCAAAATTACAAAATTATGTACCTGCCTACCTATAATATAAAAACGCATTTTTGAACGAACGACAAGATGTCATGTCAAATGTTATGTTTTCTTTTTCTCTATGACTTTAGGCTGGATGCCTGTTGAAATGTCTAATACCATGCTTTTTCTGATGATATGATTCTCGATATTGTACCTATTTATTGTTGTGACAACATCATATATTGTGTCATTTTAGCCGCTATATTCTAAGCACAAACAGTTATTTTTATTTTTATTATTTCATGCGGAAATGTATTTCCGAAGTATTTATTATCAATACATAAAGCATAGCATATTGTGATACTTGACCAAGATTTATATTAGTAGCAACATCAAACGTTCAATTTACCCAAAAGCCATGAAAGTCATGAGCATAAAAAAAACTAAGCCATGATTATTTATTTTCGTAAAAAATCTAGTCAATTCAGTTTCCAATTATGACGACTTTTTTTGCAGTCCTTAATCAGCCATAATTTTGATTAGATAAAACAAAGTCAATTATTTCGTTGGTATATATCATGGTAACTTATACAAGGAAGTACTTATTTATGCAGACACTTAATAATTTCATCAACAATTTCCTCGCCGTTTTTCTTTTTGTTTGTAATGAATGGACTATATTCAGGACGAGAAGGCTTGGGATTGACCTGCTCCAGTACTTACTACAACTGTTGATATTTTTATTTTTATCTTCTTTTTGTATTTTTTTTTTAATTGTTTTTATTTTCAAATGTGCCTTTTCTTTTTATTTTATTTAATTTTTTACAATTTGACATTGGAGATTATTTTTGTTTTATTTTACAAATTGACGTGTATGCATTTTAAGTACTTAAAGTATTTTTTTTTTCTTTGACACAAATATTTACTTTGCTAAATATTTTGTAAACTATTAATTTCCTTAGATTATTGTAAATGTGAGGACTATGTTGATTGCTTTTTCTTTTCTATTCAGTAATTTTAACGTATGTCTGGCAATTTGAATATTTTCTGCGGCCGACCCAAATGTCCTTTCTTTAGTATTGTTCGTCAAGTCGTGGAGCTCCTTAGTAGTCCTAAGTTGAGCTTTTCGAATACTGACAAATGCTTACACTGATTGGACAGGTCCACTCAAATCTGTATGGTTCTTTCTTCAAAAGACCATCTCAGACAAATCTGCATGGTTCTCATGTGATTTGACCATTACATATTTACTGTATGGACTTTAAAAGAGACTTCGACCCGTGAGTTTGTTTCGGTGTTTCTTCTCAGGGTAGTCAGATAGGAAACACCGGCCTCATCTAGAATAAATTGACGAAAAAAAAAAATTGACGTGTAAAAGTGTTTTTTAAACCTATTTGAAAAATAAATATCATTTATCATTCATTTATCATTTATCATTTATCAATGAACTCAAAAACCATATCTCTTTACCATAGCCTCTCACCAGCTAACTTGGGTTCGGCTTCCAGTCTAACCGGATGCGGTTGAATACCTTTTTTTTACATGGAACGACCCTTCACAATCCAGTAATTGGGTTAATATATACCTACGTACATACATACACGTTTCTTATTCTATACAAGATCCGATTTATCAAGCTTTACATATATAACTTTTATCTGATTAATCGAGATTGCGGTTTGGCAGCTTTTGCATTAAAAATAAATTGTGTCAAATCGCCATATTTGAGCACTATTTTAGTAAAAGAGTTGTAATGATTGCGCAACTGACCTTTAAAATTAATTAAAACTGTCGAAAATGTATTTAAAAAAAATACCAGAATAGCTATATTTAACTAACTTCTAAAGTAAGATCAAAAACGCAGCGAGTGAGGGTCGTGGCAATCCGATGGATGAAACACGCACAGGAATAAGGCGACATTTGGAGAGGCCAATAGCGGACGTCTATCGGCTGAAAAATCCAATAAATCTCTTAAGAGCGCACAGCATCAGCAAACACAATGAACGGATGAGCGAACGCTTTCATAATGGGAGAAACACTGCACCGGTTTAAAACGGCCGTGCGTTGTGAGCAAGCGTTAAAACGGGACAGTTACTAGAGCCAGTAAGGCAAGTTTCAAAACTTGCCTTATAGCAGTTTCGAGGAGTTTTCGCTATCGTTAACTCCTCAAAACTGCTTTAAGCGGTCTATATCTAGTTTGCAAACCAATATTGTATGAATCGTTTCAATAAGATGCAGACATGTAGACTAAAATGCGGCTGATGTAGTTCGGCGCGTTTGAATGGGAGAGTTACTTGCATTAGCTCGAACTGATTAGGTTGGTCATGGTTATCCTAGTTGATTTTGAAATTGAGGCTCAAATTGAAATTCCTGGTCTATGTGGAACCAATAGAGCCGGAAATCTGAGATTAATTTACGTATACTTCAATAAACAAAATTATTTTTAGTGGCATGGCAGGTCATAGCGGGTATTAGGCGCCAGCATACAGCTGGGTGCAAGTGCAAAACAGTCACCTGGATGGCTCAGTGACTATGTATTTTTGCTGACATAACAAGCTTATAACTTTGTGGTTTTTCATGGTACATTTATGAAATTTTGTACATAGATTCTTTTCATAAAAGTACTAGACACGTGTTTTGGGTTTTGCATAATATACTAAAATTAGTATCGTATGTGTAGTTTGCTAACCAATAATGTATAAATCGCTTATATAAGATACACATATGTAAAGTGCAGCTGATGTAGTTTATGCGCGTTAAAAGGAGTCAGTTACTGGTACTAGCACGGTACTGTACAGGTAGCTCATCTATGTTGGTTATGAAACCGAGGCTTATATTGAAATTCCTGGTCTACGTGGAATCAATAGAGCTTCGGAACTCTGCTATCAATTTACGTATATACTTCAATAGACTGGAGAGATATCTGAGTTGAAGTTACCTTGTTGCTTTGTATATGAGGTAGCTTGAATAAAACCGTTGAACCACATAATTACTTGTGCAAAGTCCTTGAAGATCATGCCCTTCGATGTTGTTAATGTTCGCTTACAACTTAAACAATAGATGTTGTTAAACAATTCCAATTGGGGTGTAATCAGCTTTAAAGAAGGGAGAATTTGAGCGCAACATTTGATGTAGTGACTAAAATTATTCAAAGCTCGCGTTTATGCCAGAAGCTGGTACTGAAAGTGGTAATTTGAAAGGGTATTATCGGATACAAAAAGAGCAGTAAAGAGCCAACCGATTTTATGTTTAAATTGAATATCTCCACACTTTGTCACCCCATCAGAACATCTCCCCCTGGACGCAAACTACAGTGGCAACGCAATCTGGAAATCTCTTGATCGACTGTGGACCCAGGTTGACCGCTGTAAAAACAATCTAGCCAAATGAGGATCCTCGACCCGTCTCTGACACAGTGCCAGTTTGGAGCCGCAGCACAGAACATGCATCATCTACTATGCTGCCCATACTGCACAACCACCTGCAGTTTTCAGGATAAATACGGAAACCATTAATAAAGCTGTACAGGTTGCTAAATATTTGCCAGAAAAAAATTTGTTCGATTACGTCAACACAAAAAAAGAAGATTGAATATTAAACAAGTTTTTAATAAAAATTAAAAAAGCGCAGTATACCTGTATAATTAATACTCGTCAAGACGAATCATATGAGCCCAAAGTCGATGGGGTTGTGTCGTTTAACTACCGAGTTCCTACGGCCACCTTCCGGATCCATCATCAGATCAGCATTATGTCATAATAATTTTGCATTGTCATCTGATTTGCTTTAAAAAAATTCAGCTCAATCGGTGACCGGAAAGTGGATCAAATTTAATTTGTAAGATTTGATTACAAACATCGGGACAGGTGAAACTAAAAATAAAAATGAAAGCTTGTAATTATAAGTGTGTCTTTTTATACAATACTAGCTTTTGCCCGTGGCTTCGCCCGCGTACATAAAAAAATATAGCCTATGTCACTCAGGAATAAAGCAGCTTTCTATTGGTGAAAAATTTTTAGCAATCAGACCAGTACTTCCAAAGTTTACCTCCTACAAACAAAAAAGTTATTAAAATAATACTTTGCCGTTTTATTATATTAATGTATAGATATCAATGTTCTATGCATAAATTGTGCGTTCAATATTGTTATTTTAGACAAAGACAACTCAGTTGACTGAGATTGACTAGATGAATTAATTATCCTGTAGTGTTAAGAGTATAATTATGCAAACGCGCAGTTGACATATAGGACATTAATGGAGTATGTAATAAATATAGTTGATTAACTGATGCCAGTGGCTTACCCACGTGATAATAGAAAGTTATCCGAAAGCAACATAATCCCAGGATAAAAAGAATCCTACAGTAGGCACAATGGATCTTGAGCGCTCGGCGTCAAAGTGGGGATCGCTTTGCACATTCCATACATTGGCGAGCCAATCGTCTTCGTTGTTAGATACATGCACCAACGCAGGGAACGAATGAGGAGTGACGTCTATGATGCGATGGCGCGGCGAGCCAATCACTGACACTTCCCGCCCCCGCGTCTCACTTCGCACCACTAAAGAGGCCGAATATTTGACTTCTGCGCAACCGCTCAAGATCCGTTGTGCCTACTGTATGTGCTATTCTAGGACATGACCTACCTGTGTACCAAGTTTCATCGACATCGCGTGGCGTCACGTGGCGTATATCAAATGTAGCTCTACAAGTCCAGTTGCCATATAAAATGTATGGAGACTGACGCGCCCTGCCGGGTCTGTAGTCGTTTGGGCCCGCTCGATGTTGGTCCCGCGGGCCCAAACGACCACACAATTTATTTTACATATTTTTGGTGGTCGATTGGGCCCATACACACATTTAAAAAAAAATCCATTGTTTAAAGCTACTGGTGGATACAGTCAAGTGCAAAAGTGGTAAGTCAAAATATAATAAAACGCAGTTCAGTTAGATTTAAAAGTTTATTAAAGATATTAAAAAAGCAGGCCTATGATTGGATGACCCGAGCAGGTAATCCGTAAAAGGCCCAAATGCTTGACCTTGAAATTAGTAGTGCTCGTACACTTAATTTAGGTATTATTATAGTAAAAAATATGTAGTTTTAATGTTTGTAGACAAGTGTGGCACGTAAGTGTAAGTACGTAATTGAATAAATCAAAAATATATATTCTCAGTAATATAAATAATATTAGGTATATATACATATTTTAAGTCATAAAAATAAAACTAAAAGATTTGACTTTCTTTCATGACTGTACTTATAATAAAATTGGGCGGTGGGTCCAATCGACACCTTCAAAATGGGTCTGTGTCGATTGATCCCGCGGACCCAAACCGAGCGGGCCCAAACGACTACAGACCCCCCTGCCCCCCTAGCCAAGTTACAACCAGTTTGTGTCGAATTCCGTTCTCTAAGTGGTAACGCCTCGGTGACAGCAATTGTAGAAAACGATAAGTCGGTAGCCATGTTGACACGCCTGAGTCGGCCGCTCGTTCTACAATGTAGCTTTTGTATAACAAAGGACGTAGCGTTAAACATTGTAGAAACGATTTTGAACGATGTGAACTTGGCTACGAATTGTCTATTCGTTTGTTCTGACCACGCGACTTTACGTTGAGATGACGTCATTCCCATACGTTTCATTACTTTTCGACAGCGTTAACGATTGCAGAATAACAACTTGGCTAAGCGTACAGATCAGCGTACGTGGCACACGTGTGAGCAGTGTAGACATAAATATCCGACTGTCGATCTACCTTAACCTATTCACTTTTGTCTGGATGTGTGGACGTGTTAGAAATATGACATCAGAACGATTAACGACCTGACCTTTTACTATCTAATCATTATAATGATTGTATTTATCAACAGTATAATTACGGTAAGAGTCTGGCCGAAATTGCTTGCAAATTTGGCACCGTACGTGACATACTGAGATGACAAACGAATGAGATGTGTATTTATGTAGTTTTGGCCCTCACCTCACTTGAGTTTAGTCATATTTACTTTGAGAAATTTGTTTATGTTTATTTTGGATCCCGTTGTGTAGTCTTATCTACGATTTAACGGCAATTGCTACGTAGTTGCTTAGCATTATGCTGAACTGGACCTATTTGGCACAGCTATGAGATACACTACGTGTTGTTTTTGATGTCGTTGCTTTCCATCAGGTGAGATAGCAATCAAACGCGAACCTATCAACAATAAAAAAAGTTTTTTAACATGTCAGTGAATATGACAATTTAGCGATAATAAGACACTCAATTGATTCTTTAGTTTTGGAGTTGAGTGAAACGCTGCGACGTAGTAGACGTCATGCGAGCGTACAGTTGTCATCATGGATCTTGAGCGGTTGTGCAGAAGTCAAATATTCTTTAGTGGTGCGAAGTGAGACGCGGGGGCGGGGAGTCTCAGTGATTGGCTCGCCGCGCCATCGCGTCATAGACGTCACTCCTAATTCGTTCCCTGCGTTGCTGCATGTATCTAACAACGAAGACGATTGGCTCGCTCATGTATGGAATGCGCAAAGCGATCCCCACTCTGACGTCGAGCGCTCAAGATCCGTTTTGGCATCTGTAATCATTTGGAGGGGAGGCGTTTATAGAGTCAGTCTCGGGCGATCCGTCGAGTAGTTCGGACGTTCCTAACGAGATCACTGGTTCTCTCGGATTACAATACACCTAAATCTATAATCGCCTGTACTGTAAAATAAAAGTGATTGTGAAGAGAATTTTTATTTTAATTTTACAAGTATGCTATGAACCCTCTACCAAAAAAAGCTAAATTATCACTGTCGCCTTAATAGACTTGTTTCTTCATTGTGTGTCTGTGTACTAAATAAACACGTTTCTTTTCTTTCTTTCAGCTGGTTTCGTAACACCTATTATTTACTACAATGTTTTGCATTTTTCACCTTTTTCATTTATATCCTTATAGTTATATACATATTGTAAAAGAAAGTCCTTCACCGCGTGATTGATTTTTGAGAAAGGTTTAGGTTATAATAAACGCATATAATAGTAAAAAGAAACCAAGAATTTCAAAGGTGATCAAAGACATCAGCTGATCGTGTTCAATGACCTGTAGTTAATAGTCGGCGTTGCGTACAAACTACCTACAGGTCATTGAACTCGCTCAGCTGATGTTTTCTTAAAGAAATTAATTTCGTACATGCGTAAATTAATACGAGTTTTGAAAAAAAGGTACTTTATTTTTTAATTTTATCTTTACAAATCGATAGTGTTTCATGTACCGGATGGACCCTCCACGGGATTAAAACGATTAAAATTTAGCGGTGTATATTATTTACTAGAACTTTACAAATTAAAATTCTTGTCGTCATTTATCTAATTCATTGTAATACTTTACTGTCATGTTCGTACAATGTAAACGTCTTATACCGAGTCAACTTAAGAGCGCTCAACCCAAAATAAATTTCTATACAACCGCTCTTACATGTTTCTGATGTTAAACGTTTTTCTCTAGACATTTTGGATACACAAATATCTTGTGGATATTATCTAAGTTTCCATTGAAGATAAAACATTAATCTGGGTAAAACTAATCAAGTAAAGACTTTTGAAAATCTGCTATTTTGAGTGAAGTTTGGCTCTTAATAATGTACTCATAAAATAAAAATCAAAATATGTATAGAAAAACTTTGTACATTTAATCGTGATTCTGAATGACAAAAGTTTTTTTTTACAAAACCTTTTAAGGGTGTAAAACAACACGTATTTCCTGAAACAAATATACGAGAATGCCAACTGAGCGTTCAGATGTTATCTATCTTTTTTCGTGTTACCTTTTCATCAAACATTGCGTTGGATGAAACAACAAACTTTTACTGACTAAAAACCTTTTCCTTTCTTTGCCTTTCGCACCGCGGCCGAATTTTCGTTTCAGAAAATCCTGGGCCCTAGTAGCCTTCGACTCCTCGAGGCTCGCGTGGAACGATGCGCGCCGTCGACGTCTTGGGTTCGGTCCGGACTGATACCAGACGGTTGGACGGCAAGCTACCGATTGCTCGCCGTCCGCAAGCCCGCGCCTACGATAGCCGGAAATCGGGATCAGAATCTCGGCCTGACGCGTGTGGCCTCCTCTTTTGCTACCGTTACTGCTTTGCAGAAGGAGGCAACCGCCTGCTACTCCTCCTTACTCCGGACCATGGCCTGTACCAGGCCCGGCGCGAGAGATCGCTGCCGCCGATCGCCCCCACGAGGATACGGCATTGCTCTGCATAAGCGGAGCACACTTCAACCGTATGTTTGACAGGAAAGGCCCTCTTAAGTTATTAAATATTCAATTTGAAATTTAATAAATCCATAATTTGATATCGCTAAAGGTGACTGTAACGGTTCAATAAATTTAATCTTTCATTCCGAAAATCAGGACCTTGATTGAAAAGATTTGATTGCTACCTACAGATTTTTTATATTGGTATGAAACTTAGTATTAAGTACAATCGATTGTAATGAAGATACTTAGATTTTTGGAAACAATTTTGTAATTATTGAGTACCTACAAAAAATTTTAACGCAAGCCATTTTGTAAAGGGGTTTCACCATGACAGTTTTAAAACGTCTCAGGCGAGCTGATCCATTCAGATTTACTACAGCTATAATTATAATATCAAATGTCATAGGCCAATAAGATCATTTTTATCTTTATACTGGCTTTTGCTCGCGGTTTCGCTCCCGCTTTTTTCCCCCTACTCCACCCTACTATACCTTACTCTACACTATTCTACACTAATCCACCCTACTCTTCCTTACTCTACCCTACTCTAGCCTATTCTACCCTACTCTAACCTTATCTACCCTACTCTACCCTACACTGCCCTAATTTTATTTTCGTTTTTCCGTAAGAACCCTCACAATAACAAACGCAACGAAAAAAGAATTAGCGAAATCGGTTCAGCTGTTCTCGAGCGTTCTTTAGCGATTAATTTTTATATTATAATAATGATTATTCTATACGCGTGTGTCACTTAACTCCTCCTAAACGGCTTGACTGATTTGGATGATTTTTTTTAATGTATATATGAGTGCGTCTCAGGATGGTTTGAAAATACAATTGAACCCGTTAGATGGCGCTACAATCGGTTTCTCAATTTTTTGTCTGACAAAATGGCAGCTGTCGGGCAGGGCAACCTCAGCAGGGACCGCTTTTTTTTAATAGCTAGTTCTCACGTTCATATCATAAAAAAAGCTTATAGCTTTTTTATGATATTAATGTGAGAACATTGATTTATACTTCCGAAATTGATTGATTCGATGATTTAAATTGGATTTGGATAATTAATTACTGTAATACTCGTATTTCACTTTATCATTTATATCACTAAAAAGATGAAAAAGATTAGAAAGGAAATACGTTCCGATTTGTACTATAACGAGTGTCGCCGCTTGTCTCTCCCACCCTTTAACTCCACTACAGTAAACCAATATGAACGCGCATTACGCAAGTAACAGACCACGCACACTTAGATCGCAAGTTTGCTATTGGTAGTTTAACTATGAGCATTGCCCTACTTTATGGCATGCCTGCCCCGCCCGCAAGGCCATTCTAACATCTTTCATCTATTTTGTGATTTATATCATGTATGCAGCTTAGATAAACATATAACAACACATAACAACAGCATAACATAACATAACAGCATAACAGCATATGAAATTTTTTTTACTAATAACGTAACTCTTCTACGTAGTTCGCTAAAAAGGAATACTTTATAACGAAACTTTGACTGGCCTGTTGCTCTAGTGGTTAGTAACCCTGACTACTATGCCGGAGGTCGTGGGTTCGATTCCCACCCAGGACAAATGTTTGTGTGATAAGCATAAACATTTGTTCTATGTCTGGGTGTAATTTATCTATAATATGTATGTATTTAGAAATATATAAGTATGTTTATCAGTTGTCTAGTACCCATAACACAAGCTCTGCTTAGCTTGGGACTAGGCGGCGTTGTGATATTTGTGGAATATTATTATTATTATTATCTCCTTTATTCATCTTTTATACTTGTTAAAATACATTTTTAAATATTCCTTAAAAAATAACAATTAAAAAATATATATCTAAAAAACAGTATCCCACCGGTATCGGGAACAGGGTCCAAGCTACCGGAGGTCAAGGCTCCATAGAAAGGAACCTTCTAACAATACGAGCCGTGTTCAGAAGAACTGCTCTCTGAATCAAGCCCTTGATCCAGCCGCCTAACGAGAGCCTCCTAAAGGTTGAGAGCCTCCTAAGGTTATTATTATTATTAAACGTTTGAAAGAGTTACTGTGGCCTTAGAACGCAAAGGGTAACTGAAGGATACAGGTCGGTTTTTGTCAGTAAGTCTGACACGGCCTCCTATTCCACCCCAGAACAGGAGAAGTCATTGTCCTTATAATTTACCTCCGCAAAAAAAAAAGCTCGACCTTTAGTAAATAGTGGCTCAGATTTAGTTTTGAATTAAGGTTTTATTTTGTAACAGTCTTGGTTGGAGGTTTTAATCATAATTACGTTTCTATAGGACAAGTTTGGTCAAGCAAATGATAACGTCATACGTTGACCTACAAGAGGCCACTCATAAATAAAAACCAGTTTATTAACATTGTTGTTATTATGCAATTAAGGTTGTCTGTAACTATACTCCGTTCGCGTTAAGATTAGACATTTAAATACACTTTTTTACTGTCTATTCAACTGATTTCAACTTCTATTTCGTAGGCATAAAGATGGCATTAAAAGCTATAAAGTGGTTACAATACCAAATTTTAACTGCAGCCGCCGTTTGTCACAGATTAATGTTGCAATAATATAAGTTGTAGTACCCAGAATATTTTTTTCAATAAGCTCTTTTACTTCATCATTATTAGGTACCTATAATTTTCGTGCCGAATAACTACGAGGGGTAGACAGAAGAGATGGCGGGATGACCTGTATATGTTTTCTAAGGGGCTCCTATTAGCCGATGACCTTGACTTTTTTTACCCCTTTTTCCTATATTATTACCCTTGAACGATTAATATACGTAAATATGGGAGCCTTATTGCGAGAAAACTGACGTACGTTCACCCATCCTATGCCTAGACGACCTGTTATTTGACATTTTGAGGTTATGATTTACAGAATTATCGAAAAAATGCTAGTATCTCAGAAAAAATGTACTGTTACTATACAAAGTATTTGCACAATATTTACAATCATTATATTCTCTATCGACAAATATAAATTTCGTGTTGGTAATCGCTTAGGTAAAAAAGTTTCAGCACAAACAGTAAACGCAAGTAGACACTTTTTTAAATTTATTTTGCAAACGTAAAACAATAAATGAAAAAAATATTTGCACAGAATTGCAGTCCATGAATCAAAGTATTGCACTATAGTTTTTTTTTTTTCAAAATTTCATGATGCACTTTTAAGATACTTTATATAAGTTGAAAATAGGCTTTCAAAAGGTCATCGGCTGATAGGAGCCCCTTAAGAATTGTGAAGAAGAAGCGAAAAATTATGTCCATTATAACTTCTATTCTCACACATATAAATGGAACCCGCTGTAAATAAGACAGATATTTATTTATACCTGGATACCTGAGACACTGGGTAAGTGGTCACAATACCAACTATTTACTGCAGCCGCCATTTGTCATGCCACCAACGTAATAAAAGTCAAAATCGGTTGAACGGACAGTAATAAACGGTTTTCATGAATGTCTAATGTTATTTTGAACAGAGTATACAAGCAAATATTACGTTCATATTACTCACGCCGTACCTCATCGCGGCTGCGGTTACCGACGGGTCTGACCCATGACCCAAGCACCGGAAAATGGCCAGGAAAATAACGTGAAACAATATACGCGAGGCGAAGCAATTTGTAAAGTTACGTTCTAAAAATAGTTCCCCTTTGATGAAATTGTTTTCTAAATTATTTTATTTTAATAGAATTTGGAAAACCTATATCTATATATAAAAGGAGAAACGAACTGACTGACATGTCGTAAGATAGTCAAAAGTAATGGAGCGTGAAATTTTGCACAATTTTTCGCGAGTAATAGAAGATTTTTCAAAATTCACCCCCTATTGGTATGAAACGGGGGTCTGAAGTTTGTGTGGAAAAACCTACCTTCACGCGGGCGAAGCCGCTGGCAGAAGCTAGCTAATCATACTATTACAAGTTATCCATTATCATCTGAGGGAATAATCCCAAACACAGACGCACAAACCTATTGCCTTTATTATGTAAATACAGGCACGTGTAGGTTTGTCTTGTTATTTATTTATATTCGTATGCCAATCATCGTCACGCCAGACGGTCTGGCTAATAATGTTCAGAGTTCAGTCAAAGTTCGTTGCATGCGAATTGTGGTCGTGATCAATTTGGCAATATACTAACAATAACGTTCCAATGAATAGACTGTACATTAGAGTTGAACTGATTATTCCGAAAATCGACTTTCCGACTATATTCATTGTCGGTGCAGAATCAGCCTTTTAATGTTCCCATTGCTGGGACTCAGGCCGCCTCTCTAGGAGAGTGAATGGGCCGTAATCCACCACGTGGGCCCAGTGCGGGTTGGTGAATGTCACGTCTTTGAATTCAAATCATGGTCGGTGACTAGAATATACTAGTGATACAAAATATCATATACGAGTATTTTTCCTGTATTTCTGCATTTTAATAATTACCGTACCGGTAAACGGTTGCGGGAATCCTATGGATGAGGGACGCACAGGATCGTACATTGTGGCGACACTTGGGGGAGGCCTATGTCCAACAGTGGACATCTATCGGCTGAAATAATAATGATGATGATGATGAAAAACGATAATATCAATAAAGATTCATCCTTCATTCTGCCCATGACGTTTTTTTTTTTATCTTTTATAAACTAGTACTTGACTGCAATCCCACCTGATGGTAAGCAGTGATGCAATCGTTGATGGTGGGGCGCACTAGTTTATTAAGAGCCTATTCACTCTAGCCTTGAAGACACCTTAATTATAATCGGACGGGAAGACCGCAGCAGGCAAATTGTTCCAGTCATTCGATATACGCGGTATAAACGACGAGGCGAAACGCTTAGTCTGGACCGTAGAGGTTTCAACAACGTAAGGGTGGATACTCGTCGTACGTCGGCTTGTCCGATGCTAGAAATGAGATGGCGGAATCAAGTCATGCAATTCCTGCGCACGCTCTCCAAAATGTAACCTGTAAAACACCGAAAAGCTGGCCACCCTACGCCTGTGCCCAAGGCTTTGAAGATTGGTCTTAACCGAATCTGGATCCCCAATCAGCCTTTTTGCACGCCTTTCCATCGAGTCCAAAGCTGCTAGGTGGCACTTTGCAGCACTAGCCCATACGTGGCTGCAGTACTCCACACACGATCGGCACTGATGTGTTTTGTTAACTGTTCACGTTGGAGTTAATGTCAGCATCAGTGGATGGCATAGCCGAGGTCGAATACTGGACCAGGCAAGGAATTTAATTAGTTTTGCCATCGACACTCTAAGAAGAAAAAGAATAAAGATTGACCGACTAGTATAGTACAATTCACGAATGATGGCGGCCGTGAAGTTTGCGCAGAAGGCTGCGCATTAACGTGTTTTAGGAACTAAATGGCGACGTGCGTGTGCGAGAAGAGTGTATTATGCGCGAACGTTCGCAAAGGCTAACTTCACGGCCGCCATCATTCGTGAATTGTACTGTAAGGTAAGCTGACTATCCGCCCACATTATTCGGCGAGTACTCGACCATATGAGAGGCGACTAGTGGTCTAGTCGTCCAAGTCCATAGTCAGCCCATCACTATTGCCTAAGGTTGCAAGAACATCAAAAGATGTTATGGTGAGTGTCTGTGTGTACATTATCATCCACCGTTTTGAAATCCAAATATACTCAAATGTGATCAGACAGAGATAAGAATAGATAAAAGAAACTAGTTGCTTATATTTTATCAGTCAAACCAAAAATAGTTGGCCGTCAACCATTTTGTGCACAAACATTTACTTTGGTTTAACAAACACATCTATGATCTATGGTTGATAAACTGGAATCTGTCATAATAATGTTCTGAGTTTATGGAAGAAGGAAAGAAAGAAAAAACGTTTATTCGTGCCTCACACAATCATATAAACTAAAAATACACAATGAAAAGAAAAAAGAAAGATATAATCAGTGCGAGGCCAAAAAGGCACCTAACTCAGCATATGCTACGTTATTTAAAATGATAGGAAAAATCTTCAGCGCGAAGTATCCCAAAGTACAGCGCCATCTCTCGGGAAATTGGGTTACTAATTTATATAAAATTAGATGGGTTGTGTTGGGTTTTCGGTGGTAATTTAGGATTGCGTGAACCGATTTTAATAATTCTTTTTTTGTTTGAAAGAAAATACTTTCAGGATAATAAAATATATAAACTATGTTTAAAAAAAATGCTTGCATATGCGGTTTAATTACAAATTTAGTTCAGATATTATTTTGAACAACTTTTCAAAAACTGTTCATCCCATCAAGTTTAAAACAATTATCCTAGAAAGTCTTTAAAAAGCTCTACTTTGAGATTTTTTTCATATTTAGTAAACTTATGGTTCAAAAGTTAGAGGACACACACACACATTGTTTTTTACTTTTGGAGCGATTATTTCCGAAAATATTGATTTTTAGTAAACCCTTATTCATTTTTAAATACCTATCCAACAATATATTACACGTTAGGGTTGAAAAGAAAAAAAAATCACTTCCCACTTTACGTGTGTATCCTAATAAAACATTTTTTTTTTTCATTTTTTATTTTATCACTTTGTCGGTGTGGTTGATATACACATTGGTACTAAATATCAGCTTTCTAGTGCTAACGGTCACAGAGATTATCCGCGGACGGACGGACAGTCAAACATAGCGGAACTATAAGGGTTCCTAGATGACTACGGAACCCTAAAAATGGGTCACCTGTGGGCAAATAATTGGATTACGAATATGATGAATTCTGAAATGAATAGCATAATTATCAGCAAACATTTTTTTTTTTTTTGAGTTGTGGCACCTAAGCGGAGGTGCGATATTTTTTATTAATATTTTTGGGTTGGATCCTAAGTCTTTTAAGCCATGTCTATGAATAGTTTATTAGTTTACCAATAGAATGCGGGTGCAACACATTCTACTGTTTTTTTAGTATTTGGCAGCAAATGTATCGAGTCTGCCTTTTCTGCACACTTCGCTGAGGTAGCCAACACTACAACAAAATTCCCAGTTCCATTTTTTTTTTAAATAAACTAGTGCTTGACTGCCGAGTTATTTTACCGAGATCGCGCCTTTTTCAATGACTCCACATATTGTCCAGTTGCGCAGACAATAGAGACACAAAACTGCACCGATTTCACATCACAATATCCTCTAAGAACCAATTTGCGAAAAATTAAAACTGCCAATGAACTTCACTCGAAGTAAACCTGCCAAAAACCAGTTATAATATAATATGTCTAATGTTGTTTATACAATGCACGCAATAGGCCAGTTTTTTATAATATTCATGAGCACTTTTACCTACCGTTTTCTATGAATAGTAGTCGCATGTCATCTGTAACTGACCACATCGTCGCTTTTCATCAGGTAAGATAGTAGTCAAGCGCTAGCCTATTTTTTATTGGTAGTCAAAAAAAAAATGTTTAATTTCACATAGGCCTTTTTCTTTATGGTGATTTATAAAACTTTAGAAGCTAGTGCTTGTAAAGCTAGTCGATGGATAAGTTTTTTTAAGTCATTCTATGACATTGTCCCCGCATTCGGGCCACAAAAAAAAAGCCGCCTAAAAATAGCTAATGGCGGCCACAAAAAAGCTAGAAGCGGCCACAAAAAAAGCTGAAGCGCGCGACAGCTTGTGGCCGGAGAAGATTGAAGCAGCTTTTAGCTTTTTTTGTGGCGGCATCGCCGCACACGAGCCACAAAAAAAGGCCGAAAAGCTTGAAGCGGCTTTTACACTTAGTCGAAATGTTAAAATTAAAAAGAAGGAATACAAAGGAAAGATCCTATTATATAGTGGTGATGACCCAGTGGTAACGGACTCGACTTGCTGAGTTGAAGGTAGCGGGTCCAAACTCAACTTACTTTGTGTAATTTTATTTCAAAACCCTGCTCATAAAACGATGAAGAAAAACCTAGAAGCAAAAATTCGAAGACATGTGACATTAGCAGGGGCCAAGCTGGATCGAAGCCTACTGGGACCAGGGTCTAATTCCGAAAGGAAGGCTCTGCCCCGATATGAAAGGCAAGAAGGAACGAGGTGGGTTTTTTAGTCAGTAAGAGTCTGACACTATTTCCCAATCCGCCCAAGGGCTGGGGATGTCATTTGGATGATTTTTACCCAAGGAAAAAAAACACATGTGACATTCATCAGCCCGCACTAGTCCCGTGTGGTGGATTACGGCCCAATCCCTATTGTAGAGTGGACGCCTGAGTCCTAGCAGTGGGAACATTATAAGGCTGAATATGTTATTATGTTATATGCCTGTGTTCCTTTGATTACATTCCGAGATCTCTATTCCAATCTCCATTGAACGTCGTACGTCGAAATTCGGTTAGTTAGTTAGTTAGCCCATTTATGTCCTATTGCTGGGCAAAGGCCTCCTTCTCCCTTTCCCACACACGTCTGTCTTCGGCCATTGCGGGCCAGTCCCTTCGGTACTTATCAAACTCATATCTCCACCTTCACCTTGGTCTGCCGCGGTGTCGCCTTGCGTTTAATGGGACCCAATAAGTGGCTCTTTTAGCCCACAGCTCATCCGACATGCGGCAAACATGTCCAAAATTCGGTCGCCAGAATTATTATTACGTAATTACGTCAAAAAGACAAAAACTCGTTTCGTGTATATGTAATTATATTTAAAAATAGTTTTCTTAATGTTATTCATACGATGGTCGGAGTTTTCAAGTTAGCCAAGGTTGCGTGTTCGTTCTGATGTAGGTAATAATTAAGAAATTTTAGCAACGGTTTTTTGCTACTGCAATGGAGACTTCATTATCTACCGTAATAAGGGTTTTGCTTTAACTCCAAGACAGTGTCTTAAGACAAAATTTCGAAATGTCAATGGCGATGGCATACGGCACTGAAACATGGTCACTTAAAATGGCCCAAAGTGCAATGGAAAGGGCTATGCTCGGAGTTTCCTTGCGTGATTGCATCTGGAATGAAAATATCCGCAGGAAAACCAAGGTCGCCGTCATAGCACGAAAAATCACCAAACTTAAGTGGCAGCCATTGGCCGTCACGACTATCGGTGCAATGATTGCTGTGTCTACTTCTAAGACATCTACAACAACAATTTAATTATTCTACTAGCCCAGGTACATAACATATAGCCTACATCACTCAGGAATAAAGCAGATTTCTATTGGTGAAAAAATTTTAGCAATTGGACCAGTACTTTCAGAGATTACTTCCTATAAATAAAAAAAACAAACCTTACTTCTTTAGATTACTTATACACTCTCTTTTAGATTGTAAAAAAGTAGCATAGAATGTATAGCAAAATCAAACTTTTTAATGTTCCCACTGCTTTTTTTTTCGTGGTGGGAAAATCATCTGATGATATCCCCTGCTCTTGGGCGGAGGGGAAGATAGTGTCAGACTTTTACTGACTAAAAACACACTCCTGTTCCTTCGTTGCCTTTCGTACTGGGGCTTGAGCTATCTTTCGAATTAACCCTGGCCCCAGGTGGCTTCGATCCAGCTGGGCCCCTGCTGTTGCTGACAGCTCCTTGAGGCGCGCGGGAACAGTACGCGCCGTCGGCGACTTGGGCTCGGTCCGGACAGTTATCGGACGGTCGCACGGGACTCAGGTCTCCTCCATACGATAGGAAATGGGCTATAATCCACCACGCAGGCCCAGGGTGAGTTGGTGGATGTCAGATAAATTTGAGTTTTTAGAAAAGAAGAAAGAAAGAAAAACAGTTTATTTACGCGAAAAAGACGCAATCTTAAAACTAGCTAACAAACATAACAATACAGCAATTGGTAAGGAAGATATGTTTAGGTTTGATTTTATACCTATTTTTTTTTAATCTCATATAAACTAGTGCTTGACTGCGATCCCACCTGATGGTAAGCAGTGATGCAATCGTTGATGGTGAGGCGCACTAGTTTATTAAGAGCCATTCACTCAAGCCTCCCAAATTATAATCGGACGGGAAAACCGAAGCAGGCGCCGTGCACTAGCTTCTGACGTTTTATAAGTGCCCATGTAGGCCTATGTGAAATATTTTGACTTTTGACTTTGAGGCAAATTGTTCCAGTAATTCGATGTATCCGGTATAAATGACGAGGCGAAACGCTTAGTCCGTACCTACCGTAGATATTTCAACAACGTAAGAGTGGATACTCGCCTATATTATATACTAGCTGATCCAGCAATTTTCGTACCGCCTAACAGTCTATGAATGTAGTATAACTTTCAATAAAGTCAACCGATTGCGATGAAATAAAGCTTAAGAGCCCTTGCTCACGGCGACTTTTTGTAGCGATGATGTAGCGCGTTCGCATCGATACAGTCGCGATGCTGTAGCTCATTACTAGCGCGTTGGCATTTTTTCTATAGCGCTTGTAAATGCGACTAACGCGCGTTCCTAGCGCGTTTTGTAAGCGCGCGACAGCATCGCTACAAAAAGTCGTCATTGGCAAGGTAGCCCTTATACGAGTAGTAGAGAATACGGTTAAGAACGACCTTCACCGGTTTGTTTAATGGATGAAACGTATTTTATGATAAATTTAGTATATTAAATAATATAACGCGGGTGGGTTGCCTGAGAAATTCCTGGCCAAACAATTTTTTTTTTTTTTTTTGAAAAAATGCACCGGTGTGTTTAACGAATAAATTTAATACTAAATGAAGCCTTTAGAACATAAAAATGTTAGGTAGCCTATTTGTTTCCTGGCATAACTATGGGTTGCCAGGCATAAACAGGTATGTATAAACAGGTGTGTTTATTTTGATATACAACAAATTCTATATCAAAATAAATGCTGTTTCATTACGAATACGATATTATAGTGTTCTCTGCAAAAAAATCTGGTATGAGTAACGGTTGTGCATTTTTCTAAAAACAAAGTAAATTTTTAATTAAAAATAGTCTGGCCAGGAATTTCTTAGGCAACCCACCCGCGTTATATTATTGAATACACTCAATTTATCATAAAATACGTTTCATCCATTAAACAGACCGGTGAAGGTCGTTCTTAATCGGATCTTAGACTATTAGCAATATACCAAATTACACACAATTTTAATGTTTAGAAGTTATCTGCATCGATTTCGTATAGAATTGAGAGAATAGATAGTTATTAAACTATGTAATAACTTGCCTGAAAAACTTTATCAATAAAGATAAAACTAATTAAAGGTTTTGCCAATAATTAGAAAAGTTTAATCAACTTAACTTATTAATATGGTTCAAGTCACATTATTTTTACTGATAGATCGCTCTCTATTTTATGACTGGTGTCGAACAAAGTTCAACAAAGCCATCTATTATATATTACATGTCTCGAACAAGTAAATACAATTTTGGATAGAATCTTTGCCAAATGCACTAGCTATTACTCGCGACTTCGTTCGAATAGTATTAAAGAACATTACCCTCCTTTTTTGGGGCAATCGTGTAAATTTGTAAAAATAAAAAGTAGCTTTAGTTACTCATTACAATACTAGCTATAGACCAGTGAAAGTCTCGTCAAATTTTGTTTGACCATTTCAAAAAGAAAGTTTATTATACCGTAAAATAAAACAAAAAAATACTAATTCCGTAAAATTCTAAATGTAGGTTCGATTCCAGGGTCAGCCAAATGTGGTATTGCGTTTTCTCTCATGTGTTCTTGACGGAAAATTAGTACATGGTTAGTGGGTAACAAAACAGTTCATTACCATTAATCGATGGACATTTGTATGGGTTACACGTTCACCTAGTTTAAATGTTTATTCAGGAATACCTACATTGTCGTCCCAATAATGTCTTTTAATTTATCTAAATGTTTTCTATTCGCCAGCTTAGGCTTTCATCCAGGCTGTCCAATCTATTATTTTGTAAGTATATTATTAATTTAATAAATTTTTATAAGGTGATAATATTATAAAAACCGGCCAAGTGCGAGTCGGACTCGCCCATGAAGGGTTCCGTAGCAGCAAGTAACATAATATAAAAGTTCTTGTAATGTGTTGTAACTTTGATCGATGTTTTAATAATAGTGTATTTTTTTCGATTTATGACGCATTAAAAAAAAACTGCTTACTAGATTTCGTTCAAACCAATTTTCGTTGGCAGTTTTTATAGTAATGTATATCATATATTTTTTTTAGTTTTATCGTTCTCTTATTTTAGAAGTTAGAGGGGGGGGACACACATTTTACCACTTTGGAAGTGTCTCTCGCGCAAACTATTCAGTTTAGAAAAAAATGATATTAGAAACCTCAGTATCATTTTTGAAGACATATCCATAGAGATCCCACACGTATGGGTTTAATGAAAAAAAAAATGTTTGAGTTTCAGTTCTAAGTATGGGGACCCCCAAAATTTATTGCTTTTTTTCTATTTTTGTGTGAAAATCTTAATGCGGTTCACAGAATACATCTTACTACAAAGTTTCAACAGTATAGCTCTTATAGTTTTGAAAAAAAGTGGCTGTGACATACGGACGGACAGACTGACAGACAGACAGACATGACGAATCTATAAGGGTTCCGTTTTTTGCCATTTGGCTACGGAACCCTAAAAAGGAAAGAATTATTTTGTAATATTTAGTTTTCTATTGTTAAACCTACATGTATGAATATTTTTTGTTACCTCGCGGTTTAATTCATGTCTTTGTGTGATATTTTCTGTTTATCTTCACTAATGTTATAAAGAAACAGGTACCTAATGTTTGTTTTTTTTTTTGTTTGTAGGGGAAGTACTGGTCCGATTGCTAAAATTTTTTCACCAATAGAAAGCTACTTTATTCCTGAGTGACATAGGCTATTTTATGTACGCGGGCGAAGTCATGGGCAAAAGCTAATATGTGATAATTTTGAGGTAAGTAAACTACTACTTACTACACTTATTTGGTA
This sequence comes from Mythimna ferrago, assembly GCA_910589285.2. Lineage (NCBI taxonomy): Eukaryota > Metazoa > Arthropoda > Insecta > Lepidoptera > Noctuidae > Mythimna > Mythimna ferrago. The sequence goes on from OU342695.1 coordinate 17,645,081, forward strand.
CTTTATAGCAAATTCATTTTTTTTTTCCAGACTAACACTTTTGCTACTGATTGTACTTTTTCTCATTGTGATAGTAACGTGGTGGGACGAGTTGACCAATGAAAATATAATTTATTTTTATTTCCTGCAACTCGTACCACATGGGCCGAAGTTATGCGGTACGAGTTGACGAATTACTCGTAAAATTAAATAAGTTTCTACATATTGGATATGAATACTCTTACAGACAAAATAAGTACATACATATGCTAAATATGCATATGCATTTTTTAGTTACTCACCATAGTGATAATTTTTTATATTTTGACATCAACAATATTGTTGATAAACTTTTTTCGACCAGGTATACTGTATACCTACCTATTGTTTTAAGACGTCAAATAGCGATAGCGAGCATTTAATATTTACTCAGACATAAATAGTATGTCGACGTACCCAGTAATTAGTCCCACCATTAGTAGTAGTACTAATATTTTAAACTAGGTAATAAGACAACAGTTGGTACTGATGGCAATTTATGTCAACTTAACAATAAAGTATCGTCTAGCATTCAAGCTACAGGGGGTAAGCAAAAATCCTTTAATTTGTTTCTTCCAAACATTCAGGGTTTTTCTTCGAAACAATTAGAAATTGAATTATTTTTGGAAAAAACTATGTTTGACATCATTTGTTTTACTGAGCATTGGTTAAAGGATTTTGAAATGTTAATTAATTATGATAATTATAATGTGGGCAGTTGTTTTAACCGAAAGTCAATGTTACGTGGGGGTTCACTAATCCTTATTAAAAATAGTATTAAATTCAAAACTCGTAAAGATATAGTTGCACTGTCCGTTGAACATAGCATTGAAGTGTCGTGTGTTGAGCTGGATAGGCATATCATAGTGTGCGTTTACAGGCCCCCTAATTATCAAAACTACTCTATTTTTGAGTCAGTCATGGAAGATGTTATGGCTAAACTTTCAACTGGTAATAAACCAGTAATTATCTGCGGAGACTTTAATGTTAATATTTTAGAAAATAATTCAGATAGCAGTAGATTATTAAATCTTTTCAAATCATTTAATTTATCAAATGTGTTTATTGAACCAACTCGAACAACGACAACTACTGCTACATGTATCGATAATGTTTTTTGTTGCTGCAAGTATTTAGAAAAAGCCATTGTAAATTATCTGCCTTCTGATCATAGCGGCCTAATGGTAACATTTGAATCCAACTTACCAATTCAACAAGTGCAGATACAATTCAGACCAATAACATCCGGTAACCTAAATAAATTTAATAGCAGGTTGGGTGATTGGAACCTTGCAGAAAACAATGGTAATATTTTGTATAAAAAATTTTTTTCAATAGTTCAAAAGGAGTTTAATCAGACGTTTGAGAAAAAAACTAAAACTATCTGCCCTAAGTTTAGATTTAGTGACTGGGCAACTAAAGGAATCAGAATAAGTAGAGAAAGACTTTTCGAGTTGTATGGCCTTAAGCCTATTATTAACACTGAAACTTTTAATAAATATGTTGCTACTTATTCTAAAATGTTTAAAAATACTTGTAAGGCAGCTAAGGCCTTATACATTAGCAACAAAGTTAAAACAGCAGATAATAAAATAAAAACGGTTTGGAATATTATAAATAATGAAACCAACAGAAACAAAAGAAATAATAATGATTACACATTGGAGACTCATCATGGTCTTATTAGCGATAACAAACTAGTTGCAGAAGAATTTGTAAATTTCTTTACCAGTATACCAATTAAAACTACTGAAGCCCTAAATTCGTCGCCATCGCATGCTTTTGGTTTATTACAGGCGAACGTTGCAGCCTGTTCGACTGAATTTAACTTTAAACATATAAACCCCATAACAGTAATAAAAGCTTTCAAAGAAATCAAGATTAAATTGACAGAAGATCTATGGGGTATGTCTATCAAAGTTTGTACCTCAATTATTGAGACTATAGCGCCGTACTTGGCTTTAATATTTAATTTGTGTATAGATCAAGGAGTCTTTCCAGATCTAATGAAATGTAGTAAAGTAATACCACTCTTTAAATCCGGGAATAGTAGAGACACTAATAATTATAGGCCGGTGTCCGTTTTGCCGGTTCTTAGCAAGATATTTGAAAAGGTAATGTTAAATCAAATGCTTAGTCATTTTAACTCCAATAACATCCTACATGATAAACAGTATGGTTTCACCAAAGGACGTTGTACAACTGACGCGGGTGTTTCCTTACTAAAACACATTTTTAATGCGTGGGAAGAGGCACAAGATGCTATTGGCATCTTCTGCGACCTATCTAAGGCGTTTGATTGTGTAGTTCAGGAAACATTGCTTCTGAAACTCAAGCATTACGGACTAGGCAATGCAGCGTTAAGCTTATTAAAATCTTATTTGAATAATAGACAGCAATTAGTGCAAATAAACGGTGTCAATTCGTCGGGATTGAATGTTGAAATGGGGGTGCCCCAAGGTTCAATTTTAGGTCCTTTTTTATTTTTAGTTTATATTAATGATTTACCCAATTTGTTGCAAAATAAACTTAATATGGTGTTGTTTGCTGACGACACTTCTTTGATTTTTAAGATAAATAGAAAGACTAACAATCTTGACAACGAAAATAGCGCCCTATTGCAGGTTCAAAACTGGTTCACTGCTAATAATCTGGTTCTAAATGGGAAAAAAACTAAATGCATAAGATTTTCCTTACCGAATGTCAAAAGTAATGATTGTGACATTGTATTGAATAATGAAAAACTAGAATTTGTTGATAAAACGATTTTCCTGGGGATTACGCTTGACTCAAGGCTACAATGGGGTCCTCACTTAACATCTCTTGCAGGGCGGCTTAGCTCAGCTGCATATGCTGTTAGAAAAATCCGCCAATTTACGGATGTTGATACCGCTAGACTAGTCTATTTTAGTTATTTTCATAGTGTCATGTCGTACGGTATCTTACTATGGGGACGGGCTGCAGACATCGAGTCAATCTTTATATTACAGAAAAGAGCCATCAGAGCTATTTACAATCTCCGCCGGTGCGATTCTTTAAGGGAACTGTTTAAAGATATTAACATAATGACGGTACCTTGTCAATATATCTATGAAAACATCATGTATGTTAGAAAAAATCTTCATCTTTTTAGCAAAAGAGGCGATAGACATAATTATGTTACAAGAAATAGGGATCAATTAGTTCAACCAGGTTTCAGACTGGCTAAAGTGGCCTCTTCTTTCATGGGGTACTGTTTGAAATGTTATAATAAAATACCACCCCAAATATTAGAACTCAATGAAACCAAATTTAAATCTTGTATTAAACGCACACTATGCAGGCAAGCATATTATAAGTTGGAGGATTATATTCAAGATAAAAATGCTTGGCTCAATGCTGGTCCAGCTCCACTACCACTAGGGCGTACTAATTAGTTGATTAGTTGGAAACTAATATTATTATTTTTTAATTTGAAAGACACAATTGCATTGTATAATGTAGAAGCACTTTTTTCAAGTTTGTGAATGTGAAGCACCATGGAGCATTTTTATTTTTATTAGGTTACAACTTTTTTTTTTTTTGACATTACGAGCATGGCAGTTAAGAGTTTGTCATGCTCACTCAAATGTCTCGCTGTTGGTGGCACGTGTTATTGGGTCGTTCAGTTCCCTTCAAAATGGTTGAGCTGAGTGGGGCTGATGCACGCGTCATGCTCGTGAACGGGTGCCGTCAGATGGGACTGGTCATCTCTTAGCTGCCAGTGGCTTAATTCAGTTTCTATCTTTTAATTATTTTACATTTTTATTTCATTATTGACATTGTGCTCACATGATAGAAGCAACAAGTAATATGTAACCAAACATTATATGTAACACATAATATGATTTAAAAGAGTGTCCATGGAGTTTCTTGCACGTTCTTCTCCATAGAGACCTACTCTTTGGAACGTGCAATTTAGCTTCACTTTTCTTGGACTGACCGACATTTGACTATTCAAAAGTGCCTGTAAATGGTCTATTTGAAATAAATGCTTTGACTTTGACTTTGACTTTGACTTAAAACATCTAAAGAACGCCATCGGTTAGTTTGTTTTCACACACTACTAATCGGTTGGAAATTCAAACTTACCTATGTCATGACACTAATAGCATACATTTCAAAACCATGGGTCATGAATTTGAGACTGTCGCTGAACCGTGTCACTTAGTCACGGCGGATGGCAAAAATAATCACGCTATCATCGTAATATCATTAAGTCGAAATTTTATACATTTTCATATCATATGTATGTACACAATATTGGTTTTAGTATATGCGAAACATAAATATAGTTTGTTTAGAATCAGTAACTAAATCGATTCCAATAATTTTTTACATCATATTATATTTTCCCCAAAAATATTTAAAAAAGGTCACAAGTTGGACGCCACCAAGGCACCGACACTAAGTACAACACAGATCACGACAGCTCATAGTGGGCAATAGGCCCCAGCGCACAGAAAAAAAAACAATAACAACCCTTCAGTCGCCCGGATGGCCTGATGACCATGTATTTATGAGAACAGATCATATTATGATTTCATCATCAAATGCCCTTCCCGTTCTGGGTCCCCACCCAGAGGGAATAGCAGACTATTAGTGACTAAAAAACCATCCTATATTCCTGTAGTGGCCTTATGCTGTTCACTGCTAGTGGTAGCTCTTTCGACCAAACCCGCAACCCAATCAGGTTTTTTCAAAAGAGAGTCACTTACTGACATATACATTTTTTCAACTAACTATACTTTATTTTTAAGTAGGTCTTAGGGGCCCAGCTAGGTCGAAGCCTACTGGGGCCAGCGTTAGCTCCGAAAGGTAGCTAGCTCAGCCCCGGTATGAAAGACAAGAAGGAACGGAGTGGGTTTTTTAGTCAGTCTGACACTATATCCCGCTCCGCCCAAGGACGGGGGATGTCATTTGGATGATTTTTACCCACCAAAAAATTAAACCTAGGGGGTCTTTAATCAAGAGTTGATATATTATTTCTTCAAACATGATCCATTGTTAACTACATCATCGCTTACCATCAGGGCCTCAAATCTGCTATTACAATAGTGTCAGAATGGTCTATCATTGATTTCATAAATTATTAATTATGAAAAGTTTTGGTAATCTACTACTATAATGGCGTCTTTATGACTTTCCGATGGTCAACCACTGACATTCCATTGAAATAAATGGCATACTCGTAGAATGGTAATCTCGTACATAATGACAAACGAATATCTGACGTATGCGGTAATCTGCAAAAAATTTGACAGTTCCTTTGATCAGTGACCTACCATTACGTCGCATTGCGCAATTAGTGCTTTTAATAAGCTCGATATTGTCATTCTACCACAATTCTATTACAAGACCATTGACCGATTGATCGGTCAATGGTCTTGTAATAGATCGATCGTTATGAATTAGCAGATTACAAACTTTTAGCAAAATTACAATGGGATCGTGTTGGAATGACGAATTTATAATAGTAGCTGACTTAGGCCCCAGGTGAGATGTGGTCAAACGCGAGCCTATCAATAATAAAACAAGGAAAAGAAACTCACCGTATGAATTCTATATTTCTCGGCCATCATGTCTTTATCTTTTGTTGATGAACAAGCAGGTACAATAATAAAATTATCTATGAAAAGCAAAACAGGTTTTTTGACTCAATCTAATATAGGTATGTTACAAACTAAAATATAACGTCGGACTTAAATACAGGTAGGTAAATTTCGACGCGCGGATCCTTTGAGACTCCACGTTCATACTTAAAGGTTAAAGATGGGCATGTTCGTTTCAAAATAATCATCCTAGTTATGAAGTCGGAATATTAAAATTTTAGATTAGACCTCTATAATTCTAAAAGTGCGTAAAAGCTTGAGTTCCAGTAACCGGAACATTATAAGGTTGATACCTATTTACTTATCACTCAGTCCCAAACTATGATGACAAAATATCCACTAAAGAAGCGAACTTTCGTCCGGAACTTCAGATACTTCAGTTTTATTACTTCCTGGAGTTTGAAGGTACGGAAAACTACGTTTACCAGGAAAATATTACAATATTGAACTCTTTACTTTCAATATTACAATATTTTCTTGATAACAGAAAAAAAAAATGTGAAAGGTAGTTCACAAAAATATAGACTGTATTTTTATGAGCTACTTTTTATATTTATTTTTTCTATTCTTAATAAGAAATTATTTTATACTAGCTTTTGCCCGCGGCTTCGCCCATGTACATGAAATATAGCCTATGTCAATCAGGAAACAGCTTTCTATCGGTGAAAAAATTTTAGCAATTGGACCAGTACTTTCAGAGACTACCACCTAAAAACAAAAAAAAAATTAAAAAAAAAGACAAACTTAACCTCTTTATAATATTCATCATCATCATCATCACCAGCCTTCTTAATGTTCCCACTGCTGGGACTCAGGCCTCCTCTCTAGGAGAGGGAATGGGCCGTAATCCAACACGCGGGCCCAGTGCGTGCTGGTGAATGTCACATGTCTTCGAATTTTTGGTTCTAGGACATGCCGGTTTCCTGACGATGTTTTCCTTCACCGTTTTGAGAGCAGTGGTGATGAAATAAATTACACAAAGTAATGCGCCTGGCTGGGTTCGAACCCGCGACCTACAACTCGTAAGTCGGGGCCGTTACCACTCGGCCACCACTGCTCTTTTATAATATTAGTGTAGATTAATATGCAAATTAAGCACTTCGCCTAAATAAAAATAAACGGGAACGAACCAATTCTGTTAACTAATAAAACAATACTATTAAAAGGTCAAGACAGTACTAACCTTTAAAAGTATTGTTCTAGAGGATCGTTTAATAGCCACACAGTAACACAAAGAAAGAAAAGGTTTATTTATATACAAAAAAGGTTTATCAAGTCAATGTTTACGGCAATATCATTTAACGCACTTAATTCGTACGGTATAGGTACTGGTATCTACGCAAGTTCACACAAACACACTAGTGACGTTATCTAGATTTATCAAGAATTTATCAGGTTAGGTAATTTTAATTCGTGAGTAATTCTTAATTATTTTAAAATAAAAAAATGTTGTTGTTATTGTGTTGTGTTGTTGTAATTGTTTGTTGTTGTTATTCTTGTATTTTGTTGTTTATTCGAAAACAGGCTTATTAGTCACCGCATTTAGTTACGCAATGAGTATAATTATTTTGCACTAGTGCGGAAAAACTAGACTTGGGGGAAGTCTATTAATTTAAACACAATTATTGCATCAGGTTGATTTCTGGGCAGTCCCCTAACTAGTCTGTCGCTTGACAGCCCCACGAAAATAGACCTTATCAAGATATGACCTTGTTAAGAATCCGCGAACTATTTCTCACACTAATTTATTACTAAATCTACACCTATAAATTTTAATGGTTTTAATCCCGTGGAGGGTCGATCCGGTACATGAAACACTATCGATTTGTAAAGATAAAATTAAAAAAATAAAGTACCTTTTTTTCAAAACTCGTATTAATTTACGCATGTACGAACGAGTTCAATGACCTGTAGGTAATTGTCGGCATTGCGTACAAACTAACTACAGGTCATTGAACTCGCTCAGCTGACGTTTTCTTAAAGAAATTAATTTCGATTTCGATTAAGATAGTGTTTCATGTACCGGATCGACCCTCCACGGGATTACAACGATTAAAATTTAACGGTGTATATACAACATTAGTTTTAGTATATTAGAAACCCGAAACACGTGTCTAGTACTTTTATGTAAAGAACCTATGTACAAAATTTCATAACGTTATCATGAAAAAGTCACAAAGTTATAAGCTTGTGATGTCAGCAAAAATACATAGTCAGTGTCACTGGACCTTCTAGACGATTGAGGGGTTGTTTTACTCCCGCACCTAGATGTGCGCTTGCCTCTAATGCCCGCTATGACCTGCCGTGACCTGTGTTGTAGGTACTTAATGTCGGTGGTGTCCAATTTGAGACCTTTTTGAAATATTTATGGGAAAATATAACATGGTGTAAAAATTTTGGAATTTTATTAAACTATACTCAGGCTTCCAACGCTGCGTCTTCCAGTACGCGGTCGCCACTCTAAAACCTTTCGGCCCCAACGGCCATCTGTTCTGCGAGCAATGTGCCCTGCCCATTGCCACTTAAGTTTGGCAATTCTTTGTGCTATGTCAGCAACCTAGTGTGTCCGCGTACCGGAAGACGCAGCGTTGGAAGGCCTCCTACAAGGTCTTCTGAAGGTAGCGGGAAACCGATGGCTGCGGGACGCACAGGAACATTCGATGTGGCGACGCTTGGGGGAGGCCTATGTCCAACAGTGGACATGTATCGGCTGAAATGATGATGATACTCAGGCTTCGCATATACTTACTAAAAATAATGTTGTTTTTGTTTTTTTTTATGGTGGGGAAAATCATCCAATGACAACCCCCTCCCGCTCTTGAGCGGAGCGGGAGATAGTGTCAGACTCTTACTGACTAAAAAAACCCACCCCGTTCCTTCAAGCCTTCATACCGGGGCTTGAGTTCCCTTTCGGATAACCCTGGCCCCAGTAGGCTACGACCCGGCTGGGCCCCTGCTGTTGCTGACAACTCCTTGAGGCGCGCGGGAACAGTGCGAGCCGTCGACGACTTGGGCTTGGTCCGGACAGTTACCGGACGGTCGGACAGCGAGCTACTCATTGCTCACTGTCCGCAAGCTCGCGATGTTGTTGTTGTTGTTATGTAATTTTAAATGCGTGTCTTAGTTTGCCAACTTATATGCTTGATTTTCCCTACTTTATTTTTCTAAAATGAAATCCTAATACCTACATAAATATGTCATAGCGTTTTAAAACTGGAATACATTCTTATTTCTTTATCGGAACTCGTAAAAGGAGAATGCTATTCGTTTCTGACCGAGGCAATCATCGTCAAACGCACTTTATTAGGTAGTTTACTGATAAAAGCCCATTTGAATCACATATTTGTTTTCATTATGTTAAGAGAAAAGTAAAATAGTGTGTCGGACCACAGATTATACAGCAGTTATTTGCCTGCTGCGGTCTTTCCGTCTGATTATAATTTAGGTGTCTTTAAGGCAAGAGTGAATAGGCTCCTAATAAACTAGTGCGCCTCACCATCAACGATTGCATCACTGCTTACCATCAGGTGGGATCGCAGTCAAGAACTAGTTTATACTAATTAAAAAAAAAGTTATTTTTTATTTATTTGGAAAAAACAACTAGTTATAAATACAAGTACCTGCATTACAATTTTACATTTAATTATAGATGAAATTCAATAAATGTACAACCGACATTTTTCACATTATATAAAAGAGAATGAATCAGTACGAATGCGAAGTTATAGGCTTTTGGCCGCAGCTTCGCGCGCATACATAATATAGCCTATGTCACTCAGGAATAAAGCAGCTTTCTATCGGTGAAAAAATTTTAGCATTCGGACCAGTACTTCCAGAGATTACCTCCTGCAAACAAAAAAATAAAAATAAAAAACAAACTTTACCTCTTTACCACATTAGTGTAGAAGTTTAGATGACATTACAGTAACAAGTTTAATCAATACATTTAAACAAGTTTTCAATGAAAATCATAATTAATATTCGTTTGACTGGCCTGTTGGTTTAGTGGTTAGTGACCCTGACTGCTGTGCCGGAGGTCGTGGGTTCGATTCCCACCCAGGACAAATGTTTGTGTGATGAGCATAATCATTTGTTCTGTGTCTGGGTGTAATTTATCTATAATGTGTATGTATTTAGAAATATATAAGTATGTTTACCAGTTGTCTAGTACCCATAACACAAGCTCTGCTTAGCTTGGGACTAGACGACGTTGTGTGACAGTTGTGGAAATATTATTATATATATATATATATATTATATTATTAAGACCATTCCAAAAAGCTCAAACACGATAGGGGATATCTGAGTCCCTATGGACACGTTCCAGTTCCAAAACCAAATCAGCTCCATGTCATAATAATTTGCATTGTCATCTGATTTACACATGCATGCAAATGTTCAGCTCAATCGGTAAACGGGAAGTGGATATTTAATTTGCAAGATTGGATTGCAGAAAAACAATCCGGACTGGTGAAACTAAATAAAAACTTGTAATAAAATATACATTTAAGCTTTTAAATCAAACTAATATTGAAATAAATCAAATACAGATGAAATTAATAAAATGAGGCTAAAATTGAAAGCTAATAAATCTACAATATTATACTAATATTATAAAGATGTTTTTTTTTATTATTATTGATAGGCTCGCGTTTGACCACTATCTCACCTGATGGTAAGTGATGATGTGGCCGACGATGGAGCGTGCTCCAAGAGTGAATAGTTTGCTTCTAGGCAAGCATGCTTGCCTAGAAGTAACCTATTCACTCTTGACTTAAAGACCCCTAGGTTGTAGCTATCAGGAAACACAGACTCCGGCAGGGAATTCCACTCTTTGTGTAAGGTTTGTATATTTGTTTTTAGTAGTTTTTAGTAGTAGTTGTAATAAATAAATCTAAAAACTACGGACCGATTTAAAAATTCTTTCTTTAATTTGAATGAATTTCACTGAGTGACATAGGCATATAGATAGATCATACTGGCCTGTTGGTCTAATGGTTAGTGGCCCTGACTGCTATGCTGGAGGTCGGGGGTTCGATTCCCACCCAGGACAAATGTTTTTGTGATGAGCATGATCATTTGTTCTGTGTCTGGGTGTAATTTATTTGTAATATGTATGTATTTAGAAATATATAAGTATGTTTATTAATTGTCTAGTACTCATACCACAAGCTCTGCTTAGCTTGGGACTAGACGGCGTTGCGTAATAGTTGTGGAATATTATTATTATACATATTTTCACGCGGGTGAAGTCGCTAGCGGAGGCTTGTACTTCATAAGGTAGGTTACTGACAGTAGTCCATTTGAATCTCAAATCTGTTTGTTGTGTTTGTTAAGGAAAAAAGTTAAATAGTGTCGAACCGCAAACTGACCACAGCTATTATAGATGGCCGATTTTTTATAAATACTTCATGAGGTACTTTACTGTTAAATGTCATTTGAAAGTCAAATTCGTTTCCATAATGTAAGGAAAATAGGGTTGGGCTACAGATGGACCATAGATTATAGAACGCCAAGCTTATAAATACTTTATAAGGTAGTTCACTGATAAATTTAGATTTGAATCTTAAATTCATTTTCATTACGTAATAGGAAAAGTAAAATAGCGTGTCGTACTACAAATTTTAAAGCGATGATTCTAAATTCGAAAAATTGTAATACCAAATTAAATGGCCGTTCACTCACAAATTTGCACCTTTGTATTATTTCAGTGAATTTTTATGTTTCAGTGAATGCTAATATGCTTAATGTTTCTGAGACTTAAGTATAATAAAAAGAGGTACGACGTTCTCATATATTATTTATAGACTCACGTTTGACCACTATCTCTCTTGATGGTATTTTTTTCTTTTTTAGGTGGGAAATCATCTAATGACAGCTCCCGCCTTCTGGCGGGGCGGGAAGGGTGTGTCAGACTTTTACTGACTAAAACCCCTGTCCTGTTCCTTCTTTGCCTTCGCTTCAGGGCCCCAGTTCTCTTTCGCATCGCCCATGGCCCCAGTAGGCTTTTCAACTCTGCTGGGCTCCTACAATAGTTATTAGCGTTTGAGATTGCCTTACAGACGGCCAAAGCATTTTTCAGCCGCACTGCAAATTGATTGGAAATAAATCAATTTTGTATGCAGAATCCGCCTAATCTCGGAGCAAGAGGAGCTTTCATCTCAAGAAAAAGACTGAAAAAAAGGCAAACGCTTTCTTTAAAAAAAAAAAGACTCGCAGTTTAAAAGGAGGATGCCAGATTTTGTAAGGCCACCGTCCCCACCTTCCAACAGACATGGAATACTTGTCAGTTTGTTCATTCCTATCCACAAAAGAAATATCAGCTGATTTGGTTGTTAAACTATAATAATATGGGGTATTTACCTAATAATAAAAAAAACTTGCAGAAATTTATGTGTTCATTTTTCCACACAAAGTTTATTATTAGTCCTTTATTACAACAATTATGATCAAGCATTTGTGCTGGTGCATTAAAATTAATGTGTCTCTGTAACCTCTCTGTAAGCCCATGTATCAGACAATGGATATTATGTGCGCACAACTTAGGTTATGTTAAAATAAAAATATTTTGCATAACCTAAAACCTCTACTTTTGCCATAATTAAAAGAAAAATAACTAGACGCTCCTGTTTCAAATCTGTTGGTGGGTGGGGACATTTTTACACAATGCCCTTTTGTCGTCCCAAACCGATGGAAAGTGAAACGATTTTCATCCGCAACCAATATTCATCGGTTGCTTCGCCTAGCTTATTTTTCGTAGAAAAAGTAATTATAGACAATACGTAATTTAAATGTACTGGAGTCTTTTATGAGCTGCTCAGTGTCAAATGATTCATTATTGGCATCTCTTACAAGTCGAAGGAAATGCTTGGGTACGTCTAATTATTCACAGTAAAGGTAGGAAATACACTGCTCACACGTGTGTCACACACGCTGATCTGGGCGCGTCGGTTTCCATATATTTTATATAGAAACTGGACTTGTAGAGCTACACTTGATCCACGCCACGCGACATCGTTCTACGTACAAATCAAGCGTTTTACACGTGTGCATGTAAAACGCTTGATTTGTAGTTCTAACTTTAGGCCAGTGTAGCTGCAACATATTCCGTCGATGTAAACCAAGTTCCCACCAAGGTGACCTATCTCGGAACGCTGGATTACATGTAGCCCATGATTTATACTATTTATAAAGATGAAATTTTGTTTTTTATTTAGTCCATATTTTAGATTATTAGTTTTTGAAAAATAAACTTAATATGGTGTTGTTTGCCGACGACGTTTCTTTGATTTTTAAGATAAATAGAAGGACTAATAATCTTGAGGATGAAAATAACGCCTTATTGCAGGTCCAAAACTGGTTCACTGCTAATAATCTAGTTCTAAATGGGAAAAAAAAACTAAATGCATAAGATTTTCCTTACCAAATGTCAAAAGTAGTGATTGCGACATAGTATTGAACAATGAGAAACTAGAATTTGTTGATAAAACAGTTTTCTTGGGGATTACGCTTGACTCTAGACTACAATGGCGTCCTCACTTAACATCTCTTGCAGAACGGCTTAGCTCGGTTGCATATGCTGTTAGAAAAATCCGCCAATTTACGGATGTTGATACTGCTAGGCTAGTCTATTTTAGTTACTTTCATAGCATCATGTCATACGGTATCTTACTGTGGGGACGGGCTTCAGACATCGAATCAATATTTATACTACAGAAAAGAGCCATCACAGCTATTTACAATCTCCGCCGGTGCGATTCTCTAAGGGAACTGTTTAAGGATATTAACATCATGACGGTGCCTTGTCAATACATGTACGTTAGAAAAAATCTTCATCTTTTTAGAAAAAAATAGGCGACAGACATAACTATGTTACAAGACATAGGGACCAATTAGTTCAACCAGGCTTCATATTGGCTAAAGTGGCCTCTTCTTTCATGGGGTACTGTTTAAAATGCTATAATAAAATACCTCCCCAAATATTAGAACTCAATGAAACGAAATTTAAATCTTGTATTAAACGCACACTATGCAGGCAAGCATATTATAAGTTGGAGGATTATATTCAAGATAAAAATGCTTGGCTCAATGCTGGTCCAGCTCCGCTACCACTTGGGTGTATTGATTAGTTTGAAAACCATTATTATTATTATTATTTTTGTAATTTGAAAACATAGTTGAAGCTTGTGATCATTTATTACTTTTGTTTTTGGAAACCATAGCATTGTTTAATGTAGCAGCACTTTTTTTTTCCAATTTGTAAATATGAAGTACCATGGAGCATTTTTATTAGGTTACATCTCTTTTTTTTTGTCATTTGAGCATGGCAGTTGAAAGTTTGTCATGCTCACTCAATTGTCTCGCTGTTGGTGGGTCAATCGGTTCCCTTAAAAATGGTTGAGCTGAGTGGGGCTGATGCACTTGTCATGCTCGTGAACGGGTGCCGTCAGTTGAGACTGGTCATCTCTTAGCTGCCAGTGGCTTAATTCAGTTTGTATCTTTTAATTATTATTATTTTTATTTTATTATCTAAATTGTGCTTACACAATAGAAGCAACATGAAAATTTGTAACCAAGCATTATATGTAACACATAATATGATTTAAAAGAGTGTCCATGGAGTTTCTTGCACGTTCTTCTCCATAGAGATCTAACGCTTTGGAACGTGCAATTTAGCTTCACTTTTCTTGGACTGACCAACATTTGACTATTCAAAAGTGTATTTCAAATGGACCATTTGCAGAATGGTCCATTTGAAATAAAATGATTTTGAAATTTGAAATTTAATTATAAAAAAATTTTTGGACACGTATTTTTTCTTTTTTCGATTTAACGAAAAATAACAACGATATAGCCTATTAAAGTTACGTGTGACGTCACCCCGTGCGAAGAAATGCAGCACGGTGTGACGTTACGGTTTGTTCTTCGTTCGTCCCGAAGTTTTGTCCCACATTCCAAAAAATTATTTATTCGTCCCACATCACTATTAAAGTTGTGTTTCGTCCCGAATTCCAAATACGTTAAAAGTACAGTCAACGAAAAAACGTAAGTACATAATTGAAATTTTCGAATAACATTTCAAAAATTTTAAATACGGACTTCTAAAAAAAACTAAACACAAACATATTTTAGTTCGTTTTATTTAGTTTAGAGTTCACAATCAATCAGTTGTTTGTGTGTTTTTGTTCTGTTGTTATTTTTCGGTTTTACAGTAATATAGTTGGCTAAGTATTTTTTTAAAGTAAATTCATTTCAATGGATGCGTGATGCATAGGAACGGTCGTTGTGGCGACGCTTGGGGGAGGCCTATGTCCAACAGCGGACGTCTTTCGGTTGATATGATGATGATGAAATTCGATTTCTAATAATAAAACAAATCTAAATTTTTTTGTATAAATCATCTTTACTATCGAACTTACAGAAATGGTATAATAATCAGATAAGATAAAACGGTCAGATCTTTAATAAATGGTCATCACTTACCATCAGGTGAGATAGTGGTCAAACATCAATAATGAAAAAAAAAATTATTATTTAAGACATGATAATTTTAGTTATAAAATAATTTACCGACCAAGAATTAAATGAGAGTACCTATCAAAACAAAAGGTTTTTTTTAAAAAAAAAAAACAATCTGCTTTAATTTTTAACAAAACACCATGCAAAATTTTAAGTTAAATCAATAAACAAAGTTTTGACACAACCTTTGATAGAAAAAGTATTTTGAAAATCAACATTATGAACTGGTAATTGGATCAACAGTGATATATTAAAAAAAAATATATCTAACTAGGTAAAAATCAATGTCAACTTAATGCAATTAAAATACAAACGGGCATATTTTTCCAAACAATGACCCAAAGAAATGCACCGGTTCAACATTACTGCTATTGAATCATTAATGATTCTGTCATACATTACGTCGTCTTTATGTCGTCGTCTATTTTGACTTTACAATCGAAATTGACTGTCATTTTTAATTGTGTTCAAAAAACTAATAATGTTCAGTTTGCCAGAAAATGGTCTATTTAATCTGGCATTACCACCTTCTATTGGGTTATTCGTTCTATATGTGTCACCATAAAAATCCCATGTTCCATGTAATATTCATTTTCAAGCCAAGCCGACACAAAATAATCATTAAATTTATTGATATTGTCTGTTTTGGGATAGTCTTCGATAATGTATAGCCAGCTATCACATTTGAGTTCTGATGGAAGCAAAGCTAATGACAAACACAAAGCAATATGCTTCTTAAACATTCTATTTTTATTTAAATTTAATGCTTTTGCTCTTTTCCAAAGAGCTTGAGGGAGAAATGGAAGTAACAACTAACAACCTTTGCACGTGACGTTTGGAAATATTTTACGGATACCATTCATGGCCGCCTTCTCATAATCAGTTCTGAATGAAATGGGATTCCAACGAGGAATTAGCGATTTAATAAGAGAGAACAGAGTTCCGTATGTAGGTTCCTTTTCATCAATCATGAACATTTAAGAATAGGTACTTATACTTAAGATCAATGGTAAACTTATCTTCTAAGTTTTATCAGAAAAATCGCTTTGACCTTTGAATCGTTAAAAAGAATATTTGGAAAGGCAATCTTAACTTTCTTATAACAGTTCGCTTTTTATATTCTTACTCGTAGTAGACGATGAATGAAACCTTTCTATAATTGGTTTTATATTTTTATCTGATAACGAAGTCTTATGTTTTATTTTATACGTAAAAAAAACGTAGTGTGATAACTCACACTATATAAACAAGTCAAGATTTTTGATTTAATGTTTGTAGAAGGTATCACTGAAAGCTGTGCTCCGAATGCTATTTTTTTTTCACTGATAGAAAGCTGCTAGGCCGTTTATTTTTTGACAACGCTAGAACAGCTGGATTTTAAGAGACTTTTTACCCTGGGACTATGTTCCCTTGGGGTAATTTTCTAATATTGCGTAGGCAAAACAGCTGGTAGAAACTAGTACCGTTATATTAAAAAAAAAACTTTTAGCCCTAAACGTAATTAAAATATAAGTAGTCTTGTTTCTCTCACCCGTTTTTAAGTTGAAATTATAAAATATAATTAATTTTAGTGATTTGTGGTGTAAAATAAGGCTAATTCAGCAGTAAAGGGCGTAAATGACCTTATAGTTAAGTTAATTACAGTTTTTACCCGTTTTGGGGTCGAAACGCTTGGATCATGAGGTCCGAGTGCGCGTCATTACTAAGGAAACTGCCGATGTGATCGACGCTGTGTATGTACCAGAGAGCTGGCTCGTTATTCGCCCAAATAATTAGCATTGTCATTCAACGTGTGGCAATGCTGCTAGTCTTCTGACCACATTTCCGGATGACAGCGATGTGGAGAGGACTACTACAACGCCTGAGTGAATTTTGTATTATATGAACATAGCTAAGTATTTATACCTATTTTTTAGCTAATATTTAAGTTTATTATTTTCTTACATATACACCCCTACTTTTTAATTAGTACACAAAAAAATGGGGCTGTTACTGATCATATTTTTGTAGTCAAAAGTAGAAAAAACCGAAATCCTAAAATTGACCACAAAATGGTAAATTCATCATAGAATCAATCATACACAACAATTGCTAGTAGGAAATACTACGGGCAGTGTTTTTCCTTAATAATTGTCACTTATTCATTCATTAATCAATAGCCTGCACAATATTTCCATAAATTGAGTGACATTTTGGGACATAAACCAACGCTAATAACTTTGCTGTTTATGAATATTATTTATTGAGATTTTACTTATAAAATAACAAGGGCTTTTCTAATAAGCCCTTTAAGTATGTGTACTAAAAATTTGTGGTGTATATATTAACTACTAGCTGACTGAATTAATGTAGTATATCTTTCAATATATTCAACCGATTGTGATGATTCAAAGCTTAAGTTTTACCAAGTTACACACAATTTTATTGCTTATAAGTAATCTTCATCAATTTCGTACATTTTACGTGATGTGCGCACAATTAAAAATTTCTCAGATCATTTTCATAAAAAAAAAAAATGATCTGAGATAAATGTATGATTTGTTATTTACACCTGTTTTATGAAACCCCAATTCATAGAATGTTTTACTAAATATTTAATATTTAAAAGTTTCGGCTGTTAGTCAATGATTTGTAAGTATTACAATAATACACATAAATAAATATTTTGTTATACCAAACTACCATGTTAGAGCTTAAAAAAGCTTCGGGTTATGTCGGTAACTTTGGTTTTCCTGCGGATGTCTTCTTTCCTGATTACATCATGCATGGAAACCCTGAGCGTAGACTATATAGCTAGTTAGTTCTATATTTAAAAACTAGATTTATGTTCACCTAAACGAGAAAATGACGTAAGCCTTAAGTAAAATATAATAATGTTTTTATTGTAGTATTTTTTACATGTTAAAAACATTAAAAGTTTAAATCACGGTGGTATGTAGTTTATACCTCATGATTTTGACTTTTAATTTGTTTTACAATTATTATTAATAATTCTTATTATTGTTCATCAACTGACCAAAAGTTACTGAAAGTAAAAAAAAAAAATATTCTAAGTTTAATGTCTATTTATTCTTGTGTGTATTATTATTTCATTTGTATAAGGTACTCTTACACACAGTGTGTACGTCTCTTTTTTCAACTTTTTTACCTGCGAAAAGAGACAGATATGTTGGAAGAGATTTCTGTAGAAATAAGCATCACATTTTTACCTATTTTCCTGGTTTCTTCTTGTCTTTTATTATTTATGTGTAAATTATTTTTTAAATAAATAAATAAAAACATTAAGTATACGCATACCAGAGGCACCATTCAATATCAGAAGCATGGGTAGATAAAGAAGGAAAATAGCGCAGACACGAAAAAAAAAATGCTTTAGAATTTACAAATTATGTTTTTATCTACCATTTACCTAACTGGCTAGTTCAACCACAGGAATTAATTACAAACGCTAATTTTATTCGAACGTACCGAATAAAATACAGTGAATTAAAACTAAATGATTAACATCGAATAATTCAACTAAATTTAATTGGTAATGGTAAACTGTCTGGCTTAAAAACAAGGTCAAAACTGTATGTTATGAGTTAGTATTTTATTATATATGATGAGACCTGTCATCGCACCAGTAATGTCAAAAAACCTGCAATTTATAGACAAAAAGCTGAAAAAAAAATATAATGTCACTAGAGAAGTCCATTATCATTGGTTTTTACTTAGATTTAAAATCCTGGCTGAATAATCCTTTACGCATTCGATATTTGAAAAATTTATAAAAAATAATCATCACAAAACTCACCAGCTGTCAGATGAGTTTTAATTTAACACAGTAACCTAACAAATTTTATTATTCATTTTAATCATGTGAATTCTAATTCAAAAACTGTACGAAATGACCTTAGCCGCGAAGGTAAAAACAATTGCTTTTTTTTTAAGACGAAAAACACGTTTTTAGCTGTATTTATAGGAACGGCGTCAGTTTGCAAGTATTATCGTTTTCAGTCATTGTAAATTTAAATTCTTTTGTATGTAAATTTACATAACCCGCGTCAAAACAAGCCACGTACGTTTGTACAGCTGAATCCAACAAACCAGCAAACAGGTAACGATCATCGCATTCAATATAACATTTTAGAACATAATAATATTTTTGATCAATCACTTTTTAAAAAACCGGTTAAACCTGGTCGATCACGAATACACAAAATACTTTTTTCACTTCACTAAAAACTCCACTTTCTATCACTGTTGAGTAACTTCACAAATTTTTCGAACACTGGATTCGATTTTCAAATTGGAGCGCGCGAAATACGTATGCGATTTTCCCGCGTAAACAAGATGGCGATGTGTACGCCCCCCGCAACGGTGCAGAGCAGACTGGCTAAGTAAAGGTGACGCTTCACATGATTCGATCACGTCGTTGGGTTATATATTTTTGCTACGAATGTAACCTTAACGAGACCGGTTTTAAAGCCCGTTAATATAATAACTGCCAAAAATAACACAGAATACGAGTAGTTTCCATAATTTTGTGGAACAGGTATTTTTTGCTGCGCTTGTTACGTGGTTTAGAGTACCGCAATTTTTTTTTAATTTGACTTTTCCTGTTTAATTCTTCTAGAGCTACTTATTGAATGAATTTGTAGTACGTCTTTGGCCAGTATCGCTTTGAATATGATTTATAAAAATATGTAGTAAAAGATTCAAATGTTATTTATTTTGCAACTCGGTTTTTAAATATGAAAATAGTTTAATAAAATTTATTTGTTTTGCATTTTGGCAATGTGTTCAGTTTTAGTGAGGTGGACAAAAATAGAAAAAAGTCATGATAAAAAAAGTAATTGTACTTGTTGAGAAAGTCTTGTAAAAAAATACCCATAGGTATACCAAAAATTCGAATCTTCCTTGAAACATTTTTTTTTTTTTTGGGATAAAATATACACACAATAGTAGGTAATCTTACTGTTCGTCATGTCAATCAGGATAAGACCTTATTTCCATGGCTATTGAAGCGAGTAATAGACTTTTAGGGAGAAAAGCGGGAAATATTTGTATCTTTTAGTTGCCAATTCGTTGAGTTGTCTGTAAAATTCAATGTTGTAGTTGCGCACATAATGTGCTCTGAAAAATTCACTGAAACTGTTTTATTAGTCCTTTTTTTTAGGTGATATCTCCCGCCTGTTCCTTCTTTGCCTTTGCTCCAGGGGTTTACTGTCGCATCAGCCATGGCCCAAGTAAGCTTCGATCCTTCTGGGCCTACGGTTGCTAACATCTCCTTGAGGCGCGCGTGGAACACTACGCGTTGTCGATGACTTGGGCTCGGTCCGGACGGTTACCGGACGGTCTTACGGCGAGCTACCTATTGCTCACCGTCTGCAAGCCCGCGCCTATACTGGCTAGAAATCGGGATCGGAATCCGACTGGGGCGTGAAGGGCGAAGCCTCGCGCGTGCGGTCGCCTCCTTTGCTAGCAATACTGCTTTGCAGAAGGAAGTGACCGCCTGCCACTCCTCCTTGCTCCGGACCAAGGCCTATACCAAGGCTCGGCGCTAGAGATTGCTGCCGTCGATCGCCCCCAATCGACACGGCGGGGCACAACTCTACCGTATCCTTCGGGACTATTTTGTTAGTCCTAATAAAAGGTTCAAAAATAACATGTATTTTAAAAGACCAAATTTCTCTCCCAAGCAATATATGATACCTATAATTATAACGAGAACAATCAAAAACATGATCTGCTTACGTAGGCGAACGCGAACGCGAAGCGATGCAGCTCGATTGGAATAAACAATGAGATACTATATTTCGGTAGCCCACGTAACCAAAAAGAAAGAAATAAAAAAACAATAAGCGAAATAACGTAATCTTAAAACTAGCTAACAAACATAATCAATACAACTTGTTTTGAATACAACCGACCACACGCGGGTGCGGTGCAGCGATGAGCGAAGCAATGCGGTCGCGATCGCGTTTAGATATTTTTGCACGAAATCTGGCGGTGCGGATAGGTGTGTGGGTGACTCACACATATTTATTCAGTGCACACTATACACGTACACAATAAATATATACTCACCTACATACATCTATTATGTCTATTTATACATTCATATATATTTATATATTTCCATGTTCACAACACACATATTCACCAACACTAAATACGACATACACATTAACGTGACGCTGGGGACACGCACACAGTCGATGACGCGCCGGCGATTTATTTTCTTCTACCGCCGAGTTGCAGCACTAAAGTTATATTTCGTTTCTCACCAGTCACGATCTATGCTGCCCGCTAAGCCTACGTGCGCTCGCGCCGTTAATATAAAAGTGTGAACTATATCTACCCGCGCTAACTGTATAGCTGTTTGCAAAGACTGTGCATTACATTTATTTCACTGCTGTATTTATTTGCTTGTGCCTGGCTTATCTTGCGCCTTCAATTAACTTGTGTTGTTGTGCTGTGTGTAAGGAGATTATACCTGGAGATACTAGAACAAGGAATTTTATTCACTCGCCACCTACCCAGTGAGTACCTACCTACACCACACACACACCACCCGAACAACCAAAGGTGTTTATAAATGGCGGCTGAAGCGACGACGTTGCGTGTTAAAAATAAACTTAAAAGAGTTTTTTTTTGCATTAATTGTTTGATTAGTACCTTATACCTGGAAACAAATGGATTATACTAAAAAAATCGTCCAATATAACAAAGTCCGATAATTCCATACTAACCCGTCAGGACATATTTTTTTAATTTGGTCACGTCTGACCATAAAAATCAAAACAGAATGATTAAGAGACTAATTTCATCGTCGATTAGTAAATAATAGTGTACGGAACTCATTCGCGAATGTTACATTTCACACAAAAGGTCAGTTCGAACGTGACCAATATAAAACAGGTATCTCTTGTACTTTTGAGATTACATAATAAAGACTACTTTCTGTACTTTTAAAAATAACATGTTCTGAGATTGGAATTTCAAAGGGCTTCGGAGATATTTTGAGATATTTTTTAACGCACTAAAAATACTCGCAGTATAATTAGAAAGGCGCAAGTTCATGAATGTGTATGTATATGTTTGTGTGTAATTGTGTATGTTTGTGACTCAGTAACGCTGGAACTGTTGTGTGGATTTGGATGAAATTTAGCACATGGGTTGATTATCTCCTGTAATAGTACATAGGATACTTTTAATCAAGGAAATATGTTCCCTCTTCCCTCAGGACAGTTTTCTACTTTCATGCGGATTGTAAATGTGTGTGTACGTTTGTTACTCCATCACGCTGAAACTACAGAATGGATTTGGGTGAAAGCGCATTGCGTGAAAGTGCTCCCACCTACTAAAAGATTTGAAACAGGTGTCATTCGAAGTGATTAGTTGACCTTTCGAATACCGTACAATTGCCGGAACGGATCTTGAGCGCTAGCTTCAAGTTGCGCAGAAGTCAAATATTCGGTCTTTTAGTGAGTGTCAGTGATTGGCTCGCCACGCCATCGCGTCAAAGACGTCACTCATGATTCGTTCCCTGCGCTTGCAGCATGTATCTAACAACGACGACGATTGGGTCGCCAATGTATGGAATGCGCAAAGCGATCCCCACTCTGACGCCGAGCGCTCAAGATCCGTGACGGTAATTGTAATTAAAGACACAATAGAAATACAATGAGAGGGCGAAGAGGGCTTGGGGTTCAATTAATTAAATATAGTTTCTTTTATTATGGCGACATACCTCAAAAGTATGGGGCTTAGGTTATATAAAATACTAGCTTATGCCAGCGGTTTCGCCCGCGTGCATAAAATATAGCCTATGTCACTCACTAATGAAGCAGAATTCTATCGGTGAAAAAATTTTAGGAAATTTGTATCTTTAATAAAAAGTCAGCTGAGCGAGTTCAATGACCTATAGGTACTTTGTACGCAACGCCGACTATTAACTACAGGTCATTGAACTCGCTCAGCTGACGTTTTCTTAAAGATACTAATTTCGTACATGCGTGAATTAATACGAGTTTTGAAAAAAAGGTTCTTAATTTTTTAATTTTATCTTTACAAATCGATAGTGTTTCATGTACCGGATCGACTCTCCGCGGGATTAAAATGATTAAAATTTAGCGGTGTATATATTATATTCTTATATATATATTATAGTCTTATCTTATCTGTTAGAAGGTGGGGACTGTGGCCGTACAAAATCTGGTATCTTCCTTTGGTACATGGGTGGACCATGTCCTTGCACACCAAGGAGGAGGCCGACCACATCAGGCAACGGCGCTCTCACCGCCGCCGCCGGGATTCCGACCCCCTTTTTGTCGACCACCGTAGGCACGGGCTTGCGGACAGTGAGCAATGGGTAGCTCGCTGTCCGATCGTCCGGTAACTGTCCGGACCAAGCCCAAGTCGTCGATGGCGCGCACTGTTACCGCGCGCCTCAAGGACTTGTCAGCAACAACAGGGGCAGCCGGGTCGAAGCCTGCTGGGGCCAGGGTTATTCGAAAGGGAACTCGAGCCCCGGTATGAAGCCTAGAAGGAACGGGGTGGGCTTTTAGTCAGTAAGAGTCTGACACTATCTCCCGCTCCGCCAAAGAGCGCGGGTTGTCATTGGATGATTTTTCCCAACCTAAAAAAAATGTCCTTGCACAAGGATACTTCTTGTCCCGGGATATGTCTTGGAATATTTTTTTACTTTCACGCAGGCGAACCTGGCACTGGCCGTAACTGGTAGAAGTTTAAAAGGCTTCGCAAATATTCTAGGATATTTTTGAGTTACGTAATAAAAAGTTAGAGGCTTACGGTGTAAAACTTAATTGAGAAGATTTGAGAATTTTAAATACCTATTAATCACTCTGATATTAGAAAGGGGAAAGTTTGTATGTATGTGTGTGTGCGTAAACATGTTGTTGTATGCGTAACATAATAATCGAACATAGGTACTGAAAGTAGTCTATTCAAAATTAGATACTGAATCGATTTCAGCTGTTTAAAAAACAATATTTTTTTAAATAATATAAAAAAGTAATAATAAATAAAAAATATTTTTAATAGTATAATTTTTTTTTTTAATAATGTAAAAAAAATATTTTTATAATAATCCTTGACCATTAAAAAAAAACCTATTTAGATAGATTCTTGATAAATTTTGATTGTGTCACCAGCTGTTTGTATGGGCACCAATGCCGATGCGCTGCCAATACAGTGCGTCTTGCATCTATCAGATTCTTTAAACCCTCACTAGGTCTTCGGTCCACCTTAACTATTGAAAAGTCTAATGAAACAAAAATCAATTAGCACTTCGGAAATTTACCATTAATTAGATTTAATATGTTTTCACATTTGTACATCCTTAAGTCCGAAGCTCTTTGTGGTTCTGTGTGCTGGCTCTTAAAACGGATATCCTCTTCAGTCTAAATGTGTGCACACCAGCCCGAATGTTTGTTCCTGTAATGGCACCTAACATAGAAACCATTGTAGTGAAATATATAGTGAAGTATATAGACTAAGGGCCAACCAAAATTAACTCGCCCAGATTAAGCGTTTTGCCTCCTCGTTTTTACCGTATACAAAGAAGGATTGGAAAAATTTGCCTGCTGCGGTCTTCTCTGATTTAGGTGTCTTCAAGGCTAGAGTGTAGACTCTTAATAAACTAGTGCGCTTCACCATCAATGATTGCATCACGGTTTACTATCAAGTAGTATCGCAGTCTAGCACTAGTTTAGATTATTTAAATATTCAACGTGTTCACCGATAGAAAGCTGCTTTATTCCTGACTGACAAGGCTATATTTTATGTACGCGGGTGAAACCACGGGCAAAAGCTAGTAATTTATAAATTACAACCCCTCTCATAAAGGGGAGGTCTAAGTCCCAGCAGTGGGGAGTATTTCCTTAAGCTACGAGGGAATGTATTCAAGAAATAGCCTTTGATGCGAATGTTCTCCTAACTGAAGTCGTAAAGACAGTAAAAGTATAGAACAGACTCCCGGAAAGTGTTATGAAAGCTCCCACATTTAACTGCTTCAAAAATCAGTTGGATAAACTAAATCTCTCCAAGCTATTTGAAACATATTGTATTATACAATTGTTAGTATCGTGTATTATACAATTGTTAGTATTCTTACCAAATAATAATAATAATTATAAAACATTCTAAGGCTGATTATGCTATGCTTATGCACATCCACAAAAAAAAAATTGAATTCTCAAATACATATATATATATTATCCGAATCAGAACATGAGAATAAGAAATAAGTTATCCAAATAAGGCTGAGGAAAAGTACTTTCTCCTTGTTGAAATTTACAAAGAGAGGTTTCCTCATAACGTCTAATAAATTGCTACTAAGCACACAAAATAAAAAATCAAAGTAAACAAATCAAAACACGAAAGAATCACTACAAGAGAACAAATTACGGATTTCCGCATGCGTTCCAGCTTTCAAAAAAATCCGTTTATAGCTAATAATTTTTCTTTAACGTGGCGTCCGTAACAGAATCACCGTGCAGACGGAAAATGGTTCGCACACGTGCAAAGTTAAATATAACGAGAATGTCCCGAAATGGTGAGGAAAATGGTAATCGGGACATACGTCGAGTTAAGGTAGGTGGGTACATTTACACAAATACGGTAGCGGGCACGTGTCTTCCTACCTTTTTTATTCTTTTCCAAGTTTGTTTTGCATAAATATTTAAGAGATGCTGTTGATTCGTATAAGTGGTTAAAAGCCGGTTGTAGTCACTGAGTATTTTGTATAAACTCCGCCCCTATGTCGATTTCACGACCCTGTGACAGCAGTTTTATTTTTACATAAATTAAACAACAACTTTTTAAAAAACAAGCTTTATAATTTTTGTAACTTTCAAATATTTCCGTGATGTAATCTCGTAGATGTTTGAAATCGTAAGATAGGCCTTCGCCACACTTGGCGGAAATTCCGTCGCGGATCTTCCGCGTCGGAACGCCAATACATGTTATTGCATATAAATGACTAATAACGGACACACTACGCGGAAGATCGGTCGTTCCGCGTAGTGTGCCCGCTAGTTGTAGTTTATATGCAATAACTTTGTATTAACCGTTCCGTTGCCGATCTTCTGCGACAGAATTTCCGTCTAGTGTGGCAGAGGCCTTAGAGTAAGATTCGCGATTTTATTATTGAGCCATATCATGTTTTGATTTTTACCCGGCGTTTGGTCATATAGTCAATTTTAATAAAATAATTTTTCATGGTGTTCTGTTTTATATTTGTGGATTTCCAAAACTTTACAAAAGTTCAAAATGAGTAGGACCTGGCCTTGCATGCATGAGGTTACGAGTCTAAACTGGGTAAGTAACAATATGATATTTTCAATTCATATGTACTTTTCTAAGTTTATCTAGGACTTTACTAAGCCTGCCTCAGCCGTTGGCCTGGGTTGTCATTCTTAGATATTTGACAGTCGTTACAGGTAGTCAAAGCCAGAAAGTCTGACCATTAGGCTAACCAAAAAGTATCGTGTTGGCCAATAAATGGGGTTTGAAGGTCTGTAATGAAGTCGCTGTGTGTAAAACACGGCCATTCAGCCACCTCCAGTTAGACTGGGATCCGACCCCAACCTAGTTGAAACAAATCTAGAGAAATAACTTTTTGAGTCGTATAAATTGCGTGCTACTTATCATTTGTGTCATTTCGACTATATTATTTAAAACCCTAGTTTAAATAATAACCCTTATTTGAATGAAGGTTAGAGTTACTTTTTAATTATGGAAAAGAAAATCTATGCCTATAAAAAAAACGCAATTGTTTACGATATTTTCCTTGAAAAGACTCGTTATTTGTAAGATAGAATATCTTTTGCCATAAGAGCATTCTTTTGTAGCGTTAAAAGATAATTATTTATTGTTACAACAATACATTTCTAAAACTAAAAGTAGCTTAGAATGTTTCAAATTCATTGGTTTAGTTGAAACAATTAATAGTAAGTGAAACAATGAAGAGTAAATCTTGTTGTAAGCATTTCTGTAAATTGTGTGAGTTTCTGTTGAGTTAATGAACTATTGATGTTTTCCAAGGTTACCCAAAGTCGGGGCACGTGTAATTTAAATTTATTCTATTTCTGAGGTCAAATAAAAACCGAGATTGTTAGATATATCGAGGTGCTGGGTTTGTATGTAAGGCCACGAAAAAATATAAAAAAACGCAACGGAATTCCGCACATTTAACATTTTGTATTTTAAACTTAAAACATTGTATTGATACAGAATATTTGAATTTTGTTTGATTAGATAGATAATACAGCAATTTGGTTCGAAAAATAATGGTCACCTGGAAAGTTTTTAGGGCATTTTGAAAATTAGTAATTTTATAGATTTTGTTGTATTCTTTTTGTATTTCAACTTAGTCACCTCGCATTTTTGCATCTAACGCCGTCACATCGGAAAAAAATGGCGTCTAAAATCAGTTTTTGGAAATATTTCCTTTCCGACTCATTTCACAATAAAATATATATATATATATATATATATATATATTATATATTAAAAATGCCGCTACCAATTTTCAAAACTCCCGGAATACTTTTCATGTGAAACTGCCGAATGACTGTATTAAGAATATTTGCGGAATTCCGCTGCGTTTTCCCGGTCGGAACTGTCCATAGCTTTAGACTACTATTTGTACAAATAAAACTGTCGTCAGCGTGAAAAGTTTGCCGTTTTCGAGCAGCGGTAAAAAGAACTCTATTTTGTTTGTTTTCGTGTTTTAATTTCCTTTATGAGCTAAACTTTTTTAATGACTGTACGATCGACATTATAAAAGGTCACAAAACGACAAAATATTTTTATATTAATTTTAACCAAAAGTAAAGCTTTACTATTAGACATAGCGCGCACTGGTGACTTTCGTCATGGTGTCAAAAATTTTTTTTACTCATTTTTACCCGACTGTCACTTTTTCAAGTGCGCGCACTACATGTTGGGTTCATAAGCACGGTGACATTTTGTCAAAAGTCACGGTAACAAAGTCGCCAGTGCGCAGCTATGTCTTACGCTAACTTTATTTAATTACTAGCTTTTGCCCGAGGCTTCACTCGCGTACATAAAATATAGCCTATGTCACTCAGGAATAAAGCAGCTTTCTATCGGTGAAATAATTTCAGCAATCGGACCAGTACTTTCAGAGATTACCTCTTTTCTCTTACAAACAAAAAATCAAACTTTATCTCGTTATAAGTGTAGATTATTTTAAATTATTGCAATTCAGCTTCACTTTTTTTGACTGATATTTTGAGAATTCAAATGTGCCTATAACACAACCCTACAAAAACAAAAATTGTCTTGTCCTAAAATTTATTTGTGATTTTTTCATTCACTATGCTTTTATAATAAAGAAAAAATATCAACATTCCTTAAAAAGTTTGCTTTTGTGGTGGTTAAGCCAATAAATCTTTTTTCTTGAGTTAGTCTTTAAAAAAAAAGTATTCAATAGTCATCATAATGTTTTTAAAAAAATCGTGAAAAAATTAAAATGGTGTAACTGTCGCACAGCATCTACTGATGTTAAGTGATAAACAACAAATAACTGTTTTTTTAGAATACTGAAACAGGTTAAAATGTAAAATAAATTTTGTTATATATGTGGTACATTTATTTAAAATACGAGAGATATTTTTTTTAATATGTGTGAAAAACTTAATGAAGCCTACGAAGCTTATTTTAAATGCCCTGTTCGTAATTTAGTTATACCATGGGCTCCATATGTTGCTTGCGGTAATTGCAAAAAAGAATATTTAGAAGCTAGTAAACAAATTTTTAGTAAAAAAAAAAACATTTCTTTTATATAAACCATTTTTTATTGTTATCTTTGTTATGGTTGGTATCGAGTTGAGAAACGAAATATGAAATTCTCAGTACCAAGAATTTGGCGAGAGCCAAAAGACCACGTCGTCCACGACACGTTGCAAAGTTATTCCTGTTAAAAGACGTAAAGGCAAAAATGCAAAACCCATCGAATATCTTGCTTCGTGTTCGGCTCCAATTTCTCATAGCCCACAACTTCCAGTATCTGAACCTTCTACTGTCTCAATCAAGCTTATCTCAGAGTTCAAATAAAAATATTGAAGATGAAGCATTTGTACTGTCACAGACTGTTACCGAGAGCTAGTTGATAACATGTTAGAAGATTTTAAAACTATTGGCTGCAGAATGTCTATAAAGGTACATATGCTGCATGCTTATTTAGATACATTTAAAAACAACATGGGGGGCGTATTTAAAAGAACAAGGAGAACGTTTTCATCAAGACATCATGGACTTCGAAGGCTGTTATCAGAGCCAATACAACAAAAATATGATGGGGGCCTACATTTGGAGTTTAGTGAGACCAAATTCTTATAAACATGAAAGAAAATGTAATAGGGTTCACTTTTAAACTTTTTTCTACTCTTTTGTAATTTGATATGATATAAAAAGCTGATAAAAATCATACCTACACAAATTAATTTATTTCATTTTTTTTTATGAAAAAAAAATCATCCTATGAATTTTCTAAAATAGTGATCAACCATTTTCCTGGATACAAAAGCAAACTTTTTCAGGCTATATGTATTTTTTTGAATAAATTATCGATGAATCTATCGATATTTAATACTCTCTTATCAAAGTCAAAATTGTTTTGTCTTGTTGTAATTTGTCTATTTGAAATAAACGGTTCTGATTTCTGTAAAAATATAACTACCCTTTGAATTCGTTTTTTTTAACGTTTTAAACTAAAACAAAATAGTTTTTTTTTATTGATTTAACCTTTCAATCGTGGAAATTACAGACACAATAGAAAGACAATAGGTGCGCGAACGCCGGCGTTCGCTTGGGTTTAATAAAATAAACTAGTGCTTGACTGCGATCTCACCTCGTGGTAAGCAGTGATGCAATTTCTAATGGTGAGGCGCACTAGTTTATAAGCCTATTCACTTTTGCTTTGAAGACACTCAAATTATAATCGGACGGGAGGCCGTAATCGAGCTCAAATTCAAATTAATTTATTTCTTTATGCAAACTGGATTAATTACACGTGTAGCCTAAAACCCCAATGAGAAATTCCATAAGGCGTGGCTTTGATATTTTTGAATTATTGTTTTAAAATTATCTAAAATTAAACCTTGCAGGTTTAGTTTTAAAAAAAATAATTGGTGTCGGATTTCAAAGTGGAAAGCTTTTTCATGCTAAATTTAAAAAAAAATGACATTAAAAGATTGGTCGTTTTTTTTTTTTTTAATTACATCAACTAGGTCTTGTCTGCAATCCCACCTGATGGTAAGCAGTGATGCAATCGTTGATGATGAATCGCACTCGTTTATTAAGAGGCTATTCACTCCTATTGTTTTAAAATTCAGGATTTAAAGTGAAGATGGATACGACAGAAAACGAATAATTTTCGAAAATTTCCGACGTGATTCTAATGCAACAGAAAATGTTCGTAATGTTAATTCCGCTATTTCCCTTACTTGTCCAAACTGACTACTATTTTGTCCGCAATTTGGTCAAATTATTGTAAGGAAAAAATATTTCTTCCCAGACGCAATTACAAATTACCTTCACAGATTTTGTAGAGTCCACATATCCCCAGAGTACTTTACAAAGGTTTACTTGATCATCTAATTAAATGAAACACCCGTCTGCTCGGAGGATCCTCCCTTTTTAATGGAGGTTTGCGGATACTATAGGTACCATCGCGGTAATTTCTGCCTGATCAGTTAAAAAAATTTTCGCTTGAACCCTGCGGCGCGGCGCCAAAACAAAGCCCTTGAAGTTTTCGTTTCAAGTGCAAGGTCAGGTCAGGAGGAAGTGACTTTTATGGTACACTCTGTTCTGGTCCATCCCTCTAAATTGGTGACCCTGACGTGGTCTGAATACGCAGCCTTCTAATTGGTAGCCAAAACACGCATTTATTTACTCCGTAAATTAAAATAATAAATACAACCTCTAAATCCAACTAATCGAATGATTTTCATGAAATACCAATATACTTAAGAGAATTCGTATCGTGAGCGACCCTGGCCCTTTTACCTTAAGCTACTTCTCTTAAGTAGGTAAAGTTTCCATAACGTCCAACTCCCCATAAATTATCCGCTTTTTCAAAGCCGATAGAAACCAAAAGATTTATGTACTCTTTGCCCTATTCATTTTATTTAACTGCGACCTGAAGCCTTACCATGACGTGTTAAAATGTCAAGCGTGCGACCGAGAAAGAGATTTGGGTGACTCACATATATTTACACTGTATACACTTTACACGTACACAATAAATATATACTCACCTACATCTATTATGTCTATTTATACATTCATATATATTTATATATATTTCCAAGTTCACAACACACATCTTGGTTGGAGTGTAGCCTTAGGGGCGGCTTGGCGAAAAATTTTCTAAATCCCAAAAATTTTTCAACAATTTTTTTTATAGAAAGTAAAAACAGTGAAAAAAAAAACAGATTTCCGAACTTTTTGTTTCTATAATAGTTAGTTTCGTCTCTTCGTTATTTAACACCGACTTCCGAAATTAAATTTATTTTGTACAACGGTTCAATACATCCCCCTTCTTTTCTTTCAGTCAGGCATCGTCTACACGTATAAACCGAGCAATTTTACTTGTAACGACAATTCTGCTGTGATCCTATGAGGAGTTCTGTTCCATATCTTCGAAGTTCATGTTCAGATCATAACAATATTTTATGGGACCAACTTGAAAGCATAACCTTTCAATCGATAAAATATTTTTTTTCAAAATCGGTCCACAAATGACTGAGATATTGATGAACATATATTTAAAAAAAAACGTACATTCAGCCGAACATAAAACCTCCTCCTTTTCGAAGTCGGTTAAAAAGTAAAGAAAATATCCGATTCTCAAGTAACCCTGTATTTACATTGAAAACGGAACCCCCATTAAGTCAAAAAAGTTCCGCACAAAATAAAATGGCTTCTCAAAGCCGGTATTTTTAGAATTTTATTGGGAAAAAGATTTTTATCAATGACGTAGAACTATTTAAATACGAAACAATAGCTTAGACACTGCTTTTCTTGCGTAATATTTTCTTAAATATATTGAGCAACTGGTTAGACATTGTTGTGAATGGACTTTATACTTCTATACATATAAAACTAAGTTCCCCATCACGTCTGTCTGTCTCTATGAACGCGATGAACTCAAAAACTACTGAACACATACATGCAATTTTCACAAGTAGACAGAATGATTCATGAGGAAAGTTTAGATGTATAATATACTCATTATGATACAGAAAAGCTGAAAATTTGGGGAAATTATCGAGTATTTTATAACATAAAAATGAATCGCTAAATGTGTTGTTGAGCGCAAATCTCGAGAACAGTTGAACCGATTTCGCTAATTCTTTTTTTTTTTTGTTGTGTTTGTTATGGTGAAGAAAAGGTTCTTACGGTATATTAAAAAAAAATGAAAATTAGGGTAGAGTAGGGTAGTGTAGGGGAGTGTAGGGTAGAGTAAAGTAGAGTAGGGTAGGTTAGAGTAGGATAGAAAAGAGCAGAATAGGGTAGGTATAGTATGGTAGAGTAGGGTAGAATAGGGTAGAGTAAGGTATAGTAGGGTGGAGTAGGGTAGAGCGGGAGCGAAGCCGCGGGCAAAAGCTAGTATCACATAATATTATATTGCTGAAGCTGTAGAGTTTGCTTGTTTGAAAGCACTGAGATTATCAGGAACTACTAGTCCGAATTGAAAAACTATTAGTATTAGAAAGCTATTTGTCGAGAAAGGCCATAGGTTATATAACTTAACGCTACAACTAAAAGGACCTGAGCAGTAACTAAAGACACGGGTAAAACCGCGGGGTACAGATACCGGCACGGATCTTGAGCGCTGGCTTCAAGTTGCGCAGAAGTAAAATATCGGCTCTCTATGGTGGTGCGACGTGAGACGCGGGGGTGGGGAATGTCAGTGATTAGCTCGCCGCGCCATCGCGTCATAGACGTCACTCGTGATTCGTTCCCTGCCCTTGCTGCATGTATCTAACAACGACGACGATTGGCTCGCCAATGTATGGAATGCGCAAAGCGATCCCAACTCTGACGCCGAGCGCTCAAGATTCGTGCCGGTACCTATACAGCTACTTACAGAAAAAAAAAATTAAATCCAATTTCATTCGTACAAAAATCAGATCTGATTATGAAAAAGCCAAGTTATACTTCTGAAAACGTAATCATGAACTTCAAACGACATTTGGAGACGATCCATGAAAAGGGTACTTATGAAACATAAAATATGTCGTTAGGGAGGCTGTAGCCAAGTATACGATGTGAAGAAAGGGATATAAAGAAATATATTATTTACTTGGTAGTCAGTAGCTTATGGTTTCACATCGGAGGTCGTACTACGTGCTCCTAAAAGCTAACGTCTTTGAGCGAACAAAAGAGAAGTTAGCGTCGCTCCACGCGCATCAAGATTATTTGAATAATAATATTATATGTCCTTCATTTATTAAACACAATAAAAAGCCCTATATCAAAAGATTGGTAATTAAAGTATCTTTTGGTTTGTGAAAGTTTCAGCAAAATACACTCAACTGTTTTTGCTTGATCTTCTCTTTTTTGTCTGTGTTAGACATGATTTTGAAATAAATCGTACCAAGTTCTCTGAAAAACAAATGTGAAAATTCGTATTTCAAATTATTAGGCAAATAGTCTAGTTTAACATTTATCTTTTTCAAAGTATACGGACGTTTAGACGTGACGTCTAAACCATTGTACTAACGGAATGTTGGTTAAGCGAAGGTTCTATACTAGATAATTTACCAGGTTACAATGTAACTCGAACGACTACTCAAAACAATAAAAATGGAGGGATAGTCATCTATACCAAAGCGAACTACGATGTAATTGCTATTGAACCAAAAATATTGGATACAGATAGCCTTCTTCTTATCCTCAATAATAAAATTGCTATTCTAGGGCTGTATCGATCACCGTCTTTCACTAACCTCTCAAATTTTATCGCTTCTCTAGACATTTTTCTTAAAACAGCAAGTAAACATCCAACACTTATTATCACCGGAGACATTAACATTGACATATTTAGCACGACAAATAAT
This sequence comes from Mythimna ferrago, assembly GCA_910589285.2. Classification (NCBI taxonomy): domain Eukaryota; kingdom Metazoa; phylum Arthropoda; class Insecta; order Lepidoptera; family Noctuidae; genus Mythimna; species Mythimna ferrago. The sequence goes on from OU342695.1 coordinate 17,679,351, forward strand.
AAACATCACGACTATATGTGCCTTCTGGCTTCATATGGCTTACTTCCTGTGATCACCAAACCGACCAGACAAAAATCTTGTCTTGATCACATATTTGTTAAGTGCAATACCAAACCCAGAGGCATAGTCTGTAAAAGCTCCATCACAGATCATGACATAGTAATAGCAAACATTCCTCTTAAAAACACTTATACTAGTCGCAATAAAAAACGCCGGATGCTTAAATTAAACGAGGACGACTTAGCCACAGAGTTAGCCAAAATTGATTGGACTGATACCCTTCACCAACACCATGTGGCTTCGGTGGCTGACTCTTTTATTGGAACCCTAGCAAAATTAATAGAATCACACACATATGAAACCAAAATTCCTCGCAGTAAACGCAATATTCAACCGTGGATCACACCCGGACTGATGAGATGTATGAAACACCGGGACCGGCTACATCTATCAGTACGCAGTGACCCCACAAACAAAACAAAAAAAATAATTTACAAACGTTATAAAAACTTCTGTAACAAACTCTTACGCAACCTTAAAATTGAATACGACAGTCGACAAATTCAGGAAAATAAGCAAAACTCTCAAAAGCTATGGAAAGTTCTAAAATCAATATACGACCCCAGTGTCAGAAAGTGCAATACGTCCAACTTACTGTCAAGTTCACTGGACCCTGTCGAGTCTCTCAACAAGTGTAACTTCTACTTCACTTCCGTAGGCAAAAACCTGGCTGACACCATTTTAACAAAATTATCAGAAACTCAGTCGTCCATCACTAGCAAGTACTCATCACCAACAACGTCACCGTTCTCCTTTTTCCTACACCCTACTGATGAAACCGAAGTCATTAACTACGTCAATCAGTTGAAAAACGATAGCTCCCCAGGTCCTGACAAAATCAGCGTCAAACTTATAAAGAAAATCCTACCTCTGATTATAACACCTCTAACACACCTGATTAACCTCAGCCTGGAAACAGGAGAATTCCCTGAACAATGGAAGGTGGCAGCAGTAAGCCCAATACACAAAAGTGGCCCTAAGGATAAACCTGAAAATTACAGACCAATAGCCCTTCTTAGCATTCTATCCAAAATTCTGGAAAAGGTTGTAAACACCCGATTAGTAAATTTTCTTGAAAAGCACAGCATAATATCACAGAGACAATTTGGTTTTAGAAAAGGCAAATCTACGGAAGACGCGGCTTTACTACTAACTAATACCATATCATCAATTATAGAAAAGGGTGACCGTTGCATGGCGGTCTTTCTAGACCTAGCTAAAGCATTCGACACCATCTCAATTGATCTTCTTCTCAAAAAACTAGACTCAGTTGGAATAAAAGGAAAACCGCTTGAGTGGTTTCACAGCTATCTGTCAAATCGCCGACAATACGTCAAGTCGGACGACCACTTAAGTGATGAACTCCCTATAAGTTTTGGAGTTCCACAGGGTAGCTTGTTGGGCCCAACACTATTTATTATCTATATGAACGACATATTAAACCTCAAACTAAAAAATGCAGAACTAATCTCTTACGCAGACGATACTGTTATCACATTCCATGGTAGAAATTGGGAACAGGTCTACAGCACTGCGGAAGAAGGTCTAGCAAAAATCGCACAAACTCTCAACCACAATTTATTAACACTAAACACAAAGAAAACCAAACACATCCCATTTTACAAAACACTTTCATCCAGTCCTCCTCCCAACTTAACCTTAAAATTTCATACATGTCTGAACAATCCAAACCCCTCACACGCAGACTGCACATGCGACTGTATTGACCGAACTCAGTCAATTCGTTACTTGGGACTACTAATTGACGAGAACCTATCGTTTAAAGCCCACATCAAACACCTGTCTGGTCGAGTAAGGAAACTTATACACATAATTAAGAAATTGAGAGACCGCACCCCAATAGACGTAATGCGAACAGTTTATTTTTCTGTATGCCAGTCCATAATTCAATATGGTATATCTATCTGGGGTGGAGCTGGGAAGACTACAATGATTGAGCTTGAAAGGGCCCAGAGAGCTGTTATAAAGGTTCTACTAAAAAAATCATTTTTCTTTCCTACAGACTCCTTGTACAGTGAATTTCTAGTTTTGCGTGTTCGTCAATTATACATTCTGAATGCTTTTCTCCGTACTCATAAAACTATAAAGCTCCGACCAGACTATCGCTCATTAACTTCCAAACGTGTCTATCATATACCGCTGCAACGAACAACCTCTCTCCTAGCCAGACGATGCCCCGCTTACCTACACACCTTCGTTTATAACAAGGTCACTAGTAGTCTACCCTGTGATACAAAAACACTCACCCTCTCAATGTGTAAAAAAACAGTCAAAAAATGGCTTTTAGGACTTAATTACGACGATTCAGAGAACCTTCTCATGACATTTAGCTCACACTCGGAATCCTATCCCAGACATTAACACTTTCACATCACACTCACACCTACATGCTACACTCACACCTTCACACTACATTCACACATCAACACCTTACTCTTAATCTTAATTTTTACTATAAGTTCTGTGCAAGGTTAAGCACAATTTTTAATTCTAATTATTATTTTTCAAAATATTCAGGCCTTAGTTCTTAAGTTACTCTGATCTCCTTTTAACTTGTTTTAATCTTAGATTTTTTTACGAATGTTTATATTCTTTTTATGTACCTTTTGTTACATCATCTCCTGTGGTAAACAGCAGTTTTACAGTTTTAACTCCGGTCCCCAAGATACAGGCGCCGCCTAGTTTGGGGACCACCGTATATTACATAACTGAAGTCCGCAAATAGTTACAGACCTATAATACGTTAAGATTATTTAATTTAAGGTACACTTTGTAACAATGGCTCAATAAATTTATTATTATTATTATTATTATTATTATTATTATCAACTAGGTATTGATTTTATCGTGCAATTAACACTTTTGTCAAAAAAACATTTAGCAATTTCGCAACTTTTCCCTACTCCTTCGAAACGGTTTGGATCTTATAAACATTTTTAGACATAAAAATTGGTGGTTAAAATATTCTTCAAAGTGAACATAGCATGTTCAAATCAATCAATATTTCGCAAAGAAAATGGATTTAAAGGTCAGCGGGGTTCTATCCGGCCGCAGCTGACCGCAACTAAATGCACAGATTAGAGAGACTCGTACTGCCACCTAGGCGGGTACGAGTGTTGTGTCCATTTAATTTCGGCCAGATGTTCAAGGGACTATAAGCCTTAAAGGTATGGAGCTATATAGTGTATAGCCACAAAATAATCTCATGAATGTACTTCACTTTTTATACCTACGCTCGGTGGATGCACACTAATGAGCGTTTGAGCCGGAACTGTTCGACGAGCGGGCCGAGGCGCTCCGAGATATCGTATCCATGAGCGGTGTCTATGTGTGCGTTACTCGAGTGCGCTTTGTATGTAGATTGACTTCTGTACCTGTATTTTTTGTGGTATAGTTCTATCCCTCTTTCTCGCTCGCACGCCTGACATTTTGATATGTCATGTGTAAGGCCTCATTTCAAGTATATGTATCTGGTACTTAAGGGAGTTTTTCTCATGTTAGAGATAATGTATATTGCTTTTCTCGAGGCTGGTAGAAAGCGCCCACAGCGATAAGACCGAAGAATGTAGAAATATTTCTATTTCCATAAAATTGTATCTTGTTGTTAGATCATAATAAAGTGTGATTTCATCATACTAATAGTATAAAGGCGAAGATTGTAAGTAAGTGTATGTATAGTATATTTGTCTCTCTTTCACGTTTATGATAAAATCTGGCAAATGGGTAGAGTATGTCCTAGAATATGTAATTTTTAAAGATGGAAAATTATGTAATGGCTTTTCCCGTTCTAGGGCGGAGCTGGAGGGCGTATCAGACTTTTACTGACTAAAACCACACCTATGTTCCTCCAGTTGCATTTTGCGTTTAAAGACCACGGATTTCAGAAGTCGGCCCATGGGTCTCAGTAGGCTTCGGCTCTGCTAAGCACCTACGGTTTTGCTGACATCTCTTTGAGGCGCGTGTAAGGCGCTGTTGAAGACTCGGGCTCAGTCCGGATGGTTACCGGACAGCTGGACGGTGAGCTACCTATTGTTCGTCATCCGCAAGCTCGCGGCTGGGGTGTGAGAATGTCCGTTCCTTCAAAAGTAATACTTTTATTCCTGTTCCTTTTTTTATTATTATTTCTGCCAGCCTGCTGCATTAAAATTTGTCTAGGTTTAAACAAATTTTATTATTTCAACCAGATTGTCATAATTATACTTTTCCACCTTTCATTTTTAAAACTTGTAATCTTTATTTATATATTTCTTCTGTATGTTTGTCTCCTAACTCCTTCTAAACGGCTTGACCGATTTTAATGTAATTTTATGTGTATATTTAATTGGGTGGGGTAGTCTCTGGACGGTTTGGTGATACTTAAAATTAGATCCGGTAGGTGGCGCTGCAATCGGGTTCTTATTTTTTTTTTGTGAGAAAATACCAGCTTTCGGGCAGAACAACGTCTGCCAAGACCGCTTATACGTACATATATAATTTTGTCTATGAGATACCTTTATTCCTTTGGTTTGCAACGTCCCACGCATTGGTAGGTACAAGCCACACCAGTCCACTTAAGATAGACCTGCAATATAACATGGTACAGGGTGGCTGGGAGACTATTACAGCCACAATAAGCGGAGTGCAATCTCGGTGACAAAGACCGCAGATTCCAATAACGCAATACGTGTCGCTACGTGATCGAAATTATATCTACACAGCTTGATGTATAAAATACTAGATTCTGCCAGCGGCTTCGCCCGCGCACTTAAAATATAGCCTATGACACTCAGGAATAAAGCAGCTTTCTATTGGTGAAAAAATTTTAGCAATCGGACCAGTACTTTTAGTGATTACAAAAAAAAAAAAAAACAAGTATATGCGAAACCTGAATATAGTTTGTTCATCAGCAACTGATTCGATTCCAATAATTTTTACACCATGTTATATTTTTACCAAAAAATATTTGAAAAAAGTCACAAGTTGGACACCACCGACACTACAACACAGGCCACGGCAGTTCATAGCGACAAACATCTGGGTGCGGGAAAAAACAACCCCTCAGTCGCCCGGATGGGCCGGTGACCATGTTTTCGCACGGACAACATAGAAAGCTTATAACTTTGTGATTTTTCATGATAAAATTATGAAATTTTGTAAATAGATTCTTTAAATATTATAATATTAAAAACTAATGTTCTATAAAATACTAGCTTTTGCCCGCGGTTTTGCCCACGTACATAAAATATAGCCTATGCCACTCAGGAATAAAGCAGCTTTCTATCGGTGATAAATTTTTTGCAATCGGACCAGTACTTTCAGAGATTACTTCCTACAAATAAAAAAAAACAAACTTTACCTCTTTATTATATTAGTGTGGACTACGAGAGTTGAGATATAATATCATCTCTATGGCCTTTCTCCAATTTGCTTTATTTTTAATGTAGAAAGTCATCTAATGACTTCTCCCGCTCTATGACGGAGCGGGAACCAGTGTCCGACTCTTACTGATTAAAACTCACATGTGTTTTTCCGTTGCCCTTTGCGTTCCAGTATCTCGATACCCCTTTCAAAAATATGAAGCGACTGCCTGTCTCAAAGACCAATGGAAAGGGCTCGGAGTTTCCTTGCGTGATCACATCAGAAATGAAGATATCCGCAGGAGAACCAAGGTTACAGACATAGCTCAAAGAATCGTCAAACTAAAGTGGCAGTGAGCAGGGCATATTGCTCGCAGAACAGTAGCCCGATTCACGTAATGAAAACCGTAACGATATCGTAGCGGTTTAGTCGTTTAGACCATTCCCGTATTCACATCCATCAATCGAGTTTAAACGACACCGATTTTAAAGTCGTTTGAAATTCGTCGATTTAAAAAAAAATCTGTATTACATTATCCTGGTAGAATACTTATTAATGTAACTGGAAATAAGTCGATAGATCGTGAATATCGCTTTTAGATAAGACTTCGATCGAACGACTATAAAACTTCAACGATATTTGGCTTGTTTGATTTTTCGTGAATCAGGCTACAGATGGTCGATGGGGACGAAAGGTTCTGAAATGGCGACCAGGTACCGGAAAACGCAGCGTTGGAAGGCCTCACACAAGGTGGACCGATGACCTGGTGAGGGTCGCGGGAATCCAATGCATGCGAGACGCACAGGACCGATCATTTTGGCGGTTCTTGAGGAGGCCTATGTCCAACAGTGGACGTCTTTCGGCTGAATATGGTGATGATGATGATGATGACTGCCTGTCTGACCTCCACAACTCAGTAATTGGGTGACACGATACCTCTTGGCAATACTGGTGTAATTTTTAGGTTCTGACTATCCGTAATAGATGGTCACCCATCCATTGGCTAACCCCAAGCGTTGCTTAACCCATCGACATACAAGTCGATGTTACTATTTTAACAACAATATAATTTGTCCCGGACCGGTTTTAACCCTTTAATGGCTATGTCTGTAACAATGTCTCATGCCTGTGGTTAGAGTGCTCAAGGGTTAAGTACGGTCGCTTTAAGACCACAAAGGTAAAGGTTCTTAGACACAATATATTGTGACAAATCTTTGTGTGTACGCGACTAGTAAGGATTCTGACAATAACAGTATGTTTCACTTCTATGTAAGAGTATTTCCGCACTCTCAAATTATTTCCAAAAGGTCAACATTAAGGCCAACACTGCGTTAAGCAGGAGCCCGCGCGTGCATCCGTCGCGTGACGTCATGCGTGTATCGTGTGCAGCGGTCCCTTAATTCTTAATTCATTATTCTACACAAAGACATTACATAACATGTAGAGATACATACAGTCCCACACACGACGGACAGACAGACGGCCCTTGTTGCGTAAACTGGATTATTACCCGCGCAGTGCCGCTAGTTCAACTTTAACGGTATGCATGTAGTCATGTCAATGGAGAACTTTAGTGTGTTATTACGTAGTAAAACGAGAGTGGGGCGCGGCTGCCCGTGACTAGTGCATGGGTAGGTCGCCGCGCGGGCATGCGGACGGAGCAGTTTTGTATAGGACCGTGTGGGCGCTCGCGTAACGCAGCGTTCGGCCTTAAGGCTCAGCGGACGCGGAGCTGAGCGAAGTGAACAGGAGCGCACCGTGAATTGGTCTAACACCGCTCGCTCTCGAAAGCAGGAGAAGTCATTAGATAATATCCCACTTTAGAAAAAGAGCTGAGAGCAATAATATTTTTTAAAGAAAAAATGTAGATTTTTTTAATTAATGGGAACGCTATACAACATTAGTTTTTAGTATTACTGTATCATGAAAAATAACAAAGTTATAAGCTTCGCTTCAGCGGGTCTTCCAGGCGACTGTGAGGTTGTTTTGCACTTGCACCCAGCTGTTTGCTAGCACCTCATGCCCGCTATGACCTGCCGTGATCTGAGTTATACTTAGTGTCGGTGGTGTCCAACTTGTGACTTTTTAAATATTTTTGGTAAAAAATATAACATGGTGTAAAAACTATTGGAATCCATTCAATTACTGATTCTGAACAAACTAAATATACAAGGTGTAAGGGACAGCCCTCCACAAACTTTAAGGGCTGGCTCAGTAAACGAAACTGAACAACCTACCATAATTTTTTTTTCAGGAAACGAAAAAAAAAAACCGCCTCACCATACATTCATCTACTGAGCAAGCCCTTAAAGTTTGTGGAAGGCAGTCCCTTACACTTTTTTGACATAATAAATTATGTTGTATAATTGTTATGGGCATTTTTTTTCCTTTCCAAGCTAGGAAAAACTTTTCAATTCTTAAATGATACTGACAACTTGATTTTGCAAAACGCGATAAAGATTTCGTTTTAAATTGTTCTCGTCTGCAGCAATGAATTAAAGGTTTTATAAATGTTCATGTCCAACATTGGTCGGATTAGTGTCACCGTTAGCAACCATTTACAGTGAGTCTTCTTCTTATGGAGCCGTAATTCTTGACAAGCTACTGCTTCTACGAGTATATACCTTAGCGAATATATTGTTTACTTAACTTTGCACTAATGAATTTGTGGACATTTTCTTTGAAACTAAAAATATTTTCAGAGTAAGCAAGATATACTTTTGAATTCATGTGGTCGTTGTTCTTTTAGTGAGTTACTCGTTATGTGTGGTTTTTATTTAAGAGGTTGTCTAAGAAGAAAACATTAAATGATAAATTAATAAATGATAAATGATCTTTATTTTGCAAGTAGGTTTTATAAAAACACTTTTACACGTCAATTTTTTATTTTTAAACGTCAATTAATGCTAGATGAGGCCGGTGTTTCCTAGCTGACTACCCTAAGAAGAAACACCGAAACAAACTCAGGGGTCAAAGTCTCTTTTAAAGTCCATACAGCAAAACATGTAATGGTCAAATCATATGAGAACCATGCAGATTGAGCCTGAGATGGTCTTTTGAAGAAAGAATCACACAGTTCAAAGTGGACCTGTCCAGTCAGTGCAAGCATTTGTCATTAAAACAAACATTACGCGCCGTCGACTATTTGGGCTCGGTCCGAACAGTCGGACATCGAGCTACCCATTGCTTGCTGTCCGCAAGCCCGCGCCTACGGTGGTGGGGGAGGCCTATGACCAGGAATGGACTTCTTTTGATGATTGACATATATTTCCTAAAAACAATTTCTTTAATTATAAACTTCGCTTCACATTAACTACTTCATACTTAATTAGATTTTCGTTTAGATACAGAGTAATGTCTTTACGTCTCAGCCTTACCTAGATTTAGCAATAAAAGAAAAGCCCGAGCTTTTTCTCCAGTAATTGGATTTTTTCCAAGCGACCTTCGATTGTTAGCACTGTGCGGTTTAACAAGAAACATTGTTTTATCAGCGCTGCAGCGAACCTTTTTGCAAAAAACCTTTTTTGTCCTGACATTTTAGTTCGGCAATTCTTCGGGCTATGTCGGCAACCTTAGTTCTCCTGCGGATATCTCCATTCCTAATTTTTTTTTTTTTTCGATGGGAAAAATCATCTTATGACAACCCCGCTCTTGGGCGGAGCGGGAGATTGTGTCAGACTCTTACTGACTAAAAAACCCATCCCGTTCCTTCAAGCCTTCATACCGGGGCTCGAGCGCCCTTTCGGATAACCCTAGCCCCCAGTAGGCTTCGACCCGGCTGGGTCCCTGCTGTTGCTGACAACTCCTTGAGGCGCGCGGGAACAGCGCGCGCCGTCGACGACTTGGGCTTGGTCCGGACAGTTACCGGACGGCCGGACAGCGAGCTACCCATTGCTCACTGTCCGCAAGCCCGATTTCCATTCCTGATTGCATCAACTTGCTTGATACTTGAAACTTCGAGCATAGCCTTTTCCATTGCCCTTTAGCAATTGACATTACTAAGACACATGGTAGACCGGCGAGGGTCACGGGAATCCGATAAATACAAGACGAAAAGGGCCGTTTGTTGTGGCGACATTTGGGGGGGTATATGTCCAATAAACGTTTTTCAGCTGACATAATGATAATGATATTAAACTTCCTTAATTGTTTGGGTCCAATTGTGACTACCGATAACTACTGAAAAAGAAAGAAAGAAAAGAAAGAAAAACGTTTATTTGTGCCTCACACAATAATATAAACTAAAAATACACAATGAAAAGAAAAAGAAAGATATAATCAGTGCGAGGCCAAAAAGGCACCTAACTCAGCATATGCTACGTTATTTAAAACGATAAATAACGCAGCGCTGATATTCTGTTAGGGTTGCTGTTGGGGTGTACTGCATCGGTGGCACTCCTTAAGTCCTCTAAAAGGCAAGTGTATACTTGGGGTCCACAACGTGAGGCTCATGTTCTGAAAAGGGGCACTGGCACCGCATTCACACATCTTAAACGGCTCTCTCTAAATCAATGATGGCGTTTAAAAACTCATCCGCAACCCTGTCGACTGGTAATGTTACTGATTAGCGTATCAATTGAGCATAGCGGATAAGAATATAAAGACATTATTAATGATAGAAACTATTGCTTGACTGCAGTCCCGCCTGATGGTAAGCAGTGATGCAATCGTTGATGCTGAAGCGCACTAGTTTAATAAAACCTATTCACTCTAGCCTTGAAGAAATTTAAATGATAATTGGACGGGAAGACCGCAGGAGGCAAATTGTTCTATTCCTTCGATGTTTGCAGTATTAACGACGAGGCTAATGGCTTAGTCCGGACCGAAGAGGTGTCAACAATGTAAGGGTTGGACAATCGCCAGTTAGGTTATCTGGTAGTAGAAACGCAATGGCGGAATCAAATCGTGTACAGTAGGCACAACGGATCTTGAGCACTCGGCGTCAGAGTGGGGATCGCTTTGCGCATTCCACACATTGGCGAGCCAATCGTCTTCGTTGTTAGATACGAACGAATGAGGAGTGACGTCTATGACGCGATGGCGCGGCGAGCCAATCACTGACAATCACTAAAGAGACCGAATATTTGACTTTTGCGCAACCGCTCAAGATCCGTTATGGCAACTGTGCTTCCCGTACATTCTCCAAAATCTATCGTATAAATAAAATACCGAAAGGCTTGCGTATCGTACGCCTAAGCTCCAGGCTTTTATTTAAAGTAGAAGTCATTTATAGCACAAAATAGATACAGAAGACAATCTCATGTATGTACTTCACTTTTTAGGGTTCCGTAGTCAACTAGGAACCCTTATAGTTTCGCCATGTCTGTCTGTCCGTCTGTCTGTCTGTCTGTCTGTCTGTCCGTCCTCGCTTAATCTCTGTGACCGTTAGCACTAGAAAGCTGAAATTTGGTACCAATATGTATATCAATCACGCCGACAAAGTGGTAAAATAAAAATTGGAAAAAAATGTTTTATTAGGGTAGCCCCCCTAGATGTAAAGTGGGAAGTGATTTTTTTTTTAATTTCAACCCTAACGTGTGATATATCGTTGGATAGGTATTTAAAAATGAATAGGGGTTTACTAAAATCATTTTTTGATAATGTCAATAATTTCGGAAATAATCGCTCCAAAAGTAAAAAACAATGTGTCCCCCCCCTCTAACTTTTGAACCATAAGTTTAGAAAATATGAAAAAAATCAGAAAAGTAGAACTTTATAAGGACTTTCTAGGAAAATCATTTTGAACTTGATGGAAAGAACAGTTTTTGTACAAAAAGACAAAAAGGTTCTACAAAATAATTTCTGGACTAAGTTTGTAGTATAATCGTATATGCAAGCATTTTTATAAACTCATAAGTGGGTACACTTATTGTGACGGACGGGAAACTACGGAACCCTACACTGAGCGTGGCCCGACACGCTCTTGGCCGGTTTTATACCTACGCTCGGTGAACGCACACTGATGAACGTTTGAGCCGGAATTGTTCGAAGAGTGATCCTAGACGCGACCGAGACATCGTGTCTGTGAGCGGTGTCTTTGTGTGCGTTGCTCGAGCGCGCTTTGTATGTAGATTGACTTCTGTACCTATATATTTTGTGTTTATAGCATAAAAAATCGGCCAACCATACAGTTTAACAATTTAGTTTTTCACTGTCTACACTTACCTACATGAAAGATAAGGAAAACGTCAGACATTATTATACCTAGCGTTTATTATGCACATTTTAATATTGCAGCTGAATACTCTGCTGTTACTACGCTAACTATTTGTGGTATTCGCAATATAAAGTCGGCTTTAGGTTTGTTAATATTAAGGTCATGGTCAAGTGAATATTTTGCGTTTTTCTTTTTTTGATACAGCAAAGTCGCTTTTTTATTCTTCCGAAATAATGACTCTGATTTATAAAAACAAAAACGAACTGAAAAGGCATTAACAGTTATTGACCCCTTTTCGAAACGATTTTTTTTTCCTAAGGGTTGCCAGACACGGGCCACATGCCACAACCGCAAATGCCGCCACGAGAAGCTAGAAACGGCCACAAAGGAAGCTGAAGTGCGTAACAGCCACTTGTGACCATGGGTGCTACCTTTTCTCTCTCTCTCTTTATTCTTTATTGTACACATACAATTTTTTACAAACAACAAAACAGGACATTTGATGTACATAGGCGAGCTTAACCCACAACTGGGTTTTCTTACAGCAAACCATGTGAATGAAAATGAAATTTTGCACTTGAGGAACCTTGAAAATGTACAACAAAAGAAAAAAAAAGAAAAAACATATAAATTGAATTTAACCTAAGACTAAAAATATATTAAATAGACATATACGGCACACTATACATAAACACTCTCTGAAGTGGACTCTGTCGAAGAAGGTTTAAATGCGCGAATGCGCGCGTGCGGCGGCGTTTTGTGTCAGCTTTTAGTGGTCGGTGCGGGCCACAAGAAGCGAGCAGTGGCGATTTGTAGCATGTGGTGGCCACCGGCGTCAACCGTGTGCAGCGAATCCATAGAAAATGTATGAAACTTATCTATACTTATGATAAATCTGTAGAAGTGAAAATTCTGTACATTGAAAATATCAAAAAAATAAATGGCATGGGGTGTTACTAGACCGACACCGAACCCAAAAATGTGATTAAAAAAAATTTTGTCTGTCTGTTTGTTCAGGCATCACGCAAAAACTACCGGTTCGATTACGATAAAACTTGGTATAATTATTCTTTAATATCCTGGGCACCACATTGGGTACTTTTTATCCCGGAAAAGTATATACAATAAAAAACAAACTTAATTTTGTGGTTCGATCCCTAGACCCGATTACTGTACTAACCGCAAATAATAAGTTTGTCGTAGGTTACGTCACCCTTTTTTTTTATGGTGGGAAAAAATCATGCATTGACATCCCCCGCCCTTGGGCGGAGCGGGAGATAGTGTCAGACTCTTACTGACTAAAAGACCCATCCCGTTCCTTCTAGCCTTCATACCGGGGCTCGAGCGCCCTTTCGGATAACCCTGGCCCCAGTAGGCTTCGACCCGGCTGGGTCCCTGCTGTTGCTGACAACTCCTTGTGGCGCGCGCCGTCGACGACTTGGGCTTGGTCCGGACAGTTACCGGACGGCCGGACAGTGAGCTAGGACGGCCGGACAGTGAGCTATAGGTTACGTCACCCGAGTGGAGTTCACTAAGGGGCGATGCACACGGCTAAGATACTATAATATTTTATCTTAAGATACACTATCGCTCGCCATATCGCATACATACAATTCAATGGACCATCACACACAACGAAGATAATAAATTATATCTACTAATGTAATAAAGAGGTAAAGTTTGTTTTTTTGTTTTTTTTTTTTGTTTGTAGGAGGTAATGTCTGGAAGTACTGGTCCGATTGCTAAAATTTTTTCACCGATAGAAAGCTGCTTTATTCCTGAGTGACATAGGCTATATTTCATGTACGCGGACAAAGCTAGTAGGAAATAAGCCTGTAGCAGCGTAGCGTACTGTAGGGGCTTAGTAGGGCCGATGCCAATGTCCCATTAGGGCCAAGGGAAATATCTAAAAGGTGCAAAGGGCAACTGAAGCTCATAAGTGATTTTAGTCAATAAAAGTCTAACACGCCTCCTCACTGTATCCAAGAGCGGCATTGGATGATTTCTCACACCAAAAAAAAACTGGCCAAGTGCGAATTGGACTCGCGCACAAGGGGTTCCGTTCCTTAGGAAAATTCGGCAAAATTCGCGTTTGTTGTATGGGAATATATTAATACAATAGTACGAGGATTACACCTACACATTTTATTCCTGTTATTATACTTATGAATTTGCAATAGAATATTATAATAATTAGTAGCCGGTATAAAATAGAATTATTTTTCTTTATAACTAATACTGTAACAACTATTACGGCATATTTTGTTATTTTGAATTTATTTTGAGATATTGTTTAGTTGGCGTTTGCAAGTGTGTGACAAAGTGCTCACGTATTTGTTATTATAGCGGCAATACAAATACATAATTTGTGAAAATTTCAACTGTCTAGCTATCGTGGTTCTTGAGATACAGCCTGTGGTGACAGACGGACAGACAGCGAAGTCTTATTAACCCTAAAAATGTTAAAACCAATCTTCGATCTCCACGAGGTAGATAGGTACACATAATGTTATATATGTAGGTACATTGATTTTGTCTGAAGTCTAGACATTACGCTTGCCTTGATTCAGACACCCTTTTCTAATATCTTACGTGTCTTGGGAAGGCTGGTTAATTTCGGAGCTGTCGTTTAAATGTCAACCTACATTAGTCAGTTGTTTCTAATATTAATGAATATTATGTTTTAAGAGGGCCCTACTTGGTCTATCTGTCATCAACGTGAGCATGGTTTAAAAGCTTATCGTTTCAACCTACGCAATGTTTGATGAAAAGGCAACGCGAAAAAACAGAGAACGTAAAGTAACGCTCGGTTGACATTCGGTAACTATCGTCATTCACTTGAATATTAATTTTTCGTCGTTCAGAATCTGGATTAAATGTTCAAAATTTTACTTTTTAAATTTATGAGTACATTATTAAGGGTCCAAATTTACATATTTGCGCAAAATAACAGATTTTTAGAGTTAGTTTTACACAAATTGATGATTTCATTTCAATAAAAAAACTTAGAAAATAACCACAAGATATCTGTTTCCAAAATATCTAATGAAGATGTGTAGTAACGTCATAGAATAGAATAAACTTTATTGCACACAACAAAATAGTAAACATTTCACAGAAACTTAAATATATGGGTACATCACGTAAGAGCGGTTTTATGGGAAAATTACGTCACGGGTTGGGTGCTCTTAAATGTTTCTTGCTGAATTTGGTTGAACGTCAACCTTGTTTATTTGACAAAAATATTTTCTTTTTGTAATTTCATGTCTTCTTTTCTTTTACCCGTTCCACTGTTACTGTTATCTTTTGTAAATATAACATTGCATGTAATATTATAAAGACAAAAGTCCCGTGAACTTTTGTCTTTTGTGTGTGATTAGGTTTAGTTTTTTACAAACAGTTTCTACATGACATTTCCAATATTTTAGTGAGTGTCTAAGTCCCAAAAATCTAGCTCAGCTTGTTTCGGTTAGTGTCTGATTTGCATAAGTTATGTTTAAGGGGCTGCAACTCGACATACATTTTCACTGTTTTTCATACAACCGCTCTTACATGATTATGACGTTATTACACATTTTTCATTAGATATTTTGGAAACACAGTATCTTGTGGATATTATCTAGGCTTCTATTGAAATCAATTTATAAATTTGTGTGAAACGAATCCAGTAAAGGACTTCTGAAAATTTGCTATTTTGCATGAACTTTGAACCCTCATAATGTACTAAAACATAAAAAAGTCAAAAAAATACAACAATAGAAGCCTTGCAAATATCAAAATTCTAAATGAAGACAATTTCTTTCCAAAAACTTTTAAGGGTTAAAAAAAAAAACACGTATTTCTTGGAACAAGTTTTGTAAAACATTTGAGTAAATCACGGAATAGGCTAGTTGCCGTAAAAATGTAATAAAAAAATGTAATTGTCCGTCTTGTAGATTATTCAAAAATAAGGGACACGTATTTTTTTTATTTGTAAATTAAACCAAAAATGACAAAGGTATGGCCCAGTAAAGTTACGTGTAACGTCACGCCCGCGCCGCCGTGATGCATGTTTTCGCACAGGGTGTCATCACACGTAACTTTAATGGGCTATATCTTTGTAATTTTTTGTTTAATTTTATAATCTAAAATACAGACTAAATAAAATGTAATTATTTTGACCCTGGAAAGTACCCTATTACCGAAAGCTAACAGAGTTTTCAGGCGTTATCTCTCTTTTTTCGCTATCCCTTTTCGTCAAACATCGCATTAGGTTGCGTTAGATGAAGTAACACGCTTTTAAACCATAGGCGAGTGGAAAAGCAGCCTCTTAAGTTTTTTCGCACCATCTCTTGAAATATCGCAGTGGAAAATAAAAAGGTCAAATGAAAAGCAAGCTTCCATTTCTATATATATCTACATGAAGTTGTAACAGTCAATGGGACTGTTTTACAGCTGCTCGTAGCATTTCACGCACGCCCAGCAGTTTATGACGGTTCTTCCCCGTTCATATTTCCCTGGTATTGTATTCTAGAGTTTTTATAACATCGTTGCCATCAAAGATGACTATATAAAGCCATAAATTCCTTTCATTCCTTGCCTTCTTTTCAGTTTATTTTTGGTGCGAAGTGTTTTCTGCTGTTGTAAATAATGGCCAGGGGCGTGCTGTTGACTAATTTCGACGTGGGTTAAGGGTAATTGGTGACCCAGATTTGGTTAAGTCCCACCATCAAAGCCTTGAGCACAGGCGTACGGTAAGCCAGCCTTTCGGTGTTCTACAAGATGTATTTTAGAACCGACGTACAGCGAATATCCACCCTTACGTTGTTAAAACCTCTACGGTCCGGACTAAGCGTTTCGCCTCGTCATTTATACCACGTACGTCGAAGGGCTGGAACAATTTTCCTGCTGCGGTATTCCCGTCTGATTATAATTTGGGTGTCTTCAAAGCTAGAGTGAATAGGCTCTTAATAAACAAGTGCGCCTCACCATCAGAGATTGCATCACTGCTTACCATCAGGTGGGATTGCAGTCAAGAACTAGTTTAAAGCAATTAAAAAAAAATTTACTTGCGCGAGCCCCCTTTGGCCCCTTATTGCGTACTGGAAGACGCAACGTTGGAAGGCCTCCCACAAGATGGACCAATTATGACCTGGTCAATCTGGAAAATCTGGTACTGGTCTGGAATCCGATGGATGCGAGACGCACAGGACCGGTCGTTGTGGCCACGCTTAGGGGGAGGCCTATGTCCAACAGTGGACGTCTTTCGGCTGAAATGATTATGATGATGAGGCCCCTTGCGTGCGAGGCCGTGCGCAAGGAGCCCCCTTGCCTACGCCTGACTACGCTACTAGCTAAAGTTGGGATGATAAACGCCAGAAAGAATCGTAATACTAATAACGGTCTTACGACAAAAGATTTCAGTTGTAAAGATCATGAACGAAAGTGAATGGGTCTGGAGGACTTGTCTTGTGTTCTATAGCCTTATTAGGCGAGAACTTGAATCAATGAGTTTTTTTTTTTTGTCTGAATTTCTTTGAGTGAAGTTGAGTGGCTGTTTTAATTATTCGTCTGGTGGAAATAGTGATTTAAAATTGGTAGTTAGTAGTGTAGTTTATTTATTTCATTATTTACATACAAACATATAACAGAAAAATAGGTTTCTTCTAGGCAAGTATGTGTCATCGTCGGCCACATCATCGCTTACCATCAGGTAAGATGGTGGTCAAACGCAAGCCTATCAATAATAAAAAATCAAAAGCAACTGTCGCAACCCATTGTTCGACTACATCGTCGCTTACTATCAAGTGAAATTGTGACCCCTTTGCTTGCGGGGCCATAGGCAAGGGGCCACTTTGCCCACGCCTAACTACGCTACTGCCTAAAGCTGGGATGATAAACGCCAGAAAGAATCGTAATACTAATAACGGTCTTATGAAAAAAGATTTCAAATGTAAAGATCACGAACGAAAGTGAATGGGTCTGGAGGACATCTTGCATTCTGTAGCCTTATTAGGCGAGAACTTGAGTCAATGAGTTTTTTTTTTTGTCAGAATTTCTTTGAGTGATGATAAGTGGCTATTTTAATTATTCGCAAAATAATTCGTACTGAAAATTGTTATTTAAAATTGGTGTAATTTAAACTTTTTTATTTATTAAAATACAGGTATTCTCTGATATAGCCTAGGTATTCTGTAGAATACCTTAATTATACAGATTGCCGATAACAGATACTAATACGTAGTTAATATATGGTTATATATGGTTAATTCGAAAGATAGCTCAAGCCCCGGTACGAAAGGTAACGAAGGAACAGGAGTGGGTTTTTAGTCAGTAAAAGTCTGACACTATCTCCTGCTCCGCCCAAGAGCGGGGGATGTCATTTCATGTCGTGCCACGATTCGTAAGGAAGAGTATTGAAAAATGTCGATTGACACACGTGCAAAGTCACTGAAGCCCTTGGCTCCATGATGCATATACTTGCCTATGGCTCGAGAGAATTCCACCTCGGTCACATTGACAAACTTTCTGCAAATAGTACATATTGATACAAGTGCACAATTTCTAAAGAAATAGTACATATTGATACAAGTGCAGATAGCTTTTTCTTTAAAAAAAAGAGAATTTAAAAAAATTCATGCTACAATACGATATTTACATTACTTTTTGACCCCTGTAATGCAAATGTCGTATTGAAGCGAAATGTAAACACGATTTCCTTGACTTAATAATACACTAAAACAAAATAAACTAAAAAAATTGAGTACAGCGTCATCTAGCGAGAACATGGTCACGCTCGGGATCGCGGCCTTTTTATTTATAAGGAAATCATTCCATGACATCTTTCGCTCTAGAGTGGAATTCCCACTCCACTCTAGAGCGGAAGCCTAGTCAGTAAAAGTCTGTCTACGGGGTTCAAATTAAGGCTTTTATTTCCGGGTGGTTATAAAAAAAATAACCACGAAGGCTAAGGCAGGAGCTCCGCTTCGCTCGCTCCGCTTGCTACACCCAATGCGTATCTACATAGACAAATTATAAAATAAACAATATTTCGTACATTACCTACAAGTTTTAGATATTCTATACATTGCCTAGGTATTGTATAGAATACCGGATTATACAGATTACCGGTAACATACGCATTTTATGGCTAATAGTACTCAAAACACAGAGCGATCTTAATGATGAGATACACTAACCAATGAGAGGCTCTCAGTACTATAACAGCTAACAGAATTCCATTGGACGTCATTCACATTTACGCTCGCACTTGAGAATTAATGAACCTTCGTCTTACTATTACTTAAGGGTGGTCAGGATTATCTCACTAACTGGAATTAATCGAAGAATCGCCAAACTTAAGTGGCATTGGGCAGGGTAGAGGCTCGCAGAACAGATGGTCGTTGGGGCCAAAAGGTTCTATAGTGGCGACGGCGCATGCGTCATTTCAAACGAAAACCTCCACTTTAGGAGGTCTACGTACCATCAAAAACATTTCCGCCTAACCATCGCTAAGTTCATTTTTGCTTGCACTCGAAACAAAAACTTCAAAGGGTTTGGTTTAGCACAACGCCGCAGGATTCAAGCAATTTTTTTTTAAGTGATTTGGCTTTTAGTTAGCAAGAGTCTGACACTATCTCCCGCTCCGCCCAAGAGCGGGGGTTGTCATTGGATGATTTTTCCAACCATAAAAAAAAAACCGCGATCCCCAAGTGACGTCACAACAGACGGTCCTGTGCGTCTCGCATCCATCGGATTTCCGCGACCCTCACTAGATCATCGGTCCACCTTATGGGAGACCTGCCAACGCTGCGTCTTCCGTTACACAGTCACCATTCTAAAACCTATCAGCCCCAACGGCCATCTGTTCTTCAAATAATGTGCCCTGTACACTGCCACTTAAGTTTGCATATTCTTCGGGCTATGTCGCTTACGACATTCTTCCTGAAAAGGCTCAACATATTGATTCCATTTTCAATTACTAAGGTAGATTTTGTCAGTTAATACACACGAAGCTATTCCATAATTTACATGTATGTAAGTATCTAAGCATCTTTTTAGCAAAAGAGGCGATAGACATAATTATGTTACAAGAAATAGGGATCAATTAGTTCAACCAGGTTTCAGACTGTCTAAAGTGGCCTCTTCTTTTATGGGGTACTGTTTGAAATGTTATAATAAAATACCACCCCAAATATTAGACCTCAATGAAACGAAATTTAAATCTTGTATTAAACGCACACTATGCAGACAAGCATATTATAAGTTGGAGGATTATATTCAAGATAAAAATGCTTGGCTCAATGCTGGTCCAGCTCCACTACCACTAGGGCGTACTAATTAGTTGATTAGTCGGAAACTAATATTATTATTTTTTAATTTGAAAGACAATTGCATTGTATAATGTAGAAGCACTTTTTTCAAGTTTGTGAATGTGAAGCACCATGGAGCATTTTTATTAGGTTACAACTTTTTTTTTTTTGACATTACGAGCATGGCAGTTGAGAGTTTGTCATGCTCACTCAAATGTCTCGCTGTTGGTGGCACGTGTTATTGGGTCGTTCAGTTCCCTTCAAAATGGTTGAGCTGAGTGGGGCTGATGCACGCGTCATGCTCGTGAACGGGTGCCGTCAGATGGGACTGGTCATCTCTTAGCTGCCAGTGGCTTAATTCAGTTTCTATCTTTTAATTATTTTACATTTTTATTTCATTATCGACATTGTGCTCACATGATAGAAGCAACAAGTAATATGTAACCAAGCATTATATGTAACACATAATATGATTTAAAAGAGTGTCCATGGAGTTTCTTGCACGTTCTTCTCCATAGAGACCTACTCTTTGGAACGTGCAATTTAGCTTCACTTTTCTTGGACTGACCGACATTTGACTATTCAAAAGTGCCTGTAAATGGTCTATTTGAAATAAATGATTTGACTTTGACTTTGACTTTGATCTATAGATCACCATCTGTCCGGACGGACGCTAGTTTGGCTTCAGCTTCGTTAACGGCTGACACATGTCCGGGAAAGCTAGACATTTTAATCTCTACAGCATTGATCGGCGAAATGCTTTTTTTTTTGTTTTATCGCAACTATTCGAATGTTTATTTACTAAAATAGGAATACCACACAAAGGAATATTAAAATGCTGAAAATCATATAGTCTAAGAGCAATATCTACATTAATAAATTACTTAAAAATGATAATACCCAGTACCACGTTACAAAAACACTACTCCGATCGCGTTACGTCACGATGCGAGAAAAACCCCGAGACATCTTGTCAAACTGTTATGTTCATTGGTAATCTTTGATCTATGCCTTTCACTGACAGTTTGACAGAAGTAAGTTTGTCACATTGTGACGTAATCAAATCACGTGACAGCTTGGAGCGTTTAAGCGCGAACACCAACCTACATAAATCTGGTGTTGATCAATTTCCTATACATTTTTTCTATGAAAACAGTCTTAAAAAGTTTTCAGTGTAATTGATTACTGATTATATATTATACACCGTTAAATTTTAATCGTTTTAATCCAGTGGAGGGTCGATCCGGTACATGAAACACTATCGATTTGTAAAGATAAAATTAAAAAATAAAGTACCTCTTTTTCAAAACTCGTATTAATTTACGCATTTACGAAATTAATTTCTATAAGAAAAAGTCAGCTGAGCGAGTTCAATGACCTGTAGGTACTTTGTACGCAACGCCGACTATTAACTACAGGTCATTGAACGCGCTCAGCTGACGTTTTGACCCTCCACAGGATTAAAACGATTAAAATTTAGCGGTGTAGTTAGTAATCAATTACGCTAAAAACAATTATTAAGATACTTTTCGAAAATAAATAATTCACAAGTACCTATTATTTTTCTCTTGACTCCTAGGACAGATTTTAGAGTTCAGTTTACTGATTGGTGTTGGCCTGAGAAACAAAACGCACTATGTGAGCATTGTGGGCAACACTTGGTCCAACTCCCATACAAAAATTGGCAATGTCCTTTAATAAAACATGAATAATATAACTGTTTGACGATTCCTACAAAAAAAAAGTACCTGTAAACATGAATAAATAGAAACTGACTAACTGACGTTGATGTGTCAGTTAGTCAATTTCTCTTTTTTCATGTTTACAGGTACTTCGCACAGCCGAAACTACTGGCAATGGGAGTGTGAAATTTTTATGGTTTTCTTTTATGACGTAGACGACACTTAGACAGAATTTTAACTTGCTTACAACAAAAAAATCTTGAATCTGACAACGTAAAAATTATCTGTCTTACTGCTATTTTATAGCATAGCATAATCGGCCTTATAACGTTCCCACTGCTGGGACTCAGGCCTCCTCTCTAGAAGAGGGAATGGGCCGTAATCCATCACGCTGGCCCAGTGCGAGTTGGGGGATGTCCAATATCTTCGATTTTTTTGGTTCTAGGACATGCCGGTTTCCTCACGATGTTTTCCTTCACCGTTTTGACAACAGTGGTGATGAAATAAATTACACAAATTAATGTGCCAGGCTGGGTTTGAACCCGCGACCTACAACTCCACGGCCACCAGTGTTCTCAACAAAGCTATTTTTGACGTTCTCCAAATCTATCTATCAATAAATTCACTACGCAAACAAATTCTCTCAACAGCCAATTTCCACAGTCTCTAAACCATTAGGAAATAAGCAAGCAATCAAATCAAAAAAGTGATTAATTCGCCCCTCAAAACGATTTGACACCTCATATCATTAGGGAAATTGACACGACATCCGAATTTAGCGCCGTCAGTAGGGACAAAGTGGGGTCTTATAAAGCTTCTAATTAATGACAGGGGCAACGAATCCCTTTTTACTTTGTCTATGCCCTTCAGTAATGTTATTAGGCTGTGATGATATCGTGGGTAGGTAAAATGTTTTTCCTTTTATGTTTTTTTTTTTTTGGTTAGCGCGGAGGCGGCCGGAGCTTACCTGCCTAATTAGATTATGTTTTAGGAGCCGTCCCCATTACCACGGCGCGGCGCCGCGCGCGATATTTCACGGTTGGCGTACGCGCATGTGTAAAACAAAATGGTGGAAAATATCGATGCATACTTCTTTGTTTTGTTAGTCTAGTCCAGTCAATCTAAAATATTCAAATAAATTCTCATTCCCACCCAACCGTCCACCGTTCAAAGCCACGATGCCGTGCCGTTGCACGGTGACGGTCTCGCCGATCCGTTGTACGGAGGCGGCGCCGCGTCGTGGTGATGGGGACAGGCCCTTAGATGTCGCCATAAGTTTAAGACGAAAATAGTAGGTTGACTGTTGAGTGTTTCAAAATTAAAGATGTTTTTATAATGGCATTTTTTAAAACACGGTGTCAATAATAATCTGTTTGAAAATGGAATCGAATACATTTTTGTTTGTTAATTTATTTATGTTAGTTGTTACGGTTATACAAGGTGCAGTTTTAAAGGTGCAAAAAAATTCAGGAGGTAATTATGTTAGTGATTCTCGACCCGAATCAATAATAAAATGAGTAGGTATTTTTTTTCTTATATATGGAAATCGGTATGTGTGAACTACCTTTTTTATAAACTCTGCTAGTCTGATACCTCCCTTATAACCGCGCTTTCACACACACAAACGCACCATTATTTAAACCGCGCTTTCACACACATACACGCAACGTAAAGCACCAATAATCTCCCGCACGACACACCCTAGCCACGCCCCCGCGCCATCGATCAATCGATCATGTTTAGTGTAACTGACGTCGCCGACGTGTGCATACACGCGCTTGCAATATTCGCCCACAGCGCCTTCGGTTAACGGTTGCGGTATCTAGTGATGAAAGATGACAGACCAATACTCCAATGTAGAGTTGGTGGAGATAGTCCGCTTGTATGCTATCAGTGGAAACATCGTAACGTCCATCTCAAAGGGTAATGCTACGCAAAGACTCCGCGAGTTTCGACGATTCGGCGTTCCCCGGCTTGCTGACGGTCGCGGCAACGAAGGCCTGCTTGTCGCCTTGCAGGAAAATATCCTGGAATACTTCAAGCGAGAGCCACGGGCCAGCACGCGGGATGCTGGTCTACGGTTTGGTTTCCTCACTACGGTCGGCAAGTACGTTACGTGAAAATGTGATCACTAGTGATTAGTGCTTTCGACACTTTAAAACGAATGTGTTTGTGCTACGAAATTAAAAGAAAATCAGCAACGTCGTGCTAGACTGCTGTCTGTTTGAACAACACCTCCAGGTAACATAAGTACCTGCTTAGGTATTTATTTTATTTTATTAGTAAGTACATAAAAAGTCATTTGTAAATAGGTACGTTGTTAGCCGAATCAATTTGATTAGTGTAAATAAATTGATTTAAAAATTTTAACTACGGTAAAAATACCTACCTAACAGGCAAGATAAATCACTTAAAAACCTACATATCTACGTAACTAGCACAAATTATCTTGAAGTGTTTTTGTCGGTCCTCAGCCCATTAAAAAGTACGAAGGGAAATTTCACATCCACCAATTTAATCTACAAATAAAAACGAAATTATTACGGAAAACTGACCTTGAGAATGACATTACCTACAGACTGCGTCTGTAGGTACGTTCATGTACCACTGCGTATCTAAATCTCGAGCGCGCGCTCTCCGTGATACCTACGGACGGAGGCACGGACGCCTCATAAGGTTTATTGATCTCGGCCTAACATTTTATTCATCAGCTGATACGTAAGTACCTATCGACGCGACGTCAACGTGACTTTTAAAAGATTTTCACATTGTGATGATGCTTAAAAGCGAGTAATTAAATAGCGAAATTTAAAACATTAATGTACATTATGATCATCGAATTCGATCTACATCTAAGGTTAAATTATTCATTTCGTAAAATAAGTGGGCGGAGCCTCGTACAGGTTGATGCACTCACACACACAGTGACACGGCGTGCGATAAATCGCAACGGGTGATTCTGTATTTTTTTAAGAAGTTTATTTAGAGCGTTATTCTGAAAAACGGTTAAAATTTAAAAAAAAAATAACAAGTTTTACTGATTATTGACCAGGTATCGTATTTTTATATGATTATTTATGAGTTTTATTACAACCTCCTGAAATATTGTGCAGTTTTAAAACTGCACCTTGTATAGGGTGACTGGCAATTAGTGTACGATACTTAAACACGTGATTGTGCTCATGATAACAAACAATTTTTATTATGGGAGCAAATCCGAAATAACGGAAAAAATATCAGCTTTTCAGTACATTAGGCAAACATAAATGTACTGAACAGCTGATTTTTTTTCGCAATTTCAGGTTTGTTCCCATAGTAAAAGTTGTTGGTCATCAGAAAGAAAGAAAGAAAGAAAACTATTTTATTTGGCATACACACTTGTAGATACACACAATGTGGTAACAACACGTAGACACTAATAAATTATTATTATATAAAACAAGACAACACATGACATGAGCACAATCACTTGTTTAAGTATCGTACACTAATTACCAGTCACCCTATATATACTTATACTTATCTTCACTAATATTATCTATAATATAAAAATGAATCGCAAAATGTGCTGGTAAGCGCATAACTCAACAACGCCTGAACCGATTTCGCTATTTTTTTTTTGTTGTGTTCGTTATTATGAGGAGAAGGTTCTTATGGGAAAAAAAAATGAAAATTAGGGTAGTGTAGGGTAGAGTAGGGTAGTGTAGGGTAGAGTAAGGTAGAGGAGGGTAGAGTAGGATAGAGTAGAGTAGGGTAGGGTAGGGTAGGGTAGAGTAGGGTAGAGTAGGGTAGAGTAAGGTAGAGTAGGGTAGAGTAGAGTAGGGTAGGGTAGAGTAGGGTAGAGTAGGGTAGAGTAGAGTAGGGTAGGGTAGAGTAGGGAAGAGCGGGAGCGAAGCCGCGCGGGTACAGCTAGTAAAGAGGTAAAGTTTGTTTTTTTTTTTGTTTGTAAGAGGTAAGCTCTGAAAGTACTGGTCCGATTGCGAATTTTTTTTCACCGATAGAAAGCTGCTTTATTCCTGTGTGACATAGGCTATATTTTATGTACGCGGGCGAAGCTTCGGGCAAAAGCTAGTATATTTTATTTTGATCATTATCTTGTGCGAGTCACAAGTAAACTTTCCTTCTTTCTTACTAATATTATCCTAACTTTAAACGCTAGGTAACTTTACCTAACAAAGTAAAGTTAGAGAGCGTTCTATTAATCTTGCCTTAGGCGTAAACACTGCATGACACTGAGGGAATAATAGCTCCAAATATTTGATCCAATCTTGGACAAATAATGGTTCCAGCAAACATTCGGGTAAGCCAAACTTGTAATTAAAGACAAACATAAGGATAACAAGTCTCCATTTATATGTGTTAAATAAATACCTTTATGTCTCAAAGGGAAGCTTAATTATGAATAATTCCCCAAAGGTTCTATTTGCGTACGAGAAGAAATAAGCTATGGAGCGCTTGACCCATGCCTCCGATGTCCGTATCTCATGAACCGTTATAGTTAGACAGCCTGCTGTGATTCGCAGTGTGTTTTTTATTACAACAACAAATAATAAATTTAAAATTATCCCCTGTTTAATATTAAAAATGAAACGGTGAATTATGACAGATCACATCCGAATTCGAGTCATTTAGCCGGTTTTTTGCAATATCGCTTCGCCTAGTTTTTTTTTTTATATTCTATTAAAATTGTTGTATCTATTATTGAATAATAAATAATATCTGAGTTGATTTTTTAGTGAGTGTTACAATAGGCGGTGCCGTAAAAAATGTAATTAGTCCGTCTTTTAGATTATTAGAAAATAAGGGACACGTATTTTTTTATCTGTAAATTAAACCAAAAATGACAGATAGCCCATTAAAGTTACATGTAACGTCACGCCGTGTTCTTCACGCCGATCTTTGTTATTTTTTGTTTAACCTAAAAAAGAAAAAATACGTGTCCAATATTTTTTTATAATCTAAAATACGGACTAAATAAAATGTAATTATTTTGACCCTGGAAACTACCCTATTATTTTCAGGATATTAGAGTTTATAACTAACCGATTAATTTTATTTTATTCATTAGGATCTAAACACAGTTACGTGTTAGAGAAAATATAACAAATTCTTAGAAATGTACCCTCCTTCCTCCTCCAAGATGGGTTTTTTTGCTTCAAAATGAATTATTCTTATTGATAGTTGTGTGACGCTGTTATTTTGAACTTTGATGTTTTCAAATTAACTATATCTATTATTAACATAGCGATATTACAGAAATAACAAAAACCAAAGAAGACAATGAGTAACTAATTTTAAAATGCAAATCACATGTAAATATCTATTACTTTTGAATCAGATATACAGTTGCCTTTTACTGTTCTATTTATACTTATAGGTCAATGTCGAAGGAGTTGTATAAATTACAACTTTTTAATATGCCATTTACTGTTTCCGCGAGTGCGAGTAATTTAGGGTACTGAAAACATTATAATTGCGCATATTTAACGTAGATTTAAATAAATCATGCTTATATAAATTTTATATAATCACTCAAATATTATAATAGCGAAAGTTTGTGAGTGTGTGTGTTTATTTGTTACTTATTCAAGCGCGAACAGTTGATCTTTGAATAAAATTTGGCACGAATAGAGCATTTCTTGGAATAGCACATTGGATATTTTTCATTCTGGGATTATATTTCTTTGGAATGATTTCCTACTATCTCGCTTGTAAACCTTGTAAGGCTTTTTATACTGTAAAAGAGTATCTCGAGGATAAAACGGCTTGGGATTGACCTGCTCCAGTACCTACTCACTATAATTATTATCATTTGAATGTTTTTTTGTTTTAACTGCCTTTTTTTTTATTGACGATTGTTGTTGTTTTACAATTATGATATTGTATAAATATATATTTATTATTATTATTATTTTTTAACAATTATAACATGTTTATTTTTACTATTTGACTGATTTTTTTTTATATACTTACTTTTTTTTTTACAATTTGTAATATTTACACTTTTGTAAATTTTATTATTGTGAATGTGAGAACTATGTGGATTACTCTTTCCTTTTCTTTTATTTTCACATGATGTCTGGCAGTTTTGAGTATTTGATGTGGTCTACCCAAAGGTCTTTTCTTTGGCATTGTTCGTCAAGTCGTTGAGCTCCTTAGTAGTCCTGAGTTGAGCTACACGCATATTGACAAATGCTTGCACTGACTGGACAGGTCCACTTAGAACTGTGTGGTTGTTTCTTCAAAAGACCATCTCAGGCTTAATCTGCATGGTTCTGATATGATTTGACCATTACATGTTTTGCTGTATGGACTTTAAAAGAGACTTTGACCCCTGAGTTTGTTTCGGTGTTTCTTCTCAGGGTAGTCAGCTAGGAAACACCGGCCTCATCTAGCATTAATTGACGAAAAAAAAAATTGACGTGTAAAAGTGTTTTATAAAACCTACTTGCAAAATAAAAAAAAAAAAGAACCACTGACAACAGCTAGTATTACTTATTATCTACACTATTAAAATGTTTTTTTTTATTTATAGGAGGTAATGTCTGGAAGTACTGGTCCGATTGCTCAATTTTTTTCACCGACAGAAAGCTGCTTTATTCCTGAGTGACATAGGCTATATTTTATGTACACAGGCGAAGCCGAGGTCGAAAGCTAGTGTACAAAGAGAGAATGAAAGTGAACTTTGTGAGTTTGTGTGGATAGTAATCCCCGAAGAGTAATGAAGCACATGGTGTATCTAACGATTTTATATTTATTAAATATTATAATTAGTTATTAGTTATTTTAATTAGTTATTTTCAAAATTAAATCAATCGTTTATTGTATTAACTCTTTGAATGTCGTAATTAGAGACACAATAGAAAGACAATTACCTTATGTCGGACTGTGTAACTTAAGACATTCGAAAGGTTAACTAATCATTACATCAAATAAAATTATAGGTTCAGTTGTTATACCTTGTAAATATTACAGATTTTGTAATTATATCATGTACTTATTATTTTTCAATACACTTACTCGAGAATAGGCTGTTATCGCACTACGAATAGGTCCGACATGCCTTGTTTATCACCCTCGGGCTTTTTTCATTCCTATTTTGTCACGGTCAACCGTGATTTTTTTTTTTTTAAAGCAAATTAAAATTGTGTTTTAAGAACAGAATATCATCAATAAAAAAGATTATTTACACAGTAATTTGTTAATAACAAGAAATTAACATTATATGTGTTCTAAATTCAAAAATATTTGAAGTTTTATTTTTAATATTAAGTAGGATGTTTACGGTTTGCTTCTTCTTCAACCTGCAAAGGTAAAGCGCGGGAAAAAAGTCTATTAAATATTATTTTTTATTTATGTTAAATTCTATGAAAACATTGTTGAATTTAAGATTTGAAGAGAATTCTTTAGATGGTGCCGGCGCCGTTAGATATTGTGATTAAGTTAAAAAATATTCGCGATAGCTTGCTGCCATCTAAATCAAAACTAAAATGTATGGCAACTTTGGAAAATTTTCTTCACTACAAAATGAACAAAAATGCGTCGTAATTTTCAAGTATTTCTTCGTAAGTGTATTGAAAAACGTCGTTAGATACACGTGGAGATTTGTCACTGCAGCACTCGGTTCCATAACACCCTCGCCTGTACGGCTCGGGTGAATTTCGCCTCGGTTGCAATGAGAAACTTTCCCCACTTGTATCTAATTGTACTATACTTTATCTGAATGTAAACTTAGCTAGTAGGATAAAAACATTACGCTGCTTTCAAAAGAAGAGAGCAGTGGTGGCTAAGTGATAACG
Organism: Mythimna ferrago; assembly: GCA_910589285.2. Lineage (NCBI taxonomy): Eukaryota > Metazoa > Arthropoda > Insecta > Lepidoptera > Noctuidae > Mythimna > Mythimna ferrago. The sequence goes on from OU342695.1 coordinate 17,708,698, forward strand.
GCCCCGACTTACGAGTCGTAGGTCGCGGGTTCAAATCCAGCCAGGCATATTAGGTACTTTGTGTAATTTATTTCATCACCACTGCTCTCAAAACGGTGAAAGAAAACATCGTGAGAAAACCGGCATGTCCTAGAACCAAAGATTCGAAGACATGTAACATCCACCAACCCGCACTGGGCCTGCGTGGTAGATTACGGCCCATTCCTTCTCCTAGAGAGGTCTGAGTCCCAACAGTGGGAACATTATAAGGGCGATTATGACTGCTTACATAGACAAAAGAGTAAGGCTACTCGGTTATAATGGGATTGGGTGGGTCGCGTCAGCCTTGCAGTCACTGTACAAGGGTACATTGACCCGATTCATCATCGGACCAATAGATGTAAGACGTTGCACCACCTACCAGTACATGGTGGACATCTCACCACTATGTAGAATACGTTTTGGAAACATACGCACAACTAAGGAGTGGAATTCCCTGCTGGAGTTTGAGTGACGCCGTCAACAAAAATAGGTGGTCGGACGACCCAGACGCTTATTGTAAGGGCGAAGTGGCTGCGGACGGCGTGCAATGGGTAGCTCGCTGTCCGACCGTCCGGTAGCTGTCCGGACCGAGCCGACAGCGCGCACTGTTCCCGCGCGCCTCAAGGAGTTGTCAGTAACAGCAGGGGCCCAGCTGGGTCGAAGCTTAATGGGGCCAGGGTTAGCTCCGAAAGGCAGCTCAGCCCAGTATGAAAGGCAGGACGGAACGGGGTGGGTTTTTTAGTCAGTAAGAGTTTGACACTATCTCCCGCTCCGCCCAAGGGCAGGGGATGTCATTTGGATGATTTTTTTTGGAGGGTAAACCTCCTTAAAATGAAGTGACTGACCAAAAAATACCTGGAAGAATTCGGCAAGGGCCAGGGGAAATCTATCGCCATTGCCATAATATTAATCCTTTCGACCGAATTTCAATCACGTTGGACAATCTCCACAGAGCATAGCCAGGTCCTTTACCGTCATAGTCCGATGGGACGGCAATCCCACACGACCGGAGAGATCATGCGCAAATCGCTTTATGAGAAATTCAAAAGGTAAACACTATATTATGTATACATATAAGCCATATATTATGTATGTTTCCCGAGCAAAGCCGGTAGTGGACCGAAAATCATTTAGGTATTATAATAATCAAAATCTCGTTAACCAAAATATTCCACCTTATCCGTAACCTATGAAGATACAGTCTTATTTATGATGTATACACAAAAGGCGGTCACGGTCAATGTACCGTATTTAATGAAGCGTAGAACGGCTGGGCGATCTGGGGTCATAACAGAAAACAGACAATGTATGACGAACATGACGGTGCTATGGACTGACAATAGACTTTTGGGGTTAAGCCAAGTATTGTAGAGTTTTTTGTAAAATATCTTTAAATGTTTTTTTTTTCTGGTATTAGAGTCAACTGAAATGTTCGAGTCAGACTAATTAAGAGGTCCCGATCACTCTATCGTCAACGTGAGCATGGTCTAAAAGGCTTGTTGTTTCATCTAACGAATTCTGGAATTAAATGCTAGCTCCACCTAATGCAATGTTTGATAAAGAGGCATTGCAAAAAAAGAGAGATAACGCCTGAATGCTCTGTGGGCATTCGATAAATTCCATTATTCAGTTGAATATTTTCCAAAACTTGTTCTAAAAAATACGCGTTTTTTTTTTTATTAAAACTTTAAAAGTGTTTTGGAAATGATGTTCGTCATTCAGAACTTGAATTACAGGTGCAAGGTAGAGAAAATATTTGTAAATGTAATAGGTATCCATTTACAAATATTTTCTTTACTTTATTATTTATAAAAAAAAATGTCTTTATTGTATTAATTTTACACAAATTTATGTTTTGATTTCTAAAGAAACCTAGACAATAACCACAAGAAATTAATATTTCCAAAATTTTTAAAAAAGGTTGTTTAATGGCGTTATAATCACGTAGGAGTGATAAATGGGAATAGTAATACGGGTTGGGCGCTCTTAACCGAGTTTATTTCAAGACTTTTATTGCTTATATCATAAGAGAATACTAAAGCGGGTTTTATGTAAAAATATGGTCTTCATGGCTATATTTTTTAATAAATTAAACGCTAGAGTCGAGTGACAGACAAGAACTAACTTTATTTAAAAAACAGTAAACAGCATCATATACTCTATAGTAGATATTATAGATAATAAATAAGTGCAAAATAACATTTTTTTTTTAATAATTTCAACTTAGTTGATTTTTTTTTTTTAGTTTAAAAACGCACGGTGTTGTTTTAGTCAGTAAAAGTCTGACACGTCCTCTCGCTCCGCCATAGAGAATGAATTATGTTTTGTAAGAAGTCATAGACATAGAGAATGCCTAAGGCATTAAGCCTTTGTACCTATGTGTTGCATGAAGTTTTAATAAATAAATAAATAGACCAAAGTTGTGGTTTATGATGGTAATAATACAGTCCTGCAAAGTTGTAAGTGTTATACAAAAAACCCTGCATATAGGTTTGCTGTAAGAAAACCCAATTATGGGTTAAGCCTGTGTACATCACCTGTTCTATTTTTTTATTTGTCTGTAATTCTGTACAATAAAAAATTTAAGAACGACCCAGGAATCTAGCCCAGGACCCTACCATCAGTAGTTCCGCTTGTTATCACGAGACTACGAGGCAGTTAAAAACTTTTATACCATTAGAATCACAAACATCCATAACGAGTAAAAGAAACCTCCTTTCCGATGTCAAAAGACTAAGGAAAGGAATACCATTTTTTAAGTGCACACTGTTTGGCACTCGCTTGGTGTTATACATTTTACGGTCCCATAACTCATTGTGGATACAGCCCCTAAGCTTTTCTGAGCTTCTAACTTTCACAAAAATTCTTCTCAGTGAGTAAAATATGCGTTATTCCATATTAAAGTATTTGAGGCTAAAAACCCGGGCAAAAGTTTCCCCCCTCTTCAAGCGCAGGGAATTTCTGAAAATGAAACCCGTAGTCCTAGAACGCAAAAGGCAACTGAAGACAGGTGTGGTTTTAGTCAGTATTAATCTGACGCGCCCTCTCGCTCCACCCAGAGCGGGAGAAGTCATTGGATGATTTCAACCGTTAAAAAAACCCTTTTCAAAGATATTATAATGTAAGAGATTTACCCACAAGCTTCGAAAGGACGCCATAATGAAAAAACACATGACAGTCTTGCAAATCAAAAAGTAATATTACTTTTCTTATATTTCTTATATTGCTCGCAAAGATTTCCATTTTCGAATTCTACATATAATTGTTTTTTTTTATTGTAAGGCTAAAAACACACGAAGCGGTTTTAGCCCGCGCCCATCGCGGTAGGCGAAACAGCTATTTTATGGCAAAACTCACGAGACCACAAATTTACGCGGTTATGCAGCCGCCACGGTTGCGATTTTCTCCCGCAAACCTGGCGGGCGATTATCACAAGATCTGCGGTTGCAAGACGCGTGGTGAAATGATCGCTGCCTACCATCCGCAGAGCGTGCGGGCGCTCGCGGCCTGCAAGGTTCGGTACAGCGGGAGCCGCGAACAACCGCGGTGTGCGCGTAAAACGCGTCGTGAAATGTGCTTTGATTTTTTACATATATCTGTATTCTACAGAGGCCGCGGACCCGCAATCGCGGCGGCGGCGGGTAAAAACCGCGTCGTGAGTTCATAGCCTAAGTGGCCAGATCTAGACTTCAGTATGCCTCACGTATCATCAATAAATAGCCTATACAAACTATTTCTTTTTGTAATCACAAGATACAAGAAAAACATTTTTCTATTAAACGCAGATAAATAAGGAGTTGTTTGACAAAAGAAATGAGACTATTACCGAAACTTGAAGACAAACAATCTTGGTTCTGATAGAAAGGCAATTTTTGGCAAACATGATATATTTATTGGCTATTCCATGTGGCGATTAAGTATTGAGATATTGAAAATCTGTTTGTCCGTCACTTTTGTATTCATAGACTATAGACTCTTCGTTTTTGTTTTAGGGTCTAGTGATAGGGTTCGAACTGCATACGGGATCTGGACAATTTGATTGATATTTGGTCAGCTGAGACAAATGAGCAGAAAACCTTTAAATACCAATCTTTCTACAACCGTCATGCTGCGATACAGTACCCCTAGCCAAGTTGCTAATCTGCAATCGGTAACGTTAGTAGAAAGCTTCAAATGTACGGGAATGACGTCATCTCAACGCTCAGTCACGTGGTCAGAACAAAAGAATTGGCGGCGCGGCCAACTCGAAGCGTTCGGCGCAAGCGAAACGGTTGTAACTTGGCTAGGGGGGCAGACTTTCTTTCAAACACAAACTCGGAGTTTCTGGGAAAGTGATGGATGCGAGATGAACCGTTCGTTGTGGCGAGACTCGAGAAAGACATATGACCAACAGTGGACGTTCTTCGGCTGAAATGACGATGATGATGAGCTTCTGCTCTATCTAGGTGGAGAGGGAGGGAACCTGTGCGTTTCAAGACCGCGTTAAATCTTTCGGATAATCCCTCAGCCTTAACTGGCACGAACTCTATTAGGCCCTATCCATTTTGCTGACGTCTCTTTGAGGCACGCGTGGAATGTATTCCAGATTCAAAACTAGAGCGGTCCTTATCGGGCAGCTGGACGGCGAGCTACTTATTGCTTGCCGTTCACAAGCCCCATTCCTACGATGAACGAAAATCACCCTGCATTTCGGTCTGGTAACAATAGAGTGTCTTCTATAATAAGTCCGTATTGTAAATGAACCTAAGTTATATTAGATACAATCTAAGGAGTGGACTAGATAGACAAGCATGGACCCAAAATAATAAACATCTCTAAATGTGAGTTTCAAACTACAAGTACGTTAGGGGTCGCTAGTTTGGACCCAACAAGTGTAGGTCCAAGTGACATAATGACGTCCGGAGCGGCAGTGAACCCTTAGCAAGTTGGCCCACTTTTGAAGTGCAAACTTTAGGCGAGCTAATAATTTTGTTTTTTTGCTTTTGAGATGAGCCATGTTCGGCTTTGTAACGGTTGTTTGGGTAAGGTTTACTGTTCATGGCCGCATAGCTTCAAAGACGCGTAGTCGTCATTGTACGCTTGGTGCAGTAGCGTTGCTAGGCGTGGTCGAAGTGGGCCCTTGCCCACGGCCTCGTGCCAAAAGGGGCCTCGCACTAGCGAGGACTATTTGAGAACTAGGGATTTTTTTATGATTGATAGGCTCGCGTTTGACCACTATTTCATGTGATGGTAAGGAACGATGTGGTTGAACACTGGGTTGTGACAGTCGCTGTTTATTTATGAAAGAAAAAGGCGTCGCTGATGTGCTTTCGCCCAAGTCTAAATAAGTCCGCGCTACGCCTCTGGCTTAGTTTTCACCTGCTCGCAGCAACAAAACTGTGAAAAACGTAACGTAAGTCCGGTGTCTCATAACTGACTTTTCTGAAAAGTCTCATTTAAAAAAACTCAGGACTACGAAGGAGCTCAACTCAACGACTTTACGAACCATACCGAAGAAAGGACTTTTGGGAAGACCACATAAAATAAGTACTCAAACTGTCAGACATGGTTCAAATTATTGAAAAAAAAAAACAATCCACATAGTTCCCACATTTACTAGACACACACACACACACGCACATTTTAAATATAACATAAGCTTTAAAACAAATTCATGTGAAACTTAAAAATTTCAAATTAAAAAACGTAATTTAAAAAAGAAATGTCAAATACAAAATAAAATAATTTTTTTTACAAAGATCAATAAATAAACAAAATGTTTTTTTTTGTAAAAAAAAACTTGTCTTCAGTAGTCGAATCTGAACATATTACTTACAGGATGTGCATTTATTATTACATGTTGTATCAATAATAACACTACAGTGAGTAGCTTTTCTTTCTCATAGAATCATATTTCTTTCGCATTAACGAAGTTTCTGCTCTAGGCATCAATATAGATTTGTCGCTCAGCTTTTGATCTTCAAGACCTACGGTCCAATTTAGATACAAAATTAACCCTGTATAAAAATAAACTTCAATAGGTCCCTACCTTGTCACGAAAAAGTGACAAACTGGTTCTTAATAATGTTGGAAATTTTTAATTAAAATCCCGGCAAAAATTTCGAAGTTTCTTTTGATAAAACGAAAGGATTTTGTATTAATTTCTTAGCTGATGAAGACTACAAAGGAAATTATGCAGATTCGTAAATCAAAAGTATGGTGTAAAAAAGGTATTATAATATTTCAGGAAAGAGTGGAGATATATACACTAATATTATAGAGAGGTAAAGTTTGTTTTTATGATTTTTGGTTGTAGGAGGTAGTCTCTGAAAGTACTGGTCCGATTGTGAAAATTTTTTCATCGATATTTCTATCGGTGAAAAATCGCTGCTTTATTCTTGAGTGACATAGGCTATATTTTATGGGGGAATTATAAAACGAGCGACTAAAAAAAAAACTTAGCGACTGATGATGAGATACTGTTTTAATAACTTGAGCGGTAAAATTAGTATGTGAGCGACTAAAATAATAAGTGAGCGACTAGAAATAAAAATGAGGTTTTAAATAAGGAATTTACGCTAGCAAATGTTTTCATCATTGTCTAATTATCTAGTCGCAGGTAGATTCATCATTTGAACTGGGTGAAATAGGTTAGGTTAGGTTAGAACTGTGACCTACCGCGCGTGAGCCGAGTGAGCGAAGCGAGCGGTGCCGCGGCAGCGGCCGGCGAACGCTACGACCAAGTTGTTCGCAGATTTTATTTCACCATTTTTTAATTATTCGGGTTTTATTTACACACAAACAAATATTAGGTCGCTCAAATATTATGAAGCTTCTCATTTTGTATTTTAAGTAACTCAAATTAAAGTTTCTAAGTCGCTGTTCTATTGATTTCTCGTCACTCGCAGTCAGTCGCTCACTTATTATTTCTATAACCCAAAATAATTATTTTTGTCACTTAAAATTTTAATTTACAGTCACTCGTTTAAATACTACCCTATTTTATGTACGGGGATGAAGCAAGATGAGTAAAAACTAATCAAAAGTAAAGACTAGTGCGCCTCACCATCAAAGATTGCATCGCTGTTTACCATCAGGTGGTATCGCAGTCAAGCACTAGTTTATATAAGTTAAAAAAAAATGGCGACCGAGCACCGGAAAATGCATTTTAAGGGGGATGAACGACCTGGTGATAGTCGCGGGAATGCGATGGATCGGATCGGTCGGACGCATAGGATCGGTCGTTGTGACGACGCTTGGGGGAGGCCTATGTCCAACAGTGGACGTCTTGCGACTGAAATGATGATGATGATGACAAGAAGACAAGAAGTTCTTGAAAGAATTTGAAGAGTTTGCCCAGCAGTTGAACAAGATTGACTTAAAAATACTCTGTCTTTTGACATACCTACAATTTATTTCATTATTGACATACCAACGAATTATTCACTAGATCAGCACATTTTAAAAGTAGTTGCAAATGGAAGTCATTAACATTGTAGGTTTTATATTTAGCGCAATATACAGTTGCCATCACGGATCTTGAGCGGTTGCGCAGAAGTCAAATATTCGGTCTCTTTAGTGGTGCGAAGTGAGACGCGGGGGCGGCGAGTGTCAGTGATTGGCTCGCCGCGCCATCGCATCATAGACGTCACTCCTCATTCGTTCCCTGCGTTGCTGCATGTATCTAACAACAAAGACGATTGGCTCGCCAATGTATGGAATGCGCAAAGCGATTCCCACTCTGACGCCGAGCGCTCAAGATCCGTTTTGGCAACTGTAAGTAGTAACTGATGAAACACAAATACAGACGTTTGTAGACTAGAGCCTTTATGTTATGTCTGATTGTATTAGCTACCCTTATAGTTTCGCCATGTCTGTCTGTCCGTCTGTCTGTCCTCGCTTAATCTCTGTGACCGTTAGCACTAGAAAGCTGAAATTTGGTACCAATATATATATCAATCACGCCGACAAAGTGGTAAAATAAAAATTGGAAAAAAATGTTTTATTAGGGTAGCCCCCCTATATGTAAAGTGGGAAGTGATTCTTTTTTTAATTTCAACCCTAACGTGTGATATATTTTTGGATAGGTATTTAAAAATGAATAGGGGTTTACTAAAATCATTTTTTGATAATGTCAATAATTTCGGAAATAATCGCTCCAAAAGTAAAAAACAATGTGTGACCTCTAACTTTTGAACCATAAGTTTAGAAAATATGAAAAAAAATTGAAAAGTAGAACTTTATAAGGACTTTCTAGGAAAATTATTTTGAACTTGATGGAAAGAACAGTTTTGTACAAAAAGACAAAAAGGTTGTACAAAATAATTTCTAGACTAAGTTTGTATTATAATCGTTTATGCAAGCATTTTTTTAAACTCATAAGTGGGTACACTTGTTGTGACGGACGGGAAACTACGGAACCCTACACTGAGCGTGGCCCGACACGCTCTTGGCCAGTTTTTTTTTATGGTGGGAAAAAATCATGCAATGACATCCCCCGCTCTTGGGCGGAGAGGGAGATAGTGTCAGACTCTTACTGACTAAAAGACCCACCCCGTTCCTTCTAGCCTTCATACCGGGGCTCGAGCGCCCTTTCGGATAACCCTGGCCCCAGTAGGCTTCGACCCGGCTGGGTCCCTGCTGTTGCTGACAACTCCTTGAGGCGCGCGGGAACAGTGCGCGCCGTCGACGACTTGGGCTTGGTCCGGACAGTTACCGGACGGCCGGACAGCGAGCTTTTATTAGCTACCTCTAAGGGAGCTTATCCTATCAATATCTCAAGTCGCCTTTGACGTCACCCACAGATAAAGTGAGACCTGTTGTATAGCCGTAGAGCAGTATCTCAGTTTTTTTTCTTTTTGAGAACTCGTTTTTTTTTTTTGCATCGAAATGCTAAAGATCCGTATCACAAGGGCTACTCAAAAAACGCGTATCTTTTTTACAAAAAAAATATTTTTTTTATTTTTCGAAAAGATAATATCTAACATAACATAATATTTAACAAATCTCTGAACTCCACACTAGGATTTGATTCCCTGTGTCGTGAAGACTAGTCTCTTTCATCTTATCAAATAAAATAATTAAAGCAAAAGACATTAAAAAAGGGAAATAAATAAACAAAAAGAATTAGTTAACACATGACATGAAGTAATCTGTACTTAATTACAATATTATAAATACGAAAGTAACTCTGTTTGTCACTACATCTTCAAACCTATAGGCCAGTGCCTGGGGGTTGTTATCTTCGTTTTTCCAGGAAAAATCCAGAATTTTTATTTATTTATTTTTGTTGTTTTTTAGTGATTTTACTAAAATAAACGCGCAATTACGTAATAATAATACCTGTTGGTGACGAGTGAATTGAGTTATGATTGTGATTTAGTGATTAAATAATTGACCAATCAAAAACCGTGACAGTGACGTCCAATCAGAACTTAGAGATACGGATACGAAAGTGATTTGTGTATGTTTTGTGAATCAAATAACTGTAATTACTTTAGCCATAAGTTGTAACTGTAAATATTAGCTAATAACTCCGTTTAATTAGTGAAAAAAATATCTATATTGTTGTGCAAAATTGTTTAGAATATTAATTAGAGTCTTTAACATTCTTATTCGAATCCGATTTGTTTATATTGTAATGTAAATAGTCTAAAACATGCGACCTTGCCCATACTTAAGTAGTATTTTAAGTATAATTTAATAACTAATAGCTTCAGAGACTTGAATTGTATACCTAAAGTTAATTAAAAACTTATAGAACCTCAATACAACATAATTTTGTTAAAATGTTATATGTAAATTAGTAAAAGTCATAGTGAAAATTAACAAAATTCTTATTTTCTCGACACTCACCATTATTGAGTTACCGCCTTTTGGCTTAGTAAGGCAGTATTAAAAGCCAATTAATTAACATTCCCAGGTCGATAATCCCATGTTAGGACCGTTCGTTTCACAGATTTCGTGTAGCATCAGGTGAGATAGTGGTCAAGCGTAAGCCTATCATTAATAAAAAAAAATAAAGCTCACGGAATTTTCGTACCTAATTGTATTGTGTATTCATAGTTATTTGCATGTGCAAAATTCCTATTGCATTAAGGCTTCTAGTCCCTTGAACATCTAGCCAAAATTAAATGGACACAATACTCGTACCCACCTAGGCGGCAGTACGAGCATCTGTGCATTTAATTGCTGCCAGCTGCGCCCGAATATAGCCTTGCTGACCTTTTAATCCATTTTTACAAAATATTGATTGATTTACATATGTATGCTATGTTCACTTTGAAGAATATTTAACCACCAATTTTTATGTGTAAAAATGATTCTAAAGATCCAAGCCGTTTCGAAGGAGTAAATTTTTATACTGACTAAAAACTAGCTATTACTGTATCGTAAATGTATTCAGAAACATATTAACTCACATGCTCAAAACACACAGAATCGGAACATCTGTAGGTCATACAAATTTGAATGTGTTCCGTGCGGGGATCGCACCCGCGTCACACCGCTCAACATCCAATCGCTCAACCACTGTGCCATCAGTAAATAAATATTTTTGGATTAGCATCGTGTTAATGTCCTCCACTTGACTCGAGATCAACGCTCTGTGGGTCATTTACAACATAATTTTGAAAGTAACTTATGTTTAGTTTTAACTCAGGTTTTCCTCAAGTATCAAGTTTTTTTTTGTTGGAGTTTATATTTTTAGGTTGGTTCTTGATACAAATAAGATTTAATATCAATTAGTTAATGTAAGCAGTCATTTTTTGTAGGGATTTTTAGGGTTCCGTGTCTCAAAAAGAAAAAATGGACCCATTATAGGATCACTTTGTTTTCCGTCTGTCTGTCTTTCTGGTAAGACCCTTTGTCTTGGGATCGTGAGGAGGTATCGAGTTGAAACTAAAACCATATACTCATACTCAAATCTATATCTAGTCCCTTGAAGCTGTAAAAAATCAAACTTCTGAGTCAACGAAAAATAAAGATACGCCCGTTTAACTCGCACTTGCCCGTTTTTTTGGATATGGAAATCGTAAAATGACTTCTCCCGCTTTGGGGTGGAGTGAGAAAGTCAGTCTTCAACTGACTAAAATCTACCTTTTGTTCTTCAGTTGTCCTTTGCGTTCTAGAACTTTTTTTTAAGCGGAAAATCATCCAATGATATCTCCCGCCCTCGGGCGGAGCGAAAGGGCATGTCAGACTTTTACTGACTAAAACTCACTCCTAGTTCCTTCGTTGCCTTTCATTTTGACTGGCCTGTTGATCTAGTAGTTAGTGACCCCGACTGCTATGCCGTGGGTTCGATTCCCACCCAGGACAAATGTCTGTGAGATGAGCATGATCATTTGTTCTGTGTCTGGGTGTAATTTATCTATATTATGTATGTATTTAAAAATATATAAGTGTGTTTGTCAGTTGTCTAGTACTCATAACACAAGCTCTGCTTAGCTTGGGACTAGACGGCGTTGTGTGATAGTTGTGGAATATAAAATTCCAGGACCGGGTTTTCCTTTCAGAAGCGAACCCATGGCCCCAGTAGGCTTCGACCCTGCTGGGCCCCTATGGTTTGTTAACATCTGCGTTCTAGGACTAAGGTAACTCGACATTGTAAATTAGCAATATATAATACTGAAACATCTGATCTTATCTTACTTTTTTATCATCTCCCGTTTTTCCGTAACCCCGAAATAAAAATTTCCACCAATATGACGCCCGATACTTAGAAGGGCAACAAAAAAGGGTCCCTTCTGATATAAGCCTTCAATAGTTTTTGTTGTATTAGTAACATCTGGGAAAGATTTATGTTTCACTAGCTTCTGCCAGCGACTTCACTCGTGTGTCGTTTAGGAAGCTTTAGCGGATAGGTATACAGACGGAAAAAAATTGTGTTATATTGGGTTTTTTGAGGTCGGAAATGACTTCTCCCGATCTAAGACGGAGCGTAAGGGCGTATCAGACTTTTACTGACTAAAACCCACTCCGGTTTCTTCTTCGCCTTCGTTTCAGGGCCACGGGGTTCTCTTTCGCATCACCCATGGCCCCAGTAAGTTTCGACCCTGCTGGGCCCCTACGGACTTGATAGTAAACTGTTATGACTATTATGATTTTGGATACAAAATTGATTGATTGATTGATTGATATTTTCTTTATTGTATACCACGAATAAAATTACAATACGAACTTAATCGCTAAGAGCGATTTTTTACAGACTACCTTTTATAATAGATTTGACAGAGAAGAAGAAAACGAAAATCGTTCGTGGTGTACTATTAATCACATTTAATACAATAATAACTAACAAAATACATATAATACAAACAAACCTTAATGCCCGCTACGATCAACCGTGACCTGTGCTGTAATTAATGTTGTTAGTGTCCAATTTATGACCTTTTTAAATAATTTTTGGAAAAAAATCTATCATGATGTACAAACTATTGGAATCCATTCAGTTACTGATGGTTTCGCATAAATTAATTTATTCTATCTATTCTAAAAATGCCTCAAGTTGGACACCACCGACACTAAATACAACACAGGTCACGGCAGGTCATAGCGGGCATTAGGCGCAAGCAAACAGCTGGCTGCAAGTGTAAGATAAAACAACACCTCAGTTGCTTGGATGGCCTGGTGACTATGTATTTTTATTGACATAACAAGCTTATAACTTTTTGATTTTTCATGATACAGTGTGTACAAAGATTCTTTACGTAAAGATACTAGACACGTGTTTAGGGTTTCTCATAAACTAAAAATAATTTTTCATTCTCTCTCTGAAACCAGTATATATATATATATATACTCTGAAAGTAGGTCTGAAGTTGCCTGAGGAGCGGGCTGAAAGTGATACTTTTCATCCCTAGGGAGTTTTACTTTACAACTGACAGCTGTCAAATTATTAAAAAAAAAACTAGTTCTATCTTCACATTTCTATTGAACCATGTTTTAATTTTCCATACAGCCAGACAATCACAGCGCGATATAAAATTGAAATAACTTATTAAACAAGTATTAATTAAATAATGTTATATTTTAAGTGATTTATTTGTTCAACTATTTCTTTAAAATACTTACTTTATTTTTAAAAGATTACAATTAATTTCAATTTTTCATTAATGAGGCTGAATAGCTGGCCGGCCGCAGCAAAAAAACAAAATGGCGGGAAAGTGGCAATCAGTCGTTGGTTTTTTCGAGTTTTGTTTACATTTCCGTACAACAGAGATTCGTATTAACACGTTATGTTTATCAGATTAAAATAGTGATTTAACGCCAAATTTCATGAGACAAGAGGCTAAAGCAGTAGTGGAATACCTTTTACCGCCTAAATCAAAAGAAAGATACCTACTTAAAATCATTGATACGACGACTCAGGTTTTACAAACTTTTTATTTTATTTTTAGTTTCCTCGTATTCGTAATAAAAAGCACAGTGTTTACCTCGGGGTGAAAGTAACCCATTTAACCCCTCGAATTATTCTCAGGACGAAATGAGTTACTTTCACCCCTAGTGTAACAATGTACTATTGTATAGATAATCACGTGTTTGAAGCCTTTTTGACTTTGATTCCTCATTTATTTTAGATGAAATCAGCTACTTCTTAATTGTGAGTGGCTGTCAAATCTTGCTGAACCTTTAAGATCATCAAAGCTGGCGTTTTATAAGCCCCTCAGGCTTGATGTCTTATACGACGATTTATATCTTGAGAGAAAGATTCTGCTACTGTAATAATACTGCTAAATCCTAGTGTACGAGTACAAGAGTAGGAGTTTTGGTTAAGGGTGGAAATCATTCAATGACTTTTCCCGCTCATGTGTCAGACTTTTACTGACTAAGACCACACCTGTGTCCTTCACTTGCGCTTTGCGTTGTAGGAAAAAAAATTCATCATTTAGATTCCGAATAAACGTGCAAGACCTACACCTTTCAAATACCGTCTATTACGAGACATAGTAGAAAGACAATGATAGCGCGAACCGGCGCGTTCGCTTGGGATTTAATGAAGGTAGGCTACAGCTCAAGTAAAATAGCAGTTTTTTAAATCCTTCAATATAATATCCACAACATATCTGTAAGTGGCGTAACTATACCATCTGAGGCCCGTGGCAAAATCATTAGATGGGGCCCCAGGAAAAGCGTCCACTTATTAATTTAATTTTGATAAATCACTGAAGTACAGATGTAAAATATTCTTTCTTATTAATAAATCGGTAAGTCTCCAATACACAAGGATTTTTATATTTCGACTCTGAACGTAGGCTTCCTAGTGGCGTATTAGAATTAGAAATTGATCCTTTTCTTATGAATGCGTTTAATAAATCTTATATAATTGATTTGAATTTGTAGATTTATTTCTTCTGAACTCAAGGTCTCTCGGACCGGGGGCCCCACCGGGGTAGGGGCCCGTGGCATTTTGCCAGCCTTGCCACCCTATGGTTACGCCACTGATATCTGTGTATCTAAATAAAGGTCTAGATAATAATATTTTGGAAACACAAATATGTTACATATGTAACATCGTCATAATCACGTATGAATTGTTCATACGTGATTATGACGATGTTATGTTGTATGGAAATGTATTTCAGTGTGACCACTCTTAAAATCATTGTTAATAGGAGGCACAGGTGTGTTTTTATGGCTTCTTTAGTTATAAATTTATATGTTTGATTTATGAGAACCTACATTAAGAAAGGCCAAAGCTCCTGCAAAATAGCAGAAACCTAGATAATATTATCTACAACATATTTGTGTACCTAGAGAATATAATAATATTTTGGAAAGACAATTATGTTACATATCTATATAACATCGTCATAATCACGTATGAGCATTTGTATGGAAATTTATATTGGGTTGACCGCTCTTAACATCATTGTTATAACAAGCACAGGTGTGTTTTTGTTGAGTAATTTGCTCAAAGCTACGTAAAAGTAACCAACAACACGAAAATTCGTAGAATCGTAACTAATTTGTTATAGTCCTACATTAATGTTTTTAGCTGTTTTTCGTTTATTATAAGAGATTAAACAAAAATACGGCACGTAAAATGTTTTTTTGGACTAACAAAACCTTATTGTTACTGAAAATATTTCAAAGTTATTTCAATTTTGTAGTCAGCCTATTTAAATTTTGTTTCATGGTGTATAATCGCTACAAATTAAACCTACTAGGATGTAATCTGATTTTTTTATTTACTCTATTTAAAAAAAAAAAATACAATTATATTACGTACACGGGTGGGATTCATCAGTGAATGACCTGTTGGTCTAGTGGTTAGTGGCCCTGACTGCTATGCCGGAGGTCGTGGGTTCGATTCCCACCCAGGACAAATGTTTGTGTGATGAGCATGATCATTTGTTCTGTCTGGGTGTAATTTATCTATAATATATATTTAGAAATATATAAGTATGTTTATCAGTTGTCTAGTACCCATAACACAAGCTCTGCTTAGCTTGGGACTAGACGGCGTTGTATGATAGTTGTGGAATATTATTATTATATTATAGTAAATATCTAACAGTTCCTTTGAGTTTCGTTTTTTTTCACAGTAGAAGGGAGTAATTTGACGATTTTGTATAATAAAAAAAGATAGATAAGATATAGGTACGTATTATTTAAGTGTAAGTTCATATATTAGGCACATTAAATAATGTTTGTTATGAATGCCCTGCACCCCTGCCAAGTTGATAATCTGCAATCGTTAACACTAGTCGAAAAACAATCAAATGTATGGGAATGACATCATCTCAACGTTAATTCACGTGGTCAGAACAAACTAATAGAAAATTCGTAGCCAAGTTCACATCGTTCAAAATGATAGAATGAATTTCTACAACGTTTAACGCTACATCCTTTGATAAACAAACCCTACATTGTAGAACGAGCGGCCGACTTAGGCGCGTCAACATGGCTACCCACTTATCGTTTTCTACAATTGCTGACACCGAAGCGTTACTGATTGGAGAACGGAATTCCACACGATACGGTTGTAACTTGGCTGGGGGGCTGAATTTAAAGAGAGGGTTCCTCTTTCCATTCCTCTGAGTCTCATGAGTCTTCATCGACCACATGCCGAACAGTTTATGAGCGTCAACCAGGTACACACTTCATACATTTTCCTTTTTTTAATAAGATTATTATTCCAACAATAATATTTAAGTATGAAATTTATTTTTATACAGAACCGAACTGATAAAAATCAAGATGACAACAATAAAGTAAAGAGTACAAAACAATAGATTTTTGTAAGTAGGTAAGTAAATATGTAGATCTAATAAGTATCATATACAACAAAAAGATCAAAACGTAGGTCCCGAAAAATGTCAGAGGACATCGCGACAGATCTAAGCAAAAATGTCGGGACGATCTTGACGCCAATCGACAGGGTTGGTTCCTTTTTGCCCAAAACTGGGCAAAAAGGAACAACCGGGAGGAACGGATAAACACTTCGTTTAAAATAGGTTTGACACTGAGGTTGGCATTGCGACCTCAAAAAAATACGCAATTTAAATTCGCTTAAAAATAATTGGTGCGCAGGCAATTGCTCAAAGTTCAGCGCGGTCAAGATATTTCGACCGTACTGTACCTACTAACTTTATTTTACCAATTACTAATTTTATCCACTGTCTATATAATTTCACAAAATCAAGTCTCTCGTGGTTCATCGTATATTATTAATACTGGAACATAATATATATCACATAATATAATAAATGATTATTATTATAACCTAAGTACCCTAAAATCTCATCAAAATGTATACCCAAGATAGATTCTCGTTTCAAACATTCATCCAAAAATAAAAGATAGATATCCTTCATTTCTCCTCGGTACCTAGACATCTCATATAAAAACTTTATTGGATAGGTCATAACGATAAATGTAATGACATTTTGTGAACCAAAATCGTGTTAAAACACTTTTGTGCAAAAAGAACTCAACCACCAAACGTGCAGTAAATCGTGATAATTTTCAAAGCTGTGTTCAGGACGTTATTAGTACAATACACAGCCTAGGTTACCATCAATAACTCAAATCTAAAACGGTGTTAATATACCCGTAGCCATTACCAAAAAAACACAACTCACTCGCGAAGGTGTTTCCTACAATCTGAATCAACATTTCTTCGAAAGATTGTTGAGCCATAATTTCCCAGCCAAATACATCTATGCCTTCGGTTATCATGAAGTTATGGACAGTGGCAGCGAGCAAGTATCCGCCCGAACTGCCGACAAATCTTTCGTAAGCCGGAGTATCGTATATTAACGCTGCACGACCCCAGTCGAATCTGTGGGTAACCGAAATAAGTTTAGAATATACTAGTGACATCGGTTATTGAGTAGCGGAACGAGCTTATCCGTATTTATAAAGTTTATAACAGCGCCATCTCTGTGCCATAAAATAAACGACACAGTTCAAACGAACGTGGAACGGCGCGTTTCTGTACTTACCGAAAGGTTCACTCGCTAGATGGCAGGAGAGAGATAATTCTAAACTTACTTGTGTATTTGTAGCCGAGGTAAAACTTCAAGTTCTCTGTGTAATTCTGGCCAGCGTCTGATGTGGTGTCCCACGGGGTGTAAAGGATCTCTTCCTTCTTCAGGAAGTTGGCGAAGGACTTCATCATGAGATGGCACGTTGACTTGCCGGCGACGTGCAGCTGTGACTCAGGCTCGTTGATGAGCAGCAGTTGCTTCCATTCGAAGCTAGATGGCGTGGAAATAAAAACGTGTTAGCAAAGCCAAACTGTGTAAAACGTGCTCGGAAACATCACAATAACATACAACACAATATTTTCTTATAAGTATCTAATACAATTACTTAACATTATAATAAACACAATATAATATATATAATTTCTAGGGCTTTTTTATGTAATAACTTGAAAAAGAGTTATTTATTTAAATAATCAATTTAAAAAAAAAAAAACGAGATCTATATGAAAACATCATAGGTAAAGATCTCATGTTTTTTTTACCATAACGTAGTATTTAGTTTTGTTTATTTAACCTGATATTTATCTACTATTTGTTTCAATTATTATGTGATAGCAAAAATGTGTCAAAAAGGAAACTACTCTCAGGATAAAAAGTATCTTATGTTCTATTCTATTCGTGTACCAAGTTTAATCGAAACACATTTATCCGTTCGCGCGCGAAGAAATAACAAAAGTTTTACAAACTTTCACCTTTATAATATTAGGTTGAAAGACATGTAATTTATTTTGTTACATATTTCCAAAATAAACACATTTTTTAGGGTTTTTTACTACAATCGGTAAACACAGAAGCCTTTTAGGATCACTTTTTTGTCCATTCGTCCGTCTGTCAAGAGTCAAGACCCTTTTTTCGTGAAGAGATCAAAATATAAATTATAATAATATGAATTTCATTTTCATTCACATGGTTTGCTGTAAGAAAACCCAGTTGTGGGTTATGTACATCAAATGTCCTGTTTTGTAGTTTGTAAAAAAATGTTTGTGTACAATAAAAAATAAGAATATAAAAAACTTCTTACAAAAAAAAAAAACCAACTTCAATGTTAAAAAACACTGAAAAGTATAAAATAATTTTAATTTCGGAAGTCGGTGTTTCTATAATAGATAGTTTTTTCTCTTCGTTATTTAACACCGACTTCCGAAATTAAAGTCATTTTGTACTTTTCAATGTTTTTTAACATTGAAGTCAGGTGAGCATACATTAAAAAAAAAACACATTCAGCCGAATATAGAACCTCCTCCTTTTCGAAATCGGTTAAAAATAATTATATAGTACTCACGGACCTAACATAAAGTGCTCACGCGTCCCTTGGAGCAGTAAACAAAATCTAACTTCGTATGCTACATAATATCTATATTAAAAGAAAAAAAAACTGGGCAAGTGCGAGTTGGACTCGCGCCCTGAGGGTTCCGTACAAATTTACCTATGTAAATAGTTCAATTCCGGAATGTAGTCACGGAAGATTATTCCAAATCGCAAAAAAAAAATTGTGACAAATTTACAATTTTCAGATTTATTCCTATACTTGTGCTATAAGACCTTGCTTTATGCCAAACAATAAAAACTTATGCGCCATGTCCGAGCAAAATGGCCGTACGCTCAGTATAATGCTGTGTCCACGCAAAATGCGACAAGTCCACAGCGCTGCGCAGGATTCTGGGTCAACGGGATGTACTCTATGAATTTTGATTTCCTCGAGTGTCGAAATGTACGTTTTTTGCCAAATAACCCGAAATATCTTATAACTCGTTAACTTACAAGTTTGATTTTTTTAGTGATCTTATAAGGGTTCCATTTTTCTTTGAGCTATGGAACCCTAAAAAAAGACGTTTATTCTTACCATACACATTCGTATACTACAATAGAAAAAAGGCTAAAAGCTTTTTGGCTTAGCTTCTAGCCTTTCTATTGTATACGAATGTGTTAGGCTAGGGAATAAGGCCATTTATGCTTCGTTTCCGTTAGGGAATCAAAATCCACAGTCCCTATACCCTGTTCACGTTAAGATTAGAAATTTAAAGAAAACTTTTTTACTATTTGTTCAACCGATTTTAACGTCTATTTCATATAGCATTAAAAGCAAAAAAGTGGTTACAATACCAACTATTTACTGCAGCCACCATTTGTCATGTTATAAAAGTCAAAATCTGTTGAAAGGACAGTAATAAAAGGTTTCTTGAAATTTCTAATCTTAACGAGAACAGGTTATAGAGTACTGACATTTGATTTTGATTTCATTTATTTATTATGATTTTAATGTTCATTTTAGATTTTATTTATTTATTGTGATGTTGATTTTAATTTAAATTTGATTTCTTTATTGTGATTTTAATTTATTGTTTTATTATTTTACTTTAAGTTATAATGTGAATTGATTTGTTTTGATTTTAATTTATATTTCTAATTGATTTATTTTATGATTTCACTGTTTTTGTTTTAATTTCATTTAGTTTCGTCTTGTTTTAATATGAGATTGTACTTACTGGCTATGGACTCTTGTCTGATAATAAATGATTTTTATTTTTATTTATTTATTATATCAAATAATGCAGTACCTACAAAAATTCAAAAGCCGCATAGTTATTTACATCACAAAATACTTTTCTAAGATGGTACGATTTTAATATCGACTGGTAAGTACATGAACGATTGTTTTTTTTTAGTTTATGTACTTATAACAACAAGATCTAGTAAAATGTAATGGCAAGAAATCACTTCACATTGCTAAAAATAGTAAATGATCACAAAATTAAATCTTCATGTAAATTATTCCAGATAAATCATTATAAAATACTGGCTTTTACCCGGGGCTTCGCCTGCGTGAAAAAATTTGCCTATGTCCGTCTCCAGGGTCCCAACTATCTCTGTACCAAAATTCATCAAAATCGGGTTTGCCATTTAGGCGTGAAGACGTAACAAACAAATAAACAAACTCACTTTCGCTTTTATAATATTAGTAAGGATAGACGGAACCCCGCGAAACGGGGCTACTATATCTGGGTGGTTATAAAAAAATAACCATGAAGGCTAATGTGGGAGCTAATCTAACCTAACCGATTTCTTTGTGTTAACCAAAAAACTAGTGAATTACCCGAAAAACAATAGTAAAGTTGCCTGAATACTAGATTTATGAAAAATCTGTGGGAAACTAACAGTCTAGCAAATATATCGTCTAATAACTTTTGAATCCTTTATATGACGTCAAATCTAATTATTTTAGAAATAGCATTAAAAAGCTATCATATGACAGCTCTGCACACTGGGGATTGCTGACTTATAGCTCTGTTTTAATATGGGCATTGTTCTTTGGTGATCAATTTACTTACAATTTAAAGTACAGTGTCAGTCATTACTAAAATAAAAAACTTTTTATAAAAAAAATATAACCGACTTCACTAAAAAAACACTAAAACGATCAAAATAATTTTAATTTCGGAAGTCGGTGTTTTTCGTTATTGTTTGTTCTTTATTTAACACCGACTTCCGAAATTAAAATTATTTTGATCGTTTTAGTGTTTTTTTAGTGAAGTCGGTTATATTTTTTTTATAAAAAGTTTTTTATTTCATACTTTTTAGTTGCAACACACTTACAGTCAGAGTACTTTTTTCTCATGTCAATTCCAATTAACTAAAAACCCTGTTAGAATACATCATTTTCATATGAAGTTCCCGTGTCTACCTTCCACCTTCCGGCTCCATCATCAGATCACTTCGATAGTACCTTATAGCCAAAGTGCATCTCATGACATTTCTAATAAGCCCAAACACGGGTAGGATACATTGATTAATTACGGAGTTCCGGTGCCTATCTTCCAGCTCCATCACTATCATCTGGTTACTCCGATGATACCATTTTCAACATAACTATTCAGAACTATTCATTTATTTGTATTGTCATAGTCGCTTAACTGTATTTTATTGTGATATTTGGTTGATTTCTGGTCTTCTTAACCAGTTCCACCTGATCAAATGTCACTTTTTGACTGTAAATGCTCAATTCCTTGATGAAAATATCAAAATGACTATATAGTTGCTTTTAATATTTGAGGAGTTCCCTCGATTTAGCCAAGATTCCATCATCAGATCCCGACTTGGTGACTATGGGACCATTTGGGAAGTATACTCTTTCCAACAAGAAAATAATTTTTCAAATCGGTTGGCAAGCGACGAAGTTATGCCCGAACATACATAAAAAAAAAAAAAAAAATACAAACATCCGAATTGAGAACCTCCTCCTTTTTTAGAAGTCGGTTAATAACTAGAACCATTGTAATTTTAGTGTTTTAATTTTTTTTTTTTTTTGGTTTTATTTTATTGCTGATCGGTCTGTATTTTAAGTAATGGAGGAAAAAAGATCATTGTGACTGTAGCGACATCTATGGCGCCACATAAGGACTACGGAGAAAGAACGAAATCCTGCATCGCGCAATCAAAGTTCTTCGCGCGATTTGAACATATACGACAGCCCGAAATCATCTACCGAGCAGTCGCCCACCAGACCATAACACCCGTCTGGTCGGAGGATCCTCCCTTTTCAACGGAGGTTTGCGGGACTTTACTCTCTGTTCCGCATACCTCCAAATGACCATAAAGACACTTTTTTTTTGGTGGTCATTATATTTATCCCCTTCTTTATTATAGCATAGGTTGGTACACCTTCATAATATTGAACAAAAGACACTGATAAGGAGTGACTAGCTTTTCGTACGTCACAAACCCTTGAGAATTTGGAAAGAAAGTGCCTGTTGCTTTAGACATGGGGTCTTGGGGAAAACCTTTTTGGCTTAGTAGGTACTTAGAAATACTTATGGTGACACTTATGTATCACAGGGGAGGATACTGTGATCGACTTATTGAGTAAGTGAGGACATACTTTTATTTATCATCAACGCGAGTATGGTTTAAAAGCTTGTTGTTTTTATTCAACGCAATATTTGATAAAGAGGCAATGCGAAAAAAGAGAAATAACGCCTGATTATAGTTGTTATTCCATCACTCATTCGAATATTTTACAAAACTTGTTCCAGGTTTTTTTTTAAATATTTATACGGTGAAAGAAAACATCGTGAGGAAACCGGCATGTCTTAGAACCAATAATTCGATGACATGTGACATTCGCCAAACCTCACTTGGCCTGCGTGACGGATTACGGCCCATTCCCCCTTCTAGAGAGGAGGCCTGAGTCCCAGCAGCGGGAACACTAAAAGACTGATTATGCTTATGCTTTAAATTTTAAAAGTTATGGAATATAAATTACGTGATTCAGAATTTCTATTAAATGTGCAAGGTACAGTTATATTTTCTTTACTTTTTTTATTTTTGTGAATACTTACATAATGAATGGTCAAAGTCAATGCAAAATAGTAGATCATATTCTATTTTTTAACCAACTTCGAAAAAGAAGGAGGTTCTTTGTTCAGCTGAATGTTTTTTTTTTGTTTGTTCACCGATATCTCGGAGTCATGTGGATCGATTTTGAAAATTATTATATGCAGCTTCATGCCTCCAAACATTTTTGAGAAAAAGGGTCTTAACAGACAGACAACAAAGTGGTCATATAAAGATTCTATTTTTACCAACTTAGGAACAGAAGCTGAAAAATAAACAAGAGGCTCTTTCATTCTCCTAATAAATACGAATATTCTACAGGCCCTTTGTACTTAAAGTAACAATATTTCTGCACATGTAACACTATGCTAAAATAACTATTGTTGACAAAACTCTACCATTTTCCTTTCTATTCATAGAAATTGTATTCATCAACTTATCTGTAAGTTGTCATTCAAATGTCCGAAAATAATAAACATTTGGGCTTTCAGCCCTTATCAGATTTATCTATATTTATTCAGCCAAGTACGTACTTACGTATGACATGTACCACTTGACATTATTTTAGTTAGAGTATCGTCTTTTTTTTGAGGTGGAAAATTATCTAATGACTTTTCCTGCTCTAGGGCGGAGCGAAAGAGCGTGCCAGACTTTTTGACTAAAAGCCACTTTTTGTTCCTTTTTGCGTTTCAGGATCCCAGGTTTCTCTTTCAGAAGTCAATACATGGCCCCGGTAAGCTTCGACTCGCAGTCTCCAAAAAATTAACACTGTCAAATACACACGCACCCAGGTTGTGAGTACATACTAATTGAATATATATAAGTACTCAGGGAGAGTACTTATCTACGTAAAGGGGCAACGAAAAAGCCGACGAACTTGCACGGGCTGGGGCTCAAGGTCATCAGATAGGACCAGAACTCTTCTGTGGTATCTCAAAGAACCAGGCCATGCAGACCCTTAAGGGCAACTTATTTGGCGATTCAAAAAAGCACTGGTTGGTACAACCAGGTCTGCTACACGCCAAATCTCTTATAGAAGGCTACTCACAAAAACGAACTGCCGAGCTTCTTGAGCTTAGCAGGACGAAATTCTGTGCGATAGCCCGCGCCTTAACCGGCCACTGCAAACTAAACAGGCACCAATTTCACATGAAACTGAGTGACACTGATGTTTGCCGGTGCTGCAATCACAAGCAAGCACCTTTTGTGTGAATGCGGGCCCCTTATCCACAAACGCAGTGTCCATCTGGGCCGACACATTATTCGCCCGGAGGAGATTAAAACTCTAAAAGCTAAGAGTATTTTAAATTTCTTGGAAGCCTCCGGGCTAAAAGAGTTACTCTAACAAGGTGGCGAGTCACAATAGATCATTTAGGTCGCAGTGACTACATCCCCTACACTATGGGTGATGCATAGCCCCTTATCTTTTTTAAATAAATAATAAATAATATCTACGTATGAGCAAAACATTACAAAAGCAGTTCATTATCATAAAATTTACATTTCCCAGTAAATTAACCATGCATATAAAACGTTTTTATAATTACATAAATATTAAAGATATTAAAATTACACTCTTGTTAACAAAATAGCAGTTTCTACCCTTCATTTTACTCAACAATAATTTTTCATTAAATATTCTTCTCCGAATTTAATAATTCCTTGTTATTTCAATTTGAACCGTTTTATCCCATTTTAGGAATCGTTTTGGACTGACACAGAACAGTTATAATATATAATACATAGACATATATTCTATATATATCACCAGAAAAATAACCCAACCGTGACCTCACAATTTTTTTTTACAGTTGTGCAGACATTTGAGGTACAAAACTACACCATTTTTACATCACAATAATAAATACTTAGTAATTAATTTTTGAATAATTTAAACAGCCGCTGTGTCTTAGAAATCCCGCCAAAAACTTATAATATTGACACCATTTTTTAAATGCTACAGATTTACTAATAAACTATGTAACCATAACAAACCAAATTTTAATTATTTACTTGCTTTTCCGTACTTTTCAAAATATAAGTTTTGGATGCCGTATTTAGTAATGTTCATTCAGGCAAATCAATCGATATATGTTTCATCAAGGTACGTTTTTATTAATTTTTTGTAGAATGTGAAAGAAATACAAATGACTACTGGACAATTGACTAAACAAAAAAAAATTACGAATTATTAAAATAATTAAGTATGTAATCAAAGTAATTTCTTGGCAGGATGATAAACTAAGTACGTCAATTTGCTGATATATAGCTATTTCATTTAACTTCATGAATGCAACCAAACAGTTTATTCAATTGATAGCAGTAAAAGATTCACAAACCATTTTCAAGCTAGAAATAGGACTAATTAATTCAAAAATATAATGAAAGCAGTAATTTATTTAAACCTACTGAACATTTAAGTATTACTCCTTATTCAGAACACGGACGGTATAAATAAAAAGCAAAATTAAATTAGCACTGAAGTTAAGTACCAAGAACAAGAATTAAACACAATAAGACGGATTTAAAAAACTTGTTTTACATCAATAATGGACATTAATGCAAGACTGTAGGAGGTTTTTGCAGGGGTTCCACTCTCGAAGGAAACACACACGAAGTTTTCAGGAGGTTGTATTTCAGCAACAGTTACAGGTGATGAGATGATAATTATTATAATCGAAGGTGATGAGATGATGATAAGCGAAGCCCGAAGGTTGTTTTTGGATGAGAAGATAGGGATAGTCCCGTCGACCAAGACCTTAGGACGAAGGTCGGGGAATGAAGTCCCTCTATCCAAAAAGTTTCCTGATGGAATTTGCTTAGCAACAATTATCAGAGGTGTCTCTAGTAATCTTTCCAAGTAGGACGAGATTCCAGAATGCACTCCCTAGGTAGTTGTGATCAAGGAAGTTCACTGATCTAGCGAGGGTCATTAAGTCACGGAGAATCTTAACACCGCGATTCAGAAATGCGCGTCATAGGCACAGCGCCATCTAGTGGAAAGCGGCGGAACCTTTTTTACAAACAACTGGATCAATGAACTTTTGTTACTTGTATATCTAATACATGATAGGAGGTGTACTTAATAAATGTTTAAACTAAACGTATGTTACAATCTCCCCCTCAGTCCTCAAAGACGTCTCGGCGTGGTGGACTGGATAGTGAAATTATTGTTTTCTAGGGCGTCCACGTCCTCGTTTGGACCCCGATGAAGGCTTGCTGGCAACCTTCTCATTTCTTGGTCGTCCTCTTCTTCGAAGTGGTTGCACAGGTTCGGGAACTGTTTCGAGGCTTTCACCTTTATATGGAGTCAAAGCGGAAACATGATAGAGGCCGATTGGGTTAGTAGGATCATTTGGAGAAGCTACTTTAAAAGAGGTGGGCCCATGTTTATTGAGGATGACGTATGGTCCATCTCTACGTGGCGCAAATTTGGCGGTTACACCTTGAGCTCCCTTGCTCACGGGGTGTAGGTTAACAAGTACCAAATCGCCAGGTTGATACTGTGGATGTTCACGCCTATGCTTATCAACATATGCTTTTCGTGACTCCTCCTTCATTTCTTGTACTTCTCTCGCCTTGATTAAGGTTTCCGCTAGTTGTACAAGTTTTGGAGTTATCTCTGGTATTATATTTTCAGAAATCACTATATTTCGAAAGTCAACTTCGTTGTCATGTGGGGATCTTAGTTCCCTTCCGAACGTCAAATACGCCGGGGTTTTACTTGTTGTTAAACCGGTAGTACTATTCATAGCGAAACGAATCGCTGGTAAAAGTTCTGACCATACATTATGTTTCCCTCTTTGTACCATTATAGCTAGTTGGGTCTTTAAGTCGCGATTCTTGCGTTCGACAGGATTAGCTTCAGGGTGATACAACGGGGTATACTGGTGCTTTATGTTCAGGCTGTACATAACTTGCTGCATTACAGCACTCACAAACTGAGTTCCATTATCACTTATTACTCGGCGCGGCATCCCATATCTTAGAAAAACTTCGTTGATCAGAGTCATTGCACAAGTTTCAGCGGTGGCGGTAACTAAAGCGAAAAGCTCCACCCAACGGGAAGCGACATCCTCAACGATTAATATCCAAGTTTTTCCATCTTCTGTTTGTGGTAGACGTCCAAACAAATCAAAAGAAACTACTTCAAATCGTTGGCACATGCTTGTAGTTTGCAGTAATCCAGCCGGTTTTTGATTACAGGGTTTATACCGTTGGCACTCCAAGCAATTCTTCACGTAACTTGCAACATAGCTACGCATCCCACTCCAATAGTATCTGTTGGCTATCTTCTTGTAAGTTTTCTCAGCCCCATAGTGTCCTGCTAATGGATCATCATGGTAGGCACTGAGAACGTTTGCCCACTCGTGACTGGGTACCACGAGTTGCGCATCATCAGCTTCGCAATCAGGATGTAATCTGTACAGCATACCATTATTCATAAGGTATCCTTTGTTACTCCAGTATACAGCATCCTCTGTTCCATTTGTTTCCTCTAAGGCTCCTATTATTTTCTGAATTTTGGTATCCTTCATTTGTTCTTCTCGGATTTCTTTAACACTCCTCGTGGGCATATCCACGATTATAGAACATATCTCACAGGTAGTGGTATCCTCACAACACGGTGGTCTTGACAACGCATCAGCCACAGTATTCAGTTTCCCAGGTTGGTAGTTAATATTAATAATGTTGAAAGTTTGGAGTTGTAATGCCCATCTAGCCAAACGTCCGGTTGGTGATTTCAGGTTCATTAACCATTTTAAAGCTTGGTGGTCAGTTACCACAGTCACAGGTTGACCTTCAACATATGCTCTAAATTTATTTAGTGACCAGATTACGGCTAACGCTTCTCGTTCAGTAGTGGAGTAATTTTCTCAGCGGTCGTGAGCAATCTACTCGCATATTCAACGGGATGCTCATCTTCCTTCTCCCCCTGGACCAGAACTGCTCCAAGCGCATAGCTACTGGCATCAGTCTTCAGAATGTAGGGCTTGGTTTCGTCGGCCTGCCGCAACACAGGGGCAGTAGTTAACCGGGTTTTAAGCGTGTTGTAGGCCTCTTCCTGTTCAATATTCCATACCCAACGGGCTTCCTTCTTTGTTAATTTCGTAAGGGGCTGGGCTATAGCGGAGAAATTTTCAATAAAACGTCGGTACCAAGAACACATTTGTAGAAAAGATATGAGATGTTGAAGATTCTTGGGTTTTGGCCTTTCTAAGATAGCTTTGGTTTTATCTGAATCTGGCTTTAGTCCTTCAGGTGTTATGATGTGACCTAAGTATTTTATCGACGAGCAGAAAAATCTACATTTATCTTTGTTTACCGTGATGTTATATTCTCTCATCCTTTGTAATACGTCCTTCAGGTCGGAAAGGTGGCTTTCAAAGGTGCTGGAGAATAGGAGCAAGTCATCCAGATAGGCCAGCATGTTAACATGCTCTAGGGTAACACGGAATCTATCGACAAGTCGCTGGAAGGTAGCCGGTGCATTGCGTAGGCCAAATGGCATCCTCTTGAACTTGTATAGACCAAAAGGGGTGATGAATGCTGTTTTCTCTTCGTCTTCTTTCCTGATCCTTATTTGCCAGTAACCAGCTTTCAGGTCGAGTGACGTCATGTAAGGCGTTGGCTTCGCAGCGTGCAATAAGTCGTCTATTCGTGGAATAGGGTAAGTGTCGGGCACAGTGATAGCGTTTAGACGTCGGTAATCGATACATACTCTAACCTTTCCATTCGGTTTCGGTACCATGACCACTGGCGAGGCCCAGGGCGAAGAGCAGGGCTCAATAATAGCCTTCTCCATCATTTCATGTAATTCCGCTTTAAGGATATCTTTCTTTGTTTGAGATAATCTGTAGGGAGGTACTGATATTGGAATATCGTCCTTTGTCACGATGCAGTGCTCCCCAAGCAAGGATGGTTTGTTGTTATCAATAAAAACATCTTGATAGTCGACAAGTATTTTATTCAACATTGCCTTTTGGCTATTACCTATATCAACACTACAAAAATGATAATCACCATCAGAGTCCGTAGGTTCGTTTGCGCTGGGAAAAAGGTGGCTTGAATGCGGTGATAATGTTACTTCCGCTTCTTTGACATTTATTTCCGCATCACGCATCATAAATTCTGCGAAAGCAGGTAAGTAACCGTCGAAGACCCTTTTTGCTTTCTTAGCAGGTGACAGCTGGAGTGGTATCAATTTATATCCCGGGGAACCCTCGGGAAGAGCGGCAGCACTTGAGGATGCAATAGCCGCTGAAGGCATTCCTTCTGTGGTATCCAGAGCAACACTGACCGAGTTGCTATTTGTTGGTTCAAAGGTCACGAAGTCCTCCTCATATAGCTCATAGGTCGAGTCGGCGTCAAGGAATTCCCAGGTAAACTGAGGAAGGTTGAGTACCATTTTTGCGTCTTGTATAAATCCGACGCCTAGTAGGGTTCGGTTGTCCCTTGAATTCGGCAACACAATGAAGCTGGTCGGAATGATGCGGTCCTCTAACTTCACAGTAACGGTTATCTTCTTAACTCGTTGGTTTTTCCCGATGCCATCTGCCAGAGTGATCTTCACTATTTCTTCGTGGAACTTGTGTCCCTTGTTCACCAGCTGTTGATACAACTGATACGATGCGATGCTGGTCTTCGCACAACTATCGACGTATGCCACCCCTTTAATGCCATCTATCTCAATGAAGACAATTGGCCTGTTTCTTACATCCGTTTGGACGTCAACCGGACAGAAGGCTAGGTTTGTTGATGGCAGTGACCGTTGTTTATTGGCGCAGCATGTTGGGCAGCTACTGCGAACTACACCGGGCGTACCACAGCCGTAACAGGTCACTTTGGGTGCGGATGGAGATGGAGCCTGCGTCGTTTTGGTAGTAGCTATTTTAGCTTGACTCTCAGGGACGGGCTCAGTTGCCTCTAGTTCTTGCTGTTTCTTCTTCAGCTTCCTACATTTTTCGGTAGTATGGCCTGAGAAGTGACAGAACCCGCACTTCACCTTGGGTTTCACGGTCGGGTTTGGCTTAGCTTTGGCTTCCTTGTCACCGTCATTGGGTTTGTCGATCCACATCTGTTCGATGCCCCGAGCTGCTTCCAATAACTCGTCGTAACTTTTAACCGAGTTGCGCGGAATTTTGTCACGTATTCGGTGTTTCAGTTGGCCGTATATCATGTGAAGTTGATGGGTTTCCGGTATTTCGGGTTCCGGAAGTTGAGCAAAAAGCATTCGCTTATGTGCGATGAAGCTTTCAGTAGTTGCTCGTGGGTCTTGCTTTTCCGTAACGATCTCCTGGAATACCACATAAGCTGGTTTCCTTGGGGCAAAAGCATGACGGAGACGCTCTTCGAAATCCGCCCATGTGGAGACATGCTTTTTAACTCCCTGCCACCACACTGCAGCTTCACCCTTGAGGAGTAGTGGTAATCCAGTGAGCGCTTCTGCATCACTTACATTTTCGATTTGTTTAAATACTGTTACTGCCGCCAGAAAAGCTTCCGTCACTTCGGAGTCCTTGGTCCCGTCGAATTCAGCTTTACAGGTTGTAAACGAGCCGTGTCTTCCTGATGAAAGCTTCGACAGCAGCGCCTCGAACTGAGTATCGGACATGGTCACCGACATCTCTGCTTTTCTTTCTGTAGCTGGTGTCGTTGTTGTTCGTCCGTAGCGTGTGACGTACTTTGGTTTCTCTTCGGGCCCACAGTTGGTCGCCAGATTGTAGGAGGTTTTTGCAGGGGTTCCACTCTCGAAGGAAACACACACGAAGTTTTCAGGAGGTTGTATTTCAGCAACAGTTACAGGTGATGAGATGATAATTATTATAATCGAAGGTGATGAGATGATGATAAGCGAAGCCCGAAGGTTGTTTTTGGATGAGAAGATAGGGATAGTCCCGTCGACCAAGACCTTAGGACGAAGGTCGGGGAATGAAGTCCCTCTATCCAAAAAGTTTCCTGATGGAATTTGCTTAGCAACAATTATCAGAGGTGTCTCTAGTAATCTTTCCAAGTAGGACGAGATTCCAGAATGCACTCCCTAGGTAGTTGTGATCAAGGAAGTTCACTGATCTAGCGAGGGTCATTAAGTCACGGAGAATCTTAACACCGCGATTCAGAAATGCGCGTCATAGGCACAGCGCCATCTAGTGGAAAGCGGCGGAACCTTTTTTACAAACAACTGGATCAATGAACTTTTGTTACTTGTATATCTAATACATGATAGGAGGTGTACTTAATAAATGTTTAAACTAAACGTATGTTACAAGACTTAATTCAATAAAACAGTCTTTTTTTTTCAAATTTTGCGTTGACAGTTTGGACTGGGCATTTTTGTCAAAATTTGTAAGTGGAAATTCATGTTCTTGGGCATTAACCTGGGCATTAGCATTGTGTTGCAAAAAAAAAAAAAAGAAACAAAAAAAATTAAATGTTAGTCTTAAGTTTGCGCCTTTTCAGGCAAATAATATGTTTTTCGTTCTTTTTCTTTTCTAATTTTTTTTTTAATATCCTCCAACTTTCTAAATTAATTTACCTGGGAAGCTAGCATAACATCCGTATTCATATGTAATGAAATGACCTCCTTGGAAATGACATTTCATTAATTTAATTTTTAAGCTGTGAATACGGGGTGACGTATCATTCAATGACAGATGATGTTTAGATTATTTTGTGCATTTTATTGTTATAAAAACTTGTAGAGAGATAATTAAAGGGATATAATTAAGGAAGCGATATTAGTGAACTTTAAATGTCGTTTCTTTGTTTTCAGGTGAGATAAAAGTGTAATTTTAGTTAAACGATAATTGTTATACTGTAAAAGCATGTTGAATAAAACAAATCTTTGTTTTCAGAGAAACAATTTGTGGTTTATTTCGAAAATCCTCAATAAACTACCTTATAAAACGACATTTTTGTTAACTAAAAGAAGATGGGACCGGCTGCAATTTGAGTTTACGATGATAGCTTCAAATGATGGCAAATCAAATGTATTAGCCATAACCTCAATATCTACAGAAGAAGGAAAATGTTATGTTTTACCTGATGAGCTGAAGCCGGTGATTCATCATACATATATTGTCAAAATGAATACTTTCTCAAAAATAAAAAATAGTATAAAAAAAAGATATCAAAGTAGAAAAATATGGATAAAATTGGATGAAGATCTTAAGAAAACATATAGAGATGAGGAAGGTAATATGCAATTTTTAGATCAATATTTAGAAGAAATGAGCACAAAACAACCAATAGACATAAACGACAATTTCCAACATATCTTGGAAAAATTAATAGAAACTACTACAAAGAAAGAAAATCAACATAACCTAAAACATATTTCAGAGAAATTTATTATTGAAAAATTCACAAGCAAGAACCCTAATGCAATGCAATGGATTGAGAATTTTGAAAAGGAGTGTGAGCGCTTTAATATATCAAAAGATGAAACAAAAATAGATATATTGAGATTATTTTTAGAAAAATCTTGTTTGGATTGGTATAGCTCGATGGCCATAAAACTAACAATAAAGGCTGAATGGAATGAATGGAAAGACAAATTTTTAGAAACTTTTAAAAACCGAGGATGGGACAAAGTCACATATGCTCTCGCATTTAGATATAAAGAAGGACTACTAATTGATTACGCTATTAGAAAAGAAAGGCTTATGCTAGACATAAACAAATCGATAGACTCCAAAACAATGATAGATCTTATTGCAACAGGTTTACCTGGGTTTATCTTAAATAGGTTAAACAGAGATGAACTCAATGACACTACTGATTTGTTCAATGAGATAAGAAAATATGAAGGTATGATGTACAAGAAAAACTCAAGTACAATAAAGAGTTGTACATTCCATTATAAAAATAAAACTAATGAGAAGAATCCATGTAACACTTGTGAATCTTTGGACAAAGGAATTAGATATCATCCGGAAGAGTCATGTTGGTTCAAAAAAAATAAAAATGAATCTGAAAAAGTTTTTAAACCCAGAAATGTAAATAACAACTCCATTATTGAAGTAGATATAAATATAGAGAAAAAAAACGAGTAAGTACACCATTAATCAAAATCAAGCTCTTATTAGAAAATAAACTAGAAGTGAGCGGCATTTATGATTCAGGCTCACAGATCTCTTTAATAAATTCAAGACTGATTAAAATAAAAGAAAAAAGGACAATGAGAATATAGCATATATAAAAACGGTTAATGGTGTGAAAAAAACAGATGGCTTGATAACAATAAAAATAAAAATATTTGATTTAGAAGAAGAGGTGGATGTATACATAGTAGAAAATGAATATTTTGATGATTTTATAATCGGATTGGATATGATAAAGAAATTCAAACTAACCCAAAACGAGGACTTGCGGATAGAACAAAAGATAAGAACAAATAAAATAGATGAAATGTCTAAAGATAACAGAAATGAAGAAAAGAATATAAAAACATTAGCAATAAATTTTAATGAACACATAGAAACAGAAGAGTTTGTAAGTATGACAGACCATTTAGATAATGAAAAGAAAATTGAGATCGAGAAAATAATAAAGGAATATAAAACAATTTTTGCAAAGGACAAATATGATATAGGAACAGTTAGAGATTATGAAGCTCACATAGATTTACTAGTAAATAGATACTGTAGTAAAAGACCATACAGATGTACAATAGAAGATAAATTAGAAATTGAAGACCAAATATCCATGTTACTAAAGAATAATTTAATAGAAGAATTCTACAGTCCTTTCGCTGCTCCAGTGACATTGGCATTAAAAAAGGGTGAAAATAGGAAATCCCGCTTGTGTATAGATTTCAGGGAACTAAATAAAATTGTTGTTCCACAAGCTCAACCTTTTCCGTTAATAGATGATTTGATTGTTAAAACTAGAAATTGTAAGTATTTTACTACACTGGATATAAACTCAGCATTCTGGGCGATACCATTACGGGTGGAAGATAGATATAAAACAGGATTTGTCACACAAGATGGCCACTTCCAGTGGACCTGCCTTCCCTTTGGTTTGAAAACATCACCAGCAATTTTCCAGAGAATTTTAAGCAATATTCTAAGAAAGCACAATCTCACAGGATACTCCGTAAACTATATTGATGATATTCTGATATACTCGAACACCTTTGAAGAACATATAAAACACATAAGAAATGTATTAGAGGCAATAATACAAGAAGGCTTTAGATTGAAGTTTACGAAATGTAACTTTGCTTCAGACTCAGTAAAGTACCTCGGCCATGTAATTCAGAACAATTCGGTAAGACCACTAAAAGACAATTTGATCTTGATAAGACATTTTCCAACTCCTAAGACACAAAAGAATATCAGACAATTTTTGGGAAAAATTAACTTCTACCATGAATACATACCAAGAAGTGCAATTATTTTAGACCCATTACATAATTTATTAAGAAAAAATGAAAAGTTTGTGTGGTCAGACAAGTGTGAAGAATCATTTAATCAAATAAAAAGATATTTATGTTCTCAACCTGTGTTGGAAATATTCGACAAAGACTTACCAATAAAAATCTTTACAGATGCATCTTTAGAGGGTATCGGGGCAATATTAAAACAGACTCAACTAGACAGTAAAGACAAACCGGTGGCATATTTTTCAAAAAAACTAAACGAATCTCAAAAACGAAAAAAGGCCATATATTTGGAATGTATTGCTATGAAAGAAGCAGTTAAATACTGGCAACACTGGCTAATTGGAAAACATTTCACTATTTACTCAGACCACAAACCTCTAGAGAACATGAATATTAAATGCAGGACAGATGAAGAATTGGGTGACCTCACATATTACCTATCTCAATATGACTTTACAGTAAAATATATACCTGGTAAAGAAAATATAGAAGCAGACTGTTTGAGCCGAAACCCTGTATTAGAATCAGAAGATAACAAGGAGGAACTATTAAAAATAGTTAATTTAATACAAATAAAAGATATAGTTGAAGACCAAGAAAAAAATGAAACAATAAAAGAAAAGAAACAAAATCTACTACATAAAAATAAAATCTATTATAAAAAAATAAAGAAACTTGAAAAGATTATACTCTCAGAAGAATTTAGTAAAAAAATTATAAAAAAGGTGCATGAAGATTTATGCCATATTGGAATCAGACAATTACAGAAAAAAATAAGTCCACTATATACAGCTAAAAACCTAACAAAAAATATCATAAATATTTGTAAAACATGCGAAATATGCATAAAAAATAAATCAAGATGTCAAGGAAAATTTGGGTTAATGTCACAACTGGGACCAGCAACAAAACCATTTGAGATAATGTCAATGGATACTATAGGTGGCTTTGGAGGATCTAGGTCAACAAAAAAATACTTACACCTTTTAGTAGACCACTACACAAGATATGCGTTTATTGTGACTTCAAAAACACAGAACGCAAGTGACTTTATAAAACTAACAAAGAAAGTACTCGA
Organism: Mythimna ferrago; assembly: GCA_910589285.2. Taxonomy (NCBI): domain Eukaryota; kingdom Metazoa; phylum Arthropoda; class Insecta; order Lepidoptera; family Noctuidae; genus Mythimna; species Mythimna ferrago. The sequence continues at coordinate 17,743,991 of OU342695.1, forward strand.
GACAGATGAGATTGGAATAATTCTGACAGACCAATATCCAGGCATCAATTCAATTTTCCTGTCGGGCAAAAATACATTCAGTACATTACCAAAGTCAACTACAGCATCAAATGTTCTACTGATGGTAGCACATGTGATGTGTCATTCGGTTCCCCTGAAAATAGTTGAGTTGAATGAATGACGCTAGCGCATGAGTGATCTTCGTGAACAGACGCTGTCAGTCGGGACTGGACATTACTTAATAACTTGGGATAACGGCAAGAGAACTATAGTGACCGAGAATCGCAACCCTGTAAGTTACTAATGGAAATACGTCTACGTATGTGCTAGAACTATATTTATTAAAAAAGAAGTGCTAAACACACGACACGTGCATGGAATCTACGCGGTGCTTGCGACTATAGACACCATCACTAATAATAATAGCTCCCGCACAATAAACACAAGTTTCGGCAGTTATATAAAGTCTGAATTGATAAAAATCATCCTTATCTGTGATAGTGATACGCTTCGTTTGTATATATGTACAGTTTTGACAATGCTACCTGTAGCAGTACTTACCCAATACCTGCTAAGGCATCTTTGTTTTCGCGGGCTACTGTGAAGCAGAACAAAAATATGGATGTTCGGATACCTCTTCTTTTATGCGCTTTCAAATGCTTGTCCTTTAAGTACTTTTTTATATTTATATTTTAGGTTATATTTAAAGGTTTTATGTACTACATTTGTCATTTTGCAATTATTTTAGTCTAATGTAAAAAAAAATATGATTTACTTGTAAATTGAATATATGCATAGTTTGCCTTATAATATTCCCAATGCTGGGACTCAGGCCTCCCTAGAAGAGGGAAAGACGTATGAATTTAAAGTATTCAAGAAGTAAAATATCACGCCTTGAATGTTATGTCGTACCTACGAAGTTCGCCGGATCAGCTAGTATAGAAAAAAAAAAAAAAATTTTGGCCGAAAAACTAAAGCCCGCCTATTGGTCACAACAAGAATCTATTAACCGCGTGGTGAAGTCTTAAAAAACCAGTCAAGTCACTTGGAACCCATGGCCTTACTGTTACAACCTAGAACCCCGAAGGGCTTGAAAATATAAACTCCAAATAAAACAAAAATTACTTAAAAGCCAGCCACAAAAGTGTCCATATTAAGCATATTGTGTGTTTATAAATTAACAAATAAATGAGGGTTATCCACTCCTGCACACCCTGTTCAAAAAGAAGCACCCCCATCTTCTTTATGGTCCACCATTACTACAACTCGTGCATCACTTTATTTAACTGCCCTCCAGACGGACGGCATTTATACTCCTAAATAGCCCATGTCCAGCCACGATCAGTGGAAATTGATGTACACAATGGCCTGCCATTTTCTCAGCTTACAATACGACTTGCTTACAAAAGTTACGAGATAAATAACGTTTTACTTTCAATCAGTCATTAACTTGTCTCGTTGGGTAAGGCTGTGTTTTCTGGCATAAGCGCCAGCGACGGCAACGTCTGTCTGGTGGCAGCGAAGTTAGGAAGTTCTTTTTTACATAGCATGGGTAGGATGACAACAGCAGCATACCAATGAAATTAAGATGCTAAGATGGGTGTGACTAGGCTTGACAGAGTGCGAAACGAACACATTCAAGAAAGCTTCAAAGTCGCACCAATCTCCGATAAGATGACTGGAAATTGCCTTCGTTGGTATGGACATGTCCAAAGACTTAGAATCACGTGGTTCAAATCGCCCTACGAATATCAGAACAAAAAAGCCACCATTGGCCTGATGGTCAAATATAGAGAGGGATCTCAAGAAACTCCAATTGATAACCCAAGATAGAGTCACTTGGCGCAGAAAACAGAGGAGATCTGACCCTAAATAATGACATCAGGGAAGAAAGAAGAAGACGAAGATGAGTAGGATGATAGCAGAACGAATATCTGTAAGATGACAGAAAAGGATAGGGTAAGGCAGCTGTCACCCACACTAATCTATATCAATTGTAGTGTAGGTTAACAGTCCTTCTGACCAAATTTCGGCTGTGGTAGCCGCCTCCTCAGAGACCTGCACGGGTGATATAATAGTGCACATATATGCGTAAACATACGAGAAGTTAGGTGTATCCAACACGACCACGATAGAAACCAAATAGACCAACATATTGACATACTTTCTGAGTTTTTTTTTTTTTCAAAAAGATCTTTAGAGGTTCGCGGGATAGGGTGTAAAGCCCCACATAGCATAGCATAATCAGCCTTTTAACTTTCCCACTGCTGGGACTCAGGCCTCTTTTCTAGCAGAGGGAATGAGCCGTAATTCACGACGCGGGTTCTTTGCGGGTTGGTGAATGTCACATGTCTTCGAATTTTCAGTTGTCGGACATGGCGGTTTCCTCACGATGTTTTCCTTCACCATTTTGAGAGCGGTGGTAATGAAATAAATTACACAAAGTCGCTTTACTTTACTACCTCATCATCATCATCAGCCGTTTTTTTTAATGTTCCCACTGCTGGGACTCAGGCCTCCTCACTACCCCACCAACTGTGTTCCCACGTTGTCGTCGTGGTGGGGCTTGCGTGTCTCAGTGACCTTGAGGGCTATGCCGGTAGAGCTACTCATGCCGGAAGACCTCAAGCGAGAGACCAGACCAAGAGGAACATATGGCGGAGTCCAGTCGGACCGCCCGGAGGGTGCGCTGTCCAGGAGCGCTGGCACAACAGCTGTTGACGCCTTCTGGATAGCGATGTCGGAGAGATAGGGTTCGCCTCCGGTACGTGTCTGTTCAGCAGACATGACCAGGATGGCGAACGTGTAATGGGGACCCCACCCCATTCAAAAAAGGCAAAGCTGTGTTCAGCACCAATATGAGCGCGAGTAGTCAAATAAATACTACCCCAGGAGGGTACCAGTTAGCTGGAGAATCCCTCCCCGAGCAGAGCTCGGGCTGCCCCTCGTATTCTGGGGGGGGCACCTACCGCCTCGGGTCTCCGGACCCTGTACCGTCCTACGTGGACGCAACGAGCCAGGGTGGCTCACGATTCGGCAGCGCGGAGTCCCTGGGACCAGTTCCCAGCACGTCCGCGGTGCCTGTGGAGGCCGGCCGTAGGTTCGGCCTCAGGGAGGTGAGTGAAGACGCGGCGTCGGATTCAGATGCCGCGTCTTCACTCAACTCAGACAGGAAGGAGGTGGAGGAGGTGCGGGAGCCCCTCCTTTCGATGGAGGTGGAAGAATCCGCATCCAACGGAAGGAGGGCGTTCATGCGCGCCATGCGCTCCGCGTCCGACGACGAGACGGGACCTGCCCGGAAAATCTCGTCGTCGGGGCGGGGTGCGGCCCGAAAGTCGGGCAGGGGGAGAGGGTGCGCTGAGGAAGCGTCTCGGCGACCCCAGGAGGTCGCGAACGACCAGACCAGCGCCGACGTCTTAGTGCCGAAGTTCCCTGGCGAGCTGCCAGAAGGCATGGAGCAGGCGCTGGCCAAGTTTCGGCAGGTAGTGGCAGCCGCTATCACAAGCGTGGCCAACAAGAGGGAGAGAGTGGCCAAAAAACGCTCCGTCGAGCTGGCCAACGCCTCGATTGAGGGGGCACTGGGGCTCGTCTTCGAGCCTTACGAGCGTACCCTCAGCGGGAGGTTTGGCCGGCTCGAGGCGGCCGTGGCCGCTCTCGAGGGCTCTCGTCCCGAAGGGGGGAGCAGGCAGGAGCAGGGCCGATCCCGGCCCTCGCCCCAGGCGGAAGGCGAGGTTGTGTCTCTGCTGCGGCAAGAGCTGGCTGCCTTCAGGGAGCAGCAGCAGCAGCAGCAGCAGCAGTTCCAGGGGCACATCCAGCGCCAGTTCTCCGTCCTGGAGGGCATCGTCCTGCGCCCCCCTCTCGCGGCCTCCGGCCAGAAGAGGACGGCGTCTTATGCCACCGTCGCCGCGGCTACGACGACTGCGGCGCCCAGGGCTGGCCCCTCGGGGCAAGCCGGGCGCGTGGCCGCGGCGTCGGAGCCTGCGAGGCCGGTCCCGGCGGCCAAGCAGCAGCAGCGGCAGGGAAAGTCTGCCCCTCCCCCAAAGAGCAGGGTGGCGGCTGCCACCAAACCGGCGGGTCCTCCCGCCGCGGCGGCGACTAGGTCGCGCCTGCCGCCTTCTCCGCCCGAAGACCCCTCGGCTGGCGCCGAGTGGACGGTCGTCGGCGCCAAGAAGAAGGCGAGCAAGGCGGCAAGGGCGGCCAAAAAGCGCAGGCGGCGACAGGAGCGCAAGAAGCGGGCCATGGCTGCTCGACTTCGCGCCCCGACTTCCGCAGCTGTAGTGATCACACTACAGCCAGCTGCGGAAAAGAAGGGCGTGAACTACGATGTAGTCATGGCGAAGGCGAAACAGGCGGTGGTGGGCCACCTCGACGAGTTCGGAGCCTCCGGGGGCTTCCGAATGAGGCGTACCGCGACCGGGGCCCGAATGTTGGAGGTCCCTGGGGCAGACAGCGGAGAGCTCGCCGACGCCCTGGCCGAAAGGATCAGGGCGTCCCTGGACGTCGAGGAGGCCCGAGTGTCCAGACCCACCAAAAGCATGGACATGCGCATAATGGGTCTGGACGACTCTGTCAGGGTGGAAGAGGTGGTGGCCGCCATCGTCAGGGCGGGAGGGTGCACGACCGATCAGGTCCGGGCGGGCACCATTCGCACTGACGGCACGGGCATGCGAGCCGTCACGGTGAGCTGCCCCGTGTCGGCGGCCAAGGCCATCACGGCCGAGGGCCGAAGGCTGTTGGTGGGCTGGGTTTCGACCCAGGTAAAGCTGCTGGAGCCCAGACCTCTGCGGTGCTACCGCTGTCACGTGGGGCACCACGTGGGGGCCTATTGCGCCGCAGAGGACCGCAGTGACCGCTGCCACCAGTGCGGACAGCCCGGGCAAGGCCGTTGAATGCCGTGCAAAGCCGCACTGCTACGCATGTGCGGCTGCAGGCAAGCCGGCCGACCACCGGGCTGGGGGCAGGTCCTGCGACCCCCCCGCCAAGACCAAGGGCAAAGTCAGGCCCATCCACCCTGACACCCTCACCGCAGCAGCCACCGTCTTGGCTGCCGCCGCTGTCGCCGCCGCTCCCGCCGCGGCGGTGCCCTCACAGGGGGCTCGGGAGGAGACTGTGATGGAATGTCAATAAGGACACCATTACGTCTCCTCCAGGCGAACATCAACCACTGCGCCCCCGCTCAGGATCTGTTGCTCCAGAGCATGGCGCAGTGGTCGATTAATGTCGCCGTCGTCTCCGAGCCGTACTACGTCCATCCCCGCTGGGTTCAGGACCTGGACGGCTCGGTGACGCTAATTTCGTCGGCCGCCGCCGGTACCCCGCCCCTCGAGGCTGTTGCGAGAGGACGGGGTTGCGTGGCAGCACGGGTCGGGGACATTGCAGTGGTAGGCGTCTACCTGTCCCCGACCAGAACTCCCGACGAACTCCATGTCTCCCTTATGGAGCTAAGTGTCGTCGTCGCTGGGTTTGGTACCCTCCCCGTGGTCGTTTGTGGGGACTTCAACGCCTGGAATACGGCTTGGGGTTCCCGGCGCACGAACATACGGGGTCGGTTGGTGGAGGACTGGGCCTTGGAGCTGGGCCTGGTCGTCCTGAACCGGGGTTCTGTCCCCACGTTGGTGCGGAGGCGGGGTGAATCAGTGGTGGACCTCTCGTTCGCCAGCCCCGCTCTGTCACCGCGTGTCGTCGACTGGCGCGTTATGGAGGAGGTGGAGACGTACTCCGACCACCGGTATATCCGGTTGGACGTCTCCGCCGAAACCTCGGCTGCGCCGGTCCGACAGAGCTCTTGCGGTCCGCGGTGGGCGCTTAAGCAGATGGACCGGGAGCTCCTCCTGGAAGCCGCGACGGTACAGGCCTGGGTGCAAGCACCGGACAGGCCTGTCGACATCGACGTCGAGGCGGAGTGGTTCCGGGAGGCCATGTCGCAAATTTGCGATGCGGCAATGCCCCGAGTCCGTCCAGGGCATGCTAAGCGCCAGGTGTACTGGTGGTCGCCGGAGATCGCTGCACTGCGCAACACGTGCAATCACGCGCGACGCCGGTACGCCAGATACTGCAGGCGCCGCATCCGCGCGCCGGATGCGGAGGCCAGAGAGGCGGAGCTGTACGAAGGTTACAGAGAGGCAAAACACACCCTCCGAGCGGAGATTAAGCGGGCCAAACTCGAGGCCCGCGACGTGTGGCTGGGGTCTCTGAACGCGGACCCGTGGGGGCGCCCGTACAAATTGGTACGGGAGAAACTGCGCCCCTGGGCTCCCCCGCTGACTCAGAGTCTCCGGCCCCAACCCGTGGAGGGTGTGGTGAGCGCTCTGTTCCCTGCGCGAGGGGAACACTCCCCCCCGCCCATGGCTCCGCCTCCGCCAGCGGTGTCTGACGCGGACCGCAATAGCGACGACGACGATAATGCTCCAGAGGTGACCGAGGCAGAGATGAGAGTGGCGGTGCAAAGGCTGAGTGCCAAGAACGCCGCCCCAGGACCCGATGGCCTGCCTGGGAAAGCCTGGGTCCTGGCCATGGAGGCTCTCGGGCCTCGACTGAGAGGGCTCTTCAGCGCATGCTTGGAGAGGGGCCAGTTCCCACTTCGCTGGAAGACGGGGAAACTGGTCCTCATCGCGAAGCCAGGGCGCCCTGCGGACTCTCCGTCCGCGTACCGGCCCATTGTGCTGCTCGACGAGGTGGGCAAGCTCTTTGAAAGAGTGATTGCGAGCCGCCTCGTCGCGCGCCTTTCACGGGTGGGGCCGGACCTTTCGGACGGACAGTTCGGCTTTCGCAGGATGCGCTCGACGGTGGACGCCATCATGCGCGTGCGAGCCCTCACGACGGGGGATGCGGTGTCCCAGGGTAGGCGTGTCGTGGCAGTGTCCTTGGACATTGCCAACGCTTTTAATTCCCTGCCCTGGAGTACGATCCGGAGGGCACTCCGGTACCACCGGGTGCCCGAATACCTCTGTCGAGTAGTCGAGGCCTACCTGTCGAACAGGTATATTGTCTACCCCGGTCACCAGGGAGACTGGAAACGTCGGGAGATGTCGTGCGGTGTTCCGCAGGGGTCGGTACTAGGGCCACCCTTGTGGAACATCGGGTACGATTACGTGCTGCGGGGCGACCTCCCTGACGGGGTCAGCGTGGTCTGCTACGCAGACGACACGCTGGTTCTAGCGCAGGGAGAGTCATACCGGGCGGCGGCCGCATTAGCGACACGCGGGGTTGCGATAGTCGTTGGTAGGATCCAGGAGTTGGGACTCGAGGTGGCGCTGCGCAAATCCGAGGCCATGTGTTTTCACGGTCGCGGCCGTCGGAACGCGCCACCGTCGGGTTCCCAACTAACGGTAGGAGGAGTTCGCATCGGCGTCGGGACATCGATGAGGTACCTGGGACTCATCCTCGACAGTCGATGGAATTTCGTGGAGCATTTCCGACGTCTGGCTCCCAAACTCAACCGGACTGGGGCCGCTCTCAAGCGGCTCCTGCCCAACCTTGGGGGTCCAGACGCCTCCTGCCGGAGGCTCTACGCGGGGATCGTTCGGTCCATGGCCCTCTACGGGGCGCCGGTGTAGGCGCCGTCGCTGCAAAAGCGACCGGCGGCCATTCTGAACGCCTGCCAGAGGGTCATGGCAATTCGGATGGTGCGGGGATACCGCACGATTTCCTGCGAAGCGGCGAGCCTTCTGGCTGGCCTACCACCGTGGGATCTGGAGGCAACAGTCCTTGCACACATGCACGACATGCGCGTGGAGATGCAACGCCGGGGTGAAAGTCCTCTGCCGCAACAGGTCACGGCATGGCGGACAGAGCTCCGGCGGGATCTCATGGTGGAATGGCGTCAGCGACTATCGCAACCCCGTCATGGGCACGCCACAATTATGGCGATAAGTCCCCTCTTTGAGGCGTGGCTGGAAAGACCTCACGGCGTCCTAACCTTCCGCATGACACAGGTCCTCACCGGAAATGGCAAGTTCGGGAGGTTCCTGTTCCGAATTAAAGCGGAAGTGACGCCCGGGTGTCGCCACTGTGCGGAACGCCCGGAGGACACGGTGGAGCACACAATCGCGGTGTGCCCTGCTTGGGCGGAGCATCGCCGTGCCCTCGTGGGGGTGATTGGGGGGCCTTGGTCGAGGCCATGGTCCGGAGCGAGGAGGAGTGGCAGGCGGTCGCCGACTTCTGCGAAGCAGTAATGCTCGCTAAGGAGGAGGCCGACCGCATCAGGCAACGGCGCCCTCGCCGCCGCCGGGATTCCGATCCCGATTTCCAACCACCGTAGGCGCGGGCTTGCGGACAGTGAGCAATGGGTAGCTCGCTGTCCGGCCGTCCGGTAACTGTCCGGACCAAGCCCAAGTCGTCGAAGGCGCGCGCTGTTCCCGCGCGCCTCAAGGAGTTGTCAGCAACAGCAGGGGCCCAGCCGGGTCGAAGCCTACCGGGGCCAGGGTTATCCGAAAGGGCGCTCGAGCCCCGGTATGAAGGCTTGAAGGAACGGGATGGGTTTTTTAGTCAGTAAGAGTCTGACACTATCTCCCGCTCCGCCCAAGAGCGGGGGTTGTCATAAGATGATTTTTCCCATCGAAAAAAAAAAAAAAAAAAAAAAGGCCTCCTCTCTAGGAGAGGGAATGGGCCGTAATCCACCACGCGGGCCCAGTGCGGGTTGGTGGATGTACCATGTCTTCGAATTTTCGGTTCTAGGTCATGCCGGTTTCCGCACGATGTTTTCCTTCATCGTTTTGAGAGCAGTGGTGATAAAATAAATTAAACAAAGTAATGCGCCTGGCAGGGTTTGAACCCGCAACCTACAACTCGTAAGTCGGAGCCATTACCACTCGGCCACCACTGCTCCCACTACCTGGCAGGGTTTAAACCCGCGACCTACAGACAACTCGTAAGTCGGAGTTTTTGTGAGTCTATTTCTTTCCATTCAAATGGATCTTTAGAGATACGAGAAAGAGGGTGTAAAGCCCCACATACCCTGTTGGAAAGAAAGGATCCTCTGAATACAAGACGGATATTGTGCGTGATCCGGGCATCTGCACAATAGTTGATTTCAGGCTATTGTATATTATGTTCTGATGGGCGGAGAACTCTGCATCGCGATGCAGGTTTTTAAACTTTTAGTTAATATGTGGTCATATTGATGGCACTACAGATCACCAAGAAAATAAACACAGAAATAATTTAAGTTACAATATCACAAATGGCTTTTTCACGTCCAAACTTCGAATTATCTACACTAAAGAGACAGTGGAGCACACAATCGCGGTGTGCCCTGCTTGGGCGGAGCATCGCCGTGCCCTCGTGGGGGCATCTCCTCTGAATACAAGACGGATATTGTGCGTGATCCGGGCATCTGCACAATAGTTGATTTCAGGCTGTTGTATATTATGTTCTGATGGGCGGAGAACTCTGCATCGCGATGCAGGTTTTTAAACTTTTAGTTAATATGTGGTCATATTGATGGCACTACAGATCACCAAGAAAATAAACACAGAAATAATTTAAGTTACAATATCACAAATGGCTTTTTCACGTCCAAACTTCGAATTATCTACACTAAAGAGACAGTGGAGCACACAATCGCGGTGTGCCCTGCTTGGGCGGAGCATCGCCGTGCCCTCGTGGGGGTGATCGGCGGCGGAGACCTCTCGCGCCGGGCCTTGGTCGAGGCCATGGTCCGGAGCGAGGAGGAGTGGCAGGCGGTCGCCGACTTCTGCGAAGCAGTAATGCTCACTAAGGAGGAGGCCGACCGCATCAGGCAACGGCGCTCTCGCCGCCGCCGGGATTCCGATCCCGATTTCCGGCCACCGTAGGCGCGGGCTTGCGGACAGTGAGCAATGGGTAGCTCGCTGTCCGGCCGTCCGGTAACCGTCCGGACCAAGCCCAAGTCGTCGACGGCGCGCGCTGTTCCCGCGCGCCTCAAGGAGTTGTCAGCAACAGCAGGGGCCCAGCCGGGTCAAAGCCTACTGGGGCCAGGGTAATCCGAAAGGGCGCTCGAGCCCCGGTATGAAGGCTTGAAGGAACGGGATGGGTTTTTTAGTCAGTAAGAGTCTGACACTATCTCCCGCTCCGCCCAAACCGTATTGTGTCGAATTCCGTTCTCCAATCGGTAACGCTTCGGTGTCAGCAATTGTAGAAAACGATAAGTGGCTAGCCATGTTAACGCACCTGCGTCGGCCGCTCGTTCTACAGTGTAGCGTTTGTTTATTAAAGGATGTAGCGTTAAACGTTGTAGAAATTCATTCTATCATTTTGAACGATGTGAACTTGGCTACGAATTTTCTATTCGTTTGTTCCGACCACGTTGAGATGACGTCATTCCCATACGTTTCATCACTTTTCGACAGCGTTAACGATTGCAGAATAACAACTTGGCTAAGCGTGCTGGTCCGATTGCTTTTTTCCACCGATAGAAAGCTGCTTTATTTCTGAGTGACATAGGCAATATTTTATGTACGCGGGCGAAGCCGCGAGAAAAAGCTAGGTATTAGTAATTGAATTACAATCAAGAGTTATGAGTATACAAGTGGATGGATGGAGAGGGAGAGGGAGGCCCAAAGATAAGATATGGATGGATCTCCCTATCCTTGTCTTGTGTTATTCGTGATCGGTGCATCATGTTATTTTCTGCCATTCTGTTCTATCACCTATCATGCTATCACTAACTCCCTTTTCTTTACACTCCTCATACAGTCTATCCATATTTTCTTTGACTTTCATACCCTCTCCATCTATCCACATACATACTCATAACTCTTTTAGTAACATACGCTTCGTCCCTCCTCTTAACATAACCATACCAAGACAAAAGATTCCCTTTCAACTTTTCAATCACTGGTGCCACTTTCAAACTATGGTAAGTTTATAATGTTCCTTCGTTATAAGACAATACACCCCAAAATATAAGCAAATATATTATATGTTTCCTCACTTATCCCTTGACGACATATCTCACCACGAAAACCATAAAAAACAGAGGAAATCCCAAGTTACGACTTAATATACTTAGGTTAAATCTTTAGGCTTAGTAAGGGCTTATTTCCAGCCTCAAGGATTTTTCCTACATTTCGCAGTGGCGATACCTTAGCTCTTCAATAGACGCAACCAATGCACCTCCATCGTACTTTGTCTCATCATATAGCGTCTTCAAAAGTATAGTGGACAGGTGGAAAAGCCTCATTAATAATATACAATATTCCCCAACTATCACACAACGCCGTCTAGTCCCAAGCTAAGCAGAGCTTATGTTATGGGTACTAGACAACTGATAAACATACTTATATATTTCTAAACACATACATATTATAGAGAAATTACACCCAGACAGAACAAATGATTATGCTCATCAAACAAACATTTGTTCTGGGTGGGAATCGAACCCACGACCTCCGGCATAGCAGTCAGGGTCACTAACCACTAGACCAACAGGCCAGTCATTAGTTTGCACGATAGGTTTATCGTGAACTAGCATTAGCCCGCAGCTTCGCCCGCGTACTTAAAATATGGCCTATGTCACTCAGGAATAAAGCAGCTTTCTATCGGTGAAATTTTTGCAATCTGACTTGTGTTGATTACAGAGATTACCTCCTAAAAACAAAATTCAGACTTGAGTACAGTTGAAATGTTTCTTCGCGATAAAAGCGTCCTTGATAAAATTAAATTTAAAAAATGTGTTTGTAACTGCAAATTCACTTAAAACTATATAATTGATTTGAAACGCTTATATTTGAATCAGTTGACTCGCCAAAATTATTATAATTTATCTGCCTTCAAGGCTAGTGTCGAGTAGACGAGTGTTTTCGCAAAGTTCTGCAATACTTCGGTCACATTTCAAGGAAAGACGGTGGCAGCCTCGAAAGGCTCATTGTGACCGTGACCGTAAAGTGGATGAAAAAAGGCCTCGCGCGCGCAACCCAATACGTTGGTCCGACCAGATCCGCACTGCTCTTGACTCTACGATATACAATGCCCGTCACACCGCCAGAGACAGAAACAGATGCAGGAATATCATAAAAGTTAAAGTGATGAAGAAGGCAAGACACGACCCCCAGCATTGAGGGTCGTGACCTCCTCCTAGCAATACGCGATAGGTTAGAGTGAATAGGTTCTTAATAAACTAGTGCGATTCACTGTCAACGATTGCATCACCGCTTACCATCAGGTGAGATCGCCGTCAAATACTAGTTTAATCATTAAAAAAACTACTACTACAAAAAAAAATTAAACCGACTTCAATGTAAATTGGTTTATTTATTTTTTTTGTAAATGTTTTTTATTATTCACTTTTTAGTTATGGTACCACCACTAAAAAGTACCTCTCAGCCAGACTTAAATACCTTATAGCCAGAGGGCATCTCATAACGATTCTTATAATTTTAAACACAGTTAGATTATATTAATTTACCTTCCCGTTTCATCACCAGATCAGTTCGATAGATCCCCCTTCTTTTCTTTGAGTCAGTCATCGCCTACACGTAGGTATAAACAAAGCAATTTTTCTTGTTACGACAATTCTGCTGTGATTCTATGAGGAGTTCTTCGAAGTTCATGATCAGATCATAACAATATTTCTATAGGACCAACTTGGAAACATATCCTTTCAATGAAAAAAATATTTTTCAAAATCGGTCCACAATTGACCGAGATATCAGTGAACATATATAAAAAAAAACATACATTCAGTTGAACAGAGAACCTCCTCCTTTTCGAAGTCGGTTAAAAAAGATTACCTCAGCAACAATTCCTAGAATTTCGCACTGCCACTGAAACTTCAATTTCAATAAACACAAACCATCCAAGTCTCAAACAAACAAATTAAGTTAACGTTCAGAGTTTCACACGAAGGATACACTGTGGGGTTAATTACGTTAACTGAAACCCGACATTTCCGAAACGTAGATTTTCACAGAGAATATAGTAGTTTTGTGCTCGTTTATTATTTAACTTGCTTTTTAGTCAGTGTCTAGTGAGTATTAAGAGACAGTTTGAGTTCTCTCAAACTTTAGGATAATCTCTAGAAAGATATTTTGGAAATTATTTCCATAATGAATAGTATTTTGTTATTTATTTTCTATTACTGCTGGGACGGTTTTTTTTTTAGGTGTGAAATCATTCAATTACTCCTCTCGCTCTATGGCAGAGCGTGAGGGCGAGTCAGACTTTTACTGACTAAAACCACACTTATGTTCCTCCTTTGTGCACCCGGGCTGCACAACACCACGGGTGTCATCAATGTGTGGACCGCCCGGAGGACATGGAAGAGGTGTGCTTCGCTTGGGCAGAGCACCGCCGTGTCCTCGGCGGCAGCGACCGTTCGCATCGGGCCCTGGTTCAGGCTATGCTCCGGAGCGGGGAGGAATGGCAGCCGGTCGCCTCCTGCCAAGCAGTAATGCTAGCGAAGGAGAAGGCCGCACGCGTGAGGGAACGAACGTCCTCACGGACCAGTCGCCGAGATTCCGACTCCGACTACAAGCCACGGTAGACGCGGGCTTGTGGCCGTCGAGCAATGAATAGCTCGACGTCCGTCCGGTAATTAGCCGGACCGGGCCCAGTCGTTAATAGGGCGTAGTGATCCACACGCTCCTCAAAGAGATGTCAGTAAACTGTAGGCGTCCAGCAGGGCCGATGTCCGCTAGCTAGAACCGCAAGGAATTTTCAGAGGGGAAACCCAGTCCTAGAACCCAAAGAGCAACTGAAGGACACAGTTACGGTTGTAGTCAGTAAAAGTCTGACGCGCCTGCTGTGCCCAAGGGCGGTAGATGTCATCAGATGATTTCTCACCTAAAAAAAAACCCTGTAGGTATACTTGAAATTTTTAAAGCGAGATAATTGTGCCTACATGAAAGCTGCGGGCCTCCCACAAGGTGGACCGATGACCTGGTTAGTGTCGCAGGAATCCGATGGATGTATGATGCACAGGATCGGTCGTTGTGGCGACGCTTGGGGGAGGTCTATGTCCAACATTGGACGTCTTTCGGCTGAAATGATGATGAAAGCTGCGGGTCCGAGCGTAGTAAATCAGGAATCAGAAAGTCAAAAAAAGTGAAGCTAAGGCGGTTATCACACTGCCACGCACCATGCAGCGTAGCGCGTGTAAACGTGCCTACGCACGTACTTGCGGGAGTGCAGATCTGCATCATCGTGTGGATCATTTACGCACTCATGCGCGTAGGTGCGTTTTGTAGTGGCAGGCGGTCGCCGACTTCTGCAAAGCAGTAATGCTCGCAAAGGAGGAGGCCGAACGCATCAGGCAACGGCGTTATCGCCGCCGCCGCCGCCGCCGGTATTCTGATCCCGATTTCCGGCCACCGTAGGCGCGGGCTTGCGGACAGTGAGCAATGGGTAGCTCGCTGTCCGGCCGTCCGGTAACTGTCCGGACCAAGCCCAAGTCGTCGACGGCGCGCACTGTTCCCGCGCGCCTCAAGGAGTTGTCAGCAACAGCAGGAACCCAGCCGGGTCGAAGCCTACTGGGGCCAGGGTTATCCGAAAGGGCGCTCGAGCCCCGGTATGAAGGCTAGAAGGAACGGGGTGGGTCTTTTAGTCAGTAAGAGTCTGACACTATCGCCCGCTCCGCCCAAGAGCGGGGGATGTCAATGCATGATTTTTTCCCACCATAAAAAAAAAAAATAAAAAAAAAAAAGGTGCGTTTTGTAAATTCACGTAGACTTGCACTTCATACAAAATCACGCACGGTGCTAGTTACTACGAGATTCAGTGTGCCATACCTTGCGTGTCGCCCCGCACCCACGCGCGTGAGTGCATATTTCTCCGCATGTATGCGTGATCTGCATTTGCCCGTGGATGCATTGTCAGTGTGTTGGACTGTGCGTGTTTGCTATACAAACGGAGATACTTACAAGCAACGTTGAGACGCATTCACGCACTAAACTGCGGGTCGCGTGGCAGTGCGATAACCGCCTAAGTAGCCATTTCTGTTGAACTTTTTATTTTCAGTGTATGAAAGCATTATTAAGTTAAGGAAATGGTATTTACTAAAATCTTTCAAGACCTTCCACTTCTCCTCCAAATGTACCTAATTAACCAAATGATCATCTGACGGTTACTAATAGTAGGGCTTAAGTAAGCATACCACGTTCAGGCACGAAGCTTTTGCTTCAAGCGATCGTTTATAACAAAAGGACCTAAAATGGATATGGGTTGCATTCTAATTTGGACTTTGTTTTGCATTTCATAAGGTTTATTGTTCCAAAATTTGACAAATCTCAAATGCTGAATTCAACTATACCCGTATTAATAACGGTAAAAACAAATAGGTATAAGGTAATAATTAGCATAGTATAATAAGTAGAGATGATACGGATATCCGGCAACTATCCGGTATCCGGCCTGTTCGGCCTTATTTTACACCAGGCAAATCGTCACAATAGGTCAAAAATGTTTGTTTTATTAATTAGTTTAGTATTCAAAATTAACAATTGGCAAATTGTGGTGAATTAATACCAAATTTTCCGCATTTTTTGGTAAGAGGCGACTCCACGCTTCATAAACTAGAACAGCTTCTAAAAAAACCCTTAAGCTGAAAATGCTACTGTTAGGTGTTGAAAAATAAATTCCAGAAAATCAAACTAATCGCGTTATGAAATATTATGATAAAGGGCTGAATATCCGGTAGCCGGATATCTGGCGCTCCGGCCTCGTAGCTTGCCGAATATTCGGTATCCGGTATCCGGCCAAACCACTATCCGTTTCATCTCTAAAAATAAGCCTTGTAATTTTCCCACTGAGACCACTAAGCCACCACCGTTCTCTACCTCTTAACAAGTAATACCCGCACCAAAGCTCTCAAACAGAATCGTACTTACCTTTCACATGAGCACGTTAGTAAACATCTAGCTCGAAATGGAGCTTTGAAGAGATTTAAAAATAAGAGTATTGTTTTATAATACCTTTCAAATAAGACGTAATGACGTCAATTGATAAAGATAGAACTACATTAGACCGACGCACACGTGTATCACGCCAGCACGCTTAGCCAAGTTGTTATTCTGCAATCGTAAACGCTGTCGAAAAGTGATGAAACTTATGGGAATGACGTCATCTCAACGTAAAGTCGCCCTCTGTCGAGTAGTCGAGGCCTACCTGTCGGACAGGTATATTGTCTACCCCGGTCACCAGGGAGACTGGAAACGTCGGGAGATGTCGTGCGGTGTTCCGCAGGGGTCGGTACTAGGGCCACCCTTGTGGAACATCGGGTACGATTACGTGCTGCGGGGCGACCTCCCTGACGGGGTCAGCGTGGTCTGCTCCGCAGACGACACGCTGGTTCTAGCGCAGGGAGAGTCGTACCGGGCGGCGGCCGCTTTAGCGACACGCGGGGTTGCGATAGTCGTTGGTAGGATCCAGGAGTTGGGACTCGAGGTGGCGCTGCGCAAATCCGAGGCCATGTGTTTTCACGGTCGCGGCCGTCGGAACGCGCCACCGTCGGGTTCCCAACTAACGGTAGGAGGAGTTCGCATCGGCGTCGGGACATCGATGAGGTACCTGGGACTCATCCTCGACAGCCGATGGAATTTCGAGGAGCATTTCCGACGTCTGGCTCCCAAACTCAACCGGACTGGGGCCGCTCTCAAGCGGCTCCTGCCCAATCTTGGGGGTCCAGACGCCTCCTGCCGGAGGCTCTACGCGGGGATCGTTCGGTCCATGGCCCTCTACGGGGCGCCGGTGTGGGCGGCGTCGCTGCGAAAGCGACCGGCGGGCATTCTGAACGCCTGCCAGAGGGTCATGGCAATTCGGATGGTGCGGGGATACCGCACGATTTCCTGCGAAGCGGCGAGCCTTCTGGCTGGCCTACCACCGTGGGATCTGGAGGCAACAGTCCTTGCACACATGCACGACATGCGCGTGGAGATGCAACGCCGGGGTGAAAGTCCTCTGCCGCGACAAGTCACGGCATGGCGGACAGAGCTCCGGCGGGATCTCATGGTGGAATGGCGTCAGCGACTATCGCAACCCCGTCATGGGCACGCCACAATTATGGCGATAAGTCCCTTCTTTGAGGCGTGGCTGGAAAGACCTCACGGCGTCCTTACCTTCCGCATGACACAGGTCCTCACCGGAAATGGCAAGTTCGGGAGGTTCCTGTTCCGAATTAAAGCGGAAGTGACGCCCGGGTGTCGCCACTGTGCGGAACGCCCGGAGGACACGGTGGAGCACACAATCGCGGTGTGCCCTGCTTGGGCGGAGCATCGCCGTGCCCTCGTGGGGGTGATCGGCGGCGGAGACCTCTCGCGCCGGGCCTTGGTCGAGGCCATGGTCCGGAGCGAGGAGGAGTGGCAGGCGGTCGCCGACTTCTGCGAAGCAGTAATGCCCGCTAAGGAGGAGGCCGACCGCATCAGGCAACGGCGCTCTCGCCGCCGCCGCCGGGATTCCGATCCCGATTTCCAGCCACCGTAGGCGCGGGCTTGCAGACAGTGAGCAATGGGTAGCTCGCTGTCCGGCCGTCCGGTAACCGTCCGGACCAAGCCCAAGTCGTCGACGGCGCGCGCTGTTCCCGCGCGCCTCAAGGAGTTGTCAGCAACAGCAGGGGCCCGGCCGGGTCGAAGCCTACTGGGGCCAGGGTTATCCGAAAGGGCGCTCGAGCCCCGGTATGAAGGCTTGTAGGAACGGGATGGGTTTTTTAGTCAGTAAGAGTCTGACACTATCTCCCGCTCCGCCCAAGAGCGGGGGTTGTCATAAGATGATTTTTCCCATCGAAAAAAAAAAAAAAAAAAAAAAAAAACGTAAAGTCGCGTGGTCAGAACAAACGAATAGACAATTCGTAGCCAAGTTCACATCGTTCTAAATCTTTTCTACAATGTTTAACGCTACATCCTTTGTTATACAAACGCTACATTGTAGAACGAGCGGCCGACTCAGGCGCGTCAACATGGCTACCAACTTAACGTTTTCTACAATTGCTGTCACCGAGGCGTTACCGATTAGAGAACGGAATTCGATTGTAGCTTGGCTAGGGGGGCTGATTTGTATGTAGAAAGGCGCGTCGCGTGGCGTCGCGTCGCGTGGTTCAAGTGTAGCTCTACAAGTCTAGTTTCCATAGAAAATGTATAGAGAACAACCCGCCCAGATCGGCGTGCGTGTCACACGTGTGTGCAGTGTAGTTCTACCTTATGACTTCAATGATGTAAGAATGATGTAGGACTTAATATTAAAAGCTCATTCGGGACGTCTCTTTCAACACTACGTCATAATAAAAATATTTGAAAAAAAAAATCGGCCAAGTGCGAGTCGGACTCGCGCACGAAGGGTTCCGTACCGCCTGTAGCAAAAAAAATGACATTTGTTGTATGGGAACCCCTCTAGAATATTTATTTTATTTAAATTTAATTATTTATTTTTAAAGTGAAAATACAAGTTAGTAAGATTCTGTGAATATTTCAATCGTCTAACTATTGCCGTTATTAATATTGAGCAAAAAAATCGCGTTTATTGTATTGGAGTCCCACTTAAATATCTATTTTATTCTATTTTTTTGTATTTATTGTTATATCGGTAACAGAAATAAATGTGTGAAAATTTCAACTGTCCACACATCAAAGACATCACATTAAAGTTCTTGAGATATAGCCTGGTGACAGACAGACGGATAGCGGAGTATTAGCAGTAGCTACCCGTTTTTTTACCCTTTGGGTACGAAACCCTATTAAAAACACGCTTATAAATTGGGATGAACTGCAATGTTGAAAAAGAAGCCCCGAGATGAGTCTCTGTTATACAGGGTGTAAAGGACAGCCCTCCACAAACTTGTTCAGTAGACAAAATTGACCAACCTGCCAAAAGACTTTTATTCGAGAAACGAAAAAAAAATCGGCCTCTCCATACAAATTGTCCAATCAAGTTTTTAATTTTGTATGGCGAGGCTGATTTTTTTTTTCGTTTTTAGAAAAAAAGTCTCATGGAAGGTTAATAATAATAATTATATTCCACAAGTATCACACAACGCCGTCTAGTCCCAAGCTAGGCAGAGCTTGTGTTATGGGTACTAGACAACTGATAAACATACTTATACATTTCTAAATACTCGTACATACGTATTATATATCGCGGGTCTCAAACCATAGGGGCGTATATGCAAAAATGTGATTTTTCGTTTTTAATGCCATTGGATTCTACTATAAGCAACACATTAACTGAATTTTTCTTATAATTTAGTGTTAATTACTTTTTGCATAAATTAAAAAATATTATTTGCCGTATGCTGGAGAGTCTAGAATTATTTTTAGACCAAATAGCCGTATAATTGACGTAAGAGCAATATTATTGCGTATTGGGGCAGTTTCGACGTGCCATAGAGACGTACGCACGTACGACTTTCAATTTTATCGTGATCCAAGGAAATCGCATCGGACCATAAAGGCGTATGAACATACGACTGTTTATTTTACTTTAACCTGAAATCATTTTGTCAAGCTATATAGACGTAAGTAATGTAACAAATATTCGCATTCGCGAATATTCGCACATTTTTTGATATTCGCATTCGCATTCGCGCATATTTGCACATTTTTTGATATTTGCATTCGCATTCGTAAAAACATGCGAATATTTGGCGAATGTTTCTGACAAACAAAAAGGAAATAATATTTTAATATTTTTCCATCACACAACTTTATTTCACATTTTATCTCAAATTGTGAAACAACATGTTAACCTCAAATCATAACAAATTTTTTCAAATGAATTTAACTGTTTCTCCAGATGGGTGCGTGACGAGTATTTCGGATATTCGTATCCATCAGAAGGACCTTCGTAGAGTTCTGCGTAACTTTGATGTGAATAGAGCCAGTGGCCTCGACGAGATACCAGCAGCTGTTCTTAAAACTTGTGCACTTGAATTGTCTCTAATCTTGACCCGCCTATTTCGCCTCTCTGAGACTGAATAAGTGCCGTTCAGCTTGTGCCCAAGAAGGGCAATCGAGCTGACCTGGTAAACTACCTATCCATCTTCGTTATGTCTATCCTCTGTAAGAGTATGGAATGGGTGTTTAACAAATAACTCCTGGCATACCTAGAAACAAACGACATCCTCATTGATCGGCAATACGGTTTTCGCCTAAATCGGTCTATTGGGGATTTTCTAGCGTATGCCATTCACATCTAAAGCAAGGCCATCGAGAAGCATGGGGAAGCGCTTGCAGTCTCCCTTGATATCTCGAAGACTTTCGACAGGGTCTAAGCTGAAACTATGTAAAGTCTTATTGCTAAGCTTCCTTCCTCTGGTCTAACCACTGGTCTGTGTGATTGGATCGTAAACTTTTTTAAGGGATCGATCCATCTGAGTAGTTATTGATGGCTGCTCGTCGGGTCAAATGGATATTAATGCCAGGGTCCTTCAGCGGTCGGTACTCTCGGCAACAATGTTCTTGCTGCACATAAATGACCTACTTAAAGCCAGTACCTTTGGGTATACAGACGATAGCACTGTTGTTGAGAGTTACATGTCCGGCGAGCGAGCTTATGGATCTCAGATCCAGTCTCTCCGAGATCTCTCTCAGATCTCAGAGATTCTTGGGGTGCCGCTGTCGACTACCCTCAATTTCGGCTTCTACATCGAAGCAAAAGCCAAACTCTCTGCCAAAAAATTCGGGATCTTAGCGAGGACGAGACGGTACAACCTCTATCAAGCACAAGTTTGATCGTGTATGGTCTTTTGAGCATCGACGCCGAGTTGTTAGCCTGTCGGTTTTTTTTTGTTTACATTTCGGAAAGTGTGAATTGGAATTGCAGAATTTAATCCCGCCAAGTCCGTTCCATCATTGGACCACAAGATGTACGGCGTTGCGACACCGGTACATGGTGAACATTCCACCCATACGTACAAAGCGTTTGGGAACACACTCATTATGCGTATAGCTAAGGAGTGAAATTCCCTGCCGGAGTCTGTGTTTCCTGAAAAACTTTTTGAGTTAAACTTCATTCAATTAGTCTGTTAAGGCTCTGTTATGTTCGGTTTAAATTTGGCTGATACGAAATGTGAAAACTGTCTGATATTTTGCGCGCACTTTGTTTGAAAGTCAATATTCGAATGCGCGAATAGTGAATTTGAATATTCGCATTCGCATTCTCGAATGTGAGAAATCAGACATTCACACAAACATCACTAATGCCTTCCTCACCGTGTTTCATCACGATGATTTCCTTCAGCGTTTTTGAGAGCTATGTTTTGTTTCAGCTCATTTTCAAATGTTTGTGATTTTAAAGATATTTCTAATAATTATGTTCAGATTTATCAATAAATTTTATTTTTATAATGCTTATTTTTCTTTTCAAACACGAGAATATTGTGTAATTACCTATTAATCATTTCCTTTTTTTAAATTGTGGAACAAAACTGGTTTATACTTCCTCTTTGAGTTAAAACACCTCTCAATATTTATGACAAGCCAGACAGGCGTATGATTTCTTGAAATAACGTAAATAAAGTTAATTTCAATGGGTTCTTATTCCTAAATAGCAATATTTTAAGTCACCAATTAAGTAATAATAAATATTGGTATAAATATTAACAATCTGAGAAAAAAGATTTTACGTCCATAAATTTCATACATTTCAGGGAGTATTTTGACGGGATTTTACAGTATAGTCGTCATGCTATATAGGCGTATCAACCAAAAACTAGTGTTATAGAGGAAATACCCTAAAATTAGGAATCCTACATTAATTGCAGTAGAAATATATAGCTACATGCAAAAAAACAACGAGCTGGCTCAATCATAGGAAAAGTTATTAAGTTTTTTGTCTCTCCTGAAAAGTAGGGGTTTTGTGGATACGCCCCTATGGTTTGAGACCCGCGATATATATAATTTTTTTTATATAAGGTTGTTCAGTTTCGTCTACTTAGCAAGCCCTTAAAGTTTGTGGAGGGCTGTCCCTTATACCCTGTATTTAGAGTAATCAAATAGATAAGAAAAAAATATACTCACTGTCTCATCACATCAATGATGAAGTAACCCAAGTCTTTAAAGCCAACAGGCCCAGCCCGCACCTGCATATAGAACTCGTCCTTACAGGTCTGCTTTGGCTTGACAAAGTCAAAAGTGAAGCCACCAGTGGTCACGAGAGGAGTGCCAGTCCCTCCAAGAAACTTGGCTATTCTGGCAACGGAAGCTGTGAACAAAGAAAAATCGTATTATAAACATACTTAAATTAATAGTACCTAATATTGTATATATAATATATTTGAAGATATCCGCAGGAGAAACAAGGTTGCCGAGTGGCAATGGGCAGGGCACATTGCTTGCAGAACAGATGGTCGATGAGGACGGATGGTTCTGGAGTGGCGACCACGTACCGAAAGTCACAGCGTTAGAAGGCCTTCCTCGAGGTAGACCTACGACCTAGTGAGGGTCGCGGGAATCCGATGGATGCGGGACGCACAGGCCAGAAAGTCTGCCCAACAGTCTACATTTTAAATCGTTTGATAGATATAAATAAGTGAGAAAATATCGATTCCTCATTCTTAGGACAAGTCTCAAGAATGAGAAATAGACATTCCATAAGTGAAGTAATGACGTATTTTATGCACAAGCATCAAAATACACTATTGTCTTTCAATTTGCGTAACTGATAATGAAAACCTTTGCGCTCACTTTTTTGACTGCGATCCCACCTGATGGTAAGTAGTGATGCAATCGTTGATGGTGAGGCGCACTAGTTTATTAAGAGCCTATTTATTCTAGCCTTGAAGACACCTAATTCCTAAATTACTTGTATTACAAAAAAAAAAACAATATTATAGTAATCATTTACATTTTTTAAATAACAAGGTACCTACTACCTAGATTGAGTCTCTTTGAAATTTATACTACTCTTTGAAATTTACAATAGCTAGAACAAATATATTTGAATCAAAATGAGGCATGAGCAATTCAATAGTATATTTCTCGATATTTCCGTCTCAAAGGATCACGAAATCATGTGTATATCAAATATTACTGTAATAAAATATGAACAAAGAAAACTTCTGAAAGTTACTGAAGCGTTTGGGATCATTGTTCGTAGCTCACATAAGGAGACCTTTTCATACAATTTCCTGCTATTCCTTTGAGGGAATGTCTGATATTAATCTTAATGATGCATTATTTGAATTCAAATGTTACTTGTTAATTGTTATAGACCTACCAAAGTGTATTATTTTTGCCAATATTTTTTTAAATGTAGTCTACACTAATATTATAAAAAAACCGGCCAAGAGCATGTCGGGCCACGCTCAGTGTAGGGTTCCGTAGTTTCCCGTCCGTCACAATAAGAGTTCTTACTTTTGAGTTTAAAAAAAGGCTATTTGTTACGTTGACACACTAAGTACGGAACTGTAATAAATACGGAACCCTAAAAACGGGTCCACAAAGGACGGTGATAACTAAAACAGTATGCAAGTAGTAGAAATTTCAGCGATTGTGCACTCGTAAAATTACGAATATATTTAAGAAACAACGATTTTTTACCACGGTAGGTCATGAAAGCACGGAAAATCTTAACATCGACTTTTAAAAAGATGACGTCATTACGCAACGCCATCTATCGAACCATTTATAAACTAGTTTTTACCTTAACATTTTGGTAGATGGCGTTAAAAAATGAATTTTAGTTTTGTTCTAAATTGCCTTAGCATGTTCCTGGTAGAAGTTTTATGTAGTTATAGGATAATACCGCCAATACCAAAGAGAGACCAACCGAACAATTCAATGATACCCGACCCCATCAACTCAAGAAAAATCCTAACAGCGCGAACGCGAAATAGCCCAAAGTACAGCGCCATCTCTCGGGGAATTGGGTTACTAATTAATACATAGGTACCAGAAGAAGTTTCCGGTGGTAATTTTGGATTGCGAGAACCGATTTTAATAATTCTTTTTTTGTTTGAAAGAAGATACGTTCAGGATAATAAAATATGTAAACGAAGTTAAAAAAAATGCTTGCATATACGATTATACTACAAACTTAGTCCAGAAATTATTTTGTACAACCTTTTTGTCTTTTTTGTACAAAAACTGTTCTTTCCATCAAGTTCAAAATGATTTTCCTAGAAAGTCCTTATAAAGTTCTACTTGTCAGATTTTTTTCATATTTTCTAAACTTATGGTTTTAGTTGACTACGGAACCCTAAAAATTATTAGATTACCTACAAAAAAAAAACAAATTTTACCGTTTGTTTTTTAGTTTGTAGGTAATCTGGTACTAGTCCGATTGCTAAAATTTTTTCACCGATAGAAAGCTGCTTTATTCCTGAGTGATATGGGCTATATTTTATGTACGCAGGGGAAGTCGTGGGTAAAAGCTAGTTTTATCTATAGATGTTTCTATGTTATAAAGCTGATGAGTTCTTTTTTTTTGTTTGAACGCGTTAATCTCAGGAATAACTGGTACGAATTGTAATAGCAGATTATGTGACTAGGGGATAAAGCAGTGTCTTGAGGTCGCGGGCAGCCCGTTAAATTCTGGACGAAACGAAGGTTGCTGATTTTAATCCCGACCGTTAGTGAGGGAATTAAATAATTAACTCCCAAGCATTGCGAGGGCGTTAATAAAGAAACCTGAGTGAAGTGAGGAATTCAAGCCTCCCAAGACAAAGACAGCTTTATCCCCGTGTTGCATACTTTACTTTTTACACCATTTGTGAGATAATTAAAAGACAATTTGGTCGACCAAATCATTTAATAGAGAAATATAAGTATTATATTTACAAGTTCACAGCAGCAGTAACCAAAGATGCGGTTGGAACCGTAGAGGATCATCATCATCATCAGCCTTTTTAATGTTCCCACAGCTGGGACTTAAGCCTCCTCTCTAGGAGAGGGAATGGGCCGTAATCCACCACGCGGGCCCAGTGCGGTTTTTTTTTCCGATGGGAAAAATCATCCTATGACAACCCCCGCTCTTGGGCGGAGCGGGAGATAGTGTCAGACTCTTACTGACTAAAAAACCCATCCCGTTCCTTCAAGCCTTCATACCGGGGCTCGAGCGCCCTTTCGGATAACCCTGGCCCCAGTAGGCGTCGACCCGGCAGGGCCCCCCCCTGCTGTTGCTGACAACTCCTTGAGGCGCGCGGGAACAGTGCGCGCCGTCGACGACTTGGGCTTGGTTCGGACAGTTACCGGACGGCCGGACAGCGAGCTACCCATTGCTCACTGTCCGCAAGCCCGCGCCTACGATGGCCGGAAATCGGGATCAATATCCGGGCGCCGGCGGCGGCGGCGATAACGCCGTTGCCTGATGCGTTCGGCCTCCTCCTTTGCGAGCATTACTGCTTCGCAGAAGTCAGCGACCGCCTGCCGGTCCTCCTCGCTCCGGACCATGGCCTCAACCAAGGCCCGGCGCGAGAGGTCTCCGCCGCCGATCGCCCCCACGAGGGCACGGCGATGCTCCGCCCAAGCGGGGCACACCTCGACTGTGTGCTCCACCGTGTCCTCCGGGCATTCCGCACAATGGCGACACCCGGGCGTCACTTCCGCTTTAATTTGGAACAGGAACCTCCCGAACGAACCATGTCCGGTGAGGACCTGCGTCATGCGGAAGGTAAGGACGCCGTGAGGTCTTTCCAGCCACGCCTCAAAGAGGGGTCCCAGTGCGGGTTGGTGAATGTCACATGTCTTCGAATTTTTGGTTCTATAGGACATGCCTGTTTCCTCACGATGTTTTCCTTCACCGTTTTGGGAGCAGTGGTGATGAAATAAATTACACAAAGTAATGCGCCTGGCTAGGTTCGAACCCGCGACCGTTACAGTGATGGCCGAATGGCAGTGGCCCCGACTTACCATAGCGCGGATATCTAGATGCAAATAAAAGTTTTACACAATATCGGTAAAAATAACTGTGCTCATGTAATCAGAAATAATGTATTTTGTTCTTATAGTAGAAAGACATGACAGAACGATGTTCTTCACGTGTTTCTTTAGGGCCGAAACTGCGTTACGCGGTCTCCCGCGTGGTCCCATACAACAGTACTCCGTCGCGGGGAGCCGCACGAGCACCCATCGCTGTAGCGAAGAACCGCGCCCCGGGGCTTCTTTGCTACGTAATTATACAAGTTCTCTACTGCGTACTGCGTAGGTAATCCGGTTTCTGCGACGGGGACCCGAGCCCACACACTAGTACTTACTCTCTTTATATATTGTATTTTCATTATTATAATATTATTTTTGTTGTAAAAAGTATTCGTAAGTATTAGGAAGAATTGTGGCGTTAATTCCGCGATGACAACCTTCTACAGCATTTTTGTTCCTTTTTCATAGTAAAGAAAACGAAACATTAGTAAGAAATGTTATTAACTGGTGCCATTTTACTTTGGGAATAATTACGGGATAGCAACGGTTTTGAGTAAAATATGTGAATTTGACCTTCATCGGATCACTGACATTTCAATTTATTGCTTATTCCTTCGACAGCTTGGCAGATATGGGTCATTTAAGGGAGATCCGGGTTGTTCGATCCAAACGATTAGATTTCGGTAGTTTTCTTAACCCTCGTTATATCAAGCCGATAGGACTTTGGTTCCCACTTCCATTTAATGATGTCCAAGTTGACGGTGATTTTTTTAAGGTGGTTAGTTATTTAATCTAATCTCCCGCTCTGGGGTGGAGCGCGAGGCTGTGTCGGACTTTTACTGAATAACACCCCTCCTGTGTTCTTTAGTTGCATCTTGCATTCTAAGACAGCGGGTTTCCTTTTCAGAAATTCGCAGCGCAAACGGGGATCGGCCCTGCTGGGCCCTTACGGTTTACTGACATCATGCTATCAACGTTATCTTCTATAATATAAAAATGAATCGCTAAAAGGGTTGCTAAGCGCAAATCTCGAGAACAGCTGAACTGATTTTGCTAATTCTTTTTTGTTGTGTGTTGTTGTTATTGTGAGGCAAAGGTTGTTATGGAAAAAAAATAAAAAATAGGGTAGAGTAGGGTAGTGTAGGGTAGAGTAGGGTAGAGTAGGGTAGAGTAGGGTAGAGTAGGATAGAGTAGGATAGAGTAGGGTAGAGTAGGGTAGAGTTGGGTAGAGTAGGGTAGAATAGGGTAGATTCAGGTATAGTAGGATGGAGTAGGGTAGAGCGGGAGCGAAGCCGCGGGCAAAAGCTAGTTTCCCAATATAGGGCGCCTGACCACCTGTATGTACGTAGTGATCGTGCAAACGATGGCCATCACACACGTCGACGTTTACATAGTGTTGTGACGGCGTGCTTAATCACAACCACGAAATAGATAGGTACAGAAGTCAATCTACATACAAAGCGCGCTCGAGCAACGCACACAGACACCGCTCACGGACACGATATATCTCGGCTCAATTCAGCTCATTGCGAGCGCGTATGCATCCGCTTGAGACATGCGTCTGTGCACTTTTTTGTGAAATAATGGAGCAAAAAAAGTTATAACTGTTTAAAGGACGGTTTTTTTAATTAAACATTAATTGCTAAATTATCGTTTATTAAGCTACCACTTATTAAACGTAATTAGGTAGATATTTGCTTGTACTTTGATAGTAGATAAGTACATGACTTTTTGGCCACGTAACATTTTTACAATTTACATTACATATTTATCGCCGCGCCCGAGCGCGCTCGGACAGAGCGACGCCGACCTTAGCGCGAATGCTGAGCGTAGGTATGAAAAGTTAAGTACATACATAAGATTGACTTCTGTACCTACCTATTTTGTTTCACAACACTATGTAAACCGCAGGAAGTGATGGCTGTCAGAATACCAGTGCAGCGTATTCTTTTTTTAAATATCACAAGCACATTATAAAAGCCTCTTCGGCGTCGCACAGGTCGTTTTTTTTCTCCTTTTAATGTTGTTATTGCAATGTTTATTTTTTAAGTTATTCGATGGAGATTACTTAACATCTTTCTATTTTATTGTTATCAAGTGCGAATCTCAAATAAATGTTTTTCTTTCTTTTTTCAGAGAATATATTTCATAATCTACAGTGAAGCGGCTGGGCAGATCCCGATCCTCTGGGAGCTAGAGGTGAAAACATTTGTGGCACTACACCCATTAGGGTGCTAAAAGTTGAAAATGCAGAGCAAGAAATTAGTGCAGCGACAGATTACACTCGATCTGAGCTCGCTATTGGTGGCAGAGTGGCGAGAGAGGCTCTTACATCCTTGCAATTCAGGTGGTCTGACTAGAAGATGAGTGATGCAATCGTTGATGATGAATCGGACTAGTTTATTAACAACCTATTCACTATAATCAGACGGGAAGACTGCTGCAGGTAAATTGTTCCAATCCTTCGATATACGCGGCCTAAACGCGAAACGCTTCATGGATTACAAAGTAACTCCAAATCCAATAAATCAATCGTATTCCATTACCAGGTGTACGAAGGATTTCCTCGGGCTATAAACCTTGAGATACTGTCCGACTACAGAGTGTATACTTAGGCTTGGACAAATAGCAGAGTATAGCGAAGGAAACAATTAGGAACACGTCCAAACAAACTTTTAGAGGCATATACTCCCAAATCCTTTGGATGTTCGGGGATCAAGGTCACTCAGAAAGAAGACGGGGCTATACAGTAAGCGAGTTAAAAAAACCTCTGAGCAAAAATAGATGAATGCCGATCTTTCATTAGAAAAAAAGAAATAAAAAAAGAAAGAAAAAAAAAAGAAAGAAAAAAGAGAGAAAGAAAGAAAACACGTTTATATGGCACAAGTACACACAGTGCTGATTTTCAGGAACACCCAAGTTTTGTCATCACTTTAGCCAAATATTATTTTAAGAGAACATAACTGTGTAAGAAAGTATCCGATGTCATGTTTTAGGATATGGTCTATAAGCCAAACATCTAAATTTGTCAGCCGTTTGAGCATGAAGGAGTAACAAGATACACACAGACTCACACACATAAAGGCATACATCAAGAATTCACCTCAGTTTGAAAGGTTTGAACTTTCTGTCATGTTCTTAGAGGGGGCTCAAGTCATATGAACAGTCAGAATCAGGTGGATGGGTTATGAGGCAAATAAAAAATAAACTAAAAATGGCCGCGTTCGAACCTGCAGCTTTCAGTTTATACAACTATAGCTTATTGCTAACGTTGTTGTATAAACTGATCATCATGTTGTATAAACATCATTCTTCAATCCATCATTATCATCATTTCAGACGAGAGACATCCACTGTTGGACATCGGTTTCCCCCAAGTATCGCCACAATGAACGGTCCTGTACGTCTTGCATCCATCGATTCTCGTAACCCTCATCAGGTCATCGGTCTACCTTGTGGGAAGCCTTCCAATGCTGTGTCTTTCGATGCTCAGTCACCACTACAGAATCTTTCGTCCTCATCGACCATCTGTTCTACAAACAATGTGTGTTGTGTCTGGCAGTGGGTAGAGACTGCCACTTAAATTTTCAATCAATCTAATCAAGCAATCTATAACTAAAATATATCAACACCACACTACTTCCGGTAATTCCATAGCCTTTTCCATGGCCCAACCATAACCGTTTTAGGCAGGTCATCCGGAGGGATTAGTGAGGACGCTAATATTCTCGGAAACGGATCTGCCGATTGGCAAAGGTCTGCAAATTGAAGCCAGTTGATGTTGATCGCCATATTGTCTCGGTAAATATTACAGGTTGGAAAGGACAATTGAATTTCTTGAGTTTTGGTTGGGATTGCTTTCTTCTGCTGGCTTAAACTATTGATTGGATAATAATATTGAGTTTCCCTGTGTGATTGAATCAGGAATAAAGATATCCACAGGAGAAACGGTTACAGAGATAGCTTGAAGAATCGCCATATTTAAGAGGTACTGGACAAGGCACATTGCTTAAGTACCGGAAGACGCAGAGTTGGAAGGCCTCCCTCAAGGTGGATTGATGGTTGATAGTAATTTTTCAAAGAAGACCCTAAGGTCTTGGTCCTGATTCTCAGGTCGGCCAAAAAGTGTTTTTGGGTTTTTATGGTTCAGTGCCTCTGGCAGCCAAAATTGATACCATACAGGATCACTTTATTGCCCGTCTGCCAAGACTCATTTTCTCTGGAACGGGTAGCCACATTAAGCTGAAATTAATACCAAATACTTTTTTTGATACTTGTAAGTCGACGAAATCAATAGATAGGGGCGACTATGCTCCGTTTATGGTGCATATTTAGACGCTCACAAGGAAATCAAAACCTATAGGGTACTTTCGATTGACCTAGAATCCTGAAATTTGGCAAATAGCGAGATCTCAACATCATCATCATTTCAGCAGTAAGACGTCCACTGTTGGACATAGGCTTCCCCCAAGTGTCGGTCATTTTTGGCCACCCTCACCTCTCTATCCGTCCACACGAATAATCATTACTCTTTTAGTAACATGCGTTTCATCCCTCCTCTTCACACGACCATACCAAGACAAAAGATTTCCCTTCAACTTTTATTTAGTCACTAGCTGTGCCCGCGACTTCGTTCGCGTGGACTACAGGATATTGAATTTATTTTTTCTAAAAAAAAAACTTTTTTACAAAAAAAAAATAACCGACTTGCTAAAAAAACACTAAAACCATCAAAATAACTTTAATTTCGGAAGTCGGTGTTTCTATAATAGTTTTGCCTCCTCGTTATTTAACACCGACTTCCGAAATTAAAGTTATTTTGATGGTTTTAGTGTTTTTTTAGCAAGTCGGTTATTTTTTTTTTTGTAAAAAAGTTTTTTATTTCACACTTTTTAGTTGCAATACACTTACAGCCAGATTACCTTTTTCTCATTCCAATTAACTCAAACCCCACTAGGATACATTGTTTTATTACGAAGTTCCGGTGCCTATCTTCCGGCTCCATCATCATCATCATATCAGTTTGATAGTACCTTATAGCCAAAGTGCATCTTATGACAATTCTAATAAGCCCAAACACGGCTAGGATACATTGATTAATTACGGAGTTCCGGTGCCTATCTTCCGGCTCCATCATCATCATCAGGTCACATCGATGATACCATTTTCAACATACCTATTCAGAACTATTCATTTATTTGTAACTATGTTCATTGAGAGATCTTTGTGAGTATGAACTTCCGTTGGCCATTTCTGGTCTTCTTCACCAGTTCCACTTCATCAAATGTCATGTTTTGACTATAAATGCTTAAGTCTTTGATGAAAATACCAAAAGAACTATATGGTTGCCTATAATATTTGAGGAGTTCCCTCGATTTCGCCAAGATTCCATCATCAGATCCCGACTTGGTGACTATGGGACCATTTGGGAAGTATACCCTTTCCAACAAAAAAAGAATTTTTCAAATCGGTTGGTAAGTGACGAAGTAATGCGCGAACATACATAAAAAAAAAAAAAAAAAATACAAACATCCGAATTGAGAACCTCCTCCTTTTTTAGAAGTCGGTTAATAAAAGTAGCCTATGTTACTCCTTATTACATCAGCTAGGTACCTGCCAAAAAGTCCCATCAAAATCGGTCCAGCCATTTCAGAGATTAGCCCGGACAAACAAACAGACAGACAAAAATTGTAAAAAATGTTATTTTGGTATATGTACCGTTAATATATTCATATGCATGTAGTAAAAAGCAGTTATTTCAATATTACAAACAGACACTCCAATTTTATTTATATGTATAAATAGATGTATAGATTGGTGCCACTTTCAAACAAACAGCGTGTATACAGGGTGTAAGGGACTGGTCTCCGCAAACTTTAAGAGCTTACTCAGTACACGAAACTGAACCATCTTCCACAAGATTTATTTTCCTTGGTCCTATCTTTTTTTAGATAGGTGATCTATGGAAACGTTGTGGATAGTACCTCCATTGACATATTTTGTATCATGTGTTTAGTTGTGACATAAATTATGTATATAATTGTCTGTTTTTCCTAATAAAAATAAGTCTTTCTCCGATCGTGTCAGATAGCCTTTACATCAGACTATGAAGTTTGATGGGACAACTATAGTACGTGCTAAGTGACTGTGCAAGAGCCACATGTATATACCTACTATACTATATATCACCTCCATTCTCGTCGAATCTCCTTTGTGAACGCCTACGGTGATTGAAATTCGGTCGAGAGGATTACTTAAGCAAATACAAGGGCGTAGGAACACTGAAACAAAGTTTTGATTTGTCGCACTCGCACACCAAGGGTTCCATACAAAATTACTAAACGCTTCTTAAAGAATTTTTCGAACCGCAACAAGTAATTATCTTGTCATGTAACTACAAATAACAATGGCAATATCAAAAGTTCAGCTTAGCCAAAAGTCATGAAGTTAAGACGGCACAAAAAAACTAAGCCATGATTATTTATTATCATAAATAATCTAGTCAATTCAGTTACCAATTATGAGGATTTTTTTGCCAGACTGACGGGCAATTAGCATGATTTGATAAAACTTATTAAATATAATTAAACCAAGAATTTTCTCGCTCGTGTTCTTTAATTTTTACTAAATGAGCAATGGCAGTTGAGAGTTTGTCATGCTTACTCTAATGTCATACTAAGAGTGCCGCGTGTGTGATCTTTCGGATCCCCCTCAAAATGGTTGAACTGAGTAGTGCTGATATACGCGTCACGTCCGTAAACGGACGCTGTCAGTTGAGACAGGCCAGTAGCTTATTTAAATTTCATTCTGTTGTTTCTATTATACATTGTTTTCACATAATGTATTACAAGTATTTCGGTTACACGTTTTTATCATGATTTAAAAGAGTGGCCATGGAGTTTCTTGCACAATCTTCTCCATAGAGATCTATGTTTTAGAATATGCATTTAGTATTTTTTTTTTTTGAGTGAGGGACTTGAAAAGTAAATAATGCTTTGACTCATCACTATTTTCTCGTCCAAATGTTGATTCACCATTCCATGTTAATTTTCATTAACTTAATTATTTTTGCCTTCCACATTAAAACACCCATACTACTAAATAGTTTCGGAAAAACTAATGTTGCCCTCAGAACGTATAACTTTTCGTTTATATTTATAGTTAACATAAGCAGTATTAATGTTCAATTCAGAGTAATTAGGTGTGATGCTAATTTTCGATAATTGACCAAGAGCTTATTGACACACGCACAAGGCGAATAATATAGCGATGGCTTAGAGTGAATACCTTGTAAATACGTAACTTTTCAGGAGGCACAAGAAACCAAATTAGACCCTTAATGTCATGTAGTTTTAATGTGCTTCTATGTGTTTTATTCAAATATTTAAAACTATTGGTGTAATTCAACCACTTGTTTCTCTTGTTGTTAATTTTTTCTGCTTGTTTTGCCACGCCGTGACAAGGTGATCACACCAAACTAACTCAAGCTAGATATGCTTTCAACATCGTAGACAGCGTTACAAGTATCGAATCAAAATTTTGCGTGATACAAGATTGTGTGTTACATTACAACAACAGAATGAGTTTTATTTTGTTATATTTCTTTTTAGAAATATAATAAAATTGCCTAAAGTAGCATATCCGAGGTTTTCACTCTAAGCCCTCGATAGGTAGATAATTAAATAATAGTGATAATGATTAAATTATGATGATATGCATTCTGTCATCTCCATCTGTATGTATTTAGAAATATATAAATATATTTAACAGTTGTCTAGTACGCATAAGACAAACTCTGCTTAGCTTGAGACGACACGGCGTTGTGTGATAGTTGTGGAATATTATTATAATATATATCGTTCTTATAAAGTGTTTTATATAAAGGGTGCTAATTAAAGACTTCTTGTTAATAGCATTATTCGCCTCTAAAAATCCTTTGGATGGAACAATTTAGTCAGCCACAATTTACGAGCGTCTGACTAATACTATTTTAGCCACTAGTTATCTTCTATGTAAGCAACTTTCTGGGTGGTATTATAAAAAATAGCCACGAATGTTAAGGCGGGAGCAGAGCGGAGCTCCTACCTTAGGCTTCTAACCTAACCCGTCCATGTTGGAGTGCGCTACTAATTCTGAGCTCGCTACGCTCACTCTTGGACTAAGATTATTTAGTTGGCGTTGTAAGAATGATGAATGAGTGTCAACCAAATTGTAAATATGACGTCCCTAACGTCATATTGACATTGGCCAGGATGGATAGATTTGAAGCGCTCAAGACCCGCTTTTTATCCGTTTACGAACAGCCTGAGAATAAGCAGCTACAGAAGTTGCTCAAGGATGTGGAACTAGGGGACCAGAGCCCTTCCCGGCTTCTGCGGCGTATGCACGATCTAGCCTATAACAAGATGCCCGATGAAACCGTCAGGATGTTGTAGATGAGCCACCTACCCTCTTCGACGAGAGCCGTATTGGCGGTCAGCAAAGAGTCAAAATTAGACTAGCTGGCGGCAATGGCAGACAAGATGAGTGAACAGACGAAAGAGGCCAACTCCTTGTGTTCTTGCATTCAAACTAGTACCACGTCACAATCACCGACATCATCGCCTAACGACCAAATTTTTAAAGCAACTAATCTGATGAAAACTGTTGAGAAACGACCAAACAAGTGGTTTTGTTTTGAGTGAATCATTATTTGGCAGAAATGGTAAAAGATGTGTTAAAATTAATTAGTTACGTATACTTGATTGACACCAAACGGTAAAATTTAAAAAGAAAATAGGCCTGTAACTAATACTAATGAAAATGTTGACGATAACAACCATGATTACTCCTACAAAGTTATTTTTCGTAATATAAATAAAAAATAAGTAAATTCCATGTCCGTGAATGACATTGCAGCACTCGGAGCTGATTTAGAAGGACGTACGTCACAGGCATCACCACACTAAGGCACCAGTATCCAGCTTCGTACCAGTCGACCGCTTGAGTCACCTACACATTGACTTAGTTGGTCCCTTACCAACGTCAAACAACTGCCGTTATATACTTACAATGATCGACAGAGCAACGAAGTGCCCAGAAGCTCAGCCAACCGAAGACATGACGCCAGAAACAGTCGCAAATACTTTGTATATACTTTGGATTGCAAGATTTAGTTGGCCCACTACCATTACAACAGACCGCGGCAAACAGTTTGAATCCGAATTATTTAAGAAGTTGATGCATCGCATGGGTATTCAGGCCTGGTAGACAGGCCTGTTGGTGTAGTGGTTAGTGACCCTGATGCTATGCCGGAGGTCGTGGGTTCGATTCCCACCCAGGACAAATGTTTGTGTGATGAGCACGATCATTTCTTCTGTGTCTGGGTGCAAATTTATAATAATAATATTCCACAACTATCACACAGCGCCGTCTAGTCCCAAGCTAAGCAGAGCTTGTGTTATGGGTACTAAGACAACTAATAAACTTATTTATTTATTTATTTATTTATTTAAACTTCATGTACAGTAGTGGTACATAGGCGGACTTAATGCAACAAGGCATTCTCTCCCAGTCAACCTTTGGGTTAAAAAAGAGATCACTGTGGTAGGTTTGCACAATAAACAAATAACAGTTAATGAAAACGGAAAAAAAAAATAAGTTATTTATATATAATATATAATAAAATACATAAATATGCTAAAATAATAAACTAATAAATACTATGAAAAATATCAAATCTTAAAGAGAACTTAATAACAATTCTGACGAAGAACAAACTAAGGTTGAGAGGACTTCAAGTAGTAGTTCCGAATTTTACGTTTGAAGGAAAATTTGCTTTCGGCTTTTTTGATGTCAAGGGGAAGTAAATTCCAGAGTTTTATGGTGGAAACAGCGTAAGAATTGGACATAAAGCCAGTACGGTGAGAAGGAATCTGAAGAAGCATGTTTTTGGATGCACGAAGGTTAAGATTATGAGAACTGCCCAACACTTTAAAATATTGTTTTAAATAATCAGGAGCACAAGGATCGTTCATTACGGTGAAGAGCATGCAGAGGGATCTGAGGGATCTCCTTTGACGGATAGGCAGCCATTTAAGCTGAGAACGGAAGGAAGAAATGTGGTCATATTTACGAAGCCCGAATATAAAACGAATGCAGTTATTGAGAAGTCGATCCAATTTGTTTAGAAGTTCTTGGGAAAGATCAGAGTAACAAACATCAGCATAGTCAATTATAGGTAACACAAGCGACTGGACCAAAGTAGTTTTAGTGCTCGACGGGAGGAAATTTTTGAATCTATAGAGAGACCGCAGCGTGAAGGTGACTCTCTGGCTAACCTGTGCAATCTGCTTATTCCAGCTTAACCTATCGTCAATATATAAACCTAGATCTTTAACGTGAGGTGAGAGAGGGATGACTGTATTGCCGAAAATAAGCTGCGGTAGTCGGCTAGTGTCCAAACTCCGTAAAAAGTAAGGACTGCCAATGAGGATAGCCTGGCATTTACTGACATTGACAGTAACCCCAAATCTGCTCGACCAATCAGCAATAGCCAGAAGGTCAGCATTTAGTAGAGAGATGCAGTTGTCAAGGTTGTCAATGTCAGTTTGCGCGTAGAGCTGTAGGTCATCAGCATACAGATGGAAAGAGCATTTGAGAAAAGCAGTGATAGAGTTTATAAATAAAGAAAATAAGAGAGGAGAGAGTATACCGCCTTGTGGAACGCCGGTTTGCAGGTCGCACCAGTCAGAACACTTCTGATCAGCACGTACCGCTTGCTGACGACCACGAAGATAAAAAGAGAACCAATCCCGTGCCAATGAAGAAACCCCAATTTGAGACAAGATAGCCAGAAGGATATCATGATCAACGGTATTAAAAGCGTTGGAGAAATCTATTAAAACTAACACCGTTAACCTCGAGTTCTCCAGGCCATTCCTGACGTCTTCTGTGACTTTAAGCAAGGCTGTGGCTGTACTGTGGCCAGGTCGAAAACCAGATTGAAATGGGGATAACAGATTATTCCTAAACACAAAGGATGAAAACTGTTTAAGAACAACTGCTTCTAGGATTTTGGATAGGAAAGGAAGAATGGAAATTGGTCTAAAGTGATTTGATAAAGTAGGAGTGGAAATTTTTGGAAGAGGGATAATGAAAGCCTTACGCCAGCTTGTAGGAAACACCCCAGTATGGAGGGAGAAATTGAAGATATGTGTGATAGTGGGGAGTAAACTTGTAATCAAGAGGGAAACTTACTTATATATTTCTAAATACATACATATTATAGATAAATTACACCCAGACACAGAACAAATGATCGTGCTCATCACACGAACATTTGTCCTGGGTGGGAATCGAACCCACGCCCATCGGCATAGCAGTCAGGGTCACTAACCACTACACCAACAGGCCTGTCAAATATAAAAATTTATCTATAATATGTAT
The DNA here is from genome assembly GCA_910589285.2 of Mythimna ferrago. Taxonomy (NCBI): domain Eukaryota; kingdom Metazoa; phylum Arthropoda; class Insecta; order Lepidoptera; family Noctuidae; genus Mythimna; species Mythimna ferrago. Next base: position 17,781,178 of record OU342695.1, read on the forward strand.
GTATTTAGAAATATATAAGTATGTTTATCAGTTGTCTAGTACGCATAACACAAGCTCTGCTTGGCTTGGGACTAGACGGCGCTGTGTGATAGTTGTGGAATATTATATATTATTCAGCTGATGAAAACTGTTGAGAATCGATCGAATAAGTAGTCTTAACTTGAGTGGACCATTATTTGAAAGAAATGGCACAAAATGTGTCAAAATTAATAAGCGATGAATACTTGACACTAAACGGTAAAATGTAAATCGAAAAGAAAACCTGCAACTCCTATTAATGAGGATTTCGACGACAACAACCGTCATTATTATTACGAACTTAGTTTTTGGTATAATGAAAAAATCCATGTCCGTAAATGACGTTGCTGCACTTGGAGATGATTTAGGAGGATGTACTTCACAGGCATCGACAAACCAAGGCACCAGTATCTAGCTTCGACCGAATTTTGAAAGCAACACACAATCTGATGAAAACTGTTTAGAAACGACCGAACAAGTTGTTTTGTTTTGAGTGAATCATTATTTGGCAAAAATTATTATTATTATTTTACATTATATAAAAATTATTTGGCAGCTAAGGAATACTGTTGAGAAACGACCAAACAAGTGGTTTTGTTTTGAGTGGACCATTATTTGAAAGAAATGGCAAAAATGTGTCAAAATTAGTAAGCGATGAATACTTGACACCAAACACAACAAAAATGTAAAAAGAAAATAAGCCTGTAACACCTATTAATGAGGATTTCGACGAAAACAGCCGTAATTACTCTAACGAACTAATTTTCGCTAATATAAAAAAATCCATGTCCGTGAATGACATTGCAGCAGTCGGAGATGATACAGAAGGATGTACGTCACAGGCATAACCACACTAAGGCACTAGTATCCAGCTTCGTACAAGTCGACCGCTTGAGTCACCTACACATTGACTTAGTTGGTCCCTTACCAACGTCAAACAACTGCCGTTATATACTTACAATGATCAACAGAACAACGAAGTGCCGAGAAGCTCAGCCAATCGAAGACATGACGCCAGAAAAAGTCGCAAATACTTTGTATGAGTCATGGATTGCATGATTTGGTTGGCCTACCACCATTACAACAGACTGCGGCAGACAGTTTGAATCCGAATTATTTAAGATGTTGATGCACCGCATGGGTATTCAGCTGATGAAAACTGTTGAGAAACGACCGAATAAGAAATTTTCACTTGAGTGGACTATTATTTGAAAGAAATGGCACAAAATGTGTCAAAATTAATGAATGAATACTTGAATGCGATGAATACTTGACACCAAACGGTAAAATGTAAATAAAAAAAAGCCTGCAACTCCTATTAACGAGGATTTCGATGATAACAACCGTGATTACTATTACGAACTTATTTTTGGTATAATAAAAAAATCCATGTCCGTAAATGACGTTGCTGCACTTGGAGATGATTTAGGAGGATGTACTTCACAGGCATCGACACACCAAGGCACCAGTATCTAGCTTCGTGACAGTCGACCGCCTGAGTCACCTACACATTGACTTATTTGGTCTCTTACCAACGTCAAATACCTGTCGTTATATATTTACTTACAATGATCGACAGAGCAACAAAGTGGCCAAAAGATCAGCCTATCGAGGACATGATGGCAGCAAAAGTCGCAAATACGATGTACAAGTCATGGATTGCAAGATTTGCTTGCCCAATCACCATTATTACAGACCGCGGCAGACGGTTCGAATGCGAATTATTCGTGAAGTTGATGCATCGCATGGATATTCACCATGTACGAACTGCAGCATACCACCCACAAACGAACGGTTTAGCCGAGCCTACAACGCTCACTCCAAACATCATACGCCATCTGAAGAAGATGTCGAGATGATCTCCGCCAAGTCTTGGACACTTCCATTCTGGCGAAACAAATCCAGATTATGGTTTGCACCTGCCCCCCTAGCCAAGTTACAACCGTTTCGCTTGCGCCGAACGCTTCGAGTTGACCTTGCCGCCAATTCTTTTGTTCTGACCACGTGACTGAGCGTTAAGACGACGTCATTCTCGTATATTTGAAGCTTTCTACAAGCGTTAGCTATTGCAGATTAGCAACTTGGCTAGGGGTACTGGAAACCATGGTGTCCAGCCAAAAACCCAGCGAAGGAGGGATTAGCTATGGTGCAATTCGACAAGGTGGATGTCGAGCAAATTAGCGGCATCATTTTGTCGTCGGCCAAGACGGGTACATTTGGAGCGCTGAAGTCCCGATTAGTATCCGTTTACGAAGAGTCGGAGTATAAGCAGCTACAGAAATTGCTCAACGAGGTGGAACTAGGCGACCAGCGCCCTTCCTAGCTATTGCGGCGTATGCGTGATCTAGCCCGTAACAAGATGCCCGATGAAACCGTCAGGATGTTGTAGATGAGCCACCTACCCTCTTCGACGAGAGCCTCGACGAGAGCCGTATTGGCGGTCAGCGAAGAGTCAAAATTAGACTAGCTGGCGGCAATGGCAGACAAGATGAGTGAACAGACGAAAGAAGCCAACTCCTTGTGTTCTTGCATTCAAACTAGTACCACGTCACAATCACCGACATCATCGCCTAAGGACCGAATTTTTAAAGCAACTAATCTGATGAAAACTGTTGAGAAACGACCAAACAAGTGGTTTTGTTTTGAGTGAATCATTATTTGGCAGAAATGGTAAAAGATGTGTTAAAATTAATTAGTTACGTATACTTGATTGACACCAAACGGTAAAATTTAAAAAGAAAATAGGCCTGTAACTAATGCTAATGAAAATGTCGACGATAACAACCATGATTACTCCTACAAACTTATTTTTCGTAATATGAAAAAATCCATGTCCATGAATGACATTGCAGCACTCGGAGATGATTTAGAAGGATGTACGTCACAGGCATCACCACACTACGGCACCAGTATCTAGCTTCGTACCAGTCGACCGCGTCACCTACACATTGACTTAGTTGATCCCTTACCAACGTCAAACAACTGCCGTTATATACTTACAATGATCGACAGAGCAACGAAGTGCTCAGAAGCTCAGCCAATCGAAGACATGACGCCAGAAAAAGTCGCAAATACTTTGTATGAGTCATGGATTGCATGATTTGGTTGGCCCACCACCATTACAACAGACTGCGGCAGACAGTTTGAATCCGAATTATTTAAGATGTTGATGCACCGCATGGGTATTCAGCTGATGAAAACTGTTGAGAAACGACCGAAAAAGAAATTTTAACTTGAGCGGACCATTATTTGAAAGAAATGGCACAAAATGTGTCAAAATTAATTAGCGATGAATACTTGACACCAAACGGTAAAATGTAAATAAAAAAAAAGCCTGCAACTCCTATTAACGATTATTCGATGATAACAACCGTGATTACTATTACGAACTTATTTTTGGTAATATGAGAAAATTCATGTCCATGAATGACGTTGCTCCACTCGGAGATGATTCAGAAGGATGTACTTCACAGGCATCGCCACACCAAGGTACCAAGATCCAACTTCGTTTACGTTATCCGTTTACGAAAAGTCTGAGAATGAACAGCTACAGAAACTGCTCAATGAGGTGAAACTAGGCGACCAGCGTCCTTCCCAGCTACTGCGGTGTATGCGAAATCTAGCCTGTGACAAGATATCCGATGAAACACTCAGGATGTAGTGGAAGAGCCACCTACCCTCTTCGACGAAAACCGTATTGGCGGTTAGCGAAGAATTAAAATTAAATTCGCTGGCGGCAATGGCAGACAAGATGAGTGAGCAGACGAAAGATGCCAACCCTATGTCTTCCAGCAGTCACGCTAGCACCACATCACAATTGCCGGCATCATCGCCTAACGAGTTGGTAGGCGCACGCTATGCGATATGATTGGTAGATTCATTAAAGTGAAAGCTGCAATCTTAAAAACTGTCATTGATGTCCAATGCGCAATTGAAATTTCTGAACAGGAGTGGTCAGTTCTTAGAGACATACATGAGAATCTTGATATTGGGAAGGTTACAGTTGAAGCCCTCTGTTGAGAAGATGCCATTCTGGTTAGTGCGGATGCTGCTACGAATTTTGCTTTAAAAAAACTTGAAGTTCATAATACGGAACTTAGTCGGGACCTTTATACAAATCTCACAAATAGATTAAAACGAAGGCTTCCAATTGCTTGTCTTATATAGTACTTGAATGATCCTAACCGTTATTTTAATGACGACGAATATAATACAAATGTATACCCTCTCCTAGCGAATGATCGTTTACAGGAGATGATATTAAACCTTTTATCAAAGTACGATTCTGCTGCAGTGACTACTTTGGAAGTGAATCTTCAATCGAAGATTATGACCACAATCAAGCTTATTCCAGTGACCGAGTCACTGAAGTCACTGACAACAATTCAAAATTGACCAATAAAGACTTGCTTAATCAATGTTTAAACAAAATTAATTATAATTTGAGAGGTTCAGCCTTTTCAGCTTCAATGGAGGACACGTTCACGCTTCTAAAAGTTGAAATGCTACTATTTGAAAACGGTGGTGATCGTGGTCAACTGCTAACAAAGCTAAACCGATGGCTTCGCACAATTAAGCCAACTAGTGTAGAAAGCGAACGTGTCTTTTCCACAGCTGGAGTACTATGTAATAAGCTGCGGACTAGCCTAAATGACAAAGCTAGTGATTGTTTGTCATTTCTGCGAACATATTTTCAGCAGCAAAAAAATAACAACAATATACCCTAAAAAGTCTCTTTAAAATGTGATTATTTCAAATGTCTTTTAATTAAAATACAAAATAATATTTTTATGTTAAGTAATTTAATTATAGTGCATTAATCCTTAAAAATATTTTCTATGATTTATTTTAAATGAGATCACATTTAATTAAAATACGGAATTATTAATGTTAATTTAAATATTGTATTAATCGTTAACAAATGTTGTTAATATGTTATTTAAAATTTTATGACTCAGATGTGTTTTCAATATACCACGAAATTATTTAAAGTTAATTTAATTATAGTAAACGTTGAAAAGTTTCAATATTTAAACCTTTCAATCGTGGAAATTACAGACACAATAGGTGCGCGAACGCCGGCGTTCGCTTGGGGTTTAATGAATTAATAATTATTATATTAATTTGAAGAGTCTAACTTTTTAATAATTAAGCAAGAGGTTTCTAACATTTTATTTAAAAGATCTCTTCAAGAAGAGTTTAGTGAGTAAATCCAAAATGTTATGTTACATAATTATTAAGAATACAAACATGAACCTTTCAGATACCGTCAATTTGAGACATAAAAGTAAGACAATAGATGCGTGAATGCAGCGTTCGCTTGGGGTTTAATGAATTAAAAAAAAACCTTGTTTTGTTTATTTTTAAGTATATTATATTATCCTTTATTTTATGTTATGTAAGTAATTGCATCAGTTTATCCCTTTATTTACATGTCAAAAAAACAAGTTTTTGTATTATTTTTTTTATAAAAAAAACGATAATTATCGGTAATAGTAGTAGGTAATAATAATTGCATGAATAGACGGTAAGATCCGTCTATTTATGTATAACAGTCAAAATTCATGTATTTTTTAGCTGGAATCTGATTGATACTGGCGCAAACGTCTCCGTGATACCCAAGAGAAAATGCGGGAGAGCAACATCAACAGATTTTTGCTTGTATGCAGCAAACAACACGGTCATTCTAACGTAGGTATGGAGAGAAATCTCAACTTCCGTAGACCTAATACTATTATCGGCGCCACCTTGTATGTGTTGTAAAAAAACTGGACAAGTGCGACTCGGACTCGCGCATTCAGGGTTCCGTTCAGTCCGTAGAAAAAAACAGCAAAAAAAATCGCGCTTGTCGTATGGGAGTCCCTCTTAAATATTTATTTTATTTTCTTTTTAGTACTTCTTGTTATAGCGCCAACACAAATACATAATTTGTGAAAATTTCAACTGTCTAGCTATCGCGGTTCTTGAGGTACAGCCTGGTGACAGACAGACGGACAGACCGCGAAGTCTTAGTAATAGGGTGCCATTTTTTTACTCTTTGGGTACGGAACCCTAAAAACGAACTCATTATTAAAAAAAAATAATTAATTAATTATTTCTCAGTTCGTTCATTCATTCAAATTCGTTCATTTATTCAAATATGGTGAGTCATTCAAACTTCATACAATGGAACAAGTTTTTCAATAAATCCTTTGTGGAGATACTGCACGTTCAGCAAATAGGTAATATCCGCGCAAAATTGATCTTCGTGTGGTTATGCTAATATTGAAATGGGAATGTCGTCGTTCTTGTCATGCAACGGTTCAGAGAATTTTCCATATCGAAACTTTGGTAGTTCCGATTATTATTTTGTGAAAGCAGTTAGATAGTTCTTCGGATCTGGTGATACTATCGGTAAAAGGTAGATATCCTATCCGTACTCACAAAACGTTTTGGAAACACATTTATTGTTCATACAGCTAAGGGTGTTTTTAATATCGTGCGGATTTGATCTCGCATGAGGGATTGCCTCGCACGCGTAACCCCCGCAAATGTCCATTTCATACAAGTATTTATTGCAATGCGTGGCATACGCACGCGAAACGCGTTTTTTTTGCATTTTCTGCATAAGGAGCAAACCGACATGCATGATAAAATCCGCACGATATTAAAAACACCCTAAGAATGGAATTTCCTGCTGGTGTCTGTGTTTTCTGATTGCTACAACCTGGAGATAAAAAGATTGTAGCGACATCTATGGCGCAACATAGGAACTACAAAAATACGAAATCCTGCATCGCGCAAGCAAAGTTATCCGGGCGATTTGAATATATACGACAGCCCGAAATCAACTATCGGGCAGTTGCCCACCTGACGTAAAACCCGTCCGTTCGGAGGATCCTCCCTTTTTTGTGGCATTTATAGCACTTTAATATTTTCGTCTTTCATCCCGAATTTGAACTTACTGGAGCTGGCAACACTAGGTTGGAGGCTCTTAACGTGAATCAACACTTAGCAAAATTACTGGAAGCTACTGCTTTACCAATTCAGTTTAGAGACGGACAAGGAATCCGTCTCCAATTGGATACCACTTAGAAGTATCGAGAAACATGATCTCAAAGCTTTGTGGATAATACTCATTCCTGAAATCCTGAATAGTTGGCATTAATTGAATTGTCCACCTCAGAGCCATGGTGTTGTCATGGTAAAATAATAATTATTATTTATTTATTTATTTATCAGACATATTATATTCAAACAATAACATTTTTTTTTGACTTGTTAATTTATTAGCCATTTTAATTTATTTTATTCTTTCACTAACAGTAAAAGAATACCAAGAGTTTTATCCAAATGTTATTACATATTTTTATAGAAAAGAAAGAACAATAAGTTATTAGCACGCATGGATACACACACTTTAAAAACAAAATTTTAGACAAAAAGGAAAAATTCATTGACACAATGTGTGTCTCACGGCTGCGCCAAATAGGTCCGGTTCAGCAAAAATGCCAGTCATGGTAGTCAGAGGTTATATAATAGGGTAGTTTCCAGGGTCAAAATAATTACATTTTATTTAGTCCGTATTTTAGATTATAAAAAAATATTTGACACGTATTTTTTTCTTTTTTCGATTAAACAAAAAATAACAAAGATATAGCCCATTAAAGTTACGTGTGACGTCACCCCATGCGAAAAAATGCAGCACGGTGTGACGTCACACGTAACTTTAATGGGCTATATCGTTGTCATTTTTGATTTAATTTACAAATAAAAAAATACGTGTCCCTTATTTTTGAATAATCTAAAAGACAGACTAATTACATTTTTTACGGCAACTAGCCTATTAGGACATAGAAATTACTACATAACAAATATTTTGAACCAAGAGTTGTCTAATTTATTAATACATTATCTCTAAAACGTAAAAAGAGAAATGGACCGACTGAAATACCAACGCACAGCCGAAACTATTGGGACTAAGAAAGAGAAATTTTGTACAAGATTTCCTCTTATTATATAGGCGATCACTAAGAATGGATTTCCCAAAATTCACCCCCTAAAGTGAAGAGGGGGGGTCAAAGTTCGTATGGAAAAACCTACTTTCACGCAGGCGAAGCCGCCGGCAGTAGGTAGTACATATAGATAGAAACAATTTTATGTTTACTGATACACAGATAGATTAAAATTGTTAAGGTAGAACTTCACTGCGCACACGTGTGCCACCCTCGCCGATCAGGGCGAGGGTGGCTCGCCCTGATCGGCGAGGGTCTCCATACATTTTATATGGAAACTAGACATAGAAGGGCGACATTTGATCCATGCCACGCAACGCCACGCGACTTCGTTCTACGTACAAATTAGGCGTATTAAACGTGTGCGCCGGACTAATGTACCTACAATTGCCAGCACGGATCTTGAGCGCTGGCTTCAAGTTGCGCAGAAGTCAAATATTCGGTCAGTTCAGTCGGACGCGGGGGCAGGGAGTGTCAGTAATTGGCTCGTCGCGCCATCGCGTCATAGACGTCACTCATAATTCGTTCCCTGTTCTTGCTGCATGTATCTAACAACGACGACGATTGGCTCGCCAATGTATGGAATGCGCAAAGCGATCCCCACTCAGACGCCGAGCGCTCAAGATCCGTGATGGTAATTGTAATAGGTAGAACTACATTGCGCACACGTGGGCCACGTACGCCGATCTGAGCGCGTCGGTCTCGTACATTTTATATGGCAACTAGACATGGTATAACTACACTTGATCCACGCTACGCGACATCGTCCTACTTACAAATCAGGCGTGATACACGTGTGCGAGATCCACGCCACGCGACGCCTCGCAACAGACCGCTACGTATAAATCAGACGTGATACACGTGTGCAGTATAATCTAGCATTATTGCTTAAATTATTGCTATTGTCGAAAGCGAGAGGAATTTTAAGCAATAATGCTAGATATTGCTTAAAATTCCTCTCGCCTTCGACACAAAAGATAACAACAATAAAAAGAACTTAGAATCTTCGAGTACAACTTATTTATGCGAACGTGACTGTACATAAGATTTGGGGACAATATTGGACAACAGTATTTTACAATACTGGTAAGCCTTTAGATAAAGCCTTTGATATGGCCAGTAAATATAAAATAATGGGTTTGTTTACGTAAAATCAAGAAAGGATAATGGCTATAAATTGCAAAATAAAGCGATGTATTATTTATCAAAGCGATATATTATACATTTTATTACTAATACCTATTTGTCTATGATTTAACGGGTCAAATAATGTCTTTTTATTATTTATAAACTCGCAGTCGCGATGACGAGGTCGACGGTGGAGCACGCTTGCCTAAACCTATTTTTTCTTTTTAAGGGGCCGGCGGAGGATGAATTTCCATACAAACGTAATACCACGCTCATTTGCAGTTGGAGCATATTTCCAACATATGATGATATTTGGTTATAGACAATATTTATCTAGGTTCCTACGTCTTTCTTTTTTAAAAAAACAAAAAGAAATTTAAGCAAATTGTATTTCGCCCTTTTTTATAGCGTAAATGGCAAAACATGCCATTTGGCTTTTCTTGTATTAAAAATAACAATATTTCTAATATTCTCGACGTAGGAACCTAGATAAATATTGTCTTTAACCGAATATCATCATAATATGTTGGATATATGCTCCAACTGCAAATGAGCGTGGTATTACGTTTGTATGGAAATTCATCCTCCGCCGGCCCCTTAAGAGTTGCTCAAAGTCATCCACTTTTCTAATCTACGGCACACGTTCGTATATGCGCCGTTACTAGAAGCAAAAAGTGGCCAAAAAGATAGCTGAAGCGCGTGACAGCCACTTGTGGTCGGTGGTCATAACTTTCTTTAGCTCATGCGCGCAGTATCAAATTGGACTCTGATGAAGAAGATGTAAATGCGCGAATGGCGTGTGGCAGCGTTTTGTATCGGCGTGGTCCTGGGAATGACGAGCAAACGGCAGCTCGCCATTGGACCGCCCGATAAACATCAGGATCGAGCCCGAGTCGTCGACAGCGAGAAGTGTTCCACACGCGCCTCATAGAGATGTCAGCAAAACCGCAGTGGCCCAGCAGGGCCGAAGGCTACTAGGGCCATGGGTCGACTTCTAAAAGGAATGCCAGCGCTAGTTCTGGGCCGCAAATGGCAATTGAAGGAACATAGATCTAGTGTTAGTCAATAAAAGTCTGACACGCTCTCGCGCTCCAACCCTTAAAAAAACAGGGTTTTCGGGGCTTAAACCGTAATAATAACATAATCATCTTGAAAGTAATCAAGTTGGCTCAGTACAACGTAATTCTGATTTGATTGTCACACTGATTGCTGGAACGTCAAGTAGGTAAATAATTCCAAGTCGGAAACAAGGCCAGGCGGGGTTTATTGCTCATTTACATTTAATTTTTATGTACCGACGACGTGACACCGTTGGGAATATAGAGAGATACTCAGAATTAAGGCCGAGACATGACCTGAAGCGCGATCGTTATTGGACTGCATAATAAAGAAATAGATGCGTGATAACACAACTAGACTTTGACTTAAGGGGATGCAACTTGACATACATTTTCACTGTTTTTCATAAAACCGCTCTCACGCGATTATGACGTTATTACACATTTTTCATAAGACATTTTGGAAACACAGTATCTTGGGGATATTATCTAGGCTTCTATTGAAATCAATTTATTTTGTGTTAAACTAATCCAGTAAAGACTCCTGAAAATTTGCTATTTTGCATGAACACTGACACTTCATCTCAGAAATTAAAAAGTAAAAAAGTATTACAATAGAAGCCTTGCAAATATCAAGATTTATTTTTTACTTTTAAGAGTATAAAAAAAAACGTATTTTCTGGAACAAGTTTTGAAAAATATTCGAGTAAATCACGGAATTACTGAATGCTAACAGAGTTTTTAGGTATTATCACTCTTTTTTCACATTGCCTTTTCGTCAAACATCACGTAGGACTGCGTTAAATGAAGTAACAAGCTTTTAAACCATGCTCGATGTTTACGATAGGCAAGTGGAAAAGCAGCCTCTTAAGAGCGCCCTGTCCGAGATACATTTCCATACAATCGCTTTTAAGTGAATATGAAGTTATTACACATTTTTATCAAGATAATCTGAAAACACAGATTGTGGATTTTGTCTAAGTTTGTACAGAAATTGAAAGAAAGAAAAATATTTTTATTTGTCGGAACAGGCGCAAAATTAAGACCAACACCAACATATTTCGAACATTTTCCAAGACAATATAGAGAATTGAAACATTTTGTGTAAAACTAATCCAGTAAAATGGTCTGTCCCTTTTTTTTATGGTAGGAAAAAATCATCCAATGACAACCCCCGCTCTTGGGCGGAGCGGGAGATAGTGTCAGACTCTTACTGACTAAAAGACCTACCCCGTTCCTTCTAGCCTTCATACCGGGGCTCGAGCGCCCTTTCGGATAACCCGGGCTCCAGTAAGCTTCGACCCGGCTGGGTCCCTGCTGTTGCTGACAACTCCTTGAGGCGCGCGGGAACAGTGCGCGCCGTCGACGACTTGGGCTTGGTCCGGACAGTTACCGGACGGCCGGACAGCGAGCTACCCATTGCTCACTGTCCGCAAGCCCGCGAAAATGGTCTGTCCCTGTCCGTGGACTTTTCATTCATATCTTTTCAACTACTTGAGCGTGGAGGAGTAACAAAACTTTTGCCTTTGTAATCATCATTATCATCATCATTTCAGCCAAAAGACGTCCACTGTGGGACATATGCCTTCCCCAAGTGTCGCCACAATGAACGGTCCATTTTTTTGTTTTGGTTTTCATTTTTGGGGGTTTGCCATAATCGCCACGCTTGCTAGGCGGGTTGACGATCGCAGTGTGACTATTGTAATGCACAGAGGATGCTGCTGCCCATTCTCCAATCTAAACCTTCGTTGACTCTTACGACACCCACGGGAAGAGATGGGATTGTGTTATTCTTTACGTCCGGACACCAAAGACCACTGATAATTTGGTTCTTTGTGTGAACGTTTGCCCTTTATAATGTAGGTACTCAAAAATTAAAAAAAAATAAGAAAACATAATTTATAGGAACATGCACATTTAATCAAGATTCTAAATCATGAAACAAAAATCCAAAAAATATTAAGTTAACAAAAGAAACACGTAGGTTTATCCTGGAACAAATTCTGGGAAATATTCGAATGAGTGACGGAATAACCGAAGGCCAACAGAACGTTCAGACGTTATCTCTCTTCGCGTTGCCTTTTTATCAAACATTGCGTTAGATTTAGTAACAACGAGCTTTTAAACTGTGCTCACATTGAATTGAAAGAGGAATCTGGAAGGGACCTATCGTAGACAGGTCTTCAGCTTCACTCTTTACCTCATTCCATCATCATCATCATCACCTTGAGGGAGGCGTTCTAACGCTACGTTTTCCAACGCGCGGGCATCCGTCTAGAACCTAAAAACCTTACAAAGCATGTAGCTAAAAGAGTTATGAGTTTATAATATGTGGATGGATGGAGACGGAGAGAGAGGCCAAAGAAAAGATGGATTGATTATGAGAAAAGAGATGTGAAAGAAAACAGAGTTAGTGATAGGGTGAAGAGTGACAGGAAAGAATGGAAGAAAAAAACGTGTTGCGCCGACCCCAAATAAAACGGGACAACGGCAGGAAGATGATGATGGTCATCAGTATAGACCCCTTCGGCCTCATCGACCATCCGTTCTACGTGCACCTCACTTCAAGTCATTATTGGAAAGTCGTTTTCCGATGCGCGGTCACCCGTCTAGAACCTAAAAACCTTACAACGCATGTTGCTAAAAGAGTTATGAGTTTATATGTGGATAGATGGAGACGGAGAGAGGCCAAAGAAAAGATGGATTGATTGTGAGAAAAGAGATGTGAAAGAAAATATAGTTAATGATAGAGTGACGCAGGACAGAATGGAAGAAAAAAACGTGTTGCGCCGACCCCAAATAAAACGGGACAAGGGCGGGAAGATGATGATGGTCATCAGTATAGAACCCTGCGGCCTCATAGACCATCCGTTCTACGTCGTCCTGTAACTGTCCGGACCAAGCCCAAGTCGTCGACGGCGCGCACTGTTCCCGCGCGCCTCAAGGAGTTGTCAGCAACAGCAGGGACTCAGTCGGGTCGAAGCCTACTGGGGACAGGGTTATCCGAAAGGGAACTCGAGTCCCGGTATGAATCACCCAAGAGCGGGGGTTGTCATTGGATGATTTTTCCCAACATAAAAAAAAAAATCCGTTCTACGTGCACCTCACTCCAAGTCATTCCAATGCCTGTCGTTTCTACCAACACGGTGCGTTTCGCCAGGATTACCGAAGACGGCCACATTACCTTTTCCTTTGAGAATTCTAATCTAAGGCCTGTTTAGATACGTGATCGGAATACCTCTGCAGCAGTATGACTAACCCATCTCCAATAATTCAATCTGGCGATCGATTGAGCTTTTGTAGTGTTATCCTGACATTACAGATGTTTTGTAGTATTTTTCTTATGTTTAAGATAACACTTCAGTTTGTAAAAAAATTAAAGCATTTTCATCAGTTTTCCTCTCGGAGTCTCCTGTTTCTTGATAGCTACAACCTAGTGGTCTAAGTCTAGAGTAGTTTATTTCTAGGTAAACGTGTTCCATCGTCATCCAGGTCGTCACTTACCATCAGGTAAGATAATGATCAAACGCGCGCCTATCAATAATAAAAACAAATAGTAGTGTCCGCACAAATACATAGTCACCGGGCAACTGAGAGGTTGTTTTGCTCTCACACCAAGCTGTGCGCTAGCAAACTAATGCCTGCTATGACCTGCCGTGACCTGTGTTGTACGTAAGTGTCGGTGGTGTCCAACTTTTTAAATATTTTTGCGAAAAAAATTAACCTGGCGTAAATATTATTGGATTCAGTTACTGATTTTGAAAAAAATATATCCAGGCTTTGCTTATACTAAAAATAATGTAGTATATTCGTATTTTTTTCGAAACCTTATTATTACAAAACAAGCTATTTTGAGTGCGCGTGTCATGTCTTCATCTTAAGTTTGTGTCGAGCCTGATTACGCTGTTAATTTGTTCTTACATTTTCTAGGTTACATACTTTGTTTTCATCAAAGAATTTTTGTGTTTTGGTAAGAAAATTCAAGTCACGGAGGCTGTTTTTGTTCCAGTGCCTTTTTGAGACGAAAATTAATTCCAGCTCGAACAAATACTCGCCTATTTTATTATTTTACTACAATTTAATCATTTCTTAAAGATCACATTTATAATTATTTATTTCTCATATAAATACAGGAAACAAATTAAAAAAAAAAAAAAACAAAAAACAGACAACATAACATAAATAAACATAATATTAGATAAATTCACGTATTTCGTTTTTTTAACAATTCGTTCTATTTATTGACTACCATGATGATAATGAAGGCAGAATTGATTTATTTAATAATCGTGAAAATTTTATCGTAACCTGGTGTAATTAAACCAGTGTAATTGCCTGGACAAGAAATTGGGCTGTCATTGGTGTCATAATACCATTATCATCTAAATATAATATATTAGCTTTTGCCCGCGGCTTCGCTGCATAAAATATAGCCTATGTCACTCTAAAGCAGCTTTCTATTGGTGAAAAAAAATTAGCAATCGGAACAGTACTTCCAGAGATTACCTCCTACAAACAAAAAAATAAAGAAAAGAAATCTTTACTAAATATGAAACCAGAATTAATTTAATAATCATGAAAATTTTATTGTAACCTGGAGTAATTAAACCAGTGTACTAGCCTGGACAAGAAATTGCGCTGTTATTGGTGTGGTAATACCAATATTATCTGAATATAACATAATATATTATAATAGATACCAAGGTGAAAACATAGACTATTTACCTGTCACTGAAACTATAGGCAGAAATATAAACGTACGACATACACACATTAACTGTCCCCGCACACGGGCCTCAAAAAAACGCCGCCACAATAAACGCTTGAAGCGGCCACAAAAAAAAAGCTAGAAGCGACCGCAAAAAACAGCTGAAGTGCGCGACACCTCTTGTGTCCGATGAAGCTTGAGGCCGCTTCAAGTGTTTTTTTATGGCGGCACTGCCGCACACGAGCCACAAAAAAGGCCGCCTCAAAATGAAGCTTGAAGCGGCGTTTTTTTGAAGCCTGTGTGCGGGGACAGTTAGAGAATGAAGGAGATATCATATACCGATTTACTATATATAATTATATAGAGGATATCTACAGCATGAGATGTAGGGTGTACGTTTTTGCGAAAACCGATTTCCAGGGGCATCATTACTTTTCTATTTTATTGTTGTTCCCAATGATTGTAGGTATCACACTTTCATTTCGTCGTATTTTTCTTGATTTCACTACTATATTATCATTATTTGTAAATTTTTTCTGGTATTTATGTGTATCTACACACAATTTGTTATTTCTTTGTATGTTGTTTATTTATTTATTTACATAAAAAAATCGAAACGAATGAAAGAAATTAATAATAAATAATTAATACTCATTGGTACTTTTTTGGCGGTTTCGTTTTGACAAAAATTTTTTTTTAGTAAAGATTTTAAATAAGGATGAAAATGATACTGAATCATGTACTGCATGCCATGGCCCATTTATGCGCCGAACTCCGAGACACTGTGTTTATTATTTTTATTTCCTTTAATTATTTTCTGTACATTCGCACTAATATAATAAAGAGGTGAAGTTCAATCACGGTTCTGCGGTTTCTCAATTAAATTCTTAACGAAGCCATCCAGGTCTTCTCACCATCTACTTCGTGGTCGTGGTGATACACGGTGAAAAATAAATCCAGTTTTTTCCTAGACAAATCCAAATGAAGAGCATTCTAGTCTTGTCACGTTTTGAGCAGTCAAAAGGTTAATAAGCTGTGGGCAGATGAAATAGGCGCTTCTTTAAGCTTCATCATTTACGTTTATTCTTTGACATTGTGTATTTTTATTATTATACTAGCTTCTGCTAGCGGCTTCGTCTGCGTGAAAGAAAATTGTTCTAAGTGAACATATTCACGGGATAAAAAATCCATCAACTTCCGACCTTGAAGATATATGACTCGAGGCTAAAAGAACCTAAAGAAGCTTAAATGTGAAGGAAATGCAAAAAGAGCCAAGATAAACACCTTTACTGTATCATTTTTAGGGTCCCGTATCCAAAGGGTAAAAACGGGATCCCATTGCTAAGATTTCGCTGTCCGTCTGTCTGTCACATTTATCTCATGAAACGTGATGGCTAGACAGTTGACATTTACTATTGATCTATTTCTGTTGCTGCTAATAATCATAAACACAGAACAAAATAAATATTTAAGTGGGACATACAACAAATCTTATTTTTTGCCCGTTTTTACTACGCATGATCGGAACCTTTCGTGCGTGAGTCTGACTCGCACTTGTCCGGTTTTTTTTTTTTTGAGGGAAGAAATAATTAAATAACAAAATGTAATTTATGTCCACCCTTCATGCAACGCTGAAAAAATTATACTATACATACATACATCACGTGTCCTAAAAGATTTTTTTTTAAGAAAATTGTTTTTGCACAGGCAACACACGTAACTTAAAAAATAGCAACACCAAGCGACAACATGTCGGGTAATGTAATTTATCACTCAGATTTACTGTGTGATCGCCCTCAGCCCTGAGAGATGAGGCATTGTCAAAATAAATTTGCATTTTATGTGCCTCCTTACAAATTGGATGAAATCATCTGAATTTGAGTTAATAATAAATGACTCTTCCTCCTATTTTGGTTGGTATGGTGTTTATCAATTTTAAACGATATACATACTCGTATATTATGACCAAATCCAATTTATAATTAAGTTCGTACTCGATGCTGATATATATAACATTATTTTTAGCCGACTACGAAAAGGAGGAGGTTCTATGTTCGGCTGAATGTATTATTTTTTATTTATGTTCACCAATATCTCGATCAATTGTCGACCGATTTTGAAAATATTTTTTTTGATTAAAAGGTTATATACTTCCAAGTTGGTCCCATAGAAATATTGTTATGATCTTATCATGAACTTCGAAGATATGAAACAGAATTCCTCATAGGATCAGAGCAGAACTGTCGTAACAAGTATGTAAAATTGCTTTGTTTATAAGTGTAGTCGATGACTGACTGAAAAAAAGGGGGAGAGGATGTTTAGAACTGATCTGATGATGAAGCCAGAAGATAAATTAATGTAATCTAACCGTGTTTGGGTTTATTAGAATCGTTATGAGGTGCACTCTGGCTATAATGTAATTAAGTTTGTCTGAGGGGTACTTTTTAGTGGTGGTACCATAAGTTAAACGTGTGAAATAAATATTTTTTTCCAAAAAAAAATATTCAGATCGAATTATTTATTTCACACTTCAATGTTAAAAAAAACCACTGAGATCTACAAAATAACTTTAATTTCGGAAGTCGGTGTTAAAATAACGAAGAGACAAAATTATAATAGAAAAAGTCTTTGCGAAGCAAGCGATAGTACAATAGCGGAAGGAAGTGGGGATCGGGTGGCGGGGATGTTTGATGCGTATCCCCGCGTCGCATCATACAGAGTTTATGTTTTAGATGGAACAACGAAATTTTGAAGCTTTGTTTTTGGTAAATGTATTAAGGTTTTGCACAAAAAAGTTGTTGTTTTTGATGTTAGTTGTTAATACAGTCCTGAAAGTTTGTTATGTTTTACAAATAACCGTGTATAATTTTAGAAAAACTATTATATTTAAGAAGAAGTGCTAAAATACACCCTTACGTAAATTGTTCTGTCGGCGCTCATAATCTTTTGCCACGGTTCTTGAAAAGTTGCTCATTTCAGGCACAAAGCAATTATGTTGAAAAGTTAATTTTTGGCCACAATGAGGTTTATATTAAATACCGACGTGGCTCTGGTTAATTAGTGGATTTGCGGGGATTTTCAACAAGTTTACCTATCCATTTAATGGATGTCGAATTAGGTTAAAAAATTGCCGCGCCAAACAACTTCAGAACCCATTTATGCTTGTAGCGACATCTATGGCGCCACATAAGAACTACGAAGAAAGTACGAAATCCTGCATCGGGCAATCAAAGTTCTCCGCGCGATTTGAACATATACGACAGCCCGAAATCATCTATCGGGCAGTAGCCCACCAGACTATAACACCTGTCTGGTCGGAGGATCCTCCCTTTTCAAAGGAGGTTTGCGGGACTTTACTCTCTATTCCGCATACCTCCAAATGCTTGTCTAAGGTAACCCAATTAAGAGTAAATTTTTTTTTTTAGGGTTCTATACCGAAAGGGTAAAAAAGGGGACCCTATTACTAAGACTCCGATGTCTGTCCGTCTGTCTGTCACCAGGCTGTATCTCATGAACCGTGATAATTAGACAGTTGAAATTTTCATAGATGATGTATTTTTGTTGTCACTATAACAACAAATAATAAAAAAATAAACAGAATGAAATAAATATTTAAGGGGGCTTCCATTCAACAAACGTGATATTTTTCATTTTTAGCTATAGACGATACGAAACCCATCGAGCGCGAATCCGATTCGCACGTGGCCAGTTTTTATTTATCCATGTCTAATCTACGAAAAAAAATATTCGCGCAGCCCTAGCAAATTACTTATGTAGGGTTGTCCGTAAAAGGTTTCAAGCTAAAACATTTGCAAATATTTACCCAACCCCACAAAAAGGTTTGAACAGATTCCATTCAGAATGTATTCGTATAGCAGATATGTGGGAATGACACTTGACTTTTACACATTTCCCATGCTTTCAACATACTTTTGCATAATGCATAAGGCTGTCGAAGTTTGTGTTAGGAGCAAATACTTTTAAGAACAATATTGTGTTTCAAGAAGGAAATAAAATGAAATGAAATAATAATAATATTATTATATTATAATACAATATATTATAATATTATACAAATATTCAAATATAATACAATATATTATAATATTATAATATATTGTATTTAATATTATAATAATAATAAAATATTAATATTCCACAACTAGCACACAACGCCGTCTAGTCCCAAGCTATGCAGAGCTTGTGTTATGGGTACTAGATAACTGATAAACATACTTATATATTTCTAAATACATACATATAACTGAAAAATTACACCCAGACACAGAACAAATGATCATGCTCATCAAATAAACATTTGTCCTGAGTGGGAATCGAACCCACGACCTATGGCATAGCAGTCAGGGCCACTAACCAACAGGCCAGTCAAATGAAAATAATTTATTTGCTATGAATGTAGGTACAAAAATATGGTGTTCAATAAAAAAAGGATCCAATACAAAGGCATGCAAAATGTTTGTAGTAGAATTAATTAGGAAATAATTAAAAAAACAAACATATGTTTAACTTATTTTCAAATGATTAAAATAGACAATAATAAATTAATGGAAACGATCCTTTTTACTTCAAACTGTTTTCTGTTTGTTAATAACACAGATATAAAATAAACTGATAGCGTTGTTTTTTTTTTTCAGAATTTAATTTTCTCTTCTTCACTTCGTTCCTTTAATATGTCTTTATTGTAGTTGCTTAATAAAATGATGACTAGCTGCTGGCAGCGACGTCGCTCGCGTGAAAGTATATAAAAATGTCCCAAGGGAACACAGTCCCGGGACTTTTTATTAGAATTCATTTCGCGCTAGAGTTATTACGCACGTTCGTCACAATAAAGAACTTAATTATAATATAAAAACACAAAGTACACTCAGGCGTCGAAGTACTCCTCCACATCGCTGTCATCCGGAGATGTGCCCAGAAGATTGACAGCATTGTCACGTTGAATGGCAGTGCTAATTTTTTGGGCGAAGAACCAGCCAGCCTTCTGGTCACGCAAAGTGTCGATCAGTCAGCGTGAAATTTCCTTGAAAAGGCGACGTTCACCCAGACCCCATGACCCAAGCGTTTCGATCCTTAACGGCTCAATAACTGTAATAACTAATAAGGTTACATTATTTGCTCCGTTTAAGGGTCTCAGCAGCCGCAGCGGCAGCGCCAGCACAACTAGCGATGTTCAATTCCGCTATAAACTCTAGACACGCTATAGACTATTGAATATATTTTTATAGCGCGCTATTTTATACGCTATCATTATAACACGTTATAATAAAACGCGGCAATCAACTGAACGCGGAGATGTTGTCATTTTATTCGGCAACGCGCTAAACAGACACAATAAACGTTATAATGTTGTTCGGTTTTGGCCCCGCTGTTGACGTTTTGTTGAGGGAGTCGTTATATTATAGCGCGAGGCGGTAAGTCCCCTCTTTGAGGCGTGGCTGGAAAGACCTCACGGCGTCCTTACCTTCCGCATGACGCAGGTACTCACCGGACATGGTTCGTTCGGGAGTTTCCTGCACGGGATTCATGCGGAGGTGACGCCCGGGTGTCGCCACTGTGCGGAACGCCCGGAGGACACGGTGGAGCACACAGTCGAGGTGTGCCCTGCTTGGGCGGAGCATCGCCGTGCCCTCGTGGGGGCGATCGGCGGCGGAGACCTCTCACGCCGGGCCTTGGTTGAGGCCATGGTCCGGAGCGAGGAGGAGTGGCAGGCGGTCGTCGACTTCTGCGAAGCAGTAATGCTCGCAAAGGAGGAGGCCGAACGCATCAGGCAACGGCGTTATCGCCGCCGCCGTCGCCGGGATTCTGATCCCGATTTCCGGCCAACGTAGACGCGGGCTTGCGGACAGTGAGCAATGGGTAGCTCACTGTCCGGCCGTCCGGTAACTGTCCGGACCAAGCCCAAGTCGTCGACGGCGCGCACTGTTCCCGCGCGCCTCAAGGAGTTGCCAGCAACAGCAGGGACCCAGCCGGGTCGAAGCCTACTGGGGCCAGGGTTATCCGAAAGGGCGCTCGAGCCCCGGTATGAAGGCTAGAAGGAACGGGGTGGGTCTTTTAGTCAGTAAGAGTCTGAAAAAAGGCAGAGCCAATATAACAAACGCTATTCGCTATGAACAAATAGCGTGTTATATTTTGGCGCTATGCGTTATATTAGCCACCACTAAGCACAACCCGCCGTACTTGGAATATGGGTTGGCGAAAGGGCGTCGACACAGGATAAAAAATATTCATGTGCTATTCTACGATATGGTCTACCAGTTTACCTCATCCAAAGCCGTCCAGCTATTCGAGCGCAAAGAAGTAACAAACATACACACACACACTCACCAACTTTCGCCTTTATAAATATTAGTATGATATAAACAAATAAACATCTCGTTATTTGATAAAAACTTGAGTTGATTACGAAAAGAAAAAAAAATATTAGAAAAAAAAGTATTACCCGTACCTTTAGTACAATTGCCGTCACGGATCTTGAGCGGCTTCAAGTTGCCCAGAAGTCAAATATTCGGTCTCTTTAGTGGTGCGAAGTGAGACACGGGGGAGGGGAGTGTCAGTGATTGGCTCACCGCGCCATCGCGTCATAGACGTCACTAATGATTCGCACCCTGCGCTGCTGCATGTATGTAACAACGACGACAATTGGCTCGCCAATGTATGGAATGCGCAATGCGAGCCCCACTCTGACGCCGAGCGCTCAAGATCCGTTTTGGCAATTGTAAGTGTTACGTTAGCACTACAGGGGAGGGGAAACGGGTGTGGCGGAGTCTTTGTTTTACTTATGATGACATAAGGGATGGGGGTCTGAATGATGATTCAGACCCCCATCCCATCAAAAAAATTAAAATTGAATTGAATTGAATTTTTAGTTTTTTAAGAGAACGATGTCGCTGTTCTAAAATCACACGAAAATGAGTGATGTCATTGTCACGAATACGTGTATCATGGACTGAGGACCGTTAATTTGAATGAATATGCCAAAAATTTAATGACCTTTGTTTTTGTTCTTCTATTTTAAGTTTAGAGCATATTTCTAGACTTGTAACTACTGCCAGAACACAGTGAAAAATCCTACTAATCTTTATGTAAGCATGGAGGGGGGGAGGGGAGAGCTTTGCTTCGTTTTGCTGACGGGGGGAGGGAGGGGTTCATTTTTGCAAAAATCTGCTTACGTAATACTTGAACAACCTCATAGTAATAATAAATATTTAATGGTACTTAAGATTTCTTTTACGTTTGTTTTTCTTATTATTTTTTTGTTTTATCAAGCCAACATTTCAAATTAAATTTATTTATTATCCGTGAGCTTGGCAATACTAAAATAAACATTCAACATTTTTCTTTGAGCACGGATATCTATGAAATGAAATTTTCCCTTTTTTAAAACCCTTTGTGGATCAAATTCCGGAACAGGAAGTTTATCCTGGGGATTTAAATTAACGTAACAAAACCATGGAACATGAGAGAATCGTGAAATAAAAATGACTGTCCATTTTTCTGAAAAAGATTTCGTTCTTATTATTATTTAGTCAACTTACTTAGGGAAAACAACCTTTTTTTTAAGTAAGCCATCATCAAAAGCAGATATCCGCAGGAGAACCAAGATTACCGACATAGCTCGAAGAATCGCCAAACTTAAATAGCAATGGGTAAATTGCACGCAGAACAGGTGGACAGTGACAGGTGAACAGGTGGTAGCGACCATATACTGGAAGACGCAACGTTGGAAGGCCTCTCACAAGGTGGGCCAATAACCTGGGGCCTGAGTCTGCTATTTTTATAAATTCGTCATTCCAACACGATCCTATTGTCATTTTGCTAAAAGTTTGTAATCTAGGTAATTCATAATGATTGATCATTGATCGGACAATGGTCTTGTAATAGAATTGTGGTAGAATGCCAATGTCGAGCTTATTAAAAGCACTAATTGCGCAATGACGTCGTAATGGTAGGTTACTGATCAAAGAAACTGTCAAAATTTTTGCAGATTACCGCATGTACATCAGATATTCATTTGTCATTATGTACGAGATTACCATTATATGCCATTTCTTTCAATGGAGTGTCAGTGGCTGACCATCGGAAAGTCATAATGACGCCATTATATTAGTAGATTACCAAAACTTGTCAAAATCAACAATTATGAAATCAATGATAGACCATTCTGACACTATTGTAATAGCAGACTTGAGGCCCTGGTTAGGATTGTGGGAATCCGGTAGATGCGAGACGCACAGTACCGGTCGTTGGCGACGCTTGGGGGATCTTTGTCCAACAGTGGACGTATTTCGGCTGAAATGACGATGATGATCATCATCATCAAAAACTCTGTCCTAGAGTGAGAGAGCGTGTCAGACTTTTACTGACTAAATCTTCTTTGCCTTTTGCGTTCCAAAATGATCCTCTGTTTTTACAAAGAACCCTAAAGGACTTATTAATTCCATGGATCTTCATGAAAAGTAAGAATGGACGTCAAGGAGTACCAAATAAATTAGTAGAGATTACAGTAACTATTGCGTTTAATCATATATATTTTTCTTTTCGGGATTAAAAAATTAAGATCTTTGTGAAAACTTTTTTGTAATAAATTCTTATTTCGTACTATCTGTGCCCGCGACTTCGTTCGCGTGGACTACAGGATTTTGAATTTTTTTTTTTTCTAAAATAAAAGTTACCTATGTTACTCCTTATTACATCAGCTACCTGCCAAAAAAATTCCCGTCAAAATCAGTCCAGTCATTTCAAAGATTAGCCCGGAAAAACAGACAGGCAGACAAAAATGATAAAAAATGTTATTTTGTATAATATTACAAACAGACACTCCAATTATTTATATGTATGGATGTATAGATAGATAGATGTATAGACTAGCTGACCTGGCGAACTTTGTGCCGCCTAATAGTCAACGAATGTAGTATATCTTTCGATTTAGTCAACTGATTGTTAAGCTTAAATAATATATCAAGTTACACACAATTTTATTGTATTCTTATTATCTTCATCGATTTCGTAAATTTTACGTGATGCGCGCACAACTAAAAACTTCTAAAGATTTATTACATGTATGTATAGATGTGCTTCTTTAAAGTAGAGTAAAAAAAAATAGCATAATCAGCCTCTTAAAATTTCCGCTGCTAGGACTCAGGCCTTCTCTCTAGGAGAAGGAATGGGTCGTAATCCACCACGCGGGCCCAGAGTGGGTTGGTGAATGTCACATCATAGATTTTTTTTTATTCTGGTACATGCCGGTTTCCTCACGTCGTTTTCCTTCACTGTTTTGAGAGCAGTAGTGATGAAACATACACAAAGTCGTAAGTCGGGACCGTTACAACTCAGCCACCAACGATCCCAAAAAAAAAAAAATTGTAAGCAACATGAGAACATGTTTCATAATTTTTTGAAGAAGTATTTGTTAGCTTTTTTCTGATTTGTTGAAACGAAGCACACGATCTTTCTAAATCCAATATCATCCTTCTTCAAACTGTCAATAACGTCAATTTTCGTACCGTCAAAAATAACTTACGCAATGTAAAAACTTTACCGACGAAGTAATATTCTTAATCTCATAAACGAATAATTTGTAACACAAAAGATGCCAAAAGAAAATTAGAAAAATGTTAAAATTATTTCAACCAATTTTTTGTGTAAAAAAATAAGCAAACCGCCTTTTATACGGAGCTTCATCTATATATATGAAAATCAATGATACTTTTCTTTGTAATTTTATAACTCAAGAACCGGCTCACCTATCCAAACCAAATGTTTAGACTTTGTTCAGACTATTTAATAGATGGTTTATGTGAAGTTTGGTAGGGTAGAGTAGGGTAGAGTAATGTAGAGTAGAGTAGTGTAGAGTAGGATAGGGTAGGGTATAGTAGGGAAGAGCGGGAGCGAAGCCGCGCGGGCAAAAGCGAGTCTTCCATATAAGTCTATATATGTATACTGGTGGTCACATAAATCCACCGTGGCATGAACCAAAAAAAAAAAATTTGCACCCCGTGGGACACTCTATCGCCATCGCCGCCGAGTTCCTAGTCTGTCGGTTTTCTATCGTTTACATTTCGGGGAGTGTGCACTGGAATTGCACAATCTAATTCCGCCGAGTCCGTTCCATCATCGGACCACACGACGTACAGCGTTGCGCCATCGGTACATGGTAGACATCCCACCCATACGCACAAAAAGTTTTAGGAACACATTTATTATGCGCACAGCCAAGGAGTGGAATTCCCTGCTGGAGTCTGTTTCCTGATAGCTACAACTTAGGGGTCTTTAAGTCAAGAGTGAATATGTTACTTCTAGGCAAGCGTGCTCCATCGTCGACCACATCATCGCTTACCATCAGGTGAGATGGTGGTCAAACGCAAGTCTATCAATAATTTAAAAAAAAACACTGTCGGACATGCTCGTGTTTTTGATATGTGATGTGTTTATTTTAATCATGTGATGTGTATGGGACCAATCTCCAGTCAAGGTAAGTTGAAGTATGAATGTCGTTTCGGTCACAATAAATTGTTCGACGCGGCTTGAATGGTATATTTACTGGCGGTCACAATTGTCCGACATTTCGATTAACGAGTTAAACGAAACCAAGACTTAGTTTGATCGTTTGAAAAAAAACCCTTAAATAATGTATTGTCATCGAAATGAATGTTAGGTAAATCAACGAATTCAAAAGCTATGTCAATTAATTTCGACCGTCTTCAATCGTCTGTCTGTCAGTTTGGGGAGGTAAATTTCGCGTTTTGAGAGGTTAAGTTGTAGTCCAATAGAAGTAAATTTATTTTTCAAAAAGGTTAAGTATTTTAAGACTGTGTCTACATGATCTAGGGCTTGAGGAGGAGGCGGCTGCATGCATTAGCGAACGGACTTCTGACGCCGGGACCCCGATCCCGATTGCCAACCACAGTACAATTACCGTCACGGATCTTGAGCGCTGGCTTCAAGTTGCGCAGAAGTCAAATATTCGGTCTCTTTAGTGGTGCGCAGTGAGACGCGGAAGCGGGGAGTGTCAGTGATTGGCTCGCCGCGCCATCGTGTCATAGACGTCACTCCTGATTCGTTCCCTGCGTTGCTGTATTTAACAATGAAGACGATTGGCTCGCCAATGTATGAAATTCGCAAAGCGATCCCCACTCTGACGCCGAGCGCTCAAGATCCGTTTCGGCAATTGTAGGTGTGGGCTTGCGGATGACTAGTACGCAGCGTGGCCGTCCAACCCATCTGAGCCGAGCCTGTGTCGTCGACATTGTGTGGTGTTCCACGTGCCTCAAAGAGATGTCCGCAAAACCGTAAGGGCCCAGCAGGACCGAAGCTTACTGGGGCCATGGGTCCGCTTCTGAAAGGAAAACCCAGAATCCCGGAAAACAAGGCAAATAAGGAACATAGGGGTGGATCTTAACCAGTAAAACGCCCTCCCGCTCCGCTCTAGAGCGGAGAAGTATTTTTTTCTTTTAATTGATATAAACTAGTGCTTGACTGCGATCCCACCTGATGGTAAGCAGTGATGCAATCTCTGATGGTGAGGCGCACTAGTTTATGAGCCTATTCATACTCTCCTTGAAGATACTCAAATTAGGTATAATCGGATGGGAAGACCGCTGCAGGCAGACTGTTACAGTCCTTCGATGTACGCGATACAAACGGATGATTTCCTGCCTAAAAGAAACATTTATAACACTGTTCACAAGACCCAGAACAAATAAAACATAACAATCTTCGCAGTAACTAATTTGTGCGTAACAACGCCCAAAATGCCAGGAACATGGAACTTCCATTATTATTTACGTCACAAAGAGCAATTTTTATACCAGTTACGGAGTTATGTCCATAATAAACACCAATATTAAACTACGGGGTACCTCAGGGGCGTAAAACTATGTAAGTATGCTTATATTTTTTTTTATTGCTTTCATAAAAGTAATACAATATGTCTTGTTCGCACTTTTCGAGCTTATGGGATTTGTTGAAAGAAAAATTGATACAGATTGGAACTTGTTTCGTAAGTTTCGTTTCTGTTTATTGGATTTTTTCCCGAAATTCGTCGCTTAGGTGAAACTATGTAAAAAAATACATTTTTTTTGGGGTTAGATATATCGCCGACACTCCATTCGAAAATTGAACTATTTATATAATAAGTAAGTTTCTACGCACTTACCCATTTTTTACTTACAATTGTACTTTTATTTTCAACACGATCTTTCTTTCAAACAGGTTTTTTTTTAGGTTCGAAATCATCTTATAACATCTCCTGCCCTTGGGAGTGTCAGACTTTTACTAACTTAAGCACACTCCTGTTCCTTCTTTACCTTCGTTCCAGGGCCCGGGGTTCTCTTTCGCATCACCCATGGCCCCAGGAGGCTTCGACCCTGCTGGGCCCCTACGGTTGCTGACAACTTGAGGCACGCGTGGAACACTACGCGCCGTCGATGATTTGGGCTCGGTCCGGACGGTTACCGGACGGTTGGACGGCGAGCTATCCATTGCTCGCCGTCCGCAAGCCTGCGCCTATGGTGGCCGGAAATCGGGATCGGGATCCCAGTGGCTGGGGCACGAGGGCCATTACCTCGCGCGTGCGGTCGCCTCCTTTGCCGGCATTAGGTACTGCTTCGCAGGAGGCGACCGCCTGCCTCTCCTCCTCGCTTCGGACCATGGCATGTGCCATCAAAGACACTTCCACCTGACCACCACTAAGTTCATTGTTGCTTGCACTTGAAACAAAAACTTCTAAAAGTTTGATTTGGCGCCGCGCCGCAGGATTCAAGCGAAAATTTTAAGTGATCAGGCAGAAATGACTGCGATGGTACCAAGGCCCGGCGCGAGAGATCGTTGCCACCTAAGCGACCTGTAACACGAGATGAGTCATCATTTCTTGTAAACACAACTATAACAAATCGATTTCGCAACACAAAACCATCGCAAGCTCAATTAATACCAGACTAAACATTGAAACTGAGAATTTTAAACATCTAAATACGAACTCGACATTTCTTCAAATCAATAAGTATAGTTTACACTAACTGTATTACGAGTTTAGCGTTTGTATAGTAAAAAAAAATCTATCTATTGGAATTTAATGAAACCTTTCAAATCGCCAGAGATAACTTTAAACAACATTATTAGTATATACAAACCCGAAACACATTTGGTCGGCCTAATTCGTTGACCTTCTAAGTCCATTTTTATACCAGTTAAAAAGTACCACTCTTCGCGTGACCAGAGGGCTGGACTCTTCTTCAGTCAACGAATCAGCACTGCCATCCAGCGTGGCAATGCTGCCAGCGTTCTGGGCACTTTTCCCATTGACATCGATGTGGACGAATTTTTTGATGCCCTCTGAGTTTTCCCCGTTTTTCAGCCTTTTTTACTCGTTTGTACATATTATTATTTTAAGTTTGTATATATACCTAGTGATTATTTATTAGATTAATGGTGTATTTGAATTTCCCACCTTAAAAAAATAAACGGTGAAACCTGCGGTAGCTGTATATTGCATACTAGCTTTTGCCCGCAGCTTTGCCCGCGTACATAATATATAGCCTATGTACTCAGGAATAAAGCAGCTTTCTATAGATGAAAAAATTCGCAATCGGACCATTACTTTCAGAGATTATCTCCTACAAACAAATAAACAAACTTTACCTCTTTTATTAATGTAGATAATTATAATACTCCATCCGTTCTCCCCGATTCACTTCCCACTTAGGTACTCTTATTTCACGAATCTTCATCATACCTACACACCCTTCAAGGAAGATTTATTTTCAACATTAGGTGTCACCGCTGACCTTTCCTCACATTTAGTAATATGTCGTGGTCCCGCGAGACGTCGATTCATCTTTCTTCTTTGATGTTCCACCCGGTTCATGTTCCAATCAAAATGAAAATCTTTTTGCGCCTACCTCCATACCATTTATTGGTCGAGACGTCTCTTCAGTGTCTGGTATATTGAAGGTATGATTTGAACCGTCTAGGCTAGGCATTTAAGTCCTGTCATGGCCTCGTTACGCTTTTTTATTCATTACCCTGCTCCACCCTACTATATTGTACTCTATTCCACTCTACCCTACTCTATCCTACTCTACCCTACTCTACCCTACTTTACCCTACTCTACCTTAGTCTACCCTACTCTACCCTACACTACCCTTAATTTAATTTTTTTTCCAAGAATCTCTCCTCTCTTCAGCTGTTCTCGAAATTTGCGCTTAGCAAAACATTTAGCGATTCATTTTTATATTATAGATTAACTGTCTTTTCAAACTTATTATTTTCGCCTATAGGGCCTTATTAAAAGATTCTTAATGTTGACTTCGTTTTCAACTCGCTAGGTAATTTAATAGTATGGTAATCCAGGCATACATGCCTTAGTCGGTAATGTGCCTTATTTGCAAAACTACGACACGTATTACAAATTTTGGTGCTTATTTGAGCCTATCTGATTGGTTTACAAGTAGGAGGGTAATGTAAACTAAACAACGCAGGTTTAACTTGTGTTGTATAGTTTATATAATTTAAAATGCGTGTCTTAGTTTGGTAAGTGGCGCACGTTACGACTGGGGCAGATAATTATGGCTGGTTTGCCTTAGGTAAAGTGACTAGGGGATAAAGCAGTCTATAAGTCGCGGGCGGCACGTTGTATTCCAAACGAAACGAAGGTTGCTCATTTTAATGCCGAACGTCAGTGAGGGACTTATATAATTAATTCCCGAGGGTTGCGAGAGACTTATAAAGAAACCTGAGTGAAGTGAGGGATTCAAGCCGCCCAAGACAAACACAGCTTTATTCCCCGTTTTAGATACTGTACTTTTTACACCATCAGCAAAATTTTTAGATTTTAGTTTTTAGATGGAAAATCATCCGATCCCTTCACCCACTCTAGGGCGAAGCCGGTGTTAGACTTTTTCTGTATAAAACCTACTCCTGTTTTCCATCTTTGCCTTTCGTCTCAAGACCTCGGGATTGGGATTTCAAACGACTCATAGAACTCTCTAACAGTAAGAAATAAATACAGTCATCAATCAAACGGCTCTCAATGTAAACTTAATCTCTTATTTGTTTGAACTTTTCTTTCCAAGAAATATCTACCATTAGGAAGTTCACAACGTTTCAAGTGAAGTAAATTTCCTCTGTGCACGGTTTTGACAGCATTCTGTGTAAAGTAACTCTCTATACAGGAGGTATATAGCGAGCGCTTCAGGTGGCAGGATTACGAACTAAATTTTAAACGTACTGGTTTTGGCAGTTTTCTTGGCAAACCCGTTAATAACATCATGTTATTCTGGGTAGGAGATTAATTATACACTGACGTAATTATATGTAGAAACTCGACACATATGCGTGTAAGCCCAAATAATTTGTAATCATACTAATATTATAATGGTGTAAGTTTGTTTGTATATGTTTAATACAACTTCATGTTCAAATGGCAGGATTTTGAAGAAATGATAACAAGGTAGCTTATATCCTTATGTGTACTTGTCTCGGGTTCACAGGCCTTGACGGTGGTCAGTCATGTACGTGCCGTTGACGAAGATGGACGTGTTAAGACTAAGGTCAATACATATCTGACGGAAAACGCGTCGCGTATTATCGGTCGCGTAACGCCAGAAGAGACAAATATATAATAAAACATTCAACCTTTCACACTCAACCGATGATGCGTTATAGATTTTCATACAAATAGATGCGACCGATGATACGCTCAACACATTTCCCGTCAGATATGAACCTTAACTGCTGGTGACGTAATGTCCCAATTTGTTTATCCCCTATGTCAGTGCGTCCACTACAGAGCTAATCCAATTGTATAGAAATATTTTGGTTTTCGTTAATATTTCTACCAATGATAATGGCAACCGGTCTAAGCCTGCGACCAACCGCACTGGGTCTGCATGGTAGATTACGGCCCATTTCCTTTTCTTGAGAGAGACTTGAGTGGCAGCAGTGTTTCTGATTATGTAATGTAAACGCACATTATTATTTCTGAGATAAATTATTTTTTACAATACTAATATTATTAAAGTACGAAAAAGTGAGCCAAAAATATAAAAGTAATTCTTTATATTCGCTACTTACACAAACCAATGGTAGACGTTAATTGCGTACAAAGAAAAGCCCCTAAATAATTAGTAGAAGTTAATGATTCAAGCGTTAAAATCTGTCTCCGAGAGTTTAGCGTCAGTTGAAAGACAAATTTATTGTATTACGCGATCGGAAACGAAACAATTAACATTGAATTGGAAAAGGGTCTTTTGTTAGTGGCAAACAGACTGATAGGCAAATTCTTCTCATTGTCCCTAATCTTATTCGTATTCTGCGGTAGCCATCAACAGCTTTCGTGTTTATCTCGTTGTCGGAAACTCAACAACTTGTAAATTCGTGAAAATGGTAAATTATTCCACGGGAACACACTTCTCGGATCGAAAGTTGAGCAGTGGTGACCCAGTGGTAAAGCCCCAACTTATGCCTTGATCACACGTACCGAGTAAAAGGCAGTAAAATGTTGCTCGGCCGAGACAGTGATGTAAGCGAGTTGTAGAGATAAGCGCTCGGCCGAGCACTCGATCGTGATACCGAGTATTCGGTCGAGAGCACTGTCTCGTCCGTTTACTCGGTACATATGATCAAGGCATTACGAGTAGTAGTAGGGTTCAACCCAACCAGGCGCATTACTTTATGTAGTTTATTTCATCACCACTGCTTTTAAAACGGTGAAAGAAAACATCGTGAAGTCTGACAGTGAAAGAAATAATCAAGACCCTAAGACCTCTTTTGATCTTTGGACTTCGTGCGAACAACAGTGCCTAGGAATTGTGGTGAATCGGATACCTAAAGCCTAAAGGATAAAAAATTAGTTGAGTGGACTGGAATAGTTTGCATATTGCTTGTTACTCATTCATCATCCACACAATATGTTCCCTGGAAGAGTTTCCCACTTTGATCGCCATCTCAAACCAAAATAAATACGTAAATGACTGAAATATTAACTAACTACAATTATTTACAACCCAATGACGAAAATTACGTTTAATTAAAGTTTTTTTTTATGTTTTTCTGTTTGTAGGAGGTAATCTCTGAAAGTCTGGTCCAATTGCTAAAATTGTTTCACCGATAGAAAGCTATTTTGTTCCTGAGTGATATAGGCTATATTTTATGTACACGGGCGAAGTCGCGGGCAAAAGCTAGTTGTATATATCTACAAATCAAACTACACTTAGGCGTCAAAGTACTCTTCCACGTCACAGCCTGGAAACATGTCTAGAATACTGTGAATTTCTACTGTTACGAGTATAAATTATCTGTCCAACATGCACAACAATGCATCTTCAACGACTTATACGAGGCCAGCAAAAGAGCTATCCAGGTGGCTAACGGACAAGATTTGAGTGAGATCTACACGAAAGAAGAGAAAGAATTTGACCATTATCTCACCGGATGTTAAGCGATGATGTGTGTGTACGTATGGGTGGGATGTCCACCATATACCGGTGGCGCAACGCCGTACGTCTTGTGGTCCGATGATGGAAATGAACTTGGCGGAATTAAATTGTGTAACTCTAGTGCACACTCCCCCGAAATGTAAACGATAGAAAACAGACAGGTTAGCAACTCGGCGTCGATGCTCAAGACTTTGGAGTTTTGACTTCACAAGTGCATCATTGACTATGATCTTCTTGGCACGCTTTTCAATAGACTCTGGTGCATCACGCTTATTTGGCTGACCCATCCCAAAGATGAGAGCAGTACTTCATACACGTTCGAACTTGCGCTTGATAGATGTTGAGCAGCTGTTCCGGCTTGAAATACCGTCTCACTTTTGCTTAGATCCCGAATTTTTTGGCAGCTAGTTGGGCTTTTGCCTCGATGTAGGTGCCGAAATTGAGGATAGACGACAGCGTTACCCCAAAAAGTTCAAGGTGGTCGATAATCGGCACGGTTCCACCTCGGACAGATGGAGCCGAGTGGAATTAACTCCGTTTAGCGGATAAAATACACGCCTGGGTTTTCGTCGCATCGCCCCATTCTGAGACTACCTCTAAAGACAAGTTCAAGCGTTCAACCGTAGCCTCTCGGAGAGACTGGATTTGTGACCCACTAGCTCGTGCGCTGGACACTCTCAGCAACAGTGCTGTCGTCTGCATACGTAAAGGTTTCGGGTTTAAGTAGGTCATTTATGTGCAGCAAAAACAGTGTTGCCGAGAGTACTGACTCCTGAGGGACCCCGGCATTAATATCCATTTGACCCGATGAGCAGACAAGCTTACTTTAGCGTGGTCAAATTATTTTCTCCACGAGCCACAGCTGGTATTTATGTCATTTGTTCACTATCCCGACCTACTCAGTAGTTTGCTTCTACGTCAACAAGTTTCGTAATATCAGGAGATAGTTGATGGATCTGTAACATATTAGTTGAGACTGAACATAGATACTTTGTGGGACAAACTTTGTTCGACATGTGATCAAGTAGGTACTAGAATTCTGTTTAATAATCCTCTTGACTGGATTTCGATTACTGTAGCCAAGCTCGATGGAGAATAACTAAGTACACTAGTACATAGTTATTCTCTCTATACTTTATAGTGCTTTGGAGGTATACAGAACTGAATGTACTACTCTGTCAAGAAAGTACCGGGAAAAGATCAATAATACACACAATTTTTGTTATTCATCCAAATTTATTTTATCACCTTCAAAGTATGCCCCTTCAGAAACGATACACTTACGCCAACGAATAATCCAATCATCAAAATATTTTTTAAACGCTGTTTCCGATATTGGGTTCAGTTCTCGCCGCGAATTCTCCTTTATGTCTTCTACATATTGAAAGCGGGTGCCACGAAGTGGTAATTTGAGTTTAGGAAAAAGATAGAAGTCGGCTGGAGCCATATCTGGCGAATATGGTGGCTGCTCGATGGTATTTGTTGAGTGTTTGGTCAAAAATTCGTTCACAATGATGGCCTTGTGCAAAGGCGCATTATCGTGGTGCAAAATAAAAATAAAATCTTTCCACAAATTTGGCCTTTTTCGTCGAATTTGCTCTCTTAAGTGCCGCATAACGCTCAAATAATATTCTTTATTTACCGTTTGACCTTCCGGTAAGAATTCTGAGTGCACAACACCGCGATAGTCAAAGAAAACAGTCAACATGACTTTGACTTTTGATCGACTTTGGCGTGGTTTTTTCGGTTTTGGTTCAGTTGGAAGGCGCCACTCCGAAGCTTGTTGCCATGTTTGCATGTCAAACTCGTAAATCCACGTCTCGTCGCCAGTAACAATGCGTTTCATGAATTTTGGGTCGCAATTGACTCGTTCTAGCATGTCCTCAGCGACTCTCATGCGATTGAGTTATTGGAGAAAATTCAGGTCTTTTGGGACTAGCCGAGCGGCAACATGTTTCATACCCAAATGATTAGTTAAAATAGTACGGATCGACTCGTGAGATACAGAAAGTTTGGCGGCTATCTCTCTCAAACTTGAATGAGGATTTTCAGTCACTATTTCCTTCACTTTTGCGATGTTAACTTCAGTTGCAGAGATTGATGGCCTACCAGAGCGAGGCAAATCTTCCTTCACATCTCGACCGCTTTTGAATGCTTTGTACCACTCATAAGCACGTGTTTTTGATAAAGTCGATTCGCCGTAAGCCTTCTGTAACATTTTCAGTGACTCCAAACACGAAATTCCATTGGCGATGCAAAATTTAAGACAAACTCTTTGTTCGATGTTTTTGTCCATTATGAAATTCGCAATACACACTAGATATGATATAACTAAAAACAGAACTGTATTTAATATAAATAACAGATGCAACTCAAACTCCGCGCCAAAATGGCAAACAGTTGTGCCAATCTAGCAACAACAAAAAAATCTAAAATTTGAATTTGGAACCATGAACAAATCATCCATTCCCGATACTTTTTTGACTGAATGTAAAGTCCTGCAAACCTCCATCCACTTTTTTATTGTGATTATTTTTGTTGACTGGTCTACACTACTCCTTACATAATATCTATTAATACTGTAATATAGAAATATTGTAAGAACAACCTTTCTTTCAAAGAGTGTCTTGAGAGGCTCGTGAGATTTTCTCCATAGGAAACGACCAATTTGGAACCGTGCACTCGCTTCTGACATTTTAAAGGTGCCCATGTAGAAAGTGCCCTATGTGAAATAAAAACAATTGAATTTGAATTGAAAAGGGAGGATCCTCTAACCAGACGACGAGTTATAACTAGCTCTCCGTCCACTTGTTCTATAAGGATCGAGATCGAGTCGTTGACAGTGTGTAGTGTTCTACGCGTGCCAGTCAACAAACTGTAGGTGCCCAGCAGGGCCGATGCCTACTAGGATCATGGCGAAAAGTATGAAAGGGATACTCGTAGAGCTAGAACGAGAAAGGCAACTAAAGGAACATATGTAGGTTGTTGGGTTATGAGGCACAGTGGACTTTAGAGTAAAAAGATTACATCAGATTGAACGTAGAATTTTATATTTCAAGTCTTACAGAAAAACACGTGAACATTATGCGTCGGACGGAGACAGCGATCACTCTATGGTACATACGTCAAAGACAACCAAGTATGGAATTAGTTTGTTCAATCTCCAACATAAGTGTTGTTTTAGTCAGTAAAAGTCTAACATACCCTCTCATTCCACCCTAGAACGCGAGAAGTCTTAAGATGATTTCCCAATTAAAAAAGAAGTCCCATGCGACCATTCCATTTTTATTCTTTATCAGAATAACCGACATCTAAGCTGACATATTCCCGAGGGTGTGAAATACGCAGAGCAATGGAAAAGATTAACCTGGAAACCAGAAACCTTAGCATTTTTATTGCGAATAATGCTGAGAGTAAAAATAATAAAAAGAGACGCAATGTAAAAATAACACCTAAGAATAAGCACGTTTTTATTGCACGTCAAATTGGGTCCATTTCTACGTGTTTACGACTTCTTAACCATTTTTATTTATATTAGGACGAAGGTTTGGAAACCAGATGAAGTGAAGAATCAAGGTTTTCAGGAAAGTGATCCCACATGTTAACTGTAGTTAAGGATTGAAAGGAGAGGGATTCCTTGTCGGAGTCTATGTTTCCTGTTAGCTACAATCTAGATGTCTTTAAATCAATCGTAAATAGGTTACTTCTAGGCAAGCATGCTTCATCGTCAATCACATATCGCTTACCATCAGGTGAAATATTAATCAAGCTTGAGCCCATCAACAATAATTACTAGAAAATGGGCAAGTACGAGTTGGACTAGCGCCCTGAGGATTCTGTGCAAACTTACCTCTGTAAATAGTTCAATTCCGGAATGGTCAAAGGCAAAGTCAGCAAAAAAGCAAGGTCTTTTATCAAAAACTTGTGATATAAGACCTTGCTTTATGTCAACTTTCAGGATTCTGGGTCAACGGGAAGTACCCTATGAATTTTGATTTCCTTGAGAGTCGAAATTTACGTTTTTGCCACATAAACCGAAGTATATTTTTGTCTACTTAACTTACAAGTTTGATATTTGTTCAACACAAACTCCAAAAACATTCTCTTCTTTCGGGCTTTATCGCAATTGGGTATTAAGCTCAAACTCGTAAAGTTTACATGTTTATGCATTATAAATAAGCTAGTCTGTTTGTAATATTCTAACACAGGTCTCATCTTTGTGAGAGGCACAAGCTTAAGCCTAATCAGCCTTATAACGTTTCCTCTGAGACCTCCTCTCAAGAATGGGCCATCAATCCATGACGATGGCCTAGTGCAGGTTGATAGATTTCACATGTCTTCGGATTTTTGGTTCTAAGACACGCCGGTTTCCTCACGATGTTTTCTTTTACAAATTCTACAGCTCGGTAATGAAATCTGCACATTATAATGCCTGTCTGGCTTTGAACCTATAATTTACAACTTGTAAGTTGGGGCCGTCACCACTGGGTCACCCCTGCTCAGTTTATGAGGGGCTTGGATCGTAATCCACAACGCTGTCTCACTGCAGGCCATATTTTCGAAACCAAATGTCAGGTACTTGTCATCCCTCCCATGTCACGGTCGGATATCCCTTTTGACAAGCTTCCGAGTCCATATTTTTTATCTATAGGTAGGTACTAGGGAAAATAAATTACATTCTGAATTCTCTTGGATTTTTGCATCCCATGGGAAGTGTTGAATGACACGCTCGTACCTCTGAGTAGACGTAAAATGTTAAGACATATTTTTATCGTAAAAATTTCTTGCTCTGTTGGTTTTACTATCATATTATCACCCCTTAGAGAGTTCGCGGGCAAAACCTTGGCAAGTAGTGTTTTGGAAAGTGGATAAAATTTTATGAAACAGCCTCGAAATATCATACAACTTGAATTGTTTTTCGTTATAGAGGACATCATTTTTGTTCAGTTTTGACATAGAGAAAAATGATTAAAAAAAATTAAGTAGAATAACTTCAAAATATTCTTCTTCTTTATTCTTTTATAAATATTTTTTTTTTTCATAAGAACTTCTCACAACAAAAAAAGAATTAGCGAAATCGGTCCAGCCGTTCACACGTGATGGCGTGATCAAGAGAAATAGGTAATTAATTTTTATAGTGATAGATTATAGTAAGCTTATTATATATATTACTTCAGATAATTAATTTTGTTTATAGAAAAGTATATATTTCGTTTAAAACAATTAGTTGTGATAATTTGTATAAAATTTTCATGATGATAGAAATCATCAGACTTTAAAATATTGTTACTTATCTCTTATGATTTATATTTTTTGACTTCTATTTATTTGTTTGTTTATTTTGTATTTTCTTTTATATGTTTGACATTCTTTATCATTTGACATTGTATTTAATCACTTGTTGACTAAGTAGATATAATGTAAGAATCTGTTTGATTGTTTCTCCAGTTTAGAAAATTTACCTTTTGCTTCAATTTCAAACGCAAGCCTATCATTAATAAAATAAAAAAAAAAAAAAAACTCTTTAAAAACTGTGTTAATTGTTTTAGCTTTTGAGTTTTGCTTATTTTTTTCCACTTCGTTTTAATATTTGCATGCCAATTTAGAGCGAAATGTGTACTCGTATTTGCGCTAAAAAAATATACACGAGGTGTAGCTATTACATAACGAGACTGACGGTGCTAGAAAATGTGTGTGTATTTATCAAGCGCCAGCAGTCGAATACTGCAATGATGCATGTCAAAAATGGATAACAATATCGAAAAAATAAATTTACTAATTCAATCTGACCGTCGGTGGTGAAGTATTCGTTCTTAAACTGTACGAATCGATAAAGAATCCGTACGGCAAAATTGAACAAACAATATGAGAAAAGTGTATGCCGAAATAGTACTTAAAATTCTCAAGTGTGAACAGAACAATAAAAAGCTTGCAATAATGTTTTGTACTGACACTTTGAATGCTATTGGTATAAAACCAAACAAGCGTGTGTCTTGTACGTATCTAAAAATGAAATCTGCCAAATTGGGGAAAAAGATTCGAAACCCTTGACATTGTGAATGAGAAAGCGGTTCTTGAACTGTTAAAGACTTTTAGCACTGCATCAAACAATGAAAGAGTCGTTTGAAGCGTTGTAGCGTTAGACAAGTAAAAATATGAGAATTAAAAAAAAAGTTTGACAGTGCCATCATCATAATATTCCGGCCCTTGCCTCGTGTTATTCGGGTTCAGTGCAACACGCTTTTTCCAACCATTCTGTCTTCACCTGTCATGCTATCACTAACTCCCTTTTCTTTCATACCACTCTTCACACAATCCATCTATCTTTTCTTTAGCCTCGCTATCTATTCACATGTATACTCATAACTCTTTTAGTAACATGCTTTTCATCCCTCCTCTTTATACGACCACACCAAGACAAACGATCCCTCTTTAACATTTCCGTACTGGCGCCAGTTTTAAATTTTATCTAATATACTCATTTCTCACTTTATCTATACTTCTATTCATGTTACACCACACATCCATCTCAACATACTCAACTCCGCTATATGTAATCTTTTTTCATCCGTTTTACAGTTCCAATATCTTTTTTTTTAATCTTTTTTTTATCATTATTATGGATAATGTTAAACGTTCGATGTGGCGACGCTTGGGGGAGGCCTATGTCCAACAGTGGACGTGTATCGGCTGAAATGTTGATGGATAGACTCGCGTTTGACCACTACCTCACCTAATCAAAGGTCGTTATTTAATAGTTATACCTCGTATTTTTTTACCACATTTGTTACAACTTTGACTTTGAAAATAAGGCCTTATTTTTGGAACAGATATTAAAGAAAAAATATCATAACAACTCGAACGGGTTTCTGAATCTGTCTGATATTATAAAGAAATATTCACGAAACGTGATGAGACTTGTTTTGGATTGCGATCAATCTTCTGAGATGCGAGAGCAATGGCTCGATTCCAAATACGATGTCACTTAGTACGCGTCCATACTTTTACGATACAAAAATGATGAGATCATTTATCAAAATTACGAGATGATGGTGATGATGGATTTATAATATTGAAAAAAATAAAGTTAAAAATAAAAATGTATTTATAAATGCTACAGAGTATGTTTTAATGTTATAAGAGGCTTTTTCAATACACTTGCTCAGAATGTGACTCTTATTGCACTGCACTTAGGAACATAATGGCCCTTGTTACCAAACTGTGACATTTTGATTACCTTTACGCACTAGTGCTATAATGTAGTTATAAACCTTTTGTTCAACCTCTCCCGTCATGATTTTATTACATTACCGTATCAGGATGGGCGTAGGTCGTCCCCCACGAGTCGCCTGTCAACTCCCGTTTATTTATTTCAGTAAGTGTATTGAAAGATAAATAAAAAAAAATATGGGCGCGCATAATTATGAAAACAGATTTTTACCGCCATAAAAGTTTACTAGTTTTACAGTTATTTTCTCCACAAGTATATTGAAAAACATCGTTTGATACAAATAAGTAATTAACGATTACCGTTCTCGACTCTCTTAAGACCCTCGCCACGGCTCGGGTCTAAATACCGCCCCGACGGTAATCACTAACATTACACACACATATCATAATGAACAAACAATATGAGACAATGAAATATGAAATATATGTGAATGATTATATTAAGAACAGAGTAGGATAAACTTTATTGTACACTAAAATAGTTAAACCACTATGGGTACAATGGTGGTATAATCAATGACAGTGATATCTACCAGACGACCTTTGGATGTATTGAAAGAACTAAAAATAAAAAATTGGTGGCCAGTGGGCTGCAAGGAAAATTTGAGACGTAGAAGATTAGAGAAAGTTAGTTGAAAAAATGTTTTTTTTTTTACATATACCTATTATAATGTGAAGCTTATAATCTAAGAGATAAGCATAGATGCATCTTTCACAAACTCACAAATCACCAGATATGTTTAAGTCCCACATAATAGTCTTTTACTATAAGTAGTTCCGCATTTAGCGAGCATATATCAAATTAAAAAAGAAAGTTAAGGACTCCTGCATACGTCCTTGTCTTACATATGGCTCTCGTACACAGATTAAAAAAACTATAATCTTATAAAATACAAGGATTTCAATGCCATGAAAAGAAGTTTTTAAGTACTTACAATAAAACTAATAGAGAAACAAATTAATACCACGATACGGAAAAAAACCGGCCAAGTGCGAGTCGGACTCGCCCATGGAGGGTTCCGTAGCAGCAAGTAACATAATATAAAAGTTCTTGTAGTTCGTTGTAACTTTGATCGATGTTTTAATAACAGTGTATTTTTTTAGATTTATGATTTATTAAAAAAAAACTACTTACTAGATCTTGTTCAAACCAATTTTCGTTGGTAGTTTACATGGTAATGTACATCATATATTTTTTTTAGTTTTATCATTCTCTTATTTTAGAAGTTACAGGGGGGGGGACACACATTTTACCACTTTGGAAGTGTCTCTCGCGTAAACTATTCAATTTAGAAAAAAATGATATTAGAAACCTCAATATCATTTTTGAAGACCTGTCCATAGATACCCCACACGTATGG
This sequence comes from Mythimna ferrago, assembly GCA_910589285.2. Taxonomy (NCBI): domain Eukaryota; kingdom Metazoa; phylum Arthropoda; class Insecta; order Lepidoptera; family Noctuidae; genus Mythimna; species Mythimna ferrago. Next base: position 17,822,132 of record OU342695.1, read on the forward strand.
GTTTGACGAAAAAAAAATTTTTGAGTTTCAGTTCTAAGTATGGGGACCCCCAAAATTTATTGCTTTTTTTCTATTTTTGTGTGAAAATCTTAAAGCGGTTCACAGAATACATCTACTTACAAAGTTTCAACAATATAGCCCTTATAGTTTCGGAAAAAAGTGGCTGTGACATACGGACGGACAGACAGACAGACAGACAGACAGACATGACGAATCTATAAGGGTTCCGTTTTTTGCCATTTGGCTACGGAACCCTAAAAACAAACATAACAAATGAACTGTAATAATACTCATGAACGTTGAAATTGTACATTTTGATACAAGTGCAAAAGTTTGTCATTGCGACTGAGGCAGAATTCGCACAAGCCGCAGGCGAGTGTGTTATGGAGTCGTGGGCTACAGTGACAAAGTACGTGTATCAAATAACTTTTTTCAAAACACTTACGAAAAAATGAATAAACGGGGGTTGACCGGCGACTCGCGAGGGTCGACGTGCGCACAGCCTGATACGATAAAAGTAATAAAATTACGGCGGGGAAAGCACACGCACTTTTCTGCACTAGTGCATTTTTTTTTCTTTCGGTGGGAAAAATCATCCAATGACAACCCCCGCTCTTGGGCGGAGCGGGAGATAGTGTCAGACTCTTACTGACTAAAAACCCATTCCGTTCCTTCAAGCCTTCCTACCTAGAGCAGAAAACAGTCTATTGCGTGCCTAAAGATAGTGGGATAAGAGCGGGTTTTCGAGTGAGCGTATTGAAAAGGAAATAGCAGGCCATTTAGCAAGATCACACAACGCAAACTAATACAAGTAAGTAAACACTGAACAGGCCCAAAAGGCAAACGTAGATAAGGAAGGCCACAAGAAAGATGGGCTGATGAAATAATTAAATTGGCCGGCCGGAAACGGCTTACACTGCAAAAGATTGCAAAATTTGATATAAACGGGAGAAGACCCCCCTTGGTTAAGTGGACTCAGCGATCATTGTACCGATAGTTGTGTCAGCCAATGGCTTAATAGCCACGAGTCTCGACCAACACCTTAGGAGGCTCTCGTTAGGCGACTGGATCAAGGGCTTGATTCAGAGAGCGGTACTTCTGGACACGGCTCGTGTTGTTAGGAGGTTCCTTTCTCTGGAGCCCTGACCGCCGGTAGCTTGGACCCTGTTCCCGATGCCGGTGGGCTACTATTTTTTGTATTTTCAAATGTTTTTTTAAATGTTTAAAAATATAATTAATATGTGTAAATGGGAAATAAATGAAATAATAATAAAGATTTTTTATTTCAGTGTAAAAGTGTGTTTACAATTCAAAGTATTAGTAGATTTCTTAAACTAGGTTAGTTTATAATTGTAATATGTTTGTTATATATTATATTTTTCTTACTGTTCCTTTTACACGAACCCCTTTTGAGTAAAAGCCGCCTCTAATTCCTTCCATTTGTCCCTATTTTGGCAGTTTCAACCACTCTTTACCTGCTATTTCTTTTATATCGTCAGCTCAACGTTTAAGTGGTCTGCCTTTGCTTCCTTTTCCAGCAGGCCCGGCCCATTCAGTAGCTTGTAAAGACCATATCTGTGTATCTTGACAAATGACCAGCCGATTTCCACTTAAGTCTTAAAAAGATTTAGACAACATTAATTCTCTTCAATTTAAGTTATTATTTAGGAATATACAAGTTTTATATTTAAAAGAAAGCAGTGGTGATCGAGTGGTAACGGCACCGATTTACGAGTTGTAGGTTGCGGGTTCAAATCCAGCCAGGCGCATTACTTTTAATAATTTATTTTACACTACTGCTCTCAAAACGGTGAAGGAAAACATCTCAAGGAAACCGGCATAATCTAGAACCAAACATTCGAAGACGTGTGACATTCACCAACCTGGGCCCGCGTAATGGATTACGGCTCATTCCATCTCCTAGAGGAGAGACCTGAGTCCCAGCAGTGGGAACGTTAAAAGGCCGATTATGCTATGCTATATGGGAATTTACACCCTATTCCGCGCTAAAGATCCTTCTGAAAAAAAAAACTTAAAAAGTATGTCAATCTGTTGGTCTCTATCGTAGTCGTGTTGGATCACCGTCTCATAGTATGCCTAAATATTTTTTTTAAATTACATCCAAATCATTTAAAATTGAAAAAATAACAAACACACTAAGGGTGAGTTGCACCATTTAACTATAACGAAAACAAAGCCGTTAACAGTTGTCAAATCGTCGAATTGACCAATAGGCGGCCGTTTCACAGCTGGTTAAGGTTTGGTCATCGTTATAGTTAAATGGTGCAATTACTCCCCTACCCTTACAAACTTTTACCTTAAATTCTTAATTCTTTATTGTACACAAAAATATAACATAGTAGCTCATGTACAAAGGCGAGCTTAACTCGGCAATGAGTTTCCCAGCAAACCTTTGAGTTACAAAGAGAGAACATTTTCGAGAAAGACCTTGTGTGCTTTATGATACTTTTTTTTTATGGTGGGAAAAAATCATCCAATGACAACCCCCGCTCTTGGGCGGAGCGAGAGATAGTGTCAGACTCTTACTGACTAAAAGACCCACCCCGTTCCTTCTAGCCTTCATAGTGGGGCTCGAGCTGTCATTCGAAACTAACCCTGGCCCCAGTAGGCTTCGACCCTACTGGGTCCCCTGCTATTGCTGACAACTCCTTGAGGCGCGAGTGAAACAGTGCGCGCCGTCGACGACTTGGGCTTGGTCCGGACAGTTACCGGATGGCCGGACAGCGAGCTACCCATTGCTCACTGTCCTCCAAGCCCTTTATGATACTTGAACATCAATTTATTGTTATTCGACTAACTGTATTTTTTAAACTTGTTTTTGTTCCTCCTATTATTTGTTCATTTTTCCCCCACGAACATTTATTGACTTGTCTATTTCCACGAAGGAAATTAGATTCAGCAGTAAAAGCTTCCACAGGATAATATGATTGATTACCAATACACTCGCAATTGTATACCCAATGATTGGCTGGGATCCTGTTAGATATCTCGAGGAAAGAACAATTCTGATGGCATTTCGTTTGGGAAAATTGCTGCTTGGTTTAACAGCTAGCTGTAATACAAACACCGTACCACCGCACACACACACACACACACACAAACACCCTCCCCCATCGCAAACCCCCCACTCTCGCTGTTCACGCTTTATTTCCTTGTTTCTCTAATCTCTCTATTACTCACAGCATTTTGAATTTTATGAATTTTACTCAGAAATTGTACTTAACATGAAATTATTTTAATTTAATCTTAAGTCTAATTTAACATTAATTTAATTTTTATTTTGTTATTTATAATAATTGACGCATATTTAAAATTGTAATCTAAAATCGACATATGTACTTCAATTCGGTTGTATCTCAACATAAATGTAACCTTTGTTATTAAATAATTTTAATTGTGCCTCATGTAATTCTCAAATTATTTTTGTTCCAAAGTTACTGTATAACTCATGTTTTTGGGAAGAAGACGCTGACTCCCGAAATACAGTTCTTACCTAGCTCTGGAATCAGGGCTTCATTAGTTTGTAAGGATTTACGTGAAATTTTAATAAAGGTTATTATTATGTAAGTATATATGTAAAAAAAAAATCGAGTTAGTGAAACTCTTGGGAAAACATTCGCTAATACTCAACGCTGCGATGTATTGAGAAAATTAGGTGGCGTCCAACAGCTCTTACAGGAAAGCAAAACAGTTGGACTGTCAATGAATATATCCAAAACAAAGCTTATGACTAACACCATGTGTCAACATATATGTAGAGGTAGAAGGACAAATACTAGAATTTGTTGGTGAATAAACTTAGACCAAATCATATCCACTCAAAACCAAATGTCGAGAGAAGTGAACAAAAGAATCGCATACGGGTGGGAAACAAAATAGATCTTTGAAACAAATCTTGAAAAGTCAAGATCTAGGTACAAAAATAAAAACGAAAGTATAAATGATAAATGATCTTTATTTTGCAAGTAGGTTTTATAAAAACACTTTTACACGTCAATTTTTTTTTTTGTCAATTAATGCTAGATGAGGCCGGATGATTTGATACCTGTATCCTCACTCACTATAAATTTTGTATAAGTATCCAAGGTTTCTGTAAATATAATAATTTCTTCACTTTTAAAATTTAACTTCAACTTAGACCTTTTCTAAAGAGAGTACACCATTATAAAAGGTCAATATTGACGCAAAATAGGACATCTTCGGAGGCCATTACTGGACAAATTTTACACATATATAATTGGATTTCAGTAGAAACAACATAAAATCACTTGTTAGGGATTTAGGTTTATAGTAAATGAAACAACCAAATTGTCAGTAAGCAGGCAAAGCCAAGGAGTGACGTCTAGTCGACGTCTAGTCGAGACCCCGGTGGGAGCGCAACTCTCGTGACGTCGACCTCTTGACTTGTCCTACATTTAATGTGTATACCACATCATTGTTGACACCTCTACTGTCCGGACTACGTCGCGTTTTGCGTCGTCGTTTCTACCGCGTACATCGCAGGACTGTATTTTTTTTTTTTTTTTTTTTTTTTTTTTTTGATGGGAAAAATCATCTTATGACAACCCCCGCTCTTGGGCGGAGCGGGAGATAGTGTCAGACTCTTACTGACTAAAAAACCCATCCCGTTCCTTCAAGCCTTCATACCGGGGCTCGAGCGCCCTTTCGGATTACCCTGGCCCCAGTAGGCTTCGACCCGGCTGGGCCCCTGCTGTTGCTGACAACTCCTTGAGGCGCGCGGGAACAGCGCGCGCCGTCGACGACTTGGGCTTGGTCCGGACGGTTACCGGACGGCCGGACAGCGAGCTACCCATTGCTCACTGTCCGCAAGCCCGCGCCTACGGTGGCTGGAAATCGGGATCGGAATCCCGGCGGCGGCGGCGAGAGCGCCGTTGCCTGATGCGGTCGGCCTCCTCCTTAGCGAGCATTACTGCTTCGCAGAAGTCGGCGACCGCCTGCCACTCCTCCTCGCTCCGGACCATGGCCTCGACCAAGACCCGGCGCGAGAGGTCTCCGCCGCCGATCACCCCCACGAGGGCACGGCGATGCTCCGCCCAAGCAGGGCACACCGCGATTGTGTGCTCCACCGTGTCCTCCGGGCGTTCCGCACAGTGGCGACACCCGGGCGTCACTTCCGCTTTAATTCGGAACAGGAACCTCCCGAACTTGCCATTTCCGGTGAGGACCTGTGTCATGCGGAAGGTAAGGACGCCGTGAGGTCTTTCCAGCCACGCCTCAAAGAGGGGACTTATCGCCATAATTGTGGCGTGCCCATGACGGGGTTGCGATAGTCGCTGACGCCATTCCACCATGAGATTCCGCCGGAGCTCTGTCCGCCATGCCGTGACCTGTCGCGGCAGAGGACTTTCACCCCGGCGTTGCATCTCCACGCGCATGTCGTGCATGTGTGCAAGGACTGTTGCCTCCAGATCCCACGGTGGTAGGCCAGCCAGAAGGCTCGCCGCTTCGCAGGAAATCGTGCGGTATCCCCGCACCATCCGAATTGCCATGACCCTCTGGCAGGCGTTCAGAATGGCCGCCGGTCGCTTTTTCAGCGACGGCGCCCACACCGGCGCCCCGTAGAGGGCCATGGACCGAACGATCCCCGCGTAGAGCCTCCGGCAGGAGGCGTCTGGACCCCCAAGGTTGGGCAGGAGCCGCTTGAGAGCGGCCCCAGTCCGGTTGAGTTTGGGAGCCAGACGTCGGAAATGCTCCTCGAAATTCCATCGGCTGTCGAGGATGAGTCCCAGGTACCTCATCGATGTCCCGACGCCAATGCGAACTCCTCCTACCGTTAGTTGGGAACCCGACGGTGGCGCGTTCCGACGGCCGCGACCGTGAAAACACATGGCCTCGGATTTGCGCAGCGCCACCTCGAGTCCCAACTCCTGGATCCTACCAACGACTATCGCAACCCCGCGTGTCGCTAAAGCGGCCGCCGCCCGGTACGACTCTCCCTGCGCTAGAACCAGCGTGTCGTCTGCGTAGCAGACCACGCTGACCCCGTCAGGGAGGTCGCCCCGCAGCACGTAATCGTACCCGATGTTCCACAAGGGTGGCCCTAGTACCGACCCCTGCGGAACACCGCACGACATCTCCCGACGTTTCCAGTCTCCTTGGTGACCGGGGTAGACAATATACCTGTCCGACAGGTAGGCCTCGACTACTCGACAGAGGTATTCGGGCACCCGGTGGTACCGGAGTGCCCTCCGGATCGTACTCCAGGGCAGGGAATTGAAAGCGTTGGCAATGTCCAAGGACACTGCCACGACACACCTACCCTGGGACACCGCATCCCCCGTCGTGAGGGCTCGCACGCGCATGATGGCGTCCACCGTCGAGCGCATCCTGCGAAAGCCGAACTGTCCGTCCGAAAGGTCCGGCCCCACCCGTGAAAGGCGCGCGACGAGGCGGCTCGCAATCACTCTTTCAAAGAGCTTGCCCACCTCGTCGAGCAGCACAATGGGCCGGTACGCGGACGGAGAGTCCGCAGGGCGCCCTGGCTTCGCGATGAGGACCAGTTTCCCCGTCTTCCAGCGAAGTGGGAACTGGCCCCTCTCCAAGCATGCGCTGAAGAGCCCTCTCAGTCGAGGCCCGAGAGCCTCCATGGCCAGGACCCAGGCTTTCCCAGGCAAGCCATCGGGTCCTGGGGCGGCGTTCTTGGCACTCAGCCTTTGCACCGCCACTCTCATCTCTGCCTCGGTCACCTCTGGAGCATTATCGTCGTCGTCGCTGTTGCGGTCCGCGTCAGACACCGCTGGCGGAGGCGGAGCCATGGGCGGGGGGGAGTGTTCCCCTCGCGCAGGGAACAGAGCGCTTACCACACCCTCCACGAGTTGGGGCCGGAGACTCTGAGTCAGCGGGGGAGCCCAGGGGCGCAGTTTCTCCCGTACCAACTTGTACGGGCGCCCCCACGGGTCCGCGTTCAGAGACCCCAGCCACACGTCGCGGGCCTCGAGTTTGGCCCGCTTAATCTCCGCTCGGAGGGTGTGTTTTGCCTCTCTGTAACCTTCGTACAGCTCCGCCTCTCTGGCCTCCGCATCCGGCGGTCGGATGCGGCGCCTGCAGTATCTGGCGTACCGGCGTCGCGCGTGATTGCACGTGTTGCGCAGTGCAGCGATTTCCGGCGACCACCAGTACACCTGGCGCTTAGCACGTCCTGGACGGACTCGGGGCATTGCCGCATCGCAAATTTGCGACATGGCCTCCCGGAACCACTCCGCCTCGACGTCGATGTCGACAGGCCTGTCCGGTGCTTGCACCCAGGCCTGTACCGTCGCGGCTTCCAGGAGGAGCTCCCGGTCCATCTGCTTAAGCGCCCACCGCGGACCGCAAGGGCTCTGTCGGACCGGCGCGGCTGAGGTTTCGGCGGAGACGTCCAACCGGATATACCGGTGGTCGGAGTACGTCTCCACCTCCTCCATAACGCGCCAGTCGACGACACGCGGCGACAGAGCGGGGCTGGCGAACGAGAGGTCCACCACTGATTCACCCCGCCTCCGCACCAACGTGGGGACAGAACCCCGGTTCAGGACGACCAGGCCCAGCTCCAAGGCCCAGTCCTCCACCAACCGACCCCGTGTGTTCGTGCGCCGGGAACCCCAAGCCGTATTCCAGGCGTTGAAGTCCCCGCAAACGACCACGGGGAGGGTACCAAACCCAGCGACGACGGCACTTAGCTCCATAAGGGAGACATGGAGTTCGTCGGGAGTTCTGGTCGGGGACAGGTAGACGCCTACCACTGCAATGTCCCCGACCCGTGCTGCCACGCAACCCCGTCCCCTCGCAACAGCCTCGAGGGGCGGGGTACCGGCGGCGGCCGACGAAATTATCGTCACCGAGCCGTCTAGGTCCTGAACCCAGCGGGGATGGACGTAGTACGGCTCGGAGACGACGGCGACATTGATCGACCACTGCGCCATGCTCTGGAGCAACAGATCCTGAGCGGGGGCGCAGTGGTTGATGTTCGCCTGGAGGAGACGTAATGGTGTCGTTATTGACATTCCATTACAGTCTCCTCCTGAGCCCCCTGTGAGGGCACTGCCGCGGCGGGAGCGGCGGCGACAGCGGCGGCAGCCAAGGTGGTGGCTGCGGCGGTGAGGACGTCAGGGTGGATGGGCCTGACTTTGCCCTTGGCCTTGGCGGGGGGGTCGCAGGACCTGCCCCCAGCCCGGTGGTCGGCCGGCTTGCCTGCAGCCGCACATGCGTAGCAGTGCGGCTTTGCACGGCATTCAACGGCCTTGTGCCCGGGCTGTCCGCACTGGTGGCAGCGGTCACTGCGGTCCTCTGCGGCGCAATAGGCCCCCACGTGGTGCCCCACGTGACAGCGGTAGCACCGCAGAGGTCTGGGCTCCAGCAGCTTTACCTGGGCCGAAACCCAGCCCACCAACAGCCTTCGGCCCTCGGCCGTGATGGCCTTGGCCGCCGACACGGGGCAGCTCACCGTGACGGCTCGCATGCCCGTGCTGTCAGCGCGGATGGTGCCCGCCCGGACCTGATCGGTCGTGCACCCTCCCGCCCTGACGATGGCGGCCACCACCTCTTCCACCCTGACAGAGTCGTCCAGACCCATTATGCGCATGTCCATGCTTTTGGTGGGTCTGGACACTCGGGCCTCCTCGACGTCCAGGGACGCCCTGATCCTTTCGGCCAGGGCGTCGGCGAGCTCTCCGCTGTCTGCCCCAGGGACCTCCAACATTCGGGCCCCGGTCGCGGTACGCCTCATTCGGAAGCCCCCGGAGGCTCCGAACTCATCGAGGTGGCCCACCACCGCCTGTTTCGCCTTCGCCATGACTACATCGTAGTTCACGCCCTTCTTTTCCGCAGCTGGCTGTAGTGTGATCACTACAGCTGCGGAAGTCGGGGCGCGAAGACGAGCAGCCATGGCCCGCTTCTTGCGCTCCTGTCGCCGCCTGCGCTTTTTGGCCGCCCTTGCCGCCTTGCTCGCCTTCTTCTTGGCGCCGACGACCGTCCACTCGGCGCCAGCCGAGGGGTCTTCGGGCGGAGAAGGCGGCAGGCGCGACCTAGTCGCCGCCGCGGCGAGAGGTCCCGCCGATTTGGTGGCAGCCGCCACCCTGCCCTTCGGGGGAGGGGCAGGCTTCCCCTGCCGCTGCTGTTGCTTGGCCGCCGACGCCGCCCTTGCAGGCTCCGACGCCGCGGCCACGCGCCTGGCTTGCCCCGACGGGCCTGCCTTAGGTGCTGCAGTCGTCGTGGCCGCGGCGACAGCGGCATACGACGCCGTCTTCTTCTGGCCGGAGGTCGCGAGAGGGGGGCGCAGAACAATGCCCTCCAGGACGGAGAGCTGGCGCTGAATGTGCCCCTGGAACTGCTGCTGCTGCTGCTGCTGCTGCTCCCTGAAGGCAGCCAGCTCTTGCCGCAGCAGAGACACAACCTCGCCTTCCGCCTGGGGCGAGGGCCGGGATTGGCCCCGCTCCTGCCTGCTCCCCTCCCCGGGACGAGAACCCTGGAGAGCGGCCACAGCCTCCTCGAGCCGGCCAAACCTCCCGCTGAGGGTGCGCTCGTAGGGCTCAAAAACGATCCCCAGCGCCTCCTCAATCGAGGTGTTGGCCAGCTCAATAGACCGCTTTTTGGCCACCCTCTCCCTCTTGTTGGCCACGCTCGTTATTGCGGCTGCCACAACCTCCCGAAACTTAGCCAGCGCCTCCACCATCCCTTCTGGCAAATCCTGAGGGATCTTCGGCACTAAGGCGCTGGCCTGGCGTCCCTCGCTGGCAATCTCGGCGGGGAGCCCTCTTCCTATGCCCGTTTTTCGGGCTGCGCCCCGCCCCGAGGACGAGATTTTCCGGGCAGGTCCCGTCTCGTCGTCGGACACGGAGCGCATGAACGCCCTCCTCTTATTGGACGTGGACTCCTCCACCTCCATCAAATGGAGGGGCTCCCGCACCTCCTCCACCTCCTTCCCGTCTGAGTTGAGTGAAGACGCGGCATCTGAGTCCGATGCCGCGTCTTCACTCACCTCCCTGAGGCCAAACCTACGGCCGGCCTCCACCGGCATCGCGGACGTGCTGGGAACTGGTCCCAGGGACTCCGCGCTGCCGAATCGTGAGCCACCCTGGCTCGTTGCGTCCACGAAGGACGGTACAGGGTCCGGAGACCCGAGGCGGTAGGTGCCCCCCCCAGAATACGAGGAGCAGCCCGAGCTCTGCTCGGGGAGGGATTCTCCAGCAAGCTGGTACCCTCCTGGGGTAGTATTTTTTTTTCTACTCGCACTCATATTTTGCTGAACACAGCTTTGCCTTTTTTAATGGGGTGGGGTCCCCATTGCACGTTCGCCATCCTGGTCATGTCTGCTGAACAGACACGTACCGGAGGCGAACCCTATCTCTTCTAAATCGCTATCCAGAAGGCGCCAACAGCTGTTGGTGCCAGCGCTCCTGGACAGCGCACCCTCCGGGCGGTCCGACTGGACTCCGCCGTATGTTCCTCTTGGTCTGGTCTCTCGCTTGAGGCCTTCCGGCATGAGTAGCTCTACCGGCATAGCCCTCAAGGTCACTGAGACACGCAAGCCCCACCACGACGACAACGTGGGAACACAGTTGGTGGGGGTCGCAGGACTGGAACAATTTGTCTGCTGCGGTCTTCCCGTCCAATTACAATTTAGGTGTTTTCAAGGTTAAAGTTTGCTTCATCATCAACGCATCAGTACCTATCATCAGGAGAGAGAGTGAGCAGTGGTGGCCAAGTGGTAACGAACGGCCCCAACTTACGAGTGGCATGTCGCGAGTTCAAACTTAAACTTTGTGTAATTTAATTCATCACCACTCCTCTCAAAACAGTGAAGGAAAACATCGTGAGGAAACCGGCATGTCCTATAACCAAAAATTCGAAGACATGTGACATCCACCAACCTGCACTGGGCCCGCGTGGTGGATTACGGCCCATTCCCTCTCCTAGAGGGGAGGCCTGAGTCCCAGCAGTGGGAACATTATAAGGCCGACTATGCACTAGTTTATTTCACTAAAAAAATAAACCTAGATAATATCCACAAGATATCTTTGTTTTCAAAATATCTAGAGGAAAATGTATAGGTAATACTCGTAACATCATAATTACGTAAGAACAATGGTACAGAAATGTATCTCAGGATGGACACTCTTAACGGTAAATTTCCCTTTCTAACAGTACTCTGTGTTCATTCAGAATCTGTAATAAATGTTATACCACTCTCCTTTAGTAGCTGTGATTTATTCTTATATATATAAGTGTATATAATACATTGTTATATGCTACCTTCAGGTGCAGAGTCGCTTGAGTAATTATTCTAAGTGGTTTTATAAATCATCTGTTGCGCGGTGGTTGTTTAATAGGTACTTTTACAACACAATGCCGTTACCGCTGAAGAAATAGTACAGGTCGCGCGATGAATGAAGATCGCTCGGCAAAAGTGGAAGGGGCATGCGCAGTATTCAATTCTACGGGCTATTTGGCGACGTACGGGCGGGTGTGCGCCGTCGGCGACACGTCATTGGTATCTACCAATGACGTGTCGCGATGAGAGTCGCTCTTCAATTCCCGCGTTGCGTTCTCGCCTCTCATTGGATACTGTTGTACTTGGGTAATGTTGCGTACAGCTTGTGTTATCGTAATAGTAATACGTAATCTTAAAAAAAAATGATTAAAAATAAAGTTTTAAAACGGCTAGCCAGAAAAATGGTTTACGACGTGAATTATTACGTTAAAGAAAGAAACTAACGAAATTATTTTTTTTAATTTTATGTTTTATTTAAAAAAAAAAAATTTTTTGAATTTACCTACTCACAAGATAAATTACAAACAAAAACTAGTGTTATTATAAGTTATGTTACTAAGGTTCAAACATACGAAATTAAAAATAAAATCCTAACATACTAAGAATTTCTGTGCGCATTGTACACAAGCGCCGATTGCCCCCACTACTTTCACCGAGCGATCTTGATTCACCGCGCGACCTGTAACACCCTATTACAATACAAGTCGCACAGGAGGAGTTAAGAGTTTTGTTAAAAAAATATAGGTAACGATTTTAGTATGTTCTATGCTTGGGGCTACCCAAGCTATCTATACTTATAATAAATCTGTACAAGTGAAAATTATGTACATTGAAAATATTAAAAAAATAAATGTCCCCCTGCCATTGTTGCGTTACTAAACCGACAACGAACCCAAAAATGTGATTAAAAAATTTTTTTTCTGTCTTTTTGTTTGTTTAGGCATCACACAAAAATAACCGGTTCGATTACGATGAAACTTGGTATAATTATTCTTTAATATCCTGGGCACCACACTGGGTACTTTTATCTCGGAAATGTATATAAAATAAAAAACAAACTTAATTTTGCGGTTCGATTCCTAGACCCGATTACTGTACCAACTGCAAATAATAAGTTTGTCGTAGGTTACGTCACCCGCAGTGGAGTTCGCTAAGAGGAGTTCACTAACCCCCCACCCCACAGAAAGGGGAACCGTGTTAGCCCGAATTTAACCCGAGCGAAGCCGCGGGCAAAAGCCAGTATTTAAATGAAACTAGCTTCTCACAGCAGCTTAGTGCGCGTCTTTCTCGGTAATAAAGTAACTTTCTATTGGTGAAAGAATCTTTTAAATCAGTCCAGTAGTTTTGAGTTTATTTATTACATGAACAAAAATGCAAACATTTGTAGAATTCTATCAGAATACTAACGCGACTAGAACATATAAAGTACAAGCAGACTATTTGGTTGAAGAAATGTGGTAAGGCAACTTATTCAAAGAATAATTAACACCTTAAATAATGCACCTGTTTATTTATTCAGATAGCCACACTGTTTCTTAAACATTATTAGTACAAAATGTAAACTGCCAAGTAGCTAAACTTAACGTAGTCACCACTAGAATTTTATTTACGTCTGAACGTTACAAGTGCTGTCGACCGACTGCCCTTATCCTGACTATTCCCGACCCAGTGCTATTGCAAGTGGGGAGACTCCCCCTTTAATATTTTAAAACCGTTATTTGAACGACTTCCGGTCGAGCACTCAAATCAATTTAAATGTTGCCACATAAAATAAACTTGAAAATTAAATTAAATACTAGGCTTTTTATTTAAACCTAACACATTAAAAATCATTTCTACTTATCAGATAGCTTTGGTCGGTATCAAGTCTAAAACAAGGTAGAAGAAATACGTGGTGCTTCTCCATTAAGAGATTAAGCCGCAAAGCCACATTTGACCTCAACTCTGCATTTTTACAGAAGTTCACTTCAGCATTGTTCCTAAAAACTGAATATGTTAATAAATGAGGAATAAAGTGCACCTTGACACCATTGGCCAAACACTGCAAAATGACCGGACATTGTCAAATGCAAAATGATAGAGACACTGGGTCAGACAGTCATAAATCAGAAATATAAATAAATAGTAAAAACGAATATTACTAATCTATTTACTTAAGCACTATTGTTACCGACAAACTAAAATACTAACAAAACTATGAAACACAACTTTGAAATCTGAAAATAAATAGAATAAACTTTATTATATATATATATTTATTTATTATATACTTTATTGTAGTTACATACAAACATAACAAAGAAAAACTTATATCTGAAACACATATAACGGGCGGCCTTATCGCATTCCGCGATCTCTTCCAGGCAACCTAGAATAGACAGTAATTGTCAGAACATGTCATTGTCATTTATTGTACACCAAAACAAAACATGAACTCATTATTATTTCTGTATTCATTTTAATATGCGTATAAATTGTTTTGTTAAATATTGCAATAACAAATACGAAAAACCATTGAAAAATATATATGTATATAAAACACGGTATCCCACCGGTATCGGGAACAGAGTCAAAGCTAACGGTCTTCAAGGCTCCAGAGAAAGAATCTCCTAACAATGTAAGTCGTGTCCAAAAGTAACGCTTTCAGAATCTAGCCGCCTAACATCAGCCTTTTAGGATGTTGGTCGTGGTTAGAAGCTATCAAGCCATTGGATACACGACTGTCGGTACAATGATCATTGAGTTCACATCTCACATGTCGCAATCTCGCGATCAAAGTCTTATCTCAACAGTTAATATTATAATTATTGAATTAGGTGTACCTATTACGAATGTTACTTGGGTTCATGTCGGATAGTCTCCTTTAAACTTCTGCCAACTGCGTCGCCCGCATGAAAGTAGAAAATATATGTCGAGTGAAAATTGTAGGTTTTTCTAAAGTAGCGCGCTGACTCGTAGTAATTTATTTTGACATCCAGTTACTGACGTGAATTTCATGTTCACTGTTTTTATAATGTGTGGGACCCCTATCATTCTTCTTCTTCTTCCTGCCCTAGTCCCATTTTATTTGGGGTCGGCGCAACACGTTTTTTTCTTCCATTCTGTCCTGTTACTCGTCACGCTATCACTAACTTCTCTTTTCTTTCATAACACTTCTCACACAATCCATTCATCTGGGACCCATATTGATTCTCAAAAAAATTCGTATGAAAATTCCAGACGTATGGTTATTTCACTATTTACCCAACAAGGGCCTGCGTGGTGGATTACGGCCCATTCCCTCTCTTAGAAAGGATGCCTGAGTTCCAGCAGAGGGAACATTATAAGGCTGATTATGCTTATGCTAAAATGTTTATTTTGGCCTTCGGAAGAAATAAAAATAGACATAAAATATTATAGCACCAAGTATTTTTTTTAACAAATTAAATTGCTTTATCTTTTTAAAACATATTTATTACTAGCTTTTAACCGCGGCTTCCCCGCGTACTTAAAATATAGCCCGTGTCACCCAAGAATGAAGCAAACAGCAGCAGCAGCAGCTTTCTGTCATTGAAAAAATCAGCAGCTTTCTGTCATTGAAAAAATTTTAGCAATCCGACCAGTACTTCCAGAGATTACCCAACCATAGCCCCTGTAGGCTTCGGCTCTGCTGGGCCCCTACGGTTTGCTGACATCTCTTTGAGTTGCGCTTGGAACACTACGCACCGTCAACGATTTGAGCAGTGAGCTAAACATTATGATCCAATTTTCTTATCATAAATTTCAAACGAGAATTTTGAACAGGCAAATTGATGCTTTCATCTGTAAATTATGAAAATTTTAATACTAGCCGTCATAAATCTTAATGCTGTTAATTTTCTAAACAGACGGGTTCGGGGAATTTTAAATATTAACTCGCATTACTCATTATATTTTGGGCTTGCTTTTTAACAGTTCGTTAATATAAGTCACTTATTATTATGATCAGATTTTCAACTTGTACTATCTTTCATCATCATCATCATCATCATTTCTGTCGAAAGACGTCCTCTGCTGGATTGGCCGACAGACGGACAACTTGGCGTCGCGTCGATGCTCAAGACTTTGGAATTTTAACTTGACAAGTGTACCATTGCCGATGATCTTCTTCGCTCGCTTCTGAATCGTCTCTAGTGCATCAAGCTGGTATTTGGCAGTCCCATCCCAAAGATAAGAGCAGTACACGAATCCCGATCCTGATTTCCGGCCACCGTAGACGCGGGCTTGCGGACGGTGAGCTATGGGTAGCTCGCTGTCCGACCGTCTGGTAACTGTCCGGACCGAGCCCAAGTCGTCGACGGCGCGCAGTTCCCGCGCTCCGCAAGGAGTTGTCAGCAACAGCAGGGGCCCGGCTGGGTCGAAGCCTACTGGGGCCAGGGTTAGTTTCGAAAGATAGCTCGAGCCCCGATATGAAGGCTTGAAGGAATGGGGTGGGTTTTTAGTCAGTAAGAGTCTGACACTATCTCCCGCTCTGCCCAAGAGCGGGAGTTGTAATTAGATGATTTTGAGTCTTTTTGGTAACATTAGAAATCAGGTGGATGTCATCATTTCTGATTTGATCGTGCAAGAAATCTCCGAGCTTAGCCCTGTCTATTATTTAAAATTAGTATAATCTTCAAGGACTCGTACGTCGAAGGACTGGAACAGTCTGCCTGCTGCGGTCTTCCCGTCCGATTATAATTTGGGTGTCTTCAAGGCTAGAGTGAATAGGCTCTTAATAAACTAGTGCGCCTCACCATCAAAGATTGCATCGCTACTTACCATCATGTGGGATCGCAGTCAAGCACTAGTTTATCTCATATAAAAAAAAAACTCATAAATTGAAAAAATGCAATTTTCTCGCAAACCAGCAGGCTATACATCTAGTATAGCCTGCTGGTTCCCAAAACTGTTTGTTACAGACTACGTTTGGTAACTTAAATTACATAGATAATTTTGCTGTCCAGTCAAAGGCCCGTATTAATAAACGATGCTCAACTCCGTCCTCAAGTGTGATATCATTTGATCCCCGATTATACGATGACAGAAGCTCAAGATCTTTGCTAATTAATAAACACATGAGTACAGGATCTCAGTTACCAAGATCAGCTCCTCAATGCGCTGTACTCAAGCTTAGCTTACGTGAGCGATTACGTCACATTGGCCGAAGTTTAAAATATAATGCCTTTTAATGGGAATATAAAATACCAAATCTTGAACAAATCTGATTTTTTTTTTATTTACTTGGCAATCCAAAAGGATTTGAAGCATTTCTTACATCAATTTTTGATAAACGATATCGCAAAGGCCATAAAATAGCATAATAGTACTCTCTATTTCGTCGTAATACCTAATTAATTCGACTCAAAATATTTACAAACTCCATGTTTCGCGCTACGATAATCACGACCTCAAGTCCCGGTCGGTCTACACTCATGATCTGGCAGCTCAAGTACAGAGATTGTTGTAAACTTAAGTTTCGAGTTTCGTTTATTAATCAGACAACACTCGGCTGATGCCGTAAACCTAAGCTGAGCTTGAGCTCGAGCTTGAGCTTGAGCTTAAGCTTGTGAATCTCGTTTATTAATACGATCAAGACCTCAAGCTTGGTATTAAGTACGAGATCTTGTGCTGAGGAACGTTTATTAATACGGGCCAAAGACACTTAATATACGAGTACAAGGTTATTTGTTAAACACTAACAATCTTGCAAGACTGTATTATTAACATCATAAATAACAACTTTTGTTCTATGACTTTTTTACCAACTTCGAAAAGGAGGAGGTTCTATGTTCGGCTGATTTTTTTTTTATGTATATTCACCGATATCTCGGTCAATTGTAGACCAATTTTGAAAATTCTTTTTTTGATTGAAAGGTTATGCTTCCAAGTTGGTCCCATTGAAATATTGTTATGATCTGATCATGAACTTCGAAGATATGGCACAGAACTCCTCATAGGATCACAGCAGAACTGTCGTAACAAGTAAAATTGCTTTGTTTATACGTGTAGTCGATGGCTGGCTGAAAGAAAAGTGGGAGGGGATGTATTGGACTGATCTGATGATGAAGCCAGAAGGTAAATTAATGTAATCTAGCCGTGTTTGGAATTATTACAGTTATGAGAAGCTCTCTGGCTATAAGGTATTTAAGTTTGGCTGAGAGGTACTTTTTAGTGGTGGTAAGTACCATAACTAAAAAGTGTAAAATAAAAAACTTTTTACAAAAACAAAAATACAACCGACTTTAATGTTAAAAAAAACACTGAAAGTACAAAACAACTTTATTTCGGAAGTCGGTGTTAAATAACGAAGAGACAAAACTATCATAGAAACACCGACTTCCGAAATAAAGTTATTTTGTACTTTTCAGTGTTTTTTTTAACATTGAAGTCGCTTGTATGTTTTTTTTGTAAAAAGTTTTTAAACAACATTTTTAGATTTCGTTCTTCTAACACATTTCAACTCTGCATTTTGCTATACCTACTGATACATCGCAAGCGCATCAAGCATCCCCACCGCCTGATCCCCGCTGCCCTCCGCTATTATACTATCGCTTGCTTCGCATAGACTTCGTAATATTTAGAACGTTCAATTTAAATATTTTTATTTTTGTATGAAAATCTGATGAACTAAAATATGAAAAATGTTTAAAATTAAAAGTCATAGAACAAAAGTTGTTGTTTATGGTGTTAGTAACATAGTCCTGATAGGTTGCCAGTGTTTTACAAATAACCCTGTATAATTTAATCTCTTTGGTACAGCTATACAAAAAAAAACAAAATAACATATTTTTATCTTTAAAAGTAATATAGCTACCCTCTGTTGATTAAAAGCATATTTTTAACAACTGAATCTTTTGCTTTGTTCCGTTTATTTATGCGAAAACCACAGATTTCATTTTAGATTACACTTATTTAGGCCAGTTCTAGTGCTTGATCGACTGTTGGTGTGTACGTCGGTCGCGACAGTGCTCGGCCAACCATACGCACGCGTTTTTTGCTGCGCACTGCGTACAAGGACCGTCGATCATGCGCGTCGGCATGAGAAACGTCGCACACTGGGACCCGTCCATACAACGCTGTGCTCAAAACTCGATTTTCAAAATGAGGGTATTTAAAAAAATAAACTATGTAAGGGTAGACTTAAGAATATTTTACATCACTTCTACAAATACTAAATCAGTAACTGCTATCTTCTGGCCAGTGCATAAGCTCAAAGTTGACGTTATGCCCACAAAATTAATTATCCGATAATGTTCGCGAGTTTGTAGGGAATTTTAAAACATTTATTTCTGCTAGTAATAGTTATATTGAATTGAAGTGCATCATGGCTGCAACTAGGCAAGGTATGGTTATTCTAATATTATTTTTATGAACCTTAACGATCAGTACTTTTGGATTAATCACTAATTATATGTGATGGTATGGTTTTTTATGTACTGAATCAAACAATTTTATTTTTTCCTTTTTGCGCAAAGTTCTATTTTTGAAATATTTTTTATAATATCTACGAGATGTTGATAAGTAATGAACTGAAGAGATTAGCAATAGAACTTTGCGCATTTTCGAGATAATAAAAGTTTTCTTGCGCACAAATTTTTGTTAGGCGTTATGATGTTATTATAAAACCAAAGTATTTAGTCCCTAGCAATTAATTTTAATAAATAAGATATATTTTGAAGAAAACGGTTATAAATCATGTCTTCGCACTTATTTTTTTTGATATATTTTTGTTGTAGACAAATTTATTTCATTACATTTCAGAAGAAAGTTCATCATCATACTTCACCTTAAAAAATGCAAACTTATGCGAGATTCTATTCCAAAGTAGCTTTAAATCTGTGGAAAAAAAGTTCATAGACCTAGAAACCTACCTTAGACATCATACCAACTGTCCAGATTCTAAGAAAACTGAACTAAAATTAGCATTACGAAATTTTAAGAAGTCTTTTACATGTAAGTGGGATAGATGTGGTAGACACAAAAACAGGTTTTTTGAAGCTGAAAAAACTTGGTTAGACAATGTTTCCCAGTTTAAATTATATCAGAATCCTGCAGGAGGACGGCCAACGAAATCTTTTAATGAATGTAGTGACCAATCAAAACGCAGGAAAACTGCAGAACTTCGTCATAGCCATTCTACTGAAGAATTGACATACGCAGCACAAATGAGCTTGCGAGCTAGTGGAAAACTCAAGGAAGCCAAAAAAGTACGAGAATTTGTTAGTCCAAATACATCTTCTGAAATAATTGTACCTGAATGTCACAAGTTAACTAACGAACAAGCACTATCTTTAATGATAGAGGCACAGTTAAGTAGGAGGCAATATAATATTATAAGAAATTACGCCAAGGATGTATTTCCTTCCTATAAAAATGTCCGTACTGCGAAAAAACAATGTTTGCCTGTCGGAATAAAAACCACTGAGGTTGAAAGTGAGGTTCCACTGCAATCTCTATTGGACCACACAGCTAATCGTTTAATGATTACACAAAAAGAAGCAGTAATCAGCACCAACATTAAACAGATTTATTTAGTCTCTAAATGGGGCTTCGATGGTAGTTCTAGCCACACACAGTACATGCAAAAATTTGCATCAGAGACGAGTGATGATAAATATATGTTTCTATCATCATTTAGTTCCGCTTCGACTGATAGCTGATAATGAAAATGGAAAAACTATCGTGTTATGGCAAAATCCACGGCCGTCTTCTCCACGTTTTTGCCGGCCCATCAAATTACAATATGAGAAAGAATCCATTGAGCTTACAAAAAAAGAAAAACGCAAGATGGATAATCAGATCAATAGTTTGATAGAAACTGATGATATTTCAGGTTGTAATCAATAAAATCAGTAGAATTAATATGAACGAATATATGTAAATTAGAAAGTTTTCATTTTGAACAGAAAAAACAAGAGAAACAAACAGTGTTACCAACTTAATACAGCTAAAATAACAGTGTACACAACATCATAAATATTATGACTGCGTTCTCATTTACCAACACTCCCTCTAGAACGCAGACCCATTTTGCTAATACAATATAAATGTTTTGCATGTGTTACACCTTTAGTTAAGTTGTCAGCTACCATGTTACAACCATTTACAAATAAAAATTTAACTTTACATTTTACAATATTTTCTCTGAGAAAATGCAACCTTATATCTATATGTTTAGTCGTAGGTTTATAACAGTCAATTGATGCCAACCTTATTGCACTTTGGTTATCACTATAAATAAGTAACGCACTGTCTAACCCTTGGCCAAGCTCATCTTGCAGCTGTCGAAGCCACAATGCCTCCTGAGCCGCTGAAGCCATCGCCATGTATTCGGCCTCTGCTGTCGATAGCGCCACTGTCTGCTGTTTACAGGAATTCCAAGATATGCAAGCATTCTGGAAAATAAATGCGTAACCGGTGCATGACCTTCTATCCTGTGGGTCACTAGCCCAGTCTGCATCACAATATCCAGTTATTTCTTTGGAATCATCTTTGATATAACATAACTTAAGGTCCTTGGTTCCTTGTAGGTATCTCATGACCCTTTTTACTCCAAGCCAGTGTTGATTACCTGGGTCATTGCAGTACTGACTCAACTTGTTTACTGCATAGGTGATATCAGGTCGTGTAACTTGTGCCAGATATATCAGACAACCCACCGCTTCCCTGTATGGGAAATTGCTGTCTTCATTCTCAGATTTCTTCTTAAATTTCATATTTACCTCTATCGGAGTGCATACTGGTTTGCATTCAGACATGGCAAATCGTTCCAAGACTTGTTTTATATATTTTTCCTGATCCAACATGATCCCACCTGCCTCACGGTCTCTACTAATATTTATGCCAATACACTGCTGTATCACTCCTAAATCCTTCATACAAAATTCCTCTTTCAGTTTTTCTTTGATATTTACTGCTGTTTTATTGTCATTTGTAAAAATCATCAAGTCATCGACCCAAACTGCAATAAAAAATATTTTGGATTTCTGTACATAATAATATATGCATGGATCAATTTTTGATCTTTCTAATCCAATTTTAAGAAGAGCTTTGTTTAGTTTAAGGTTCCACTGGCGACTCGCCTGCTTGAGCCCATAGATTGATTTATGAAGGTGACATACCTGGTCACTCTCTTCATAGCATTCTGGTTGTGACATATATATTTCAGTGTCTATATCACCCTGAAGAAATGCACATATTGCATCCATCTGAATCATTTCTAAGTCATATTTAGCAGCTGGAGCAAACAAGAATCGTACTGAGGTATATCTTACCACCGGAGCATAAACCTCATCATAATCTTTTCCTTTTCTTTGTGCATATCCCTTAACAACTAATCTTGCTTTAAAACGGATAATCTCACCTTCTTGATTCGTCTTACTTTTAAACACCCATTTACATGGCAATGCTTTCTTATCTGATGGCAAGTCCACCAGTGACCAAGTTTTATTCTTCATTAAGGAATCATATTCCTCTTTCATTGCCTTTTTCCACTGATTAGCTTGTGGGGATGAAATTGCTTCATCAACAGTACAGGGATCACTCAAATTAGGAATTGGACAAAAGTAACTCACATCATGGTCATCCCTTTCTGCACGCTGAGCAGCTCTGCGTGGACGTAAGTTTATATTACGTGCTGGTGACGAAAGGTCAACTTCTTCATCAGGTATATAGGATGGATCATTATCATCACCTGACAGGTAATCTTCATTAGAAGATTGATCTGAGCTAATTCGTAATTCTCCTTTGCAGGGTTCTTCAGCTGACTGTATTTCAGAATCACTGTTGGACGAACAAGGCAAATACACATTATGCTCAAATCTTTAAACATTTTCCAAAAATACTACATCTCTGCTTTTGATAATTTTATTAGTGTCAGGATCAAGTAGCCGATAACCCTTACTTGATTCACAGTAACCAATGAATAACAATTTTCTTGATTTAGAATCCCATTTTTGACGTTTCTCTTTAGGTATTTGAACCATTACCTCGGAGCCAAAAATTTTCATATTTGATAAGTTAGGTTTCTTGCCTGACCACATCTCTATAGGAGTTTTGCCATCAAGTGATCTTGTGGGTGATCTATTAACTATATAAGCCGCTGTTGCTAGTGCTTCTGCCCAAAATTGTTTTGACAAATGAGCATCAAACAACATACACTTGGCCCTTTCTACCAGTGTTCGATTCATCCTTTCTGCAAGACCATTCTGTTGCGGCGAGTATGGGATACTTGTTTGATGTTCAATTCCATGCTTACTCAAAAAAGAATCAAATTCTTTATTGCAATACTCCTTCCCATTGTCTGACCTAACAGACTTTACTGTCAAGTTCATTTTCAACTTTACTCTTATAATCCTTGAACACTTCTAAAACACTCATTTTGTCTTTCAAAAAATAAACATGAACCTTTCTACTAAAGTCATCTATAAAGGTAATGAAATATTTCATACCTCCCAGTGATGTTTGTTCCATCGGTCCACACAAGTCAGTATGGATAAGTTGCAATGGCTTTGAGGTTCTGGTTCCAATGTTGTTAAAAGGCAATCTGATTTGTTTACCTTCGAGGCAGGTGGTACATGTGAATGGTCCTTTGCTTTTGTCAGGAAACATATTGACTCCCTCTGCACATTCCGGTAACTTGTTAACATCTGAAAGATTCAGGTGTCCCATGCGCCTGTGCCACAGAACAACATCATTTAAATGATTGGAGTTTGTAAGGTTTGAAAAGACTTCTCTGTGAGTGTTCAATTGATATAAATTGTTTACTAAAATGGCTGAACAGAGGAATGTATTATTTTTATCAAAAATATCACAACTTTTATCTCTGAAGTTTACTTTACATCCATTTTTAACCATTGCACTAACGGATAAAAGATTTGCAGCAAGTTTAGGTACATATAGAACTTCTCTCACCTGTATTTTATTTTGTTCATTACCATTTATCAATAAATTAACCTTTCCCATATTTTCCACAGATAGCGGTGTCTTACTGGCTACAGTTATGGTCGGTATCGGTGGACTTGTTATGTCATACATCCAGTCACATCTATTAGTCATGTGCATGGAGGCACCTGAGTCCACATACCAAATTTGTCTGTGAACATGCTGAAAAAGCTGCAACAAAACCTTTATTATCTTCTACTTTTTCAATATTCTTCTTCTTCGGAGCACGACAATTCTTGGCAAAATGTCCATGCTTATTGCAATTGTAGCATCGGGGCCCTTTCTTCACATGGGTCTTTTCTGTACTCGGATTCCTGTGAGCTGCTGTCTTCTTGGTGAAGAACGCTGCACTTTCTGAACACTGAACCTCTTGTAGAAGTTTTGTTTTTATGGAATCAGCACTGATCTTCATCCCTGAGCTCTCCAATCCCATAATCATTGGCTTATAAGCTTCCGGTAAGCCAGCTAACATTAAGGTTCCAAGCCATTCGTCATCAATGTCGAATTTTGTGTTTCTCAGTTTGTGTGCGGTCGACATTTTCTTGTTTTTCGAATCGAATGGTTTTACCTCAATCAAAATTATGGGAGAAATACGCCGTTGCCAGATATTATTCTACTTTTCTTTCAACTTATATTGATTTTTCAGCAACCACGCTCTGCTACCATGATGATATTTCAGGTTGTAATCAATAAAATCAGTAGAATTAATATGAACGAATATATATTAGAAAGCTTTCATTTTGAACAGAAAAAACAAGAGAAACAAAAAGTGTTACCAACTTAATACAGCTAAAATAACAGTGTAGACAACATCATTGTATATTCAACAATTGTATGTGCTTATAATAATAATAAATACTTAAATAAATAAATAAATCATAAATATTATGACTGCGTTCTCATTTACCAACAGAAACAAAAGTTATGATTGAAGAAAAAGAATACAGCATTACACATACACCTCTTTTTACCATGATTGATGGCAAAATATGCAATTCGCTTACTGACACTAAGTCTACATTACGTTGCTATTTATGTGATGCTACATCAAAAGATTTTAATAACTTAGCGGCTATTTTAGAGAAACCTTTAAAAACCGAATATTTGTCATTTGGAATCTCGGTACTTCATGCCTGGATACGATTTTTTGAATGTTTGTTGCACTTGGCCTATAAATTACCGACACAATCTTGGCGTATAAATAAAGAAATCGAAAGCGTAGTGGAGGAAAATAAAAAAAGAATACAAGCCGAATTTAGAAAACACATGTCATTAATTGTTGATAAGCCCAAACCAGGTTATGGGAACACCAATGACGGAAATGTGGCTCGTAAGTTTTTCCAAAATAGTCAGCTATCTGCATCAATTACTGGTATTGATCAGACATTAATTCATAAGCTTTATATAATATTACAAACAATATCAAGTGGTTTTAAAATCGATACCAACAAGTTTAAATCATTTTGTCTAAATACCGCAGAATTATACGTCACTCTTTATCCTTGGTACCCAATGACCACGACATTGCACAAAATATTAATCCACGGTAATGAAATCATAGCAAATTGTTTACTACCGATTGGGCAGTTAAGTGAAGAAGCGCAGGAATCACGAAACAAGGATTTTAAAATATATAGAGAGCGTTTTTCTCGAAAAACTTCAAGACAGAGTAACTTAGAAGATATATTTCATCGTCTCCTTATTTCTTCTGATCCTGTCATAACAAATTTAAGACCTTCGCAAGCAATTAAAAGAAGACCGTTTCATCCTGAAGTTACAGATATGCTTTTAGAAGAATTACAAACCTTTTCTGATGATTCTGATGCTTCAGATGTCGAAATATAATGTTGTATTTTATCAATTTGTCATTTCTGATCAATATTTGAATAAAAAAAAAACTTTTTAAATCATTTTATTTATGTTTGGAGTTTTAAGCATGAATTTATACAAATGGCCCCAGTGTGCGTCGGTCGATTAACACGTTCAGTGCTAAACCCATCGGTGGACTGACAATTTGTAAACATGTCCATTTCGTGTAGGTGTTTGAGACTGTCCGGTCCAGCCAACCAGTTTGGTTGGTCAGAAGAGCTCTGAACGTTACAAAGTGACGATCGGTTATGCGTAACGTCAGGAACGATGGTACGCACCGACGGTCGGTCGAGCACTAAAACCTGCCATACTTTTAAATATGTTATCCACCAGTTATCACACCATCTGTGTAATTTTTATTTTTGGTGTACAATAAAGAATCTATCTATCTGTATCAGTGTGGCACTTAAATATTCTTTACGTTTAATTAATTAAACTCCAAGCGAACGCCGTTCGCTCCCTCATTGTCTTTCTATTGTGTCTCTAATTACGTTATTTGAAAGTATAAAAAAGAAAAATAAGACCTTTTTTACGTAGGAAACCGGAGGTGAAGCGAGAGGGAGTGTCAGAATTTTATTGACTAAACCCATAGTTGTCTCTTCAGTTACCCTTCACGGCCAGTTCACAACTTCGGTCTTATCGGCGAATATTGCATCCGTTGGAGTGCCGAAATAAATAAATCCATCGGATTCCCGCGCCTCTCACCAGTTCGTCGGTCCACCTTGTGAGAGGCATTCCACGCTTCGTCTTTTGGTACGTGGGCACCACTCCTAACCAATTACATTAAAATATGTCGTCAAGAAATTCTTGCGCATCACTATTGAGTCAAATGAAATGAAAACTTTAATTAGGTTGAGAGGAAAGTCTATTGTATTATCTTAATCAAAATTCAGAGAAAAAGAAAAAAATATTGAGAGACCAAAGTGTAGGTAGGTTATGTAAACTCAGGATACTTACAAGGAGCTTTAAGTAAAGGCGGCTAAGAGCCTCGATTTGTATGTTAAAGTGGATTTCTTGAAATTCCGTGTATACTTGAAGTTCACGACATTTGCAGAAGATATCTGCGAAAGCTAGATTTAAAGGATCATCTTTGAAATGAATCCTTAATTTTATTTTTCCGATATTCTTTTACCTTTTATTTGGAGTCGTTTGTCACTTAAGGCCCAAGCGCCCGAAAAGTGCCATAAAACAGTGACTTTCTGAAGCCTACTCCTCGGTAACGGCCAGATTAATATAGGTTTGAAAAAAATATATGTTTATTAAAGATTCATGAACAACATTATCAACATTTGATTATTTCTTGCTATTAATACTTTTGTCCAAAAAAAAATATTTAGCAATTTCGCAACTTTTTGCTACTTTTCCCTACTCCTTCGAAACGGCTTAGATCTTTAGAAAAAATTTTACACATAAAAATTGGTGGTTAAATATTCATCAAAGTGAACATTGCATAAGTAAATCAATCAATATTTCGCAAAGAAAATGGATTTAAAGCGCTTTCCGGGCGCTGCTGGCCGCAAATAAATGCACAGATTTGCGTACTGCCGCCTAGGTGAGCGCGAGAGTTGCGTCCACATAATTTCGGTCAGATGGTTCATGGAACTATAAGCCTTAATTATAGAAACGTAGGTATGTTTGCTTCCGATGACGAAACACGGCCTAAAGCTGTCAAAAAATAAAAGACCTATTTTAACATTTGTATTTTTACTACCTAGTGGCTTGTCTGGTGTAGTGTACTACTAAAAAAATTAAATAGCTACTACTACTACAGCGGACCCCAAATTATTATTTTATTGTTTCTTTCAGTTTTTTCCAAGTTACATTCTAGGGGTCTTTCTCATTTTTTAACGAGTTTAGTAGTTTTATAATTTTAAGCTATTGCATAGTTTCTATCGCGGGCCTTGAGCGTGGAGACCGAATCCAGAAATTCCGTAACGAAAATAACCTAACACCCCCCACTCATTTGTTTTTTGAGCGTGGTGACCGATAAGAAAACAAATGAGTGAACAATCAATCAAAATTCAATTCAATGTGTGAAAGTGTAACTTCAATTAATATCAAAGAAAAAAAAACAAAGGAAAAAAAATACTGCATAAATAAAATAAATAATTAATTATAATTGCATTAGTTGATAAAAATGCTATGCAATAGCTTTACCGCGGCAGTCCCCGAGTGCCACACGTCTTTTTTTTTTTTAATTTACAATACAGAACGTGTAACACACTAAACGCACATCCTGAAAATAATATGTTCCAAATTGGTTATTGAATCGATTTCAGCTTTAAATATCAATTTGTAAATTTTAGAAATAAATTACCTATGTTATAAATTCTTGATTTTCGATTGCGACACTGGGATTATGGGGCTTTTTGGAATAATTCGTATTTTCTGTAATTTAATTTGTCTGTATGTTTTCGATGCAAGTACCTAAAACCAGTCTTTTGTTACTTGAAACAAATAAATAATAATGACTCCCAGCATGAAATATTTATAAATTATGCTAGTAAAACTCACCTAATGCAAAATCGCAGGACGGTCCAAAGAATACGTGAGCGCAATCATTGTAGGCATCTATCGCTGATATGACAGCGTATGCAGCGTCACAGTCTGTGACGTCATATTTCATCCATTCCACTGTCAGCCATGGCGGGAAGGCTTTCTGGATGACAGGGTCTTCCATAGCCAAGTCGAGTGTGGGCCCCACCTGAGGAGAGAGGATATTTAGTTTTGTTAGAAATTAAGGGCATGGACATGAGATATACATATATATTTGATAATCGTCTAACATAAATAATAAATTTTGAAGAATTTATTTTAAAAAGTGATTGAAAATTACTAAAGTTCCTTTTGGAATTATTCTATTCTTTTTAGGCAAAGCAAAACGTGTTTTAAAATACTTCACGAAGTAACTGTCGACTGACATCAGACGCATAGTGGTGCTTTCTCTATGTCATAGATTTTATTTTATTGTATGTTCGGCTCATCATTATACTCCTGATGTACCTATATTTGATATAGATCATAATATTATATTCTACAACAACTATCTTTAAAGTACTATTTAGTAGTCACACTTCGGTTTAATACACCGATTTTAGTAAATTCAATTATTACAGCATAGAGTGCTCAAGAGTGTTTCGGCATGTAAATTAAAAAGATTTTAGTTCAATGAGTCTTAAGAGCACGGCGACAGATGAATTTTCCATACAAACGTAATACCACGCTCATTTGCAGTTGGAGCATATTTCCAACATATTATGATGATATTCGGTTATAAACAATATTTATCTAGGTTCCTACATCTTTCTTTTTTAAAAAAACTTACCTAAAACGAAAAAGCGAATTGTATTTTGCACTTTTTTACAGCGTAAATGGCGTGTTCTCATTTGGCTTTTCCTGTATTAAAAATAACAATATTTCCAATATTCTCAATGTAGGAACACAGATTATATTATCAATTTATATAATTTTTGGTATTACGAAACAAATCCAATTTATCCCAAATTTAGAAGAGTTAGTAGTGCTATCGCAGCAAGCGGGATGTCAGTGTCAGTGTGTGCGTGCTGTCATTACTTCAGTTGCGTTCATAGGTCGAGTTATAAATTTTGTTGTAATATTTTTGACACTATTGACTTAAATAAAATAGTACCCAAGCATATGAAGTTTAATAAAAGGAATACAGAACTCTTGTACTCAGCTATACACTTGCATGTCAGACTTTAGCTGACTAAAAGCGCCGTCGACGATTTGGGCTCGGTCCAGATGGTTACCGTATGGCTGAACGGCGATTCCAAGCCCATGGTGGCTAGAAATCGGGGTCGAGAACCTGGCTCCAGCAGCCATGAAGGTATTCCCTTGTCTGTACGGCCGCCTTCTTCGCTAGCATTACTGTTTCGCAGAAAGAGGGCTCGGCGCGAGAGGTAGTTGCCACCGATGGCCCCCACGAGGACGCGGCGGTGTTCCGCCTAAACGGGGCACATACAATTCTACCGTATGCTCCACCGTAGCCTTCGGACGGTCCACACAATGGTGATAACCAGGCGTTTCTTCCGCCTAAATCTAACGCAGGAGCCTCCCGTACTTGCCATGTCCGGTGAGGATCTGCGTTACGACACTCGCTGAGATCCTGCCGAAACTGTCTGCCATACTGCGACTTATCGCGGCAGCGGAATTCCGCCTCGGGGTTGCATCTCCACGTGTAAATCATGCACATGCGTGCAAAGGACTGTTGCCTGCAAATCCCATGGTAGTAGACTTGCAAAAAACCGTGCGTGGATACCGCGGGAAACCGTGCTTTGTCCCTGTACCATTAGGATGGCTATGACTCCCTGGCATGCGTTCAGCTTGGTGACTGATCACTTTCGCAGCGACGGCGCTCCATAAAGGCCATGGACCGAACGATGCCTGCGTAGAGCCTCCAGTAGGAGGCGTCTAGACCCCCAGGTTGGACAGGAGCCGCTTGAGTGCCCCAGTCTAATCCAGTTTGGGAACCAGACGTCGGAAGTGCTCCTCAAAATACCATCGGCTGTCGAGGACGAGTCCCAGATACTTGTGAACTTCTATCGTTATTTTGGAACCTGGTGGTGGCGTCCTGACTACTGGATCCTCTCCACGACTATTGCAACTCTGCGTTGCGGTTCAGGATAGGGAGCAGGGTTATTGCAGGTGAGGCCGTGTCCAATTGGCAGCGAAGATGGGTGCAGGACAAAAAGATGGAACTTCATCGATTCCTCCCTGATGTGGCGGCTAGGCTCAAGGCAACTTAGATCGAGCCGAACTACCAAGTCTCGCAGATCCTGACTGGACATGGATATTTCTGGAAGAAATTGTATGATATGCGGTTATGTGAGGTTAGCGTGTGCTATTGCGGTGATGAGGACGAAAATTTTGATCACGTTCTGTGGCGATGCCCCCTATATGACGAACAGCGACGTAAGATGATGGACAGGATCACCCGCTTGGATGAGAGACCAGTTTACTACTGCGACCTCATGGCCTCAGAGGTCAACATCTAAAAGAGTTCGAACACAAATAGCACAGACTAAGGAGTAAGCAGGCAGCGAACCCGTACTGTGTGTTTGTCTTACCCACGTGCGGGGGGACCGTTAGTATGCCGCCCCAGAATGGGGAGAAGGGCATCATAGGGACAGGACGAGCAAATTTGTAAAGGAGTCAAGAAGCGGCTGCGGTGATAGCGCGCTCATATTTATATGGGTGGGCTGTGTCCGCAGCCGTCTCATTGCGATTCGACCCATATGACATGATGTCGGTGGGGCCAAGGCTGGTTAGAGGGTGTTGCAACCCTGCGTTTTGCTAGTTCGACCGGCGCCTAGTACGACTCTCCCTTCATTAGGATCAGCGTGTCGTCTGCGTAACGCTGACCCCGTTGGGGAGGTCGCATAATAGCATGTAGTATGCAAATATGGATACAAAAAACGGTGACATAAAAATATAAACTACACTACAACTAGTAGCGGAGCCATGGGCTTATGAGAATGCTCCCCTTTTGACGAGAATAGTTACGGGAAAACTGGGGCCGGTGACTCTGTGTCAGCGGGGGAGCCCAGGTAAGGAGCTTGTCACGCACCATTTCGTAGGGTCGTCCCCAAGGGTCTCTGTTCAGAGTGAGCTACACGTCGCGAGCCTCCAGTTTGGCCAGCCGTATCTCCGCTCTGAGGGTGCGCTTTGCTGTTCTTTATTTCTTGTACGCATCTGGTACGAGCCGGATCTTGCGGATGGCCAGTTTGGCATTTGCAGGGGGCGCTCTATTTGGACTCCGGTATCACCAGGTCTATTTCCATCGTGTGATCGAGGCCTACCTGAAGGACAGGTTGAAAAAAAAGAAAAAAAAAGCTCTCGCCTCCATAATATTTTCTGATTTGACCCCAAGACCACCTTGGGCACGCTACAATTATGGCGGTAAGACCCCTCTTGGAGGCATGGCTGGAAAGACCTCACGGCGCGGGCGTCCTCACCTTCCGCATGACGCAGGTTCTCACCGGACACGTAAGTTCGGGAGGTTCGGGCTGCACCGGATACGTACGGAAGTGACGCTCGAATGTCACCACGGTGCGGAACGCCTGGAGGACACGGTGGAGCACGCTGTGGAGGTGTGCCGCTTGGGCGGAGCATCGCCTTGCCCTCGTGGAGGTTATCGGCGACGGCGATCTCTCACGCCGGGCTTTAGTACAGGCCATGGTCCGGAGCGAGGAGGATCAGTGGCGCCTGGTCGCCTCCTTCTGCGAAACAGTAATGCTAGCAAAGGAGGAAGCCGACCGTGTCAGACAACGGCGCTCACAGCGTCCCAGCCGCTGCCGGGATTCCGAACCCGATTTCCGGCCACCGTAGGCGTGCGCTTGCGGACGGCGAGCAATGGGTAGCTCGCTGTCCGACCGTAACTGTCCGGATCGAGCCCAAGTCATCGACGGCGTGAACTTTTCCCGCGCACCTCAAGGAGTTGTCAGCAACAGAAGGGGCCCAGCCGGGTCAAAGCATACTGGGGCCAGGGTTAGCTCCGAAAGGTAGCTCAGCCCCGGTGCGAAAGGCAGCTCAGCCCCGGTACGAAAGGCAACGAAGGAACAGGAGTGGGTTTTTAGTCAGTAAACTCTGACACTATCTCCCGCTCCGCCCAAGAGCGGGGGATGTCATTAGATGATTTTCCCACCGTAAAAAAAGACCACCTTTGTATGACATATCTGCTATTGTTATCATAATATTTTGAGATATTGGCGCGGTAATAAAATTTCCAAAAAACGCATTACTAGTTCGTACATTCACAAACAATTCCCCAAAGTATTCGGAAAAAAGGCAAATAATGAATATAGGTACCTCATTTTACTAACAATAAATTGTAAGACGCTCACATACACACACACAGCTGCGTCAATCCGTCACTTGTTTTTGTCAAACAGAGATAGCTATATTCCGCGAACGAATTTTGAATACGCGTCAACTTGCAGTTGCGAGTGACATTCGCCGGGCTCTTAACAACAAAATAAAATAAAATAGTAATATTCTACAACTTTCACGCAACGCCATCTAGTCTCAAACTAACCAGAGCTTGTACTATCGGTATTATACAAGTGATAAACATACATAATATATATTTCTATATACACAATTACAAAAAAAAACCCTAAAAAAAACCTAAAACCCTAACAAACCTAACCTAAAAGAATCCCTTACCAATAAACTACTATGACTATGATTATGACTACACACATAATATACCCAGAAACAAATTGATCGCGTTTATAACACAAAGATTTGTCTTGGGCGGGATTCGAACGACTTCCGATATAGCAGTCATGGCCTCTGACCACTGGATCAACAAGCCCAGTTGCAATTCAAAATATGCTAAGCAGAAAAATATTGCACAGTATATAGATGTGCAAATGAAACATACTGTATAGGTAGAAATCGATAAGCCTGGTACAACGACGGCGTACAGAAACTTTTCAAATTCAATAAATACTGCAATACTAAAAACAGACGGTCGGTTTGAAAACCATAAATTTCACGGTCTCGGTCTTAAGATTTTTTTCAGTTATCTTATTTCAATTCCCACCGATGACAGACTTGCCAGCACCTGTAGTTCTTCCATCCGAGTTACTTTACAGATGTTACCTGGTTATTGCATAAACAGTAAGTTTATAATAAATCGCGTGAAATTATAAACTTTTATCTCGATTAGACTCGTATATATTGTGAACTACCCAATTGGATTGGGATTTATTGTAAGTATTTTCGCGTACATCGAAAGACTGGAACAATTTGCCTATTGCGGTCTTCCCGTCAGATTATAATTTAGGTGTCTTCAAGGCTAGCGTGAATTAGGCTCTAAATAAACTAGTCGACTCACCGGCAATTATTGCAGCACTGCTTATCATCAGGTGAAACCGTAGTCAAGCTTTAGTATAAATCAATAAAAAAAAAATATCTGTTCACAATATCACGAGAGTTTACAATCTCTCTAGGCTCATTATAAACTTACGGTGTTGGCGATTATCCGTTGACATGGGTATGCTTTCAGTTCGCAGACAAAGTTTTGTTAGATGAGGTAATATTAAGTACGAACAGTTACCTCTTGTTATTTAATTTGTTAGTCCAAAAGAGCTTCGGCAATTAATTCTTGGAGTAGTCGATAAGTGTTCCACTTATTTAATTTTACTATCGATTCGTTATCTATATCGACTTTTGCTTTTATTGTTCTTTTTTATTTTATTTTAGAATGTGGACGCAGATAAACAATAATATGTCAACCTCACGAAAATTAAGAATTGATTTTTCGTTGTAAGAAATTTTCCATATTCATCTAACTAACGGCATGGCTGGCGCAGTGGATGAGAGGTTGGCTGTTGCACTGCGTATCGCCTGTTCGATTCTCGCACGGAACCAAAATTTTTATGGCCTACAGATTGTTATTCTGGGTCTGGATGTCATGCGTATAAAAGATTTCGTGAGAAGCAAACATTTTTTTACATGGTTTTCATCACATTATTATCAGATGCTGGATACACTAGAAAAATAAAATAAAAATAAAGGCAATTTTGTTAAAAAGTAAAATTTTGTTAAAGGATTTAGCATGTAATATTTATTGTACACATACTGAAACCTACTCATACTTTTACTGTATATGTGTTGCTTTGTCAATAAATTGATTGTAAACGAGCGTTTCTCGCCATCAAACTATAAAGTTTGGCGAGTTAAAAAAATATGTTATACAATTGTTAAAAGTTATGAGAGAAATAAATTAAAAAAAAAAAAAACTAATATTATAAACACAAAAGTTTGTGATGTGTATGTTTGTATCTTCTTCGCGCTTAAACGGCTGAACAGATTAAGATGAAAGGCACACGAGTAGACATGTCTAGGAATAGGCATAAGATACTTTTTATTCCTAGAGTATTAGGTTTTTTGTGTATTATTTGTGATAGGCTCGCTGGCAGAAGCTAGTTAAAATCTACACTAATACACCGTTAAATTTTAATCGTTTTAATCCCGTGGAGGGTCTGTCTGGTACATGAAACACTATCGATTTGTAAAGATAAAATTAAAAAATAAAGTACCTTTTTTTCAAAACTCGTATTAATTTACGCATGTACGAAATTATTTTTTTTAAGAAAACGTCAGCTGAGCGAGATCAATGACCTGTAGTTAATAGTCGGCGTTGCGTACAAACTACCTACAGGTCATGGAACTCGCTCAGCTGACGAGGTAAAGTTTTTTTTTTGTTTTGTTTGTAGGAGGTAATCTCTGAAATTACTGGTCCGATTGCTAAAATTCTTTCACCGAGAGAAAGCTGCTTTATTCCTGAGTGACATAGGCTATATTGTATGTACGCGGGCGAAGCCGCGGGCAAAAGCTAATACAAAATATGGGCCCAGTTGAGTATTAACAATCTTACCCCATGTTTTGCAGCATATTAACACAGTACACAATGAACATAAAAAAATAATGGCGACCAGTAGTGATCAAATAGTTATTAGGCTATGAGTGTACTGAGACAGTTCGGTCGCGTTGATCATAAGGTGCTCCCTCACCGTAACCATTCGCTTGTAATGTAACGTTACAGATTTAAGTATTTAGGCTTATTATCTCATTTATTCAGTAACAATACATACATATTAATTGTATATTTAAATATTTCAACAAACAATACGGCGGTCAGGGCTCCAGAGAAAGAAACCTTCTAACAATAGATACGAGCCGTGTCTGCAATCCAACTGCAAATTGCAGTATAGGTGCAGTTTGAATGCAGTTCACACGACTGCAATAGAACTGCAAACACGACTAAACTGCATCATACCCACCCGCCCGCACGCTCCGCCCTCCCGCGCATGGTACAGTTCGGATGCAGTCGGTGTGCAGTTCACACGACTCCAATCGGACCGCACGTTTGGTTTTCAGTTCTATTGCAGTCGTGTTTGCAGTTCTATTGCAGTCGTGTCAACTGCATTCAAACTGCACTTAAACTGTAATTTGCAGTTGGATTGCAGTTGAAATGTGGTCCGTCTGTTTAGACCCTTAATCCAGTCGCCTAACGAGAGTCTCCTAAGGTGTTGGTCGAGGCTCTTGGCTATTAAGCTATTGGCTGACACGACTATAGCACAGTATAAATATGAACATTATAGAAAGTATGCCTAATTTTTAAAATAAATACCTACGCTTCATTGAAGCCATAGGGTTGTCACTTTTAATGTTGTATTATTTTATGAAAAAAATAAATAATTCTTTAGTGATTCATCAATCATCATCATCATCATATCATCCGAAAGACGTCCACTGTTGGACATATGCCTCCCCCAAGTGTCGCCACAACAACCAGTGATCAATTAAACGAATTGAAATAACTAGTTTACTGGAAATAAAATTTTAATAGGTAATCTAAAGGCTTCGGTAATGTCAGCAAAAGACGAAAGTTTAAAATAAAAAAATACGAGAAACAGTTTAATATTGTGTTAACTCTCTTAAGGGGTGATATCATCCGAATCATGTATCCCGCGGGTATTTGAGTTTATGGCTTTTAAGAATGAAGAAAAGAATGAGTCAAAATAATACACAGTTGTGCATGTACTTATTGTATTTCTCCAACACAGAAAACAAATATACTTTTCAAATAAATATCTTGTTTTGGAATAATTACAAAGAACAAATGATGCACGACTGCAAGCCCGCCAGAATGGTACGACTCGCCTAAAATCCCCTCTGTCAATATTCAAATCTTCGCGCTCTGATTGGTCGTCGTACCATTCAAGGCCACAGTTGGCTATAGACAACATAATATTTTTAATATTAGGTTTAAATGAAGGTAATAAATCAGGCAAATGAAGTAGATAATTTACTATTGATAAAAATTGTCACACAACAACTTGTAGATCTTTAACTTTTCATTAAGGCGTAAAACCTTTTACAAGTTTTGGCGGGAATATACCTACGCAAGCTGCGGTTGGAAGACGTTTCGAGTGCTTTTCGAAGTGAGCGCGCGGTAGGCGCCGCAGGTGACACGCGGGCAGGGGCCAAAGTCTGCTATTTTTATAAATTCGTCATTCCAACACGATCACATTGTCATTTTGCTAAAAGTTCATAGTCTGCTCATTCATAATGATCGATCATTGATCGGTCAGTGGTATCGTAATAGAGTTGTTGTAGAATGATAATATCGAGCATTTTAAAACCAATAACTGCACAATAACGTTCCAATGGTAGAACACTGATCAAATAAACTGTCAAAGTTTTAGCAGATTACCGCATACGTCAAATATTCATCTGTCAATATGTACGAGATTACTATTCTATGCCACTTGTTTCAATGGAGTGTCAGACGTTGACCATTGGAAAGTCATAATGACGCCATTATATTAGTATTATAAGTAGATTACCAAACTTGTCAAAATCGACAATTATGACATCAATGATAGACCATTCTGACACTATTGTAATAGCAGACTTGAGGCCCAGGCGGGTTGTTACGACGTTTAAAGTAAGATTGTTTATCTTATTATTTTCGTTTTTTTTTATTATTACCTATAATTAAAAAAAACATTACATAAAAAAATGTCTTTATTCTACATAAATTTCAAATTATTCACTGAAAAAACTTCCGTCTATTACGACACGTTCACAATTCTTTATTATTAAATTTTATGGTGTAAAAAATTCGCATTCTTATGAATAGCTTTTTTAAATAGATTATTGGGAAACAAGGACAGGGTACTACAAAACTGATTTTGTCTAATTGTTTTAAAATGAAGTCAGCTATTTTGTAATTTATGTGTTGTGTTCTAAAACAAAAACGAAAAATTTCATCCTTTTTCTCGATAAATTCAACAAAATCATCTGGTGGTACAATTAGTAAGCTTTGGTTAGTATCTTTGCTGTATTCTCTATATCTGAGGTAGTCTAAAGTTATGGCTGGCTTGATTTGGTATAATATATGATTTTAGAATTTCACAATTGTTGTGAAGTTCGCCGCATTTTTTCAAAAGATAACCACATACATAAAATAGTGAGTTTTTTTCAGTAATATCCATTTGATTGTAGTCTGAGCTCATAATTTGAACGTTATTATCCGAGTCTTCAGTGCTCATACCGGGGGTTTCTTGTTCCTCACTATATGACGTTTCGTCATTCAGTTCACTCAAGATGCTGGTATGTATAAGGAATTTTGCCAAATTGTCTTCACAATTACCCGCTTTTGATGGTTTTATAATACTGGAATAAAAAAATTTTTGAAAAGCCGATATAAACTGTCTGCTCGTGGGTTCGGTTGCCAGACCATTTTTGGTTCGAAGTTGTCCGAAAAAATTCTCGAGTACATCCTGATTGAGCCTCCTTGTAAATAAAAACGTGTACCCTTCTAACTTTAAATCTTCAAATAGCATTAAAATGGAAGTAATTGTTATTCGAAAACCGTACATAAACTTAACAGATGAAGTAACATTTTTTCCATTTTTCGGATTGACTATTTGCAGATGTTTAAATAAAGTTAACATTTCATTGAAGAAAGTTATTTACGATACTTTTCCACAAAATGCTCTTCTGTATTCATAGTTATCGTTGAGGTTTAATGAGTTTAATGCATCAAATATATTGTTCATATTTCTAATCAGTTCTGCAGTATCTCTCCCAGCTTCTTCAACATGATTAAAATCTACGTAAGTAGATATACCTGCGGCAACAGTATTACTCAGAAGTTGAGTAGCATAGCGAACTTTAATTTTTTCAAAATTTGTGGGATAGATGTGGCAATTCGTCAATTTATGTGCAAGCTTGAAGCTTTTTTGCTTGTCGTTTTCGTAAAATTTAACGATGTGCTCATATTTGGCTACACGATCTTGGAAATGGAAGTCATAGGTTATCAAATTGTTGCGAACCACTTTTATGAGATGGGGCGCATCAGAAATATAATATATTTTTCTGTCATTAATAAAGAAATAAGGTCGCTCAATGGTAACAGATCTATTTTTTGCAGCGTTAAATAGATCAGATCCCATGTCGGAGACAAATATTCTAATGTTAAGTTCTATCTCAAATAGTTTTTCCAAAAGTTTGTCTATCCATTTAGCTATCTCGTCATAGTTTCTACATTGCGAGAGTAATGCAAATCCCACGGGTTGCTTCCAGTTGATAAATATCCACGAACCATCATAACTAAAGCATTTTTTGCAGGTTCTGGTGACTGTACTCCATCAACCTCATGAAATCCAATAATTTTATCTTGCTTTAAATTATAAAATAAATTAGCCTTTAAACTCATGGCATCAATAACAACTGAGCAGTTTTTTTCCATTTCACTCATGGCATCAACTTTAGTTTTCAGAATTGACATAAGTCTGTCATTTATTTTAGATGTTACTGGTATTCCATGTTTATTTAATGTTCTTGGACTTGGGAGGCATATAATACCTTGCAATAACCGGTAAGCTTGGGGACTGTTATAATGTAAATTCAAGCTGTTGGAGGGTAGTGGATATTATTGAATGGCCAGATATTGTTTTAGTACGTTTATTTCCGTTTTACACACAGAACACATTTCACATTTTGCAAAGGAAAAAAGGGCAGAGCCGCCATGACAGACAATTGACAATCAACATCTTTTTTTTAATAACTAAGACAAGGCGCTAATGTTGCCACATGAAAACCAGACCAATATTTATAGATTACAACACAAGCAAAACATTTTGTAATTTAAGTCATATCTATTTCCGGTATAATTAAATTTTAAATGAGTCTGAGCTTTAACCAGTGCAGCTAGTTCTTTCGTCAATTTGTCGCACAATTCATGGAATTTATCTCTTTGATATTTTCCCGTTTTATTATTAATTTCATATAATTTAATTTTTTTTCTGCATTCTAAAAGATCAGATTTTAGTTTTCTTTTGCGTGGCGTGTCCAAAGAAAGAAATGTGGAAGTTTGACTACTATCACTCGCTAAAATTATTAAATTTTCTTCTGTTTGTGTACAGATGTCGATCAACTTCGGAGCTTCGGTTAACGTTTGTACATTTTTTTCTTGTAAATCTGGTAGATGAAGAGACGGTAATGAATTATTTTTTAGTGTTTTGCGAAGGGTTCCTGTTAGAACATCAATGGCATTAACATGTTCTTCACAAACGTTATAATTTTGAGGCGGTCTGTTCATTAAGTCTTCTCGACATATCAAACGAAGCCATTGGGAACGTCTGAAAACATGATAAAATATTATCTTTATCATTTTCATTAGAAAAGGTGTCGGTATTGCAATCTGTTTAATTAACAATAAGTTTAAGCTAGTGGCCAATTTTTACAACTCAGGAGGAAGGTAAGCATACAACTTTTGTAAAAAAGAAAATACTATTCTATTTTATTTACATTTTGACAGCACTATTTCAACATCTTTAAAACCATAAAAACGACAGTCATGACGAAAAACTTAATAATTTATTGCAGCCGCCATCTTGGATTTCCATTTTGACAATACTATCGGTTTCAACACCCTCAAAAACCATGAAAAAGACACCCATATCGAAAAAGTTAATAATTTATTGCAGCCGCCATCTTGGATTTCCATTTTGACAGTACTATCGGTTTCAACACCCTCGAAAACCATGAAAAAGACACCCATATACAAAAACATTACAATAAGTATCCATATTCTAATGGTAAAAAAAAAACTATTTATTACGAATATATCATCCAACAGTGGACGAAAACATGGCTTAAAAGATTTAGTTTCCAAGCCAAAAACATAAAAAAAATACTTTCTGAGTTAAATTTTTGATTTTTTTGTATTCGATCCTACGAATACAATAATTTAACAATAAATCATTTTTACCTTTCAAAATCAGCAGGAAGCTTAAAAAATGATAGCTGCGCTTTAGATGAAGCCGAGTTCAAGCAGCCATGTGCAACGCAATACTTTTGTGGCATTTTTACAATGTTCGCGGGAATTAATAAACTAATGTGACCTCGTCTTGACGCGGCACTCGCTACTGACAGCACCGCGACATTCCCTTGTTGGTCTCGTCGATGCATATGTTTGTGTGAGTGTGACGTTTCGAGCGTTTGTAAGCAGTTTCCGTACTGTTACATATTTTATACTGTGACTATAGGTACTTTAATTTTAATATTATCATATTTAATTAATCATTTAATTTTAATACTTAAATAACGTTATAAAATCAAACGAAATGTCAAACGTCTTTAAATAACCCGCCCCTGATCGTTCCCGGTGCAAAAGTACCCATGACACTCGCCGCATTACCTCGCTGGCGATAGCCATCCTTTGTGTCAAGAACGACCTGGACTGGGAGTCACCCGTTGCCTCCCCGAGCCTACGGCCCAAATTCCCCACAAAACACTTTGCCTCAGTACTCCAACTGCCCAAAGTCTCCACAGCAACCGGCACAAAATGGTAAAGCTGATCCAAGGAAGCGTACTTCAGCCTTTTCTTAGAGCAGGCGTCTTCAGCGGCGGCAGAGGCAGTGTGCATATTATTAATAATAGTAACTTTTTGAGCAAATATGTTTAAAATTATTTTACTAATAAAATGGAC
Organism: Mythimna ferrago; assembly: GCA_910589285.2. NCBI lineage: Eukaryota > Metazoa > Arthropoda > Insecta > Lepidoptera > Noctuidae > Mythimna > Mythimna ferrago. The sequence goes on from OU342695.1 coordinate 17,862,769, forward strand.
CATATTGTCTTTAAAAAATATATATATTATTATAAGAACATTCCAGGGGTTAAGCATTCATAAGTTCCCTTAGCTTTTTGTCACGTATCAAGCAAGGAGTACAATGAAGGTTTGACATGACGGGATCGCACGGGTATCGTACGTGACGATTACATAAAATCCCGTTGGCTTTGCAGAATAGGCATATTCGTATTTTTTGCTGTAAGTAGTGTGTTTTTCTCAACCCTGTATTTAAGAGTCGGTTGCAGTCACAGAGTATTTTGTAGGTACTCTGCCTGGGTCTACGTCGACTTCACAGCGATTTTATTTTTATAAAAAGAAACATAGTAACTATTCAAGATTTTTGTTTTTGACAGACCCTTTAAAAACAAGTTTTATTTTTTTTATGTAACTTTCAAATATTTCCTTGAAGTAATCTCATAGATATAGGTACATTTGAAATCGTAAGTTAGGGTCAAATACGTGATTTTTTTTATAAAGCCAACTAATTTATATCTTGTTTTAATTTTTGTCCAGCGGTTGTTCATAATTATGGTTAATTTTAATAAAATAATTTTACTGTGTGTTTTCTTTTATGTTTGTGAATTTCCAGAGGTTTAAAAAAGTTCTAAATTTGTCCAACCTCGCCTTAAGAGACCTGATTTTGTTACTGTCATATTTATGGCAGTATTTAAATGTATGTACATAACATTACATCTCTCTTCTTAGTCTACATGTACAATCTTGCCAGAGTGGTCGTGATCATCATTGTGAATCACGATGGTAATATCTTGGTAAAGCGCACCATTCATCGCGGACTATACGAGGATTGTGTGAGGACTGATATGAAAGAAAAGGGAGTTAGCGATAGTTTGACGGGTGACAGGACAGAATGGAAGAAAAATACGTGTTGCGCCGACCCCAAGTAATATGAGATATGGGCAGGAAGAAGAGGTGTCACAACGGGCGGTCTTTACGCTAAAAGCGATTTTTTACAGACAACCTTTAGATGAATTTGTCAGAGAAGGAGAAAAAGATACGCAGGCTGGTGGTGTTTTAGTCTGTCTAATAAGTCAACCGACTTGGGAACTTTGTATAATATTTAATAATTTAAAAAATACTTATATTCGACACTTTTTATAAGGTTCTTCTGTTAGTAAACAATGATCTCTATCTTTTAATCAACCTTGATTATTGAACCCGTGTTGACTACATCAGATTTAATTAAATCCTAATAATTACCCAAGTCGTTTAACTTATTAGTATATAGGGGAGAGTCGGATATATTGTACCATTTTTCAGTCTCGGCAAAATATCTCGTTGTTATATTAATTAATACAAACTATTTATCCAATACCACATAGTTTAGGATCTCGTTTATCTTACACCGCAAAGTCAACTCTATACTGTTTACCAATTTATCAAAATACGCGTTTTTCTAAAAGCTTTACATTGGAACAATTTACCCGACTAGTCGGTTTAATTGTACCACAGGTCTGGTAAATTGTACCAAGAAAATAAAATAGACCTTAAGTCATAATAAATGATTGATTACTTAATAAAATTATTTTAATTAAATAATACATAATATTATTCATCATGATAATATTTTAATTAAGTACAATACTATAGAAAATGTGCTAACAAAAAATAAATAAATATTTCTTCAATACGTAACATTTATGCATGAAAAAAATGAACCTGAAGACCTATCAAAAACTAAACGTTAGTTTTTTATTTAAAAAACGAACTGTATATAAACTAGATAATGTTTAACTAGCATATTTTCCAATTCCAAATTAAAAGTATAGTTAATTAGTTTGCAAAATTATTCCTTTTTCTGGCATGAAGTAGAATAGATTTTGGGATAAAATATCTTGCAGATCTTTGGTTTAATCTCATTTCCTTCTTTTCTAAAGCTAACAATAAAGCCCTTTCCAAGTACTCCTTATTCCATCCACAATATTTTCTTTGAATACCGTCCATCTAGAAAAATAAACATGCATCTGGCTGGGTAAATTGTACCAGTACAATTAAGGCAACTGCTGGTGGTACGTTTTATCAAACTAGGAGATTTGAAAAATATACTTTTGCCACAAAATATTCTTAAAACCTAACAATTAATTACTTTATAGTATGAAAGATGATTAGAGACCTGTTCAACAAAAAAATACAATAAAACGCTAAGTTACCTTTTCACAGAGTAATGTCCTTAGGTACACGCTTCAAAACTTTCATCAATCATTAACGAAAACGTTTTAATTCTCTCAAAATAAATGCACTAGCCGGACGTCACTACAAAAAGAAACGTAGTTGAGGGAGCTGTCAGGGCTTGGTTTTGTATGATCAGAAAAGAAAAATATTGACATTTAGTTGGAAATTTTGAAGTGGTACAATTTATCAAGCAGTACAATATGTCCGACTCTCCCCTATGTATGTGTTGCAGAGTTATTATATGTAAAATATTTTTTTCACGAGTATGTTGTATGTGTATGTGTATGTTTATGTAATGTAAAACTATTTTATTATACCACTACATGCTATATTTTAAATGTGTTTGCAGTTTAATTTGTAGAAAATAATAATTATTTTATTACATAGTATTGCAACATCGCCCTAAATAGATAGTGAAGCGCCATGACATTATCGATAAACATTTTATCGACTACAACTAATCGAAAAGATTTCGTGTTTTACGCGTTACTAATAATAGAATGTGAAACATTGTTATCACTTTATCGAATTTACTCCATTCTTATCTAAAAACGTATAGTGCGTACTTTTATTTCCATTATCTATAAATAGACATTTAAGATAAGGTAATGCAGGTACCCTAAAGGTTTTGTATTACCTTAGTAGTCCTGAATTGAGCTACATAAATACTGATTTGTCAGGCTTTTACTTTTTGGACAAGAATGGGGGGAAGAACCACAAAGATTTGAGTGGACCTACTCAAATCTTTGTGGTTCTTCCCTTTTTTTTTTTCAAAAGACTTACAGACATTAATCTGTTAATCTGCATGGTTCTCATATAATGTTTCTCGAATGTAAGTAATATGTAGATCGTTATAATACAATTTATTGATTGTCTGGGAATTTAAATTTTTATACTGCCTACCTACGGTATAACTAGCTGCTGTCAACGGCTTTGCCCGCGTGAAAGCAGAAAATTGTCCCAAGGAAACATAATCGCGGGATGAAAAGTATTCTGTGCTATTCTAGGACATAGTTTATCTGCGTGTCAAATTTGATCAAAACTCCATTTATAACATCACATACATCTTAAGGGACGACGGAGATATAGAGAGGGAGCGCAGGGCATTGTCTGTGAGAAGCAATATACTCGTCCGCAGGTTCGCTCGTTGTACTATAACGTATAACGTTATAGTACAAATGTATGTCATACTGTGACTTGTTTCTAATTATGTTTTTATGACAATAGTATTGTAAATTTTGAACATAAAATACTATATCTGAGCTTTCGAGGTGTACCTTGGCCGTTTTTCACCTCGAAGGTTAAATCTGTTTGAAATAAATACTTAGTCTTGTCTTTTTGTGATTTTCTTCATAGAACCCTTTCCTTACACACCACATAGTCACAGGAACTTTGATAGACAGTCCATCTTGACATTTTAATATGATATGTAGGTAGATATAAATATATATATATCCGTATAGATACCTCTTCCATATTTTTAACACGGGCGAAGCCACTGGCAAAAACTAGTTTGCAAAGTAAATATTTAAACTATATTCAATGTTTTTAACTGTTATTTCCGTAGTTTTCAACTTATATTTTGATGGGAATGAATCCGGTTCTACAATAAATAGCTTCTGCCAGAAAGTTTATCCTCGCATTTTATATATATACGGCAATCTATATTGTAGCTTTTTTTAAGTAAGAATTTTTATTTGTTTTTGGCAACAACTGTGCGTTTAGTCAGTATCAAGTTGAGAAACTATTTAGTCTTTAATACATTGCACTGAGTTTGAGTAGCTTTTACGTTAACGTGATAGAACATTTACCGCGATTGTCTTTCCGATTGGCCCGCTCCAAGGAGCGGGCCAATCGGAGACCCGAACGTCATAAACATGTCGATCGCATAATCGTAAAACCACTCGCACTAGAGGAGTATTCAGGATACAGTCACTTTATTTTCTATTAAATTGCGAATTTAACACATTCTAATTTGTTTCCAATATTAGAAGTAAATGTTCAACACATTTGCTGCCAGCCTTTGCTGCAAGTTTTACTGAGGTACTTAGTCAATACTACAGTACCAATCTAGCATTATAAGAATCTGGCATTTGTGGATTCTGGTATTCATAGAATCTGGCATTTTTAGAATCTAACATTCATATAGTCTGGCGTTTTAAACTCGTCTGACATTTCTAGAATATGACATTAGTCGACTAAACCAAAATTTTCAGCTCTATTTTAAACTAAATGATTCCACATATTGTTCAGCTGTGTAACCACTTGAGATACAAGACTATCCAATTTTACATCACAATGGAACACTAGAAATCAATTTGTGAATCATTGAAACAGCCACTGAACTTCACTTGGGGAAAACCCACCAAATACTCGAGGACCGACTAAACAGCTCTTTATAATAAAATTGATAATAAAGCGAACATAACTGTTAAACGAAGTCTTGATTCTGATTTAATAAACACCGTGATCAAGACAACAAAATTCTATTTCAGTTGATCCTGAAGTAAAATAATTATTATTATTATCGCAGTATTTTTTTTTTTTGGGTTGGGAAATTATCGATATATCAAACGATTTCAAGAAGCAAATCCTAAGCAACAATTTTTGTTTTTTTGCAGGAATGGTTAGATAAAATCCACAATCCATAATTAAAAGAATTTCTATAAGGGTCAATAACATCAATATACTTACAGCTGCCAAGCAGGCATCATAAGTCGTATTCTTCGGCAGCAGCAAAGCCGCTCGTATCTTGCAGGTACCATTATTATCACACACGTTGTCACAATCGCGAATTCTCGGCTTTTCACCGCGACAGTTCTGATTAAGACTAACACCAAACTTCACTAAACCTAGCAATAACAATAACACACACCACCGCATTTTGGCTTTAACGACAAGCTTTAAACATATCTATATTTAATTAAAATTGAAATCGGAAAATCGGAGGCTCTAAATTTAAAATTAACGGTTGCATAGTTCGAAAATTTAACGCGATTTTTTTATCGATAAAACGGTCACTTCACATGATTCACATCACTACATTTTCCACAACACTGGCTGCAAATCTGAAACAAAAGAAATAATAATTAGAAAAAGTTTGAACGGATATAAAGGCAGAGTGAGAACAAAGAAAATGTGATTACATTTTCTTTAAAGTTTGTTAAAAAGTTTTTATTCTGTAAAGGAACTATTCTCTTACTTTTTTTTGTTTTCAGTGACATCTAATTAGAATTTAAAAAAATTGCTGCCTGTTCAACGTATTCATGTTTAATCAGGTTAATAAATTAATAATGTTGTAATGTTTTCTACACTATCTACACTAATACTGTACCTCAGAGGTAAACAACAGTATGTGCCAAAAACTAAATTTTACAGGAGAGGCAAAAAAGCGCGGATACTATCCGCGCGTACTTTGAATGTATTTTTGACATAATTGCTTTAAAGATATTGAAACAAACTCAATTGTATTTTTTATAGATATAGATGGAATTATTATGTATTACACATAATTACAATAAAGTTTAGAACAACATTAAGTGCGCGTAAAGCTGGGGAGTAAACAATCTTAGCATCATTTTAAGTCCTATACCCGATATGTTTTTGTCATATACGATTGAATATTTCTCTTCCTAGATGTCGTAGGACTTGATGCCCTATACCATCACGTAGAACTGGTTCTTACTATTTTAACAGTGCAAAAAAACATATTTTCAAAAAAGTGGAGTTACTATTGTTTACCTCTGAGGTACAGTTATAATAAAGAGGTAATTTGTTTTTTTTTGTTTTTATGTTTTTTGTTTGTAGAAGGTAATCTCTAAAAGTACGGGTCCGATTGCGATAATTTTTTCACCGATAGAAAGCTCCTTTATTCCTGAGTGACATAGGCTATATATTTTATGTAAGCGGGCGAAGTCGCGGACAAAAGCTAGTTTTTTATATAATAGATAGGCTCGCGTTTGACCACTATCTTGCCTGATGGTCAGCGATGATGACTTTTTTAAATTGATATAAACTAGTGCTTGACTGCGATCCCGCCTGATGGTAAGTAGTGATGCAATCGTTGATGGTGAAGCGCACTAGTTTATTAGAGCCTATTCACTCTAGCCTTGATGGCAAATTGTTCTAGTCCTACGATATACGCGGTATAAACGACTAGGCGAAACGTTTAGTCCGGACCGTAGAGGTTTCAACAACGTAAGGGTGGATTTTGTCCGATGGTAGAAATGAGATGGCGGAATCAAGTCATGCCATTCCCGGGCACACTCCAAAATGCAACCTGTAAAACACCGAAAGGCTGGCTACCCTACGCCTGTGCTCAAGGCTTTAAGGGCATTGCAAGGCATTGTGAGAAGTCAGAATACGTTGACTGAATTTTTCTATTGAATGTGCTTTGTCCGATTTCTCTGGCTTTGTATTTATAATGAAAATCTACACTAATATAATAAAGAGGTAAAGTTTGTTTTTTTGTTTGTAGGAGGTAATCTCTGGAAGTACTGATCCGATAGCTAAAATTTTTACACAGATAGAAAGCTGCTTTACTCCCGTGTGAGATAGGCTATATTTTAAGTAGGCGGGCGAAGTCGTGGGCAAAAGCTAGTACATTATACACCTAAGCACCCAATCCTCTAACTTATGGCTGTGCGTGACAAGTGGTGAACTTAGACATCTGAGCAAAGGAAACTAACGGCTAATTGGCCTTAAAGAGTTAGGCCTCAGATGTCAGCATGATTGACGGAGCTTACTAGTACCAATGCCTGCCAGGATTGCCTGCGGCCTGCGGTATTGTTCTAAAGAGGCCCCACGATGCTAGAGCACAATGTCACGTAACGATGCGGTGCCAGTACCGGCGCCATCATCTTCAACAGCAACAAGTTCCGGAATTACAGTCAATTTCGAGAAGCTTAGTGGAATATCTAATACGGAAACTGGAAGTTTATGATGCGGATGTATTTAGTCCATGAAGATTTATGGGATTGTATCGAAGAATCTGGGTGTTCCTAAGGTCAATGACAACCGCAAACAACTACGGGCACTCGCAAAGATATGTTTGATGGTTCAACCCTCGTCTTTTTCCCACGTTAGAAATGCTGCCACTGGTTACGAGGCATGGAACAGCTTAAAGACAGCGTATGAAGACAGGGGACTTTGTCGTCGTCTTGGACTTTTACGCACGTTATTTGGATTAAAATTGGAACAATTTAGTGACATGGAAGCGTATATCTTGAGAATCACGGATTTGGATCAATAATTACGAGACATAAACGCTCCATTAGAAGATGATTTTGTGTCGGTGTTAATGCTAAGCGGCTTACCCCCAGACTATGATCCGCTTATCATGGCTTTAGAAAATTCGAACATTAAATTGTGCAGCGAAACAGTGAAAAGTAAATTATTACAAGAAAATTTACGTAGAGACTTTGACAAGAGTGAAGGTGCGATGTTTACAAATAAGTCTTCAACAAAAAGGGTCAACAAACCTCCAAAGTGCTTCATTTGCAAGAAACCAAATCATTTTGCTAAAAACTGTCCAACTAAAACAAACAATAATAAACGGGTGAAAGTGAAAAGTGTGAGAAAGCGTGGAACGGAACATTATTGACAGCACTAGCTGTGAACATTGACTCGAATGCTTGGTGTGTCGACTCCGGCGCTACTTGTCACATGACAAACAACAAAAATCTTTTGAAAAACTATGTTGTGGACAATCCGCGGTTAGTTACAGTTGCTAATGATCAGAAAATGCATAGTGAAGGTCATGGTGAGGTGGAATTATTGTTGAAAGGACAAACAAAAGTTACAAAATTAAGTGAGGTTATTTTTGTGCCAGGATTGTCAACAAACCTTATTTCCGTGGGCAAAATAACTTCTAAGGGAATAAACATTACACTTTTCAGTTTCAGTGACTTGAAGTTCATTTTGACACTGAAAAGTGTAATGTTTATTGCGGAAAAATGCCAGTTGCAAGTGCTACAAAGGTGAATGGTGTCTATGAACTGGACACAGTGAGTCAACAACCAACAAATGGTCATGAGCTGGCTGCGACAAGTCAAACAGTGGCTTTGGTGGAGTCACATATCCAGTCCATGGATGAGAAACGCGCAGCGTATAGAGCCATTGAAGTAAGACAAGTTAGTTTTAGTCAGCAAGTCTCATAGGCGTAGGCTTGCGGACGGCGAGCAATGGATAGCTCGATTCAGACCGAGCCCAAGTCGTCGAAGGCGCGTAGTACTCCACGCGAGCTTCAAGGAGATGTCAGTAACTCCGTAGGGGTCCAGCAGGGTCGAAACCTACTGGGGCTATGGGTTGGGTGAAAGAGAAGAAGGGACACTAATAATAACTAACTTCTACGATGTCCCTCACACCGCTCTGGGCTTATCCACTCCTCCTTTTTCGTCCAGGCGTTATCTCTTTCGAATGCATTCCACCACCACCGGCACCAGCCGATTTTCTTTTAAGGTGAAGGCACGTCAGCATATTCGCAAGAAGTTAGTAGAACCATCACAGCACTGATTGGTTGGATTTGTTTTTTCACTACAGCATTGCTTATTTATATCTATGTATCTAAGTATGTATCTAAGTTTGTCTTTACAGTAAGTTGCACCCGCCATGTTATGTTTCTGCACCATCCTAAGCTCGACTGGCAGATAATGCATTAAGTCCGCCTTTATTCAGTGTTATGTGCAAAAAGTTTTAATAAATAAATGCACAAACCGTGTGAAGCTAATAGAATTTTTAAGGCCCCGGGGCATAGTAAATAATCCGGGAGTGCTACGCCACCTAAAATTCAATGTGAACCGGCAAATATGGAGGCGGAAATGCCCGCAACTACTGAATATTCTGTTAGCCAGAAATAACTTGCTATAGCACCCCTTACCAGAACGATTCGCGTTGTGAACGAAGTTCACGAGTGACTAGATGTTTTTTCGTGAACTTGATTCACTCAAGTTCTCGAAAAAACATCCGCTCAGCTCCACTCCGCTCCACTTAAACGGCACCTCTACCATGAGTTTAAAGCAACAGTATTTGTGGATACTCGATACCGACTACGTAAATATTTTTTATGGCAAATTTTTGGCTTTAAACTCATGGTAGAGGTACTGAATACACTAAAGCGGAGTGGAGATTTCGAGTACTGCGATTGACCAATTCATAGTTCGCTCCTCTCCAATTCACCTAGCTTCGCATAATTGAAACGCACCCTAAAACCAGATAATCCAAATAAAGCTCATCTATGGAAATTAATTTGCCAAACGAAATAATTAATTAATTATCTTTTTCTCTTTCACTGTCCAATCTTTCCAAAGGTTGTCTTTAATTAATTGCTTTTAGAGATATTGTGACACTCTATTAACCTTTTAACCAACGACGGATATATCCTGACTTAACCTTGAGAGGCCTGTTGGTCTAGCGCAGTGGTTAGTGGCCCTGACTGCTATGCCGGAGGTCGTGGGTTCGATTCACACCCAGGATAAATGTTTGTGTGATGAGCATGATCATTTGTTCTGTGTTTGGGTGTAATTTATCTATCATATGTATGTATATAAAAATATATAAGTACGTTTACCAGTTGTCTGGTAGGTACTCATAACATAAGCTCTGCTTTGCTTGGGACTAGACGGCGTTGTGTGATAGTTGTGGAATATTATATTATTTCCTTTATTCATTTTGTATACCTATGTTACTTTGTTAATTTATTATTATTATTATAGTGAGCCCATATTGTCCCACTGCTCGGCAAAGGCCTCCCTCCACTCCTTCCAGCGAAAACGGTTCCTCGTTTTCTCATTCCAATGCATAAAGAATCCATCCAGGTCGTCCCACCATCTTCTTCGTGGTCTGTCTTTCTCATTCCAATATGGGCTAACTATAATAACAATTATTATTCCATTTATTTATTATAATATACATATTTAACATATTTTTAAATATTTCTTCAAAAAATAACATTAAAAAAAAACATTTAAAAATATAAAAAATAGTAGCCCACCGGCATCGGGAGCAGGGTCTAAGCTGCCGGCGGTCAGGGCTCCTGAGAGAGGAACCTCCGGACAATACGCGCCGTGTCTAGGAGTACTGCCTTCTGGATCAAGCCCTTGATCCAACTGCCTAACGAGAGCCTCCGCAGATGTTGGTCGAGGCTCTTGGCTATTAAGCCATTGGCCGTCACGACTATCGGCACAATGATTGCTCTATCCACTTCCCACATGTCGACAACCTCGCGAGCCAAGTCAAGATATTTAGTTTGTTTATCTTTCTCAGCTTTCACGAGGTTCTCGTCATGAGGGACCGCTATATCAACAATCATTGTGCGACGCTCTAGTCGATCTATCACCACTATGTCAGGCTTATTGGCAACAATAGTCCTGTCAGTGATGATAGATCGGTCCCAATACAATGTGACGCTGCCATTCTCGAGAACTGGGTCGGGCACATACCTATAGTACGGTACTTCTGATTCAACAAGATTGTATTTAAGAGCAAGTTGCTGATGGATAATCCTGGCTACAAGGTTGTGTCTGTGCAAATAGTCTCCGTTAGCTAAATGAGAACACCCAGAAATAATGTGTCGGATTGATTCTCCGGGCCGGTGGCATGCCCGACAGATGTCAACCGTACCGTCCTTCACAATATATTTCCGGTAGTTGTTCGTCATCATAACTTCGTCCATAATTGCAAAGACAAAACCTTCGGTTTCTCCAAAGAGATCACCAAAGCGTAGCCAGGATACGGACGCTAAAAGATCTACATCGGGCCCATGTAAGGCCCGGTAAAAGCGCCCGTGAAGCTCCTTGCCCTTCCATACTTCCTTGCGTTCATTAGTATCCATAACTATAGGTTTGCGCCAGTTCTCGTTGGCCAAGGAGAGCGGGGTGAGGCCTTTGTCCACCGCCACTACATCTCGGTGCATCCCCACGTCGGTTTCCAGGAAATATTCCCTGAGACTGCATACCTCACGGTTGTGCAGGGTCTTGGCATTTAAGAAGCCACGACCCCCACACTTCCGCGGGATATACAGCCTCATCACCGATGATCGTGGGTGATGCATCCGATTTGCGGTAAGCAGAGTGCGGACCCTCCTATCCAGGGCGTCGAGTTCCGTCTGAGTCCATTTGAGTATGCCGAAAGAGTACATCAAAACCGGCATGACCCAATCATTGAAGGCGCGTACCTTGTTCCCGCCCGATAAAAGACTTTTCAGTACTTTATTCAGGCGGCCAAAGAAGCGCTCCCTCAACGATTGTTTCACGTCAGCAGCGTTGATGCCCAACGCTTCCGACATACCCAAATACTTGTAAGTTTCGGTTGAGCAGAGGGATCTAAGGTGTATGGAATCCGAGAGTTGGGTTCCCACGGATTCCATAATCTCCCCTCGCTTTACATGCATGACTGCACATTTGTCCAAACCAAATTCCATCCTGATGGCACTACTGAAGGTTTCAGTTACCTTCAGTAGCTCCATCAGTTGCAAGTTGTTGGAAGCAAAAAGTTTCAGATCATCCATGTAAAGAAGGTGAGATATGACCTGACCCTCTCTTCTCAACCGGTAGCCTAAACCCGAACCCTCCAGCAGTGTGCTGAGAGGGTTCAAGGCTAGGCAAAACCACAGTGGACTCAGACTGTCACCCTGGAATATGCCACGCTCGATCCTTAACGGTTCGCTGTTCTCCGAAACCCGTCGACACCCTGGATAGTGAAGGACCGTCCTCCACTGCCCCATACATGACATCAGAAAGGTGCGCAGAGTTACATCAATTTTATATAGCTCCAGCACCCTCATGAGCCATGTATGCGGCACTGAATCATAGGCCTTCTTGTAATCTATCCAACATATCGACAGATCTCTTCGAGAACGGCGAACCTGTTGGCTAATGGCAACATCAATGAGGAGCAGCTCCTTAGTACCACGGGACCCGTTCCTACATCCATTCTGAGAAGCAGACATGATGGAATTTGTCTCAATATGACTATTAATTTTAGCTCTCAGGATGGATGTAAGAACTTTATAGACCGTCGGCAAACACGTAATCGGTCTATAATTTTTGGGTTCAGCAGTACTACCCGATTTATAGAGCAGGTGGGTTATTCCTGTCGTCAGGAACTGGGGCAGCGACCCTGACTCTAAGGCAGATTGGAATTGGGACGCCAAGCGAGCGTGCGAACTTTTAAACCATTTAAGCCAAAAGTTGTGCAGCCCCTCCGGCCCTGGAGATTTCCAATTTGGTAACGGACGGACTGCACGAGCTACATCTTGGGGACTGATGGTAATTGCCCCCATTTCTGGTATAAGTTCGCACTCTCGCTCGACCTCCCGAGTCCAATCCCCCTCAGTGTGATTGACAGGCACCGACCAAATGCTGCGCCAAAATGAATACATGGCATCATCATCCGGTAGGTGCGTATCAATCACACTTTGGTCCGGTCGCTCCCAAGCCCTGTAAACCCACCTTTCGTTGCTTTGGAACGCGCGATTCTGGGTGCACCGCTCCACTCGCCGCTTGTACCGTCGTATACGGTTTGCCCATGCATAGACTTTCTGCCTCAGGAAGTCGATACGCTCTGTGATACGGGGTAGATAATCTCGTGGACTAATATCTGTCCCCGAGAACGCCCGCCTCACAAAGCGCATCACTCTAGGGCGAGTGTTGCCCTCCCTGAAGCAGATAAGTTTGCCGATGAGCGCTCTAGCCTCACCGATACGACGCTCGATCCTGCACTGCCAAGCTGGTTTAGCTGGTCGTGTAGCTCTGTCACTATTTGGAATTTTGACGTGAGCTACACGACACGCCGCTGCAGCCGCACAGTATAAGATCGAGTGGGTATCGGTAAGGTCTTCGCTGCTATCAACAATTAATTATTATCAATTATTATTATTATTATTATATTCGTTACTAAAACTCGCGTTTATTTCGCCAGGGACGCACATCCACGACCAAATAGTCCATCTCATCAGCTCTTCTGCCATCTTTGGGGATTAAAGAGCTAAACGAGATAGGACGAGGAGTACTCTATCGCATTCAACGACCCTGGTGAATAAAACACAAAAACACAATCAAACGAAAGCGGTCAAAGGTTTAATTTTAAACTCTTACTATAATTTTATAGTGTATACAATAAAGCTAGAACTACATTAGACCGATGCACACGTGTAACACGCCTGATTTGTACGTAGAACAACGTCGCGTGGATCAAGTGTAGCTCTACAATTCAATTTCCGTATAAAATGTATGGAGACCGACGCGCCCAGATCGGCGTACGTGGCACATCTAGAGATGTGTCGTTGCCGGCAATATTGCCCGAAGTGGGAATATAATAATATTCATACTTCGGGCAATATTGCTACCATTATTCCCACTTTTGGGCAATATTGCCGGGAACGGCACATCTCTAGGCACACCTGCCCCCCTAGCCAAGTTACAACCAGTTTGTGTCGAATTCCGTTCTTTAGTCGGTAACGCCTCGGTGACAGCAATTGTAAAAAACGATAAGTTGGTAGCCATGTTGACGCGTCTGAGTCGGCCGCTCATTCTACAATGTAGCGTTTGTATAACAAAGGATGTAGTGTTAAACATTGTAGAAACGATTTTGAACGATGTGAACTTGGCTACGAATTTTCTATTCGTTTGTTCTGACCACGCGACTTTACGTTGAGATGACGTCATTCCCATACGTTTCATCACTTTTCGACAGCGTTAACGAAAGCAGAATAACAACTTTGCTAAGCGTGCTGTGCGCAGTGTAGTTCTGCCTTAAAGAGTATAACTATCTATTAAGTAAGAATCGGTTATTTAAGTCTTATCTTTGTCTTATAATCGAATTAACTCAACGAATCGTTATTAATTGTCTTTAAATCAATCCTATTTGAATTTAGACTCTTCGTAATTTGTAACTTTTGTTAAACCGAGATTGAAACTCTCAGAAAATCAGCCTTTCTTTACACCAAAACGATCCTTCAGAAATTCGATAGGAATAAGAAAGATATTCAAATAAGGAACCCGAATCTCGTTTAACACGATATTAGGTCGAGTTAGGTCGCTTTCAATTGGGACGTTTCATGTTCGGACGGCTGCCGCACGTTTATCGTGCCGCAGCCGGCCGGTTGCAGTACTTTAGCAGTCCGAAAACAACCACCTAAATTGAAAACGTATCTGGCTACCGTGCGTTTGTATGGCTGTGATGAGCTATTCAACACCGCACTATTTAACACCGAATTGAACACGTAGTAAAAGTGACAAAAATGACGTGTAAAAGTGTTTTGACGTGTAAAAGTGTTTTTATAAAACCTACTTGCAAAATAAAGATCATTTATCATTATCATTTATCATTTAGTGCATCTGACGTTGCCGTCCTGTTGTCGACCGTTTGGCGCATGGTTGCCGCACCGCGAGCTTTGTATGAAAAATACGATCGTCCGTATGCAGTACGACTAACGCACTGCATCCGCACTACGTCCGGCCGTCATTAAACGCCTTAAATAACACTAAATCAAGATATGACGATCAAAATGTGGATGTATGTGTGTATGTCTGTTACTCCTACACGCGTAAATGCTGAATCGATTTAGATGAAATTTGGCACAACTTTCCAGGATATGGTCTATCTGACCATATCCTGGAATAACACATAAGATATATCATTTACTTTTAATCCCGGGAGTATGTTCTTTTGGAATAACGTTCACGCGAGCGAAGCCATTGCTACTAAACAGAAGCTAGTGGTTCATAGAATTAGACCTTCAGTATTTTTTTTTTAGCTGTGAAATATTTCTTTTTTGTGTGTCCTTCAGTTGCCCTTTGCAGGACCACGAATTTCCTTTTTAAAATTTCCCAGCGACCAGTGACTCAAGCATCGTCCCTGCTGGGCCCCTGCAGTTTTACTGACATCTCTTTGAGACGCACTTGGAATACAACGCGCTGTCGGCAACGTGGTCTTTACCGGATAGACGACGGCAAGCTACCCGTCGCTCTATTGTTTACAAGCCTGCGCCTTCTGGCGCTCGGGGAGTCCTCTGTGTCCTGTTTCCCTGTAGCTGTGTTAAGCCACCCTGTTAACTACTGTCTTAACATTATCAACATTTTGATCGATTACCTCCATCTCCGAAGCAGTAATACTAGCAAAGGAGAAGGCCGACCGCATCAGGCAACAACGCTCACGCCCCAGACGCCGCCGGAATTCCGATCCCAATTTCCAGCCACCATAGGCGCGGGCTTGCGGACGGCGAGCAATGGATAGCTCGCTGTCCGACTGTCCGGTAGCCGTCCGGACCGAGCCCAAGTCGTCGACGGCGCGTACTGTTTCCGCGCGCCTCAAGGAGTTGTCTGCAACCATAGGGGCCCAGCAGGGTCGAAGCCTACTAGGGCCAAGGGTGTATTTCTGAAAAGGAGGTTCTGCCCCGGTATGAAAGGCAACGAAGGAACGGGGTGGGTTTTTTAGTCTATAAAAGTTTGACACAAGTTTATCTCCCGCTCCGCCCAAGAGCGGGGGATATCATCTAGATGACTTTTACCCACCGAAATCATCACTTTAGCCAAAATACGTCCACTAGTGGACATGGGCCTCCACTAAGTATCGTCACATCGACCGGTCCCGTGCGTTTCATATCCATCGGATTCCTGCAACGTGAAGTAAATAAATAAACAAAATAAACAAAATAAATAGCAGACCAATTAAGAAAATGCTGCTGTTTTTATTCATTAAAAACTTAAGCAAACATCCAATTTAAATCCTTAAGAGGACCCTTCCCGACCGGTCTATCGTCAACCTAAGCATGATTTTGAAAAGGGCAACTCGAAAAAAGATATAACGCCTGTACGCTCCGTTAGCATTAGGCAATTCCGTCATTAACTAGAATATTTCACAAAATTGTTTTTAGGAAATACTTGTTTTTTTTTTCTAAATAAAAAAAAACCATAATAGCTTTAGGAAAAAAAATCGTGAATCTCGATTAAATTTAGATATATTTATTAATAAATATATTTTTAATTTATAAGCACATTCTATAGGACCAAAGTTTTCGCAATATAACAGATTTTCAGAAGTCTTTACACAAATGTATGATATTTTTGAATAGAAATATACTGTCCACGTGTAATCTGTGTTTCCAATAAATCTAGAGAAAGATGTGTAATAACGTCATAATCACGTAAGAGCGGTTGTATGAGAATGTATCTCGGGTTGGACGCTCTTAAGTTATATATTTATTTGCATAAATAACCAGTCTAGTTGTGGTGTATGTAAATGTAATCAAAACTTGCTACCATTCGTAACTAGTTCCTGCTTTTAATGTACACAAACAGTAGTTACACTTAATGAAAATGAGGGAAAATTGTTAACTGAGATATTTAGTATACAGTTATAGTCACAGTATAAATAAAATAATATTAATTGAAGTAAAATAATAGTATTGAATAATATTGTGATATAAAATGTCTGAAAGTGTCCGGGATTCCGATCCCGATTTCTGGCCACCGAAGGCGCGGGCTTGCGGACGGCGAGCAATGAGTAACTCGCTGTCCGACCGTCCGGAAACCGTTCGGACCGAGCCCAAGTCGTCGACGGCGCGTACTGTTCCCGCGCGCCACAAGGAGTTTGTCAGCAACCGTAGGGGCCCAGCAGGGTCGAAACCTATTGGGGCCAAGGGTCTGCTTCTGAAAGGAAGACTCGGCCTCGAAAGAGAGATTTGGACGAAATTTGGCATAAAGGTAAGCTCTATTCTTGGGATAGGACATAGAAATTGTGATGACAAACCCTACCTATCCTTCGAACTTAGGATTTCTTTGTGTTTTGTATTTTCTGCATTATCGCAGTGCGTGGGGAGACGCAGATAAAAGGCTTTATGTTTAACTTTAAGTTATTATATTGTTAGGAGCCTTTAAATTATGTTATAATACAAAATTAAATTCATTGACAACTATCTATCATATTCGAATTTGTTCTCTTCTATTTTTCAATACCATAAACCTTAAAAAATCCACTACGTGGCCAGTTTGAACCCTAACTAATATGTGACCTTCATGACTATGAACTGTGACGACTGTCACAGTACTTACTCGTATAACTATTTTTGTTTATAATCTAAAAAAACTGAAGTTATTTAATAAATAATATATATATATATATTTTATAATAATACGAGTTCTACCGTGGAAACAATGTGTCTTAAGCGGTCTGCGATATTGAAGATGTATACGGATTTAAAACTCCTAATGGATGGGATGTCTATGTTTGTTTTAATCACTTTCACGTGGGAAATGTTATCTCACTTATAACTTTTCTTCTCAAGGCGGCTACAAGACAAAATTTTCAAAACGAAAGCTACTAAACCAGGAACACAGTGTTCTTTTTTAGAAAAAAGTCGTAGGTATACGTCAGCGATATTGCTTGGCTTTGAAATGCATATTTTCTACATTGTAACTCTTAATACAAAAAAAAAGTTTTTTTCTATTAACGTTCAGAGTTAATATGAATAATTCGTACTGCGTAATATTACAGAAAATATGAAACACAAAAAATAATCTGATTTCGAAAAAAGAATAATTTACTTTTAAAAATAAACTTTTTATTTGAACTTATAATTCCAAGTAAATCCAAACACTCCAAAGTTCAAAGCAATCCGATTTAAAAAACATGAAATTGCTTCATAGGTAAAATCCTATATTAGTGCGAAGTGTGATTACAATAATTTTCTTTAAGCAGTACTCAACTACTGGGGCCAGGGATAATTCGAAAGATAGCTCAAGCCCCGGTACGAAGGCAACGAAGGAACGGGGTGGACTTTTAGTCAGTAAGAGTCTGACACTATCTCTCGCTCCGCCCAAGAGCGGAGGTTGTCATTGGATGATTTTTCCCACCACAAAATAGCAGTACTCAACAGTATTCCCAAAATCAACTTACTGAAAAAGGTGATAAATTACTGAGCTAAACAAAAGTCCCTTTTTCCGATAAAACGCTTCCGAGAACCTTTTTCCGTTATATCAATCGTGGAGTTCATTCATCCTTTGCTCAAAGATAAATGTCCACAAGAAAGGTCTAATCGGAATCTATCCGCTCACAAAAATGTTATTTTTGTTTTTTTTTTCTTGCCTAAAGCGGGCGCGCGGCTCTGTGAGCGCCATCTCGTGGCGTGCTTCCAATATTTTCACACTTTTGATCGCACCGTTCGCCGCCCCGCGCTTAGCTACCGCTCACAGTGGCAAGGGTTCTAGCTCTGCCGGGTCCCTACGGTTTTGCTGACATCTCTTTGAGCCGCGCGTGAAACATGCCATCCACGACTCAGGCTGTCTTTACCGAACGGCTGTATGGAGCGCTACCTATTGCCTTTTTTTTTTTG
Source organism: Mythimna ferrago (assembly GCA_910589285.2). NCBI lineage: Eukaryota > Metazoa > Arthropoda > Insecta > Lepidoptera > Noctuidae > Mythimna > Mythimna ferrago. The sequence goes on from OU342695.1 coordinate 17,881,292, forward strand.
TTTTCGAGGGGAAACCTTCAAAAGGCGCCCGGACTTTGGGGATAAGTCCGAGGAGTGTGGGATTTTTACCTCACTAAAACCACCCCGGTGATCACCATCAGCACATAGAAGAGGCGCCGTTACCTCTTAAAAGACCATTCCGGAACCCCCTCTGTGCAACGCCTTTTACGGCACATCCCTGAGGAGACTATACTACGGTCTCCCCTGAGCCTTTTTGTGCACGGCAGCACGTGATCACTGTGCCACCGTCTTCCTTGGAATCACTCGATGGGCGGGCAGAGTCCCCACTCTGCACGTCCGTGTTTCCAAAGTCCCGTCTGCATTAGATGATGCAAGCGGGATTTCGGCGTGTTAGGCAGCGAGGCGGTTGCCTCCCTGACGCCTTCTTCTTCGAGCGGGATCAGCCCTCTCACGGTCCCGCTCAGCCGCCTCCTTCTGGATCATTATGGTCTCACAGAATGAGGCAACTTCCTTCCAGTTATCTGGCTCGGCTAGCATAGCTTCACTACGGCTGGTAGAGACAGATCCTGCCCGATTCTGGCGACCAGGACTCGTCGCTCAGTGACCCACGCTGGACAGTCTTCCAGGGTGTGCTGTGCAGAATCCGTCGCGTTTCCACAATGGTGGCAATTTGCCGTGGCTTCTCGCCCAATCCTATTCAGGTACTCACCTATTGCCTACAGTGAATACCCATCAGTATTGAATTTCAAAACCCTTTAGTACAAATGTAAATTTTGTAATACGAAAAGCGATAAAATTGACAAAAGTAAAGGGCTACTGCTTGTGAACACAATACATTTGCATATCAATATTGTTCATTACATTTAAACAAACTTTGCTGACAGACAACACGGTTTGACGCGGTTCAAAGCGTTTGTAAACAACAATATTCAAATTACACTTTGTTTGGTTTACACAAATAAATAAATAACAATATTGTGTAGCTCAGTTAAATTTTTGAATGGGTTTTATTTTTGATTAGCCTGTGCCAGCGGCTTTGCCCGCGCACATAAAATATAGCCTATGTCACTCAGAAATGTAGCAGCTTTCTATCGATGAAAAAAATTTAGCAATCGGACCAGTACTTTCAGAGATTACCTCCTACAAACAAAAAAAAAAACTTTACCTCTTTATTATATTATATTATATTATATTATATTATATTATATTATATTATATTATATTATATTATATTATATTATATTATATTATATTATATTATATTATATTATATTATATTATATTATATTATATTATAATATAATATATTATAATATATTAAGTATAATATATGTTAGCATGTGCCAGAGCTTTTGCCCGCAGCTTCTCCTGTGTACATACAATATTACCTTCTACATGAAAAAAATAAAAAATTAAAATAATCTTTACCTCTGTATAACGAAAATACAAACATAGGTATAAAACCGACTTCAAAAACAAACTAAATCAATGTTTTTGAATAAATGTTTCTTAATTTTGTGACACTGACTTCCGAAATTAAAATTATTTTGCATGTTTTAAATTGTTTTTGAAGTCGGTTGGTATATTGTGTAAAAAAAAGGTTATAACTTTTTATGTTTTTAGTAGCGGCATTCCACGGCTAAAACCAAATTGTGAACAAGTTCGCTGAGCTGTGAACAAGTGACAGTAGGTAACTTTTTTTAAGGTTCTCCGTTCGGTCATCCATTGCTTGTTGTTCACAAACTTTACATATAGTGGCCAAAAATAGGCCCTTTTTTATGGTGGAAAAATCATCCAATGACAACCCCCGCTCTTGGGCGGAGCGGGAGATAGTGTCAGACTCTTACTGACTAAAAGCCCACCCCGTTCCTTCTAGCCTTCATACAGGGGCTCGAGTTCCCTTTCGGATAACCCTGGCCCCAGTAGGCTTCGAACCGGCTGGGTCCCTGCTGTTGCTGACCACTCCTTGAGGCGCGCGGGAACAGTGCGCGCCGTCGACGACTTGGGCTTGGTCCGGACAGTTACCGGACGGCCGGACAGCGAGCTACCCATTGCTCACTGTCCGCAAGCCCGCGCTTTTTTGGCCGGAAATTGGGATCGGAATTCCGGCAGCGGCGGCGAGAGCGCCGTTGCCTGATGCGGTCGGCCTCCTCCTTTGCGAGCATTACTGCTTCGCAGAAGTCGGCGACCACCTGCCACTCCTCCTCGCTCCGGACCATGGCCTCAACCAAGGCCCGGCGCGAGAGGTCAGTGGTTCAGTTAGATATTCACGGACATCAAATATATATCAATGATAAAACTATTTTTTTTTCAAAGTTACTTTTTATTTACCACTTATTGTTTATTATAGTGGCGCTCATTTGGAACTAAGGGAATACATATTTTTTTATGGCAAAATTAATGAACAAAGTATTTTTTCTCTAGTCAATTGTCCGCTCATGGCCTCAAATGTGCAATTCCCTTTAAATGGAACTACCTGGTAGAAACAATCTTCAAAAAACAAAAAAAAAATCATTAAGATCGGTTTATAAACAAAAACGTTATGCGCGGATTGCTAACCCCAATATCATGGAATTTGGTGAAATCAGAATCGGTGTAATCAGAATATACCAGTGAGTTTACACATCTGTGATACCCCTTCAATATTTGTGTGCATTCCCTCTCCTGGAGAGAGGGCTAGAGGAAAGGTATATTCACTAAAATCAGGCACGGTGGTAGACCATGCCAAGAAAAGTACATAACATTCTTTAATCTCTTGAGTATGTTTTTTAGGTACTTATTAAAATGTTGAAAATTGAAATACCTGCAGGTAAAATTTCGACGTTCAAAACATCGAAAATACATATGCATAATGTATACTACACTTAGAATAATTTATATTTTCACGCGGGCAAAGCTGCTCGCCGAACCATTTCAAATATCAGAAACAAGTTATAATGAAAAACTAAATCACAAGAGTCCAGTGCTTGACCACAACAAAGTGCTTTAAAACAAAATTACTGATACAGTCAATTATTGTACAAAATGGGAAATAACCACGAATCACATTACAGGTTTCCTGTCGTCCATTTAAGTATAATTCCGAATGTTCACAGAAAAAAATAAATTTTAACACTGAGCTTGACCGGTTTATAATACGGCCGATATATTTTGACTGCTCTGTACTTCGAACAATTTGTTTTTAGGGTTTCGTAGTCAACTAGGAACCCTTATAGTTTCGCCATGTCTGTCTGTCCGTCCGTCCGCGGATAATCTCAGTGACCGTTAGCATTAGAAAGCTATTTGGTACCAATAGGTATGTAGGTATAACAATCACGCCGACAAAGTGGTAAAATAAAAAGTGGAAAAAAATGTTTTATTAGGGTACCGGGGGGGTAACCTAATAAAACATTTTTTCATTGTTTTTTTTTTATTTTAACCCTAACGTGTGTTATATTGTAGGATAGGTATTTAAAAATGAAGAATAGGGGTTTACAAAAATATTTTTTTGATAATCTTAATATTGTCGGAAATAATCGCTCCAAAAATAAAAAATAAAATGTGTCCCTCTAACTTTTGAACCATAAGTTTAAAAAATATAAAAAAAATGTCAAAAGTAGAACTTTATAAAGACTTTCTAAGAAAAATATTTTGAACTTGATGGGTTGAACAGTTTTTGAAAACATGAACAAAATAATTTCTGAAGTAAGTTTGTAATTGAACCGTATTTGCAAGAATTTTTTTTAACTTAGTTTACATATTTTATTATCCTGAACGTATCTTCTTTCAAATAAAAAGCAATCCAAAATTACCACCGAAAACTCAACATACATAACTAACCCGTCTAGTTTGTATAAATTAGAAAACCCAATTTCCCGAGAGATGATGCTGTACTTTGGGCTACTTCGCGCTGTTAAGATTTTTCCTGAGTTGGTGGGGTCGGGTAGGTATGAGCTATTATATTGTCGAATTGTTCGGTTGGTCTCTCGTTGGCATTGATGGTATTTGCTCTTGCTCGTCGTCTGTTGTTCATTGTTATAAATTTTAAGTGAGGACACTTATTGTGACGGACGGGAAACTACGGAATCCTAGTCTGAGCGTGGTTCAACACGCTCTTGGCCGGTTTTTTTTTATGTGAGAATTCATCTAATGACTTCTCCCGCTCTTTCGTGTCAGAATTTGATTGACTAAAACCCACTCCTGTTCCTTCTTTGCCTTCGTTCCAGGGCCTTGGGATTCTCAATCGCTTCGGTGCTCTGCCCAGGCGAGGCACACCTCCACCGTATGCTCCACCGTGTTTTCTTCCGCACTAATCCGGTGCAGGACTCTCCCGAACTGACCATGTCTGGTGCGGACCTGCGTCATGCGGAAGGTAAGGACGCAGTGTTGTCTTGCCAGACACTCCTCAAAGAAGGGACTTAACGCCATAATTGCGGAGTGCCCATTCGAGCATTCTGGCATCGAAGAATTTAAAAAAAAAATCATAAAGTGAATACGTAATTTTTCGAATATACTTTTTTTATTTTTTATTGTAGATAAGTTCGCGCTTGACCGCTATCTCACCTGATAGAAAGCGACGATGCGGTCGACGATGGGCGTATACTTCAAAACACCAACTTCAGAGTGGCCGACATATTTTGACCATACTTGACCAATATATAAACTTTTTTTAAAGAATTGTGCTTCAAATTGTAGGCATCATAAATTGAATCAATGAAAGTCTGACACGCCCCTCCCACCCCGCTCTAAAGAGGGAAAATCATTGGATGAATTCCAACCTAAAAAAAATGTGGCAGTTTAAATATGAACTCTGAATACGTAAATATTGTCACACTAATATTATAAAAGAATAGTTATCGGCACGGATCTTGAGCGCTGGCTTCAATTTGCGCAGAAGTCAAATTTTCGGTATCTTTAGTGGTGCAAAATGAGATGCAGGGGCGGGAATGTCAGAGATTGGCTCGCTGCGCCATCGTGTCATAGACGTCACTCGTGATTTGTTCCCTGCGCTTGCTGCATGTATCTAACAACGACGACGATTGGCTCTCGAATGTATGGAATGCGCAAAGCGATCATCACTCTGACGCCGAGCGCTCAAGATCCGTGCCGATAACTATAAAAGTTTGTATTTATCTATGGACCTATGTATGTGAGCTTTTGAGCTTAAAGGAGTGAAACACATACATGCGTATTACTCCTTTAAGCTCAAAAGGTTAAACTGATTTGACTAAAATTTGGCACATGGTTAGACCATGGGCTTTACCGTGACGTGGTAAAATGTCAGTCTTGCGAATGAGAAAAAGGGATGGCGATATACAACCTACACGATGTTTTGTTATTGATATCGCATAACTCATAGTTTATATTCTTTAGGGAAAAATAATACTAAAAGTCCAAAAATATGTGGTCCAAAAATGCGTGTTTCCGAAGATATCATCAATCATAATAAATTTAGGTCAAACATTTACACCCGTATGACAAATGACATTACATATTTACGCTATCATATTTCACGTAAGGGTGTTTTACATAAATAATCGTGAATTTATCGAATTATTTTGTAGGGAAAATTAAAACAAAAAAACATAATTGAAAAATAATTCATTTAAGCCAATTGATAAAAATACGTTGTATATCTCCATCCCTATAACAGTTCAGTTTAGGTTGTAAAATGGATCGCATTAAGAGGTCATGGTAAGGCCTCAGGTCCTGGAATAAATAGCACAAGGCAATGGCATTTTTGTAATTATGTCCTCTTAGAATTTCTACTTTCACGTGGGCGAACCCGGTAGCAAAAGCATATCATAATATCAAAAATACGATACAATGAAAACTCACGCTTAAAAGTCTAGTGACCACAACCAAGTACCGTTAAATTAAAGCAACGTTACTGATAACCAGGTAATTATACCACGAAATTGAAAATCACCACAAACCACTATACAGTTTATCGTATATTTAATTTATTTTTATGCCTGTATATTTGCAGATAAATTAAAATTGTAATACTAGGCTTGACCTGTTTACGAAACACTTTTTTTCAAAAGATAATTAATTAAATTTATATTGTACAAACAAATAAATAATAAAAATTATTGGGAGTGTGCGTAGGAATTACATGACTTGATTCCACCATCTCACTTTTACCATCGGACAAGCCGACAAATGGCCATCTGGTGATTACTTATGCTGTTGAGACCTCTACTGTCCGGACCCAGCGTTTCGCCTCGTCGTTTATACCACGTACATCAAGGGATTGGAACAATTTGCCTGCTGCGGTCTTCCCGTCCGATTGTAAATTAGGTGTCTTCAAGACAAGAGTGAATAGGCTCATAACAAACTATGGTGTCTCACCATCAACGATTGCATCACTGCTTACCAAGTCAAGCACTAGTTTATAACAATTAAAAAAAAAGGCTTGCGTAGTCCATTGTCGACCACACCGTCGCTTTCCACCAGCTAATGATCAAAAATATAAAAAAAAAAATGAATTCATTCTTAAAATTGTTCAGCAGAAACTGAACGCGATTACAAGAACTTATACCAAAAAAAAACTTAACAATTTTTATCGATACCGATAAGTCAGAGAAAAAATGCGATAGTGTGTTTATTTCTGTCTTTGATTTAGCGATAAAATAACCAGGGAACAATAATAACGTAGGTATCAGTCATATGCTTTGTGTGACATGCTGATAAGAAACAAGTATTTTCACGATATTTCACTAAAGTTAACAAACAGCATTGTGTAAGATTGTGAGCAATAAATAAATTATTGTTATTTTTTGGTTTATAGGTCATAGACAATTCTAAAGACACAGACGCTAGGGCATACATGACAGGTTTGCCTGTACAAGTTATACCTGTCAGTTGTGCAACATACACGCTCCGGTATACCTGATACCTGTAAAACTTATCCTTGGACCGATAACCTTTTTTTTGGTGGGGAAAAGTTGCGAATGTGATGTTGTTGTTTGTAATATTTTTTTTAGACAAAAGTATTAATCGCACGAAAAAATCAAATGTTGATAATGTTGTTCATGAATCTATAATAAACACATATTTTTTCCAAACCTTTTAACCTGGCCGTTACCGAGGAGTAGGCTCCAGAAAGTCACTGTTTTAAAGCACTTTCGGGCGCTTGGGCCTTAACTGCTGAAGAGCAGTGGTAGTCCAGTGATAACTGCTCCGGCTTACAAGTTGTAGGTCTTTTTTTTTTTTTTTTTTTTTTTTTTCGATGGGAAAAATCATCTTATGACAACCCCCGCTCTTGGGCGGAGCGGGAGATAGTGTCAGACTCTTACTGACTAAAAAACCCATCCCGTTCCTTCAAGCCTTCGATACCGGGGCTCGAGCGCCCTTTCGGATTACCCTGGCCCCGGTAGGCTTCGACCCGGCTGGGCCCCTGCTGTTGCTGACAACTCCTTGAGGCGCGCGGGAACAGCGCGCGCCGTCGACGACTTGGGCTTGGTCCGGACGGTTACCGGACGGCCGGACAGCGAGCTACCCATTGCTCACTGTCCGCAAGCCCGCGCCTACGGTGGCTGGAAATCGGGATCGGAATCCCGGCGGCGGCGGCGAGAGCGCCGTTGCCTGATGCGGTCGGCCTCCTCCTTAGCGAGCATTACTGCTTCGCAGAAGTCGGCGACCGCCTGCCACTCCTCCTCGCTCCGGACCATGGCCTCGACCAAGGCCCGGCGCGAGAGGTCTCCGCCGCCGATCACCCCCACGAGGGCACGGCGATGCTCCGCCCAAGCAGGGCACACCGCGATTGTGTGCTCCACCGTGTCCTCCGGGCGTTCCGCACAGTGGCGACACCCGGGCGTCACTTCCGCTTTGATTCGGAACAGGAACCTCCCGAACTTGCCATTTCCGGAGAGGACCTGTGTCATGCGGAAGGTAAGGACGCCGTGAGGTCTTTCCAGCCACGCCTCAAAGAGGGGACTTATCGCCATAATTGTGGCGTGCCCATGACGGGGTTGCGATAGTCGCTGACGCCATTCCACCATGAGATCCCGCCGGAGCTCTGTCCGCCATGCCGTGACCTGTCGCGGCAGAGGACTTTCACCCCGGCGTTGCATCTCCACGCGCATGTCGTGCATGTGTGCAAGGACTGTTGCCTCCAGATCCCACGGTGGTAGGCCAGCCAGAAGGCTCGCCGCTTCGCGGGAAATCGTGCGGTATCCCCGCACCATCCGAATTGCCATGGCCCTCTGGCAGGCGTTCAGAATGGCCGCCGGTCGCTTTTGCAGCGACAGCGCCCACACCGGCGCCCCGTAGAGGGCCATGGACCGAACGATCCCCGCGTAGAGCCTCCGGCAGGAGGCGTCTGGACCCCCAAGGTTGGGCAGGAGCCGCCCGAGAGCGGCCCCAGTCCGGTTGAGTTTGGGAGCCAGACGTCGGAAATGCTCCTCGAAATTCCATCGGCTGTCGAGGATGAGTCCCAGATACCTCATCGATGTCCCGACGCCGATGCGAACTCCTCCTACCGTTAGTTGGGAACCCGGCGGTGGCGCATTCCGACGGCCGCGACCGTGAAAACACATGGCCTCGGATTTGCGCAGCGCCACCTCGAGTCCCAACTCCTGGATCCTACCAACGACTATCGCAACCCCGCGTGTCGCTAAAGCGGCCGCCGCCCGATACGACTCTCCCTGCGCTAGAACCAGCGTGTCGTCTGCGTAGCAGACCACGCTGACCCCGTCAGGGAGGTCGCCCCGCAGCACGTAATCGTACCCGATGTTCCACAAGGGTGGCCCTAGTACCGACCCCTGCGGAACACCGCACGACATCTCCCGACGTTTCCAGTCTCCCTGGTGACCGGGGTAGACAATATACCTGTCCGACAGGTAGGCCTCGACTACTCGACAGAGGTATTCGGGCACCCGGTGGTACCGGAGTGCCCTCCGGATCGTACTCCAGGGCAGGGAATTAAAAGCGTTGGCAATGTCCAAGGACACTGCCACGACACGCCTACCCTGGGACACCGCATCCCCCGTCGTGAGGGCTCGCACGCGCATGATGGCGTCCACCGTCGAGCGCATCCTGCGAAAGCCGAACTGTCCGTCCGAAAGGTCCGGCCCCACCCGTGAAAGGCGCGCGACGAGGCGGCTCGCAATCACTCTTTCAAAGAGCTTGCCCACCTCGTCGAGCAGCACAATGGGCCGGTACGCGGACGGAGAGTCCGCAGGGCGCTCTGGCTTCGCGATGAGGACCAGTTTCCCCGTCTTCCAGCGAAGTGGGAACTGGCCCCTCTCCAAGCATGCGCTGAAGAGCCCTCTCAGTCGAGGCCCGAGAGCCTCCATGGCCAGGACCCAGGCTTTCCCAGGCAAGCCATCGGGTCCTGGGGCGGCGTTCTTGGCACTCAGCCTTTGCACCGCCACTCTCATCTCTGCCTCGGTCACCTCTGGAGCATTATCGTCGTCGTCGCTATTGCGGTCCGCGTCAGACACCGCTGGCGGAGGCGGAGCCATGGGCGGGGGGGAGTGTTCCCCTCGCGCAGGGAACAGAGCGCTCACCACACCCTCCACGAGTTGGGGCCGGAGACTCTGAGTCAGCGGCGGAGCCCAGGGGCGCAGTTTCTCCCGTATCAATTTGTACGGGCGCCCCCACGGGTCCGCGTTCAGAGACCCCAGCCACACGTCGCGGGCCTCGAGTTTGGCCCGCTTAATCTCCGCTCGGAGGGTGTGTTTTGCCTCTCTGTAACCCTCGTACAGCTCCGCCTCTCTGGCCTCCGCATCCGGCGCGCGGATGCGGCGCCTGCAGTATCTGGCGTACCGGCGTCGCGCGTGATTGCACGTGTTGCGCAGTGCAGCGATTTCCGGCGACCACCAGTACACCTGGCGCTTAGCACGTCCTGGACGGACTCGGGGCATTGCCGCATCGCAAATTTGCGACATGGCCTCCCGGAACCACTCCGCCTCGACGTCGATGTCGACAGGCCTGTCCGGTGCTTGCACCCAGGCCTGTACCGTCGCGGCTTCCAGGAGGAGCTCCCGGTCCATCTGCTTAAGCGCCCATCGCGGACCGCAAGGGCTCTGTCGGACCGGCGCGGCCGAGGTTTCGGCGGAGACGTCCAACCGGATATACCGGTGGTCGGAGTACGTCTCCACCTCCTCCATAACGCGCCAGTCGACGACACGCGGCGACAGAGCGGGGCTGGCGAACGAAAGGTCCACCACTGATTCACCCCGCCTCCGCACCAACGTGGGGACAGAACCCCGGTTCAGGACGACCAGGCCCAGCTCCAAGGCCCAGTCCTCGACCAACCGACCCCGTGTGTTCGTGCGCCGGGAACCCCAAGCCGTATTCCAGGCGTTGAAGTCCCCACAAACGACCACGGGGAGGGTACCAAACCCAGCGACGACGGCACTTAGCTCCATAAGGGAGACATGGAGTTCGTCGGGAGTTCTGGTCGGGGACAGGTAGACGCCTACCACTGCAATGTCCCCGACCCGTGCTGCAACGCAACCCCGTCCTCTCGGAACAGCCTCGAGGGGCGGGGTACCGGCGGCGGCCGACGAAATTAGCGTCACCGAGCCGTCTAGGTCCTGAACCCAGCGGGGATGGACGTAGTACGGCTCGGAGACGACGGCGACATTGATCGACCACTGCGCCATGCTCTGGAGCAACAGATCCTGAGCGGGGGCGCAGTGGTTGATGTTCGCCTGGAGGAGACGTAATGGTGTCGTTATTGACATTCCATTACAGTCTCCTCCTGAGCCCCCTGTGAGGGCACTGCCGCGGCGGGAGCGGCGGCGACAGCGGCGGCAGCCAAGGTGGTGGCTGCGGCGGTGAGGACGTCAGGGTGGATGGGCCTGACTTTGCCCTTGGCCTTGGCGGGGGGGTCGCAGGACCTGCCCCCAGCCCGGTGGTCGGCCGGCTTGCCTGCAGCCGCACATGCGTAACAGTGCGGCTTTGCACGGCATTCAACGGCCTTGTGCCCGGGCTGTCCGCACTGGTGGCAACGGTCACTGCGGTCCTCTGCGGCGCAATAGGTCCCCACGTGGTGCCCCACGTGGCAGCGGTAGCACCGCAGAGGTCTGGGCTCCAGCAGCTTTACCTGGGCCGAAACCCAGCCCACCAACAGCCTTCGGCCCTCGGCCGTGATGGCCTTGGCCGCCGACACGGGGCAGCTCACCGTGACGGCTCGCATGCCCGTGCTGTCAGCGCGGATGGTGCCCGCCCGGACCTGATCGGTCGTGCACCCTCCCGCCCTGACGATGGCGGCCACCACCTCTTCCACCCTGACAGAGTCGTCCAGACCCATTATGCGCATGTCCATGCTTTTGGTGGGTCTGGACACTCGGGCCTCCTCGACGTCTAGGGACGCCCTGATCCTTTCGGCCAGGGCGTCGGCGAGCTCTCCGCTGTCTGCCCCAGGGACCTCCAACATTCAGGCCCCGGTCGCGGTACGCCTCATTCGGAAGCCCCCGGAGGCTCCGAACTCATCGAGGTGGCCCACCACCGCCTGTTTCGCCTTCGCCATGACTACATCGTAGTTCACGCCCTTCTTTTCCGCAGCTGGCTGTAGTGTGATTACTACAGCTGCGGAAGTCGGGGCGCGAAGACGAGCAGCCATGGCCCGCTTCTTGCGCTCCTGTCGCCGCCTGCGCTTTTTGGCCGCCCTTGCCGCCTTGCTCGCTTTCTTCTTGGCGCCGACGACAGTCCACTCGGCGCCAGCCGAGGGGTCTTCGGGCGGAGAAGGCGGCAGGCGCGACCTAGTCGCCGCCGCGGCGGGAGGACCCTTCGGTTTGGTGGCAGCCGCCACCCTGCTCTTCGAGGGAGGGGCAGACTTCCCCTGCCGCTGCTGCTGCTTAGCAGCCGGGACCGGCCTCGCAGGCACCGACGCCACGGCCACGCGCCCGGCTTGCCCCGAGGGGCCAGCCCTGGGTGCCGCAGCCGTCGTGGCCGCGGCGACAGCGGCATACGACGCCGTCTTCTTTTGGCCGGAGGCCGCGAGAGGGGGGCGCAGAACAATGCCCTCCAGGACGGAGAGCTGGCGCTGAATGTGCCCCTGGAACTGCTGCTGCTGCTGCTGCTGCTGCTCCCTGAAGGCAGCCAGCTCTTGCCGCAGCAGAGACACAACCTCCTCGCCTTCCGCCTGGGGCGAGGGCCGGGATCGGCCCCGCTTCTGTCTGCTCCCCTCCTCGGGACGAGAACCCTGGAGAGCGGCCACAGCCTCTTCGAGCCGGCCAAACCTCCCGCTGAGGGTGCGCTCGTAGGGCTCAAAAACGATCCCCAGCGCCTCCTCAATCGAGGTGTTGGCCAGCTCAATAGACCGCTTTTTGGCCACCCTCTCCCTCTTGTTGGCCACGCTCGTTATTGCGGCAGCCACCACCTCCCGAAACTTAGCCAGCGCCTCCACCATCCCTTCTGGCAAGTCCTGAGGGATCTTCGGCACTAAAGCGCTGGCCTGGCGTCCCTCGCTGGCAATCTCGGCGGGGAGCCCTCTTCCTATGCCCGTTTTTCGGGCTGCGCCCCGCACCGAGGACGAGATTTTCCGGGCAGGTCCCGTCTCGTCATCGGACACGGAGCGCATGAACGCCCTCCTTTTCTTGGACGTGGACTCCTCCACCTCCATCGAAAGGAGGGGCTCTCGCACCTCCAACTCCGACTCCTTCCCGTCTGAGTTGAGTAAAGACGCGGCATCTGAGTCCGACGCCGCGTCTTCACTCACCTCCCTGAGGCCAAACCTACGGCCGGCCTCCATTGGCATCGCGGACGTGCTGGGAACTGGTCCCAGGGACTCCGCGCTGCCGAAGTGTGAGCCACCCTGGCTCTGTGCGTCCACGGAGGACGGAACAGGGTCCGAAGACCCGAGGCGATGATTGCCCCCCCCAGAATACGAGGGGCAGCCCGAGCTCTGCTCGGGGAGGGATTCTCCAGCAAGCTGGTACCCTCCTGGGGTAGTAATTTCTTTATCATTCGCGCTCATGGTGGTGCTGGACACAGCTTTGCCTTTTTGTTTTAAATGGGGTGGGGTCCCCATTGCACGTTCGCCATCCTGGTCATGTCTGCTAAACAGACACGTACCGGAGGCGAACCCTATCTCCCCGACATCGCTATCCAGAAGGCGGCGCCAAAAGCTGTTGTGCCAGCGCCTCTGGACAGCGCACCCTCCGGGCGGTCCGACTGGACTCCGCCGTATGTTCCTCTTGGTCTGGTCTCTCGCTTGAGGCCTTCCGGCATGAGTAGCTCTACCGGCATAGCCCTCAAGGTCACTGAGACACGCAAGCCCCACCACGACGACAACGTGGGAACACAGTTGGTGGGGCAAGTTGTAGGTCTGAAACCTAACCAGGCGCATTACTTTGTGTTATTTATTTCATCACCACTGCTCTCAAAACGGTGAAAGAAAACATCGTGATGTTCTAAAAACAAAAACATGTAACATCCACCAATCCGCACTGGGCCCGTGTGGTGGATTACGGCCCATTTCCTCTCCTAGCCTGCGTCCCAGAAGTGGGAAAATTATATGGCGTAAAAATTGTAACAGAAAATTGCACGTCCTGAATTTGGTATGTTTAGAATCGATTTCAGCCATTTATAAGCAGGTAATTTTTTATCTAAAAATAATCAAGAATATCTTTAAGATATTTTTTTTTTTGATAAGTCTTATTTGCGTCACTAGTGTTTGTGTGTGCTTGCGCAGATATCAATAACGATGCGCTACCTATCTATAGTCTATCGAATCTCATATTATTTGCCTACAATTGAGAAACCAATGAAAAAATAAATGGTTTGTGTGAAAAGCGATTTGAAAGAAAAGAGAGTTAGTGATAGCGTGACGGGTGACATGACAGAATGGAGTTAAATAACGTTGCATCGTCTCCAAATAACACGGAACAAGGGTAGGAAGATGATATTGAAACTTTGTTAATTAAATAATATATTATGTACTTTTATGCACCTTCCATATGTCTCTCCACCACCCTAGATTGACTGATAGAGAATGCCTAAGTCATTTTTTTTCCACAACTATCACACAACGCCGTCGAGTCCCAAGCTAAGCAGAGCTTGTGTTATGAGTACTAGACAACTGATAAACATACTTATATATTTCTAAATACATACATATTATAGATAAATTACACCCAGACACAGAACAAATGATCGTGCTCATCACACAAACATTTGTCCTGGGTGGGAATCGAACCCACGACCTCCGGCATAGCAGTCAGGGCTACTAGCCATTAGACCAAGAGGCCGGTCATTAAATCCGTCTTTGTACATTTAATTGCATGAAGATTAAATATAAAAAAACTAGGCTGAAAATCAACCCCAAAAACTCTGCTGCTTCGAATACTCCCGCAAAATTCACACAAGACTAAAATCACAGAAAAGATGAAAGAGGTTAAAAAAGTAAATAAAATACTTTCCGATTTGTACTACAACGAGTGTCGCCACTTTTCTCAAACCCTTTAACTCCACTACAGGCAATAAACCAATACGAACTACATACATTACGCAACTAACAGACCACGCACACTTAGATCGCAAGTTTGCTATTGGTAGTTGAACTAAGAGCATTGCCCTACTTTGCGGGACGCCTGCCCCGTTCACAAGGCTATTCTAATCTCTTTCATCTGTTTTGTGACTAAAACCATTAGTGTTTAAAGAGAAATTAAATAGACACCATTTTCAGTTTCCGAAACAAGTCAAAACTTTGTACTTACACCTAGGTATCATTTTATAAGTACCTATCTCTTGAGTGGAGTTGGAATGAGTTTGTGAAAGCCCCAACTTCCAACCCGCTGACTGATACCTGCCATTAAAATAATCTTTGTCAAAATGGTTTGGTTAAACGCCAAGAACTTTCACAAATAAAATCGAAGTACATCAACTCCAACTCTGTTATTGTACAGGGTTTTTTAACAAAAGTTGTCTTCTAAAACAAAATAAAACAACAATAAAAAACATTTAGAAGGGTGTATACTTGTACTCGTATATGTAGGGCACCTAAGCTAGAACTACATTAAACCGACGCACACATGGACCACGCCTGATTTGTACATAGAACGACGTCGCGTGGTGTGTATCAAGTGTAGCTCTACAAATCTAGTTGCCATATAAAATGCATGGAGACCGACGCAACCAGATCGGCGTATGTGTCACACACACCTTTAGTGTGAATGCGGGCCCCTTATCCACAAACGCAGTGTCCATCTGGGCCGACACATTATTCGCCCGGAGGAGATTAAAACTCTAAAAGCTAGGAGTATTCTAAATTTCTTGGAAGCCTCTGGGCTAAAAGAGGTACTCTAACAAGATGGCGAGTCACAATAGATCATTTAGGTCGCAGTGACTACATCCCCTACACTACGGGTGATGCATGGCCCCTTATCTTCTAAATAATAATAATAATGTGTCACATGTGTGCGCAGTGTTTGCTGGAGTAGTCAACACTACAATAAAATTCCTCAGCTCTGTTTTACCGAGATCGCACCTGTATCAATGGATCCACATATAATCCAGTTGCACAGACTTTTGAAAGACAAAACTATTACTATAAAAACATCTATTTTGGTGTACAATAAAGTTTATTCCATTCTCTACCAAATTTTACATCACAGTATCGCTTATTTAAACAGTCACTGAATTTCACTCAAACTATTCCCGCCAAAAACCCATCAGACAATAATTTTATTTACTAGGCCACAGAATATCAAAAGAGAAAAAATAATTAAGTAATGCATTAAGTTTGGAAGGACTTCGGGAAATCTTTGCCCAGCAGTAAGACAGTAATGGCTAGTAAAAAACAATGCATTAGAATACATAAAGTTTAGCAATCATGTTAGCGATTCTTATGATAATGTTCATACACTATGAGTATTTTCTGTGTTAACAACATTAAATGTATTTTTTTGTGTACTGACAACTGGAACGAACTGCGACTTGACAGCGCGGCGCTTTTGTTACAAGAAGTATAAAAAGGCACGCCGCACTGTCCTGTCCCTATTTACCTTCCAGTTTTCGGAGTAAACATCTCAGAGTAAGTGCTAGTATATAATTTATTGATTCCAACTGTTATTGATTGATGATATTTGTAATATGTGTGTGCAGTCAAGGCAAAAGTACAAAGGGTGTGGTACCTGTTTTGGTCGTTTTATTTAAATAACCTGATAAAAAACCCCATAGGTACACTAAATTAGTTTCTTAGCCAATCTTTCTCTAAAGTTAACACATACGAATATAGATAACAATTATAAATGTCGATTCTTTCATCTACATTTTCAGCCACTTTGCAAAATGAAGAATGAACGATTTCGTTAATCACATCACGGACTTACGCGTTTTAAAGCTGCAATCGATTCACTTGGCTCCGTGTAGACTTTGTCTTCAACATAGTCTTTCATAAAATAATTCGACAGCGTTAAATCACATGATTGGGTCGACCACTCAGCTTAATTCCGTGAAACTATGCAATCAGGAAATTTGATTTGCAATAAATTCATTGTTTCAGACTTGTGGCAACGTCCTGTTGAAACTTAGACTACATGTCAATATATCATCAATAATTAAGCCAAAATTGAGGATTCTTACATTGACCGAAAGGATATTTTGTTTTTGTTTGATATAAATTAGTGCTTTACGATCCCACCTTTTTTTATGGTGGGAAAAATCATCCAATGACAACCCCCGCTCTTGGGCGGTGCGGGAGATAGTGTCAGACTCTTACTGACTAAAAGCCCACCCCGTTCCTTCTAGCCTTCATACCGGGGCTCGAGTTCCCTTTAGGATAACCCTGGCCCCAGTAGGATTCGACCCGGCTGAGCCCCCGCTGTTGCTGACAACTCCTTGAGGCGCACGGGAACAGTGCGCGCCGTCGACGACTTACTACAATCCCACCTGAAGATAAGCAGAGCTCCATCGTGACCATCGTTGATGATGTAGCGCCCTAGTTTATTAAGAGCCTATTCACTCTAGGCTCGAAGATGACCTAGTTTTTACGAAACGTAACTTTTACAAAAGATTTTTATTATTTTATTACGATATTCGAAAGAAATTGAATTCATTGAAACAATTCTACTATCCTTCCAAAGCTACAAAATTTAGTCTATTGAAAAAGAAAGTTCTTGTTGAAAAATCCTTTACCTATTCGTTTATACATTTGTACGTAGGAAAATACTCTTAGTTTTTTTAATAATACCTATGAAATTGTGGTTCTATGATACTATGAAGCTTCATAAAACCAAAAATTGGTTTTGAACTGTGATATCTTGAGGCTGACTTGGAATTATAAGCTTAAATAAACTTTAAATGTATTTACAAGGTGTAAGGGACAGCTCTCCTTAACTTTAAGGGCTTGCTCAGTAGACGAAACTAAACAACCTTCCATAAGATTTTTTTTCAGGAAACGAAACAAAAATCGGCCTCTCCATACAAATTGTCCAATCAAATTTATCATTTTGTATGGTGAGGCTGATTTTTTTTTTTCGTTTCCTGAAACAAAAAATTCTCGAAGGTTGCTCAGTTTCGTCTACTGAGCAAGCCCTTAAAATTTGTGGAGGGCTGTCCCTTACACCTTTTATATGAGGGCTCATTTCCGTCCGTCTATCGTCCACGTGAGCATGGTCTAAAAGCTTGTTTCATCCAACGCAATGTAATCTACAATAATCTACATGCTGCCAGTCTTCTGGGCACATTCCCGGATGACAGCGATGTGGAGGAGTACTTCGACGCCTGAGTGCACTTTGTGTTTTATTTATACAAGGTGCAGTTTTAAAACTGCACAATATTTCAGGAGGTTGTAATAAAACTCATAAATAATCATATAAAAAAACGATACCTGGTCAATAATCAGTAATACTTGTTATTTAATTTTTTAATTACACTAAACTAAATCGATTGATCGATGGCCGCGGGGGCGTGGCTAGGGTGTGGCGTGCGGGATGATGATTGGATGATACATTATTTATGAAACTATCGTTGCGAGTTAGTGTGTGTGAAAACGCCCTTTATTGTTCCGTGTTTGTGTGTGTGAAAAAAAGCGCGGTTATAAAAAAAAAAAAAAATACCTACTTATTTTATTATTGATTCGGGTCGAGAATCACTAACATAATTACCTCCTGAAATATTTTGCAGCTTCAAAACGACACCTTGTATACGTTAGGTATTTATTTAGGTTTTAGCATAAATAGTTTAAGTTTGTTTGTTTATGTAGAATCTTTTGATTAATTATGTTTAATAAATAATCTACACTAATATAATAAAGAGGTAAAGTTTGTTTTTTTGTTTGTAGGAAGTAATCTCTGAAAGTACTGGTCCGCTTGCGATATTTTTTTAAATTTTTTCACCAATAGAAAGCTGCTTTATTCCTGAATGACATAGGCTACATTTTATGTACGCCAGTGAAGCCGTGGGAAAAACTATTTTTTGATAAAGAGGCAAAGTGAAAAAAAGAAAGATAAAGCTTGTTGGCATTCGGTAAATCAATCAGTCACTCAAATATTTCACAAAACTTGTTCCAGGAAATACGTGTTTTTTTTTTTAATAAACAACAGTATGGCCAGCCCTTAATAAAACAGAATCAAGAGTATCAAAAAATAATCTGTTTGCAAAAGTTGTACGTTTAAATTCATGGCAAAAACAAACACAAAAGAATATTATTTTAACGAAATTTCGATTCCCGCAAAACGTCTTTACAAAGTTCTGAAAATATAAATATTGAAAACACGTTACCACGAAAAACGCATTTAGCTCAACAGAAAAAACTTCTTCCTTTAGGAAAAATGGAATTTTAAATTATACCTACAAAACAAACCAACAACAAACAATGAAGGTGATCAAATATGTAAGGAGAGGAACATTCATAAAATTTTATAACTCTTAGGGTTCCGTACTTCAAAGGGAAAAAACGGAACACTTTTTTGTCCGTCTGTCTTTCTGTCAAGATCGTTTACCTCGAGGCACTCGCCTTGCGCTTTGCCTCGGGGAGCGTGTATCTAGTTGGAATTATAACCACATACTGAGATCTGGGGTCCTTTAAAGCTGAGAAAAAATCAAACTTGTAAGATAACGAAAAAAAAAGATACGGAAAGAAAAGAAAGAAAGAAAGAAAGAAAAACTTTTATTCGTACCTCACACATACAGCAGAATTCGATAATAAAATAAAAATAAAAAAACTTTAAAATCTGTGGTAAAGGCCAAAAGGGCCGTTTATGTCGCAAAAATCTTGCATTTCAATATTCGATAGGGTTTCCCCGTTGAACTAGAATCCTGAAATTTGGCAAAAAGCAAGGTCTTATGGCACAGATATAGGAATATATCTGAAAAAAGTAAATTTGTTATTACACCACAAAAAGAAAAAGATATTATTTTGCGATTCGAAAAAATTTTTCGAGTCTCTATTCGGGAATTGAACTACATATTTACAGAATTAAGTTTGTACGAAACCCTCAGTGCGCGAGTCCGACTCTCACTTGCCCAGTTTTTATTTCAAGAAACTTTTATTGTTTTAGGGTTCTGGGAATTGTACGTTAAAATCAGTTACAGATTTTAACGTAGAATTTCAGACCGATTTTTCGTCCATAGCAATATCTCTCAAATCCATTTGGTATAAAAACTTGTTATTTCTTCTGTCTCGCAATAGAAGACCTAACTTTTAAATGTTATTGAAAAATATATTCGTTCATGAAAACGGCAGCTTTTTTCAGTAAAAGGTTTTTTCATTTTTTCTAAATCGACTTTTTTTTTCGATGGGAAAAATCATCTTATGACAACCCCCGCTCTTGGGCGGAGCGGGAGATAGTGTCAGACTCTTACTGACTAAAAGAACTTCTTCTTTGATTTTTTTCTTTATACAACACTAGTTTTATGTATATGCGAAACCCAAAACACGTGTCTAATATTTTAATGTAAAGAATCTATGTACAAAATTTCATAACTATATCATGAAAATCACAAAGTCATCCACACGACTGTTTTACACTTATACCCATCTGTTTGCTGGCACCTAATGCCCACTATGACCTGCCGAGACCTGTGTTGTACTTAGTGTCGGTGATGTTCAACTTCTGACCTTTTTGAATATTTTTAGGAAAAAATATAACATGGTGTAATTTATTAGGGCCATGTTTGGGGTTTCCTTGCGTGATCGAATTAAAAATGAAGATATCCGCAGGATAACTAAAGTTGCCGACATAGCAGGAAGAATTGCCGAACTTAAGTGGTAATGGGCAGGGCACATTGCTCGCAGAACAGATGGCCGTTGGGGCCGAAAGGTTCTGGAGTGGCGACTGCTTTCCGGAAGACACAGCGTTGGAATGCCTCCAACGCTGTGAACGCATGACCTGGTGAAGGTTGCGGGAAACCGATGGATGCAAGACGCACAGGAACGTTCGTTGTAGCGACGCTTGGGGGAGGTCTATGTCCAACAGTGAACGTAAAAATTACTGGAATCGATTCAGTTACTGATTCTGAAAAACTATATTCAGATTTGGCATATAGGTACTAAAATAACTTGGAATATGAATCTACTCATATGGAACACATAGGCACTCTACATTATTTAATAAGCGAATAAAATTTCTGCCGCTGGCAGTTGCTTTTTCATGATTTCACCATAATTTTCCATAATTCAATTCCGCTAAATTGTGTTTTCCGAAACTTTCCAAACTTTATAAGCGAGATTAAAATTGGTTTTATCTTGAATTGACAGTACCAGGAAAATCTTGACCGGTCTAAAAATATTGAAATCAATATAATACAATGAACCATAATCCAAACATGTTATTATGTATGTTGTTTATATTAGAAGAAAAAGGCGGCCATCAAAGAGGAATGGCGGCGTGTTGTGAAGCTTGCCACCAACACCTGAAGTGATGACCACGACCACTCTGCCAAGAGTGATACCGACAGAGAAGAAGAAGGACATTGCTAGTCCGAGTGTGGTAAAAATGTTTGCAACATTGCTTATTTTATAATTCTCAGTCACTTTACGCGATTCCTAGCACAAAGAATTGCCAAACTTAAGTGGCAATGGGCAGGGCACATTGCTCGCAGAACAGATGGCCGTTGGGGCCGAAAGGTTTTGGAGTGGTGACCGCGTACCGGAAGACGCAGCGTTGGAAGGCCTCCTACAAGGTGGACCGATGACCTGGTGAAGGTAGCGGGAAACCGTTGGATGCGGGACGCACAGGAACGTTCGATGTGGCGACCCTTGGGGGAAGCCTATGTCCAACAGTGGACGTGTATCGGCTGAAATGATGATGATGATGATGTTACGCGTTTGAAAAACATGTCATAAAACCTATGTTACGATTGTTTTTCTTTTGCTTTGCGGTCTTGTTTCTGGGTTAACACAACTATCCTTGTCTACTCTTTCTATCTTGTTTGATCGGTCACTCAGGAAGTCTTTTTTTCATGGTGGGGAAAATCATTCCATGACAACCCCCGCTCTTAGGCGGAGCGGGAAATAGTGTCAGACTCTTACTGACTAAAAACCCACCCCGTTCCTTCTAGCCTTCATACCGGGGCTCGAGTTCCCCTTCTTCCTTCATAAAAATTGGTGGTTAAATATTCTTGAAAGTGAACATCGCATATGTAAATCAATCAATATTTCGCGAAGACAATGGATTTAAAAGTCAGCGGGGCTCTGTCCGGGCGCAGCTGGCCGCAAACAAATGAATCTGTGTCGTACTGTCGCCTAGACGAGTACGAGAGTTGTGACCATTTAATTTCGGCCAGATGGTTCAAGGGACTATAAGCCTTAACGGTCACTTATAGTAGAGGATACCATTAAGAAGAAAGAAAGAAATAAAGAAGAAAGAAAACATGTTTATTCAGCCCGAATAGACGCACAATTCGTTACAAAAATAAGAACGACCTTCACCGGTCTGAAACCGGTCGGTGGATGAAACGTATTTTATGACAAATCTAGTATATTAAGTAATATAACGCGGGTGGGTTGCCTAAGAAATTCCGGGCCAAACTATTATAAATGCTATTAAGCTCATCGTACTTCTGATTCTGATGATATATGATCCTGATTTAGTCAAGTCCAATCTTCACAGCCTTGAGCACAGGCGTAGGGTAGCCAGCCTTTCGGTGTTTTACAGATTGCAATTTGGAGAGTGTGCGCAGGAATTGCATGACTTGATTCCGCCATCTCAATTCTACCATCGGACAAGCCGACGCACGGCAAGTATCCACCCTTACGTTGTTGAAACACCTACGGTCCGGACTAAACGTTTCGCCTCGTCATTTATACCGCGTACATCAAAGGACTGGAACAGTTTGCCTGCTGCGGTCTTCCCGTCTGATTATAATTTGGGTGTCTTCAAGGCTAGAGTGAATAGGCTCTTAATAAACTAGTGCGCCTCACCATCAACGATTGCATCACTGCTTACCATCAGGCGGGATCGCAGTCAAGTACTAGTTTATAACAGATAAAAAAAAAAAATATATATGTGAAATATATATTATTATTGTTATTTTTAAAATAGTGGTAACTTCTCAGGACTATGTTACTAACATCATAAGCAATAACTTTTGTCATATGACTTTTAAAAAACTGACATATTTTGGTTCAACAGATTTTCATACAAAAATAAAATATTTAAATTGAACGTTCTAAATATTACGAAGTCTATGCGAAGCAAGTGATAGTACAATAGCAGAGGGGAGTAGGGATCGGGTGGCGGGGTGTTTGATGCATTTGCAATGCGTCATACAGATTTAGGTAGGTATAGCAAAGTACAGAGTTAAAATGAATTAGATAGAACAACGAAATCTTGAAGGTTTGTTTCAAAGACATTAAATACATACTATCAATAGACAGGACATAGCGAACAAAAGTCCAAAACCGATACTTGTTACTTGTGAGTAACATGTGGCTCAGTCTAGTATGACACCCATAAACGTCAAGTCGTGTTTGTGTCTGCTTAAGGCACTAAAAGAAAATCATTTTCTGAGAAAACGTGCCGAGTTGCGCATCACGCTATTGCAAATTTTGTTATGGTAAAATTATTGGACTTAACTTCGGTTTATTTTCGTAAATATTCTTGGTATTTACGCAGTAATTAATTAAAATTCAACAATTTCCATGAATTGTTCTAGAAAATTTGCTGATTTTATGATAGCGCCATCTATTGCTGAAAAGTTTAACCTTAGCTAGCACACACCAGTGGCGTAGCGTGGGTTTTCGCCGCCTGGGGTCGACCAGAAATACGCCGCCCTTTGTTGTTTATTATGTTTAAGAACACCAGTATTAAGAACGACTGCAGGTATCCCGTCGGGGCCACTAGTTTTATTCTTACGTACGTCTTTCTGATGGATACGAATATCCGACATACTCGTCACGTACCCATCAGGAGAAACAGGGGGCGGTGCGTCACCTGAATTCAGAAGAAGAATTGAAGAATTGCGAAAATTCCGCAATAAGAGAGGCAATTAAGTTTGCTTTCTCCTCAGCGGTGTGAACCAGGGACCCATCGGGTTTCAGCAGTGGCGGAGGTGAGGGACGGCAGAAGTTCGATTCACTCGAGTTTGCCAGGGACCAAAACACTTTACTACCAGCGGGGTTTGTTGACTGAGACCTCCACAACACCTTAAGAGTCACGTCACTTGCCTTGCGCATACGAGCGTTGGCCCAAGATCGGTGTGTGCGTGTTTAATCGTGTCAGCGTGAACACACTCAGTGCCAAGTCATGGTTGAGCTTGGTCCGACATTGTTAGGTCAGAGAATGAACTTGGATTAATAAAAAGCAATACACCTGCTGCAGCACGCAGGGTAGACTTAACATCGACATCAAAATTTGCTTGGCACGTACGTAACATTGCGCTCGCAATTTCGAATATCTAAGTATTTTTTTTCCAAATAAATAAATTGGCGCGTTCTGCCGCCTCCTTTCGTATGCCGCCTAGGGCCATGGCCCCCACCGCCCTCCCCTCCCCAAGCTGCGCCACTGGCACACACTGAAGCTTCTACCACGTGCTCTTAACGTGATCTATTTTACGACCTAAACCGAACTTTTAGATCGTTTTTCGTTCGTACTACTGACATTTTAACATATCATGGTAAAGCCCCTGACCACCTACCAAGCAATAGTTAAATTTATACAAATTTTTACAAATTTAATTCGCGTGATTGCTATTCAAAGCTAGATGGCGTCACTGAGAGATAGGATGACAGTTTTTCTAAGACATTTCTCCTGATAGCCGCTCTATTGTATCCCTTTAAATCTCTTTGGTTTGTTTCAACTTTTCTAACTTTTGTTATATGTTTTGTAAAAAAACATATAACAAAAGTTGTTGTTTATGATGTTAGTAATACAGGCCTGCAAGGTTGTTAGTGTTTCATAAATAACCCTGTATATTACCTAGTATATTTATGCGTAAGCATACATCACACACATCGATATCTCAATAGAGGCGTTCATCATCATCATCAGCCTTTTTAATGTTCCCACTGCTGGGACTCAGGCCTCCTCTATAGAAGAGGAAATGGCCCGTAATCCACCACGCGGGCCCAGTGCGGGTTGGTGAATGTCACATGTCTTCGAATACCAGATAGAGGCCATAGAGGCGTTACAAAGGAATAATCCTAACTAATATTATAAATGTGAAAGTGTGGATGTTTGGATGTTTGTTACTTAATCACGCAAAAACGGCTGAACGGATTTGGATGAAATTTGGCATGCATCTATATGCAAATGCAAAATATATTATGAAAGGTAGCTTATGTTACCTAAAGGATAGCCTTTGACATGGAAAAGAACATAGGTAGGCTACCTTTTATCCCGATTCCTTAAGTACCTAATGCCACACGGGCGAAGCCGCGGGAAAAAGCTAGTATACTCGTACAATAAAATTGGTCTTCAAATTTCTGATTTTACTTTTTGCAATCAATCGTGAAATGTCTAGATAAACTGACGTCTGTTTAATCTGTTGATTAGGCACTATATATAAATATAGCTGTTTAAAGATTTCTTGATAGATTTAATCATAAAAAGTGTTGATAAGAACAAACTGTACCTAAGTACATATCTAGGTTGTATAATATTTGCAGATTGATTTCATCAGTGATTAATTTAGGTATGAATGAATTATTTATTTGCCAGAATACAGGTACATGTTGGTCGTAACAATTTCGGATGGTTTCACTTTATTCAAATTGTAAGTCATGCAAATATTAGGTATGGTTGGGACAATTTAGCATACCTATATTGTAGAATAGCATTAGTATTTATTTAGGTAGCCACTGCAATTTATGTCTGATGAACTATTACAGATACTAAATAATAATTCTTCGTAACAGTTCGTACCTCTCAAAACTATAGCCCAATATATTTGCTTTTCATGTCTTCCAATATTTTCCCACCAACCAGTGTTGCGCTTGAAGGCACTTGCAACTGTCTAATATGCCTCTACGACTTGGCTTCGGTCCCTTGTAGGACTTCCAAAGAATCAGAAATTGAAAGTCTAGGTACTGTTAATAACCCCGCCCAGCTTCGCTATAGTTGAGCAATGGGTAGCTCGCTGTCCGGCCGTCCGGTAACTGTCCGGACCAAGCCCAAGTCGTCGACGGCGCGCACTGTTCCCGCGCGCCTCAAGGAGTTGTCAGCAACAGCAGGGACCCAGCCGGGTCGAAGCCTACTGGGGCCAGGGTTATCCGAAAGGGCGCTCGAGCCCCGGTATGAAGGCTAGAAGGAACGGGGTGGGTCTTTTAGTCAGTAAGAGTCTGACACTATCTCCCGCTTCGCCCAAGGGCGGGGGATTTTTTCCCACCATTTTTTAATTCGCTACTTTTCTCTACCTAACACTTCTGCATGAATCACTCAATCTATTGGTGAAAAGACGCTTGGGGGGTCTAAGTCCTACAGTGGCCGTCTTTTGGCTAAAAAAGGATGATGATGATGTTTGGTGAAAACAGTATAAAAATCAGTTCAGGAATTTTTGAATTTATCGCGAACAAATAGACAAATATAGAAAGAAAGAAATAAAAATATTTGCACGCATGTGAAAACAAAATTTTAGACAAAAAAAGAAAAATAAGCACTGATGCAATGTGTGTCTCGGCTGCGCCAAATGGGTCCAGTTCAGCAAAAATGCCTGGCAACTACATGGTAGTCAGTGGTAGTTGCCTGACGCTGGTTTTCAACTGAAACTTACTGAGAGTGAACGGCAGTTATTTATTTATTATTAGTTATTTACTTATTATGATTTTACTTCTTTTTTGTATTATAAGTAAGGTAAATATTTATAAATGTCAATATATCACACATTGACATTTATTCATATGGTAAATAATAAACAGATGCTGTCGGGACGCAGGTCCACATCCAATTTTTTTCTTTGGTAATTTATATGGCGGGACAGCGTTTGCCTTGTCAGTTATTCTAGTATATAAATAGTTTTTTCAAACTAATTTAATTTATGTTACACCTTCGTAAAAACAAAGTTAACAAGTTCGATTCACGACTTGTCTCGTTCAGCTACTGCTAAAATTTCGCGAAGATTACCGGTCTTTACTAAAGAAACATGTTCGAACACATGTTCCTCTCAACGGTTATCGGTTTTACGGGAAATTTGGCAGGCATATTACCACATAATACCGTTAAAATGGGTCCCAAAACGACAATGGGAATGTACTTTACCCGCCATGATTTTTAACAACGTTGGGTTAGTCCGGGCAGTTACTGAACTGAAATCACTGCCCGGTCAATCTTTTTACCCTGAGTGACGACCAGTTATTAACAGTCTTCAAAAGAAGAAGGGGGTTCTTAATTCGGTTGTATTTTTTCTTGTGTTTGTTTTCTCAGAATTCCGTCATTTATGAAGCGCTTTGGATTTTTTTTAGTTGAAAGGATGTTACATAGATAAATCCATATTTTAAGAAATTCATTTTTGATGATGGGGTCCACAAAGAATTGAACGAATTTAACATAGCAATTGAATGAAATTAATTATTATAATTTAATAATGATACTTAATGATAGAAGTCGGTTGTATTAATCATTTGACATGGCATAGGTGAATTATGTTGTTTTTTATTACAACGTAATACCAACTGAGAGTCAGAAAAACTATAGTCATCAATATTAATGCTAGAAACATCACACGAAACCCCCCCACAAAAAGTAACGTGATTTAGGGATACCCAAGAATATGGTATGGGTATCTATGATTTCTTTACTACTCTCCCCTGAAAATAAAAAATGTTTGTTTTTATTGTTTCATCAAGTCAAGTCAAGAGTGAACAGGTTACTTCTAGCCCACGTGGTCCAACGTCGACCACATCATCACTTACCATCAGGTGAGATAGCGGTCAAACGCGAGCCTATCCGTAATAAAAAAAAAGAAAATACAGATTCTCAGTGTTAGGTTTTACGGCGCGCACTGTTCCCGCGCGCCTCAAGGAGTTGTCAGCAACAGCAGGGACCCAGCCGGGTCGAAGCCTACTGGGGCCAGGGTTATCCGAAAGGGCGCTCGAGCCCCGGTATGAAGGCTAGAAGGAACGGGGTGGGTCTTTTAGTCAGTAAGAGTCTGACACTATCTCCCGCTCCGCCCAAGAGCGGGGCATGTCATTGGATGATTTTTTCCCACCATAAAAAAAAAGTGTTAGGTTTTGATACGTAATCAAATTATAATAAACCAGCCATGTGCCCCAGTTGGTAACGTGCCCCAGTTGCCAAACTAAGACACACATTTTAAATTACATAATTATAATATACAACGCGAGTTAAACCTGCGTTGTATATATTACAAAATTCAAAATCAGCCCCACTCAGCTCAACCATTTTGAAGGGAACTGAATGACCCAATAAATAAAACCTGCCACCAACAGCGAGACATTTGAGTGAGCTGACAAACTCTCAACTGCCATGCTCGTAATGTCAAAAAAAAAGTTGTAACCTAATAAAAATTCTCCATGGTACTTCACGTTTACAAATTGGAAGAAAAAGTGATTCTACATTAAACAATGCTATGGTTTCCAAAAACAAAAGTAATAAATGATCACCACTTCAACTATGTTTTCAAATTACAAAAATAATAATAATAGTTTCCAAACTAATCAATACACCGTAGTGGTAGTGGAGCATTTTTATCTTGAATATAATCCTCCAACTTATTAATTAAATTTATAAATCAGATAGCCGCAAATAAGCACCAAAATTTTGAGTATGTGTCTTAGTTTTGCAAGTGGGGGGCACATTACCGACTGGGGCATGCATGCCTGGTCACAATCTGTTTTTTGTAACCAAGAATGTTATTTAGCTTACTTCGTATTTGATTATTCATTGCAATCGACTAATTGTGCTGGCAACGCCGAAACGTATTTGTTATTATCTGTGGTAAAGCTATCGTATTGTCGCATAATGGCGGGCGACAGCTTTCTTGTTCAATTCCTGACCGTTGAGGTAGGACGCATAATTTGTTTCTTGCAATAGGTATTGTAGCGACAACAAATTCATAACCGAGATATCAAGGCGCGCACTGTTCCCGCGAATTGTCAGCAACAGCAGGGGCCCAGCTGGGTCGAAGCCTACTGGGGCCAGGGTTAGCTCCGAAAGGTAGCTCAGACCCGGTATGAAAAGCAAAAAGGAACGAGGTGGGTTTTTTAGTCAGTAAAAGTCTGATACTAACTCCCGCTCCACCCAAGGGCGGGGGATGTCATTTGGATGATTTTTACCCACAAAAAAACCGAGATATCTATAGGGAGATATAATAAATCTGTAGATAAATTTTGTGAGCGCATCACGTAAAATGTACGAAAGCTATGTAGATAACTTTTATACATAAAAATTGCGTGTAACTAGACTAGACTTACCTAGACTTTGTTTCAACGAAATCGGTTGACTAAAGTCTAAGGATGGGTTTCTGAACTGAGTATTTTGGGCGTATAGTCCCTTGAACCATCTGACCGAAATTATGTGAACGCAACTCTCGCACTCGCCTAGGCGGCAGTACGCAAATCTGTGCATTTATTTGCGGCCAGCAGTGCCCCGGAAAGCGCTTTAAATCCATTTTCTCTGCGAGATATTGATTGATTTACATATGCAATGTTCACTTTGAAGAATATTTAACCACCAATTTTTATGTGTAAAAATGTTTCTAAAGGTCCAAGCCGATTCGAAGGAGTAGAGAAAAGTAGCGAAAAGTTGCGAAATTGCTAAATATTTTTTTTTGACAAAAGTATTAATTGCACGAAAAAATCAAATGTTGATATTATTGTTCATGAATCTATAATAAACATATATTTTTTTCAAACCAATTGACCTAGCCGTTACGGAGGAGTAGGCCTCAGAAAATCACTGTTTTATGGCACTTTTCGGGCGCTTGGCCCTTAGAACGTCTAAAACCATACAAGCCAAATTATTATTAAAGTATTCGAAAGGTTAAAAACTATAACAATAATATTACTCCCCCATCGCCGTATCTCCACGTTGACGTCGTGGTGGGGCTTGCGCGCTCCAATAATCCCTGGCTCTGTGTCTGTAGCGTCTGCTTTGCCGTAACATGACTAGGGTGCGGGGCCAGACTAAGAGAGATACAATCCGCAGGGCAGTTATGTGACGAACTGTTGGGCATTAACGATCTCACGGACCCGATCTTCCGGGAGAATTCTTGTTCTTCATCTCCGGTTTGCCTTTATTTGCCGGTCGTAGTGAACATTGACGAGGAACAGAGCTCCCACCTCTCTCTTGCCTTAATTGGCTGGCTTGAGTGGAGATTCGCAAGAGCAAGCGTGCTCGGGATCTTGACCGTACTTCTGGGATTGTCCTGATAGGCGTGGTAAACCTCTCCACTCCTCAAGCACATCAGGATATGTTGCCCCTATAACATGGGACTTTATTAGGTCACGTAATAATTATTTTCTAGTGTTCTCAAAAACCTCTTTGCTCTACATTATTAAATATATTTAGATGTATTTTCGCAAACTAGGTACTTAAGTCCTCGAGTAGTTACAAAGAGCTTAAAATTTTAATTAATTTTGTTTCGTTTAAGTTCAGTTTGTTCTTTTAAATGTATATTTAGTTTATACATATGTTTTGGACCCACTTTTTATCCCTATTTTTCTTAATAATACTTTTTTTTTTATATGCACCCATGATTGAATTCGCCATCTGGCCGTCCGGTAACCGACCGGATTCGAGTCGTCGACGGTGCGTAGTGTTCTACACGCGCCTCAAAGAGATGTTAGCAAACCGTAGGGGCCCAGCAGGGTCGAAGCCTACTGGGGCCATGGAAAAGATAACCCTGGGGCCCTAGACCGAAGGCAAAGAAGGAACAGGAGTGGGTTATAGTCAGTAAAAGTCTGACACGCCCTCCCGTTCCCCCCAAGAGCGAAAATCTCATTAGATGATTTCCATACGTATAGAAGTCAGTGGATGATTTCCGACCTAAAAAAAATGTTTTGTAAGGTTATCGGCACGGATCTTGAGCGCTGGCTTTAAGTTGCGCAGAAGTCAAATATTCCGTCTCTTTAGTGGTGTGACGTGAGACGCGGGTGCGGGGAATGTCAGTGATTGGCTCGCCGCGTTATCGTGTCATAGACGTCACTCGTGATTCGTTCCCTGCACTTGCTGTTATCTAACAACGACGACGACTGGCTCGCCAATGTATGGAATGCGCAAAGCGATCCCCACTCTGACGCCGAGCGCTCAATATCCACCACGTACAGGTGGCGCATCTTCGTACGCTTGGATGTTATAAAGGAAAATGCCACTAACATATAAATATAACCGCCATTAACGCAGAAGATATACGAGCGGTAAATTATTCATTTGTTTGTTTATTTATCCCATACGTTACGTTTATAGGCTTTTAAACAGCGAGTAACAACACTGTTATAATGATTTATTTGATTACGTTTGTAATGTTCTATTTTTTACACGTAAATGTTACTTATTTCATCAAAGTTAAAGTATTTAGTCGTCAATATCAATTAACTGATGAACCTCCTAAGGAAACCTATTAAAATCTAAAGTTTACCCCTTAAGCAGTTTTTTTTTAGGTGGTTAAAAATCATCCAAATGACATCCCCCGCCCTTGGGCGGAGCGGGAGATACTGTCAGACTCTTACTGACTAAAAAACCCACCCCGTTCCTTCTTGCCTTTCATACCGGGGCTGAGCTACATTTCGGAGCTAACCCTGGCCCCAGTAGGCTTCGACCCGGCTGGGCCCCTGCTGTTGCTGACAACTCCATGAGGCGCGCGGGAACAGTGCGCGCTGACGACGACTTGGGCTCGGTCCGGACAGTTACCGGACGGTCGGACAGCGAGCTAAGCAGTTAAAGTGTAAATTTTAATACTCCATGAATTTCGTATTCTCTACTTATGTCATGGTATCAAAATCTATTCTTAACTGATGAGTCTCCCATGGGTTGTGCGAAGGTGAACCCCGGAGCCCTGGAACGAAGGCAAAGAAGGAACAGGAGTGGGTTTTAGTCAGTAAAAGTCTGACACGCCCTTCCACTCCGTCCAAGAGCAGGATATGTCATTAGATGATTTTTCACCTAGAAAAAATAAAATATTTGCCGAATGTACATGTGTACTTCTTTATTTGCTGTATTTGTAGCTGTCAGTACAATTACCGGCACGGATCTTGAGCGCTAGTTTCAAGTTCAATTCGGTCTCTTTAGTAAGTTCTTTAGTGGTGCGAAGTGAGACGCGGGGGCGGGGAGTGTCAGTGATTGGCTCGCCGCGCCATTGTGTCATAGACGTCACTCCTGATTCGTTCCCTGCGTTGCTGCATGTATCTAACAACGAAGACGATTGGCTCGCCAATGTATGGAATGCGCAAAGCGATCCCCACTCTGACGCCGAGCGCTCAAGATCCGTTCCGGTAATTGTACAAGATTTGTTAGAAAGAAAACTGTAACATATCGAAAAAAAAAATGCACCCAAGCGAAGCCGAGTCGAGCTGCTAGTGTATTATAACAAATACACATAAAAATATATTAAAAACAAACATAATTATAATATAATTATGTTGTAATTGTTTGTTTAACATAATTACATATATTATATGTATACAAGCCAATACTAACGTATCAATATTCTCATAAATACCCACTTTCTCATTAAACTTCAAAGCAGATTTTAATTATTTTTAACCCCTTACAATAACAGAAACGAGACGTACATTTTTTAAATTGAAATCGTATTTTTTTTTCCTTTGAAAATAAATACGAGTCTATTAAGCTCATAAAGTCTATATATATATTTTTTTAATTAATATAAACTAGTGCTTGACTGCGGTCCCACCTGATGGTAAGCAGTGATGCAATCGTTGATGGTGAGGCGCACTAGGTTATTAAGAGCCTTTCACTCTTGCCTTGAAGACACCAAAATTATAATCGGACGGTAAGACCGCAGCAGGCAAATTGTTCCAGTCCCTCCATATTTTAAAGAACGAATAGGTACAGACTAGTGACTGTAGAAATTTTATTTTGATTGAAAGTGGAATTGTCTATTTAAGCCGCAATATTGTTAGTGTATCTATAAAATAATAATATATTTAAAAAACATAAATAACTTTTTTTTTTTTTTTTTCGTTTCAAGTATTTATTATTTGTTTATTGTGCAAACCTACCACAGTGTTGTCTTTTTTAACCCAAAGGTTGACTGGGAGAGAATGCCTTGTTGCATTAAGTCCGCCTATGTACCACTACTGTACATGAAGTTTAAATAAATAAATAAATAAACATGATATTCTGCCACTATTCACTAGAATGTTTCGCAACGTTTTTAATAATGCTTTCTTATCTAAGCTAGATTTTTCAAACAATTTTATAGAGCTATTTCAACCATATTATATAGACTCCCCAAAAAGAAAAAAAATGCAATCTTTTTTCACCTGCAAACCAAAGGTTCCCAATCGACCGCCAGATCAAGCGCCGCAAGTGGAGATGGATTGGCCACACGCTCCGAAGGAATTCCGATCACATACCCAAGCAAGCGTTGGACTGGAATCCGCAAGGAAAAAGAAAGCGTGGCCGTCCGCGTCAGACCTGGCGTCGCACCGTGTTGGCGGAAGCAGCGAGCATCGGGATGACGTGGAGCGAAGTGAAGCGTGAAGCTCAGGACCGTTCGCGATGGAGGATTACTGTGGACGCCCTCTGCCCCATCTAGGGGACATAGGACATTAAGTGAAGTAAGTGTGAACCAAAGGTTAACAACATACACACTTTATCGACACTAATATTATACATCTCTGAAAGTACTGGTCCGATTGCTATTTTTTTTTTTTTTTTTGCCAATTGAAAGCTTCTTTATTCCTGAGTGACTTAGGCTATAATTATGAACGGGAGCAAAGCTGCGGGCAAAACTAGTATCTAAAAGAGTTCATATCACAAAATAGTTACCAGCGGACAGAATATTTGAGCTTATTTTTACCTCATTTAGAGTTCAAGGTTACGCCTAATTCAATTTGTAAGCCAGGTTTAATGTTCTAATTTCGATTGGACAGCACCAAATCGCCAATATTCATACCTAAACCTATTTTTATCGTCAAGTCCTTGAATCGTATGGACGTCAAATACAGAAATGATCAAAGCAAACTTTGGCGTACGTGCCGACATTAGGAGTGGGTACTGACGGATATCGAGGATACCGGTGTTCACAAATATTATTGTAATCGTATTGTGTAATATTAGCAAGCAATAGATCTGAGCATACAAAACGGTATATAAGAGACCTAGGAAATTCGAATCGTAGCTAAATCTAAGCGGTAATGAATAGCCAAATCAAAGTTTAGGTCTTAACCAACGTTTTTTTTTCAATGGATAAAAATCATTCAAATGACATCCCTCGCCCTTGGGCGGAGGATAACATGATAATGATGCACACGGGCCACAAAAAAAGCTAGAAGCGGCCACCAAAAAAGCTGAAGCGCGCGACAGTTTGTGGACTAAAATCCAACTGCGTCCTCCAGCTACCCTTTACATTTTTCAGGATCACGGTAACCCTTCCAAAAGCCACCATGCTTTTAACTGTATTAAACAAAGCACGCAAGCTTGACAACAAGAAAATTGGTTGAAATAGACGAAGCCAGGGTCAGAAGCAAATCATTTTATAATTCGTATTACCAGAAGAAAATCAAATTACATTCAGGGACGCTTCCGTGGAACAGATGGATTTTATTGGTTCAACGATAAAATTGGCATGTTTCAGACACTTGGGGCTCTAACACATTCAAATTCAATTGTACGTCTATTTATCTACAAGCAACCAACCAGCCGGAAAATTCGGAAGACAGGCTTTTCCGTAAATTGGACCTTTATGTAAATATTATTCTAGTAAATATTGCTTTTTTATAAAAGATTCTTTCTTCAATGGCCTAACTTGGTTAATTCCAGTCAATGATTGTTGGATTAATAGTATGATTTATGGGTTATTATATCTCAGAACCACTACCTCAGGGTCCCCGGACCTTTGGAAGGCGTACGAGGAGTCGAAACCAACTCGCAGACGTCCTTTTGACGCTTTTAATGGAACGTGGTATCAACCGGCGATTATCGTTGTACGCGCTATGCTAGTGATAGTTATTTTATTAATATGATTCAATAATTTATCAATAATTTTATCAATGTCTCACCAATTTAAATCTATAATATATTACAAAAGTATTTAATTTTATTATGTTATAACAATTTTATTTCATTTAATAATGTTACTAAGGGTTAATTAATGCCTAAAATAAACGACGAATCAATAAATTAGAGATTTTCTTTTATTCATGTATAAAACACATACATACCTAGGTATGTATTATTTTTATTCGTATTATTTATAATTATAAAATAGTACATATTTTTACACTGGATCCTACACTCTATTTTGATCTCTCTGTATCATTCAATAGTTTGCTGGTAAAAAACTCAGAGTTGAGTTAAGCTTGCTTATGTATATGAATGCGGTTTTCCCATATAATATAAGTGGAAAACTATAAATCGTTATCGTGTACAATAAAGAATTAAAGATAAAGCATTGCACAGATTAAAAGTTATTAGATATTATTTGTAAGTAAATATTTTTTTCTTCGTCAATAATAATATTTATCATCATTTATTTATTACCGAGGTGGTAATGTTGAACTATAGGTAGAACTACTTGAGAACACTAATAAGGTTGAAAATAAAACCACTATTGTTTCATGTTCTAAGTAGGACCTTTAATTCGTGTTACATCTGATACCTTCATACAAACGCCGGTAACGAAACCATATCGACTTATAAATCGACGTTAACGCCTTCTATCGAGCAAGTCGGTACTAAAATAAAAAAAAAAACAATGTTTCATCGTCAACACCATCATTTCAGCCGAAATACATCAACTACTGGACGGACATATAAGTCTCTCAATAAATAGAGCACTATTGCCTAGAATTACCTATGGATCAAGTAACAAATATTAAATTTAGTTAAAGACTAATCCTTCTGTATTATAAACTAAATCTATATGGTAGATAATCCATATTTACCTTTACAAACAAATATCAAAGTAATTACAAGTAAAGCTGAAATTTTCAAACTCTACAATGTAAACAAGTTTACTGAAGTACAATCTTTACAAACCCTTATTAATACACTGGCATCTTCAAAACTTTGTGATAATAAAACTTTTCATTAAGTACATTACTTTGTACTCCTTTATTTCCATGAAAGAAAGAAAAAACAAACTTTATTTAGATTGCCGTAAAAATATCTGTAAAAAAAATCATACCTGGCTCATAATCATAAATATTATAATCAATAAGCGCAAAGTACTTAAATATGTCGAGAATAGATACACTTGAAGGCCAACCTAATTCTAAAATAATTAAAATAGTATCACATGTTGTAACTGACGAAGAAGGTGCAAAATTCAATCCAAGATTGCGAATTTGTAATTAAAGTACTACTCGTTCAAAAAAATTGCCACTATCATAAAAAATCATATCAATACAAATCCGTTAAGCCCTGACGAAGCAAGCGTCAATGATTATAATTGATAGAAAATTAACTACAGAAGACTCTAAAATTATGCAAAAAAATTGAAGTCTAGAGGTTTTCCATCTTACTATAAAGTACAGTTAGTAAAAAAACTTTGTAACCCAGATGAAGATATAACAACAACTGAAAAAGATGCATTTATTTCATTACACAGTTTGCTCTTACATACATTTAGACGTATTGTCGAATCTTATGAAAAAAAAAATCACGGCTTATTGTGAAGAACAAAAAAAAGAAACAGTTTATTGCATTTTAGAAGGTTCGTGGGGATTCGATGCAAGTACAGGTCAATCATTTTATAAACAAACATTTACAGATGGTATTGATGATGACCATAGCTTATTTGCGACTACCTATATCCCATTAATTTAAAAACACAGCACGGTTTGGTTTTGTGGTCCAATCCGAATCCCCAATCTTTCAGATACTGTCGACCATTAAAAATTCAATTTCGACCAAAAAATAATGATTTGATCCTTAAGGAAAAAGAAAGGGTAGAAGAAGAAATAAAAAACTTAACACCACTATATGCAGAAACTAGTTAAGGGCAAAGTTTCCCTCGATATTTCGAAGGCTTTCGATAGGGTTTGGCACGAAGGCCTTATAAGTAAGCTTCCTTCTTTCGGTTTACCCGCTGGATTGTGTGCTTGGATCGCAGACTTCCTGAGTAACCGGTCCATCCGAGTGGTTATCGATGGCTGCTCGTCTGATCAAATGGCTATTAATGCCAGGGTCCCTCAGGGGTCAGTACTCTCGGCAACATTATTCTTGCTGCACATAAACGATCTGCTTAAGCCCGGTACCTTTGGGTATGCAGACGACAGTACTGTTGCTGAGAGTTACATATCCAGCGCGCGAGCTAGAGGGTCACAGATCCAGTCTCTTCGAGAGGCTATGGTTGAGCGCTTGAACTTGTCCTTGGAGGCAGTCTCCGAATGGGGCGATGCCAATTTGGTCAGGTTCAACGCTGCAAAAACCCAGGCGTGTCTATTTTCCGTTAAAAGGAGCCAATTCAGCCCCGCTCCAACTTTCCGGGGTGTAACCGTGCCGATAACCGACCATCTTGACCTTCTTGGTGTTACGCTGACATCAACACTCAACTTTGGGCCATACATCGAAGCAAAGGCTCAACTGGCTGCAAAAAAGCTGGAAGTTCTCGCAAAGGTCAAACAGTACTTCACGCCGGAACAGCTGCTCAAACTTTATCAAGCGCAAGTTCGATCGTGTATGGAGTATTGCTCTCATCTTTGGGACGGATCTGCCCGATACCAGCTTGATGCACTTGAGGCAATTGAGAGGCGAGCCAGAAGGATAATTGGCGATGATACACTCGTCGAGTCGTGGCTTCAAAGTCTTGAGCATCGACGCAAAGTTGCTAGCCTGTCGGTTTTCTACCGGTTGCATTTCGGGGAGTGTGCGTCGGAATTGCATAACCTAATTCCGCCTAGCCCGTTTCATCATCGGACTACCAAACGTACGGCTATGCGCTACCGGTATATGGTGGATATCCCACCAACACGCACAAAACGTTTTGGGAACACATTCATTGTGCGTGCGGCTAGGGAGTGGAATTCCTTGCCGGAGTCTATGTTTCCTGATAGCTACAACCCGGGAATCTTTAAGTCGAGAGTGAATAGGTTTCTTTTAGGTAAGCGCGTTCCATCGTCAACCGCATCGTCGCTTTCCATCAGGTGAGATAGCGGTCAAGCGCGAACCTATCAAAAATAAAATAAAAAAAAAGCATAATTGCAGATGCCAAGGTATATCTGACCATCATTGATGGTAATGGTAAGGTTTATAATGTGATAACTGGGACCACTTTACAATTGCGTTGCACTTGTTGTGGGGCAACTGACTCTGAATTTAATAAATTAGATGTAGTTTGAACGAGATCAATTAATCCAAATGCTTTACTTCGCGGATTGAGTCCATTGCACTGCTGGATAAGATTTTTACAGTTTTTGCTTCATCTGGATTACAAAAATGACTCTGCAGTAACAAAGTGGAGAGTGACAAAAAACTCAGAAGCAGTGCGCATTGTAGAAGAAAAAAAAAACTGATACAAACAGAAATAAGATCAAAAATGTCACTATTAGTTGATATTGTTCGTCCGAACTCAGGGACTACGAATGACGGAAATACTGCTCGGGCGGCATTTTCAGACAAAAATCGTAAAACTTTTGCAGACATTTTGGGCATTGACGAATGGCTTGTGGACGATCTACATACGATTTTACTGTGTTGCTCTCTCAAGTGTTTTATCAAATTGATGTCGACAAATTTCGTGAATTTTGTAATACTGTATCTGTAAAATATGTAGAAAAATACAACTGGTGCTACATGTCTGTTACCATGCACAAAATACTCGTACATGGATGGCAAATAATTTAAACGAGTCCTTTACCAATAGGAGTGAAAAGAAATCAATCTATTCTAAAAAAAATAATTGAAACGAGTCCTTTACCAATAGGAATGCTGTCCGAACTAGATTCACCTGCCTGTGAATCTAGGAACAAATTTTGGTGGTATGATAGAGATCACCATACAAGAAAAATGGACCGTAAAACTACAATTCGTGACCTATTTCGCCGTGCTCTCGAATCTTCAGATCCCTTTATTTCTGATATATCATTAAAAAGCCGCGCAAATAAACTAAGTCGGTTACCTATTCCAGCAAAAGTTCTATCTTTATTAAAACCAGCAACAGAGCCAATGACCACACCCGACCCCGAAATTGAAGAACTATCGGATATAACTCTCTGCACAGAAGAACTACTTATACATTCTTATGAATAAGTCTTCTCTCCGACTGTTCGCTTGGGCCTTAAATACCCTAAGTTGTAGCTGTCCGGTGGACCGAGGACCTGGTGAGAGCCGCGGAAATGCGATGAAAGCGAGACGCACAGGACCGTTCGTTGTGGCGACGCTTGGGGAGGCTTATGACCAACAGTGGATGTCTTTCGGCTGGGGATGATGATAATGATGTAGCTATTAAGAAACATAGACATTGGCAGGGGATCCCACTCCTTAAGCCTCCTCTACACGCCTGCAGATGCATCCGCAGATGGATCACCACGAGCTGTCCACACGTCTGCAAGTCGATCAGTCTAGGGTCATTCTCGACAGACGCAACACGCACGTTTAAAAATGGATATTGAGACCGTTAGCTGCCGCAGTAATTTATCTATTTAGTACTTTTAACTACTACGTGAGTGTGCTCATATTATTATCCATTTCAACAAGAATTAAACCGCAAGAAGCACGCGTGCACTCTCAATCGCAACTCCGATTAAACTATTGCGTCGCCAGACGTGTGGACAGACGCCGGACGTCCGCGCCGAAACCCTTTGATCTGTGCCACAAAAGCCGACAACAATCGGAATCGAGGCGGACGCGCGTCTGCGTTAAATACCTACAACAGATGCACAAATTACCCCCTCTATAAGTCAACGGACGCATCCGCGGACGCATCTGCAGACGTGTAGAGGCTTTAGCTTTTTTTTTATTTATTTTTTCTTCTGGTTGTATCTGCAATCAGCATTAGCTATAAGCTGATGCTCTGTATGTAATGGCAGTTAAAAGTGAGCCCTCCAGTGAAGACATCTCCTCTTAATTGGCTATATTTACTTTTATAGCTATAACATCTTTACGCTTTAACCTCTTAGTGTAGCTTCTAGTTGTCAGGTTAGCAGCCAATTGGTTAGGATGACTTTACAACCTCCCCAAGTATGTCATTGAAGTTTGAAGGATTTCTTCCTTCACAGTGTTCATTTCGAGATAGTGATGTATTACTGCGTTTGTGATAAATCATGGGACATTGCTCAGGTTTCTCAGAATCATATTTTGTATTCGCTGTAGTATAACTATATTAGAGTCACTGGCGCTGCCCCAGACTTGTACACCATACATCCAGATAGGTTTCAAAACGCTTTTGTAGATTAGCAATTTGTTGTCGACAGATAATTTGCTATTACGGCCCAGCAACCAAGACAGGTGGTTATACCGTAGTTTAAGGTCTTGTCTTATTGTTTTGATGTGGTGAGAGGCTTTAGCTGTACGCAAAATTAATATAAAAGTATTCTCGATTTGCAAACGATGTAAAACTTAGACGTTGTATCATAAGTTCAGTCCTAATGCTCTATCCACATCGTTAGTCTATTTCAAAACGCCTAATTTAGGGTTTGTTAACAAAGACTGTTAATTGCTATGAGAGTATTGCTTTTTTGTATCCTTTCAAAGTGGGGCTTAACAACATTCCGACTCTCATTAAGGTCCCATTAGTGTTCTATTCCGTTCTGTTTCCGGTGTACTATAATGGCAAAGACAGAAGGTAAACTCCTACATCATCTGTCACTTGAGTTTTTATTTACTTATTTAGGATAGATGCAACGTCTTTTTGGAGGTATGCGGAACAGAGAGTAAAGTTCCACATATCTCCTTTAAAAAGGGAGGATCCTCCGACCAGACGGCTGTTATGTCTGGTAGGCAACTGCCCGATGATGCCGAGATGATTTCGGGCTGTTCTATATGCTCAAATCGCACGGAGAACTTTAATTGTACGTTGCAGGATTAGTTTTTATGTGACGCCATAGATGTCGTTTCATCTTCTTCTTCTTCTTCATACTTCTCTGTATTTAAATAAAGTTCGTTAAAATAAGTAACAAAGTTGAAAATATAGTATTCCACAACTGTCACGTTAAACTAAAACAATGTGGCCTTTTTGGCACATTTCCGAAAAACAGCGATATGTCGAAGGCGTCGAAGTATTCTTCTACTTCGACGCCTGAGTGTATTTTGTTTTTTTTTTATGTATTAAAGTAATAATTCAACATTACGTCGTCTGCAATACAGATTGATAAAGTATAAACAACAATATAATAAAACATATAACAATAACATATATCTAACAATAATAATGGGAGCTGTAATGGCCGAGTGGTTATGTCGCGGGTTCGAGCCCAGCCAGGCACCTTACTTAGTGTAATCTATTTCATCACCACTGCTCTCAAAACGGTGAAGGAAAACGTCATGAGGAAACCGTCATGTCCTAGAACCAAAAATTCGAACACATATGACATTCACCAACCCGCTATGGGCCCGCGTGGTGGATTACGGCCCATTCCCTCTCCTAAAGAGGAGGCCTGAGTCCCAACAGTGGGAAAATTAAAAAGGCTGATGTGATGATGATGTAACAATGATTATAATCATTGATATTTATCAAACCTTGTATGGTCCGCAAGTCGACCTTCTGTAACTATTTTTGAATCTGATAACATTATCGTATGACCCTGCATAGACTTTGTCGGGAACACCTTTGATACCCTAATTGCTTTACAGGATAATCTTCCTTCTCTTTGATCATACGGGTGGTTGGTGTTTTGCTTTCAAAATAAATTGTTTGCGTGATTTATGCGAATAATTGCTTTTAGAAATTCAGCTTGTGCTGTGTATGTGATGGGCAAGTCGTGGGCAAAAATAGGTTAGAACGACCATCGACTTACATTTTAGTGATAGAAAAGGACGTTCATGGAAACTATTTGTAAAGGTGGAACAGATACCTTTTAATTCATTAAGGCCCAAGTGCCCGAAAAAGTGCCATAAAACAGTGACTTTCTGAAGCCTACTCCTCGGTAACGGCTAGGTTTATAGGTATGACAAAAATATATGTTTATTATAGATTCCTGAACAACATTATCAACATTTGATTTTTTCGTGCTATTAACACTTTTGTCTAAAAAAAATATTTAGCAATTTCACAACTTTTTTCCTACTCCTTCGAAACGGTTTGGATCTTTAGACACATTTTTACACATAAAAATTGGTGGTTAAATAATCTTTAAAGTGAACATTGCATATGCAATAGAATCAATATTTCGCAAAGAAAATGGATTTAAAGGTCAGCCGCGCGCTTTCCTGGCGCTGCTGGCCGCAAATAATATTTGTAAAGGTGGAACAGATACCTTTTAATTCATTAAGGCCCAAGTGCCCGAAAAGTGCCATAAAACAGTGACTTTCTGAAGCCTACTCCTCGGTAACGGCTAGGTTTATAGGTTTGAAAAAAATATATGTTTATTATAGATTCATGAACAACGTTATCAACATTTGATTTTTTAGTGCTATTAATACTTTTGTCTAAAAAAAATATTTAGCAATTTCGCAACTTTTCGCAACTTTTTTCCTACTCCTTCGAAACGGTTTGGATCTTTAGACACATTTTTACACATAAAAATTGGTGGTTAAATATTCTTTAAAGTGAACATTGCATATGCAATAGAATCAATATTTCGCAAAGAAAATGGATTTAAAGGTCAGCCGCGCCCTTTCCGGACGCTGCTGGCCGCAAATAAATGCACAGATATGCGCACCTACTGCCGCGCCGCCTAGGCGGGTGCGAGAGTTGCATCCATTTAATTTCGGCCAGATGGTTCAAGGGACTATAAGCCTTTAACCCCAAGCGAACACCGGCGTTCGCTCTCTCATTGTCTTTCTATTGTCTCTAATTACGGTATTCGAAAGGTTATAAAGTCTCTCACGCGCTTCCGCCCCACCTTAGAGAAGGAGAAGTCATTGAATGATTTCCCACCTCAAAAAAAAACACCTTTACTAAATAACGCCGGGATTCCGAACCTGATTACCAGCCTCCGTAGGCGCGGGCTTGCGGACTGTGAGCAATGGGTAGCTCGCTGTTCGACCGTAACTGTCCGGACCAAGCCCAAGTCGTCGACGGCACGCACTGTTCCCGCGCGCCTCAAGGAGTTGTCAGCAACAGCAGGGGCCCAGCCGGGTCGAAGCCTACTGGGGCCAGGGTTATCCGAAAGGGAACTCGAACCCCGGTATGAGCTTTGAAGGAACGGGGTGGGTTTTTGAGTCAGTAAGAGTCTGATACTATCTCCCACTCCACCCAAGAGAGGGGGTTGTCATTGGATGATTTTCCCCACCAACAAAAAAAAAACGTCTGTCTAAAAAGTCTAACGACTTGGGTAATTATTAGGGTAAAATGAAATCTGATGTAGTCAACCCTGGTTCAATAATCAAGGTTGATTAAGAGATCTTGATCATTGTTCCCTAATAGAAGAACCTTATAAAATGTATCCCTATATAATATATCTTTTTAGACAGACTATAGCATTTTATCCCCCTATTTCACAGCATCGAGGGTATTTTACGAAGTAATAACTGGCAACACCAGTTGACCTTGCATATCCGAGGGTAGGCACAATTTGTTATGTGGCGTCATTCCTTTGAAAAGCTAATTGCTCCACACACATTCATTACATTACATACTGTATACGTTGCTCTTTGATCATGAGGCTTTTCATATAATTTTGTAAAGGAAAATACGTTGGGAAAGTATTCTTAACTCGACTTAGCGAAAATAAAACTCAAGAAACTTCTGTTATTCTGCTTTTAAAACTGTTATTTCAAATCTATCAACAGTTCAGGGTAAGTAACAAAATTTTTGTACAAATAGTGCATTCTAGTTTTGCTAGGGGTTTCGCCTTTTTTAGGTGGGACTTCATACAATGACATCTCCCGCCCTTGGACGAAGCGTGAGGGTGCGTCAGACTTTTACTGCCTAAAACCCACTCCTATGTTCCTTCATCATCATCATCATCATTTAAGTCGATAGATGTCCACCGTTGGACATAGGCCTCCCCCAAGTGTCGCCACAATGCATGATCCTGTGCGTCTCGCATCATCGGATTCCCGCAACTTTCACCATGTCATCGGTCCGGTTTGTAGGAGGCCTTCTAATTATGTTCCTTCGTTGTCTTGCATTCTAGATCCGGGTTTTACTTTCAGAAGCGAGCCTATGGTCCCAGTAGGCTTCGACCCTACTGGGCCCCTACGGTTTGCTGACATCTCCGCCGCACCGTTGACAACTTGGCCTCGGTCCAGATGGTTACCGGACGGCGAGCTACCCATTGCTCGCCGTCCGTCCGCAAGCCCGCGCCTACTGTTATCGGAACTTGATATCGGGATCCGGCGGCTGGGGCGCGAGGGCCGTTCCCTCGCGCGTGCAGCCGCCTCTTATGCTAGCATTGTAACGAGGCGTCCGCCTGCCTTACAAAATCATTTGCCCTGAACGGGAATTAAACCCACGACCTCCGGCATAGCAGTGGACCACTAACCACTAGACCAGCAGGCTAGTCATAAATTGTTAGGTTTATGAAATTTTTGCAGTAAATATGTCTATTTATCAAATTCCATGTTTTATTTTCACGATGTGCGTTGTCAGTAACCGGAACAATACACGACAATTAGGTTTAAATGTAGAACTAGCTTTTGCACGCGCGGCTTCGCTCCCGCTCTTCTCTACTCCCCCTACTATACCCTACTCTATCCTACTATACCCTACTCTACCCTACCCTATCCTAATCTACCCTACCCTATCCTACTCTACCCTACCCTATCCTAATCTA
Organism: Mythimna ferrago; assembly: GCA_910589285.2. NCBI lineage: Eukaryota > Metazoa > Arthropoda > Insecta > Lepidoptera > Noctuidae > Mythimna > Mythimna ferrago. The sequence goes on from OU342695.1 coordinate 17,925,594, forward strand.
CCCTACCCTATCCTACTCTACCCTACTATACCCTACTCTATCCTACTATACCCTACTCTACCCTACCCTATCCTAATCTACCCTACCCTATCCTACTCTACCCTACCCTATCCTAATCTACCCTACCCTATCCTACTCTACCCTACTATACCCTACTCTACCCTACCAAACTTCACATAAACCATGTACTAAATAGTCCGAACAAAGTCTAAACATTTGGTTTGGATAGGTGAGCCCGTTCTTGAGTTATAAAATTACAACGAAAAGTGGCATTGATTTTTATATATAGATAAGTGTTGATAAAGTGAGGTAGGTTTACCGTCCTGGTAAGATTTTTAAATATTCGTTATGATGGTCAGTGATTCAAGTAATAAACAAAATCACTTGTGACCTTTGACAGTCAGAGATAGGCACTTGACCGTAAACACCAATATTGACTGGCTTGTTGGTCTAGTCACAAAATAGATAAGTACAGAAGTCAATCTCATGTATGTATGTACTTCACTTTTTATACCTACGCTAGGCGATCGCGCTAGAGTCAGCGCGTTGCGCCGAACTGTACGAGTGCGGCCGGGCAATTGAGCCGAGATATCGTGTCCGTGAGCGGTGTCTATGTGTGCGTTGCTCGAGCGCCCTTTGTATGTAGATTGACTTCTGTACTTATCTATTTTGTGGTCTAGTGGTCAGTGTTTGTGTGACCCAAGGCAAATGTTTGTGTGATGAGTACGATCATTTGTTCTGTGTCTGGGTGTAAATTTATTTATAACTAGCTTTTGACCGCGGCTTCGTTCTTGTCACTGTCAACCGGTCAACTTCAAATTTTCAACCATACTTGACAACAGGCAGCTGTCAGTTGCGTGTTGTAATACCATGTCTGTTGTCAAGAGAACGGGATAAAAAGTATCTTATACCATTGTATTTTTATCGAAAAATATATCTAATGAACTAGCTGATCCAACAGACGATGTCCTGTCTCAGCTATAAGCTATCAAACGTGAACGTTACACTGTAATTATTGATATTTTTGGTCTTCTTTTAACGTTCCACGCAGCTTCAAAACAGCAGCAGCAAACAGCAAAAAAAGAAAAAAAAGCAATAAGAAAAAATAAAGAAAGAATTTTTCTTGCATCAAAATCTTTTCTATCTCTTTCTTTTTTATTTCTTTCTCTTTTCTTTTCTTTTCTAAGTGTGTCAAATGAAATATTTTTTCTTTCTTTCTTTTCCTGACAACAACAAACACAACAAAAAAAAAATCCGGAATGGGTCCAGCCCTTCATAAGTGCCACGTACATCTGGACGCGTCGGTCTCCATACATTTTATATGGAAACTAGACTTGTAGAGCTACACTAGATCCACGCCACGCGACGTCGTTCTACGTACAAAGCAGGCGTGGTCCACGTGTGCGTCGGTCTAATGTAGTTCTAGCTTTAACCTCTCCTATGTGTTATAATTTCTAACTACGTCTGCCAGTTTGACATTAGAAACCTTTATCGCCATCCAATGACAACCCCCGCTCTTGGGCGGACCGGGAGATAGTGTCAGACTCTTACTGACTAAAAGACCCACCCCGTTCCTTCTAGCCTTCATACCGGGGCTCGAGCTGTCTTTCGAAACTAACCCTGGCCCCAGTACGCTACGACCCAACTGGGCCCCTGCTGTTGCTGACAACTCCTTGAGGCGCGCGGGAACAGTGCGCGCCGTCGACGACTTGGGCTTGGTCCGGACAATTACTGGACGACCGGACAGCGAGCTACCCATTGCTCACTGTCCGCAAGCCCGCGCCTACGGTGGCCGAAAATCGGGATCAGAATCCCGGCGGCGGCGAGAACGCCGTTGCCTGACGCGGTCGGCCTCCTTCATTGCGAGCATTACTGCTTCGCAGAAGTCGGCGACCGCCTGCCACTTCTCCTCGCTCCGGACCATGGCCTCAACCAAGGCCCGGCGCGAGAGGTCTCCGCCGCCGATCGCATCCACGAGGGCACGACGATGCTCCGCCCAAGCAGGGCACACCTCGATTGTGTGCTCCACCGTGTCCTCCGGGTCATTAGAATCCTGAAACTAACTTGACTGCGGAAGGAAAACAAATCATTTATCGTTCGTGAACTATATGTATCGCAAAGTCATAGGTTATCTTTGTGTATATTATATGTTACTGTCAATACTGCTAATTGGTAAATATTAAGTAATGATTAAAACCTTTCACTTAAAACGCGTTTGTTTTATTATTATAAAAAAGAACCGGGCAATTGCAAAACAAATTTTTTTTTGTGATGTAACTGCTCAACAGTTTTCAGATTTTTCCCTGTACTTGTGGTATAAGACCTTGCTTCATTTCAAACAGGATTTTAGGTCAACTGGAAGTACCCTATGAATTTTGATTCCCTAGAGATTGTCAAAATATAAGTTTTTTCTCAAAAATTTAATTTTTCATGGTTCAAGGAACCGCGGATCTTGAGTATGTGGTTTAGATTTTAAGTCGATACCTCCACGCGTTCCCGAGATTAAAGGTCTTGATAAACGAACAACAAAGTGATCCTGATAAGGGTTCCGTTTTTTCTTCTTTCTGTCTTCTTTTCTCTTTTTTCTACAATTTTTTTCATACTCTATTTTTTTCTACTTTCTTTTTTTATTTGATGAAGTTATCAGTGGTTTTGACGAAATAAAAGTTTTGACTGTGACATGTATTTGTAATCAACATTATCTACTTTATGTTTGAACCCAGTCTATTTCTACTAATCGATCATCGTTTCTAGTTAATCGATCATCGGTCGGTTGACCTACAGAAATCGTATCAATCGATCTGGCTGACTTTGACTCAGTAGTCAAGGTCAGCCTGATAGATTGATTTAGCAGTATCTAGTTAAAGTGGAAAGCAACTTTAATGACTGCATTAACCAGTACTTTACATGAAGAGACTGCCTATTTGACATCCTCGACCCAGTTACTCAGCAACAGAATACCCCTTGAATAGACTGGTGGTCAAGCTGTCTGGCGTCTCACCCTGTAATAACTGTCAAAAATCTACGAATGACAACAGGAACTAAAGGCTTTACTTTAAGAGCCTCTGCGATTTGGCTTAGACATCGTACGCCTTCCATAAATCCACGAAGTTAGAATATCTAATTCAAGTCAAACGTGTTAGATGTTGCTTTACAAGGGTTTCATATCCCAAAAGGAAAAGACAGAACCCTAATAGGATCACTTTGTTGTCCGTTCGCCTGTCAGTCTGTCAAGACACTTTATTTCAGGAACGCGTAAAAGTATCGAGTTGAAATTAAACCATATACTTAGGACTGCGGTCCTTTGAAGCTGTGAAAAAAACAAACTTCTAAATTAACGGAAAAAAAGATACGGCCATTTGTGTAGTAAAAAACGTGTATTTCGACAATCTCAAGGGAATAAAAATTCATAAGGTACTTCCCGTTGACCTAGAATCCTGAAATTTAGCATGAAGCAAGGTCCCATAGCACAAATATAGGTATAAATCTGAACACTGTAAAATAGTTAAGTCAGAAAAAAAATTGTGATTCATATAAATCTTTGTAACTTCTTCTTCTTCCTGCCCTAGTCCCATTTTATTTGGGGTCGGCGCAACACGTTTTTTTCTTCCATTCTTTCATATCACTTCTCACACAATCCATCCATCTTTTCTTTGGCCTCCCTCTCCCTCTCCATCCATCCACATGTAAATTCATAACTCTTTTAGCAACATGCTTTTCATCTCTCCTCTTTACGTGACCATACCAAGACAAACGATTTCTTTTCAACCTTTCTTCTTAAATTTTCTTCTTCAATAAATCTTTGTAACTTAATTGTGAAATTGAACTGTTTTCATAGGTAAGTATGTATGCCCTCTGCGCGCGAGTCCGACTCGCACTTGGCCGGTTTTTGTAGATTCAGTATTTCCTCGAGTATCGTTTTCACATCTCCGGAGAGAATATTGGATGTTTTTTGAGCTTGTTTTTACAGCTTCGCATGCAAACTAACATGCGACGTGATAGTGAAGGGATTTTTATTAGCTCCCGTAGCGCACAAACTGGATGGTTGGGCACTGAATATTAAACACTACCATGATTACTTTTTTAGTAAAAACTACCCTTGGTTGGTTTTTATTTTTCAGTAGGAAAATCCAATGACGTCTCCCGCTCTTGGGCGGAGCGAGAGTTAGAGTCAGACTCTTACTGACTAAAACCGACCCCGTTCCTTCTTGCCTTCGTACCGGGACTGAGCTATCTTTCGAAACTAACCCTGGCTCCAGTAGGCTTCGACCCAGTTGGGCCCCTGCTGTTGCTGACAACTCCTTGAGGCGCGCGGGAATAGTGCGCGCCGTCGACGATTGTTTTCTTTTTTTTATCGCGATGGGAAAATCATCTGACATCCCCCGCTCTTGGGCGGAGCTGAAGATAGTGTCGGACTTTTACTGACTAAAAACCCACTCCTGTTCCTTCGTTGCCTTTCGTACCGGGGCTGAGCTATCTTTCGAACTAACCCTGGCCCCAGTAGGCTTCGACCCAGCTGGGCCCTAAACACTTTTTTAGTAAAAACTACCCCTGCCCCCCTAGCCAAGTTACAATCGAATTCCGTTCTCTAATCGGTAACGCCTCGGTGACAGCAATTGTAGAAAACGATAAGTTGGTAGCCATGTTGACGCACCTGAGTCGGCCGCTCCTTCTACAATGTAGCATTTGTATAACAAAGGATGTAGCGTTAAGTATTGTAGAAACGATTTTGAACGATGTGAACTTGGCTACGAATTGTCTATTTGTTTGTTCTGAACACGCGACTTTACGTTGAGATGACGTCACTCCCATACGTTTCATCACTTTTCGACAGCGTTAACGATTGCAGAATAACAACTTGGCTAAGCGTGCTGGTTGGTACAGAGAGAATTCCTTATTAATTTAATGAAATGTTGATATTGTTTTTGGAAATCATTATCGTTTCCCTAATCTTTTCTCAACTAGCCTGGGGTCGGCTTCCAGCGGCACAATACCCGTGTCCGACTGCCTCTTAGACCTCCTTCATTTTGGAAATATTATTTAAAAAACCACTGCACAAACCACAGAAAAGATGAAAGAGGTTAGAGAGGAAATACTTTCCAATTTGTACTACAACGAGCGTCGCCGCTTGTCTCACACCCTTTAACTCCACTACAGGCAATAAACCAATACGAACGCGCATTACGCAACTAACAGACCACGCACACTTAGATCGCAAGTTTGCTATTGGTAGTTGAACTATGACATGTTTTCACTCTCAGGCGACAATATTCTAAATATCAAGTCTCATCATTATTATTAATACTATATTAAGGCTTATAGTCCCTTGACCATCTGGCCGAAATTAAATGGACGCAACTCTCGCACCCGCCTAGGCGGCAGTACGTATATCTGTGCGGAAAGCGCGCCGCTGACCTTTAAATGCATTTTCTTTGCGAAATATTGATTGATTTACATATGCTATGTTCACTTTGAAAAATATTTAACAACCAATTTTTATGTGTACAAATGTTTCTAAAGATCCAAGCTGTTTCGAAGGAATAGGGAAAAGTTGCAAAAAGTTGCGAATTTGCTAAATATTTTTTTTAGACAAAAGTATTAATAGCACGAAAAAATGAAATGTTTAAAATGTTGTTCTGTATGTGATTTTATAATAAACAGATATTCTTTTCAAACTTATTATCCTGGCCGTTACTGAGGAGTAGGCTTCAGAAAGTCACTGTTTTATGGTACTTTTCGGGCGCTTGGGCCTTAATCGTTTATCTAGCCTATACTGTCCCACTGCTGGGCAAAGTCCTCCCTCCATTCTTTCATTTGTTCCCAGCTCTAAGCCACTTCTTCAAGCGTCACAAATAGCGTCACAAATTTTGTAAAGTTCGGCGAAAGATACAACTTTTGATTTACAAATACTGTGTTTTCTAAACGTTGATAGGAGTTAGAATCGGTGATATAAAATTCACTTGAACGGGTTCTTGGAAAACAAAAAATAATGCCTTAACTTTTGGTATAAAAAGTGGAAGTTATGGTTTTTTTACGCACATTCGTTCGATATGGAAAGCGTTTCAGAAGACGGTAACATAGTATCATAATCATAAGGAGCAACAATGTAGCTTTTCTGACACTTCCGATACACGTTACATCTTCGAACATAGCTTCGTTGAAGTTTATTAATTAATTTTGCATCTCTTCTTAGAATTTCAATTTGTAACAGAATACAAGAAGAATTTCTAACGGTCTGAATAGTGTTTGCTGCAACTGACCTGATCGATTTGTTAGAAATAGTATATCGCGTAAAGCCCTACTAAATTTGTTGCTGTTTCTAACCTGTTTTTTTATTGATTTAAACTAGTACTTGACTGCGATCCCACCCGATGGTAAGCTGTGATGCAATTGTTGATGGTGAGGCGCACTAGTTTTTTAAGAGCCTGTTCTTTCTAGCTTTGAAGACACCTAAATTATAATTAAACGGGAAGACCGCAGCAGGCAAGTTGTTGCAGTCCTTCGATGTACTGCGATATAAACGACGAGACGAAACGCTTAGTCCAGAAGTTTCAACAGCATACGGGATACTCGCCTTACGTCGGGTTGTCCAAGCGCCCCAAAAAAATCCTCGCCTCGTGTGTCAATTAACTAACTTAACAAAATTTACTTAAATATTAACGTCAAATATTGGAATACTCCAAAGGTTTCTGTCCAAAACTCTAAGACAAATTATTGACGCACCATGGTATGTGACAAATGAAAGAATAAATAAAGACATTAAGGTCTGAATTGTCAACGAAGAAATCAAGGCAAATATCACCACATACACCACCAGATTAAAAACACATCCAAATCAGCTTGCAATGGATCTTGTGTCTAATCCAGTGACCTTCACAAGATTGAAAAGAAGGGCACCCCAAGACCTACTCAAATAATTACCAGCTTGAATGGGCTATAGTTGAGAACGGGTGAAGCAGTGGCTCCATACCGTGCAAGATCGACACGAACACTACATAACTATTGCTGAATGTCCTTGGACAGATTGCATTAAGAAGTAAATAAAAAAATTTTAAAAAAATTAACGTGCAACACTAAATTTAGGGTGCGTTCACATATGCAATAAGTGACGTCACACTCACACTCTATTACATCGGTCACGCAAAATCTTCAACTTAACAATGCTAGTTTACAAAATGTCAATAACAGACAGCGAGATCTTTTTCAACCACAACATCTGAATAAACAAAAATCGAAATAAATGTACTTACACGTAAGTTCGTTACTTCACAGAGAAGTTAATTGAAAATACTTGTACATTTCTGTCTGAGACTTCCACGTTATTACTATTTATTCGCTCATTTCAGCGGCCAGCGTGAAAATCGAAAATTAAAGAACATACTACCTACTGTGTAACGGGAAAAAAAGCATTTTTGGCCTTTACTAGGCTATGGTCTATTCGAGAAACTGTAGTCTTAACGGCTGACCGGAGGTATATGAATTTAGAACACGGAGGACAAACCGTTGCCTGCTTTCATACCCACTCGCGCTATTTGGGTCTAACTTTTTCCAATACCAATACATCAGCAAAACTATATGTTTCAGGCTTCGTAAGACCACTAGCATAGCATAGTCGGCCTTATAATGTTCCGAGTGTTGGGACTCAGACCACCTCTCTGGAAGAGCAAAACTGCCTACTCCCAATGCAATGGTTTGGTAGAAAGGTTCCACCGGCAGCTCAAAAAGCATTTAGTAAGTACAATACTGATATCAGCGGGACAGAATTTGAGGGTTTTATTTCTTAGTTACGAGTATTAAATGCCAACTACAATATTTAAGGAGTTGCCTTAATTCCACATGGATCCCATTATTAGAACTGGATTTTGACAGAAATGGGATGTGATAAATAGGAAATAAAAATTGGTCGGTTAACAATCATAAAATAAATGTGCCCAGAACTGTGGGATTGTATAGAAGAGACATAGCGACCCTGGAACGCGAAGGACAACTTGTCAGTAAAAATTATATTATGATTTCCCGACCAGAAATAAACTTTATACACATATATTTTACTAGCTTCTTCCAGCAGTTTCGCGAGTGTGATTTTCAAGAAATGTTCACTGCTGGACTTAAGCCTTCGCCAAGTGTCACCACAATGATCAGTCCCTTACGTCTTTTCCGGTACGTGATTGCCACTCCAGAAACATTCGGTCCTATCCACCAATGTCGATTATAGCGGAATTACGCTAAGTCGAAGCCAGATAAAAAGCTTCCTTGGGCTTCAAGCTTTCTTCGTACAAAATTTCAATAAATCGGTTTTGTACTTTAACCCTAAAAGTGTAACAGACAGGCAAAATTACTTTCACATTAATACATTAAGTAGGTATGGATATTTTGTATGTTTGTCCATTACATCTTCCCGTCTTAACGGCTGACTCTGAAATTAGGTACTCATTTTTGTCGGGAGCCCCAAGGGAATATCCTCTGGGAAGATTTGCAGTATTACCGCGGGTGAAGTCATAAGCAGAAGATAGTATGTTTGTAAACAAGTAGTCTTTGGAAGTATGTACTGACCCGATTATGAAAATTGGGATCTCACTGTTAAACACTCACTCACTCACACTCACTCACTCACTGTTTGTTGTTTGTGTTGGCCGCTTAAGATAAGGGGGATAGGGGAAGAGAGGCTAATGTTGCCAGCCCACACTGAAGACAATTATGCAGTGCCGAGCACCTCAACTGAATATCCCTCAACAAGCTCATTTTCAACAGAGTCCTCAGAAGACTATTACTTCTCAGAATCTATGAATGAGATACAGGATGAATATAGATTATAGAGAATTAGTGAAATACTCATCTAATCCAAGAAATGCTATGAAGAGTGCCTGTGACAGCTTAGGCATACCATTACCCCCCATGGAATGTGACATTATAGACCATAGAGAGAAGAACTTCATAAACATAATCATCGATAAAAACAGGGACATGACTTGGAGGAATTATAAGAGGCAGTCAGTGGAAGTTTGCGGAAAACTTCGGTATTATTTCATAGAAAGTGATGTATTGGACAGCTATGTCTAGTGACATAGAAAAATTTGTTTTGGACTGTAAGTCTTGTGAAAAATATAGAGCTTGTAATATCAAAGAACCACTTATGTCTCATGAGTTCCCTGATCTTCCGTTCATAAAGGTTGCCATGGATATATGTTATTATGCAGGAAAAGACTATTTGGTTGTAATTGATTATTTTTCTAAGTGGATTGAAGTTAAATACTTGTATAATAAAACAGCAGAAGAAGTCATTAAGAAATGTAAAGAGTTTTTTACAACACATGGTATACCTAAATATATAATGAGCGATAATATGCCTTTCAACAGTTACAAATTCAAACAATTTGCTAATAATTGAGAAATAGAGTTGTTAAAGTCAAGTCCTAGATATCCTCAGTCTAACGGAATGGCAGAAAAGGCTGTAGGAATTGTTAAAAGTATTATGCGTAAATGTAAAGATAGTAATACTGATTTTAATGTGGCAATGCTACACTACAGAACTACACCTGTAGCAGGATTAGAATACACCCCATCTGAATTGTTAATGAATAGACTACTGCGAACTAATTTGCCATGTACAAAACATGTGTTAAAACCTTGTATACCAACAGACGCTAAGAGGAAAATGAATGACATTAGATACAAGTCCCAAAATAATTATAATCGGACAGCAAAGTATAGAAAAGAGTTTAAGGAAGGACAGAATGTTGTTATACAAGATTTTCCAAACAAGGAATGGAAAGGGGGAAAGATAATAAAAAAGGTAGGATATAGGTCATATTCAGTAAAGAACAATGAGGGAAATTTTGTAATTAGAAATAAGAAACATATTAAAAACAGTAATAATGAACAATTTGTTAAAAGGGAAACTTTGTGGGATGATAATGCAAATGAAAGGGGTTTAATTAATAGTAAAGATTTAGAAGAAAATAAAAACATAGGGGTTAACAGGAATTTAGAATCAGACAATAATGGGACATCAAATAATTTAGAAATTACCAATAATTATACCACTAGGAGTGGAAGGGTTGTTAGAAAGCCCAATAGGTTGATTGATTTGTAAAGACTTAACTATATGATAAGTTATATAGGTAAAAACGGGGGATGTTGTGTATGTTGATTAGGCACAACACTAATATTACATTTGTTACTATACGAGGGACAACACTAGTGCTTGGTGTCATGGCGTCCTTACTTGTGTTAGCTTGATGTTGCACAGAAAGCATGTTACTTTGTGTTATTAAAGAAAACTCAGTGAATTCAAATCTAATGTTTTATTCCATAAACATAACACTCACCGTATGGGTGGGATGTACTAAACGTTTTGGGAACACATTTATTGTACTTACAGCTAAGGAGTGGAATTCCCTGCCGGAGTCTGTGTTTCCTGATAGCTACAACTTAGGGATCTTTAATTCATTAAACCCCAAGCGAACGCACAAGCGTTCGCGCACCTATTGTCTTTCTATTGTGTCTGTAATTTCCACGATTGAAAGGTTAAGTCAAGAGTAAATAGGTTACTTTTAGATAAGTGTGCTCCATCGTAGACCACAACATCGCTTACCATCGGCTGATAGAAAATTGCAGCAGTCGCTTAGCGTCATATATGTATTTGTTCCTGAAAAATGAACAGTTTCTGTAGCCACGAGCGATATCATAGGAAAAAGCTCGTGTAATTATGTCCATTGTTTTGATTTGCTCCCAGATGTCTATAATAATAGTGATCCATTATTATAGGTCGGCTGTATTAGACATCAATTCCCTTTGTCTAGACCGCGATCAATTTTTTTGTCTAGCTTATTACATAAACTAGCTCCTGCCAACGACTTCTCCCACGTGAAAGTAGGAAATTATCCCAAGTTAACATGATCCCGGAATAAAAAGTACGTGTAATTATTCCAGGAAATGGTCTGTCCCTGTCCGTGGACTTTTGATTCAAATCCTTTCAACCACTTGACGTGGAGGTGTAACAAAACTTTTTTGTAATCATCATTATCATCATCATTTTAGCCAAAAGACGTCCACTGTTGGACATAGGCCTCCCTTAAGTGTCGCTACAATGACCGGTCCATTTTTTTTTTGTTTTGGTTTTCATTTTTTAGGGGGATTTGCCATAATCACCACGCTCGGCTGGCGGATTAGCGATCGCAGTGTAGCTGTTGTAATGCACAAAGGATGCTGCTGCCCATTTTCCGGTATATACCTTCGTTGACTCTTAAACACCCACGGGAAGAGATGGGATTCTGTTATTCTTTACGTCCGGACACTATTCGAAACAACTAAGTCGCCTTTGTAATACACTGGTTGAACGGCATCTAGTCTGAATGAAAGTGGGCCCCAAACAAATTAAGAAAAACCTAGGGAGATGGTAATGGGATCCTGACACTGATATTGCAAAATGGAAAAATACTAAAATAAATTTGAATTTCACGGGTTACCCCTGGCGCTTTCCCGTTAACTTACACATGTGTTAGGTTTCAATAAAAAGTCTAGTATTTAATTTTAATTTTCAAGTTTATTTTATGTGGCAACAATTACATTGATCTGAGTGTTAGACCGGAAGTCGTTTTAATAACTGTTTTAAAATATAAAGAGGGAGGTTTCTCCTCTTACACTAGCACTGGGTCGGGGTAAGGACAGGTCGACAGCACTTGTAGCGTTCAGACGTATTGTAATGGCGACTACGAGAAGTTTGCCTACTTAGCAGTTCTCATTTTGTACTAATAAATATTGAGAAACAGTGTGATTATCTGAAGAAATAAACAGGTGCATTATTCTTTGCATAAGTTGTCTTACCACATTCTTTCAACTGAATAGCTTGCTTGTATCTTATATATTCTAGCCGCTTTGTTATTCTGATATAATACTACGCATGCACACACATAAAAACTACATACAACAAAAGTAAATCTATATTATTACACAGTATTGGGCAGATAAGATTATGGTCGTTACACTTCACCAATATCTAAGAGCTGTGATCGATACGGGCATGAGAGGGTGGATAAAACTATTAGCGGATTGTAATAATATTTGAGAATCGTTGCCAAGAGCGACCGTGTATTTGTTCAGGACGGGCGTTTACGCCTTTTCTGTGATTAAGGATCAAGCAGCGTTGACGCCTACAATGTAGAGGACCTCTTAAATCACACCTAATAATATAAAGGCGATAGCTTGTGCGTGTGCGTGTATCTTTGTTTACTTCTTGACGCTCGATCGGTTGGTCGAATTTCGATGAAACTTTTTATTCCGGGAGTATATTCCTCTTCTTCTTCCTGCCCTTATCCTATATTAATTGGGGTCGGCGCAACACGTTCTTTTCTTCCATTCTGTCCTGTCACCCGTCAAAATATCACTAATTCCCTTTTCTTTCATATCACTCCTCACACAGTCCATCCATCTTTTCTTCGGCCTTCCTCTCCCTCTCCATCCATCTACATGTATACTCAGGACTCTTTTAGTAATATGCGCTTCATCCCTCCTCTTCACATGACCATATCAAGACAACCAATTACGTTTTAACTTTTCAGTCACTGGTGCCACTTTCAAACTTCCTCTAATATACTCATCACTCACATCATTCGCTCCGAGAGTATATTTCATTAGGCTATTATTATGTTAACTGGCATGGTTGATGGCAAACGACCAAGAAGCCGCAGCCCAATATGATGGGTAGATCAGGTCCGCTCCATACTAGATACTCAATTGCACGTCGCACTTCATGACGCTAAGAACCGTCACAGATGGCGAGATACCATCAATAAGAAGCTAATCCAGCGGGAATTTCACGACCCTCAGTAATGAGGAATACGACTCGAGGACGAGGATATTCTATTAGGGCAATTTTCTATTTTAACGGAAAAGAAATGGTGCTAGTTACATTTTCTGTCACAGATGATGTAGCTGGCTACATTACCTATCTCTGATGGAAAAATTGCAGAAATGTAATCACTTTTCAGCCCAGCCCGCTGCACGGTCTTAGAAGAATAAGAACTGACCACCACACGGCCAAATGAAGATATTCGCAAGAGAACTACCCACCAGGGTTACCGACCTAACCCGAAGAATTGGCAAACTTAAGTGGCACATTATTCGCAGAACCGACCGACGATCGACTGTCGATGGGGCCGAACGGTTCTGGAGCGATGACCAAGTACCGGAAGACACAGCGTTGAAAGGCCTCCCACAAAGTGGTTCGATGAACCTGGTGAGGGTAGCGAGAATCTAATACTCAATACTTTATTGCATTCCTTATTATGTACATAGATCGTATAAAAATATTGTCAAGATCAATATGGACCCTGTCGGGATGCACAAGACCGGTCGTTATGGCGATGCTTGGGGGAGGCCTATGTCCAACAATGGACGTCAGGTGAAATGATGATGATGATGATACGAACGACACCGCTAGCAAAACCTAGTAGTTCATGAAACAATGCTCGTCCCGGAATCACAAAAACAGACAGATCAAAGCCAGTGTCACTTTTTCGCCGTAATATTTCGACAACACGTCCGTCGAATTCCAAAGAAACAAAATATTCGCATTTCAGAAATCTGCGTTTTATTATGAGGAGATTCTGAAAATATTTCCCAGCCGCTCGCATACCATTCATGCATAAATAACGTGAAATATGAATTTCCCAGTGACGGGAAAATATGGAAACCGTCAATGCCATTAATTAATTTAAGCCAAATCAAAATCTGTCAAGTCTCCAAGTAGAGCAAATAAAACTTTTTTAACCAAAAATACATGGTGGACATCCCACCTATACGTACAAAGCGTTTTGGGAGTACATTCATTATGCGTACAGCTAAGGAATGGAATTCCCTGCCGGAGTCTGTGTTTCCTGATAGCTATAACCTAGGGGTCTTTAAGTCAAGAGTGAATAGATTGCTTCTAGGCAAGCGTGCTCCATCGTCGGCCACATCATCGCTTACCATCAGGTGAGATTGTGGTCAAACGCGAGCCTATCAATTATAAAAAAAATGAACCTTTAAATTCGTTCGTCACTTAATTTCAAAAGTTAAATTAATTTAAAGTCAAACTAATAAATTAGGCTTCATTATAATTAATCAGTTATGCTAAGGCAATATTTACCTAATTAAAAAGTTTTCTCGACCTCAAACACCTACTCATCTGACGCTGAATTATTTTGTTTTTCTTCCCTTATCACCAAATGTTTGTGATGTGTACTTGTGTGAGGTCAGGAATTATGCAGGCGCTCTTCAATGATTTACTTCTTATTAATGTTGATAAGAAAACTTGATTTATTTTTGCTAATGTACAATAATATAGGTATATAGAAATAAGCCTAGTAAAACGACCAGTCCGCACAACGCGCTGTCGACGCAGTGTCGTCGCTTTCCAGCTGATGGTCCGTGTAGCTTGCTGCCGCGCCCCGCTCCCGCGCCCTCGCCTTCCCCGCGGTCGCCCGTCGTCTATGTTGTGAATTTGTGATAGTGTGCGCGGCGTATGTGCGTGAACATGGCCCCCGGGTTGGAAGCACCCGCTTCCAATGGAGTGCAGTGGTGGTGGCACGTTCTTCAAGAACTTCTCACGTCATCGTCGGGTAGTAAAGGGCATAGCTTAGTATAAGCCCGCCGGATCAGTCCCGTAGCCGTTTTGATGTCGGCGACTCTGGAGATGCCATCGTGTCCGGTGAAAGTGTTCGTGACTCTGCCGAGGCGCCACTTGAGTGGTGGCAAGTTGTCTTCTTTTATGAGAACCAGGGTATCAGGTTTGATGTCTTGTTCCTTATTCTTCCATTTAGTTCTCATCTGAAGTTCAGTGATGTATTCCTTCGTCCATCTCTGCCAAAAGTGTTGTCTCAGCTGTTCTACTCTTGCGTAGCGTGACAAGCGTAGTAATAAGAGGTGGCCGAGCGATAACATTCTCGACTTACGAGTTATAGGTCGCGAGTTCAAACCCAGCATTACTTTGTGTAATTTATTTCATCACCACTGCTCTCAAAACGGTGAAGGAAAACGGAAAACATCGTGAGGCAACCGGCATGTCCTAGAACCAAAAAATTCGAAGACATGTGACATCCACTAACCCGCACAGGTTCCGCGTGGTGGATTACGGCCCATTCCCTCTCCTAGAAAGGAGGCCTGAGTCCCAACAGTGGGAACATTATAAAGCCGTCTATGCTATATATTGTCTTTATGAAGTGGCTAATGACTCAAGTATTATCAACATTATAAATAGAAGATATTTATAAGTAGACACCTATGATATTTATATCCTTGACCCATTTTCTATAAATAACTTCAGCTTAAGCATTGACCATCCATACATACATAAAATTGGTGAATCATACGAGGGACATGTGCCCCGCTTGGGTCCTCGTGGACACAATCGGTGACAGCGACCTTTTGCGCCTAGCTCTAGTTCAGGCTATGGTCCAGAGCGAGGAGGAATGGTAGGCGGTCGCCTCCTTATGCAAAGCAGTAATGCTAGCGAAGGAGGAGGCCACACGCGTGCGGGAACGAACATCCTCCCGACTCAGCGGCCGAGAATCCGATCCTGACTACTAACCATGGTAGACGCGGTCGAATGTCGAGCAATGAGTAGCTCGTCATCCGGTAGTAGACCGGACCGAACCCCAGTCCTCGACAGCGCGTAGTGGGCCATGCACTTTTCAAAGACATGTCAGCAAACCGTAAAGGTCCAGCAGAACCACGGGGATTTTCCGAAAAGGAGACCCGTAGTCCTAGAACGCAAAGGGCAACTGAAGGATACAGATGTGGTTTTACTCAGTAAAAGTCTGATACGCACCATCTCGAGCCTCGAGCCCAGGCGTAGCGTAGCCAGCCTTTCGGTATTTTACAGGATGCATTTTGGAGAGTGTGCACGGGAATAGCGTGATTTAATTCCGCCATCTCCTTTCTACCTTCGTACGGCAAGTATCCACCCTTACATAGTTGAAACTTCTACGGTTCGGACTAAGCGTCGAAGTCGTACATCGAAGGACTGAAACAATTTACCTGCTGCGGTCTTCCCGTCCAATTATAATTTAGGTGTCTTCAACGCTAGAGTGAATAGTCTCTTATAAACTAGTGCGCCTCACCATCAACGATTGCATCACTGCTTACCACCAGCTGGGATCGCAGTCAAGCACTGGTTTACATCATTTAAAACAAAAAATCGTGGGTTAAGTCATTGGATGATTTACCACCTAAAAAAAACAGCATTACAAAATCAAGATGGCTGCTTAGTTCACAAATATTATTATGTGGCTCGGTACTTCACCGGCAGGCGTCACTTTTCCGCAGAATTCTCAGATAGTGTGAACAGGAGTGCGTGTACGATTATCTTGAGTGGGCTGGCGTTGACAATGTTTATAAGCGCCTTGCTCTTAAGAAAATTGCTCTAATTTTATACAATACTAGCTTTTGCCCGCGGCTTCGCTCGCGTACTAGTATGTTTCTCTATACAAACTTAAGACTCCCTTTTATCCCCTTAGTGACTGAATTTTAGAAAATCCTTTCTTAGTGCTTGACTACGTTATACAAGAAAACCTAGTTCCAGTACAATTACCGGAACGGATCTTGAGCGCTCGGCGTCAGAGTGGGGATCGCTTTGCGCATTCCATACATTTGCGAGCCAATCGTCGTCGTTGTTAGATACATGCAGCAACGCAGGGAACGAATCACGAGTGAAATCTATCTCCCCGCCCCCGCGTCTCACTTCGCACTTCTCCACTAAAGAGACCGAATATTTGACTTCTGCGCAACTTGAAGCCAGCGCTCAAGGTCCGTGCCGGTAATTATAGTTTCTGCTGTGCGTTGATATGTCAGTTAGTCAGTTTCTCCTTTTATCCACCGCTAAATTTTAATCGTTTTAATCCCGTGGAGGGTCGATCCGGTACATGAAACACTATCGATTTGTAAAGATAAAATTAAAAAATTAAGTACCTTTTTTTTCAAAACTCGTATTAATTTACGCATGTATGAAATTAATTTCTTTAAGAAAACGTCAGCTGAGCGAGTTCAATGACCTGTAGTTAATAGTCGGCGTTGCGTACAAAGTACCTACAGGTCATTGAACTCGCTCAGCTGACTTTCGTCCTAATTTACGCATGTACGAATACATGCGTAAATTAAAACGAGTTTTTTAAAAAATGGTAGGTACTTTATTTTTTAATTTTATCTTCACAAATCGATAGTGTTTCATGTACCGGATCGACCCTCCACGGGATTAACACGATCAAAATTTAACGGTGTACAGGTATACCTATATGCCGCGCATCAGAAGATGCACTGTTGGGACACCTCCCACAAGGTGGACCGATGACCTGGTGAGGGTCGCGGGAATCCGATGTAAACGAGACGCACAGGATCGGTCATTGTGGCGACACTTGAGGAAGCCTTTATCCAGCAGTGGACGTTTTTCGGTTGAAATGAGGATGATATATGCCTAAAATATACTTTTTATACAAAACCGAACAAAATAAACCCATAATAAATCTGTTCCAGAAAACAATCATCATCATCATCATTTCAGCCGATACACGTCCACTGTTGGACATAGGCCTCCCCCAAGCGTCGCCACATCGAACGTTCCTGTGCGTCCCGCATCCATCGGAAAACAATAAAAACAGATATTGATATTCAAAAATACTAGCAACATTTTGCCTTCAAAAAGTCAAATAAAAGTGTAATGTGTCTCATATGATTTGACCAATGTTCTTTACTGTATGGACTTTAAAAGAGACTTTGACCCCTGAGTTTGTTTCGGTGTTTCTTCTCAGGGTAGTCAGCTAGGAAACACCGGCCTCATCTAGTTTAAACTGCCTGAAAACAAAATTAACGTGTAAAAGTGTTTTTTTTTTTAAACCTATATGCAAATTAAAGATCATTTATCATATAATATACGTCAGTTTGTCCAAATACTCGTACATAGCATTGTGTATTAGCTATGTATATAGCCAATAGCATGTCAATCATTTACTGATGCCGAGTTATTTCCTCGCATAATGTACCAGCATATTTACGTTTTCTAATAAATAAACAGTTGGTGGTGAAAAACGTTTTCGAACTGTTTTCGTCGCTATAACAATTTTTTTCTTAAGGAGTATAGTCCCTTGAACCATCGGGCCGAAATTATGTGAACGCAACTCTCGCACTCGCCTAGGCGGCAGTACGCAAATCTGTGCATTTATTTGCGGCCAGCAGCGCCCGGAAAGCGCTTTAAATCCATTTTCTCTGCGAGATATTGATTGATTTACGTAAGCAATGTTCACTTTGAAGAATATTTAACCATCAATTTTTATGTGTAAAAAGGTTTCTAAAGGTCCAAGCCGTTTCGAAGGAGTAGGAGGGAAAAGTTGCGAAAAGTTGCGAAATTGCTAATTTTTTTTTACAAAAGTATTAATTGCACGAAAAAATCAAATGTTGATATTATTGTTCATGAATCTATAATAAACATATATTTTTTTCAAACCAATTGACCTAGCCTAGAGTTACGGAGGAGTAGGCCTCAGAAAATCACTGTTTTATGGCACTTTTCGGGCGCTTGGCCCTTAAAGATAGATATTGGTAATACGATTGGCGCTGCACTGCGTATCGCACAAACAAATATTTGTATAGCCTATAGATAATTCCGGGTCTAAGTGTCTTTTTACTTTCATAATGTACAGACGTAGAACATTGTTTGCCGAGTTAGATAGTACAATTACCGGCACGGATCTTGAGCGCTCGGCGTCAGTGGGGATCGCTTTGCGCATTCCATACAGTGGCGAGCCAATCATCATCGTTGTCAGATACATGCAACAACGCAGGGAGCGAATCGCCAGCGCTCGAGATCCGTTCCGGTAATTGTAGGTACATAATTATATATACCTACTTTGGTGTCTTCAAGGCTAGAGTCAATCTTCTTCTTCTCTGTCGATATCACTCTTGACACAGTGGACGTGGTCATCACTTCAGGTGTTGGTGGCAAGCTTCACAACACGCCGCCACTCCTCTCTAACGGCCACCTTGTTCGTGCATTCGTTTAGTGATGATGAGCCATTCACTGTAGCTTTTATCTGGTCAGTCCACCTCATAGGCGATCTTCCTCGTGGCCTGGTACCCTCAACCTTTCCCTGGATCACAAGTCGCTCAACACCATCCACCCCTCGGCAGCATACGTGACCAAACGAGGTGAGGATACGAGACTGTACCAAAGATGAGAAACGCAGCTTGATGCCGAATTTTCGGAGCATAGACTCATTGGTACGGAATTCAGTCCACGATACTCCGAGCATTCTCCTCCAGCACCACATCTCTTGAGCGTCTATCTTCTTTTTTATTAATTAATTTGTTTATTATATTCTTCATGCACAAGAGAGTACAAAGGCGGACTTAATGCCTTAATGCATTTTCTACCAGTCAACCTTTGGGTGATGCAGACACAAATTGTGGGAAGTGGTATCTTCTTTTCCACTTCCCGCTAAAGTGAATAGGCTCTTAATAAACTAGTGCGTTCGGGAAGCTACGCGGTATCTTCTCGTCCAACATACCACTGTGTCTCAAGACGAAAGTCTATGACCAGTGCCAGTGATGATATATGGCTCCGAAACGTGGTCGCTCACAATGGGCCTCATCAGAAGGCTTAAAGTCACCCAAAGGGCAATAGAAAGGGCTATCTATGCTCGGAGTTTCCTTGCGTGATCGAATTAGAAATGAAGATATCCGCAGGAGAACTAAGGTTGCCGACATAGCACGAAGAGTTGCTAAACGTAGGTGGCAATGGGCAGGGCACATTGCTCGCAGAACAGATGGCCGTTGGGGCCGAAAATTTCTGGAGTGGCGACCGTGTACCGAAAGACTCAGCGTTGGAAGGCCTCCTACAAGGTGGACCGATGACCTGGTGAAGGTTGCGGGAAACCAACGCATGCGAGGCGCACAGGAACGTTCGTTGTGGCGACGCTTGGAGGAGGATGTCCAACAGTGGAAGTGTATCGGCTGAAATGATGATGATGATGATGAAAACTAGTGCGCCTCACCATCAACGATTGCATCACTGCTTACAGCTGGGATCACAGTCAAGCACTGGTTTATATCAATTTAAAAAAAGAAACTTTCTTTTGATCTCTACCTTCTGATATAAAAACCTCTTTTCAAACCTTAATATTGCCTGTCGCTTCTCGTGACTGAATTATCGAAGGTCTAACACATTACAGCTGGGCTCCTCATTAATCATTTAGGTCCTGATTACGTAACCTTTCTTTTTCCAGTCTCAGGGACTGCTACTAAGTAAAATTAATTTTTGTAAAATTAAATTATGATCTATTGGATTTTACGAGAAAAGTAGATATTGATAAATAAATAGATCAATAATGAAATAATAAATGCCTTTATACCGTGTATTTGCCATTGACGCACAAACGAATACCATGGATCCAGTACATGATTCTGGACTCCCCAGTGGTGGAATGTTGCGTTGGCTTTTTCCTAATCGACAAAGCATACGTAATACAAAAAACTCAAAACACACAAAATACAAACAACAAAAATAAACGACGATCTAAGCTGATTCCTCGAACCATCGAACAAGTCTACATGAATGCCAAAAAGGAAAACGCTAGGGCATCGAACTGATGCATGGAAATAGTTAGTGCACCATTATAATAATGGCCATGGTGCCATCTTGATACTATTGTGAGGTTTGTGAATGCCACAAGGTGTTAAAAGAAATCTAAGAGCCAACACTGCGTTAAGCGGGCGCCCACGCGGATACCCATCGCGGGTAGCCGTGCCCTGCGCCCATTTTGCTACGTAATAATAATAATAATAAGGCATTAGGCGACTGGATCAAGGGCTTGATTCAGAAAGCAGTTCTTCTGGACACGGCTCGTATTGTTAGGAGGTTCCTTTCTTTGGAGCCCTAACCACCGGTAGCTTGGACCCTGTTCCCGATACCGGTGGGCTACTATTTTTTTTTATATTTTTAAATGTTTTATTTATTTTATATTGAAATATTTAAAAATGTAATTTATAATATGTAATATTGATGAATAAAGGAAATAATAATAATAATATTCCACAACTATCATACAACGCCGTCTAGTCCCAAGCCAAGCAGGGCTTGTGTTATGGGTACTAGATAAACATACTTACATATTTCTAAATACATACATATTATAGATAAATTACACCCAGACACAAAACAAATGATCATGCTCATCACACAAACATTTGTCCTGGGTGGGAATCGAACCCACGACCTGTGGTATAGCAGTCAGGGCCACTAACCACTAGACCAACAGGCCAGTCAAATAATACATTAAAGTTCTCCATCGAGTAATAATACATTAAAGTTCTCCATCGACACGACTACATTCCTACCGTTAAAGTTGAACTAGCGACACTGATCAGGTAATAATCCGGTTTCCGCTACGGACACCGCCGCACATGACACACGCGCGACGTCATGCGACGTGTTCGCCCGCTTACCGTAGCGTTGGCCCTTAATCCTCATTTTGAAACAGGTAATTTTAATTAAAATATTTATAAGCCTGAAGGGTAAAGTATTTCAAAATAAACAATGTTTTTCATGAATTTCCACCGAGCACACCTTCCGCCTGTTTTGTCTCAAAGTAATAAAAAAGGAAATATTAATCACGCCTTTAATTTTCTGACTGTGTCTGGTGTTGATTAAAGTAACGGAAGGGTTTTGCTTTTTTCGCGTCTCGCAGCTGGATTCTTTTACGCATTCTATCATCCTCCTCCTTGGGTCGTATTCCTCAATGCTGAGGGTCGTGACCCCTCTGTTTCATCACTCTATCCCTTATGATATTCCTCCATCTGTTTCTGTCTCTGGCGGTGTGAAGGGCATTGTATATCTTGGAGTCAAGGGCGGTGCGGATCTGGTCGGAACAGCATTCTATCATGGCGGGGACTTTATTGTGGTTATGTTGCCAGACGTGGCTTTTTTATTCGGTGGAAAATCATATAATAACTTTTCTTGCTTTAGAGCAAAGAGGGGGAGGCGTGTCAGACTGTTACTGACTAAACTCTACTCCTTGGCCTTGCGTTCTAGGACCTCAGGTTCATTTTTGGAAGCCAGCCCATGGCCCTAGTAGACTTCGGCGTGCTTCGGCCTTGCTGGGCCTCTACGGTTTCGCTGACATCTCTTTAAGGCGCGTGCATCACTACGCGCCGTCGACGATACGCTTAACATCATTGGCACCATGTCTATGTCTAGAGTATGGTTTCCGCACTTAGTCCTGTGCGGACCATTGTACGTGGGCCATAGCGGCCATAACCTTGGGTGGGCTTATTCCAACCAGCCCACCTAATCATTGGCACCATATTTAGCTAGGCAACCTTTTCGGAATGTCTTAATAAATGTTTTATCTAGCACATAATATGTATCATAATTGAATAACAGATCAGGGAAGTGATTTCTTCTTCGGATCTCGTATTATTAATAATGCTAAAGGCATTAAGTCCGCCTTTGTGGTGTTATGTGCATAAAGCATTAATAAATAAATAGAGGAAGCCAAGAATTCCAAAGACTTGTAACACCCGGGTGAAGCTGGGACGGGTCGCCAGTTAAGTTATAAAAATAAAACTCTTCGCATCGCAAAAGGTAAGCAAAAGTTAAGCTAAACAAGAAAGGTTAATTGCCAGCAATGCAGTAAAGCGAGACGAACCTTCTTGCAGGATTACAGAAAGGAAAATCTTTTTTTCTCTCTGTGAAAGGCGGTTTATAAGATTTCTGCTTACGAGAAAAGAGCCTGTGAAATCTCAGCTGTTGAGCTTTAGCTTTGTAAAAAATAAATAATATAGCGACATCTTACAACATAGAAACTAAAACTTGAAATCCTGCATCTCAGTAGTTCTCCGCGCGATTATAACATAAAACCGGTCCTGGCAACTCACCGATAGTTGATTTCCCACAACTATCACACAACGCCGTCTAGTCCCAAGCTAAGCAGAGCTTGTGTTATGAGTACTAGACAACTAATAAACATACTTATACCCCGTTAAATTTTGATCGTTTTTATCCCGTGGAGGGTCGATCTGGTACATGGAACACTATCGATTCGTAAAGAAAAAATTAAAAAATAAAGGACCTTTTTTCAAAACTCGTACGAAATTAATTTCTTTAAGAAAACGTCAGTTGAGCGAGTCCAATGACTTGTAGGTAGTTTGTACGCAACGCCGACTACTACCTACAGGTCATTGGACTCGCTGAGCTCATACAGCCTGTGCTGAGCCTGCAGGCGAGTTTTATATTGATGATTTTTGCCATTAAGTTTTAATAAAAGTTCAATATATTTAATATGGCCCTCAGGGTGCCATAAAGCCCTCACTTGATGTCACGATGCCAAATATCTCATTTTACAGAAAACTATTTTTTTGTTTATCCTATGGTTAATTTATTTATCCTACATATAGGTATGCAAAGCCTGATAGGTAAGGAACACCGTAACGTACGTACTTGATTCATGTCTAGTATTTTTTATAAGAGGCTTCAAAAACAAAGTAGGGGGCCACATTACCACCTTTTCCTCTATATAAAAATGAATGGCTGTCCCTGACTAGGTCATCGGTTCACCTTGTTAGAGGCCTTCCAACGCTGCGTCTTCCGGTACGTGGCCGCCACTCCAGAACCATTCGTCTCCATCGAATAATTAATATTTAAAATAATGTTAAATTAACGGTTATTATGCTATGAACTTGTCGAAATTGTCTGCCTAAACTTGTACTATATGGCAAGTTTAGGCGGACAATTTTGACAAGTTTTGGCTAAATATATATTTTCGCTAGTGAAAGCTATACAGGGTGTCTCTGACATCGATGCACAAACGAATACCACGGATCCAGTACATGATTCTGGACCCCCAGTGGTGGAATTTTTCGTCAGTTTTTTCTATTTTTTATTTTTAACGTTTTTAATTTAAACTGTATAAAATCGTTATTTTTAACATTTTTTGTGGAAAAATAAAGAATGAATCAGGATTGATTAGAATAACGATTTTATCTACCCCGATGACTTTTTAAATATTTTTTTTTTACAAAAAGTATCATCGGTGTTGGTTAGAATAACGAAATTTTACATAGTTTAAATTTAAAAAAAAAAATTTTTTTCATCAAAAATTAGAAACATAGCTGACGAAAAATTCCACCACTGGGGGGTCCAGAATCATGTACTGGATCCGTGGTATTCGTTTGTGCGTCGGTGTCAAAGACGCCCTGTATATCCTTCGACAGTGAAAGCTATATATCATTAATCATACGCATGGTTTACCACGAAGGGGCGTCACGTCTTCTTCCATATGTATCTATACTCACCGTGATATCATCACTTTTCTCTTACAGGGGGTTGTTCCGTTAATAAAATTTATTAACAACTAGCTTTTGCCCGCGCGGCTTCGCTCCCGCTCTTCCCTACTCCACCCTACTATACCCTTCCAAATCCTACTCTACTCTACACTACTCTTCACTACTCTACACTACTCTACCCTACTCTACTCTACTCTACCCTACTCTACACTACTCTACACTACTATACCCTACTCTACCCTACCCTCACAAGCTCTACTTTTTTATTTATTTTTTATAGTGGATAGGCTCGCGTTTGACCACTATCTCACCTGATGGTAAGCGATGATGTGGCCGACGATGGAACACCCTTGCCTAGAAGCAATCTATTCACCCTTGACTTAAGAAGACCCCTAAGTTATAGCTATCAGGAAACACAGACTCCGCCAGGGAATTCCATTCCTTAGCTGTACGCATAATGAATCTATAAGTCTACTTTGTACTAAATTTCACCAAAATCGGTCCAGCTTTTTAAGCGTGAAGTGTAACAGACAACTAAGTATAGATTACAAAATTTCCGAATTAAACAATAAATAAATTTATAACAGTGCAGACATTATTTGTATAATAAGATTCATAACCGTCATAAATATTAATAATACACAGTGTAAATCAATGGAGCTAAATATATCGCAATCTGTGGCCAAAGATGAACAGGCCTTGACTCTATAATATTAGTGACTTATGCCTTGATCACACGTACCGATTAAACGGGCGAGACAGTACTCTCGGCCGAGTACTCGGTAAGTGTAAACACAGCGCCGAGTGCTCAGCCTACCATTTATCTCTACAGGCCTTCTAAGGCCCATCGAACTAATTTAATGACATAAATAAAATAGACATTCCGGCCCAAGATACTTTTGAAAATCATAAAATTACAGCCCAGCGACGTAAAACAGCTAACATGATATTAAAAAAGTATTTTTAGTTAAAACAATGTAAAAAAATTTTTACCTTAATTTTATTTTTTCAAATATATTTTTACATCTTTAGGTAAGTATATGAAATACCGCTCAAAAAAATTTAGCCAAAAACATTAAAAAAGAAAGAAAAAAGGTCTGGGCCGCAATTTGCCACTATTTTTAGTACATTGGATCGTAATGTATATCGACCTAAATTTAGGTTGGGCGCTGAGAGGTTAAGTAAAATTTTAGTGCTTGAATTATGATTGTAACTTAATTTTCTAATTGAAATGTATAAGGCTGTGTATTATTCACGCGGGAACAGTACGCGCCGTCGACGACTTGGGCTCGGTCCGGACGAACACCGGATGGTCGGACAGCGAGCTTCCAATTGCCCGCCGTCCGCAAGCCCGCGCCTACGGTGGCCGGAAATCGGGATCGGAATCGCAGCGGCGACTGAGGCGTGAGCGCCGTTGCCTGATGCGATCAGCCTCATTTGCTAACATTACTTTTTCGCAGAAGGAAGACAACTGATAAACATACTTATATTTCTAAATACATACATATTATTATACAGACACAGAACAAAAATGATCATGCTCACCACACAAACATTTGTCCTGGGTGGGAATTGAACCCACGACCTCAGGCATAGCAGTTAGGGCCACTAACCACTAGACCAACAGGTCTATTATATTGTAGTTATATTCAGTTGCCAATAAATATTTAACTTAATCTTAGGAAAAACCAATAACGTTTGTCCGCTAATTCGTCCGAGAACTCTTCCTAGAAGAAAGATTACATTTTGAGAGACAGCACCCTTTTTTTATGGTGGGAAAAAATCATCCATTGAAAACCCCCGCTCTTGGGCGGAGCGGGAGATAGTGTCAGACTCTTACTGACCCACCCCGTTCCTTCTAGCCTTCGTACCGGACCTCGAATTTCCTTTCGGATAACCCTGGCCCCAGTAGGCAGAGACAGCACCCTTGAATATACCATAATGAACCAACTTCCTTCTTACAAGGCTACACAAAAACTGCGAACGTGCCTACCATACTAACCACGAAATAAAATCACACACTCAAAACAAATACCTTTCACGCAAATACAAATATTATCGCAATAAAACTCGAAGTAATCCTGGTAGAAAACATTGAGCTAGACGTGATAATCATATAAGTGAAGGAAACCGATATTCATGAATAAATAACACAATTTTTTGGATCCACAGAAGCATATTGGTTGGGAAACACGTTAAAATGTTTATTTTGATAATATACTCCATCGGTTTAGGTAGGTAGATATCGGGAGCGCAAATGAAACGGTGTTTGCGTGGAAGTGAGAGTTTATAACGACCCGAGCTTTACAGAAGTTCATGTAAGACTAACTTTACCCTATCTTAATCCTAATACATCGCGGACTGGTGGTCGACCCACACGCAGGTCGCGCCACACATCCTGACACGTACCTACGGCTAGTCGCAAAGGTACCAGGTCAGCGTCTAGCAGACCATGTCTGGACTCTACCTCAGCGTTAGGTTGGAAACATAACTAGGTAGGTAACTATGTATATGTGTTCATCATCATCATTATTTCAGCCGATACACGTCCACTGTTGGACATAGGCCTCCCCCAAGCGTCGCCACAACGAACGTTCTTGTGCATCCCGCATCCATCGGTTTCCCGCAACCTTCACCAGGTCATCGGTCCACCTCGTAGGAGGCCTTCCAACGCTGCGTCCTCCGGTACGCGGTCGCCACTCCAGAACCTTACGGCCCCAACATGTATATGTGATAATGTAAACAATCATAGTATGTATTTTATAGAAAAAACAGGTACGTCACTCTAACGCCAGAAACACCCTGCTATTGTTTTCTTTTGTTCAACAACGAAGATTGGCTCGCGAATGTATACAATACGGAAAGCGATGACCACTCTGACGCCGAGCGCTCAAGATCCGCGCCGGTATCTGTACGCGTCTCAACAAAGCGGCAACGTCACGCGCTTGGCAAAAAGTTTTATAGCGTGCTGTTAACGTAAAATTTACAACGTCGCATATCATGCACTTATTGGCTTACATTTTTTTTTACACATATTGACAATAAGGATAAAATTCAATTAAGTCCCGTAGTATCAGCCGGAATCTCGTGGAATATCCACATTAACATCAATGTTTGCGGTCAATGAACCTAAATAGCCCTACCTATTCCGATCACTGGTAATAATAAAATAACCTTTTCTTTCCTATTAAATTGTTATTACATTGTTTAATTAATTAACTTTTCACTATAAATTATCTACAGGTTTATTTACATCGTTGTCCGGTGCGCGTTCGCCACTCTAGAATCTTTCGGTTCCATCGACAGCATTGTCCTGACTGATTGGCCTGTTAGTCTAGCGGTTAGTGGCCCTGACTGCTATTTTTTTTTTGTTTTTTTTTTTTTATGGTGGGAAAAAATCATGCATTGACATCCCTCGCTCTTGGGCGGAGCGGGAGATAGTGTCAGACTCTTACTGATTAAAAGACCCACCCCGTTCCTTCTAGCCTTCATACCGGGGTTCAAACTCCCTTTCGGATAACCCTGGCCCCAGTAGGCTTCGACCCGGCTGGGTCCCTGCTGTTGCTGACAACTCCTTGAGGCGCGCGGGAACAGTGTGCGCCGTCGACGACTTGGGCTTGGTCCGGACAGTTACCGGACGGCCGGACAGTGAGCTACCCATTGCTCACTGTCCGCAAGCCCGCGCCTACGGTGGCCGGAAATCGGGATCAGAATCCCGGCGGCGGCGGCGGCGATAACGCCGTTGCCTGATGCGTTCGGCCTCCTCCTTTGCGAGCATTACTGCTTCGCAAAAGTCGGCGACCGCCTGCCACTCCTCCTCGCTCCGGACCATAGCCTCAACCAAGGCCCGGCGCGAGAGGTCTCCGCCGCCGACCGCCCCCACGAGGGCACGGCGATGCTCCGCCCAAGCAGGGCACACCTCGACTGTGTGTTCCACCGTGTCCTCCGGGCGTTCCGCACAGTGGCGACACCCGGGCGTCACTTCCGCATGAATCCAGTGCAGGAAACTCCCGAACGAACCATGTCCGGTGAGTACCTGCGTCACGCGGAAGGTAAGGACGCCGTGAGGTCTTTCCAGCCACGCCTCAGAGGGGACTTACCGCCATGATTGTGGCGTGCCCAGCCCTGACTGCTATGCCGGAGGTCGTGGGTTCGATTCCCACCCAGGACAAATGTTTGTGTGTTGAGCATGATGATTTGTTCTGTGTCTGGGTGTAATTTATTTATAATTATGTATGTATTTAGAAATACATAAGTATGTTTATCAGTTGTCTAGTACTCGTAACACAAGCTCTGCTTAGCTTGGGACTAGACGGCATTGTGTGATAGTTGTGGTATATTATTATTTTATTTATTGTACCAATGTACAATACACTAAATAAAATAGAAATAAAATAAAGCTGCTATTTTTATGTCTGTATGTGCGCGTTTTCCTTTATAGCCACTCAAACGATTTTGATACGGTTTTCACTTTTATTAGATCATTTCTTTGGAAAGGTTAACGTGTATAATATATATTCCAAGGAAAATAGCTCGTGTTACATAAAAAAGGATTGGTTAGATGTAACCGAGGACAATAAAAGGGAAGAAAAAGAGAGGCCTTTGCCCTGATAAATGATGAATGATATGTGTGTTTGCTTACGGCATGCAAAACCATTTTTTTTTTTCAGAAGTACTATACAAGGTGTAAGGGACAGCTCTCCACAAACTTTAAGGGCTTGCTCAGTTGACGAAACTGAACAACATTCCGCAAAAAAATTTTTCAGGAAACGAAAAAAAATCCGCCTCACCATAGAAAATTATAAACTTGATTGGACAGTTTATATGGAGAGGCCGAATTTGTTTTTCGTTTCCTGAAAAAAATTTTTGTGGAAGGTTGTTCAGTTTCATCTACTGAGCAAGCCCTTAAAGTTTGTGGAGGGCTGTCCCTTACACCTTGTACAATAATTGCTATTAACTTAGTACTAACGGCATTAAACTTCAAATAAATAACTCGATTAAATAGTCGTTTTTATCGTGAGATTCAATCAAATGAGATTCCTGAAAGGGAGGACTACTTCATGAAATTATCAATTATACAATCTGCCTACGGCATAATAATATAGGAAACGATCGTAATTTTATTGACTGATAAAAATTTACTGCTACCTATTAAGAATTAGATTATTCTGATGATTATAATGTATGTTTATTATATATATAATATATATATATTTGTACCCTTGTTTTCTTATTAACCTAATCTTTTTTTATGCACCTGCCATGTTACTGACTGGTAGAGAATGCCTAAGGCATTAAGTCCGCCTTTGTACCTTTGTGTTGCATGAAATTTTAATAAATAAATAAATTCTGTTTAAAATATAAAACTAATAATGAATTTTGTATAAATTCAGATCGCTTACCCATCTATGAAATCGCCAGCATTGTAATAACTGCCTCAAAAAAAACTTCAAGGGTTGCCAGAAAAAAACTGGGCAAGTGTGAGTCGGATTCGCGCCCTGTGGGTTGCGTACAAACTCACCTATGTAAAGAGTTCAGTTCCCGATTGGAGTCTCGAAGTTTTTTCCAAATCACATTTTTTTTGTAACGTAAAAATAAGTTTTCAGTTTTTTTCCTATATTTTGGGTTAATAGACCTCGCTTTAGGTAAAATTTTAGGATTCTGGGTCAACGGGAAGTACTCTAGAATTTTGGTTCCCTTGAGTGTCGAAATAAACGTTTCTATCGATATAAATGGCCATATTTATTTCCGTTAAGAGAAGTAGAAGTTAAAAAAGTTTGATATTTTCACAGCTTCTAGGGACCGCAGACCTAAGTATAAGGTTTTAATTTCAACCCGATATCTTCACGCGTTCCCGAGATAAAGGGTCTAGACAGACCGGACGGACGGACGGATAACAAAGTGATCTTATAAGGGTTACGTTCTTTCCTTTTGAGGTACGGAACCCTAAAAACGATAATCCTTTTCTGGGAACACAAAGTCGAGCTTAATTGTAGGATTAGGGGATATCAGCAGAGTTTTCTGCTTATCTAAATTTGAATCGTGGGGAATCCTCGTTATCCGAAAAACAGACTTAGTTGTGTAACAGAATGTAATGGAGCGTTCGGAGCGAACGGCTTTATTTTGTTTGTTCTTCATTCTGCTCAATACTAGGCAGCTTGCTTCAGGGCGTTTTCCACTAGAGATCTTTTTTGAAAATTTAGGTGTCTTCAAGGTTAGAGGCTAGGATCTTAAGGCCCAAGCGCCCGAAAAGTGCCATAAAACAGTGACTTTCTGAAGCCTACTCCTCGGTAACGGCTAGGTTTATAGGTCAGACAAAAATATATGTTTATTATAGATTCATGAACAACATTATCAACATTTGAGTTTTTCGTGCTGTTAATACTTTTGTCTAAAAAAAATATTTATCAATTTCGCAACATTTTTCCTACTCCTTCGAAACGGCTTGGCTCTTTAGAAACATTTTTACACATAAAAATCAATATTTCGCAAAGAAAATGGATTTAAAGGTCAGCCGCGTGCTTTCCGGGCGCTGCTGGCCGCAAATAAATGCATAGATTTACGTACTGCCGCCTAGGCGGGTGCGAGAGGTGCGTCCACATAATTTCGGCTAGATGGTTGAAGGGACTACAAGCCTTAATAAATTAGTGCGCTTCACCATCAACCATTGCATCACTGCTTACCAACAGATGGGATTGCAGTCAAGCGCTGTTTTATATTTATTTATAAAAAAAGCTATATGGTATAAAGATTGTAGATGTAGAGGTGCTATGACAATAATATTTTTTCCAAAATAAAAAACTGTGTGAAAACTTGAGGTTTGTAAAAATATCTCTTTTCTTATCGAACTTCTCCGAAACAGCTTGAACGATTTTTAATTTTTTTTTTTTTGTATATGTACATTTGGGTCTGAGAAGATTATTTTTTGTACTCATTTCCCACTCCTTAGTTTTATGTTTCAAAATAAATTTTTATTGTCCAGATTAATCACAATTTAAATAGCACTAGTCTCACTGTTGGGATTAAAAGTGTCAACGACATTGGGAATCTTCCTAGTGTCGTGGAGTCCCATGAATCTCTTATGGGAAAGTCAAGCCAGAATAACAGTCTAGAATAACATAGAAAAAATTGAGCGAATTTTTGTTGCTATATTACACACCTTTGTTATTTTTGACCTGCCAAAGCCAAAGTGTTGGGGGTATATACTAACAAAATACCAGCTTTTATAAAATTACAAAAGTGGCAGTCACGGGTCCATCATCTTCGTATCAGCCGAAAGACGTCCACTGTTGAACATAGGCCTCCCCCAAGCGTCGCCACAACGACCGGTCCTGTGCGTCACGCATCAAAGGATTCCCGCGACCAGGCCACTGGATCAGACTCTATTAATCAAAATTCAATAAGGCGACAACATACGTTAAGTGGGGTATCACGGAGTAGTAATATTTGTGTATAACCCTTAGGTTTTTTTTTAATCATTTTTCAATTCGAATTACCATTTTGGATCAATAAAGATTTAAAGCAACTAGTCTTAATTTTTTTGAAACATTATTTAAAGTATCAAAATAAAGGGCTTCGAGGACACGGTCCAAAAAACATTTATCACAAAAATGTAGGCGACAAAAAATTCAAAATATAGAAGTCAATTTTCATGCATTGCTGCATTTGTAATTAAACTAAAATAAATCCTACCAGAGTAGCGCGAAGCTAAGCTAAATAAACATAGTAATCCCATTTTGACTGGCCTGTTGGTCTAGTGGTTAGTGACACTGACTGCTATGCCGGAGGTCATGGGTTCGATTCCCACCCAGGAAAAATGTTTGTGTGATGAGCATAATCATTTGATCTGTGTCTGGGTGTAATTTATCTATAATATGTATGTATTTAGAAATATATAAGTATATTTAACAGTTGTCTAGTACTCATAACACAAGCTCTGCTTAGCTTGGGACTAGACAGCGTTGTGTGATAGTTGTGGTATATTATTATTTATTTATTATTATTTTCCATGAACACCGCCTGGTACCACTCGTACTGGCACATTTTCGGTGTAAAATCACTTGTAGTCATGTCTCAACAAATAGGGATTTATACAAGCTACGAGCGTTTTTTTTTATACAATGATTGCATTTTGTGTCAAATCAAGATAGGCTATCCCATCTCATTAATTTGCGTTGCGGAGCAAATCAACTTCAATTTTAAATCACGTTATAATGACAACCGAGGAAAGTGGAAGGCCGGAAGCCGACTTTTAACGTATAGTGAAAAGTGGAAAATAGAAAGGTCTTTGCCCTGCAATAAAACAGCACAGGTTCCTGATGTTGATAATAATACTTTTCAATACACTTGCTCAGAAAGTGACTCTTATTGCACTGTACTTAGGTACATAATGGCCTTTGTTACGAAAACTGTGACATTTTGATTACCATTACGCACTAGTGCTATAATGTAGTTAAAACCTTATTGTTCAACCGCTCCAGCGCCATAATTTTAATACATAATCGAATCAGGCTGCGGTCAACTCCCGTTTATTCATTTCAGTGAGTGTATTGAAAGGTAAATAAAAAAAAAAAAAATGGGCGCGCATATGAAAACAGATTTTTACCGCCACAAAAGTTTACTAATTTTACAGTTATTTTCTTTAAACGTCGTATGATATACGTGAGTAATTAGTGATTACCGTTTTCGGCTCTCTTGAGACCCTAGCCATGGCTCGGGTCTTAATACCGCCTCGACGGTAATCACTAACATTACACACTTATATCATGATGTACTATATTCGTCCCAAAGGAAATTACAACTTACGGTGCGTTTACACGTGGGCCAGCTTCGGCCAACTGCCATCCGTAGCCATTGTGTAAACGGGGTAAAGTTTATGCCATTTATGCCATTTCATGACCAAGACCCCGTTTACACAATGGCTAGGGATGGTGATTGATCCAAGGCTGGGCCCGCGTGTAAACGCACCATTAGAAGTCTTGAAGTCAAGAGTGAATTGTTACTTGAAATGAATAGTGGTAGGCAAGCGTGCTTCATCGTCGGCCACATCATCGCTTGCTACGATGCCAAGTAAGATAATGGTCAAGTGTGACCCCGCAAACAATCTACCATACTTAGTATTGTAACTATTAAGGCCTATAGTCCGTTGAACATCTGCTGGAATTTAATTGGGCCTGAATAGAGCCCCGCTGACCTTTAAATTAACCAGCAATTATTTTGTCTAAACATGTTTCTAAAGATCAAAGCCGTTTGAAAGGAATAGGGAAAAGAAGCGAAAAAAAATTATGTCGTTTTTTTTTCATTATTGATATAAACTAGTGCTTGACTGCGATCCCACCTGATGGTAAACAGTGATGCAATCTCTGATGGTGAGGCGCACTAGTTTATGAGTTTATTTACTCTTGCCTTGTCAAATTATAATTGGACGGGAAGACTGCAGCAGGCAGATTGTTCCAGTCCGTCGACGTACGCGGTATAAACGACGAGGCAAAACGCTTAGCCCGGACCGTAGGTTTCAACAACGTACAACGAGTATCCACCCAGGATACTCGTCATACGTCGTGTTGTCCGTTGGTATAAATGTGATGGCGGAATCTAGTTAACTTGTAAGGTTTTTAAAAAAACACGTATTTCCTGGAACAAATTTTGTGAAATATTCGAGTAAATAACAGAATTCCGGAATATCAACAGATCGTTCAGACGTTCTTTTTTTTCACGTTGCCTCTTTACTGAAAACTAAGTTTTGCGCACATACCTACATAAAAATATATAGCTTAAGCCACTCAAGAATAAAGCAGCATTCTATAGGTACAACAAACAACAAACAAAAATATAAACTATACCTCTTTATAATATTAGTGTAGATAGCTTTGCCCACGGCTTCGTTCGCGTGGACTACAGGATTTTGAATTTATTTTTTCTAAAATAAAAGTAGCTTATGTTACTCCTTATTAAATCAGCTACCTGCCAAAAAAAAGTCCCGTGGAAATCGGTCCAGCCATTTCAGAGATTAGCCCGGACAAACAGACAGACAGACAGACAAAAATTGTAAAAAATGTTATTTTGGTGTATGTACCGTATATTATTCATATGCATGTAGTAAAAAGCGGTTATTTCAATGTTACAAACAGACAATACAATTTTATTTATATGTATAGAAGATGTATAGATTACGTGGGATGATACAACAAGCTTTGAAAGTACTTACTTCGACTTAGACATGTGGAGAAAGGCCCTCTTAAGTTGGCAACACACTAAGTTCTAAAAGCTCACTGCGCTACAAACACAATGCGTCAATATTCCATTCCCTGCTCTTTCCTTTGTGATGGTTTCCATCGCAACTTATCCAATAATCCGCTACCTCTGTCTCAATCCACACTAACGATATAAACTAGTTACTGCTAACTGCTTCGCCTGCTTGAAAGTGAAAACTGTCGCAAGTGATCATACTGAGTGTAGAATCCTATGTACTACTCCAGAACATATAGGTACCTTGCTGTTTTTGTCCCGGACAACAGTCTAGTTGCCGTAAAAAATGTAATTAGTCCGTCTTTTAGATTATTCAAAAATAAGGGATACGTATTTTTTTATTTGTAAATCAAACCAAAAATGACAAAGATATAGCCCATTAAAGTTACGTGTAACGTCACGCCGTGCTGCATTTTTTCGCAAGGGGTGACGTCTTTGTTATTTTTTCTTTAATCGAAAAAAGAAAAAATACGTGTCCAATATTTTTTTTTAATCTAAAATACGGACTAGATAAAATGTAATTATTTTACCGCGGTAAAAGGGTGATTCTTTGACATCGAGAGAACGTCTCATTCATCTGGCCTAGTTTTCGTACCTAACTATTTTGTGTTTTAAGCCACTGAGCACAAATGAGTGCCTTTGATATATACATTTAGTCATCGGGGAAAACTAAAATGCAAATAAAAATATCAAATTGTAAAGAAAAGACTTTTGATTCTTTGAACCCGAGAGAACGTCTCATTCATCTAGCCTAGTTTTCGTACCCCTATCTACTTTATGTCGTGAGCCACTGGGCGCAAATGACTGCCTTTGATACATTTAATCATCGGGGAAAACTAAAATGCAAATAAAAATATCAAATTGTAAAGAAAAGACTAGGCCAGATGAATGAGACATTCTCTCGGTTTCAAACAATCACCCTAGTATTCCTCTAGTAGTCCTAGATTCCAGTATCTCTTATCCTTTGGCGGCGATACAATTCTTAAGTTGGCAACACACTAAGTTCGAAAAGCTCTCTGCGCTACACAATGCATCAATATTCCATTACCTGCTCTTTCCTTTGTAACAGTTTCAATCGCAACTTATCCAATAATCGTCTGTGTCTGTCTCAATTTCACACTAACGATATAAACTAGTCACTGTCAGCCGCTTCGCCTGCGTGAAAATAAAAAAAACTGTCCCAAGCGATCATTCTGCCCGGGATTAAAAATATACTATGTGCCAGGACGTCTACCCATTGTCACATTGACATGGTTTACCCGTTGTGTTGTTGAATGGCCTGTTGGTCTAGTGGTTAGTGGCCCTGACTGCTATGCCGCAGGGCGTGGGTTCGATTCCCACCCAGAACAAATGTTTATGTGATGAGCATGATCATTTGTTCTGTGTCTGGGTGTAATTTATCTACCTATAGTATGTATGTATTTAGAAATATATAAGTATGTTTATCAGTTGTCTAGTACCCATAACACAAGCTCTGCTTAGCTTGGGACTAGACGGCGTTGTGTGGTAGTTGTAGAATATTATTATTATTATTTATATTGTACCAAACTGAACCGGTCTGAATACAATTATGACGGTAAGTCCCCTCTTTGAGGCGTTTCTGGAAAGACCTCATGGCGTCTTCACCTTCCGCATGACGCAGGTTCTCACCGGACATGGTAAGTTCTCTGTTACTGCACCGGATTCGTGCGGAAGTGACGCCTGGGTGTCACCACTGTGCGGAACGCCCGGAGGACTTGGTAGAGCACACAGTGGAGGTGTGCCCCGCTTGGGCAGAGCATCGCCGTGCCCTCATGGGGGCGATCGGAGGCGGCGATCTCTAGTTGCCCAGCAGGGTCAAAGCCTACTGGGGCCAAGGGTCTAGTTCTGAAAAGAAAGCTCGGCCCCGGTATGAAAGGCAACGAAGGAACGGGGTGGGTTTTCTAGTCAGTAAGAGTCTGACACTATCTCCCGCTCCGCCCAAGGACGGGGGATGTCATCGAGATGATTTTAACCCACCAAAACAAATAGTCGGAAATACAGACTGTTTTATTGAATTTGTGATGAGCAAAAATGGCTGTTATCAACTCTCCTCTGGTGATGAATTATAATCATCGATTTTTAAAGCTTAACTGGATTTGCAGTTAAGCCAACCGCTAGTTTCATTATTGAATCAGCGTTCAAAAACAAAGTGCTATAAAGCTAACGTTGCATTTTGAGCTTTATTCTGTGGTACATATGTATTCACGGCCGAATGTATTTTTACTGGCCAAATCCGTTTGGAAGTTAAACTAATAGACCGGAAATGTAGCGTTCCGAATTTCGGACGAAATTTGATTATCTGCATCGAACGCGTTTGAAACTTTTCGTTTTAAAGGTGCACGTTTAGGCATACTATGTCAATCAATCAATCAATAGGTGAACCTCTATACAGTACCTCTGTTGATTGATTGGCTATCACCGCGGGTATCGTCGGTACGGTCAAGTCTAATTTCTAGTCATTGTTGTTTATCAGTAGTTAGGTTGAGTATAAATCGTTATTTTTCTTTATTAATGAAAAAATTCGCTTGCTTGACCATTTTTTTACCTGATGAAAGTGACTTTGTGGTCGGCGGTCTAGAAGTAACCTAAGATCCGCAGGTTGTAGTTATCAGAAAATATAGATTCCAGCAAGCAACAGGTCCGGACTAAGCATTTCGCCTCGTCATTTATACCGCGTACATCGAAAGACTGGAACAATTTGCCTGCTGCGGTCTTCCCGTCTGATTATAATTAAGGTGTCTTCAAGGCTAGAGTAGAGTGAATAGGCTCTTTATAAACTAGTGCGCCTCACCATCAACGATTGCATCACTGCTTACCATCAGGCGGGATCGCAGTCAAGTACTAGTTTATAAAAGATAAAAAAAAACCATTAGCTGTACGCACAATAAATGTGTTCCCAAAAGGTTTTGGGCGTATATTTAAGGTGAAAGCTCTTAATCCTTTCAGATACCGTTATTTTGAGACACAATAGTAAGACAATAGATGCGCGAACGCCGTTCGGTTTAATGAATTAAACAATCAAAACAACCCTCTTAGCTTAACTAACCCTTTTTCATGACATGCCATTCAAAACAAATGTACATTCACACACAAACACACACACATGCACATACATCAACTGTGACCATGGGATTACTTCTGAAAGGGAAATCGGTGGTCTTGGAAAACAATGGGTAAAGAAGTAACATAGGTGTGGTTTTAGTCACTTAAACTCTAACACGCCCTCCCGATCCACCCTAGAATGGAAGGGCACGCCACAATTATGGCGGTAAGCCCCCTCTTTGAGGCGTGGCTGGAAAGAACTTACGGCGTCCTTATCTTCCGCATGACGCAGGTCCTCACCGAACATGGCAAGTTCGGGAGGTTCCTGTTCCGGATTAAAGCGGAGGTGACGCCCGGGTGTCGCCACTGTGCTGAACGCCCGGAGGACACGGTGGAGCACACTCGAGGTATATCCTGCTTGGGCGGAGCATTGCCGTGCCCATGTGGGGGCGATCGTCGGGGTTATTATGCATTTGCACTCAGCTTTTTGCTGGCGCCTAATACCCGCTATGACCTGCCAAGACTTGTGTTGTACTTAGTAACGGTGGTGTCCAACTTGTGACCTTTTAAAATATTTTTGGGAAAAATAATAACATAGTGTAAAAACTATGGAATCCCTTCAGTTACTGATTCTTAACGGACTATATTCAGGTTTTGCAAATACAAAAAAAAAATGTTTTAAATTATTGTTAACCAGGAAGTGTTTGTTGTGGGTTGACTAACTTGAGTATATGTAAGAGACAATGCATCTGCGAGACATGTATTAAATTAGCTGTCAAGATAGACAGAGTACTTTGGTAAACTGAGGAAACCCGGCGGCACCGTCCCCAGTAATCAGGTTACAGCAATCAAATATTCTGACGTTTGACATCTAAGTGAGGTAGGCGGTAACTGCATGTAATAATTTATACAGATTTTAGGAAACTAACCAAAACTAACTAGGCTGTAACAACAATTTTGACTAGAGAAAAAAAAATGCTATTCTCTATTACTCCAAGGTCTTAGATGCATGTCTTAATAGTGTCTATATTTATACACTAGAACTTTTAACTAGGTAGATTTACCATCTTAAAGGAATTGAAAAAAAATAAAAAGTGATTCATATTTTTTTTTTAATTATTGATAGGCTCGCGTTTTACCACTATCTCACCAGCACGCTTAGCCAAGTTGTTATTCTGCAATCGTTAACGCTGTAGAAAAGTGATGAAACGTATGGGAATGACGTCATCTCAACGTAAAGTCGCGTAGTCGGAACAAACGAATAAAAAATTCGTAGCCAAGTTCACATCGTTCAAAATAATAGAATGAATTTCTACAAGGTTTAACGCTACATCCTTTGATAAACAAACGCTACATTCTAGAACGAGCGGCTGACGCAGATACGTCAACATGGCTACCCACCCACTTATCGTTTTCTACAATTGCTGACACCGAAGCGTTACCGATTGGAGAACGGAATTGGACACGATACGGTTGTAACTTGGCTAGGGGGGCTGATGGTAAGTGATGATGTGGCCGACGATGGAGCACGCTTGCCTAGATTCAAAAGTAAGATTAAAGTAAAAGTAAAAATAATTATATTCGGAACTCCGGAACACACTATACTTTCTCGAATACAAGGCAAAGAACGAACATAGCAGTGGGTAGAGCCCAGTCATTATAAGTTTGATATGTCCTCCCGCTCCGCCCTAGTGCGGGAGAAATCATTGAGTAATTTACCACCTAAAAAAAACCTACTTTCTCGCATCCACCCCTATTTCTTTTTTTTCCACAAAGATTTAAAAAATTACTAATAGGTACATATTAGGCAAGCTTACACCTTCCAATTTGTTGAAAACACGCACAACTGAAAGCAAAAACATAGGAGTGGATTCTAGTCAGAAAAAATCTGACACGCCCTCACGCTCCGTCCTAGTATGTGAAAAGTCATTGGATAATCTCCCACAAAAAACATACTTTCTCGCATTTACCCCTATTTTTTTCACAAAGATATTAAAAAGTAGCTTTTGCCAGCGGCTTCGCCCGCGTACATAAGTTATAGCCTACTAGCTTTTGCCCGCGCGGCTTCGCTCCCGCTCTTCCCTACTCCACCCTACTATACCCTACTCTACCCTACCCTATTCTACCCTACTATACCCTACTCTACCCTACCAAACTTCACATAAACCATCTACTAAATAGTCTGAACAAAGCCTAAACATTTGGTTTGGATAGGTGAGCTCGTTCTTGAGTTATAAAATTACAACGAAAAGTGGCATTGATTTTTATATATACTCGTATAGATGTCACTCAGGAATTAAGCAGCTTTCTATCGAAGGCAAAATTGTAGCAAACGGACCAGTACTTTCAGAGATTACCTCCTACAAACAAAAAAACATAAAAACAAAAATACAAACTACCTTTTTACCTATTAGTGTGGGCTACAAATATCAGGTATTCTTCGCACCTACCAATTTGTTAAAAACACGCCCAATGATTAACCCTGCTGTATTTATTCAACACAAATCATAATCAACCTGTAATATTTGCCCAATTTGCGGCCACACCATTTTCAATGTCGGTACCGTCTGCATAAATTTCAATGTGTAATTTTTTACATTACAAGCTTAGATCAACAACACGTTTAAAATTTTTAATTAAGCATTTGTTGGTTTATATTACGAGTATCTTTGAAGTTAGAATTAGGTAGAGATGATAAATTGCTGTTATACACTTTGCCCGGCTCCTGCTACAAAGTATAGGTATACTAGTGTCTGCCAACGGCTTCGCCCGCGTATAAGGTTTATTCTTACAAAATTTGGACCTCTGTTTCATCCCTTTAAAGTAGCATCAAAGTTTTTCCTTAACACTTTATTTACAAAGCGCGGGCTTGCGGACGGTGTGTGTGTGGAAATGGGTAGCTCGCCGTCCGAACCGAGGAGCCCAAGTCGTCGACGGCGTGCACTGTCCCCGCGCGCCTCAAGGAGTTGTCAGCAACAGCAGGGGCCCAGCTGGGTCGAAGCCTACTGGGGCTAGGGTTAGCTCCGAAAGGTAGCTCAGCCTAGGTACGAAAGGCCACGAAGGAACAGGAGTGGGTATCAGGGTGGGTCAGTAAAAGTCTGACAGTATGTCCCGCTCTGCCCTAGAGCGGGGGATGTCATTAGTTGTGTTCCACGCGCGTCTCAAAACCGTAGGGGCCCAGCAATGTCGAAGCCTACTGGGGCTTTGGGTTGTGCGAAAGAGAACCCCGGGGCCATGGAACTATGGTAAAGAAGAAACAAAGGAATGGGTTAATGCTTCACGCACTACCGTCGTCGAACATTGGCACCTTGCTCGATGATAATACTTTCCGCCTCGCTGTTTTCTGACGTCTAGGCGCTCCCTGCTGTTCTCCTCATCGCTGCCACTGTAGCGAAGTCGTCAACAGCCTCGCACACCACGGTCTGTCATGCAGCCAAAGTGCGGGTCGCATAGCGCGATACGCGAATATCAACGACATCATCAGACGCGCTCTTGTCACCGTCGGCGTTCCAGCCGTATTGGAACCCCATGGCCTGGCACGCGACGATGGCAAGAGACCGGACGGCATGTCGTTATTACCTTGGAAGATGGGTAGGCCTTTAGGATGGGACGCTACTTATGTCGATACTCTTGCGCCTTCACATCTTCGTAGCTCGTCGTGACGTGCTAGTGCTGCCGCTGCGGCTGCGAAGAACCTCAAGCGGTGGAAATATAACAACCTTGTTGGAAGTTATATTTCGAACCGTTTGGGGTTGAAACTCTCGGATCGTAGAGTCCGAGTGCACACAAGTTGTTTAAAGATCTTTCGAAACGTCTAGTTGACACTTCGCGTGACCCAAGGGCTGGCTTTAACCTCGGACAGAGGATAAGTATTGCCATACAGCGTGGTAATGCCGCCAGTCTTTTAGGCAAATTACCAGTCGAGAGAGATGTGGAAGAGTTTTTTGACGCCATATATTGATTTTAATTAGTTGTAATTAGCGTAGGGTTTTTTTTTAATTTACTGTAATAGTAGTTAGTAAATAAATAAATAACTTCCAATGGGTTTTAGTTTAGTAAAAGTATGAGACGCCCTTCCGCTCCCCAAGGGCGGCAGATGTCATTGGATGATTTCCCACTTAAAAAAAATGTACGGAGACTGACGCGCCCAGATTGGCGTGTGTGCGTTTGAGCAGTGTAGAGTCGCGTACAGACATCGCGAGGTGTGCGTCGCGAATGGTTTGTCACGTATGCATCAACCTGAGGCATATGACGGTGCATTTATGCGTGCGTCCCGAACGATACATGCTCAAGTTAAGCACGCAAACCATCACGCACGGTGTTCGTCAGTAGAAAAGGCAAACAACACCTGTCCGTCCACACGGAGCGCACGGCTCGTACTGAGACGGTGTTTTGCAACGATTGTATGACGCGAATGCTCACTGTGAGCGCACGCGTCCACACAGCTCGAGGCATGCAAGACGAACCATTCGCGACGCACGCCTCGCGATGTCTATACGCGGCTTGAAATTATTTTCGCTTTGTAACATTTCTTTTATGCCTATTTAGACCGTCAGCCCGCAGCTGCACACACAATAAGGGTATTAGAGAAGATTAGTCTAACAGATTCGAATCACGTCTAATATCAATCCGTCTATCTAGCCGTGATTTATGTACGACGAAGTAGACTGATCTTAGAGTAATTAGTCTACGACGAGGCGTTTCGGTATTCCGAAAGTGTAACACGAAGAAATAGAAGTAGAATAAAACGTTATACAAAAGGTGACTTGTAAAAGTAAATTTTTTTTGAAGGGGAAAATAAAAAATAAAAAATAATCATTTTAGACTTTGTGTGGAGAAGAAGTTATCTGAATTACATTTTGAACCCAGTGGCCAATTTAAGAAATTTACTTATATGTAAACAGTGGATATATTTGCTTCAGAAAGTTTCTTCAATTTATTTATTAAACACGTCCGTCCGTACGCCTCTGTAGTGCGGAATAAACTGGCACGGGGCTGTGAATGAGGCTGTGTACGCGTAAACGCCGCGTGAACGCCGCATGAAAGGAATGCGAGCCCTTTGGCGCGGGACAAAATACCGACTCTGATTGGAGAACAGACGTGAACGCGCGTGAACCCCGCGAAAACCGTTCACATTCACGTTCACGCCTGTTTACTGAGATTCACTAATGTGAAGCCGTCATTAGCAGCCTTTCGTACCAATTGTTTTTGTATAAAAAAAGCGATTTGACAAGTATTTTTCCACGCCCATCAATGTCATGATTGTGATAGCTACATCTAAGATACAATCCTTATCTAAATACATACAGTATCGTCACTATCTGCGGTTCTTATATTTTTTAACAAATAGATTTGGTGATCTGATTATATTCGATTTTCCTTGTTTTTGACTAAATTGTCTTTCCTGAAATGCTTAGAAATAATTTTTTTGCTAAAATGATTTGAATAGGATTTTGTAAAAGATTTCAATTTTAGATAAAGAAACAAATTTTTTTATGGTATCAGAAAAATCATTCACATCTGCAACCGTAGGGGCCCAGCAGGGTCGAAGCCTACTGGGGCCATCATCATCATCAGTCTTTTTAATGTTCCCACTGCTGGGACTCAGGCCTCCTCTCTAGGAGAGGGAATGGGCCGTAATCCACAACGCGGGCCTAATGCAGGTTTGTGAATGTCACATGTTTTCGAATTAGGGCCACTGGTGGAAGCCAACTGAGGCCATGTGTGATGCGAAAGAGAACCCCGGGGCCCTGGAACGAAGGCAAAGATAGAACAGGAGTGGGTTTTAGCCAGTAAAATTCTGACACGAAAGGGCGAGAGATGGTCATGTCATTGAATGATTTCCCACCTTAAAAAAAAGAAAATAGGCACTGTGAACCCAAAATTTGCTGATACTGGTTTCCAAACTAAACTATAGCTTGTATTTTGCGACCGCATTGATATCTTCGAGATGTGGTGCTGGAGGAAAATGCTTCAAATTCCCTGGACTGCTTTCCGTACAAACCGCTCCATCTTACGTGAACTGAACATCAAGATCAGACTGTCGACTACCTACATGCGCACTGGAGTTCTTTGGCCAAATTGCCAGGAAAAATTTCCACAACCTTGAACAGCTCATCGTAACTGGCATAGTTGATGGCAAACGACCAAGAGGCCGCAGCCCAATAAGATGGGCAGATCACGTCCGTTTCACACTGGACACCCAATTGCACGTCGCACTTCATGACGCTAAGAATCGTCACAGATGGCGAGATACCATCAATAAGAAGCTAATCCAGCGGGAACTTCACGACCCTCAGTAATGAGGAATACGACTCGAGGAGGAGGTATTTTGGGACTCAGTGTTCAGAGTCCTAGATGTTATAACAATTCGGAAAAAAAAACCAGATAATATTAAAACTATTTTTCCAACAGTATGTTTTATAGTTTCTTGTAATTCGCTTTTCTTTTTGTAATACTTTGCGAGCTTGGTGAAAATAAATGAATTTTCACGAATGTTTTGTCTGCGTTGAAGCGTATTTTTGAGTTCAAGTCTAAGAATAACCGACAGAACCTTTTTAAAAATGGATTTCGCCTGACCGTCACAATACTGTGAGATACTAAAAAAAAGGTATTTTGGGAATCCTAATAATATAAATATGAAAGTAACTGTGTCTGTTTGTAACATTTTCAAGGATAAAATACTGCACAAATTTTAGTAAAATTTCATCATTATCATCATCATTTCAGCCGAAAGACGTCCACTGTTGGGCACAGGGCTCCCCCAAGTGTCGCCACAATGAACGGTCCTGAGCGTCCCGCATCCATCCGATTCCCGCAACCCTTACCAGGCCATCGGTCCACCTTGTAGGAGGCCTTCCAACGCTACGTCTTTCGGTATGTGGTCGCCATTCCAGAAAATTTCAGCCCCAACGGCCATCTGTTCTGCGCCCTGTCTATTGCCACTTAAGTGGTGAAATTTGGTACAGAGTAATCTTGAAC
Source organism: Mythimna ferrago (assembly GCA_910589285.2). Taxonomy (NCBI): domain Eukaryota; kingdom Metazoa; phylum Arthropoda; class Insecta; order Lepidoptera; family Noctuidae; genus Mythimna; species Mythimna ferrago. The sequence continues at coordinate 17,970,195 of OU342695.1, forward strand.
ACTCCAAGATCGGACATGGGCTACTTTTTATCTTTCAATTTAGACTTCGCATCCGTAATAACAAACTTCGTATGTGTAAAAACTAATATCGGTTAGTTAGTTAGTAAAAGAGTTTTTTTTTTCTAATGATAAAAACCAATGCTTGACTGCGATTCCACCTGATAGTAAAGCAGTGATTTAGTTCGTTGATGGTGAGGCGCACTAGTTTATTAAGAGCCTATTGACTTAGCCTTGAAGACACCTAAATTATAATTGGACAGGAAGGCCGCAAGGGAAATTGTTCCAGCCCTTCGATGTACGCGGTATATATGACGAAGCGAAACGCTTAGTCCGAACCGTAGAAGTTTCAACAATGTAAGGGTGGATACTCGGCGTACGATGGTAGAAAGGAGATGGCAGAATCAAGTCATGCAATTTCAGTTATGAGTATACATGTGGGCGGATGAAGAGGGAGGCCAAAGAAAAGATGTATGGATTGTGTGAGAAGTGATGTTAAAGAAAATGAAGTTAGTGATAGCATGACGGGTGCCAGGATAGAATGGAAGAAAAGACGTGTTGCGCCGTCCCCATGTAACACGGGACAAGAGCATGAAGATGATGGTAAATGATAAATGACACTTCCTAGCTGACTGTCCTGAGAAGAAACCCCGAAATAAACTCAGAGGGCAAAGTCTCTTTTAAAGTCCATACAATAAACATGTAATGGTCAAATCATATGAAAACGATGCAGATTGTGTCTGAAATGGTATTTTGAGGAAAGAACCACACAGATTTGAGTGGACCTGTCCAGTCAGTGAAAGCATTTGTCAGTATTCATGGTGGTCCGCAATAACCGACATTCACGTAAACGAAGTCGCTGGCACGAGCTAGTCACACATGTACCGCCGTTCAATGCACCTACAGACAAGCTTCAGGTACCAACTATGCTGGATATTTTCAGATCGGCACGGTTAGTGCAGTGGTGGAGTGATTGACTATTGTACTGCGTGCCGTGAGTTCGATTCTCTCACGGAACTAATTGTACAAAAGACTGTACGGCGTACAGATATGTTCCGGGTCTGTATGTCTAGTGTACGTGAGTTTAGATGTTTGTGAACGCACCAGCATTACAGGAGTAATTCCTAGCGTGGGATAATATTAAAAAATATATATGTATAGGGTGAGTGGTAATTAGTGTACGATACTTAAACACGTGATTGTGCTCACGATAACCAACAACTTTTACTATGGGAACAAACCTGAAATCGCGAAAAAAAATCAGCTGTTCAGTACATTTATGTTTGCAGCTGATATTTTTTTCGCGATTTCGGCTTTGCTCCAATGATAAAAATTGTTTATTATCATGAGCACAATAACGTGTTTAAGTATCGTACACTAATTGCCAGTCACCCTATATATATTTACTCAATAGGATGGTCCAAACCACACAAAAGATGAATGAGGTTAGAAAGTAAATACTTTCCGATTTGTACTACAACGAGTGTCTCACATCCTTTAACTCCACTACAGGCAATAAACCAATACGAACGCGCGCTACGCAACTAACAGACCACGCACACTTAGATCGCAAGTTTACTCTCGGTAGTTGAACTAAGAGCATTGCGCTACTTTGTGGCATGCCTTCCCCGCTCACAAGACCATTCTAACCTCTTTCATCTGTTCTGTGGTCCAAACACGCCTCATCATTTCAGCCGATAGACGTCCACTGTTGGACATAGGCCTCCCCCAAGTGTCGCCACAATGCACGATCCTGTGCGTCTCGCATCTATCGGATTCCCGCAACCTTCACCAGGTCATCGGTCCACCTTGTAAACAAAAACGCCTAATAAAAAGTAACACAACCATCATCCTATGATCTGATATTTATATCATTTGAAAGGTAGCTAAATCAAATCACACATCAAAGGTAAATATTTGTACATTATACTAAGGGATGGACGTATGCTCTCCTGTGTGTATGCTCTGAACAATGACAAGAATGAAGGCTTTGTGAGGACACAGCGGAATGAGATTCCGTCCTCCAATCGATCCTTGTCGGGAGATATTTGTACTTCGAATTATACGGGAGAGGTCGGAACGATGAGCTGCTGAGTGCCTCCCCTAAAAATAAAGAAAATGCCGTCCAATAAATGTATTTTATTTACACTAATATTTTCGTCGTGTCATACTGGTGCTGCCGCTGTGGCTGCGGAGAACCTCAAGCGGCGGAAATATAACAAACCTTGTTGTATTTTCGAACCATTTGGGGTTGAAACTCTCGGATCGTGGGGTCCGAGTGCTCACAAGTTGTTTAAAGATCTGTCGAAACGTCTAGTTGACACTTCGCGTAACCTAAAGGCTGGCTTTTACGTTGGACAGAGGATAAACCAGTCTTATTGGCACATTACCAGTAGTTAGCGATGCATGTGGAAGAGTTTTTTGACGCCATATTTTAGTTAGTTTCAATCAGCGTAGGGTTTTATTATTTATTTATTTTTTAATTTACTGTATATAGTTATTTAGTTACTGTAATTGTAGTTAAGTATTTTTTTATTATTATTATAGTGAGCCAATATTGTCCCACTGCTGGACAAAGGCCTCCCTCCACTTCTTCCAACGATCACGGTTCTTCGCTTTCTCGTTCCAATTCTTAAGGAAGCCATCCAGGTTGTATTACACTAATTATTTTTTAAACAATAATATTAAAACAAGGAAAATTTTGTTTTTTTTCATTGATTGCTAAAATTTGCGAGAGCGTCTTGGGAACACATTTATTGTGCTTGTCTCCAAGGAGTGGAATTCCCTGCCAGAGTCTGTTTTTCCTGATAGCTACAACTAAGGAGTCTTTAGGGTGCTCCATCATTGACCACATCATTGCTTACCATCAGATGAGATGGTAGTCAGTCGCGGCTCGCGTTTGACTACCATCTCATATCTATCAATATTTTATTTTTTCACCGATAGAAAACTGTTTCATAAATAGAATCAAGTCAAAAAATTAATGTCTGTTAAAAAAAAAAACTACCGTTTTACAATTAGACTAGCTTCTGCCAGCGGCTTTGCTCGTATGAAAGTGGAAGTTTCTCCTAAAAAAATTTGGACCTCCATTTCATCGTCTTCGGGCGTGAATTTTGCCCTGTGCTATAAGACCGCCTATTGTACACTTATTCTTTTAAATGTTTCTATTTTGAAAATCTCATGTATTTTTGTTTATGTGGTGTACATATGTATTTATAAAAATCAATGCCACTTTTCGTTGTAATTTTATAACTCAAGAACGGGCTCACCTGTCCAAACCAAATGTTTAGGCTTTGTTTGGACTATTTAGTAGATGGTTTATGTGAAGTTTGGTGGAGTAGAGTAAGGTATAATAGGTTAGAGTAGGATAGGGTAGGGTAGAGTACGGTAGAGTAGGGTAGAGTACGGTAGAGTAGGGTGGAGTAGGGATGAGCGGAGGCGAAGCCGCGCTGGTAAAAGCTAGTAATTTTGGGAAATCATCTCTTAATGCTCGCTTATGTCATAAAAGGAAACCTTATGCAAAATATCACACTCCTAGTCCTCGTTATTTCGGCTGTGCGTTGATATGTCAGTCAGTCAGTTTCTCTTTTTATACAACATAATTTTATACAACATAATTTTATACAACATAATTTTATACAACATAATTTTATGCAACATAATTTTATACAACATAATTTTATACAACATAATTTTATACAACATAATTTTATGCAACATAATTTTATACAACATAATTTTATACAACATAATTTTATACAACATAATTTTTAGCATATGCGAAACCTGAATATAGTTGTTAAGAATCAGTAACTGAATAGATTCCAATCATTTTTACACCATGTTACAACTTTCCCAAAGATATTTAAAAAAGGTCTCAAGTTGGACACCACCGGCACTAGGTACAACACAGGTCACGGCAGGTCATAGCGGGCATTAGGCGCCAGTGCACAGCTGGGTGCTGAAGCAGAACAATCCTTCAGTCGCCCGGGTGGCCTGGTGACCATGTAGGTATTTATGTCCCCAAACCAAGTAACCATTACTTTGTGATTTTTCATAATACAGTTTTGACATTTTGTACATAGATTCTTTGCATATAAATACTGAACAGATGTTTCAGGTTTCGTATATACTAAATATAAGGTTGTATATATAAGGTACCATTAAAATGTCCGGCCGTCGGGTAACTGTCCGGACCAAGCCCAAGTCGTCGACGGCGCGCACTGTTCCCGCGCGCCTCAAGGAGTTGTCAGCAACAGCAGGGACCCAGCCGGGTCGAAGCCTACTGGGGCCAGTGTTATCAGAAAGGGAACTCGAGCCCCGGTATGAAGGCTTGAAGGAACGGGGTGGGTTTTTTAGTCAATAAGATTCTGACACTATCTCCCGCTCCGCCCAAGAGCGGGGTTGTTATTGGATTTACCCCACCGAAAAAATAAAAAAAGGTCCCATCAAAATAGATGACAGCGTTCAGTAAGTCTAACCAAACAAATCCAACAAAAAATATACAAATTTAAAATTATAATATGTACAAAGCAGTAAACAAGTGCGAGTCGGACTCGCCCATGAAGGGTTCCGTAGCAGCAAGTAACATAATATAAAAGTTCTTGTAATGTGTTGTAACTTTGATCGATGTTTTAACAATAGTGTATTTTTTTCGATTTATGACGCATTAAAAAAAAACTACTTACTAGATTTCGTTCAAACCAATTTTCGTTGGCAGTTTTTATAGTAATGTACATCATATATTTTTTTTAGTTTTATCATTCTCTTATTTTAGAAGTTAGAGGGGGGGGGACACACTTTTTACCACTTTGGAAGTGTCTCTCGCGCAAACTATTCAGTTTAGAAAAAAATGATTTTAGAAACCTCAGTATCATTTTTGAAGACCTATCCATAGATACCCCACACGTATCGGTTTGATGAAAAAAAAATTTTTGAGTTTCAGTTCTAAGTATGGGGACCCCCAAAATTTATTGCTTTTTTTCTATTTTTGTGCAAAAATCTTAATGCGGTTCACAGAATACATCTACTTACAAAGTTTCAACAGTATAGCTCTTATAGTTTCGGAAAAAAGTGGCTGTGACATACGGACGGACAGACGGACAGACAGACAGACAGACAGACAGACAGACAGACAGACAGACAGACAGACAGACAGACATGACGAATCTATAAGGGTTCCGTTTTTTGCCATTTGGCTACGGAACCCTAAAAACAGTGATTAAAGTATTTTTACCTAAAATAATAAATGGCACGATCCAATAAGGGTAGGTAATTATACTCGCGCCTCGGGCTATGTTAGAGTGAGAAGGCATGAGTTGAACAATGAAAGCGTGACGTAGGTATTTTGTAGTATGAAAATAAGAGATGTGTTTATGCATCGGGTAACCAACATTTTTAGTGTATTTTCGTAAGCTGTTTTTTTTTTTTTCTTTGTAAGTAAGCGTTTTTTTTACCATTGTCTTTATTTTGGTGGTCTGAATGATTTCTAAAAGTTTATCCATCTATTTTAATGGGACCTTATATATTTATAAATACAAACTTATATTTAGTATAAGCGATCCTGTATAATGTTTCTGAGTTTATCCTCAATCTTTCAACTTCTGTTCGGGTCGGAAAGAAATTCCCGAAATCACAACTACTGCTCGATCCTAATGCCAATAAGGTTGGAATTTTTTATGTTTGCCCTTCGAACTTTTGGGTCAGTTTTATTGACAGCAATACTGAAAAGATTAACATGTCAGGCTTGAAATCAGTTTTCAAAGTTGTTTAGATTTATTGAGATTTGTTTTTTCAGAAACGGCAAGAAACTTATTCCTAACCAGAGATGTGCCGTTGTAGGCAATATTGCCCGAAGTTGGAATTTTACTGGCAATATTGTCACCAATATTCATACTTCGGGCAATATTGCCGACAATTTGACACCAATATTCCCACTTCACGGCAATATTCTAATAATAATAACGATAATATTCCTAACTAACTTTGTTATCTCTTTTTTTTTGAGATGGACAGCCGTCAAATAAATTCTGCCACTCTCAGTGGACCGAGAGTGAGTGTCAAACTTATACTGATTAAAATCCACCCGTGTGGCTTGAGTTGCCCTTTGCGTTTTAGGGCCCGCAGTAACTCTTTGCAATAATCTCGCAGCCCTAACTGGCATCGATGCTGTTAATTTTCATGTCTCTTCTCGTCGAATCCGAAAGAGGTACCTCCTGAGACATCCCTGTCCGGAGAGGACCTGCGTTAGGCAGAAAACGGAGACTCCGTGGTTCCTCTCTAGCTACTCCTCAATACCTCGATTGTGGTGTCCCTAAAATTTCACGTACCTTTATGCCTATTGGTTTAACTATGAGGTCATACCATGACTTGTTACAATGTCAGGCGTGTCGGACAGCGAGCAATGGGTAGCTCGCTGTCTGACCGTCCGGTAACTGTCCGGGTCGAGCCCAAGTCATCGACGGCGCACACTGGTCTCGCGCGCATCAAGGAGTTGTCAGCAACAGCAGGGGCCTAGCTGAGTCGAAGCCTACTGGGGCCAGAGTTAGCTCCGAAAGGTAGCTCAGCCCTGGTATGAAAGGCAAGAAGGAACAGTGTAGATTTTTTAGTCAGTAAGAGTCTGACACTATCTCCCGCTCCGCCCAAAAGCGGGAGTTGTCATTGGATGATTTTCCCCACCAAAAAAATAAAAATAAAAAGAGGCCCAGTTGGATCGAAGCTTACTGGGGCCAGAGTTAGCTCCGAAAGGTAGCTCAGCCCCGGTATGAAAGGCATGAAGGAACGGTGTAGGTTTTTCAGTCAGTAAGAGTCTGACACTATCTCTAACTCCGCCCAAGGGCGGGGGATGTCATTTGGATGATTTTTTCGGAGGGATTTTTACCCACCAAAAAAAATAAAAATAAAGTCGTGCGAGCGAGAAGAGGGGTGGAGCTATACACCTCATATCCATCCCTTTAACAGTATAGATCGTAAAATGAATCACGTTAGGAGCTCGTAGGGCTTCTGTTTTGTCTTCTGTTTAATAAGGAGGTAAGTCTTTCTCTTTCACAGATCTTTCTGTTCCAGCATTATGCTGAGCGCTGGCCGTTTTGCGAGGATGTGACCCATATTCTAATTATTTGCTAGTTATAAGTCGTTATTGTTATTTGTTTTTTTTTTTAAGATCTGCGCCATGTTTTTTTTTTTCTTTCTTTTCTTTTTCTATATATTTTCTGCTTACCATCAGGTGGGATTGCAGTCAAGCACTAGTTTTCATCAATAAAAAAAATAAAATAATAATAATTCTATTGCGAGATATAGACAGCAGAATCTTTTCTTTGGGTCTCGTCGAGCTGCATGGGTTAGTGCTATTCTGGTGATCATTTCTCTGTTGGCTTTCAGGAATTACAGTGATGAGAGTGAGAGTACCAGAACGAGAAGCTGAACAGCAAATCTATAAAAAAATATACTCCAAAGCTCAAGGGTCAACAATCAACCGACAAACACGAACCAGGCTCGTCTCATATCTTAAATCTCTCACAAGCTCAAGTAAAAAGATTGGATTTAAACGCGAATGTGTTGAAAAACCCCTTGATGTTTTATTTTATTTGAAAACCATTTTATACCATGTTGCCATCGGTCAGTACCTATACTGATCATAAAACTATAAATGTTTTACATGAAGTTATAAACACTATCAGTAAAATGTTTGTACTACGCTTACTAATGCGGAACCTCAAGAATAAATACAAAATGGAGACTTCATGTAACGATCATATGATGATTTAACGTCTCGACAAATGTGAAGAGCTAGTGCAGTAGCAATGGCGGGTGCAAACTTTCAAACATAAAAAACTGGCGTTTGAGGGCGCTCATTGATATGCATCATCATCATCATCATATCAGCCAAAAGTCGTCCACTGTTGGACACAGTCGCATTACTATGCGGTGTTTGCTAAATACGACTTGATATAGCGGCCCTGCTAGCCAGCGATGGTTTGTTCCACCGTAGGCGCGGGCTTGCGGACAGCGAGCAATGGGTAGCTCGCAGTCCGGCCGTCCGGTAACTGTCTGGACCAAGCTCAAGTCGTTGATGGCGCGCACTGTTCCCGCGCGCCTCACGGAGTTGTCAGCACAAGGACCCAGCCGGGTCGAAGCCTACTGAGGCCAGGGTTATCCGAAAGGGAACTCGAGCCCCGGTAAGAAGGCTAGAAACAACGGGGTGGGTCTATTAGTCAGTAAGAGTCTGACACTATCTCCCGCTCCAACACAAAAAAAAAATAAAAAAAAAACGATGGTTTGTTGTTTTTACCTGAGGAAAATGTTTAGCCTGTAGGTACTGACTGAAACGCTTCTACAATAATGCACGGTGCCCTGATCACCTAATCGCATCTGCCACTGCCCTCATCACCATGTGTTCAATTTGAGCCCAGTCTAGTAATGCTCATGCGGAAGCGATGCGTTTCTATTTTGGCGTGGCTGTGCTCTTCTTCCAATGGAATTCTAAATGTTTTTTCAGACAGGTGGGACTCTCCCCTCTTACACAGGTGAATAAGTGTCCAGACACACTTACACAGGTGAATAAGTGTCCAGACACACTTATCCAAATAAATGAATGAACCATTGAACTGTTCGCACAATGGTTCATTGGTTGTTTATTATTATTAATTTAATTGAATACTCGTACTAACCTTAGGCTAAGTTGTACTACTACTAACAAATATGGATGTTTATTTGAAATAAATATTTGAATTTGAATGCTATACATGTGGAGAGTAGGAGAGCAGTGGTGACCGAGTGGTAACGGCTCCGATTTACGAGTTGTAGGTCGCGGGTTCAAACCCAGCTAGGCGTATTACTTTCATCACCACTGCTCTGAATTCGGTGGAGGAAAATATCGTGAGGAAACCGGCGTGTCCTGCCGGTTTGGTGAATGTCACATGTCTTCGAATCAAAAATTCGAAGACATGTGACATTCACCAACCCGCACTGGGCTCGCCTGTTGGATTACGGCCCATTCTCTCTCCTAGAGAGAAGAGGCCTGAGTCCTAGCAGTGAGAACATTAAAAAAAGGCTGATTATGCTATTATTATTATGCTATACAAGTATTGAAGTTAAGTCTCTGTCCGTGTATTTACTCCTGTGCTGCTACATTTCGAGGGTCACAACACCGTAACCACTTTACTAGCTTCACTGTTATCGCAATATGTATTTTGTTTTGCCGCTTATCTCATAACATGATGTCCCGTTAGGTAATCAGATTACTGACGTCGATTACCTTCATAATACAGACGAATTTTACGTCAGTGTCTGTGTATGTATAAAGATATCCTTACATACAGGGAATGTTGGCTGTCGATTAATTTTATTATTAAGCTAATTCAATTGTATGTATTGATATTTATGAAATTTTGTGCAACTTTTCCGTAACATTCATGAGGTGAATAAAGGATAAGAAGGGACACACGAGAAAACAGAGTAATCAAGCGTTAGCGTTAGCGCTCCACGCTGAAGAATGGGTATTTCTGTATAATCATTTTGAAAGTTGTTGGTGCGCAGTTACATAATCATGAAAAGATTGATGATAAATCGTATGTAGTTATTCAGAAGGTGATCAAGTTTATTCTGGAGATATCTGCATTCAGATCATAGTAGCATACATAAACTATGGGAAAAAATAAGGGCTGTACAAGCATTGCCTTTATGTGCGCTGGGAGATTCTTCAGTTGATAGCAGTCGTAACATTCCAGTGACTTTTCTATTAAGATTTCTGCGTGTGAATTTTCCGCGAATCAAAATATGTATCGACATGTTGACCAAGATTTTTAACTTCGGAGCTTTACGAAAGTACTGTGTTATTGAAGCTTACGAGTACGAGAGTTATGCTATCCAGCTTTCTCAGACCACGGGAGCTTTCAACTATAACAATTATTGATATTTTTTAGGGTCAAACGCCACCCTAAATCGATCTTTTCTTTACCTTTGGATGGGTTATCTGACCAGTTTTTAATTGCGAATTCCGGTTTGGTTCCTCGATGGCGTCCAATAAGTTGCCAACATCTGACTAATAGTAATATGATACGTTTTCTGGAGCTTAGCAGTAATTAAGTTTTTAAAAGGGAAAAACAAACGAGGACCTAAAATACCACCTTGAGGGACACTAACTACAAGGTCACACTACCTTAGTGCAGAGTTATTAGCACAAATTGACTGTTAATACCCTCGAAGATAAAGAAAATACCATTCCCGTACCTTATATGAGACCATAAGACAAGAAAGAGTAGACAAAAAGACTTCGTGATTGACGGTGTTAAAGGCATGGGAGAAGTTGGTAATTCTATATTCCACTTAAAACAAGCACAACACAGGAATATGGAATTACCTATAAGGTGATTTCATATTTGAATTCACCCAATTTCAGATTAGACGTTATCATTGCAAACTTCAGTTTGTAATAGAGGTGCATACCCATGTTAACTACTTAATAAATTAACTTTTATCTGCGTTATCTTATATTGGCGAAATATCAGATTAATACTCTAGGTACAGAGTGAAAAGGTATGTCAAACTTTGATTATATAAAACCCACCTTTATTTCTTCATTTCAGACCCTTTGTTTCCGCAGTCCCGATAAAGCTTTAACTATGAATTATGTGACTGTTATTATTTAACCAGTTTAACAAATAAACACAATGCGAGGCACAAACAAACGCTTAATAGACGACAATTCAGCTAGAGGAATTAACATTCGCGTAATTGTACCTCAAATACCTACGAACGTATCATTAATATTAATATTTGCCCTCATACAGGCGTTACTTGAGGATTGAATGTGAGAAGACGGATCAAATATTTTGATGCCGTTAATAGTACCTATACAGAACCGTTGAAATATCAGGGGATTTATTCAAATTAAGCAAATATTGAATTATTCGTGTCGCTACATCGTAATGACTACTTCGTACCTTGAAAAGTATATTAAACCGTAAGTGCCAGTTTTCATTTTTATTCTTTTGATAGTCCTTGCGATTATTATTAAAAGGCAGAAAATCTAACATCAGTATTTTATTTGATTAGTGCTTTTTAAGCAGATGTAAATGGCGGAGAACTTCGTGTCCTGGAATACGGACCTTAAGTCTAGTTTGGGCACCAGTCTCCCAAAATATTAAATAATAAAAGTGTATGTACTTGTTACTAGCTTCTGCAAGCGCCTTCATCCGTGTGAAAGTCAGTTTCTCTTAAAATCCTCTCTCAGTGCTCGCCTACGTGATAAAAAGTAACCTTTTTTGTAGGTGTTATAGTTTTTGAGATTTCGTGATCAATCAGTGAGTGATATTTCGCTTTTATATATATAAATAGACTACTCTGTATTTTGTAATGTTGTGGCGAGTAATAGTAGTATTGGGGTATCGTATTACCCAGTTACTGGGTTGTGGAGGTCAGATAGGCAGCCGATTAGGCCGGAAGTCCACCCCGACATATTTGGGAATAACTATAGACAGATAAATTTTGACTTCGTAATGATGAAACTTATTGTGTCATCATCATCATCACCATCATCATCATCAGCCTTTTTGATGTTCCCACTGCTGGGACTCAGGCCTCCTCTCTAGGAGAGGGAATGGGCCGTAATCCACCACGCGGGCCCAGTGCGGGTTGGTGAATGTCACATGTCTTCGAATTTTTTTTTGGCTCTAGGATATTCCGGTTTCCTCACGATGTTTTCCTTTACCGTTTTGAGAGCAGTAGTAATGAAATAAATTACACAAAGTAATGCGCTTGGCAGGGTTTGAACCCGCGACCAACAACTCGTAAGTCGGAGCCATTACCACTCGGCCACCACTGCACTCTCTTATTTATTGTGTGTGAACACATCTTAAATTTAGTGGTGTATGTTCATATTTAAATCGAGATTGTTAAGTTAATTAAGTGGTAACATAAAGCGACGGTTCAGAGTGCTACCTGTAGCGTCTCTCATTCTCTTGCTTGTTTAAAATCGCAGGAGACTCTGTATAGTTTTTTTTTTTTCATTCTATCTGTCTTGTCTAAGCTAGGTGTACTGACTATTGTTTACAATTACCAATTACATATTTTTAACTGCAAGATTTTTTAAGGTGGGAAATTACCTTATGATTTCTCTCGCTCTAGGATGGAGCGTGTCATTGTTGTGTTTTCATTGTTAAAAAGTCCTCCTAATAATATTAAATCATACTTTCGATACTTTTTATAAGGTTCTTCTATTAGTAAACAAAGATCAAGATCTATTAGTCTTCCTTGATTATTGAACTAGTGTTGACTACATCAGATTTCATTTTACCCTAGTAATTAACTAAGTCGTTTGACTTTTTAGACAGACTATACCTAATGTAATACAATTACATTGTCTTACATTATTATTATGTTAGACAATATAATTATTAAAATTTATTATTGTCTTTCTCGATAAATGGACAATCCGACACTAAAATCATTTTTAAATTCAAACTAGTTCTTGAGATTCACGCGTTCAAACAAATAAACTCTTAAACTTTACAATATTGGATATAGATTTTTATCTCAACAAAACAACAGTTTACTGAATAAACAACAACAATTACTCAAAACTCAAAGCAACAAGTATCAAAACTGCTCAACAAAAGTTTCACAGAGCTATGAAGCCGTTCCCATGCCGTTGTGTAAACCATTATAGAAAATTTTCCAGACAATTTAAAAAGAGCTGTAGCGTGACGGCATACAATCACCCATAAGCTTTCCTTAGCCTTGACCTAAACTTGACACAGGGTATTGGTAGACTTGCTACTTTTTACCCGACAGAGAAGTAGGACGGGTAATGAGTTAGAGATGAATGACGTCTTTTAGCTGAAAGACGTCCGTTTTATAATGTGAATGTGAGAACACTGTAGACTCCACGAATTCTTAAAATATTTTAAAAAAAAGGAAATCGTAATAGGAAGTAATCTATACTTCCTCGGCGGCGATCTCTCGCGCCGGGCCTTGGTACAGGCCATGATCCAGAGCGAGGAGGAGTGGCAGGTGGTCGCCGACTTCTGCGAAGCAGTAATGCTAGCGAAGGAGAAGGCCGACCGCATCAGGCAACGGCGACGCTGTGAGCGCCGCAGCCGCCACCGGAATTCCGATCACAATTTTCGGCCACCGTAAGCGCGGGCTTGAGGACGGCGAGCAATGGGTAGCTCGCTGTCCGACCGTCCGGTAACAGTCCGGACCGAGCCCAAGTCGTCGACGGCGCGCACTGTTCCCGCGCGCCTCGAGGAGCTGTCAGCAACAGCAGGGGCCCAGCTGGGTCGAAGCCTACTGGGGCCAGGGTTAATTCGAAAGATAGCTCAAGCCCCGGTACGAAGGCAACGAAGAAACGGAGTAGGCTTTTAGTCAGTAAGAATCCGATACTATCTCCCGCTCCGCCCAAGAGCGGGGATTGTCATTGGATGATTTTTCCCACCATAAAATAAAAATCTATACTTTCTAATCTTATTACGTCTTACTTTTTTTTCATTATGAATATTTTTATTGTGCTTTTGTGTACTATATTGGCAGGTAACTACACTGTTCTTACATAATATCTATTAATATTGTAACATAAACATATTTTTTTAAAGAGTAACCATTGAGTTTCTTACCGGTTCTTCTCCATAGGAAACGACAAATTTAGAACCGTGCTTCAAGGGACCGCAGACTTGAATATATGGTATAATTTCAACTCGATACTTCCACGCGTTCCTGAAATAAAGGATCTTAACAGACAGACAACATCCGTAGACTCATAGCAAAGTTCACATGAAAACCAGCGTCAGGCAACTGCTACGTAGCGGCCTGGCATCATGCTGAACCGGACCTATTTGGCGCAGCCGTGGGACATACAATTTAGATATATTTTAAGTTTAAGATCCTATACTATAATAATTTTTATATCATTGTGTGTACCTGTGTGCCAAATAAACGTATTTTCTTTTCTTTCTTTCTTTTCTAGACAACAAAGTGATCGTATAAGGGATCCATTTTTCCTATTGAGGTACGGAACCCTAAAAACAAGGTTTGTCTTGTTACATCCATGAAATAACGGTTTCATTAAAGATGCGTGGGTTTAGGCGACTGCAGCGTTTGATTGCGGTAGGGAGATAGAATATTTCAACGAATCCTTTGATACGGGCTCGCAATTTTGGCGACTCGGTGTATCGGAACGTGATTTCTATCAATATTGGCAATAGCGTGGTTGCTTCCAAATAGCGACTAAAATTTGGTTTTTGGGGTTTCGAAACAGAGTTGAATTGATATTTCAACGTGTGCAAAGCGAAAAAGGTATCTAAAATTTTGCGTTTTCTGATCATTTCAATATAGGAGATATCGCCTTTTTCGCACTTTAACTCGTGAAAAAAGATTTGCGATGTTATTGTGTAAGATTTTTGAAGTAATTTACAGTAATGATATCAGAAAATCGCAGCTAACTTTTATCACTGTAGGTACACCCGTCAGTTTTACACATCTGTACTTACTTATAATAAAACTGTAGAGAGGTCAATTCTGTACATTGAATATATATTCAAAATTAATATTAGAGGATGAGTGGTGATCGATACTGATGCCAAAAATGCAATCAGTAAATTTTTTGTCTGTCTGTCTGTATGTGCACGCATGGGTCAAAACTACTGATGGGATTTTAACCAAACTTGGTACGATTGTGGTCCATACTCCTGGGCAGGTTATATACTATATAACATAACGCTAAGATACATAGGAGCTGAGAAGTGACGATAAATTTGAAGCAATTCGAATGAAAATGCGCTTTCGAGCTCTTATCCTCGCATACGTTGATCATACACCAAAAGTATGTATTACAAAGATGATGGTCCCCAATAGATCTACAAAAAAGTCCTTAACCTTTCGAATGTCTTAAGTTACACAGTCCGACATAAGGTAATTGTCTTTCTATTGTGTCTCTAATTACGTCATTCAAAGAGTTAATAGTATATATCTTCTACTAATTAGCCATAATAAAGTGTTTAATCGTTAGGCATTTCTTCAAAGTGTATTTCTTAAAGATATATCTTTATCAACCTCCCGTATTAAAAAAGTACACTTCAATATCTTCCGGATGATAATCAGTTTTCTGATACTTTACTGAAAAATGGCGAAGGCACTTATCCACAACGACACGGAGGAAAAGTTATTTTATCACCTGCCTTATGTTGCAGAGTGCAATCACAGCAAGATCTTATATCATCTGTTTACGGCGACCTTTCAGAACTATTTGAAAGGGACAATAATTGGTTATGCGAAAGATCCATTTTAAACCCTCGCAATGACCAAGCATCTGATATAAATAGCAATATATTGTCAAATTTACTATTCTAAGATATACTATTCTATAAACAGAATGGTTGATCAACAAGAAGCTACGAACTATCCGATAGAATTTTTAAACTCTTTAAATATGCCTGGACTTCCATCTTATAAAATCCATTTAAAGGAGGTATTCCGACCAAATTTACAAGGCGAGACTAAGATATACTATTCTATAAACAGAATGGTTGATCAACAAGAAGCCACGAACTATAGAATTTTTAAATTCTTTAAATATGCCCAGACTTCCGTCTCATAAAATCCATTTAAAAAGAGGTATTCCAAATATTCTACTCCGAAATTTAAGACCACGCCACAACTATTCAACGGAACCCGACTAAACGTCATACAATTACAACAAAATGTAATAGAGGCTCAAATTCTAACAGGTTGCGCTGCCGGCGAAATTATTTTTATTCCCAGAATTTCCATTATACCAAATAATTTTCCATTTCAGTTTAAAAGAACGCAATTCCCAGTATCGGTATGTTATGCAATGACAATTAATAAAGCTCAGGGTCAGACTTTCCGCGTTGCTGGAGTAGATCTTAGTCTCAGTTGTTTTTCACATGGGCAGTTGTACGTCGCTCTTTCCCGGGTCAGTAGTTCCAGAAATCTTTATGTATACGTACCGGAAGGGTCCACTTTGAATATAGTTCATCCGGAAGGTTTACGCTGAAATTTCTATTTTTTTTATATTAAATAACATTTTATTGTTAGAAACGATGCAAAACAAAAATTATTGTCTTAAATGGATTTTTAAAAGGCAACGGCATATATTACTATTAAATTGTAGTTTAATAGTTTAAAGAAAAACATTGTTGTAAGAGGAGATCCACGCGGACGAAGTCGCGGGTACAGCTAGTCAAAAATAAAATAAAATACGAGTAGGTAATTATAAAAATAGAAGAGGTAAATGCAAAAGGAGCATGCCAGCTTAAATCTGTAGTCGCAGAAACGATATCCAACCTCCGTAGGCGCTGGCTTGTGGACGGCGAGCAATGAGTAGTAGCTCGCCTTCCGACCATCCGGTGATAGCCAAATCCAAGTCGACGGCGCGTTATGTACTACGCGCGCTTCAAAGAGATGTCAGCAAGATTAACGGCATCTGTTAGGGCCGATGTAACCAGGGCTTTTTTTTATGTGGGAAATCATCCAATGACATTTCCCGCTTTAGGGTCGAGCGGGAGGGCGTCGTGTCAGACTTTTACTGACTAATACCTTCTCTTATGCTCTTTATTTGCCTTGCGTTCCAAGACCGGGGTCCTGAACTCTTGCCCTGATTCATCGGGATGAATGATGTCTACCGGGGGGGGCCACGAATGGTTTGCAGGAGTTACCGTCTGTAGGAACACTGTGGGGTTTAGCCAGTAAAAGTCTAAAACTCCCTGTCCTAGAACGAGAGGTTCTACCAAAACGGGAGAAATCATTAGATAATTTCCCGCGTAAATAAAAAAGCTTACGTCTGTTACGAGTAATTTAATTACGGCCTAATTTGCGGTACATATGAGGCTCGGTTTGGAAACTCGATTCGGTAATTGCATTCTCCAAAGACTTGGTTCTCGTTTGCTTCAGTTTTTGGATTTAGGCATTAAATAACATGAATATTCTAAATACAAGCAATATGGATTTAAAAGAAATAATAGAACACAAAGATATAATTCCAAAATTATTTATTTTAAGAGCGTCCAACCCAAGATTATATTTTACGTGATTATTTATTTTCTTTTTTAAATGATATAAACCAATACTTGACTGTGATCCCACCAGATGGTAGGCAGTGATGCAATTGTTGATGGGAAGGGGCGCACTAGTTTATTAAGAACCTATTCACTCACTTCTGACGATTACGACGACGATGATTATGAAGTTATTATTCACACATATTTCTCCAGATATTTTGAAAACACAGATATCTTATGGATACTCGTACTATTTAGGAAGACCTTTGAAATTTTGCTATTTTGGCCATTCATAATTAACTCATACACTAAAAAATAAAATGAAGAAAATTTTTAAAAACTTGAATGATAATTTGAATGATAAATTTTTTTTTCTTGAAATATTCGAGTAAGCGACGGGCGTTTTGAGGCGTTCATTTCTCTTTTTCACGTTGCTTCTTTGTCGAACATTGCATTGGATTGCGTTAGATAAAACCATGCTCACGATAACGATAGATGGATCGGGAAGGGTCCTCTTAAGGAGATTTATGAAATTAACTGCTTGCGGAATTCATTATTAGGGTTGCGGGATTGTTCGAAAGATTTACCTGTTACATTTGCCTGGAATGAACAAGGCAACTGAAGGGACACACTAACATCTCACTACCAGCCTCCCTCAATTGCGGCTTGAGGGAATATTACTGAAAGGTCTGACACTTTCCCTCTCGCTCCAACCACATCTGGTGAAACTATTTAAAGTTTAGAAAAATTACATGTTCGGTAAATTTATTTTTTGTTTTCATTCTGTTCTGTTTTGTGTATATTCTTATTGCTTTTTTTTCTGTGTTTTAATTATTATTAGCTGTCATGTCTTAGTACGCCATAACAGCTAATAATAATACATGCATTAATTAGCACGTGCACTACATGCATTAATTAGTACGCCAGGCGTACTAATTAATGCATGTAGTGCTCTTCTTCAAATGACGGGGCACTTTGACAAAAGATATAATTGTTTTTCTTTATATTTAATAGTACACTCATTGTTGAAGAGTCAAATAAAATAAATTAAAAATTTTTTTTGTACTTAAGCAATTCATTATTTCATGTTAAGTCTTCAACTGGATGGTTTAAAAACAAAATACGTAATTGAATACATAAAATATTTAATAGCTTTATTATCCAAAACCCGCTCCGTGGCAGAATCCAGAATTCCAACTTATTCAGCGAGGATTTGCAAAATATGTACCGCTAGGTTTTCGACAGCCCGCATAGTCAGCTTTTCACGTCTTCGCGCTGGGTTTATTAAAAACTAGCTTATTCCCCGCGTTTTCACCAGCGTCTTTGGTTACTGCTCCTCTCCTGTGAGCTTCTTCGATAAATAGGCTACCCAACACTAAAATATTTTTTCAATTCAAACCAGTAGTTCCAACAAACAAACTTAACCTTCAGCTTAGGTATATAATTCTTTTATAGGTGTGATTGTCACCTAACTTCTAAACGGCTTGACTAATTTGGATGAAAATTTATGAGAATTTGAGTGGTAATTTCTAAAACACCCAGTTTTTCGATAAAAATCTTTGAATTTAAACTCAAGTCATCAATTTTGCAACGTTCTTATGTTAATATGTTGGTTGGTGATGAACCTAAACGTTAATTTTAAGTCTTCTATCCACGGACGCGTGACTATTTTTTATTATTATTGTTGATAAGCTCGTGTTTGACCACCATCTCACCCGATGGTAAGGGATGATGAGGAACACGCTTACATACAAAATTATGAAACTGTCAACGGAGCGGCAAAGTTGTGCTCGCGTCGCTGCATGCAAGCTTCATGACGCCTGCCATACCGCATCTCATATTTTGTCCCCGACGTATGACATACAGTATGTCAAGCGATAATACGTTTTTGTTTTTGTAAAAATGGCGGGGCGCAAAATAGAAATCATCCGAATTAAAATTATTATATAGGTACATTCAAAAAATTAAAATCCTAAAACTCAATAAATACCTAATAATATCTACCAAAACTTTATAAAAAATTAAATCAATTATTATCTCTATGAAGCTGCGCATCCGTGAACAATAGGCCTCAAAGTTCGTTGCGGATTCCGGGCTGAAATAATTATATTAAAATATATATATGTGTAAAATAAATAATATAAATAAAAATAAATTTAATATAAATTTCAAGATTACGTTTTTGTTAAGGAAACAACTTTTGTTATTTTACCGTATCGTTTGTACGCCAAGTCAGAAAAAAACGGCCAAGAGCAAGTCGCACTCGCGCACGAAGGGTTCCGTACTTTTCGTGACAAAAAACGGCAAAAATAATCATATTTATGTATGGGAGTGGCAGCCCTACTTAAATATATCTTTTATTCTGTTTTTAGTATTTGTTATTAGGGCGGCAACAGAAATATATTATATGTGAAAATTTCAACTGTGTAACTACACGGTACATGAGATACAACTTGTTGAAAGACAGATAACAGCGGAGTTATTGCAATAGGGTCCTATTTTTACCATTTAGGTAATAATAATAATAATAATGCCTTCCAAAGGTCCAGGACCTCATGGTCCTGAGATAAATAAATGTATAATAATAATAATATTCCACAACTATCACACAGCACCGTCTAGTCCCAAGCTAAAGAGAGCTTGTGTTATGGGTACTAGACAACTGATAAATATACTTATATATTTCTAAATACATACATATTATAGATAAATTACACCCAGACACAGAACAAATGATCGTGCTCATCACACAAACATTTGTCCTGGGTGGGAATCGAACCCACGACCTCCGGCATAGCAGTCAGGGTCACTAACCACTAGACCAACAGGCCTGTCTAGGTTCAGAACCCTAAAAACTAAAGTAAAATACTGATCTTGTACATATTATATCTAATAATAACTCAT
Organism: Mythimna ferrago; assembly: GCA_910589285.2. NCBI lineage: Eukaryota > Metazoa > Arthropoda > Insecta > Lepidoptera > Noctuidae > Mythimna > Mythimna ferrago. The sequence goes on from OU342695.1 coordinate 17,990,111, forward strand.
GACTATCTAATCATCGTATAAAATTAAATGAATTGTGTAACACAATCGAAGCATATTATTGGAAACCCTATCATTTATGCTGCGATCCTTTTGAAATTGGAATACATACTATTTAAGCTCCGGGCCATTTGTAATCATTTCCATTTCAATCATACATATTAAGTCATAACAGACTATTTTCATCATCTCTCTAGGAGTCTTTTTTTTTTCTAACTAGCTTGGGGGCTTGCAGTCTGTCAGACCTGGTAAAACCCAGTTACTGGGCGTTATGATACTCTTTGTACAGACTGACGGTCAGACTTTCAGGTGTACGATTACCTCTAAAGACTCAAAGAACTACGAATGACAACCGTAAAACAAAGACTGTTTTAAACAATGTTAACAAAAAAAAATCTTGCGTTTTTAGAACATCCAGCAAAGCATATTATACGATTATGTAAATACAAACCGCAGATACCAATTCCATTTTCAGATATCCATCTATAAAGGGTGACTGGCAATTAGTGTACGATACTTAAACACGTGATTGTGTTCATGATAACAAACAATTTTTATTATGGGAGCAAAGCCGAAATCGCGAAAAAAATATCAGCTGTTCAGTACATTAGGCAAACATAAATGTACTGAACAGCTGATTTTTTTTCGCGATTTCAGGTTTGTTCCCTTATTAAAAGTTGTTGGTTATCATGAGCACAATCACGTGTTTAAGTATCGTACACTAATTACCAGTCACCCTATATAATCGCTTCTGCCACTCATTTACTTGGAATTGGATGACTTGATTCCGCCTTCTCCTTTCTACCATCGGCCAACCCGACGTACGACGAGTATCTACCCTTACGTTGTTGCAACCTCTACTATTCGGGCTATTTCGCCTCGTTGTTTATACCACGTACATTGAAGGACTGGAACAATTTGCCTGTTACGTCATAAATGTCATAAATGGAAACTTTGTCCAAAATTTCCCGTTCCTAGACCAAAGAGTTTCGGCAGTGCATTGATATGTCAGTCAGTTTTAATTTTTATATATACAAAAAAGTAGCTTTGGCCCGCGATTACACCCGCGTACATAAAATATAGCCTTTGTCACTCAGGAATAAAGCATCTCTCTATCTTCTTCTTCTTCTTCTTCTTCCTGCCCTTGTCCCATTTTATTTGGGGTCGGCGCAACACGTTTTTTTCTTCCATTCTGTCCTGTCACTCGTCACGCTATCACTAACTCCCTTTTCTTTCATATCACTTCTCACACAATCCATCCATCTTTTCTTTGGCCTCCCTCTCCCTCTCCATCCATCCACATGTAAATTCATAACTCTTTTAGCAACATGCTTTTCATCTCTCCTCTTTACATGACCATACCAAGACAAACGATTTCCTTTCAACCTTTCAGTTACTGGCGCCACTTTCAAACTTCCCCTAATATACTCATTTCTCACTTTATCCATTCTCGTCACACCACACATCCATCTTAACATTCTCATCTCCGCTACATGCAATCTTTTTTCATCCGTCTTTTTCACAGCCCAACATTCTGATCCATACAGTATGACAGGCCTTATCACGGACTTGTAGATTTTACCCTTCAACTTGAGGGGCATCCGTGGGTCACAAGTTGTTTCCGTGACCTGACGCCATTTCATCCATCCTGCGTTGATCCGATATGTTACGTCCCGGTCTACCTCACCATTCCCTTGGACGAGCGACCCGAGGTACCGAAAATCGGAACAGATCGGTATGGGCGTTCCGGCGAGAGCTAAGGGCACTGGATTGGAGAGACCGCCGAAATCGCAGAACAAGTACTCCGTTTTGGTTCTACTCAATTTCAGGCCAACACTCTCCAATCTGTGCCACCACACCTCCAATCTGTTCTGGACCTCTAGGCCACTCTCGGCAACCAGCACAATGTCATCGGCAAACAACATACACCAGGGCAAAAAAAAAGCATCTCTCTATCGATGAAAAAATTTTAGCAATCGGACCAGTTCTTTCAGAGATTACCTCCTCGAAACAAAAAAAAAACGTAAATACAAAAAGACAAACTTTATCTCTTTATTAATTGTAGATTGAAAAAAAAACTATTAAACGTGTGTTATAAGCACGTAAATATGTGAAATTTCTTCCAGGGTAAGTAAGAGCGCAATTTACTACCAAGAAGGGTTTCATTTAAATATAACGAGAAAAGCTAACACGACGTTATAAATAGGAACTAGCACGTTAACTCTCGCTTAGCTTAGAGCCTTGATTTACTTGATAGTATCTTGTCAAAAGTTGTAGCAATTACAATTACAGTGACTTATTCTAAGTACATAAACTTATTCATCTTTATTATAAAAACTTCTTTTACACAAGCTTCAATTTGTTAAAAAGAAAATTAATTAAGTATCTACAATATAAAAATGAATCGCTGAATGTGTTCAAAGTCAAAGTCAAAATATTTTATTTCACATAGGCCTACATGGGCACTTAAAAAACGTCAGAAGCTAGTGCACCGTCTAAGCACAAATCTTGAGAACAGTTGAACCGATTTCGCTAATTTTTTTTTGTTGTGTTTGTTATTGTGAAGAGAAGGTTCTTAAGGGGCCGGCGGAGGATGAATTTCCATACAAACGTAATACCACGCTCATTTGCAGTTGGAGCATATTTCCAACATATTATGATGATATTTGGTTATAGACAATATTTATCTAGGTTCCTACGTCTTTCTTTTTTAAAAAAACAAAAAGAAATTTAAGCAAATTGTATTTCGCACTTTTTTATAGCGTAAATGGCAAAACATGCCATTTGGCTTTTCTTGTGTTAAAAATAACAATATTTCTAATATTCTCGACGTAGGAACCTAGATAAATATTGTCTTTAACCGAATATCATCATAATATGTTGGATATATGCTCCAACTGCAAATGAGCGTGGTATTACGTTTGTATGGAAATTCATCCTCCGCCGGCCCCTTAAGGTTCTTATAAAAAAAATGAAAATTAGGGTAGTGTAGGGTAGAGTAAGGTAGTGTAGAGTAAGGTAGTAAGGTGTAGTAGGGTGAAGTAGGGTAGAGCGGGAGCGAAGCCGCGGGCAAAAGCTAGTTGTTAATAAAAACACTGACGTATATCTTTTCTGTGAATTTTCGCGCGAAATATTTATAGTACAATTTTTTGTTCGCCTCTGTCCTTCGTATTCTTCCTATCTCTTCTTAGTGAAACTCTTATGTGAATGTGAACCTGTGACAATGTAGAATAAACTTTCTTCTTTTTCTAGTTTCCTTAGGACTTTTACTCATCTCTTCACACTATCTTCTTCTTCACGACCCACTACTCGCTTTTGACGAAGTTAGGAGAGCAAAAATCACCAAGACCCATCCACGAATCCCAGTAAACATGGTTTACACAATTCCGGCCCAGGCAGAGACTCTGGCGATAGGATCCACCAAAACCTATAAGTACATCACCAATTGGAGGGCCACCCACCTAGCTGGAGGTGAAATCATAGATGGAAATACCACTTACACCGATGACCTACTGTTTTCCATAGTACTGTCGTTCTTGTTTCCTATGCCAGTAACATGTTTTGATGGTCATGAGGCAGCTAAACACGGGGAGGCCCCTGCTCGAGGCCCTGAGTCGACTAACCAGGGCATACTGGCGCTGAGGCTGGCCGCTCTCATGTCTCTGCCCAAACCAGTCACACCACAAAATCACCCTGCATTCGAAAAGAGAGTTTGTACGCAACGCCGACAACTACCTACGGGTCATTGGACTCGCTTAGCTGACGTTTTCTTAAGAAATTAATTTCGTACATGCGTAAATTAATACGAGTTTTGAAAAAAGGTACTTTATTTTTTAATTATATCTTTACAAATCGATAGTGTTTCATGTACCGAATCGACCGTCCACGGGATTAAAACGATTAATGAATTAAAATAATGTAACCCACAAGTCGTTGAAAACCATCGACTTATATTCTAGCGAGAAACAAGCACATTCGTGGATTATTTTTTTTTGCCAAATACTGAAAAGTTTGAACTAAAATTCGCCGCAGCGCTAAATTGGCAATTTGTCGTCTAACAAAACTAAAAACCTACAGCACTAGATAGCTTATAGAGGATACTTTTTTTTGACCAAAAAGTCTTAAGCGCCATAAATTTCATGTCTCTTACGCGTAAGTACAAATGACGTGTCATCCATAAATAGATTTTTAAACCGCAGAAGGGACACAGCTTTTGCTTAAAATATTTTATTGCAATAATACTCTATTACACAATGTAATAATAGTCTTCGTTAGTGGAAATTCTCTTTGCTGATCTTTCTTGATGAGTTTTATCGGGTATTAATTTTAATCGCTAAACCCTAAGCGTCTCTCGTTGTCTTTCTATTGTGTCTCTACGGTATTCGAAAGGTTGATGTCATTGTTTTTTTTTTTATAATACTCCTCAACTATCACACAACGCTACCTAGTCTCAAGCTAAGCAGAGCTTGTGTTATGAGTACTAGACAACTGATAAATATACTTATATGTTTCTTAATACATACATATTATAGATAAATTACACCCAGACACAGAACAGATGATCATGCTCATCACACAAAGATTTGTCCCGGGTGGCAATCGAACCCACGACCTCCGGCATAGCAGTCAGGGTCACTAACCACTAGACCAACAGGTCAGTTCGTGTGAAAATTCTTTATTGATATGTACACTATATTATACATATAATACAATAAAGAGGTAACGTTTTTTTTTTGTTTGTAAGATCTCTGAAAGTACTGGTTCGATCGCTAAAATTTTTTCACCAATAGAAAGCTGCTTTGTTCCTGAGTGAGTTTATGTAAGCGGACGAAGCCGCGGGCAAAAGCTAGTTATTTATACAAGAAAAGAAAGAAAATTAAATCAAATATATTGAGCTGGTTATAAAACATGCGAAGTCTGTTTGTAAGATCTCTGAAAGTACTGGTTCGATCGCTAAAATTTTTTCACCAATAGAAAGCTGCTTTATTCCTGAGTGAGTTTATGTAAGCGGACGAAGCCGCAGGCAAAAGCTAGTTATTTATACAAGAAAAGAAAGAAAATTAAATCAAATAATCAAAAATATTGAGCTGGTTATAAACATGCGAAAACTGTAATGCATGATCACACGTACGGAGTAAAAGGGCGAGACAGTAAAATGTTGCTCGGCCGAGACAGCGATGGAGATTTGTAGAGATACGCGCTCGACCGAGCACTCGGCGCTTTGTTTACACGTACCAAGTACTCGGCCGAGAGCACTGTCTCGTCCGTTTACTCGGTAAGTATGTTCAAGGCATAAATCAGAAAAACCTACAAATGCCCCCACCCCAACTTACGTAGGGGGGAACAATGGAACATCTGCTTGTGTCTGTATCTATGATTGTAAAATGGGGAGGCGTTTAAATAAGATTTTATCTTTTCTGTTTTATTATTACGATATTAAAAGCTATAAAATCCGCCTGGAAATTTAAGTAAAATTATATATTGGTGGTCCAGGCGGATTTTATAGCTTAGGGTCATTTTGATACGAATTTTAAACACTGCTCCCACACTGCATGAACGTCAAAACTGTTTTTTTTTTATTTTTAATAGGTTCTCGCTTGACCGTTATCTCACCTGATGGAAAGCGACGATGCGGTCGACGGTGGAGCGCGCTTACCTAGAAATAACCTATTTTCACTCTTGTCTTCAAGATTCTTGGGTTGTAGGCATCAGAAAACACGGACTGCGACAGGGAATTCAGGGAATATATACGCCTGCACCAATGTCAGATGTGTGGACTGTAGTTTACCTGAGGCGAGCTGAGTTTACGGTATACGTAACTCACTAGATTACGCATGCCGTACACTATACTACTACACTATACACTCACTAAACTATAGGTATGTACTACGCACTCGTAGTACATACCTATATAATATAGTAGTCCCAATAAAATAGATCCAGCTCAAGACGAAGCAATTAGGTAAGATTAAATCTCGCCTGTCTGATTCAATTTTCGTCAAATGTATCAGACCCAAGGAGAAACAGATACTCGTATTGGGTAGTCAGAAGTTAGGTTTGAGACCAGACTTGCCAAAGAGCTGACCCCAATATAGCCTTCTGGAACAACCGTAATATAGATGGTCGTCGATAGTAGCCAACATGATCGATGCAAAGAATTTGAGTAGGTAATTGAAAATATTTTACCCGGATCCATTTTGGTTTCTTTTTTGTTAGCTGGAACCAGAAGTATATAAGAAAATTTAGGAGTGTTAATAAATATAAAGGAAACTATTAAAAAAACACAAGCATTGTCTTAAAAAAACACGTCTGTTAGAAACTTAAAATTTGAAGCAAACTTACTGCGCTTCAAATTTTTTGACATTCTTTGAAGTTAAAAACCTGCCATATTTTTAGCTCTTGCGGACAGTGACAGACACCAGTGATCCCCGGATTTTTTTTAATTGATAGAAAATAGAGCTGGACTGCGATCTCACCACATGGTAAGCAATGATGCAATCGTTGATGGGGAGCGCATAAGTTTAATAAGAGCTTATTCACTCAAGCCTCCAAGACACCTAAATTATAATCGGATGGGGGAAGACTGCAGCAGGCAAATTGCCCCGGATCACAAGATAGGAACCATTCACAAAATAAAATCTAATCGATCACAATAAAAAGCAGCCGACTAAGTTCGACAAAACACGATCTTTGAGGTGACCTACGTTCTACAGTGGACGTCTAAAAACTGATAAATAATGTTGATGACGATAATGCTATCATTGAACACAAAGATAATGTTACTCATTCAATTGATAATATCGTTTCAGTACCTTACGACACTCTGTTCCAAAGATACGATTGTTTTATTCTTAGCTGAACACCAGACGGCATATAATACATTTAAGTAGAGTATCTTAAAACAGTCCAGCAATATCAGTTTTATCGTCCATTATCCCTGATTTATTATTACCTGACGCTTTGGCATTCTCAAGATAAAAACTACTGATTGCAAACGGCTATAAATCAATATTCTTAGTAATTCATTTCATGCTGATTTGTTAATTAGTACCTACTAGTATTCTTGCACTGGTATTTATTTTTAGAAATTTGATTCATGGATTATGGACTAGGTTCATTGAATTGGTTGATAGTTTTCTCACCATTAAAATGTAAAAATATTATAGCCGTGTCATCGTTATTCCGCGTTCTTCACTTACTATGAAATTTTTTTTATCATCATCACCATTTCAACCGTAAGAAGTCCATTACTTGATATCACCATCATAATCATCATCATCATCATTTCAGCCGAAGGACGTCCACAGTTGAACATATCCCTTTCCAAGTATTGAATCATCACAACGACCGGTCATATGCATTCCAAATTTATCAAAATTCCGCCATCCTCACCAGGTCACCGGTACACCTTGTAGAAGACCTTCTAACGCTGCGTCTGCTGCTACGCAGTCGCCTCTTCAAAACCTTTCAACCTCATTGACCATCTGTTTTGCGAGCAATTAATTTACTTTGCTCACTACCAATTATATTTTCTTTAAGACGTGGATATATATATTTCATGCTTTTATGTTAACTTAATAATTTTCACAAACCTAAAGCAGGTAGTCCCTCCAGGTGCATTTTCCCTCGTTTCGTTTTACAACTTATACCAAGTATTACGGAGGATCATAAACCGCAGAGCTTAACCATTGCGTTCATGATAATGTGAACGTAAACGAAAATCTTCTTCCTTTACTATCAAGTCAAAGTTTTCTTGCAGACAGCTTTATGCTTTGTCGTACGAATATTTCTATAGTGATAACACCAACATTTAAAGAAAATACTAGAAATTTCTAAAAACCATGTCGGACTAGTAAGATCAGAATGAGTTCTGCTATAATTTCAAAAGTATCTCCGTATGCTTAAATCTTTTATTTTTTATTTTTTTTATTAATTCTTTCCTTATTTGTAAGGGCCTTACACTAATAGAACGTAAACATTCAAAATTATATAAAAACAATTACTTAAGTAGAACAAAACAAGCACAATTACTTACGTTTATCGAAACAATAATCCACTTTTGACGGCACACACTCACTTTGTACACAAATTCACAGAACAAAACACTTTAAATCATCCAAAGAAACAAAGAACCTAGAACATTTGAAGTTTTCGCGATGTTTTACGAAATAACACGAGCGCGACGCGACATCCTACATCGAGTGCACAAGCGGTACTGGACTGAAATCAGCGAAAACATCAGGCAGAGATAACTCTTGTTACCGCAAAACATACACATGTATTTATCACCGCCCGGCCAAATTCTAGAGTGCTGATATGTGGAAAATCCTTGCAAATTTCACGACATCTTAATTATAATTTTGGAAGGTAATTTTTAAAGCAGCGAAAGGTTTCGGAACCGGACAAGTACCAATTTAAATTTTTCAATTCTTATTCAATGTACTATCAAAGATACTTCCGCCTGACCACCGTTAAGTTCATTTGTTCTTGCACTCGAAACGAAAACTTCAACTGTTATAAAATAAATAAATAAAGGGTTTCACGCCGCGCCGCGCCGCTGGACTCAAGCGAAATTTTTTTTTAAGTGATCAGGCCGCGATGTTACGTTTATCTAGGATATTAGAATAGAATAGAATATCGTTTATTTAATAAAAGTGGCACATTTAAATTAAAATACAAAAACAATTTTAACGCATACTTTGCATTTGTTGCCTGAACTAGGTTGGACCTGTATTTCAGGCGAAAAAGTGCAAAGAACCTTAAGTTATAAATTAACAATTTTTAAATTCACTATCCTAAATAACATACATTGAATTTAACTAAGAGCAAAAAACATTTTATTTACAAACTATAAGGAGACCTTCTGTCTCTCTTACAGCTATAATAATTTCACCGTAGGCGCGGGCTTGCAGATAGTGAGCAATGGGTAGCTCGCTGTCCGGCCGTCCGGTAACTGTCCGGACCAAGCCCAAGTCGCCGACGGCGCGCACTGTTCCCGCGCGCCTCAAGGAGTTGTCAGCAACATCATGGACCCAGCCGGTTTGAAGCCTACTGGGGCCAGGGTTATCCGAAAGAGCACTCGAGCCCCGGTATGAAGGCTAGAAGGAACGGGGTGGGTCTTTTAGCGAGTAAGAGTCTGACACTATCTCCCGCTCCGCCCAAGAGCGGGGGATGTCATTGCATGATTTTTTCCCACCATAAAAAAAAGCTATAATAATTGAATTTATACAAACCTAATTTTCTATTTAATGTACTGTACAGAAATGGGCATAAAAATGTGAAATGATATTATTGACACCCTGTACTTCAGAAAGCTCGTAAAGCTATCGGTACGTTGTCATTCACAGATCTTTGACTGTCGTTACAGTTAATCAGACAACAGAATGTCACCATCAGTCCATACAAGGAGAATCGTGATATAGAGTAACTGGGTAGTGAAGGTCTGATAGGCTGTTGCTCCATGTAAAATACAGGTATTCAGTCACATCCAGGTAGATTGGAAGTCGACCCCAAGGTAGTTGTGAAAAAGGCTAGGGAGATAGATGATGGTATAGTAGTACATTGTGTCACAAGTGCGTAATGTTAGTGATTACCACCGAGGCCGAGAACGGTAATCATTAATTACTCACGACGTTTAACAATACACTTGTGAAGAAAATAACTGAAAAACTAGTAAACTTTTGTGGCGGTAAAAATCTGTTTTATATGAAAACGCGCGCCTATATATTTTTTTTAATTTACCTTTCAATACACTCACTGAAATGAATAAACGGGGGTTGAACGGCGACTCGTGGGGGACGACCTGCGCCCATCCTGATACGATAATGTGTTAAAATTATGGCGGGGGAGCGGTTGTACAATAAGGTTTTAACTACATTGTAGCACTAGTGCGTAATGGTAATCAAAACGTCACAGTTTGGTAACAAGGACCATTATGTACCTAAGTACAGTGCAATAAGAGTCACTTTCTGAGCAAGTGTATTGAAAAAAATATTGTTTACCTACTATATTCCACGCATTAGTTTGTTGACTTTATGGATAATGTTTTAATCGATACAAGGAGTGCCGAAAATGTATCCTTGGGCTAATAGAGTTTAACGTGGAAACTTGCGTGGGGTTTTTAAGTTAACGAGTTTATTGTCGAGAAAAAAACTGACTGATATCCGACGTTTAAACCCCAAGTGTTTTCGCTGTCATTGTTTTTCTGTTGTGTCTCTAATTGACACGATTGAAAGGTTAATCTGCTTAGATGAATGGTAAATATTTACCTATTGATTCGATTAAGATATCCATGTAAGCAAGGGATTACTTCCATTCGATTATAATGGCTACAGAAAAACATCGATTAGTTCTAAACATCGAAAACACAACCTTCTTCTATAATCATCATCATATCAGCCGCTAGACATCTACTGTTGGACATAGGCTTCCCCCAAGTGTCGCTATAATTAACGATCCTGTGCATCCCACATCCATCAAATTCCCGCAACCATCACCAGGTCTTCATGGTGGAATGGCGTCAGCGACTATCGCAACCCAGTGCTGGGCACGCCACAATTATGGCGATAAGTTCTCTCTTTGAGGCGTGGCTGGAAAGACCTCACGGCGTCCTTACCTTCCGCATGACACAAGTCCTCACCGGAAATGGCAAGTTCGAGAGGTTCCTGTTCCGAATTAAAGCGGAAGTGACGCCCGGGTGTCGCCACTGTGCGGAACGCCCGGAAGACACGGTGGAGCACACAGTCGCGGTGTGCCCTGCTTGGGCGGAGCATCGCCGTGCCCTCGTGGTGGTGATCGGCAGCGGAGACCTCTCGCGCCGGGCCTTGGTTGTTGCCATGGTCCAGAGCGAGGAGGAGTGGCAGGCGGTCGCCGACCGCATCAGGCAACGGCGCTCTCGCCGCCGCCGGGATTCCGATCTCGATTTCCAGCCACCGTAGGCGCGGGCTTGCGGACAGTGAGCAATGGGTAGCTCGCTGTCCGGCCATCCGGTAACTGTCCGGACCAAGCCCAAGTCGTCGACGGCACGCGCTGTTCCCGCGCGCCTCAAGGAGTTGTCAGTAACAGCAGGGGCCCAGCCGGGTCGAAGCTTACTGGGGCCAGGGTTATCCGAAAGGGCGCTCGAGCCCCGGTATGAAGGCTTGAAGGAACGGGATGGGTATTTTAGTCAGTAAGAGTCTGATACTATCTCCCGCTCCGCCCAAGAGCGGGAGTTGTCATTGGATGATTTTTCCCATCGAAAAATAAAAAAAAAATCACCAGGTCTTCGCTGCAGCCTTCGTCTATACAAAAAACAAAAGAAAAAACCAATGTTTTTGGTTTTGTTGTACCGACCGGAATACCAACTTCGAAATTAAAGTTACTTTGCACGATAAACGGGAAGTTGTTTTTTAATGCACGTCAGGCTGGACAGAAACATAGTTTAAAGTATGTGTGGACCAAAGACGGCCGCATTTTTGTAAGGAAAAATGATGGTGTGCCACCGCAACGCATTCGTTCTGATCTGGATTTGGTACGAATTTTTGGCAATGGTTCGGTTTGACTGGAAATTTAAATTACATAAACAAACCTAAAAAATTAAACTATTGTTATTTTCTCGTGTCCGTTGATGTTTGTTTTGAAAATTTCGTAATTATTTTTTATTTATATTTTTGGCCGCAGCTAGCCCGCCTGGCCCAGCCTAAAGGGTGCGTTTTTTCAGTTGGCATTTTCCGCAGTCGCCCAGTTTTGTCGGTGCCCCTCTCCCATCATATTAAGTTGTTAATATTTCTTTATATGTTTTGTTATTTTAATTATTTTTCACAAGTATCTCCCACATATTTAGTTTTATTTACGCTTACTATTACACTACAATTTAACACTTCATTAATAATATTTAATTTCATTTTAATCGCACATGGGCCTATTTCAGCATTGTTTTATATTTTTCATGACGTCTCAATACATTTTATGAGTCTTTATTTTTATTTTTATTACAAAAAGTCATTAACGACACACAAAAAGTTATTAACTACACACAGATGTCGTTTTGTGCTGCTAAGGGATACTAAAACACTACAATGAACTCAAAGTACCTTAAATTTGGTTTTCTCAACCCTGGCTCACTGGGCACTAGCCATGATGAGTTTATTGCTGCTTTGGGGAATCATGACGTTAGTATAATGGCAATAAATGAAACTTGGCTAAAGACGGATCAAGATGGATGTGCGCCCGCTGTGCCTGGGTACCGGTTGCGGCACGTTCCGCGACCGATGAGCGTGCGCAGTGGCCGCGGCGGCGGCGTCGGATTTTACTTCAAACGCGGTATTAGGGGCATACCCATGCGCACCCGGTTGACCCTCTTCACGTGGCTGTTGAACAAATGTGGCTTATTCTTAGTACTCATGGTGTCAAAATCGCTATCGGAACTGCGTACAGACCGCCATGGATGGATGTTGAATTGTTTTTGGATGCCCTGACCTGTTCTATAAATTCAATGACGTTTTGCAAACACACCATTCTACTTGATGATTTCAATATAAATTGTTTGAATCAAACTGACCCCAAAACAAACAAATTAAATATGTTCCTTCAAAGTCTCGATCTAAGTCAACTAGTGACATCAGCCACTCACTTTACTGCCACTAGCGAGACTCTTATTGAACTGGTGTGCACGGATGCGATTGCGCGTGTCGTTGAGGTGGACTGGATTAGTGCGCTTAGTGCGCATGCTTTCATTACTGCTGTTTTTCATTTTAAAAAATACCGCCAATTGTTGTAACTCGTAGAAACCTAAAAGCTATCCCATTAGACAAGTTTAACGAGGACATGGGTTCAATGGATTGGCTCGCATCGGGTAACGTGAACGCTATGGTGGCACAACTCAATTATAACATCAACATACTTGTTGATAAATATGCTCCATGTGAGACTCGGGTAATTAGGGATAGGTCGTATCCATGGATTACAGATAATATCAAGTTTATGATGCGTCTGCGAAATCAGGCGCACATACGGTGTAAAAGATCAGTTTCAAAGAGTAAACTATCGTATTATAAGGAGTTAAAAGGTCTAGTAAACAAGTCTTTATACTACGAAAAAGTGGCTTATTTTAAACACAACATTAATAGTAAAATAAATCAACCCAAAATTCTGTGGAAAAATCTAAAATCAACCTTGTTACCTTTTAAAACTATATCGGAATTACCCTCTCATATCAATGACTCTAACGAAATTAATTCACACTTCTTGAATGTTCCAGGTGATAGTATGGCACCAGAATTATGTTTAAATTTCTATGAGACTCACAGATTTAATGAGGCTCTTTTCTCTATTAATTTTGTAGATCAATCTGACATTATCAAAATTGTATCGAAAATTAAATCTAATGCAGAAGGTTTTGACCACATTACGCTTGACATGTTTTCTCTGACTCTCCCTCAAACTTTAGATATCCTGGCCTCTATTGTTAACTGTTCCATTTCTACATCGAGCTTCCCGGACCTGTGGAAAATTGCCGTGGTCCGTCCGATTCCAAAGGTGGCAAACCCAAGCACTGTTAAGGATTTAAGGCCGATAAGCATTTTACCCTTCTTGTCAAAAGTGTTGGAAAGGGTAGTGAATTCCCAACTGAGTACATATCTTGAGCAAAATAACATTCTACCGGAGACTCAATCAGGTTTTAGGAAGGGTCGTAGCACTGCAACGGCTCTGTTAGATCTTACCGACAATATATTATCGGCTCAAGATGAAGGAGAATGTACTGTGTTGGTTCTACTAGACTTTTCCCGAGCGTTTAATGCGATTAATTTGTCTCTTTTGCTCGCTAAGATGATATATTATGGTTTTGACGAGGCTGCGGTTGCATGGTTCAGAAGCTATCTAAATAACCGTAAACAGCTGGTAGAAATAAAGGATGCAAATGGATCGAGTACTTTTTCAGACATGACTCCAGTCGAGAAGGGTGTTCCACAGGGATCAATATTGGGACCTCCTTTGTTTATTTTGTATAGTGCTGATATTGTAAATGTTATAAAAAATTCTAAATTTCATATTTATGCGGATGACATTCAATTATATATTTCTTTTAAACCCGAAGACTATGAGTCTGCAGTAAAATCATTAAATGAAGATCTAAACCGGATCGTGGACTGGTCGAAACAAAACTCCCTATTACTAAACCCGGCTAAAACTAAATTTAAGCTTTTCGGTTCTAAGAGTCAACTAAATAAAATAAACTATAGTCATGCTAAAGTGATAGTAATGGGCCAATGTATTGATCGCGTCTATGAGGCGCGAAATCTGGGTTTGATCATGGACCAAGAATTGCGCTATGAGGCTCACATTGCAAACAATGTGAAAAACTGTTTCTACCGTCTGAAGGTATTGTAAAAGATGCGCCCCTATCTAAGTGAAGAACTGCGTGTTCAGCTGGTTGAAAGTCTGGTTCTTTCGAAATTAAATTATGCAGATACCGTCGTGGGACCTAGACTTCTGGCACGTACTGTAAGACTTATTCAACGGGTCCAAAATGCTTGCGCGCGCTTTTACTTCAACGTACCACCGAGGAGTCACATTACACCTTTTCTAAACAAGCATAATATTTTAAAAATGAAGTCGCGCCGGAAGTTACACTTAGCTTGTCTCCTTTTTGGTGTCATTAAAAATAAATGTCCGTCATACCTGTACTCAAAGCTTGCGTGGATAAATAGTCACCGGGAGAGCAAGGCCAGGCGGTGTGCTCAACAACTGTCTACTCTGCATCACCGTACTGCAGTCTTCAGAGGTAGTTTTCGGTACATGGCTTCTAAATGCTGGAATAATATTCCCCCACCAATTAGGGACCTGAAAAATATAAATACGTTTAGGGCTAGTCTTAAGAATTTTATTTTGAGTTCACAAATCGAATTTAATGATGCTAATATTGATAAATCATTTATATAATTCAATAATTACATGTCTATTTATTTTTAATTATTTGTATTAAAGTTATCATTAATCTAATCAATCACCAATTTAAGTATGCATTCTCTAATTTTCAATTTTAATCTTGATCTTTTGGTCGTGTAATACAAAACTTACCATTATGTTTTGTTCCTAATTCCAGGTAATAAGGGTGTTTGTAGGTAGTCTTTGATTTATATAATCAAAGTAGGCAGTCTGTATTTCACGAGCGCGTTGCATCTGTGTCGTCAGGAACCACATTTACTCCACTTTCGTTTTGCTTCCATTTCTACTCCTTTTCAATTTTGTAATTCTAAACCTTAGCAATCTAAACAAACTTTTTTTCTGAAAGCCTAAATTATTTTCGGTAATATTTGTATAAATTTGTCTTAGACCAAGATAGCGGCTAGTTGCCGAGCCGGTGCAGTGATGTCTGTCTTGATTTATGCGTCATCGAGTCAACCGTCGCATCGCGCGATGCACTAAGTTTCCCGCGATATATTTTTTTGAAATATTGTGGGTATAGTGAGAAAATTGTTTTGTAACTACCATGGCATATTTTATATAATATTTAGTTACGTACCTATTATAACAATATTATCACACAAATACACTAGCATCAATATTTATTTTACGTATAGGTTATATCTATATAGGTTATATTTATTTGTTTAAGTATATTTTATTTACCACCATCCGTGTGTCACTGAGGGGTGCCAACTGAAAATCAGCGCTGGGTGTCTGACGCCCAGCAATTGCTGAGTTGGTGACCCTTTCGGTTCAGGCACAGTCACTGCAACTGTACTGTATGTTTGTAATACTCTTTTTTTATTACTCTTTTATGTTGTGGTATATTGTGTTGCTTGCGCCGAATAAATGCTATTCTATTCTATTCTATTCTACATGGGAAGAGCGCTGAGCGCGAACTAGATAAATAAATATCTGTCTCAATTATTTGAGACAGATATTTATTTATTCAGACACAAATGTTCATTGTATTTAATATTACTACTAAACTGTATCTCAAAGTGCTTGTACTGTAAAGCTAAGATATTTGTTGCATTAATAAATTATTATTATTACTTTGTCAAGTTTTCGTAATTGTCAAACGATTCCTCATTGCGCTTCCAATTCCTCGATTAGAATTTTGAAATATTTCATGCTACGTTCGATCATGATTTAATTAAATGTTTACTCAGTAACATAGTACTAAGTGCCTAACAGTTCGGAATAACATAGTTAGTTGATATTTAGTGTTTAGTTTGTAATTTTAAGTTAGACGCATGCAAATCAAATATTGACTGATTCAAAGTCGCTGGCGGTCAATACTGAGGCAACAGCATACACAAAAGCGCGGAACGCCCGTAGGATACGGTGGGGCACACAGTCAAGGTGTGCCCTGCTTGGGCGGAGCATCGCCGTGCCCTCATGGGGGCGATCGGCGGCGGAGACCTCTCGCGCCGGGCCTTGGTTGAGGCCATGGTCCGGAGCGAGGAGGAGTGGCAGGTGGTCACCGACTTCTGCGAAGCAGTAATGCTCGCAAAGGAGGAGGCCGACCGCATCAGGCAATGGCGTTCTCGCCGCCGCCGCCGGGTTTCTGATCCCAATTTCCGGCCACCGTAGGCGCGGGCTTGCGGACAGTGAGCAATGGGTAGCTCGCTGACCGGCCGTCCGGTAACTGTCCGGACCAAGCCCAAGTCGTCGAAGGCGCGCACTGTTCCCGCGCGCCTCAAGGAGTTGTCAGCAACAGTAGGGACCCAGCCGGGTCGAAGCCTACTGGGCCAGGGTTATCCGAAAGGGAACTCGAGGCCCGGTATGAAGGCTAGAAGGAACAGGGTGGGTCGTTTAGTCAGTTAGAGTCAGACAATATCTCCCGCTCCGCCCATAAAAAAAAATATACATTTTTAATTTGATACAATATCAGCTAAGATTCTTCATATTGATAATTATATTTGCTTTTTCTTCTCATAAATTCAAGAATGCAACTACTACTACTAATGCGTATTATGAAATAATAATGAAAATATTCAACAACTTTCACATACGTAACGCCATCTAGTCCCTAACTAAGCAGGGCTTGTGCTATGAGTACTAAACTAATCATCATCATCATTTCAGCCGAAAGACGTCCACAGTTGGACATAGGCCTCCTCCAGGTGTCGCTGCAATGCACGATCCAGTGCGTGTCAAATCCATCGGATTCCCGCGACCCTTACCAGGTCATCGATCCATCTTATAGGAAGTCTTCTAACGCTGAGTCTTCCGGTACGCAGCCGCCACTCAAGAACCTTTCGGCCCCAACGGCTATCTGTCCTGCGAACAATATTCCAATGAACATACTTATAAATTTCTAAATACATCAATATTATAGATAAACTACACCCAGGCACCGAACAAATGATCGTGCTGTCTCTGGTGGGAATCGAACCCACGACCTCCGGCATAGTAGTCAGGGCCACCAACCATTAGAACAACAGGCCAGTCAAAACAAATACTAAAAACCGGCCAAGTGCGAGTCGGATTCGCCCATGGAGGGTTCCGTAGCAGCAAGTAACATAATATAAAAGTTCTTGCAGTTCGTAGTAACTTTGATCGATGTTTTAATAATAGTGTATTTTTTTAGATTTATGACGTATTAAAAAAAAACTACTAACTAGATCTTGTTCAAACCAATTTTCGTCGGTAGTTTACATAGTAATGTACATCACATATTTTTTTTTAGTTTTATCACACATACGGGTGTGATGAAAAAAAAATTTTTTGAGTTTCAGTTCTAAGTATGGGGACTCCCAAAATTTATTGCTCATTTTCTATTTTTGTGTGAAAATCTTAAAGCGGTTCACAGAATACATCTACTCACTAAGTTTCAACAGTATAGCTCTTATAGTTTTGGAAAAAAGTGGCTGTGACATACGGACGGACGGACAGACAGACAGACATGACGAACCTATAAGGGTTCCGTTTTTTGCCATTTGGCTAGAAAGCATTTTTCTTTTTTTAACTTCTTTTCTGTTTTGCTTGTTAGTTGGCGTCCATAGAAACAGCTTAAAATAGGTTGAACTGTTGTAGTGTAGTTTTATTTTGAAATTGCATGCTTTGTAATAAACTTTTTAGTGTTTTGTGGAAAGTGTTGACGGTTAATTGACTGGCCTGTTGGTCTAGTGGTTAGTAACCCTGACTGCTATGCCGGAGGTCGTGGGTTCGATTCCCACCCAGGACAAATGTTTGTGTGATGAGTACTATCATTTGTTCTGTGTCTGGGTGTAATTTATCTATAATATGTATATATTTAGAAATATATAAGTAAGTTTATCAGTTGTCTAGTACTCATAACACAAGCTCTGCTTAGCTTGAGACTAGACGGCGTTGTGTGATAGTTGTGGAATATTATTATTATTATTGATATAAACTAGTGCTCGACTGTGATCCCACCTGCAGTAATAAAATTGTTGATGGTGAGGCCCTACTAGTTTATTAATAGGCTGCTCTTCTGCTCGCCTA
Organism: Mythimna ferrago; assembly: GCA_910589285.2. Taxonomy (NCBI): domain Eukaryota; kingdom Metazoa; phylum Arthropoda; class Insecta; order Lepidoptera; family Noctuidae; genus Mythimna; species Mythimna ferrago. Next base: position 18,008,528 of record OU342695.1, read on the forward strand.
TCGTAAACATCGAGCATGGTTTAAAAGCTTGTTACTTCATTTAACGCAATCCAGCGTGATGTTTGACGAAAAGGCATCGCGAAATAAGAGTGATAATACCTGAAAACTCTGTTGGAATTCAGTAATTCCGCGATTTACTCGAATATTTAAAAAAAAAACTTATTTCTGGAAATACGTGTATCTTTTAAACACTTAAAAGTTTTTGAAATACATTGTCTTTATATAGATTCTTGATAAAATTTGCTAGGCTTGTATGTTGTACTTTTTTGACTTTTTAAATTTTTGAGTAAATTATGAATTTTATGCAAAATAGCAGATTTTCAGAGGTCTTAACTGAATTAGTTTTACAAAAATTTATAAATTAATTTACATGGAAGCCTAGATAATATCCACAAGATACTGTGTTTCCAAAATATCAGATGAAAAATGTGCCTACTGGGGCCAGGGTTATCCGAAAGGGCGCTCGAGCCCCGGTATGAAGGGTAGAAGGAACGGGGTGGTTCTTTTAGTCAGTAAGAGTCTGACACTATCTCCCGCTCCGCCCAAGGGCGGGGGATGTCAAGATGAAAAATGTGTAATAACGTCATAATCGCGTAAGAGCGGTTGTATGAAAAACAGTGAAAATGTATGTCGAGATGCATCCCCCTAAGTACTAGTTTATATCAATTAAAAAAAAGTGAAAGGCTAGAGTTTTATGATTCACTCTAGCTTTGAAGACACCTACATTATAATCAGACGGGAAGACCGCAGCAGGAAAAAATTGTTCTAGTCATTCGATAAACGACGGAGCGAAACGCATTACGCATTTAATCATATTTTATACTAGCTGTGCCCGCGACTTCGTTCGCGTAGACCACAGGATTTTGAATTTATTTTTTCTAAAATAAAAGTATGTTACTCCTTATTACATCGGCTACCTGCCAAAAAAGTCCCGCTAAAATCGGTCCAGCCATTTCAGAGATTAGCCCGGAAAAACAGACAGACAAAAATTGTAAAAAAAAATATTTTGGTGTATGTACCGTATATATATTTATATGCATGTAGTAAAAATCAGTTATTTCAATATTACAAACAGACACTCCAATTTTATTTATATGTATAGATTTTTCTATAAATTTAATGTGTCACTGTTTCTTTTCTCAAATAAATAAATACATGATTCGGAAATTATATCAGATTTATTACATTAAGTAAATAAAAAAAATAAAAAAAATACAAGTAGTAATATGAAAAGAAAATAATTTAGTAGTTGTAAACAATAATTCATTGTATTCATTGAAGCCAGTCAAATTAAAGAAATAATGAAGTCTTAGACAACGTAACACGGCACTAAGAGTGATTTAATTTCACAGCAAACTTTGATAAACAATCTCAAGTTAACTTACACAATGAAAATTGCGAACAAACTTGAATAATGAACATTTTCAGATACACTTTTTAATTAAATATTACAGCTGAAATATACAAAGAAACCTAAAGTTAAGGAAACAGGGATATTTGGCAATGGAAATAACATCACAATTTCACAAGACCATACGAACAAAAAAATTACGTATGCGACTAAAAATCTACGAGATACCTGAAGAATTTGACATTTTGATACAGATTGACGAATTATGTGTGCGTTACATTGATATACAAAAGTGCGTTAAGGTTGAAAAGGATATCAAAAGGGCGAAACAGTAAATTGGTGCTCGGCCGAGAAAGTGATGTTAGCAAATTGTAGTGATAAGCGCTCGGCCGAGCACTCGGCGCTTTGTTAATACGTACCGAGTATTAGGCCGAGAGCACTGTCTCGCCCGTTTACTCGGTACGTGTGATCAAGGCATAAGAGTCCGATGTCGAATTCGAGTACTGACATGCATCAAACGACGGCGACATTACTGAATCCACTTGTAAAGACAAAATAAATGAAGCATAGACTGCTTTCTGGACACGTTCCACTCAACAAGTTTCGGTATCTCATGAGAATAAGTGACAGTCCAAATTGTGCAGAATGCGGCACGGTGGAGGATGTCCACCACTTGTTGGTGGAAGGCGTCAGGACACGAGCTGCTAGAGAGGTGCTGATGAATACTCTTAAAATTAATTTGATTGATGTTGGTGTTATTCAAAGTATACTGTTCGAAGCCCTCTCTAACGCAGCCATCGCTGTTTATAAAATAGTGAGTAAGGTTTTGAGCCCTCATAGTTGATAAAGTTTACTTAAGTAGCTTGACTTGTATTAGGTTACGATGGGGCTGGCATGATCGTACTGTGACCGAAAGTCCCTAAATTTATAAGATGAAAACAAAAAATTAAAATATTTTGTTCGATATGGCTCTTGGATTTGTTCGTAAATTTTGTAATTTTGATTTTTGAAAGAGAGAACTGCTGACAGCTAGCTAAGTAATGTAATAAATAATAAAAGACTTTTTACAAATAAAAATAAAACCGACTTCAATGTTAAAAAACATTGAAAAGTATAAAATAACTTTAATTTCGGAAGTCGGTGTTTCTATAATAGTTTTGTCTCTTTGTTGTTTAACACCGACTTCCGAAATTAAAGTTATTTTATAATTGTCAGTGTTTTTAAGGTTCCGTAGCCAAATGGCAAAAAACGGAACCCTTATAGATTCGTCATGTCTGTCTGTCTGCCTGTCTGTCCGTCCGTATGTCACAGCCACTTTTTCCGAAACTATATGAGCTATACTGTTGAAACTTTGTAAGTAGATGTATTCTGTGAACCGCATTAAGATTTTCACACAAAAATAGAAAAAAAGCAATAATTTTTGGGGGTCCCCATACTTAGAACTGAAACTAAAAAATTTTTTTTTATACGTGTCGGGCATCTATGGATAGGTCTTCAAAAATGATATTGAGGTTTCTAATATCATTTTTTTCTAAACTGAATAGTTTGCGCGAGAGACACTTCTAAAGTGGTAAAATGTGTCCCTTTAACTTCTAAAATAAGAGAATGATAAAACTAAAAAAAAATATGATATATATTACCATACAAACTGCCAACGAAAATTTGTTTGAACGAGATCTAGTTAGTAGTTTTTTTTAATACGTCATAAATCTAAAAAAATACACTATTATTAAAATATCGATCAAAGTTACAACGAACTACAAGAACTTTTATATTATGTTACTTACTGCTACGGAACCCTTTATGGGTGAGTCCGACTCGCACTTGGCCGGTTTTTTAACAATGAAGTCGGTTATATTTTTTTTTTGTAAAAAGTTTTTTATTTTACTCTTTTTAGTTATTGTACCACCACTTAAAAGTACCCCTCAGACAAACCTAAATAACTTATAGCCACAGTGCATCTCATAACGATTCTAATAATCCCAAACACGGTTAGATTACATTAATTTATTTTTTTTCCTTCTAGCTGCATCGTCACATTAGTTCGATACATCCCCCCTCCCCCTCTCCCCCTTTTCAGACAGTCAGTCATCGACTACACGTATAAACAAAGCAACTTTACTTGTAACCACAGTTCTACTGTGATTCTATGAGGAGTTCTGTTTCATATCTTCGAAGTTCATGATCAGATCATAACAATATTTCAATGGGACTAACTTGGAAGCATAACCTTTCAAACAAAAAAATAATTTTCAAAATCGGTCCACAATTGACCGAGATATCGGTGAACATACATAAAAAAAACATACATTCAGCCGAACATAGAACCTCCTCCTTTTCGAAGACGGTTAAAAATGAAATAGAGGAATGTGAAATATACTGTATTGTAAACATAAAACAATCAATCTATATATTTGCTAGAATATGGTACATAAGTTGTTACAGTAAAGTTTCAGCATATCCTGCCATAACTTGGCTTGTAAATGTATTTATAGTCAGGGAGAAAACTGGTCCTTATTGATAAGTACAATAAGGACCAATCTTCGAGTAATACCAACCCATTTTCCTATATTGCCTAAAGCTCAAAAATTTACATCGACAAATTCCTTTCAAATATTAACACAAACAAAACATTTGATGACTTCCAAAATTTAGGAAGCGTAAAAGTCAATTAACTGTACAGTACAGTCACGTTGGATGAATAGACCTGAGTTGACTTAATGAAGAACCCGAACATTTTGAGCACAAACAAAATTAAGTAGATAGAAAACATTTATGAAACGCTACGAGCCTTTTCCAATGAATCTTCTAAATTACACAAAGGAATCGAACACCGAATCTTTGAAAGGACAAGGAAAATTAGGACGATTCCCAGCATACTCGTATTGTAATTTTGGGTAGGAAAGAAATATACGAGTTCGTTATAGCTGCTGATTTTCCCACAAAACTAACGGTAAGCAATTATGAGTTGGGAAACTTGTATGAGACTTGTGATGGGCTATTCATACATCTTATACAAGTAGTGGATATTGGCAATATTGAGGCAGGATCGATATTTCATTTGTAATGACAGATCATCTTTGAGATTAAGGATAACTATCGTACAACTCTTATTGTCGTTTTTACTGATTGGCGTTACATAAACCTGTAATTGGCGTAGACTTACTGAGTTTAGTCAAGATCGCGTTAGCGTTAGCGTTGAAAAAAACAGGGAATATTCCCGTTTCTTTCAAATACTGTTGTTTTATTCAATGTAACATTCGAAACTTTCAAGAAATTTTTAAATTATAAATTTCATGTATTTTTCCAAAAAAACCGAAAGAAACGGAAAAATATGAAAAGAACCAACTTCATGTTTGTTTTTTTCAAATGCGTACTTTTTTTTTAATTAATGTAAACTAGCGCTTGACTGCGGTCCTACCTGATGGTAAGCAGTGACGCAATCTGATGGTGAGGCGCACTAGTTTATGAGGCTTATGTCCAACAGTGGGCATCGATCATTATAGCGCCTAAATGGCGACACTTGGGGAGTCTTATGCCCAACTGTGGGCATAGGTCATTATAGTACGGGGAGGCCTATGTCCAACAGTGGGCATCAATCATTATAGTGCCTAAATGGCGACTCTTGGGGAGGCTTATGCCCAACAGTGGGCATAGGTCATTATAGTGAGAGGAGGCCTATGTCCAACAGTGGGCATCAATCATTATAACGCCTAGGTGGTGACACTAGGGGGAGGCTTATGCCCAACAGTGGGCATAGGTCATTATCGCGAGGAGGCATATGTCCAACTGTGGGCATCAATTATTATAACGCCTACGTGGTGACACTAAGGGGGCTTATGCCCAACAGTGGGAATAGGTCATTATCGCGAGGAGGCATATGACCAACAGTGGGCATCAATTATTGTAACGCCTACGTGGTGACACTAGGGGGAGGCTTATGCCCAACAGTGGGCAAAGGTCACTATCGCGAGAGGAGGCCTATGTCCAACAGTGGCCAACAATTATTATAACGCCTACGTGGTGACACTTGGGGGAGGCTTATGCCCAACAGTGGGCAAAGGTCATTATTGCGAGAGGAGGCCTATGTCCAACAGTGGGCATCAATTATTATAACGCCTACGTGGTGACACTAGGGGGAGGCTTATGCCCAACATTGGGCATAGGTCATTATCGCGAGGAGGCATATGACCAACAGTGGGCATCAATTGTTGTAACGATTACGTAGTGACACTAGGGGGAGGCTTATGCCCAACAGTGGGCAAAGGTCACTATCGCGAGGAGGCCTATGTCCAACAGTGGGCATCAATTATTATAACGCCTACGTGGTGACACTTGGGGGAGGCTTATGCCCAACAGTGGGCAAAGGTCATTATCGCGAGAGGAGGCCTATGTCCAACAGTGGGCATCAATTATTATAACGCCTACGTGGTGACACTTGGGGGAGGCTTATGCCCAACAGTGGGCAAAGGTCACTATCGCGAGAGGAGGCCTATGTCCAACAGTGGCCAACAATTATTATAACGCCTACGTGGTGACACTTGGGGGAGGCTTATGCCCAACAGTGGGCAAAGGTCATTATTGCGAGAGGAGGCCTATGTCCAACAGTGGGCATCAATTATTATAACGCCTACGTGGTGACACTAGGGGGAGGCTTATGCCCAACATTGGGCATAGGTCATTATCGCGAGGAGGCATATGACCAACAGTGGGCATCAATTGTTGTAACGATTACGTAGTGACACTAGGGGGAGGCTTATGCCCAACAGTGGGCAAAGGTCACTATCGCGAGGAGGCCTATGTCCAACAGTGGGCATCAATTATTATAACGCCTACGTGGTGACACTTGGGGGAGGCTTATGCCCAACAGTGGGCAAAGGTCATTATCGCGAGAGGAGGCCTATGTCCAACAGTGGGCATCAATTATTATAACGCCTACGTGGTGACACTTGGGGGAGGCTTATGCCCAACAGTGGGCAAAGGTCACTATCGCGAGAGGAGGCCTATGTCCAACAGTGGCCAACAATTATTATAACGCCTACGTGGTGACACTTGGGGGAGGCTTATGCCCAACAGTGGGCAAAGGTCATTATTGCGAGAGGAGGCCTATGTCCAACAGTGGGCAACAATTATTATAACGCCTACGTGGTGACACTTGGGGGAGGCTTATGCCCAACAGTGGGCAAAGGTCATTATTGCGAGAGGAGGCCTATGTCCAACAGTGGGCATCAATTATTATAACGCCTACGTGGTGACACTAGGGGGAGGCTTATGCCCAACATTGGGCATAGGTCATTATCGCGAGGAGGCATATGACCAACAGTGGGCATCAATTGTTGTAACGATTACGTAGTGACACTAGGGGGAGGCTTATGCCCAACAGTGGGCAAAGGTCACTATCGCGAGGAGGCCTATGTCCAACAGTGGGCATCAATTATTATAACGCCTACGTGGTGACACTTGGGGGAGGCTTATGCCCAACAGTGGGCAAAGGTCATTATCGCGAGAGGAGGCCTATGTCCAACAGTGGGCATCAATTATTATAACGCCTACGTGGTGACACTTGGGGGAGGCTTATGCCCAACAGTGGGCAAAGGTCACTATCGCGAGGAGGCCTATGTCCAACAGTGGGCATCAATTATTATAACGCCTACGTGGTGACACTTGGGGGAGGCTTATGCCCAACAGTGGGCAAAGGTCATTATCGCGAGAGGAGGCCTATGTCCAACAGTGGGCATCAATTATTATAACGCCTACGTGGTGACACTAGGGGGAGGCTTATGCCCAACATTGGGCATAGGTCATTATCGCGAGGAGGCATATGACCAACAGTGGGCATCAATTGTTGTAACGATTACGTAGTGACACTAGGGGGAGGCTTATGCCCAACAGTGGGCAAAGGTCACTATCGCGAGGAGGCCTATGTCCAACAGTGGGCATCAATTATTATAACGCCTACGTGGTGACACTTGGGGGAGGCTTATGCCCAACAGTGGGCAAAGGACATTATCGCGAGAGGAGGCCTATGTCCAACAGTGGGCATCAATTATTATAACGCCTACGTGGTGACACTTGGGGGAGGCTTATGCCCAACAGTGGGCAAAGGTCATTATTGCGAGAGGAGGCCTATGTCCAACAGTGGGCATCAATTATTATAACGCCTACGTGGTGACACTTCGGCGAGGCTTATGCCCAACAGTGGGCAAAGGTCATTATCGCGGGAGGAGGCCTATGTCCAACAGTGGGTTTCAATTATTATAAATTATTATAACGCCTAGGTGGTGACACTTGGTGGAGGCTTATGTCCAACAGTGGGCACCAGACATTATGGCGACACTAGGGGATGCCGTATCCACTGACCGAGTACTTTGTAATAACAATTCGCGGGCGGCGCGCAATCCACTCGGGACCGGATGTCCGGATGACCGGATTACAAGGAACGCTAGGCAAGCCTAACATCGATTTAGGTAAATACCTAATTGTCAACATTTATAAGGAAAATTTTTAGCCAACCTTTAGATTAAAAGACATGCCAAGATTGTTTACATTTAGTCAAGTACCTACCTAAACCGGCGGACTGTAGTTCCGTTGTAATTTGTTGACAAGGCTGCAGGCACGAAACTCGCAATGGCCGGCCGAGCGATCGCGGCAGCGGAGCTACGCGATCAGGCAGCGACATCTTGTGCGGGCACGAAACAAACTGGCGCGAGCGGTTGTGTACCCGCGCAAGCGACAAAACCAAACTAGTTTGTTCTCGTCGCTTCCGCGCCGCAGTCGCCTCGCTCCGCCGTCGCCCGTTTCTTGCTCTTCGCTATACTGTGTATACATCGCCGTCGCGACTCGCGCCGCCCCGCCAGCGCTCCGCCCGTCGAATGCAAATTATTGTGTTCTGTACATACTTCATTATGCTTCGAAATAAAAGTAATGTCTGGGAACATTTTAAGGTGACGATAAAAGACGGCAAGAAATATTCAAAATGTGTTTTTTGTGAAAAAGAGTATGCATGTACGAATGCATCACGAATGACGGACTATTTATTGTCATGTGTTCGGTGTCCATATGACATACAGTGTACATTTAAGGATAAGGGAAAGTCCAGCACGAAAAAATTGTCAAATCCCGTGACATCAACACCAGTAAGTACCCGGCAGGAGTTACCATCAACTTCTGCTACTGTTGACGAAAATTCAACGCCATTTAGTAATTTGGACCAAGCTGATAGTACTGCTGATTCATCTGTTGAACGTGAACCGATGGTTGATAATATAAATGCTGCATTAGCACGTGCAGCATACTCTTCCGGGCTACCACTGAATTTATTTGAGAATAAATACTTGCAAAATGCAATCGAGTTATTAAACTACTACGAGTGACTATAAGCCGCCCACAAAATATGCAATGAGCAATGCATTACTTGATGCCGAGTACCATAGAATTAAAAAAATATGGACCTAAAAATCAAGTCTGCAGTAGCCTTAGGTCTGGTTATGGATGGGTGGACGAATATTTGTGGTAAAGGAGTCATCAATTTTATAATTACTACACCTGAACCTATTTTTTGGAAAAGTATATATCCAGGTACACAAAGAGAAACGGCAGATTATATTAGCAATCAAATTGTAATCGTACTGAAAGAAATTGGCCCATTAAAATTCGTTGCCATTATTACCGATAACGCAAGTAACATGCGTGCAGCGTGGAGACAAGTTCAGACATCGTATCCACATATCGATTGCATCGGTTGTACTGCTCATGGACTGAATTTATTATTTAACGATATCATGAAAATCGAGCATATAAAGTGTTTTTATGAAGAATGCAAGAAAATTATAAAACATATAACTAAAAGACATGTTTGCTTAGCCATGTTTGAAGAAAAACAAACAGAAAAGTACGGAAGTAAATATTCGACTTTGAAACTTCCAAGTAAAACAAGATGGGCAGGGGCTATTCTGACTTTTAAGTCGTTACTGGAAAATCGCGACGCTTTATTAGCTTTGGTAATCAGTCAAGATATCCAAATTGATAGCAATGTAAAACAAATTATACTGTCGGACTCATTTTGGTTAAGATTAAAAGTTATGGAAGAGATGCTACTCCCTATAGCCGAAGCAATACAACTACAAACAAAAAACTACAATTTGGAATCTGATAAAGGATTAATTTCGGAAGTACCGGAGTCATTTCTAAAAATCAAGAAAAAAATTGAGAACATTATATTTCCGAGTGATTGTTCTGAGATTGCTGATAATAAAGATGCCATTTTAAACTATATTGAAGAACGCAGATTATTTTGTATTCAGCCTATTCATTTGGCCGCGTATTTGCTCGATCCAAGGTTCCACAATTCCATAAGCCAACATTACCAACCGTTAAATGACAACGAGTTTTTCCAAGTTTCCCAGTTTTTAGCTAAGCTTGTTAACATTATGCAAAAAAACACATCTGAAATAATGACAAATTTCGCTGAATATCAAGCTAGAAGTGGTTTTCGGGCCAACGAAATAATTTGGCAACCAGTAAATGATATAAACCCTCGCGACTGGTGGAAAGGATTTTGTCACTCTAAACCACTTTCATGTGTTGCCTTAAGACTGTTGAGTGTTCCACCGTCATCAGCTGCATCTGAAAGAAATTGGTCAATTTTTGGTCGAACGCATACAAAAGATAGGAATCGCCTTCTTCCAGAGCGACTTAATAAACTTGTTTACGTTCGATCAAATTTACATTTAATGCAAGTTAAGAAAGAAGCTTTAGAATCCGAGCTCGAGTCTGATCAAGCTGACGATTCGTCAGACAGTGAAATCGAGATTTCAGCTGAGGAAAGCTAGATGAATCTATCATTTGTATTCACCACTCGCACATTTTAACCAAACTTTAACTCTGAATAAAATATTATTATTATTATTATTATTATTATTATTTTCTTTTCTTCTGTATTTTGCCCACTATCATATATTTCAATTTCAAAAATACTTGTTTGTTTCAATTTTTCATGTAATTAACCTTTCGGTTATTACATTACATTCGAAAAGGATACTCTCTCTTTCGAATGCCAAAGTGTATCTCATGACAATTCTAGTAAGCCCAAACACGGCTAGGATACATTGATTAATTACGGAGTTCCGGTGCCTGTCTTCCGGCTCCATCATCATCAGATCAGTTTGAGACTACCTAATAGCCAAAGAGTATCTCATGACAATTGTAATAAGCCCAAACACGGCTAGGATACATTGATTAATTACGGAGTTCCGGTGCCTATCTTCCGGCTCCATCATCATCAGATCAGTTTGAGAGTACCTAATAGCCAAAGAGTATCTCATGACAATTGTAATAAGCCCAAACACGGCTAGGATATATTGTTTAATTACGGAGTTCCGGTGCCTATCTTCCGGCTCCATCATCATCATCAGTTCATTTTGATAGTACCTTATAGCCAAAGTGTATCTCATGACAATTCTAATAAGCCCAAACACGCCTAGGATACAATAATTAATTACGGAGTTCCGGTGCCTATCTTTCGGCTCCATCATCATCATCATCATCAGATCACTTCGATGATACCATTTTCAATATAACTATTCAGAACTATTCATTTATTTGTATTGTTATAGTCGCTTAATTATGTTCATTGCGATATCTGTTTAACTAAGAAGTTCCGTTGGCCATTTCTGGTCTTCTTCACCAGTTCCACTTCATCAAATGTCACTTTTTGACTGTAAATGCATAAGCCCTCAATGATAATACCAAAATAAGTATATGATTGCCTATAATATTTGAGGAGTTCTCTCGATTCCTCATGGATTCCATCATCAGAAATGGATTTTGAAGCAAGTGGGACCTGGAAGCATATCATATGAGAAGAAAAATAAAATTTGCAAATCGGTCCATAAACGACGGAGTTCTAAGGTAGCAATGCGCCTGGACAGTCAAACAGAGGACATCGGTCACTATAGCGAGGGGGAGGCCTATGTCCAACACTGGACAGCAGTCATTATAGTGCCTAAATGGCGATACTTGGGGAGGCTTATGTCCAACAGTGGGCATAGGTCATTATAGCGAGGGGAGACTTATGTATAACAATGGGCATCAGTCATTTTAGCGCCTTATGGCGACACTTGGGGGAGGCTTATGTCCAACAGTGGGCATGGGTCATTATAGTGAGGGGAGGCCTATGTCCAACAGTGGACATAGGTCATTATAGCGAGGGGAGACTTATTTCCAACAATGAACATCAGTCATTTTTGCGCCTAAATGGCGGCAATGGGGGAGGCCTATGTCCAACAGCGGCCATAGGTCATTATAGCGAGGGGTGACTTATGTCCAACAATGGGCATCAGTCATTTTAGCGCCTAATGGCGACACTTGGGGGAGGCCTATGTCCAACAGTGGGCATAGATCATTATCGCGAGAGGAGGCCTATGTCCAACAGTGGGCATCAATTATTATAACGCCTACGTGGTGACACTTGGGGGAGGCTTATGCCCAACAGTGGGCAAAGGTCATTATCGCGAGATGAGGCCTATGTCCAACAGTGGGCATCAATTATTATAACGCCTACGAGGTGACACTAGGGGGAGGCTTATGCCCAACAGTGGGCATGGGTCATTTTAGTGAGGGGGAGGCTTATGTCCAACAGCGGGCATAGGTCATTATAGTGAGGGGAGACTTATGTCCAACTATGGGCATCAGTATTTTAGCGCCTAATGGCGACACTCAGGGGAGGCTGATGTCCAACAGTGGGCATGGGTCATTATAGCGAGGGGGAGGCCTACGTCCAACAGTGGACAGCAGTCATTAAAGCCCTAAATGGCGATACATGAGAGAGGCTTGTGTCCAACAGTGGGCACCGATCATTATGGTGACACTTGGGGGAGGCTTGTGGGAGCTCGATTCTGATCAAGCTGACGACAGTGAAATCGAGATTTTGGCTGAGGAAAGCTAGATCATTTGTGTAGTGGGTTTGTTTGTGGGTGGGTGGGTGGTGGTGGATGTTTGTATTTTCGCCCATTATAAATATATTTCAATTTCAATAAAACTCGTTTTTTTTTCCATTTTTCATGAAATTAACCGAAACAATGAATAAAACATTCGAAAGATTTCTATTTTGTTCCCAAACGTTTTTTTTCGCAAAATTTCAATGCAACATGTGAAAAACCCGGAAAAAAAACACAGTTTGTTTTTTTTCATTGAAAGAAACATTGTTTCTTTCGGGAATTTTCAACGCTAGTTAGTATATTAGCCGTCATATTTGTAGTTGAAATTCGTAATATGGCTCTCAAATGATCATCTGTGAGACGAGAAGTGTATTTATTATTTCTATAATTTCAATTGAAAAATTGACAAGGTCTCTAAAAAAAGGTATCCAAGAACGTAAATAAAAAGTTCTACTTAAAGTAGTCTGTAAATGTCGAAAATAAGCAAACCTTTCTAAGTATATAATTACAAAACGTTTACGGGCCACAAGTAAGACGCCCGTGGGCCGCGCGTTGCCGACCGCTGGTCTAGTGGTTAGTGACCCTGACTGTTATACCGGAGGTCGTGGGTTCGATTCCCACCCAGGACAAATGTTTGTATGATGAGCATGATCATTTGTTCTGTGTCTGGGTGTAATTTATCTATATATGCGTATTTAGTATGATATGTATGTATTTAATTTATCTATAATATGTATGTATTTAGAAATATCCAAGTATGTTTATCAGTTGTCTACTACTTATAACACAAGCTCTGCTTAATTTGGGACTAGACGGCGTTGTGTGATAGTTGTGGAATATTATGTTATCATTAGTTACAAGTAGACAGATGATACCAAGTTTGACCATCAGTCTATCCAAAGAGTACCATAAAGGTGTGTCCAAATAAAACGCAGCATTCGAGCGCGGCTGCCGCGCGCGTCTAGCCGCGCTCTGATTGGACGACTGCCACGCGCGGCAGCCGTGAGCTACTTGCCGCGCGCGGCGATCGCCGCGAACGGTGTTAGTGTTGGTTCGCCAGTGGTTGTGTGTGCGTGGACGGACGTATTTTATAAAGTAAAATGGATAACGAAACAGCAATTCGTCTTATTGAAATATATGGCTCCCATAGTCCATTATGGGATAATAAACGTAAAGAATATCACAATAATAACGAGAGAGAAGATCTACGGGATGAAATAGCAAAAAAAAAAATCGTACAACCAAAAACACCTTTTTTTTTTTCGATGGGAAAAATCATCTTATGACAACCCCCGCTCTTGGGCGGAGCGGGAGATAGTGTCAGACTCTTACTGACTAACAAACCCATCCCGTTCCTTCAAGCCTTCATACCGGGGCTCGAGCGCCCTTTCGGATAACCCTGGCCCCGGTAGGCTTCGACCCGGCTGGGCCCCTGCTGTTGCTGACAACTCCTTGAGGCGCGCGGGAACAGCGCGCGCCGTCGACGACTTGGGCTTGGTCCGGACAGTTACCGGACGGCCGGACAGCGAGCTACCCATTGCTCACTGTCCGCAAGCCCACGCCTACGGTGGCTGGAAATCGGGATCGGGATCCCGGCAGCGGCGAGAGCGCCGTTGCCTGATGCGGTCGGCCTCCTCCTTAGCGAGCATTACTGCTTCGCAGAAGTCGGCGACCGCCTGCCACTCCTCCTCGCTCCGGACCATGGCCTCGACCAAGGCCCGGCGCGAGAGGTCTCCACCGCGATCACCCCCACGAGGGCACGGCGATGCTCCGCCCAAGCAGGGCACACCGCGATTATGTGCTCCACCGTGTCCTCCGGGTGTTCCGTACAGTGGCGACACCCGGGCGTCACTTCCGCTTTAATTCGGAACAGGAACCTCCCGAACTTGCCATTTCCGGTGAGGACCTGTGTCATGCGGAAGGTAAGGACGCCGTGAGGTCTTTCCAGCCACGCCTCAAAGAGGGGACTTATCGCCATAATTGTGGCGTGCCCATGACGGGGACCAAAAACACCTTAAAAATTGAAACGTCTTTTGAGTTCTTATAGAAGGGAGAGAAAAAGAGAAAAAACAATGTCACTGGTTGTGGTAAATTTAATCTCATTACATTTTATTACAGTAGGCACTTATTATTAAAAATAAATCGTAACGTTATTGCAAGTCTCTCCTTCGACGTTATTGCCGTTCGTCAGTGAGTATGCATTTTTTAAATAAATGGTTCTACCAATGTATATATGTGTTCGAATTCTTCCAAAGATAATCTCAAAAACTATGGCGTTCGGTAGTTAATATAATAGATCACTTCCAGATTCATTGTCCTCTGTTGAAAGAGTGGTCGCATCCAACACTGCCTTTTTTAATACACTTTCTTCTATTCTTTCTTCTACGTAATATACGAATAATAAGCAGAGCTACAACACCCGCGGCCACTTTCATTGTGGTTTAAATACGAAATAAAGAGCGCGGCGTGTCTCGGACATGCCGCGCAGCACTGCCGCGCAGAAGGTTTAAACTAGTAGCGCGGCAAATTTGAGTCCCGCGAATGCCGCGCGTAGCTGTCGCGCAAAAGTTTTCAAAGGATATTTGATTTTTTTAATGCTTGTTTGCGTGGTTAAGTACCTACATAAGTAGTAATAATTTGATAATAAACCTAACTAAGACAAAAATAATGAAATTTCATCAACGCATTGAAAACCTAAATTTTGTATTGCTTACCAAGGCAATAATATCAATATACAGTAATATAGTAAAGGTAAGAGCGTAAGGCTTCTGTTTTTATTATGATCGTAAAATGTCACCACCGTATGTAGTATACAAAGCAACCAATTTATACGATTCATGGATCTAACATGGCTTTGACGGTACTCGAAATTACGGATCGATGTCTGGATGGTTTGATGGAACCACTTTTGAAGACTGGGTGCAAAAATATGCTGGTTCCTTGTTTTAAAGATTTACCAGGCAAAAAGTGCATAATTGCATTTATCAGAAGAGGATTCAAAAATGTAAAGTGCACAACATTGATTTTGTATTCTTACCAGCCAATCAACTCACCTGACATAACCAACTCTCTGAACGTGACTTTTTTTCGTTCCATAAAGCGTGCCTGGTGGCAATTATTATGAAAATGAAAAAAATCAAATAATCGAGACAATTACGATCCCAAAAGGTTATTTTCCAAAACTCTTCAACCCTTTAAATGCACATGAAATATTAGCCAAACATCCCGGCGGGGACTTAGGTGAAGACCATGAAAGTGCTATAGAAGATTCCGTCGTAACACGCCTCGAAAAAATGAGATATGGTTCTATGAACATCGTGGAACCCAAAAGAAAACTCAATGCTCTCCCAGATAAAAGTGTTGTTGCGGAAGAAATAGAAGATTATGCAGAAAGTGATAATGACGATACGGCAAATAAAATAAGAAAATGATACAAATATTAATGGTCTATCAGGTTTAAACAATAAAAATAAAGGAAAAACTAAACCAAAAGCAATTGAAGAACAAGAAAATTGCCCTAATAAAATAGAAGTTCACAAAGAAAACGCCCTGTTTGGATTGTTTCATTTATTGAATGGAGATCATAACATTCCGTAAAAATCCCCTTTACGCGTTACGCGTTTCTATTGACCCCAGTAGTTGGGTAAATAAAAAAGGTAAGGTAAATTTTTAAAAAATCTTGAAAGTCTTTATGACATTAAAAAACAATAAATTCTTAGGACAAAGTTAAAAATCATCTGATAGGCAGTCGCTCCATCGCAAAATCTAAACAAGCCAGTTGGGAAAGCTAGGGAGATGATGATCATGTCAACTGCAAAAATATTGTACCTAAAGTAATATTTTACAACTCCACTGGTAAGGACACGTGGCTTCTTAGACGCGTATTCGTCATTAATGACATGCCGGCTGCACGGTGTTGCCAATTCGTCGAACAGGGTTATAGTTTGTATGTAAGTTATGAGCAGGCGTACACCAAGCCTAGGTTAATAATCCAAAACAAGGTTAGATTACATTAATTTACCTTCTGGCTTCATCATCAGATCAGATCGATACATCCCCTCCCCCAACTTTTGGAAGCATAAACTTTCAAACAAAAAAATAATTTTCAAATCGGTTCACAATTGACCGAGATATCGGTGAACATACATAAAAAAAATACATTCAGCCGAACATAGAACCTCCTCCTTTTCGAAGTCGGTTAAAAAATAGGTGTATATCGAAAAATTATTCTTCATTTTGTTACGATTCATCTATCAAAGACTTATAGAATCTGCGAGTCTCTACAAAAGGGTCATACATTTTTAATAAAGGCATTTTCACACGTAGGGCACGTATCTTACAATATGGCACTGTAATACGCACGTGCTTTTAAGTGTATCACACGTATTACATATTTTATCCAACTGCGTTTGAGCTTCGTCTCTCATATCTGTGTCACCATTTATCGCACGTTCCTGGGTAACTCAATTTGAAAGTTATGTATTTTTATTTGTTTCTTTTTTTCATAGGTAAACACATAACTACACAGACTTACGGATGGACGGACGGACGGTATTCTTATAAGGATACCGTTTTTTCTTTTTGAAGTACGAAACCCTAAAAAAACGTTTTTACAACAAAATACAACGGATTTCAATGTAGAAGAAAAAAAAACTAAAATGCAAAATAACTTTACTTCGGAAGTCGGTGTTTCAATAATATTTTTGTCTGTTCTTTATTTAACACAGACTTCCGAAATTAAGGTTGTTTTGCTCTTTTTAGTTTTTTTTTCTGACATTGAAGTCGATTTTTTTAACACCGGAGTGGTTTTAGTCAGTAAGAGATAAAAAAGTCTGACAGACCCCCCCACGAGAATTTACACCCCAAAAAAAGGCCTTCCAACTCTGCTTCTTTCGGTACGCGGTTGCCACTCTGAAATCTTTCGGTTTTATCGATCATCTGTTCTGTGAGCAATGTGCTGTCCACTACCACCAATATAGTTTGGTGATTTTTCAGGCTTTACCGATGAAACCTTAAAAATCAACACTTGGTTCTTTTGCGAATATCTTCATATGTGATTTGGTCACGCTAGCAAACTCCGAACATAGCCCATTCCATTGCTATATGGGTCTCCTTTAAGCTTCCTAATGAGTCCCATTGTGAGCGACCACGTTTCAGAGCCTATGAAGCATTGTGAGTGTTTTTGAGATTATGGCGAACATATGTAACTTTAAACAAAAGACCAATTTAGGTTGCGATAACATAGCGCAATGATTTTCATTTTTCACTTTCGTCTTTGTTATACACTAGAAAGTAAAGAAAAATGTAAGACAAATTACAGGCTAACATTATTTAGGGGTAACCTTAATTTGTAATCACTGTTGTCAATATAGTCTCGACGAAGTAATTTAGTGATTGCCATTTCAGACCGAAAGCTTAGTAAATTATAGGAGTCAGTCTGTACTGAAAGGCTAAAATATTCTGAAATATATATATAAACTTTGTCATTGATTCATTATGGTTACTTGGTAAACCGTGATTGATGAGATATCTGTCACTATGAGTTGCTGTCTTTTGTTTGCGGACTATTGGACGGGGACTATGCATTCATTCAGGATAAAACGCCTGAAATCCACTATATCAACAGATTGACATGACATCCCTGGGCCCCAAGCCTGCTATTTTTATAAATTTGTCATTCCAACACGATCCCATTGTCATTTTGCTAAAAGTTTGTAATCTGCTAATTCATAATGATCGATCATTGATCGGTCAGTGGTCTTTTAATAGAATTGTGGTAGAATGATAATTTCGAGAATATTAAAACCAATAACTGCACAATAACGTTCTAATGGTCAAACACTGATCAAATAAACTGTCAAAGTTTTAGCAGATTACCGCAAACGTCAAATATTCATTTGTCAATATGTACGAGATTACCATTTTAAGCCACTTATTTCAATGGAGTGTCAGTGGTTGACCATTGGAAAGTCATAATGACGCCATTATATTAGTAGATTACCAAACTTGTCAAAATCGACAATTATGACATCAATGATAGACCATTCTGATACTATTGTAATAGCAGACTTGAGGCCAGTACAATAAAGCAAAGTACTTTAAAGGCACAATAGTTATATTTATGATTTAAATGTGATACTTAAATCCATACCAACCATTTTGTTTGGAGTTTTCCTGTTCTCTAACGTCGTATTTTGCAGAAAACGATTATTATTATCCATCATGAATTTAAACATAAGAAAGCACTTTGAAGATACATATGTACTTCCAAAAGTTTATCAGACGATGATACTTTTGTGAAGGTACTGGGTGATCTTTTTTTTTGGTGGGAAAAATCATCCAATGACAACCCCCGCTCTTGGTCGGAGCGGGAAATAGTGACAGACTCTTACTGACTAAAAGACCCGCCCCGTTCCTTCTAGTCTTCATACTGGGGCTCGAGCTGTCTTTCGAAACTAACCCTGGCCCCTGTAGGCTTCGACCCAGCTGGGTCCCTGCTGTTGCTGACAACTCCTTGAGGCACGCGGGAACAGTGCGCGCCGTCGATGACTTGGGCTTGGTCCGGACAGTTACCGGACGGCCGGACAGCGAGCTACCCATTGCTCACTGTCCGCAAGCCCGCGCCTTCGGTGGCCGGATCAGAATCCCGGCGGCGGCGGCGAGGACGCCGTTGCCTGATGCGGTCGGCGTCCTCCTTTGCGAGCTTTGTGAAGGTACCGGGTGATCTTTGTAACCGAGAGAATGTCTCATTTATCTGGCCTAGTTTTTAACCGACTTCAAAAACCGGTTCTATGTTCGGCTGAATGTATTGTCAATTTTTCTTGTTGTGACAATTCTGCTATGATCCTATGAACAGTTTTAACATTCCATATCTCTGAAGTTCGTAATCATAAACATGGCAAAATTTCTATAGGACCAATAAGAATATATGCCTACTTGGGCCAGGGTTATCCGAAAGGGAACTCGAGCCCCGGTATGAAGGCTTGAATGGCGTTGAAAAAAACAGGGAATGTTCCCGTTTCTTTCAAATACTGTTGTTTTATTCAATGTAACATTCGAAACTTTCAAGAAATTTATAAATTATAAATTTCATGTATTTTTCCAATAAAACCGAAAAAAAACGGAAAAATATGAAAAGAACCGAAAACTTCATGTTTGTTTTTTTCAAATGCGTACTTTTTTTTTTAATTAATATAAACTAGATGACGCAATCTGATGGTGAGGCGCACTAGTTTATGAGGCCTATGTCCAACAGTGGACAGCAATCCTTATAGCGCCTAAATGGTGATACTTGGGGGAGGCTTATGTCCAACAGTGGACACAAGTCATTATAGCGAGGGGAGACTTATGTCCAACAGTGGACATCAGTCATTATAACGCCTAAATGGTGAAACTTGGTCCCAAGCTTATGTCCATCACTGGACACAGGTCATTATAGCGAGGGGAGACTTATGTCCAACAGTGGGCATTAGTCATTATAACGCCTTTTTTTTCCGATGGGAAAAATCATCCTATGACAACCCCCGCTCTTGGGCGGAGCGGGAGACAGTGTCAGACTCTTACTGACTAAAAAACCCATCCCGTTCCTTCAAGCCTTCATACCGGGGCTCGAGCGCCCTTTCGGATAACCCTGGCCCCAGTAGGCTTCGACCCGGCTGGGCCCCTGCTGTTGCTGACAACTCCTTGAGGCGCGCGGGAACAGCGCGCGCCGTCGACGACTTGGGCTTGGTCCGGACAGTTACCGGACGGCCGGACAGCGAGCTACCCATTGCTTACTGTCCGCAAGCCCGCGCCTACTGTGGCCGGAAATCGGGATCAGTATCCCGGCGCCGGCGGCGGCGGCGATAACGCCGTTGCCTTATGCGTTCGGCCTCCTCCTTTGCGAGCATTACTGCTTCGCAGAAGTCGGCGACCGCCTGCCACTCCTCCTCGCTCCGGACCATGGCCTCAACCAGGGCCCGGCGCGAGAGGTCTTCGCCACCGATCGCCCCCACGAGGGCACGGCGATGCTCCGCCCAAGCGGGGCACACCTCGACTGTGTGCTCCACCGTGTCCTCCGGGCATTCCGCACAATGGCGACACCCGGGCGTCACTTCCGCTTTAATTTGGAACAGGAACCTCCCGAACGAACCATGTCCGGTGAGGACCTGCGTCATGCGGAAGGTAAGGACGCCAGTCATTATAACGCCTAAACGGTGATATTTGGGGGAGGCTTATGTCCAACAGTGGGCATCGATAATTATAGCGCCTAAATGGCGACACGGGGAGTCTTATGCCCAACTGTGGGCATAGGTCATTATAGTAAGGGGAGGCCTATGTCCAACAGTGGGCATCAATCATTATAGTGCCTAAATGGCGACTCTTGGGGACGCTTATGCCCAACAGTGGGCATAGGTCATTATAGCGAGAGGAGGCCTATGTCCAACGGTGGGCATCAATCATTATAGCGCCTAGGTGGTGACACTTGGGGGAAGCTTATGCCCAACAGTGGGCATAGGTCATTATCGCGAGAGGATGCCTATGTCCAACAGTGGGCATCAATTATTATAACGCCTAGGTGGTGACACTTGGGGGAGGCTTATGCCCAACAGTGGGCATAGGTCATTATCGCGAGAGGAGGCCTATGTCCAACAGTGAGCATCAATTATTATAACGCCTACGTGGTGATACTAGGGGGAGGCTTATGCCCTACAGTGGGCATAGGTCATTATCGCGAGAGGAGGCCTATGTCCAACGGTGGGCATCAATCATTATAGCGCCTAGGTGGTGACACTTGGGGGAAGCTTATGCCCAACAGTGGGCATAGGTCATTATCGCGAGAGGATGCCTATGTCCAACAGTGGGCATCAATTATTATAACGCCTAGGTGGTGACACTTGGGGGAGGCTTATGCCCAACAGTGGGCATAGGTCATTATCGCGAGAGGAGGCCTATGTCCAACAGTGAGCATCAATTATTATAACGCCTACGTGGTGATACTAGGGGGAGGCTTATGCCCTACAGTGGGCATAGGTCATTATCGCGAGAGGAGGCCTATGTCCAACAGTGGACAGCAGTCATTAAAGCCCTAAATGGCGACACTTGGGAGAGGCTTGTGTCCAACAGTGGGCACCGATTATTATGGTGACACTTGGGGGAGGCTTGAGGGAGCTCGATTCTGATCAGGCTGTACGACAGTGAAATCGAGATTTTGGCTGAGGAAAGCTAGATATTATTATTTGTATAATATCTAGCTTTAATTTAAATATATATACGTAATACGTTTATTTCAATTTCAATAAAACTTGTTTTTTTTTCATTTTTCATGAAATTAACCGATACAATTAATAAAACATTCGAAAGATTTCTATTTTGTTCGCAAACGATTTTTTCCGCAAAATTTCAATGCAACATGTGAAAAAAACGATTCATTGAAAGAAACAATTGTTTCTTTCCGGAATTTTCAACGCTAGGCTTGAAGGAGCGGGGTGGGTTTTTAAGTTAGTAAGAGTCTGACACTATCTCCCGCTCCGCCCAAGAGCGGGGGTTGTCATTGGATGATTTTCCCCACCAAAAAAAAAAAACTTAAAAAAAGTAAAAAGTAATTGTATTTTTCTATAACACCTATTTACGTGAATATCTGTTTTCACCCAATGGAATAGAAGGTTGTGCCAATAGTAACAATTTAAGTACTAACAGAATCCTGACTAAAACAGAATGGCATATGTCGTGACTCTGAGTAATGAGCCCAATTTATCCCATGCTCCTTTAATTTAAACTGCATCAGGTAACTCACCTTCTTCTAACTGTTCACGACGAACGGCAGGCCACTTAAACTTGCATACCACTTCCATAGCACCATTAACAAGACCCTCAGTTACTGATATGTTACGCCTTAACATTACTCTCGAACCTACGCCTAGGTTTAGTACGTTCAATAAACCACCATAACTATTCCCATCTGCAGGAATTACGGTAGATGGTGGTCCATCCTTAATGCTTTGCAAATATAATTAAACCCGGTAGATGGCGTTGTGATTGCATGCAACAAACCAATTTAAATTACTGATGCCATGCAATTCAGCCAGACAGAATAATACAAAACTAGACAAAGCAGGATAAAACACGGGACTAAAACAGAATAAGACGGAACAACACACGACAAAACGGGATAAGACGGGAAATGAATATGATGGAACAAGACGGGATAAGACGGGACATATAGCATTATTTCTTATATCAAAGTTGATTATGTTCCCTTAGGGGTAAGCAAAACATAAACGTTAGAAGTACAAAGTCTCTTTAGCCCGCTACTCTACAATAAAAATATACGAATAAGATATATTATTTTAAATGTATAATATAAGAATGTATAATAAGTCTTTCATTCAAATCAACAAAACAGAACAATAAGGTAATTCCAAATGTAAAGGGTGTCTCAGTAAGAATGCACTTTTTAAAATAGGAATTTTTTTTTCTCATGCAAGTGGCAACTCTGAAATTTGACAGCTGCCACCTCTGTTTATTCCGATTATTAAAAATGGAGCGCTTTTCGTAAGAACAACGCGTTATAATTGTGAAAACACATTACAAAAATGGAGAAAGTTACGCTTGCAGAAAGTTACAGGAATATGGTAACGGACTTCTTGTGGCCTCAACTGGACGGCATGAATCTGGACAACAAGTGGTTTCAGCAGGACGGCGCAACCTGCCACACCGCGCATGAAACAATCGACTTATTGCAGCAACGATTTCCAGAACACATTATCTCACGAAATTCTGATGTCAACTGGCCACCATGATCGTGCGATTTAACGCCATGCGATTTTTTTTCTATGAGGTTTTGTGAAAAAACAATTCCTGAGCTCAAATCGGAAATCCAACGCGTCATCGATGAGATACAGCCACATCTCTGTGCAAAATTTCATGAAAAGAGTAATGGCTTGTCATCGGAGCCGTGGGGGTCATTTGCCGGATATTTTATTCCATACTTAATCGGAACATGTCTTCTTTACAATACAATAAAAATATCACAACTCTATCATAAAATACTTGTACTCTTACTGAGACACCCTATATAATGAAAAAGTCCCAAGAGTATAGGTTCATATACAAAAGTTACGCTCAAACGAAGCAAAATAATGAGAATTGTCAATTAGGAGAGATATTGCTGTCGTATTTGAGGTAAGCTCACTCCCCGGAGATTGATATCCGGTCTCATTAGTAAAAATAAAAAAATTCTGGCCACCGGTCGGTACCGTCCGTTGCAAAAACGGCAAAAAAAATACGTTTCTGTATGAGAGCCTTATATATTTATTTTATACTGTTTTTGTTCATATAGCAGTAACAGAAATACATCATCTGTGAAAATTTCGACAGTCTAGCTGTTACGGTTCATGAGATACAGCCTGGTGACAGAAAAACGGACAGCGGAGTCTTGGCAATAGGGCCCGTTTTTACCCCTTTTGGTACGGAACCCTAAAAAGATATTCAGTTTGTACTAACAACACTATTTACAATTATGTTTTATTACATACTAGCTCCTGACAGCGGCTTCGCCCAAGTAAAAGATGAAAATATTGTTTTTGTCCGGAATATTGTTTTTGTCCGGATTCATCCCCAGTCCTAACTCGCCCGGTCCGTGTATATTTACCTATAATCTATAGCTAGAAGGCGCAAAAGTACTGATGGTGAAAAAATTGCTTGTAGTCACAATAAAAATTACAATAATTAAAGTTATGTGCGTCCAGCGTACAAAAAAGAATTCCTGTTGGTTTTTACAATTTCAAAAATACGCGAAACTTTCTGTAAAGTTCTTTCCTCTGGAATGTTGCAATAACGTACTGATTGGTCCTGATATATGAGAAGACTTGTTATCAGTTGCACTGGGGCAGTATTGTCATACCAAAAATGTTGCTTCTTATCTTAAAGATTTTTAAACGAATTTTTAGGCTTATTTTAAAATTTCATTTTATGCTTCTATCACTCAGGAATAAAGCAGCATTCAAATTACATAGACAAGGAAAACTGTTTTTGTAAAATAGCTATTGCCCGTATGAACAAAGGCCAAACTTGAAGAGTTAAGCTTGGCTGAATTTGCTGTTTGTTGCAAAACCGTTTCAGGTGTATTTTGGACTGATGATGATGGCGATATTTGGTTGAGAGTCCAAGAGAACGAAAGTTCTAGATACATTCGCTTACTCGATAATACAAGGATGCGAATCAGAAATCAGGCAGCAGTTTTACGCACACGCTATTATACTCTAAGGCCGAACGCTGCGTTACGCGGGCGCCGTCCTATACAAAAGTACTTAGTCCGGGAGCTTGAGCGGTGAGCCGCGCGGTACTCCTCACGGGCGCTGAGGTGCCCGCCGCCATACGACGGAGGCCTTCGCGGGAATACGCGCGGCTTAGTAAACACTAGTACGCACGCACGGAAGAAAATGTCTTTTGATACTGAAAGGGAAATTATGGAAGTGCAGTGTCGCCCTACCATCTGGAACCAGGCGAATGAGTTATATAAAGATCGAGATGCACGACCAGCGTTGCGGACAACGACCGCGACGGGACCCGTTGCGGTCCTATGGAAATTGCGCGTGAACAGCGACCGGGAAGGATTTTTTAGTTTGATTGTTTGCCACATTCCTTTTCGTAATAACTTGTTAAAAGTGACAAAACACTTGAAGCCTGTTTCTTACGCCGACAATCACAAAAGAGCTTTACATAATTTATCCGCATAGCAATTTGTCCATGCAGTGCAAGTTATACAACAAGCCCTTGCTTAAGCTGTAGCACTCAATACTGCAAACGAAAGTAGAAATATCAACGACTATTATATCGAAAACAATGATCCAACTGTTATGCCTAATGAACTTTTTATACATGAAATCAAAATCCTGAATGTTCAACAAAAAGATTTGCCGAAACAGGTGTCGGAACTCATAAATGATAAATGATAAATGATATTTATTTTGTAAATAGGTTTAAAAAACACTTTTACACGTCAATTTTTTTTTTTCGTCATTTTATTCTAGATGAGGCCGGTGTTTCCTATCTGACTACCCTGAGAAGAAACACCGAAACAAACTCAGGGGTCAAGGTCTCTTTTAAAGTCCATACAGTAAATATGTAATGGTCAAATCACATGAGAACCATGCAGATTTGTCTGAGATGGTCTTTTGAAGAAAGAACCATACAGATTTGAGTGGACCTGTCCAATCAGTGTAAGCATTTGTCAGTATTCGAAAAGCTCAACTTAGGACTACTAAGGAGCTCTACGACTTGACGAACAATACCAAAGAAAGGACATTTGGGTAGGCCGCAGAAAACACTCAAATTGCCAGACATACGTTAAAATTACTGAAAAGAAAAGAAAAAGCAATCAACATAGTCCTCACATTTACAATAATATAAGCAAATTGATAATTTACAAAATGTTTAGAAAGGTAAATATTTATGTCAAAGAAAAAAAAAAAAAAAATACTTTAAGTACTTAAAATGTATACATGTCATTTTGTAAAATAAAAATAATTTCCAATGTCAAATTGTAAAAAAACAAATAAAATAAAAAGAAAAAGCACATTTGAAAATAAAAATAATTAAAAAATACAAAAGAAGAAAAATAAAAATGACAACAGTTGTAGTAGGTACTGGAGCAGGTCAATCCCAAGCCTTTTCGTCCTGAATATAGTCTTTTACAGTGTAAAAAGCCTTTTGACAAAGTTTAAGTTTCACAAATGATTTGAACTTATTAAGGCTTAGTTGTTGAATATGACTAGGAAGTTTATTATAGAAGTGTATACATTGGCATCTAAATGAGCCCCCTATTTTTTTGAGCCTGGTTGCAGGAACTACAAATTTATGTTTGTTTCTTGTATTAAAATTATGAATATCACTGTATTTTTTAAACATGTCTATATTTTTATGGGCATACATAATATTCTCGTAAATATACTGTGAAGGCACAGTCATTACATTTATTTCTTTAAATTTATCTCTGAGGGAGTATCTGGGACTTAATTTATAAATTGATCGAATAGCCCTTTTCTGTAAAACGAAAATTGTCTGTATATCGGCGGCATTTCCCCATAATAGAATACCGTACGACATGACACTAGATAAAGACATCAGCTTATATTATAGATATAGAATAATCTTCAGCCTTTTATCATTACTATTTATCACGGGTGGAGCTGGTAGCGGAAAATCCTTTCTATTAAAATTTATCGTTGAGCATATTAGACGCTGATATGCTCCTACAGTGGATACTTTGTTGAAACCATCTTTTGTAGAAGTGGCATCATTGACTGGTGTTGCAGCACGGCAAATATCCGGTAGAACACTTCACTCAGTTTTTTCACTTTCTATCGAAAAGGGCTCTACGATGACTTATCGCAAAATGAGTAGACAGCCTTTAAGCTGTGCCCTCATTCGATGTGATTTGGAGGCGTCCATAGATTGTTATTTGGCGATTTCATGCAGTTACCACCAGTAAAAGGTCATTGGTGCTTCGAAAAACCATCGTGGTTCAGTGCAGAAATACATTTACGGCAACACTTCTTTTTCTGTAAATTCACTATTAACATACGTCAGAGTGGCGATGTAGAAATTTGTCGATTTATTAAATAATTTACGATTTAGTGAACTTACAGTGTCACAATGCAACTACTATGTGAAAGACGTCAGATTAAACAGGTTGGCGATTTTGCAAATGGCGCTGTAATTTTTCTTTTTCCAACGATCATATTAGTAGACGATTATAACTGCAAGATGACGGATAAACTTCATCAGACGAGTCGTATTAATATTATTACATAAAATTTCTTCCGAATCGGGAAAGCCTTAAATGGCTTAGATCAGGTGACTTACACACGTACTGATATATATGGCATCCTGGCAACGTATGAAATATTAACGAAATATTAATAATATTTCATACATTACCTACACGTTTTAGGTATTCTATACATTGCGTAGGTATTGTATAGAATACCGGATTATACAGATTGCCGGTAACATATATATAAAGATTTATAAACCAGCCATATCTGCCGCGTATCGCAATAATATTGGGCGAAGGCAACCATCGACTGGATTCCGAACAACAAAAACCGACGACGCGGTAGTTCCAGAAGGAGATGGCGTAAAGGGCCTCGATAATTCCTTTAATAAATCTCGAAGCAAAAGTACAGTCCTCCAGAAATGATAAAGATGGCGTACTACAAGAAGAGTAAAATGTAATCGTTGAAACGACACCTAGAAAAAGGTATGTGATTATGGTTGAACACGAGCAAAAGCGACAATTGTATTATTTTCTAGCGTTAATGACCTGGAGAACGATTTGGCCTTCATGAAGCATTTGTTTAAACGGACCTGCTTTAGCCTAAATTTTTAAATAAAGAAATTGCGGCACCACAGAAATAAAAATTTTTGACAGTCTTTACAAGTAGTCAGAGGTCAGAAAGTCTGAACATCAGTCTATCTGTTAGTGTCGTGTTGCCCAGTAAAACACGGGTACACACAATGGAAAACACGGATATTCAACCGTACCATACCATACCATACGTCATCGGCAGCGGGGAGCGGAGACGCGGGCGGGGCGACGACACCAGCTGTCCGGCGCACCGCGGGCACTTCTACGGACACCGGCCGCGACGGACGACACCTCTCGAATGCATATAAATTAATCATTGTTTGTCCGGGATCTTGGGAATATTGATTATATCGGCAATATATCCTGCACACACAAACTACAGTCCACTTATTTCCACCTAACCCCAACATCGGTCCTTCGAGCCGGTTTATATTTTAGGAATATTGATTATATCGGCAATATATCCAGCACACACAAACTACAGTCCACTTATTTCCACCTAACCCCAACATTGGTCCTTCGAGCCGGTTTGTATTTTGGGAATATTGATTATATCGGCAATATATCCAGCACACACAAACTACAGTCCACTTATTTCCATCTATGTAACTCCAACATTGGTCCTTCGAGCCGGTTTGTATTTTGGGAATATTGATTATATCGGCAATATATCCAGCACACACAAACTACAGTCCACTTATTTCCACCTAACTCCAACATTGGTCCTTCGAGCCAGTTTGTATTTTGGGAATATTGATTATATCGGCAATATATCCAGCACACACAAACTACAGTCTACTTATTTCCACCCAACCCTAACATATCTACATTGCAAATAATAATAATAAGAATAATCATTTATTTCAGTCTCCTCGCGGTTGTCACCAGACTATCTTCGCAAGATTCTGCAATACTTCGGTCAATACGTTGGTTCAACCAGATCCACACCGCTCTTGACTCCACGTTATACAAGACACTTCACACAGTCAGAAGCACGAACAGATGAAGTAACATTATAAAAACGAAAGTGATGAAGCAGAGGTCACGACCCTTAAAATTGAGGAATACGACGCAAAAAAGAGGAGAGAGAAAGGAGGGGAAAATGCGTCAATTGATGAAATGACAAAAATCTTTGTGAAAACCCAAAAACCGAATTTCTGTCTAGAATAAACTATGTAGAAACTTTTATAATAATAAATCTTTTACATATTACCTTAATATGGTCAACAAGCGGGCATTCACATTGGACGAAAGAATTTTTATTAAAACATTCTAGTTTATATAGCTCAAATATTGAGCTACGAATCACGTTGTTTGATTGAACGTCAAAAAATATTTCAAAGGAAAACAGGACGATCTATTAATTTTTTTAAAGGTTACAGTTGATTAGAAATAGGCATAAATACGAGGTTAAGCGACATTGCACTACAGAACAACGTGTGGTTGGGGAGAACTGCAGTCCTCTCTTTTTTGTGACTAAAATTCATCAAATACCCTCTCCAGCTTTGTGTGGAGCGAGAATGAGTATTGGACATTTACTGACTAAAATCAATCCGTGTTAATTTACTTGCCCTTCCCCTAACTTGAAATGTTTAAAGGGTTTTCAAATTGGGCAGTCCGTAGACTGTCCTGCCCCCCTAGGCAAGTTACAACCGTTTCGATTGCGCCGAACGCTTCGAGTTGTCCGCGTCGCCAATTCTTTTGTTCTGAACACGTGACTGGGCGTTGAACGTTGAGCATCCCGTACATTTGAAGCTTTCTGCTAGCGTTAACGATTGCAGATTAGCAACTTGGCTAAGGGTACTGACCTGTGGGTATGATGTGATATTTCGTTTAGTTATTTAAAAAAAAAAATCAGCATTTCCGAAGTTCTTCATCGGTTGTATTCCTAGTATACACACTTCACCAATTAACTTCAAATTCCATATTATTAAATTTATTTATTTATGTATTGAAACTTCATGCAACAAGATGCATACAAGTCTACCTAGGGTAGAAAAGAAAACATGGCAGGTGCATAAAAAAAAACAAGTAAAAGATTATCTGTTCGGGCATAACTTATTTCTTAATAGATCGACTTTGAAAATTTCTTTTTATATTCATTTAACTTATAACTCCGTCCGTGCCACTTCCATGTGTATCTCAAAATGGCACACGTTCCAAATATTCTTAAATGGATGTGAATGTGACTCTCTTTTAATGACATCGTGTCAATACTACGAGTACGTTCGAAGGTAACCGTTATGCTTCCGAAAGCCTTTGTTCTGTTCTCGGCGTTGGCATTGACATCCCGCATTTGGCAGTAACTTAAGATAACACGTTTTGATTGGAGACGTACGTTAGTACTGTCGAAGCGGAGACGCAAATGAAAGGCTTCGTGTTCTTAAATACTTATGTTTATATTCTACGAAGCACTTTATTTGCTTTATTATAAAATTACGACCAGACTTCTGTTGACATCTCTAATCAATCTTGTTTCGAATATGCTTTGCTTTGCTTGCTTGCTTGCTTTTGCTTGCTTTTGCGTTTTTATGCTTGTTTTGTTTGCTTATGCTTTTTTAAAAACCTATCTTGTCAGTTTGCAAGTTAGCAGTATATGTGTGGCCTCTATTGACGCCACAGGCGTACGACGTACTATGAGGCTGTTTGTAGACGTTAAGAAAAGTCGCCAGGCCTAGTTGCCTAGTTGCAAGAATTCGTGTCGTTTCTACACACGAACTGTGAGCACTGCTTCGGCGCTGACCAAGAAAAAAATCTTTTCTGCACTAGACACGACGCGTGAAGTTGCTGTGTTGCGGTTGCGTGTAGATTTTCTTAGATTGTCCAAGCTCACTAACGGTCCGTTTGCAACCTTGCTACTGTGAGTGGCAGCTAAGCGCCTGGCGGCGAGCGGTAAGATCAAAAGCACAGAATAGATAGGTACAGAAGACAATCTACATACAAAGCGCGCTCGAGCAAGGCACACATAGACACCGCTCACGGACACGATGATCTCGGCTCAATCGCTCGGTCGCACTCGTACCATTCGGAGCAATGCGCTGACGTGTGGGCGTACGCCTAGCGTAGGTATAAAAAGTGAAGTACATACATGAGATTTACTTCTGTACCTATCTTCTGTATATACCTATTTTATGGCAAAAGTATGAAAATGTTTGAGGCACGCCTCTAGTCGCCGCTTGCTTATCTATCGTTGTCGCGACCAAGCCGTAAGGGTACATATATTTACTTGCCATTAGACAACGTCGCGTTGATTTACATCGCTCTTTCATGAATTTAAAACAGCAAAGTGGTTTTATAAAGAAAACAGAACCAGTATAAATTGAGGTGGAAAGAACTTTTCGTGTTAAGTCCGTAGATTTTTTTCAAGACCTTTGATGTTGTAAAGTAATTGAAGAAGTTAAAATATCGAAGGGTAATTTATATTATGGCTGAGGGATTTGGAAAGGTCAATTAAATTACAAATACGTAAGTAGGTATCATTGAGTTCTTTTTTTGAGGTTTTAAATCGTTAGATGATTTCTCCTGATTTAAGGTCTAGCGCGTCAGATTTTTACTAATTAGAAACCACCTTTGTTCCTTCATTAGCTCTTTGCCTTTTAAGACCACAGTAACTTTTTCAAATGTTTTTTGTTAACCATCCGGGCCGAACCAGAGTCATCGACGGCACGTATAGTTTCACGTGCACCTCAAAGAGATACCAGCAAAACCGTAGAGGCACGGCAGGCCCGAAGCCTACTGTAGCCATGGATTCACTTCAGAAATGGTAACCAGTTCCCGGTCCTGAAGCATAAGGTAAAGAAAGAACATAGGTGTGGTTTTAGTCAGAGTCTGACATGCCCTCTCGATCCGCCTTAGAGCGAGAGAAGTTAAAAAAAAACCCTAGCATTGAGTCTATTAGGTCCGTCCCTTCAACCTTGCCGCCATTTCTTCATCACCTCAGACGCACGTGAAACAATACGCCATCGACTGCGGCTCGATTCTTACTGAATGGACTATTAGATCCTTGAGCGCGATTATTTGGAACTATCTTTTGCCTGCTGCTTCACCCACGTACACTGCGTACGTATCAATAATAATAACAAAAAAAAAACAAAATATGTGTCATTCGGGAATAAAGGAGCTTTGTATCGGTGAAAAAATTTTAGCAATCGGACGACTAGTTTCTGAGGTCACTTTCTACAAACAAAAAACAAACTTTACCTCTTTATAAAATTATATAGTGTAGATGAGTTTTCCAATAAAATGAAATGAACTAACAAAATTCTTATTAGTATCATTGAACTCATAATGTTTTAATTAACTCGGACGCCTCGATGTGACGCAGCCGCACCTTTTGTCAGAATTGATTAAATAATAAACACGAACCCAGATTTTTATTAATATCGACCCAAAACCGTTTCTATTTGGGCACACGCGTATCGCACTCGATAAGATATTGTGGTGACTCAATTAATAAAATAAGTAAATTAATATTTCCGAAGATAACAGTTTAATATAAAACCTGATAACGTTCGAGTGTCCGATACGTTGGAGCGTTTGCGACGTGATTTGAAACGCCATTTAAGCTAGAACTACATTATAACGACGCACACGTGGACTACGCCTGATTTGCCAACGTCACGTGGCGTGTATGAAGTGTAGCTCAACAAGTCTAGTTTCCATATAAAATGTATGGAGACCGACGCGCCCAGATCGGCTTATCTGGTACGTGTGAGCAGTGTAGTTCTACCTTTAATCGCAATGAAACCGGACACATTTGAAGACAACTATATGTCTACAATACATAGTATTGTACTTGTCTTGCTGTATGTGCTTATCTATCAGCGTTGCAGTTTTTTTTAAATTGCAGCATATGCTAAAAATTGTTAAGGAGTAGTTTGAAACTATGCTCAAAATCGGCACGGCCAGACCCTCTGATTCACCGTGGGCCTCACCATTACACCTAGCTAAAAAAAATATAACGGCGATTAAAGAATGTTAAACGCAAGAACAATCCCCGACAGATACCCTATCCGCCACATACACGACTTCTCACACAATCTCTCTGGCAGCCAGGTTTTCTCTACCATTGACGTAGTAAAAGTATACAACCAAATAAGAGTGATCTGGGTTCACTCTCTCGATATCCAGAAAACAGCAATCACAACACCGTTTGGCCTATATGAATTCCCGTTCATGACGTTTGGACTCCGCAACGCAGGGCAAACGTTTCAACGTTTTGTCGATGAAATGACGCGGGGCCTAGACTTTTGCTATAATTGTTTAGATGACTTTTTGGTATATTCGAAAAACAAAGAAGAACATAAGGATCATCTGAGGCAACTATTCTCCAGGCTACAGAAGTACGGGATGGTTATAAATACCTCAAAATGCGTGTTTGGTGCCCAAGAGGTAACATTTTTAGGTTACAACATCACGCCCAATGGCAGAAAACCCTTGCCAGCAAAAGTGGAGGCCATTAGCAACTTTCCTCCACCAAAGACTCGTGGATTAAGAAGATTTTTAGGAATGGTAAATTTTTACAAACGATTTATACCAAACGCTGCTCAACACCAAACGCCACTCAACGCACTCTTGGGAGGGTCAGCAAAAGGCTTACACCCTGTAAATTTTACGTCAGAGCCGGAAGCTACCTTGCTTGGAAGCATGTAAGACGGGGCTCTGCCAGGCCGCCATGCTAGCACACCCAGACTCCAGAGCAAAACTCGCTATGGTAACAGACGCCTCAGACATTGCTTTAGGCGCGGTCCTACAGCAGTTAAAGAACGATGTCTGGGAACCATTAGCCTTCTTTTCCCACAAACTAAGCCCAACAGAACAGAAATACTCACCTTATAACCGAGAACTGCTCGCAATTTACGAGGCCATCAAGTATTTCAGGCATATGGTTGAGGCAAGAGAATTTAAGATCTACACGGACCAAAGTCCGTACGTTATGCGTTCCAAAATCGCAAGGAATATTGCTCACCAAGACAGTTCCGACACTTAGATTACATCTCGCAGTTTACCACAGATATCAGACACATATCAGGAAAAAAACAATATAGTAGCCGATACGTTGACACGAGTCGAAGAAATAGTGCAGCCCATCAATTTTGCGTTATATCCGGCGGGATCGGGTCTAGAACTGTACTGCGATGAGAGTAGCGAGACGCAAAGATCGTACGTCATCTGACGAGAAGATTCTCATAAGCATATTTAAAGTTAATGCCCGAAAAATAGCAGAAAAGTGCGTGGAATTATACGACTGGTACTACACTTTTTTATTATAGATAGGCTCGCGTTTGACCACTATCTCACCTGATGGTAAGCGACAATGTGGCAGAGGATGGAGCACTCTTGCCTAGAAGCAATCTATTCACTCTTGACTTAAAGACCCTTAGGTTATAGCTACCAGGAAACAGACTCCGGCAGGGAATTCCACTCCTTAGCTGTACGCATAATGAATATGTTCCCAAAACGTTTTGTACGTATGGGTGGGTTCGTTCCCAAAACATGTCGTCAACCGTACATAAATTGATATACGAGGCTGACATTTTCGAGAAAAATTATATTGTGCCGATTAGGACTCTCTGGGAAGAAGCCTCAGAGTCTCAAACAAATATTTTAGGAGGTTTCGGGAACATCATTTACGGAAACGCAGCAGGCAAGATTCTAATCAGTATCGATATATATTTACTATCTACGCTTACTACACTAGATTACGTGTGCTGAACACTCACTTCAGTCGAGTCAGGTGTAATGTAGTCCGTACACCTTGAACTACACTATGTTAAACGAAATGCGTAAGTGCAACGAAATTCATGACGCTTACGACATTTTGGTCGCGAAAAAGTATCATTTAAACTTGAAAATTCACTAGAACTGAGTGAATTTTCAAGTACAGTAAGTATGTGCAATCACAGAACCAAATTAGAGAACACATACTTGCTGCTAATGAATTAGTTATGTGTCAGTGCACATGTCAGACAATCTCAGATCTTGATGCTGGCCAGAGACCGGACGGTATGTCTTTATTTCCATGGAAGTTAGGTAGACCTTTAGTGTGGGACGCTACCTGT
Source organism: Mythimna ferrago (assembly GCA_910589285.2). Classification (NCBI taxonomy): domain Eukaryota; kingdom Metazoa; phylum Arthropoda; class Insecta; order Lepidoptera; family Noctuidae; genus Mythimna; species Mythimna ferrago. The sequence goes on from OU342695.1 coordinate 18,043,229, forward strand.
GTCGCCACTCTTGCGCCATCCCATCTTCCTAGTTCATCGTGCTGTGCTGGTGCTGCCGCTGCAGCTGCAGAGAACCTCAAGCGGCGGAAATATAACACCCTTGTCGGCAGTTATATTTTTGAGCCGTTTGGGGTTGAAACTCTTGGGCCGTGGGGTCCGAGTGCTCATATACTTTTTAAAGAACTGTCAAGACGCTTAGTTGACACTTCGCGTGACCCAAGGGCTGGTTTTTATCTCGGTCAGAGATTAAGCATTGCCATTCAACGTGGCAATGCCGCCAGCCTCTTGGGCACACTTCCAGTTGACAGCGATGCGGAGAAGTTTTATGACGCCATATATTAGTAGGGTAGCCTTTAGTGTGTACAGTTAGGTTAAGCATACTTAAATATTTATTTTGTTTATATTTTGTTGCTTTAAGTTGTAAATAAACTAATTATGTACATTTAACCCCATACTTTAGAGATGTGTCGCCATAATAAAAAATACTCTTAAATGGAGTATGAAATACTAGACTTCGAATGACACATGTCTTATGTCTGTTGGAGGGTGGGGACGGTAATTTTTATAGTTAGGTAAGATAATAATATTATACGACCCAGTACTTTCACCAAATGTTCTATAGTTTAGCTCTTACTTATAATAGCGTGATGTTCCTAAACAAGCCTCCTAATGTACTTAGACTTCACAAATAGTTACAACTACGCGAACAAAGATGTGAAATTATGGACAATTTTGTTGTGTGGGTCAATGGACATCCCATCGATACATATACGCGCATTTTGGGAACACATTCATTATGCGTACAGCTAAGAAGTGGAATACCCTGTCGGAGTCTGTGTTTCCTGATAGGGTTTCTTTAAGTCAAAAGTGAATAGGTTACTTCTAGCCAAGCGAGCTCCATCGTCAGCCACATCATCGCTTACTTATAAGATGAGAGGTCAAACGCGATACATAACAAAAACAGAAGCATTTTCGCGGTCAGAAGCTAGTCTGAAATCAGATTAAGATTTGTAAACATCGTAGTATTGAAGTGAACATTAATCAACGCTTCAAAAATATACTATCATGTGTGTTTACAAACTTCAGCCATCTTGAAGATAATGCAAAACTATTCAATACAAATCAGAACAATATAATAATATATAGGCCAGAAGTCGAAATTCCCGGTATCTCAGTTTGGGAATATGATCTTATTTGGTATTTCATGAACGTCGTATAAATCCGATTACGCCTGAAGGTATGTTCTCAAATGTTAATATGGTAATATAAATAAGGATGGCAAAAGAAAATTTATCGAATAAAATTGTATTATCTCGACCTTCTCAATATCTAAGACGATCCTTCACTAAAGAAAGCAATAAAGATTGATACGAAATTCCTTATTTTTATAGATGTCTTATGATAGATTTTTCTAGTAGTCACGACGGTCCAAATTTCTACTCACGAAAAATTAATCCTTGTACCCAATTTGGAGTTGGTAATCTATAGCTCCTAATTTTTTTATGGTGTGCAATAGTGTAATGTATATTAATTACTAATTAGGTAAATAATTGTGAATAATATAATTTTCGTTTGCTACGAACATTTATTGTAATAAGATATTAATGATACGAATATAAACTTCGAGAGAATAGTTTAATTTAATATTATCTTCATTTAATATACAGGTTACTCCTAAACAATCGTGCTCCATCGTCGACCACATCATCGCTTACCATTAGGTGAGATGGTGGTCAAACGCAAGCCTATCAATAATAATAAAAAACAAAAAAAAAGTACTATTAATAATTGTAGTTAAAAGTGTTTTTTTTTTTTTTTTTTTTTTTTTTTTTATAATAATTTTATTTCTACATAAAAGTTGTACAAATTTTGAGCAATGAATTCAAGGTTACTTAATACAAATGCATAAGAAATAGAATTGTGCAACTGCGCCTGAGCTAGGCCGAGCCTGTATTTCAGGACGCAGTTCTCTTCCTAGAAAAGGAGTTATCAATACAACAGCATTTGCGTGTTACGTTTATATACTTTTTTATATATCAATATATTAATTTGCAATCGATATTGTGAGTTGTGTGCATGCATGTGTTTCGTGTGTTTGTGTGTGTAATTTTATCTCAAAGATTTAAGAAGGTCTTCAGTAGTTTGGTAATCACATGTGAGTAGAAAGTCTAATATTTTGGTTTTGCATTCTTGTTTGCTTAGTGTGTAGATATTGAGAGTTGTGTTTAGTTTATTGTAGAGGAAAGGACCATTGAAACAGAAAAACCTATGTGTAAACGAATGTTTAAATTGACGGGACTGGGGTACTACAGTGTTACGACGCCGTTTAAGCAGATTATTCCTGTCCAGAGGGGCAAGAGAGTGTTGTTTGAGAATTGCAGTTAATATATAAAGTTGACGTACAGTGGGTAAGTTCCAGGACTGATACAAAAGATGTGTAGGGTAATCAATGGGTCGGAAGGAGCTGACCTTTAGAATGGCTCGTTGTGCTATCTCAAGAGGAAGTAGAGTGGTTTTGGAAGCTCCACCCCAACTTGAAATGCAGTAAGTCAAAAGCGATTCACAAAGTGCCTTATAAACTTTTTTTAGGATTGTTATGTCTGCCACATGGCGTAAGTTCTTGAAGACATAAATCAATTTTCGAAGTCTGGATTGAAGCAAGGAAATGTGTGCACTGAAATTCAGTGATGAGTCGATTATAACACCTAAGTATTTTGCTTCAGATCTTCTGATTAGGCAAGGGCAATTGCAAGTAGGATCATTTAAAGAGGGGACATGATTGAGATGTGACTTTAAGATAAGTTCAATGGGGGGTGCATTAGAATTTCGTAAGTAAAATGGCATGTATAAAGTTTTATCCGAGTTTAGAGTGAGGACATTTTGCTTCAGCCAGTTAGAAACCCTATTGAAGCCATTCTGCGCCAGCATAAAGGTGTTTTCCCAGGTGTCAGCAGAAAATAGCAACACAGTATCGTCAGCATAAGAGATGATGACGCCCTGCTCTAACTTCATTTCACATAGCTCATTAAGATACACTAAGAAGAGCGTAGGTCCTAGCACCGAGCCTTGTGGGACACCAAAAGAGATAGATAGGTCAGTGCTAATATATGTGTCCACTTTTAAACACTGCTTACGATTGCTCAGGTAATCTTGAAACAGTTTTAGCTGTAAGCCTCTCACACCCAGGCGTTCCAACTTAGATAGAAGACGAGGAACTGACACAGTGTCAAACGCCTTACTAAGGTCGAGAAAAATGCCGAGTGCTTTGTTACCATCGTCTAGACTTCGGACAATATGATCAGTAAGTTTATGCACCGCATCCTCTGTTGACTTTCCAGAACGGAAACCAAATTGTCCAGAGGAAATTAAACAATTTCTTTCGAGATAACTAACAAGTCGACAATTAATAACTCTTTCCAGAATCTTAGAAATAGCTGGTAGTATGGCAATTGGCCTGTAGTTGGAGACGGAAAGTCTATCTCCCGCCTTGAAGATAGGGACAATGATAGCCTTCTTAAGAACATCCGGGAAAACCCCTCGGTTAAGGCAAACATTGAATAAATGAGTAAGGGGTGAGACAATGATATCTTTTACGGCTTTCAGTATGCTGCTAGATATTTTATCATGTCCGACTGCACTAGTATATTTTAAGCCATTTATAAGTGAGAGGATCTCGCCCTCATTAGTGTCTAGCAATACAAACGAGTTTTTAGATGTGTGGTTTGAGATTGGAAAATCAAAAGTATCCTGATCTATTGTCGAACAGTTTAGAAGCTTGTTTGCCAGTGAACTTCCAACGTTAGCGAAATAATCATTAGCTTGATTGACAGATGTTTGAGGGCAATCACCAAGTAGGTTGTTAGCAGCTGATTTTGATTTATTAGTGTTTGTTACTGATCTGATGACTTCCCAGAGTTTTTTATTGTTACTACTGTTTCTGTCTAGTTCGCTTTTGTCGTGTTGTCTTTTGAGTCGTTTCAGTAAATTATTACAATGGTTTCGATACCGGTTGTAAGTTAGTTTCAAGGTATTATTTTCAGGTGCACTTTGTGACGCTTTGTGAAGGCGATCCCTATTCTGTATACATCTAAGTAATCCCGGAGTGATCCAGGGTCTAATGATGCGTTTTTTACGAGGGATTTTAACAATTGTGGTATTGTCGTTTATAACTTCTTGTAAAGTTATTACGAATTTATCCATAGCTTTATTAGGATCGTCAATATTAGTAATGTAACTGAAGTCTACCTTCATCAGTTGTTCACGAATAGTGGCGACATTATGTTTAGATACGTAAGATAGTGGATTTTTTTCTTTGTGAGTCTGATAAAGGCATACTAATACCGCGTTGTGGTCTGTAATAGTAGAATTCAAAATAAATGTTTGAGACTTGAGCTTTGTTTTAAGAAGAACGTGATCGAGACAAGTTTTACCTTGCCTGGTGGGAAAAGAATGGGCAGGTAAGAATCCTAGAAAGGCCGTAGTGGTTAGGTATTCAAGTGCTTTGATGTCATGTGAATGCATTGAGATATCTATATTAATGTCTCCAATTATAACGGCAGATTTTATATTTTTTAAGTTGGATATAGTGGAATTGAGGGATGCTAAGAAGGGAGTTAAGTTACTATATGCTGGCGATCGATACAATGCAATTACAGCTATGTCATTATTTATTGTTAAAATCAAACAGTTACTTTCAGAAAAAGACGGTTCAATTATATCAACATTAAGCGAATCCTTAAAATATATTGTTATTCCATCATTTTGGTTTCTATAATTCTGTGTTATATGAGACTTGTAGCCAGGTAGGTTTGGAATAGTAAGATTGCATGATAACCAGCATTCAGTAAGTATTATAACATCACAATCCATCTTTAGTGTATGCAAGAGAACGACTAGTTCATCAAAGTTACTGTTTGGGTGAGGATGTTGAGTACCAAAACTGCTTCTGACTTCAATTAAAAATATTTATTTAGCGGACACAGTTTATAGAAACACAGTGGATATATTGATCCGTTTGCTACTGGTCGTTAGGTGTGGAGCGTAGAAGCAGATGATGGCAACTAACGAAAGGGCGCGAATATATCGCCACGCGTCGAGTTGTAGTGATGTGCGCATGATCAACTCGACTAATAAAATAGTTTTAGTGTTGGGATTCCAACATGCTCCAGCCTACGAGAGGAACAAGAGGATCAATAGAAACATATTATTCTAGCTACTTTAAGCTAGTAAAACAAAACATCAATTAAATATTATCATCAATAGGTAAGATACAAATTTTTGTGATAGATCGTACATGGGTATTCCCTTTTGAGTTTGTGACCTCTACTGCTCTTACATGACCATCATGGCCAGGAAATATTTTGGTAACTCTGGCCATAGGCCACGACATTATGGGTACATTATCTTCTTTTAAAATGACAATTGTGCCTATCTTTATGTTAGGCAAGACATCTAACCACTTAGGTCTATTTTGTAACGTATTAAGATATTGTTTATACCACATCTTCCAGAAAGATTGTTTAATTTGATTACATAATTGCCAAAACTTAAGTCTATTTTGTGGAACAGTAGTTACATCATTTTCAGGGTACATTGTTAATGAGTGTCCTATTAGAAAATGACCTGGTGTTAGGTAATTAAAATCATTTATATCAGATGACATAGGAATCATAGGTCTTGAGTTTAATATACATTCTATTTCTACTAATACAGTGTTTATCTGTTCATAGGTTAATAATTGCTTTTGTAATACCCTTTTTAGAAAATATTTAGTGCTTTTTACAGCAGACTCCCATAGCCCACCAAAGGTAGGGGAGTATGCTGGTATAAAATGAAAGCTAATGCCTCTCTGGGCTGCAAATTCACATACATGTCTTTGGTGATTCTGTGAAAGGTGAAGCTTATATAACTCAGCTAATTGGTTCCTTGCGCCTTTAAAAGTACTAGCATTATCAGAGTAGATTTCTTTGGGCAATCCTCTTCTCGAAATAAATCTTTTAAGGCACGCGAGGTAGGCATCTGTAGTAAGATCTGATGTAATTTCGAGGTGAACTGCCTTTGTTGCGAAACAAACAAATATACAAATGTAGCCTTTTCCTATCAAGGATCGTCTCACGCGCGAGAGTTTAATATCAATAGGCCCAGCGAAATCTACACCAACTTTTTCAAAAGGGCGACTCATAGCAGTCACTCTATCCGCCGGCAAGGAACCCATCAGCTGTTTGGAGGCTGTTGCCTTCTGTCTGAAACATGTTACACATTTATGAATTAACTTTTTGACATACATTAAACCATTCGTTATCCAGTATTTTTGATTTAAATTACACAGTAATAATTTGGGACCTGCATGTAAAAGCCTTTCATGTTCAGATCTTATAATGCAATTAGTGACATGCGATTCTTTGGGTAAAATAACCTGATGTTTATGAGCATATGGAATGTTAGAGTGATGTAGCCTGCCACCTACACGCAGGATACCTAAGCTGTCTATAAAAGGAAATAAGCTTTGTAAAGAGCCTTTTACATTTTTATTATTTTTTAAACATACAATTTCGTCTTTAAAATAAATTTCTTGTTCATTCTTAATAAGCAACATCAAAGCATTATTCAATTCAGAACTTAAAAGATATTTGTGAGCAATTTTTTCACCTTTTATGTTATTAATAAATCGCATTACATAAGCCAATGTACGTACCATTTTGTGAATGCTAGAATATTTGCGCAATTGATCGAAAACATTGCTAGGAACTGAAGACACTTGGTTCGCGGAGAGTGCTGACCCGGCTTTTGCTTCAGGCAAGTTCGTAGGTAAATCTATTTTTAAATTAAATTTATATTCACTATCATGCAAAAATTCAGGGCCATCCCACCACAGATTGCAAGCATGGAGCTCACTTGGCGTAACGCCCCTGCTGATATAATCTGCAGGGTTATTCTCAGTGTTTACATATAGCCACTGACAGTTAGGCATATTTTTAGCAATTGCCTTTACCCTATTTGCAACATAAGCGTTAAGTTTTATGGGTTCTGTGTGCAACCATGCGAGAACAATTTGTGAATCAGTAAATAAATAGACATTGCTTATATTATATTTTAATTTCAGCGTGCAATAAACCTTAGCCATCACAATAGAGAGAAGCAGTGCAGCATTGAGCTCTAAGCGCGGTACAGTTTTGTTTTTATTTTGAAGCGGATTTATGCGTGATTTTGAACACAGCAAATACATTTTAACTTTACCATCGGGATTTGTAACTCGCAGGTACACGCAGCATCCATATGCCGTAGTACTGGACGCATCTGAGAATCCTATCAGTTCAAGTTTACTTAATTCAGTTACATTTATATTCCTATTAATACAAATTGGCTTCATTTTAGCTAGACTGGACGAGAAATCATGCCATGCCTTTTTAATATCATCATTAGGCATAGAATCCCAATCAGTCTTGGAAGACCATAGCCTCTGCATTATAGCTTTAGCTTGTACAATAATGGGACTAACAAAGCCCATGGGATCAAACATTTTCCCAATATAGGAGAGGATATCTCTCTTTGTAAGATTGTCATTATTGAATATCTCTGGACAAGACATTTTAAATTTATCATCTTTAACAACCAATTGTAAACCCAGAGTCTTTAAACTACAATCATCGCTTTGTAGCTCTAAATCATCAAAATGCTGTTCAGCTGAAGGAATGTCAGACAGTATTCTATTGTCATTGGCTGACCATTTATGTGTATGAAAGTTACCTAACCTCAAGAGCTGGCGAATCTGTGACTTAGCCTCTAATATAGTATCCAAATCATTATCAGCATAAAGAATGTCATCTACATATGTACAATTTTCTATAATGAATGAAGCTAGTGGGAAAGTGTCTTTATTTTTTGCTGCTAGCTCTTTAAGACAGCGAGTGGCCAGATAGTTTGAACTTTTCAGACCATATGTGACTGTCTCAAGCCTAATACATTTAATTGGTTCATTGGGACTGTCTCTCCACAATATGTTTTGTAATGAAGTATGTTCTGGTTTTACACGTATATTTCTAAACATTTGTTTTATGTCAGAGGTAAATGTAAGATTACCACAACGAAATAGTAACAATATCTCAAACAAGTCTCTTTGTACAATGGGTCCATTTAAAAGCATGTCATTAAGGGACACCTTTTTGTTAGTTTTCATAGAGCCATCAAAAACAGTACGCAGCTTAGTTGTTTTACTGTCAGGCTTCAGGACTGCATGATGTGGCAAAAAGTATATAGCATTTTTGTTTAATTCATACTGCCCAATGTCTACATAACAACCGTGATTCAAACTTAAATATTCATGAATGAACTTTTGGTACTCAGAGAAAAGTTTGGGATCTTTATGCAATTTCTTTTCTAAATTTAAAAATCTTTTTAATGCAAGATTAAATGAATCACCTAAGGAATCATTGACTTCACTAAGAGGTAATTTCAATGGTAAAGCTACTTCAAAATAATTTTCTTTCAACTGAACAGTGTTATTAAAAATATATTCACAGAGCTCTTGCTCAGAAGATCTTTCATCATAGACTTTCGGAACATCTTCTGTTTTCCAGAACTGAGTTAGGGTTTCATTAATATCTGACTCACATTTATTGCATGTTAAGCTTACCTTATTGCAGACCTTTGATAAATTAGTATGTGATAGGGTACCTCCAACAATATATCCAAACTGAGTGTTGACAAAATGTGGTTGTGGACTGCTGGCCTCTGCTGCATACTGCTGGCGGCGTTCACGCAGCGCCGGCAGCTCCGAAGGCAGCAACACCTGGAAAAATATGTCCGCCCCCATTAGTAAGTCAATCTCAGCTGGGACATTAAACTGATCATCTGCCAGTTTAATGCCTTTAGGCATCAAAATTTCTGAGGTATCAAATTTATATTGAGGTAAGTTGCATGTTATTTGTTCAACAACATGACATGTGGCCGATACCTTAAATGGGTTGGTTATGGAGTAAATCTCTAGAGGCAAGCAATGCTTCAACCTTGTTTTTGAATTTGTTATGCCTACTACATTGACATTGCTACGAGCAGGTTCCAAATTAAGCTGCTGCAATGCCCTTTGTGTAATAAAAGTCAGCTGGGACCCACTGTCAAGCAGGGCTTTAAGATGGACTTCAGTACCATCCCGAGCAATAAGTTTCACCTTAGCTGTGGGTAAAAGGACATCATTATTATAATTATTGCTTGCAGTTAGTGATGCTGTCGATGCTGATGCAGTAGTTGTGTCACACACATTATTACACACATTATTAACCGTGCCACAATGTAGCAGGGTATTATGCTCTTCCTTGCACTTCGCACACCGGAAGTGATATCTACACTTTCCAGTGTGAGCGCATAAACATAGATTACATAGGCCTTTTTCTTTGACGAATACAACTCGCTGGTCTACGTTCAATAATTTAAATTTGTTGCAAGAATGGAGTTTGTGTTTGGACTTACAGTATAAGCATGAAGGTTCCTGGGTAGCTGCGTTGGCCACTAGTCTGCCAGCGGCTTTTCCTGGCTCCTTCGGCGACTGGCGTTGCTGTCCGTGATAGCTCCCCGGCTCAGCACTCTCAAGCGCCAGCGCACGCTTGTCCATGTAATCTAAGAAGGCTTCTATAGTCGGCTCTTCATCGGCGTTCCTCTCGAGTTGAAATGCACGGGAGGTGTACGCATCTAGTTTACGGTACAAAATGCACAAAATTACAGCATCCCAAAACTGTACATTAGGCTCCAAATTACTGAGAGCGGCAAGTGTTTGTTTGACATTTGACACAAATTCCCTTAGAATGGATGCCGTGGATTTTAAAAGCGGCTTTATATCTAGCAATAAATTGATGTGCTCATTTATTAATCTATGCCTATTATTATACCTCTTATTTAATATTTGCAAGGCCTGTACATAGCTTTCACCAGTCAAAGATAAATTTTTAATTAAGTCATATGGCTCATCTTTCAAGTATGAGCGCAAATAATAAAGTTTCTGAACATTATCAAGGCACTTATTGTTATCAATGAGAGAGTTGAACAGGTTTATAAAGGGTACAAATTCTGTGAACTTACCACTAAACACTTGTATGTCAATCGGAGGTAAGTTAATTCTAGGCACTAACTTAGGAGCTGAATGACTGTCGCTAGCACTAGCACTCTTACGACGATTTAGTTCCTCATCGATTGCAGTGATGATGAAATAATAACTGTTTTCTACTTGCTCGATGTCCTCCTTGTCTTCTTGATGGAGTAATGCGATTTTTATATTATGAGACTCGTATTGGGTAAACGTGTCTATTAGTTTTTGTCGTTTAGCCAATAGTGTTTCCTTGGAAGTATTACATAATGCTTGCGAGCATGCGGATTGTAATCTGGTTATTGTACCTTTTAAGTAACCACGTGCGGCGACAAGTTCCTTCAACTCCATTTTGTAATATTTCTAATACCACTTAACTTATTAACTATGGTAGGTAGGTATTTAAAAATAAACTTATTGTTGAAAATACAAAGGCAACGATTAAAACGCGATGAACTACGAGTAGGCTCCGCGAGACTCTTGCGCTTCACAAAATGGCGGCTGTCCGTGTGGCGTGCGTGTCGTCGGCCGGTCGGCGTCGCCGTCGAGCTCCGAAGATCGCCGAATCGCCGAATCTCCGCCCTCTGCGTCCGGTATATCTGTTGCTCGCGCCGTGTCCCCGTCCCCGCTCGCGCTCCGCGTCGATGCAGTAGGTAGGTTTCCAAAACGGCGATTACAATAGGTAAATACCTATATCACGTTGCGATGTGGAGGATATTGTCTCCAGTGCGCCAAATAAAATTATTTATTTGGCAAAGCTTGATGCCTTCAGCTTCCTTATGTCCGCACTGCAATGCCGCGCCGACGGGAAATAGCTAGTTTCGGCTCACTCGAAGGACCATGTTTGGGTGAGGATGTTGAGTACCAAAACTGCTTCTGACTTCAATTAAAAATATTTATTTAGCGGACACAGTTTATAGAAACACAGTGGATATATTGATCCGTTTGCTACTGGTCGTTAGGTGTGGAGCGTAGAAGCAGATGATGGCAACTAACGAAAGGGCGCGAATATATCGCCACGCGTCGAGTTGTAGTGATGTGCGCATGATCAACTCGACTAATAAAATAGTTTTAGTGTTGGGATTCCAACAGTTACGAGAAATGCTACGTATATTCTGAGTGAGTATTTTAATGTTTCGTTCACCGTGTGAAATAAGGCTAAAACAATCAGAAACATTACAGACCGCAGACTCAGATACAGTTAAATTGTCAAGTTCAACTTCGGAAGTAGCCATTGAAAACAAACATAGTTATAAAAGAACCATGAAATAGTGAACGCTTGTAAAAATAAAAACCTAAGTGTAGATTAAAAAAGCTAAAAGGTGCGAGTATTGCGAGTCGTATCTGTTTGTTTACGTTCATGTCATTAAAGGAAGGCGAGCCGCTTTTGTATAGATACCTAGTACTATAGATCATATTAAAGTAAGGAGTTGAGCGGGGATATGTAGCTGTGTGTGACGTAACCGCAGACCATCCTCCCGTGATGCTAATTACATGTTTATTTATTGTGTGATTTAAGTAGAAACTGTGTTGCCCCGTATTTATTTGCATAAAAAACACTCTTAAAACAAGTTGTGTAATTAAAAGTGAAAGATAAGTTTTAATTTCAATAACTAATTTCGATAATGTAGTTATGTACGAAACAGTTTGCAAAGAAAGTGAGGTTAAAAAAGTAATGTGCAGTAAACAATTAACAGTGAGCCTGCTATTATTCAGTAGTGTTATGTTTATTTTAAGAGGTGAGTAGTAAATTATGTACACGAAGTATATAATAGTGTGAATAGTGCTAGTGGTCAATGAATAGGTGTGTTTTATATGTATTATGTGTTTATGTTGTGTTTGGTGTCCAATAACTTTTTTTGATTGCAATCTCGAACAGATATTTCCATTAATTAAACCTAGGCATGCATTCTCATTGTAAAATAGTAAAAGAAAAATCATAGATGCAAGACAATACAAATAAAAATCAAAAGTTAACTTTAAAACTAGTCAATTTTCGTTGTTAGGATTCTTCTTGAGTTCATTTAAGTGAGTCTCACTTTTTATACGGATATATGGTTTTCCTTCAGCTTTCCGAAGGTAAATTTGACCATTTGAGGACCACACAAACTTATACTCAGCTGTCTTTGCAAAGTCACGCGTAAGGAAGAAAAGGCGTTTCATTTTAGCTGTGAGTAACTCCGAGATGTAGATCTGTTGCTTTGACACATGTATGCCCATGTCATTTGAGTTGAGTTGATGTGGTGGTTGCTTAGACTGGTTGTACTTTTTGACTGCCTCCAGGAAAGACAATTTGGTCAGCGTGTTAGTGAACTCAATTGCAATTGAGGAACTGCTGGTATCCTTTTTAGACGGCATTCGGGTGACATCTCGTATGTCATTTTTACACAAATCAACATAATTTATGATCCTGGATAAGTTCATAACGTAACCAAAAAAGATCGGGCTTCTTCTCATTTTGTACTTTGGGTACAGTTCTAACTTCCACAAAAGTTTTCAGGTTATTAATTTCCAGGTTATCTAACTTCTCTTCTAATGCCGATAAATGTAAATGTATTTGTTTACGTTCCAGTTCCAATTGATCAATTTTATCCTCAACCGCTTTCACATTGAACGAAAGGTGTGTGACAGAGTTCTCGATGTCCAAGTTCGTTTTACGTATATCTTTGTTTTGCTCTTGTATGGAAATCATATATTCCTCCAATTTATCCAGACGATTATTTTGAGATACACGAAATTGGTTTATCATGGACATTACCTCATCTTTAAAGGATGAAAAGTTTTCTCCCGTGCATTCGTTAAGCATACGTTGTGTTCTTTTGCTGTTACGTTTAGAAGCTTTAGTTGGTGAATTTATGACACCAGAAGCCACTTTGATTAAGTCTGATTCACAGGTTGACTGAACCAGATCCTGTGACTTAGGTGGCGTTCTTTGTGTAGCCATTAGATAGGCGTTAATTCTTCAATGGCTTGTTGTTGTTGTTGTTGTTGTAGTTGTTTGTGTTGTGGCTCATAAAAATTTAGCATCCAGTAGTCGGTAGTGATAAACACGGAGGAAGTCTATGGCCGAATCGCGTTACAGCGCTGCGTTGTTTCGATGTGAAGCTTAAACCAGGCGGCAGCGGGGTGGCGGTCTGATTGGGGGGGGGCTCAGGCCGACATACAATGACGGTGGCCGTTTGATGAAAACTTTCAAAAGTTTTTTCACTATAACTTTTTGACTAGTTATCACAGCGTTGACCAAGTTACTTTATTCGGTAGCACTGTTAATTGTCCAAATACAACTGTCGAAAACACTCACAAAAATAAAGCTTTAAATGACTTTTAATTTTTTTAACTTAGAGCACAGTTTAAAACGAACACTGCTGTTAGGAGCGTTCCAGGTCGAAGTATTGTGTTGTTGTAGGGTCGATTATTTAGGAAGATGTTTACCTTTTTTTTGAAGTGTAAAATCATCAAATTACTTCTCCCTCTCTAGGTAGAGTGACAGGCCGTATCAGATCAACCAGTGTTCTTTAAGATGGTAACCCTACCGATACGACTCCTTCAAGCTCAAATAACTTAACAGAATACGACAGACTACTACAGAAAGGGGTGTAAGGCTTGCTTATTCTCGATTACATATATCTAGGTTATTCGCGCTTTAACAACCAAATTATGCTGCTTCTTCTACACGAGGACACACATAACTCATTTTACGAAATCGTATGTGATTTGAACTAAAAACCTATTTCTAAATTATGTAAAACTAGCTACTACCAGCCTGCGTTATAGTAATTATATCTGAAAAGATAATAAATACGCTTATGAGCAAGTCACCAGGGCCTCAAGTCTGCTATTACAATAGTGTCAGAATGGTCTATCATTGATGTCATAATTGTCGATTTTGACAAGTTTGGTAATCTACTAATATAATGGCATCACTATGACTTTCCAATGGTCAACTACTGACACTCCACTGAAAGAAGTGGCATAGAATGGTAATCTCGTACATTTTAACAAATGAATATTTGACGTTTGCGGTAATCTGCTATAACTTTGACAGTTTATTTGATCAATGTTTTACCATTAGAACGTTATTGTGCAGTTATTGGTTTTAATAGGCTCGAAATTATCATTCTACCACAATTCTATGACAAGACCATTGACTGATCAATGATCGATCATTATGAATTAGCAGATTACAAACTTTTAGCAAAATGACAATGGGATCGTGTTGGAATGACGAATTTATAAAAATAGCAGACTTGGGGCCCAGGTTCTCAATTAATCAGATTCGCAAGTCACCAGATTTTTTCGCAACACTAACAATCAGTATGTTTACGGACAACACTACTGACAAGCGGATGCGCCGATAGTCTATGGAAGACACGACTTTAATAGCTCTGCAACCGGAAAAAATTGAACTTGAGGACTTACCTTTTTCTGCTCTCTTGCAACGACAACTTAAGAATTATAAGAGATTATATAACTGTGAGGGCAATGGGTACAAAGGCTGCAAGACTTTGTATCCGTATATTGAGCACACTTTCTTATGCGCCAAATTAAATTAATTATTAAAAAAAACACTGAATCAATTTTTATAGTAATGATATTATTGAAGTATAGGCTTTATTTTTTATTTATTTTTTTATTAATTGGGATAAACTAGTGCTTGACTGCGATCCAACCTAGAGGTTTGTGGCGATACAGTCTTTGATGGTGAGGAGCACTAGTTTATTAAGAGCCTATTCACTCTAGCCTTGAGGACACCCAAATTATAATCGGACGGGAAACCGCAGCAGGCGCACTGTTCCAGTTCTTCGACGTACGCGGTATAAACGACGAGGCGAAACGCTTAGTCCGGACCGTAGAGGTTTCAACATGTTTTTACATGGCTTTGCACGTTCTTCTCCATAGAGATCTACGCTTTGGAACGTGCAACTTAGTTTCACTTTTATTGACTGACCGACATTTTGATAATTCAAAAGTCTATTTGAAATAAAGTTACTGATTTCTGATTTCTACAGTTTATCTTTTTCAAAACAATTAGGTATTTTTGAAGAAAACATCTGTAACGTTTAATCGATTTGGTAGCTCGTGAGTGTATAAATTATTGGTAGATACGTAAACTCAGTAAGAACGTTTGAAAGCGTGACCGTACTAGAATGCAAAGGGTAACTGAAAGACATAGGTGGTTATTACCAATAATAATCTGACATGCACTTTAGTTTTTAGTGTGATAAGTTATTGGACTCGCCTCAAAAAAAATGGAACATAAACTAAAAATTGTAAGTCTTATCCTTTCGATCTTGAATTAAACGCCACCTCGGAAAGTCAAAGAGGTGATTGGCTATCAGTTTCTCCAGCTTATTGCATTCCACTGTTGGAATTGGCATCATGAATCGTTTGCGGAATTTATGTCTAGAAGGGGTTAATCAGTTTCGTTTTAGTTCGGTGAATACAGGGTTTTCTTCATTGTTGTACTTTTAATGCATTGTATGACAAAAAATAAAAAAATATTGGTATTAAAGATAATCTGTAGGTTAATTCAAGGCTAAAATAAGACCAATTTAAGAAATATAAAAAATCCGTTCAATGTTAAGGGCCAAGCGCCCGAAAAGTGCCTTAAAACAGTGATTTTCTGAGGCCTACTCCTCCGTAACGGCTAGGTCAATTGGTTTGAAAAAAATATATGTTTATTATAGATTCATGAATAATAATAATATCAACATTTGATTTTTTCGTGCAATTAATACTTTTGTCAAAAAAAAAATATTTAGTAATTTCGCAACTTTTCGCAACTTTTCCCTACTCCTTCGAAACGGCTTGGACCTTTAGAAACATTTTTACACATAAAAATTGGTGGTTAAATATTCTTCAAAGTGAACATTGCATATGTAAATCAATCATTATCTCGCAGAGAAAATGGATTTAAAGCGCTTTCCGGGCGCTGCTGGCCGCAAATAAATGCACAGATTTGCGTACTGCCGCCTAGGCGAGTGCGAGAGTTGCGTTCACATAATTTCGGCCAGATGGCTCAAGGGACTATACGCCTTAAGTTAGAAACCTTTCAAATCAAGTAGAAGGGGAAACTGTCAAATAACCATCGACTTATATTCTAGTGACAGACAAGCACGTTCATAAAATACTGAAAATTTAAAACAAAAGTTCGCTGCAACACTACATTGGCATTATGTCGTCTAATAGAACTATTAAAATATACAGCGCAGCGCCATGATAGCTTTTAAAGGACACTTTTGTCGCGATCAAAATGAATTTCGTGGCACTTACGCGTTTTGTTCAACATAGTGTAATGTTCAAGGTGTACGGACTACATTACACCTAGTCGACTGAATTGAGTGTTCGACACGCTTAATCTAGTGTAGTACATATAATATCGATGCAAATAACAGTATAATATTATAGTACACATACTGAAATGTGTTAACAACGCCATTAGATTACTCACTCATTCTGGTAACAATATTTCAAATGCTAATTGCTGCTTCATTTAATAACCAACTTGATAATGTTTTCACGCAAAGATTTCTTTTTAGTGTTATTAATTTGTTGTATAGTAAAAAATATTGTACAAACAAAAACACAGGCCAGTTACCAATCAGAATAACATTAAGGGTAGAACTACATTAGACCAGGGTAGAAGCCTTTAAAAATAATAAAAAGTGAAAAAAAATAATAGTAGAATGAAACCCATTAGAAAAGGAGGAGAATATTATAAAAATGAAAGGAAAAATAATTTACGGGTGATATGAGGTCGGGAAGGGGATGGGGGTGAGCTTTTAAGGGTAAAAAACGGTTTTTCTCGATTTCCGGCAAAACTAAAAGTCCTATGGAAAAAAGTCAAACGGCAAAGTTGTAGGTAATAAAAAGATCTAAAACTTTTGTATTCACACTTTTTTCACATAACCCCAAAATTTATGTGAAAAATTCAAAAAACCAAGTTTTTGGTTTTTTATTTTTATCTTTTTCAAACAAAATTTTTTTTTCACGAAATTTTGTGAAAACTTGCCTTTTTATGTCCCAAATACGCTGTAATTTATTTGATTAGAAATATTTATTTTTTCACCTTATTTTGAATTAATATCGAAAAAGCACCCTAATTTTCAATCGAAAATTCACCCGTCAAAATATCAGCTTTTTTCAAAAATTTGGTATGTTTTCTGTTCGTTGAATTCTCTACTTTCCGATGGTGAAAAAGAAGTATATGTTACCTTAGTAAATATTCTCAGAAAATGCAAAAAATCGAAAAAAACTCGATTTCGAAAATTTTTTTTAATTATTATATACAATTTTGAGCTATTTATTAAAATTTACACTTTAATTACTCGAAAAACGTAAGATTACATGTTACATTGATAAAAAAAAATTGCAAATCAAAATATACTACTATAATTAACAAACAAATAATAAGTTAATAAAATTAATATTTAATAAGACATCTACAATATTTGGAGAAAGTAGTCGAATCTTCTTTAAATTATATGCGTAGATGCCTATTTATAACTATTTTTTGATAACTTATATACCTGAGTGACCTACGAAAAATTTTAGCCCATCAAAAGGTATTTCATAGAGAAGTGGGGAAGGGGCTAGGCGGGTCTGGGTCTTACTACATACATACCTACTATTTCGTAGCAGCTGTAACAACCGTTAGCCTAGCCAGTATTCGAAATACAGTACAGTATACAACATCGTTTATAAAAATACACGTGCACGCTGAGTTTCTTTAAGAAAATTATGACAAGTTTACTTAAAAAAAAACTAACAAGATTAAAACAAGATTAAAAAATAATAATCTCCTTTATTTTGCACAAACAAATTTAGTTACTCCCATGAAAAAAAAAATGTATTTCAAAATACATAAAAAATATATTAAAAATCTATAACGTAAATATATTTGAAATGTATAAAATATATATGAAAATCGGCCAAAAGTTAGTTATTAAAAATATATTTACGATAAATATTTTATATATATTTATATATTTTTTATAGATTTTTAATATATTTTTTATATATTTTGAAATACATTTTTTTTTCATGGGAGTAACTAAATTTGTTTGTGCAAAATAAAGGAGATTATTATTTTTTAATCTTGTTTTAATCTTGTTAGTTTTTTTTTAAGTAATCTTGTCACAATTTTCTTAAAGAAACTCAGCGTGCACGTGTATTTTTATAAACGATGTTGTATACTGTACTGTATTTCGAATACTGGCTAGGCTAACGGTTGTTACAGCTGCTACGAAATAGTAGGTATGTATGTAGTAAGACCCAGACCCGCCTAGCCCCTTCCCCACTTCTCTATGAAATACCTTTTGATGGGCTAAAATTTTTCGTAGGTCACTCAGGTATATAAGTTATCAAAAAATTGTTATAAATAGGCATCTACGCATATAATTTAAAGAAGATTCGACTACTTTCTCCAAATATTGTAGATGTCTTATTAAATATTAATTTTATTAACTTATTATTTGTTTGTTAATTATAGTAGTATATTTTGATTTGCAATTTTTTTTTATCAATGTAACATGTAATCTTACGTTTTTCGAGTAATTAAAGTGTAAATTTTAATAAATAGCTCAAAATTGTATATAATAATTAAAAAAAATTTTCGAAATCGAGTTTTTTTCGATTTTTTGCATTTTCTGAGAATATTTACTAAGGTAACATATACTTTTTTTTCACCATCGGAAAGTAGAGAATTCAACGAACAGAAAACATACCAAATTTTTGAAAAAAGCTGATATTTTGACGGGTGAATTTTCGATTGAAAATTAGGGTGCTTTTTCGATATTAATTCAAAATAAGGTGAAAAAATAAATATTTCTAATCAAATAAATTACAGCGTATTTGGGACATAAAAAGGCAAGTTTTCACAAAATTTCGTGAAAAAAAAATTTTGTTTGAAAAAGATAAAAATAAAAAACCAAAAACTTGGTTTTTTGAATTTTTCACATAAATTTTGAGGTTATGTGAAAAAAGTGTGAATACAAAAGTTTTAGATCTTTTTATTACCTACAACTTTGCCGTTTGACTTTTTTCCATAGGACTTTTAGTTTTGCCGGAAATCGAGAAAAACCGTTTTTTACCCTTAAAAGCTCACCCCCATCCCCTTCCCGACCTCAGATCGCCCGTAAATTATTTTTCCATTAATTTTTATAATATTCTCCTCCTTTTCTAATGGGTTTCATCCTACTATTATTTTTTTTGGTTTTAAAAATTATCGACCCTGGTCTACATTGCTAACACGTTTGCTGTTTATATGGAAATTAGACTTGTAGCGCTACACTGGATACACGCCACGCGACGTCGTTCTACGTACTTGAAATCAGGCGTGTTACAAGTGTGCGTCGGTCTAATGTAGTTCTAGCTTTAAAAGTTTCACACTACAGAATAATACAGCAAGCCACCGTAGGCTCGCCGTCCGATCGACCGGTAACCGTCCGGTCCGAGCCCAAGTCGTCCACGGTGCGTAGTGTAACACGCGCGCCTCAAGGAGTTGTCAGCAACCGTAGGGGCGCAGCAGGGTCGAAGCCTATTGGGGCCATGGGTGATGCGAAAGAGATCCCCGGGGCCCTGGAACAATGGCAGAGAAGGAACAGAAATGGGTTTTTGGTCAGTAAAAGTCTGACACGCCCTCTCGCTCTTCGTCCAAGGGCAGGAGATGTCATTTAGATGAATAATAAGTACAGCAAAAAGTTATCAATATCGTAATTGGTTGTTCAGACTTGTCATAATCACATTTTCTTTCCGTAGGAACAAGTGAAAGGCCCTGGTTATCAATAAACAAGCAGATAAACTTTCACGTGGCAGCCCTGAGGAAACATTTTCTCAAGTTCCCCCAATTAAGATAACAATACAGTCTGTACCTTCCTATCTCGTGTTCATTATCCTTTATAATTTGAACTAACTCTTATTTTGAAGGAAATTTACTGTTTAATTGAGTACTTTTGTGCTACAATGTATGTTTTAATGTATGTATTAAACAAATGTAAAACAAACAACAATAATGGACGAATTGTGTGAGGAGTTTATGAAATAAAAGTCAGTTATTGATAGAGTTTTTCTTCTATACGGACTCGCGCACCGAGGATTTCGTTCAAACCTACCTATGTAAATAGTTAAATTCCCGATTCTTTCGCCTCGAAGATCTTTCCAAATCGCAAAAGCCATTTTTTTACGATGTTACTACAAATTTATGTTTTTAGATTTATTCCTACACCGGTGCTATTTGACCTTGCTTTATATCAAATTTCAGGATTCTAAATTCAACGGGAAGTACGGGAGTGTCGAATTTTTTTTTTGTAACATAAACTTGGAAGTTTGATTTTTCACAGCTTCCTGGGACCGCAGCCCTAAGTATATAATATAATTTTGTTTTTAATGCCTACTCGATAATACCTCCGCGCGTTCCCGAGATAAAGGGTCTTGGTAGACAAAAGGACCAACAAAATGATCCAATAAGGGTTGTTTTGCTCCTTTTGTGGTACGGAACCCTAAAAACTACTAAGAAAACATCAAGGACAATTACTGTGACAATATTAATATACAAGGTGTAAGGGACAGCCCTCCACAAACTTTAAGGGCTTGCTCAGTAGACGAAACTGAACAACCTTCCACAACACTTTTTTTCAGGAAACGAAAAAAAAAGAATCCACCTCACCATACAAAATTATAAACTTGATGGGACAGTTTGTATGGAGAGGCCGATATTTTTTTTCGTTTCCTGAAAGAAATTTTTGTGGAAGGTTGTTCAGTTTCGTCTCCTGAGCAAGCCCTTAAAGTTTGTGGAGGGCTGTCCCTTACACCCTTTATAATCTTACAACGCTAAGCGTCCCGTTATGTACCAAAGTAATGTCCTCAGTATGTAGTAAGACTTCACAACCCTCCTACCGTATCATTATTATTCTCAGACGACGTTGTCAAGGCGCGGTATCAAATGTGAGTATAATCCGAAACACTAAGCTAACTAGGGTAATAATGATAACACACTTAATTAAAAGCAGTTCATAGGACAGGGATGGCGAACCAACGACAAGTCGTGGTACACCTTTAAGATTTTCAGATGAATAAAATTCGACCCGGCTGGGTCGAAGCCTACTGGGGCCAGGGTTAGTTTCGAAAGACATCTCGAACCCCGGTATGAAGGCTAGAAGGAACGGGGTGGGTCTTTTAGTCAGTAAGAGTCTGAAACTATCTCCCGCTCCGCCTAAGAGCGGGGGTTGTCATTGGATGATTTTTTCCCACCATAAAAAAAAAAGATTTTTTTTCCACCATTTGCTACTACCGTAGATATTCTATGGCTTCTAGCTAGGCTTGTTGTCAAAATATCGATACATTGATGTATCAATATTTTTGCTTTGATGTATTAATATTTTCAGCCGATATATTTGATTCGATATATCGATACAAAATTTTCAATGTCGATAATCGTTTCAAAAACGATTTTTGTTGTTTCAAAATTAATTTATTAGCTGAATATTTAACTAAATTCAAAACCGTAAAACAAAGGCAAGAACGAAAAAAAAACTGTATTGTCTATAATTAGTTGGTTTTACTTACTCCGCTCCGTTAAGTAAAACATACTAATCATATACAATACAAATACTGGGTTGCTAATATTATTATTACTTAGCCCACACTGTCCCACTGCTGGGCAAAGGCCTCCCTCCACTCCTTCCAACGATCACGGTTCCTCGCTTTCTCATTCCAGTTCTTAAGGAAGGTTGCTAATAAATTCTTCAAAATATTGTTATTTAGTTTTCTAAAGATTCTCATATATTAAAATAATGTGCATTTTGTATAAAAAAATACCTATTATTGACCTAGACAGAACTAAATAAATAATAAGTTTAAAACCGAAAATCTCGGAAAGTTTCACCAATATATTGATATTTTTTCCTAGATATATCGAGGCCGATATTAATATTTTTATAAATATCTTTTTACTTCTAGGGCAGCGTGATCCATCGTCAACCACATTGTCTTACCATTAGGTGAGATAATGGTCCGATGGGAGCCTAGCACATTTTTACCCTAGGGGTGAAAGTAACTCATTTCGTCCCGAGAAGGAATTGGTTCGCAAATTCGAGGTAAATCAGAGGTACGACGACTCAAGTTTTACAACATTTTTATTTTATTTTTACTTCTCTTGTATTCGTAATGAAAAGCACAGTGTTTACCTCGGGGTGAAAGTAACTTATTTAGTCCCTCGAATTAGCGACCTCGCTACTCTCGTCCGCCAATTTCTTCTCGGGACGAAATAAGTTACTTTCACCCCTAGGGTAACAATGTACTGTTGTGCATATAGTGGGATGTCCACCATGTACTGGTTCTTCGATGTTAAGTGATGGTATTTTTTATAATAAATTATTGCTTTAGGTTATATCGGATACCAGAGAAAAAAATTGTGAGTTAACTTGAAAAACCTTTTATTTTCAGGACTACACATTGCAATGCGTTCTTCATTCTATAGACTCCATCCAAAAAAAACTGGGCAAGTGCGAGTCGAACTCACACCCTGAGGGTTCCGTACAAACTTACCTGAGTTCAATTCCTGATTGTAGTGTCGAATTTTTTTCCAAATCGCATAAAAAACATTGTGACGTTACAACAAATTTTCTATTTCAGATTTATTCCTACACTTGTGTTATAAGACCTTGCTTTATGCAAAATTTTGAGGATTCTGGGTCAACGGGAAATACTGTAGAATTTTAGTTCCCTTGAGTGTCGAAATATACGTTTTTTGCGACATAAACGGCCTTATCTTTTTTTCAGTTAACTTAGAAATTTGATTTTTTCACAGCTTCAAGGGACCTCAGACCTAAGTATATGGTTTTGATTTCAACTCGACACGTCCACACGTTCCCGAGATAAAAGGTCTTGACAGACAGATGGACGGATGGACGGACGAAAGAACAACATAGTGATCCTAGAAGGGTTCCGTTTTTTTTCCTTTTGAGGTACTGAACCTTAAAAAAACAAAAATGCATCGACAACAACTAATAACCATAGACGTATAGTGACAGTAGTAATGTTTCACATTGCACAACACCAATATAAATGACATAGTCATCTGACTGGCCTGTTGGTCTAGTGGTTAGTGACCCTGACTGCTATGCCGGAGGTCGTGGGTTCGATTCCCACCCAGGACAAATGTTTGTGTGATGTGCATGATCATTTGTTCTGTGTCTGGGTGTAATTTATCTATATATAAGTATGTATGTATTTAGAAATATATAAGTATGTTTATCAGTTGTCTAGTACTCATAACACAAGCTCCGCTTAGCTTGGGACTAGACGGCGTTGTGTGATAGTTGTGGAATATTTTATTATATTATATAGTCACCAAAAAATGGATTGCCAACCCTGTCACAAGGCGCCATAATATTGTACTGAGGAAGTCTGCCATAAAGGCAATATGAATACTTAATTTGAATAGAGCATTCTCTTCACCAGCAGAAAAACATGTTAATAAAAACAGACAGACACCAAACTGAGCTTGGAGAACATTCTGGCATGTTTCTATCTTACGCCATTAAAATTTAGCCTCTTTTTCCTCTCTCTCTTCTTAGCCTCTTGTTACAACTGTATTACGTGCATTTATTCTTGAATCAAATTAAAACGTAGTGCAACGAAACCTATCTGTGGCGGCTTTGACATGGTCAAAAGTGTAAGCAAAAGCATAATCAGCCTTTTTAATGTTCCCACTGCTGGGACTCGGGCCTCCTGTCTAGGAAAGGGAATGGGCCGTAATCCACCACGCGGGCCCAGTGCGGGTTGGTCAAAAGTGTACTTTAATATGAAAACAATAATAAGTAATGTTGGCTTGGATTAAGTCCTTTAACCCGTTGTGTGTCTAAACGTGGATCCACGCGAGACACAATGGCTTTTTAATTGTGTCTCTAATTACGGCACACGAGAGGTTAAACCATGTCTTCGTATGAATAGTATTAGTTTACTATTAGAATAATATGGATGTACTTGTACACATTCTGATGTATTTGTACACATTGTAATGTTTTTTTTTATTATTATTGATAGGCTCGCGTTTGACCACTGTCTCACCTGATGGTAAGAGATGATGTGGCCGACGATGGAGCACGCTTGCCTAGAAGTAACTTATTCACTCTTGACATGAAGACCCCTAGGTTGTAGCTATCAGGAAACACAGACTCCGGCAGGGAATTCTACTCCTTAGCTGTACGCATAATGAATGTGTTTCCAAAACTCTTTGTACGAATGGGTGGAATATCCACCATGTACCGATGGCGATGGCGTTTTGTAGTATTTGGCAGCAAATGTCACTCTTGACTTAAAGACCCCTATGTTGTAGCTATCAGGAAACAGACTCCGGCAGGGAATTCCACTCCTTAGCTGTACGCATAATGAATGTGTTTCCAAAACGCTTTGTACGAATGGGTGGGATATCCACCATGTACCGATAGCGATGGCGTTTTGTAGTATTTGGCAGCAAATGTATCAAGTAAACTTTCTCGGCTAACTGCTGATTTAGGTCCACACTATAAAAAAAATGTCAGCCCCGTTTTACCGAGATCGCGCCTGTTTCAATGATTCCAGATATTGTCCAGTTACGCAGAGAGAGAACAAAACTATACCAATTTTACATCACAATATTCAAGAATCTATTTGCTAATTATTAAAACAGCCTCTGAACTTCACTCAACGAAATCAGGCCAAAAACTCAGCATTTCAGTTCTTTTAATCCAACAATACAAAATCGCTAACATTGTTTTGCAATAAAAAAAAGTAAAAAACTAAAACCAGACTACGACAAAAAAAAACAACACTGAAAATGTATGAAACAAGATTTTCAGGATACTGAAATAAACAAGGTAACTGGAAAAACAACAACAGAATAAAAAGAAAAGCCGCAGTTACACGTTATAGGTAACCAAATGAAACACTTGCATGATTTTTTCCCACCATAAAAAAAAAAATGAAACACTTTAATAACGTGTGACTACGGTTTTTAACTTAATTGTCAAATTAAGAATAGGTAACTAATATACAACTCCTGTACATTTGTGAAGCAGTGAAACAGCTGCGTAGACTGAAGACCTTTCAAATGATACCAAACACGACGTATTTATCTTATTTTTTTAACACAAAACTTTTTGTCCACTAGAGGGCGCCACATTGAATATTGATGATATTTTTTGATAAGTGCCAGTGAAGCCCTTTCAAATGATATCAAACACGGTGTATTTATCTTAACATTTTTTTAACACATTACTTTTTTTTTGAGTAATATTTTGGAAATGTGAAGCCCTATTAAATGATATCAAACACGGCGCATTTATCTTCATTTTTTATAACACTACTTTTTGTCCGCTAGAGGGCGCTATATCGAGTTTTGTGCTACGTCACGTAGCCTATGTACAGCGGAAGATTAAGACGGTTCTAACGATACCTCATATGTCGAGTTCCGACAAGTAGATTAGGAGCTATGAGGGAACAGATGAACATACTCACATACATAGCCTGTCTAAATCATAACCCTCCGTAGTCAGGTAATAATAAAAATAAACTATTTGTAATTTATTTTAATGAACACAAAAATCGTATAATTATTTTTGAAATATTTTAACTCATATTTTGTTGTCACAACTTTATTGCAACAACTTTCAAATACCAACTGTCTTGAACAAAATAAAACCATAAAATTATTTGTTAAAAATATAATTTAATAATAAAAACTAAATCAACAATGGCAATTCAGTTAATATGGAAATAATTTTTATACTAAGGCGCTATATCTTTTGAAGATATCAGCTTTAATTACATATTTATAAGTTTTAGGCTATGTTTCCAACAGCGAAAGTGCCTTTAGATAATAACTGTTGTTGAGATTGACTTGAGTTCAAATTACACAGTAAATAAAGGCCTTCTGTTTACGGACGCGTAGCTTCATGGACGCGTAGCTTCATAGACGCGTATTCGTCATTATACGCATGGTGTACGCCTGCGTTAAGTTTACATACAGAATTATGAAACTGTCGGTGAAGCGGCAACACGACGGTGTCGTGGCCAGATCTTGGACACAGATCACTTCATGAAATGGCCAAATAAAACTGTCGAAATCGTTTTAAACGTGTAAGTTTAAAGATATGTTAATCTGGGTTTGGTCTACTTTCTTTAGACCTTTTATAATCATAGAAACCGCGTACATCGAGGGACTGGAATAATTTGTTTTGGTCTTCCCGTCTGATTTTAATTTAGGTGTCTTTAAGGCAAGAGTGAATAGGCTCTTAATAAACTAGTGCGCCTCACCATCGACGACTGCATCACTACTTACCATCAGGTGGGATCGCAGTCAAGCACTAGTTTATATCAATTAATAAAAAAAAACCTACATCAATGATATGGTCAACACGGATTGACGTATCATCAAATGTTAGCGTTTAAACAATGGCCGATGGCCAATTTTATTTGGCCATATCATAAAGTGATCAATTCTAAAATCTGGGGCTTAAGTCTGCTGTTTTTATAAATTCGTCATTCCAACACGATTCCATTGTCATTTTGCTAAAAGTTCGTAATCTGCTAATTCATAATGATCGATCATTGTTTAGTCAATGGTCTCGTAATAGAATGTGGTAAAATGACAATATCGAGCTTATTAAAAGCACTGACTGCACAATGACGTTCTAATTGTAGGAAACTGATAAAAGGAACTGCCAAAATTTTAGCAGACCACCGCATACGTCAGACATTCACTTATCATTGTGTACAAGATTACCATTCTATGCCATTTCTTTCAATGGAGTGTCAGTGGTTGACCATTGGAAAGTCATAATGATGCCATTATATTAGTAGATTACCAAAACTTGTCAAAATCAACAATTATGAATTCAATGATAGACCATTCTGACACTATTGTAATAGCAGATTTGAGGCCCAAGCCGGGCACGACTTTGCCGCTTCGATTAATACGCGTCTATGATGCTACGCGTCTGTAGACAGTAGGCCTAAGTGATGGGTGACAGGACAGAATGGAAGAAAAAACCAAATAACTCGGGACAAGGGTGCGAAGATGATGCTGCTTTAACTTGTCCAAATGTTTTCGCTGGTGGAAACACAAGAAGCCCTGTTATATAAGTACTTACAAACTTTTTCTGTTCGATGTTAATTTTAGTCTAATTTTTTACTCTATGGCACAATATTTGTCCGAATTATGTTTTTTTTTTTTACAATATTTGTAGCGTACCGGTGGAAATTATATACATAAACCTTTTTGGGTTTATTTCTCTTTATATTAGTGTATCAAAATCCGTTCCGTGGTTTAGGAGTAATTGAAAGAAAAAAGAAAGCGACTTTGTTTATATTCTGTCTAAAATCAAACGACTTGAGAATTTTGTATAATATATAATCATTTACAAAATACATAGAGCAGATAGTTTTTATAAGGTTCCTCTATTAGTAAACAATGCTCAAGATCACTTAATCAACCTTGATTATTGAACCAGCATTGCCTATACCAGATTTTATTTTAGATTAATAATTATTACTCAAGTCGTTTGACTTTTTAAACAGACTCTAGCACTCTGGGTCTCGAAAGAAACATATGGATATAATTAAAATGTAATACATACAAGGTGTAAGGGACAGCCCTCCACAAACTTCAAGGGCTTGCTCAGTTGCTCCACAAATTTTTTTTCAGGAAACGAAAATAAAAATCAGCCTCACCCTATAAATTGTCCAATCAAGTTTATCATTTTGTATGGTGAGGCTGATTTTTATTTTCGTTTCCTGAAAAAAAAATTTGTGGAACGTTGTTCAGTTTCGTCTACTGAGCAAGCCCTTAAAGTTTGTGGAGGGCTGCCCCTTACACCTTTTATTATAGTTTTTGTAATGGATTGTATTTATTGATACTCAATTTTAGTAGTTATAAATTTAGTACATGAAATGGAAAGAATACGAAAAATTGTGTAAACTTTATTATAACATAGTTTTCTTTCCTTAATGTATTTTTCTTTCTTCTTTTCTTTTACTATTAATTAGGATCGAAATCTTTCATTTGTTACATGGGATATTCTTCTTTTCTATCGACAATCGTCAAAAAAAAAGTGTGACACATTTTTCTTAGAAATAAAAAATTATTCGAATCTCTTGAATGAGATATTAATTTACATTATTTTTCGAGAGGACTTTGTCTTTAGAGGATATTGTCAGAAGAAAACAAAGACCTTGCAGCTACTAGACGCCTCATGCTTGACTAGCACTACTATCCATCCCCTTATCATGTTCTGACAATTACTGTCTACCTATTCTAGGTTGCCTGGAAGAGATCGCGGAATGCGATAAGGCCGCCCATTGTACGTGTTTTAGATATAAGATTTTCTTTGTATGTTTATATGTAACTACAATAAAGTATATAATAAATAAATAAGTAAAGGTTGTGTAAAAAATCGCTTATAGCGATAAGACCGTCCATTGTGAGTGTGACACCCTATTAATTTTAAGTTCCTGATGTAATTTTTATTTCTGGTGTACAATAAAGAATATACTCGTATCTATTTATCTGTCTACCTAGCGCACCAAAACAATGCCGTCAACTTGCCGAGGTACGGGGGAGAGGACTACTGCGTTCTGATATGCCGGAACTATTTGTTTTTTTTTTATTGTTGAAAGGTTTGCGCTTGACCGCTATCTCACCTGATGGAAAGCGACGATGCGGTCGACGATGGAACACGCTTAACTAGAAGAAACCTATTCACTCTCGACTTAAAGATTCCCGGGTTGTAGCTATCAGGAAACACAGACTCCGCGAAGGAATTCCACTTCCTAACTGCACGCACAATGAATGTGTTCCCAAAACGTTTTGTGCGTGTAGGTGGGATATCCACCATGTACCGGTGGCGCATAGCCGTACGTCTGGTAGTCCGATGATGGAACGGGCTAGGCGGAATTAGGTTATGCAATTCCGACGCACACTCCCCGAAATGCAACCGGTAGAAAACCGACAGACTAGCAACTCTTGCGAATTATCTGTGGCGACCTACATCAGATCTGTAAGTCATATGTGTTGACAGACATGCGTCGCCTGTTATTAGACGTCTAGTGGCTGTAAAGTTGTTGATAGAAATATTTGATTTGATTTGATTATATTTGTACGCCAACTTTTCAGCAAAAAATCATTATTAATTTTATTTCATCGTTGAATACGTGTTGCGCCGACCCCAAATAAAATGGGACAAGGGCAGGAAGAAGAAGAAGAAGAATTTTATTTCATCGTTGAATCAGTAACTTACGTTTACAGTCACATTAATCTTTCAATTCGGTTTTAAGCACCCACCCTGTTTATGTTTCATGTTCATTTTTGCGTGCACTCGAAACGAAAACTTCAATGGATTTGGTTTGGCGCCGCGCCGCAGGATTCAAGCGAAAAATTTTTTAAGTGATCAGACACAACATGACACACATCAACAATAACAATATTGCGCTCAAATTCCATTTTCAAACAAAAAAAAAAACTGAAACAATGAATATGAACACCTGAACTAAAATTACGCTAGCTATTTGAAAATGGTATCCAAATTTTTTGCTTTTACCTATTGTACATTGGAATTTAAATATTTAATTACTGACATAACTTTGTTATATATTTATAAGAAATTCCCTGGCACCTGAGATAGTTATAATCTGTTGAAAAGCCAGTATTATTTTAGTAACAAAATTTTAAATGGCTGATCAATTTATCTAAAACAAAACATTTAAACGGGTATCACGTAGAAAAGAGACAATTTAAAAGTGTTTTAGTCTATTCAGACTCTCTACAAAACCGTTATCAATCGGTGTTGATTCCCTTGGCAGGATCGTTTCTCCCCATTTATTCCTACCCAATAACAAACATCCTTTTTGTACCCTGTACATAAATACACACTTAACCTAAAAAAAATACATTAAAACATTATCTTACTCGGTTATATTTAAATTTAAAGCATTTACATTTATATAAAACTATGTTAGTATACTAAAATCTCTTTACTATATATATACATATGAAAATAGGAAAGTTTTGAACCGAAACTCTTAGTTCTTTAACGTGACATATTCGTTTCATTTGTCAATGTCACTTTTGTGACGCAGGTTATTTTGCTGTCATGTGACCAAGTTTTTTATGTAAACGAGTGTTTCTTAATCTTTTTAAATACGTGACCCTTTTTTAGGGTTCCGTACCCAAAGGGTAAAACGGGACCCTATTACTAAGACTCCTCTGTCCGTCCGTCCATCTGTCTGTCTGTACGTCTATCACCAGGCTGTATCTCTTGAAATATTCACAGATGATGTATTTCTGTTGCCGATATAATATCAAATACTAAAAAAACAGAGGAAAATTAATATTTAAGGGGGGCTTCCATACAACAAATGTGATTTTTTTTGCTACGGTCGGTTCGAAACCCTTCGTGCGCGAGTCCCATTCACACTTGGGCGGTTTTTGAATTAGACAAATAGTGGCGACCCCTTAAGACTTATTGAACCCCCGAGGGTCGCAACTCACAGATTGAAAAACACTGAACTTAAAGAGATGGCTTTAAATAGTTTTATGACAGTTAGGCATTGTCCACTGCTATCATTTTCGTCCATCTGAATAAAAATCATGCTATAGGTGGTTCTAATTTCTAAATTCAGCACCAAAAATGGAATAACAGTCGTGAGATAGTGCTATGAAAGTACAGTCACCAACAAACCTACGCCAGGCTGCGTTTTTGGAACACAAACCGAAATGGACTTCATACATACAACTTTACAGTGAACCAATCCAACCATTTCTACATAACTTCAGTAGCAGAACGTTACTTTTCGCCACTGCCATTTTCACTCAAAATATAAAGACATTGATTGGACAGATAAAAAATTACGTAAACGTCTTTACTGCAAATCCACAATTAAAAAACCGGCAATTACGGTTTCTTAGTTATAAATTTGGAGTTAAAAACGTATGAAACCCTAGTTCAATGCCAATTACAGATTTTGTGACTTGACTTTTCTGACCAAATCTAATACTTCAAATTCTCAATTTTAAAACCAGGCTTTAACCTTTACATTTTCCGACGTCACCTTATAACAATATTTATGATCAAATTCACAATCTCAATTCAAACTGGGGTTAAGCCTTTTCATTCTCCGACTGTACCTAATTACAAGACATCTAACTCTGTATGTCCTCTGCATCAATCCTTGTCAAAACCAAATACATCACATGTAATCTCCTCAACAAAATCCAGGGTTAGTATGTTCAATAACACATCTCTTGCAATATTTCTTGACAGCCCTGTATCCTCGTAATGTGACCGGCGTGTCCTGTATGTTGAGCTGGGTCAGACCTCGGCAGTAGTAAGCCACGGCTTCCAGTCCATCGTCCCCAATCAACTCACACCCCCGAAGAGCTAGCTTCTTGAGGTTTGGACAGCATCGGGCCAAGATCTGTAAGAGTAATAGCTATTGAAGTGATGTCATATAAGGCAAGGGTGGAGGAGTTATGTGGATAAGAATGTTGAAGTGGATGTGTGGTGTGACGAGAAAGGATAAAGTGAGAAATTAGTATATTAGAGAAAGTTTGAAAGAGGTGACTGAAAAGTTGAAAGGAAATCGTTTGTCCTGCTATGGTCATGTGAAGAGGAAGGATGAAACGCATGTTGCTAAAAGAGTTTTAGGTATACATGTAAATGGATGGAGAGGAAGAGGGAGGCCAAAGAAAAGATGGACGGATTGTGTGAGGAGTGATATGAAAGAAAAGGGAGTTAGTGATAGTGTGACGTATGACAGGACAGAATTTAAGAAAAAAACGTGTTGCGCCGACCTCAAGTAATATGGGATAAGGACAGGAAGAAGAAGAAGAAGAAGAAGAAGAGTGGTGCCCCATTGGTAAGGAGCAGTGGTGGCCCAGTGGTGACTGCTTCGACTTACGACTGATGCGTACGAAGGATCCAATACATAATTCTAGACCTCCCAATGGTAGAGTTTTTCGTCAGCGTTTTTCTAATTTAACCTATTCATAGCAGCTGCATTGTTTGAACCTTATTCCAAAATTCAATCATTTATAATTATATCTAATCCTAAATTCAAATGTACAAGACATGCGGCTATTCACTGCATCAGTTCTGATAACTTTTATATATACCTGTAACCCAGGCTCCGAGACATCAGTGGCTCCAAGATCAAGCGCCCTAAGCCTGGAGCAGCCCCTGGCTATGGCCTCCACACCGTCGTCTCCAAGAGCCCCACACCCTCGCGCGTTCAGGTAGCGTAGCTTGTAACACCTTCGTGCCAGGGTTCGAACTCCAGAGTCAGAGACCTGAGGAGAGAAGAGTGGTTACAGTAAGTTATGTTTTTAAAGTCGAAGACCAAGGCATAAGATGATGGGGCAGAATTGCTGAGGAGCGAGTAGTGTGAAAACCGGGGCTTTACCATGACCTATTAAACTGTCAGTTGTGCGAGCGAGAAAAGGATTCGAGCTATACACTCTATACAAGGTGTAAGGGACAGCCCTCCACAAACTTTAAGGGGTTGCTCAGAAGACGAAACTGAACAACCTACCATAAAAATCTTTTTCAGGAAACGAAAAAAAAAATTCGCCTCACCATACAAAATTATTAACTTGATTGGACAGTTTGTATGGAGAGGCTGAATTTTATTTTCGTTTCCTGAAAAAAAAAATTGTGCAAGCCCTTAAAGTTTGTGGATGGCTGTCCCTTACACCTTTTATAGTTTCATCCCTTTAGCAGTTCAGTTTAGGTCGTAAATTGGATTCCGTTAAAACCTTACGGTCGGGCCTCAGAAAAGGGTGACATTTTCCTGCAGTGGGACAGTTATAATTCTTTATTAAAAACTGTTAAAATTTCACCAGTGCCAGCTAAGCAATGTTGTCTTCAATCCCGAATCGAGTTACGAAGATTTTTCCGAATCCGTAACTACAAATTTACAGTTTTCAGATTTTGGCCTATTCTTGTGCTACAAAAAACATTAGAAAAAAAATACGATCGACATCAACAAGTATAAAAAAAAACATTTGTGCAAAATAACTTTAATTTCGGAAGTCGGTGTTAAATAACGACGAGACAAAACTATTATTATAATTAGATTTAAAACTAAAAATTGACACTATTATGAACTATTATAGGAATAAATTAAAATGGCATTATTATTAAAGTAGCTTTTGCCCGCGGCTTCGCCCGCGCATAAAATATAACCTAAGGAATAAAGCCGCTTTCTATCGGTGAAAAAATTTTAGCAATCGGACCAGTACTTTCAGAGATTTCCTCCTACAAAAAAAAAAAAAAAAACTATATTCATAAACATGCTTTATAATGTGTAGATAAAATTAAATCAATGTCGTAGTTGAACCAGAAAATCTATAATTGAATCGTATGAAACCCTGACACAGGCTAGTGTAGATAATTGGCGTAGTGAGCAGCATACTAAGCAGTTATCAATATGATGATCTAGATGGCCGTCGTCTGCATTTATATTGGGTTTATGATTGCATTACAGGGTTAAGTCTTCAAGTACGTAAAGGGTTTCTTTATTATAAATTACTAACTTTTAACTGCAGCTTCGCCCTCGTACATAAAATATAGCCTACGCCAGTCAGGAAAAAAGCAGCTTTCTATTGTTGAAAAAATTTGAGCAATTGGACTAGTGGGTACTTTTAGAGATTACCTTCTTACAGACAAAAAACTTATTTCTCCTAGGTTTCACTGGCTTCTTTGGTTACTACTCCCGTGGGTTGCAGCGTAATGATATTTTTACACCACCTGCTCGATAATGTCGTTTTATAGATCATACAAACCTCACATAAAGCAAGTCATTCTATCCCTAGGGAGATAATGCAGTATGGCCGATCCTTAGGGAATAATGAGATTTGAATTTGGAGCATCAAGAATCGTCAACATTGTGAATTAAAATGTAGGCGCATCGAACAAGTTGACTCGAAATTCAAACCAAAGAGTATGTAATCACTATGATTCAAACTGGCCACTAACAAAAAAAAAAGAAAATAGAATAAAACGTGCGTACTGACGACACGGGAGCATTATAGAAAATTGAAACTATAGCATCTTGGAGTAATGAATTTTGTTTGTTTGATAAACTTGTAAATATATAATACTTATATTTCTCTAATATATGATTTGGTCGACCAAATTGTCTTTTAATTATCTCACAGATGGTGTAAAAAGTAGAGTATGCAACACGGGGATAAAGCTGTCTTTGTCTTGGGCGGCTTAAATTCCTCACTTCACTCAGGTTTCTTTATTAACTCCCTCGCAATGCTCGGGAGTTAATTTTATAAATCCCGAACGATAGTGAGGGATTAAAATCAACAACTCTCGTTTCGTTCGGAATTCAACATGCCGCCCTCGACTTAAAGACACTGCTTTATCCCCTAGTCACATAAACTACTATTAGCATATAGCTTTTCTCGATAAATGAGCTATGCAATACTAACGGAGTCTTTTTCTCGCGTTTAGAGAAACAATGTCTTCAGCTTTATAAGAACCCGAATGCAGCGCCACCTACCGGGTTCAATTGTATTTTCAAACCATCCAGAGACCCACTCAAATATACACACAAAATTATTTTCAAATCGCTCAAGCCGTTTAGGTTACGCGCGCCTCAAGGAGTTGTCAGCAACAATAGGGATCCAGCCGGGTCGAAGCCTACTAGGACCAGGGTTAGTTTCGAAAGACAGCTCGAGCCCCGGTATGAAGGCTAGAAGGAACGGGGTGGGTCTTTTAGTCAGTAAGAGTCTGACACTATCTTCCGCTCCGCCCAAGAGCGGGGGTTGTCATTGGATGATTTTTTTCCCACCATAAAAAAAAGCAGTTTAGGTTAGTTCGATGAAAAACACACGTACATAAGAAAAGATATAACTAGCGACCCGCCCAAGCTTCGCATGGATGTTAGAAATCTTTGTTTTCGGCATTTCTTTACTATAACCATGACATGAATTACTCGCCGACTCGATAGAAGATGCAAGACTGCAAACAAACCCTACTTTTTCAAAGGACAGTCAGAATTCTAAATTAAAGAATAAAAAAGTTCGAAATTCATTAAGACTTAGAAGCCGCGATGAAGGCGCACAAGCCACGAGTTTTTCTCTAGACAACTAATTAAAAGTGTGTTAACTTTGAGGAACACGAGTTCATTGAGTTTATTCGTCTTTATTAAGTTCCTTACTCTCTTTTAGTGCCATAAAATAGTAGTAGTAATAGTAGTTTCTGAAGCCTAAACCTCGGTAACGGCTGGGTCAATAGATTAAAAAAAAAATATAATATAGATTCATAAATAACATTTAATCAACATATGATTCTTTAATACTTTTGCAAAATAAAATATAACAATATGATATGAGTTCGTTAGTTTTTCCTGCTCCTTTCAAACGGCTTTGATTTTTAGAAAAATGTTTACACAAAAAAATTGCTGGTGAAGTGTTCTTCAGAATGTATATGTAAATCAATCAATATTTCACTAAGAAAATGGTTTTAAAAGTCGGGGAATTCTAAACGGGCGCAGGCGGCAGTACGAGTATGTGTGCATTTATAGTCCCTTGAACATCTAGTCGGAGATATTCAAGGGACTATACGCCTTAAAGTTGCTGTTGTTAGCAATGGTACGTTTTATGTGGGTTTCCTTACATAGGAAGTTATGCTTTTGTTTAGCAAGAAAAGTTTAAACAAGATTTTGCTAGCAATTTTGTTCGTGTCTAAGTCAATAATATTTTTTTTTCTAGCCGTTGCTGTCCCACTGCTGGGCAAAGGCCTCCCCCGAGTCCTTCCAAACTTTCTTCTCCTGCGCCGTCTCAAACCAGTCCTCGCGGTACCCGTCCAGATCATCCCGCCACCTCTTTCTAGGCCGACCTCGACGGCGCTTTACTTCAGTAGGGACCCACTGTGTGGCAACGCTCGCCCAGCGGTCCCTATGCATGCGGCTGACGTGACCCGCCCAGACAATAATATTATCTCGCGAAAACGTATCTGATACTTTGATAAGAAACCTAAAATAAACATAAATATAATCAACCTTATAATGTTCTTTTTTATAGTATACAGGTAAAAGGTAGCAAAATGTAACCAAATATACAATTTTAATTAAAAAAAAAAAACACTTTTGAGACAGCGGCAATAATATAAACTTTTATTCTGTTTATTTTTTGACGATTGGAAAGTGCACTAACAGCTATTCACCTCTCCTAAAAACAGGTTAATAACACTTGAAAAGGCAGAAAGAGAGGTGATAACCTAGAAAAGTTACTACTGACAGGATAAGTAGATGGGAAATGACCCAGAGGCAGGTACGTTACGTAGGTCAGACCAAATCCGTGCGACACTGGAGACCAGGCTGCAACGCCATCCACACATCGCCGAAGATAGGAAAACATGGCGAAGTACTACGTCTAGATAGTTATACGTCGAGGTCACGACCATCAGCATTGATGATAAACAACGCAAGGAGGGCGAGGATCATTTTAAAAATTTACCTACCTAACCTTTTTCTTCTTTTGACTAATATTTTTACTGCTATGAAAATAAAAGCGTGTGACTCGCAAAATACAAAAATATGTTTTAATTTCATCGGTCTCCGACTATATATAATCACATTGCCAACTATTTGATATGGGTTCAAGTCTAACCCGAACCATCTGAATATACAGAATATTTCAACGGGAAAAGTACAAAAATTAGCTCAATTTATATTCTTTTGGCGTTGAAGTGTTGCCAAACTTTGAATGCATCTACACAAGGACACGTTCCTAGAACCATAACTCAATAAAAACTTGAAGATTGCAGTACTGAACGAAGTAATATACAAACATTGCAGAAAATATTTACATAACAAATGGTCACGTCTATAACTTTTCAGACATCGGTCTAGATCTAACTAAGTTGTTAGTTTCGGTGAGTTCACCTTACGCCCCAGCCGCCGGGATCCCGACCCTACCACCCACTTTGGGCGTGGCCTATTTTTTTTTTTTTTATTCGATGGGAAAAATCATCTTATGACAACCCCCGCTCTTGGGCGGAGCGGGAGATAGTGTCAGACTCTTACTGACTAAAAAACCCATCCCGTTCCTTCAAGCCTTCATACCGGGGCTCGAGCGCCCTTTCGGATAACCCTGGCCCCAGTAGGCTTCGACCCGGCTGGGCCCCTGCTGTTGCTGACAACTCCTTGAGGCACGCGGGAACAGCGTGCGCGGTCGACGACTTGGGCTTGGTCCGGACGGTTACCGGACGGCCGGACAGCGAGCTACCCATTGCTCACTGTCCGCAAGCCCGCGCCTACGGTGGCTGGAAATCGGGATCGGAATCCCGGCGGCGGCGGCGAGAGCGCCGTTGCCTGATGCGGCCGGCCTCCTCCTTCGTTAGCATTACTGCTTCGCAGAAGTCGGCGACCGCCTGCCACTCCTCCTCGCTCCGGACCATGGCCTCGACCAAGGCCCGGCGCGAGAGGTCTCCGCCGCCGATCACCCCCACGAGGGCACGGCGATGCTCCGCCCAAGCAGGGCACACAGCGATTGTGTGCTCCACCGTGTCCTCCGGGCGTTCCGCACAGTGGCGACACCCGGGCGTCACTTCCGCTTTGATTCGGAACAGGAACCTCCCAAACTTGCCATTTCCGGTGAGGACCTGTGTCATGCGGAAGGTAAGGACGCCGTGAGGTCTTTCCAGCCACGCCTCAAAGAAGGGACTTATCGCCATAATTGTGGCGTGCCCATTTGGGCGTGGCCTTACGGACGAGGAGCAATGGGTAGCTTGCCGTCCGGCAGTCCGGTAATCGACCGGGCCGATCCTCAGTCTACAGCGCGTAGTGATCCACGCGGTCCTCAAAGAAATGTCTGTAAACCGTAGGGGCCCAACAGGGCCTGTGCCTGCTAGGACCGCGGGAATTTTCTGAAAAGGAAAACCGTAGTCCTGGAACGCAAATGGCTACTACACGAACGACACCGCCTAGAGCAGTAGAAGTAATATGTTAATGATTTTCCACCTAAATAAAAGTGATTCACAGTCTAAGGGGATTTATCTTCTTAATTTGTCATCTAGAAACAGGGTACAAATAAGCAATATGATAAGGGGCAGACAATATTCCAGAATTTTTCCTGTCAATGCAAATCGTCGGTTCAATTCATTTCGTCTCCATACCTGCTGAAATTGAGTTCAATAAAGAATCCATTCGTATTTACATTTTCATTTCAGCATCATATTCATGCATGAATTTTTTCCATATTTTTTACTACGGAGAATAAAGCTTCAATTGTTTACACAAAGCTGAAAGAAGATCGTTTAATATTTTGCGATTGTTGAATGATTACAAAGTAACTGAATCTCTTTGGCTTAAAGGGAATATTCATCAAACTATAAGGGATTAACTCCCCTCCCCCCCTCACTGTTCTCGGGCGTCCTAAAGATCAACTATACGAAACGGGACGTTAATATGCTGCGAGTCTAATACAACAACGCATTTTGAACACTGATGCGGCTACAACATTGTTAGTGCTTCGGATCGGAGCTGTTTGCTCAAGTCAGAGTCGACAGCTTCTCAGCTGTCATACACAACAAGAATGCGTCTTTCTCATCAGATTGCGTGGCAGTAGCAACAGACTCCTGAAAGTGATTGCCGAAAGATATTATGAGGGCCCCAAAGTCAGGTGAGATCTTTTCAAAACGACATTGTCTTTGGTAGTGCATACGTATTAACATAGGTTATAGGCTCAAATTGTCACTAGCATCCTATATTTTTTTGATGTGTGGGCTATGTTGTCTGAAATAAAAATTATTATTATAATTTGAGATTTTACTCTCAGAAGGTTCAAAGCAAAAAAACAAAATTGCAAGGTATAAGGGACAACCCTCCGCAAACTTTATGGGCTTGCTCAGTAGAAGAAACTAAACAACCTTCCACAATTTTTTTTTTTTTAATAAACGAAAAAAAAAATCGGCCCCGCCATACAAACTGTCCAATCAAGTTTACCATTTTATATGGTGAGGCTGATTTTTTTTTTCGTTTCCTTTCATCTACTGAGTTTTTTCGTTTCGTCTTCTGAGCAAGCCCTTAAAGTTTGCGGAGGGCTGACCATTACACCTTTTATATAAATAACTCTAATTTGGGAAGTCAATGATTTTAGCAGTATTGGTACATAAGCGGGCTTAATGCAACAATTTAAGGCATTCTCTACAAATCAGATTGCGAATTAACATGCTGGTTGCTAGTTTGCTAACTTCTGCCAGCGGCTTCGTCCGCGTTAAAGTAGGTTTCTCCATAAAAACTTTGTACCACCGTTTCATACCCTTCAGGGACGAATTTCGGAAAAACCTCATAGTGTTTGCCTACGTCATAAAAGAAAACCTCGTGCATTTCACGGTCCTAGACCCCATAATTTCAGCGCTGCGTTGATATGTCAGTCAGTCTTTTACATATGATACAGATTTTCAACACATATCTGTCATGAATTATGAAGTAATAAATGGTGAAATTAGTGACCTATATACCTTGGTTAAATTTCTAAATTAAATGCATTCGATTTCAGTTGAACCAGAATATTAACCGGTGCATGTCACAAGAGTATCATAGTATTTCGGAACTACTCTCACCTGCGTACACTTGGCAACAGAAAGGTATCGTAGCGCTGGCCCTAGTTTGGCCAACTCGTACAACCCGAAGTCCGTGACCCCAGTACAGTCGGACACACTGAGTTCTTTGAGCGCGCAGTACGATGGGATCCACCGCACTCCTGCATCTGGAACAAAATTTAAAGTATCGTTAGCCTCGTAGCATATAAACCATATGCCACAGCCACAAACGCCGCCACGAGAAGCTAGAAGCGGCCACAAGCCACAGGTGATGCCGTCTTGTGGTTGTGGCCGACGGCTCGTGTGTGGCGACCCTCAGTAGCTGAACAGACCGACTAGAGAATAAATGGATGTTAGTATTGTTTGTTGTTGATGGGATGTGTTGTTGATGGGTTGTAATGTTGTTGTTGTTCTTCTTAGCGTGTCGATGTCAAGACTAGTTAAACTCTTTGGCTGGCCCAGTATTCGGCAACGGCAATTCCGTCTAGGTACTGATGCTGTCATTAGGTCCCTACGTGAACAGTTAACAGGGCACGTGATGCAGGATGGAAGGTTCATATGATCTGCGCAAAGACACCGTACACACACTGAAGATCAGAACCGTCCGAGAACTCCCATCAATGGAGATTGTCTTTGCTGTGCCTAACCTGATGAATGTCGCAAATGGCTAAAATCTCATCAAAGCATTGCCGCGCTCTTATACAAATTCTCATGCGCCATAAAATGAAATGATTCCAATAGTAACATTTTTATTTATTTTGCATAATACAGTTTGACTGGTTAAACAAGCAGCAATATTGTAATCTATATATATTGACCAAATATATATAGATAATATAATTACATTATTGCCGCGTGTTTTTTTTGGACAAAATAATATTGATATATATTTGGACAATATATATTGTCCAAATCAGTGTCCCATTTTATGTTACGATGTTGTCAGCCAGAATGAACCCAAGGAATCACCTCATCGAAGATTTATGGGACGAGTTCAACAACGATGAACCTGACTATTAATTAACTAC
Organism: Mythimna ferrago; assembly: GCA_910589285.2. Classification (NCBI taxonomy): domain Eukaryota; kingdom Metazoa; phylum Arthropoda; class Insecta; order Lepidoptera; family Noctuidae; genus Mythimna; species Mythimna ferrago. The sequence continues at coordinate 18,083,926 of OU342695.1, forward strand.
GATGTTTAACATGATCCTTAACAAAATCGTCTTAAATTACTCGACCCGAAAACAGATCTTACCCTGTAGGGATTGCTACCTTAAGAGCAATGTGGCCTTTATATTTGCTTATAATGGAATTATAGGGTCACGGAAATTCGATGAATTCAGAACGCACAGTACTTCTCAGTGTCCCCGCACACGAGCCACAAAAAAAAGCCGCTTCAAGCTTCTTATTGAGGCGGTATTTTTTGTGGCGCGCTTCAGCTTTTTTTTGTGGCCGCTTCTAGCTTTTTTTGTGGCGGAGTTTTTTTTGGCGGCTTTTTTTGTGGCCCGTGTGCGGGGACACTTACACGACTCTATTCATATCACATTGTATGAAAAATAATATTTTGGCAGTTGCTCTAAAACATATTATTTTTTATATTAATGGAATCTGCCATTACAATTCCAGATTATAAAAACAAAGAAATGTCAAGAAAACTTACACGCAATAAACAGCGAAAAACATTTCATCAGAAAAATACAAACGAAACTGATTTAAAAATATGCTCGAAATAATTTCTGTCAACTCAATGATAGGAGGAAATTATCCCGAAGGTTTATACTCCAGGGATAAAAGATGGATGTCGATTGTTCATTCCCGGACATGGTCTACCCGTGTACCAAATTTCATCTAAATCCGTTTAGCCGTTTCCAAAGGAATAACATACACACACAAATACACAAATTTTCATCTTTATAATGTTCATCATCATCATTTCAGCCGATAGACGTCCACTGTTGGACATAGGCCTCCCCAAATGTCGCCACAATGAACGACGTCTGTGTTTTTAAATGTTAGAAAGACGAAAATTAATGTAAATGATGCAGCTGTAATAAAATCATAGCATTTTTTTGGCCTGGCTGTCCTTCTATTACTTATTCAGTGAAACTCATTATATATGTCTCAAACTGATAAAGTCTCTAGCCTCCAGTCAGGCTTTTAATAAAGCGTTCCTGGAACAGGCCTTGATCACAAAAATGCGTTCAAAAAGAACAAAAACACATAATTTTAACCTGTAACAATAAATTCTAGAAAACCCTTTCTCACTTGTTCCTTCAGATCCTTTGTTTTCGAACAGACAAAACATTTTCATTATTCAGTAGACTAGAAAGAGTTTTATCAGTATATACGTATAGAGTACTTTGTAAAAGCTGCCTTTGAATTAAAATATTGTATAAACAGTGTTTACCTTCGTCTTACACAGATATCGCTTCAAGGCTATAAAGTTTAGCATCCAAAAATTTATTTAATTATATGTTTCAGAAACTTTTTCGAATCATAACTTTGAACAGACACAGATGAAAGTGAATTGTTTATCTTGGCATGGATATATGTGATGAAAAGGGATAAAATATACTTGATTAAGGGCGGATTTTTAATATAAGAACGTCATAAATCCTACTTAAAACCCGAAAACCCAAATACCCTTTGACTGCACCAGTTTTCGATCGCATTGCGCATCTCAGTTTTGTGTCGGAGTCTTATACTTATGAAGGTCCTATTCCAACTCGCCTATCGACAAAATCGAGCATGGTTTAAAAGCTTGTTGCTTTGTTTAACGCAATCCATCGATGTTTGATGAAGAGGCAATGAAAAAAGAGAGATAACGCCTGAAAACTCTGTTGGCATTCAGTAATTTCGTGATTTACTTGAATATTTCACAAAACTTGTTCCAGGAAATACGTGTTTTTCTAATCCCTTAAAAGTTATTCAGAGTGCAATGCTGCTATTGATGTACTTTTTTATATTTTTAATATATGAGAACATTATGGAGGGCCTAAGTTCACGTAAAATAGCAAACTTTCAGATGTATTTACTAAATTAGTTTTACACTAAATGTTTTGATTTTTTTTTAATTATTGATAGGCTCGCGTTTGACCACCATCTCACCTGATGGTAAGCGATGATGTGGTCGACGATGGAGCACGCTTGCCTAGAAGTAACCTAAAGAAGCCTAGATAATATCCGCAAGATAGCGGTATCCAAAATATCTAGAGACAGATGTGTGTGAAACAAGTGTGTGCGTGAAGTGATAACATTTATGATGTTACGTGAGAGCGCTTGTATGAAAATGTACCTCTCGAAAAGGACGCTCTTAAATGTTGATTGATGTTGACGAAGGAAAGATGGACAAGTGAGGAGTGAATCATGTCATGACAGTACACAGGAGGGAATGGAAGAGAAAGACATTTTATACCAAAAGTAACTTCGCACGAGCCAAGGGGTAGGTTTTACCTTCGACAGAGGATAAGCATTGCTACGCAACGTGTTAATCTCACCAGTACCCCTAGCCAAGTTGCTAATCTGCAATAGTTAACGCTAGTAGGAAGCTTCAAATGTACGGGAATGACGTCTCAACGCACAGTCACGTGGTCAGAACAAAAGATTTGGCGACGCGGCCAACTCGAAGCGTTCGACGCAAGCGAAACGGTTGTAACTTGGCTAGGGGGGCAGTAGTTTTGTCTTTTTAACCGACTTCAAAAAAAGGAGGTTTTATGATTGGCTGAATCTACTTTTTTTATGCATGCTCATAGATTTCTCGGTCAATTGTGGACCGATTTTGAAAATTATTTTATTTATTCAAATGTTATGCTTCTAAATTAGGGCTATAGAAATATTTTTATGATCTAATCATGAACTTCGAAGATATGGAATGGAACTCCTCAAAGGATCACAGCAGAACTGTAGTATCAAGTAAAATTGCTTTCTTTATACGTTAGTCGATGACTGACTAAAAAAAAACTAGGAAAGTGCGAGTCTCGCGCACTGAGGGTTCCGTGCAAACTACAATTCCCGAAAGGAATCTTGAAGATTTTTCCGAATTGCAAAATAGTATTTTTTTTGGTGACGTAGGTAACAACAAATTTACTGTTTTCAGATTTATTCCTATATCTGTGCTATAAGACCTCGCTTTGTGCCAAATTTCAGGATTCTGGATCAACGGGAAGTGCCCTATGAATTTCAATCTTTGAGGTATCAAAACATACGTTTTTCGCGACATAAACGGCCGCATCTTTTTTATTCGTTAACTTAGAAGTTTGATTTTTTCACAGCTTGAAAGGACCGCAGACCTGACTATATGGTTTTAATTTTACTCGATACCTCCACGCGTCGAGATAAAGGATCTTGACAGACAGACAGACGAACGCACGGACAACAAAGTGATCCTATAAGGGTTCTGTATTTTCTTTTAGAGGTACGGAACCCTAAAAGACCCTAAAGACACGACATAAGCAAGAAAAAAGCGTAAGCAGCACTATAACGGTTTTGTAAGAGAGAATATGTAAACTTGATATTGAAATAGAGCAAAAAACCTTCGAACACTACTAAGAACATAGCAAACAAACCCTATAACATCTATATTCAACGAACAAGAAAATCTTGTGTGAAAATCTAGCGCAACCAATTACTTGCTTTCGAAAAACTGAACGGACGGGCTGGACCAGTCGACTCGAGGATCTAATAGAGACGTTGCTCGCGGATTATGGCGATTAGAGTGATGTTTTTCTGAATAATAATGCGATTACTGTCCGCTGCTACCCGTATAATTTACCAGAGATAACGGTAAATCTTTAAGAGGGCCCTTTCCGAGTGAACATGGTTTAAAAGCTTGTTGTTTGATCCAAATCCATGCTTGATAAAAAGGCAACGCGAAAAAAGAGAGGTAACACCTGAAAGCTCTGTTGGCATCCGGTAATTGCCTAACTCAAACAAGGTGTGAGGGACAGCCCTCCACAAACTTTAAGGGCTTGCTCAGTAGACAAAACTGAACAACCCACCATAAAAATTTTTTTCAATAACGAAAATAAAATCCGCCTCACCATACAAAATTATTAACTTGATTAGACAGTTTGTATGGAGAGGCCGAATTTTTTTTTCGTTCCCTGAAAAAAAAAAATGGTTTAAAAACTCGTTGTTTGATCCAAAGCTATGCTTGATAAAGAGGCAACGAGAAAAAAGGGAGGTAACTCCTGAAAGCTCTGTTGGCATCCGGTAATTGCCTAACTCACTCGAATATAATATATCTAGCACTAGTTTAATTTAAAAAATAATAATCACAAAACTTGTTCCAGGAAATACGTTTTTATTAATCTTAAAAGTTTTTGGAAAAAAAAATTGTCATTCTGATTCTCGTTTAAATATGCATGGTTTCTGTAGACATTTTTATAATTTATACAGGCCAAAGTTAACGCGAAATAGCAGATTTCCAGAGGTCATTTTTTTTTTTAATGCCTATTATTAAGCTAAGCAGAGCTTGTGTTATGAGTACTAGATAACTAATAAAGATACTTATATATTTCTAAATACATACTTATTATAGATAAATTACACCCAGACAGAATAAATGATCATGCTCATCACACAAACATTTGTCCTGGATGGGAATCGAACTACTAGATCAGCAGGCTAGTCAAGTCTTTACTGAATTCACAAAATGTTTTAATTTCAATAGAAACTTATATAGCATCTACAAAATATCTGTATTTTCAAAATATCTAGAGAAAGTTGTGTAATAACGTCATAATCACGTAAGAAAAGTTGTATGAAAATGCATCTCGAGTTGGCCGCTCTTAAGTTTAATTTTTAGATCAACCAACAAGTGTTCACGGAAACATTCAATAAATCGATTGCTGGAAAAAGTTTTACCATAAAAGTGTAACCGTTAAAATTATTCTATTCCATTTTTTTCCCTGATTTTAAATCAAGATTTGTAAAGTATATTTCTGTCTTGAAGGTCTTTGGAAAGCTTAAATCAAAAGTAAAGGCGTAATCAATTCGGAACAATACATCATCAAGGCATAAAGGAGAACAGGCTTAGAACACTTAGGGGTCATCTATAAATTACGTCAATGTTAAGGGGAGGGGAGAGGATGACAAAGTGTGACATTGTGTGACAAGGAGTAGGTGAAGTCAAACGCATTTAGAGTTTATTTGTTTGTTGAAACTAATCACAGGAACTAGTGATACGAACTGAAAGATTCTTTTAGTAGCTATTAGATAGCCAATTTATGGAGGAAGGTAAAATAGGTGGTTTGGGGCTATATAACTTTACGCTTTAACTTAGAAGCGGAATAGTAACCAAAGACGCGGTAGTAATCGCGGGGGTCAGACAGCTTTATAAGTTAACAAAAACTTAAAACTATTTCATTCTCTACCTGCCTATGTTGTATTTTTTCAATAACGTTTAAATCTAAGTACAAAAATTGAAATAAAACAATTTTCGGAACTACTGTTTTAATTTTATCAATACTAAATATAAAACTTGCAAAATATGTGACATCACACTAACAAGGGGCCTCACAATGTGACCAACTGTGATAAGGACGAGAGGTGGTCAAAAAATCATGAAATTCGAATGACGTAATTTATGGCTGACCTCTTAGCTGTGAGATGACACAATAGTGCCAAACTGAAAACAGATTAATCAAAGTCACATTGTTATAAAGAGTATTCGTCGGAACATAAAATTATGTTTAACTAGCTTCTTCCAGCGGCGTCGCTCGCGTGAATGTCGGTTTCTTTATATAGACTCATCCCCTTAGGGGGTGAATTTCGGAAAATCCGTTCATAGCAGATGTCTACACCCTATAAAGAAACTACCTGCCAAATTTTAAGTTTGTAGATATTGTTACCGTTTCTGCACCCATTGTCTTTCTAATGTGTCTCTAATTCTCACGATTGAAAGGTTAATAACCTAGAGCGTCTCACTATAAATCAATCAAGCAGTAGTATCAATCAATTTAAAAAAAAAAACTTAACAACACCAAAAGTAGGAGGCAGTATCAAAAGAAACACGTCACTATTTCGGTTTAGTGTCACTTTTCTTGTTAGGGTGCGTTTCATTTCACTTAACAGTTAACGGACATCGGCTTTACAACCGATAACCAATCACAATATTAATTAGAAAATGCCATGTGGAATGGAATTTCTAGGTTGAAGCCTAGTTTCCTCAATTACGTTGTAAATTGCTAGGCGCTAAACTGCAGGCGAACACTATATTTACTTAAGATAAATATGACATAAAGACATAGGAAAGCTGTCATTAATTGCTAAAAACGAATTAAGTTATCTAGGAAGAGAGAACTAGAGTAATAAAATCCACATGCGGGGTCATGGGGATTGGAACGCATAAAACATGGAAATTACGAGATTATATTAAACTAGCTTATCCTGTAACTTCGTCCCTATATATGTCGGTTATTGTAGACGCAAATTCAGAAACAGATAAAAAGTATTCTATGTAATAGGCTAGTGGCCGTAAAATTTAGCTCCACTTTTCTTGGACTGACGGACATTTGACTATTCAAAAGTGCCTGCAAATGGTCTATTTGAAATAAATGATTTTGATTGATTTTTTTTATTTTGAAAAAAATGAATTAGTCCGTCTTTTAGATTATTCAAAAATAAGGGATACGTATTTTTTTATTTGCAAATTAAACCAAAAATGACAAAGATATAGCCCAATAAAGTTACGTGTGACGTCACGCCATGTTGCATTTTTTCGCACGGGGGTGACGTCACACGTAACTTTAATGGGCTATATCTTTATTATTTTTTGTTAAATCGAAAAAATAAAAAACACGTATCCATTATTTTTTTATAATCTAAAATACGGACTAAATAAAATGTAATTATTTTGACCCTGGACACTACCCTATTCCTTGGAGTTCTTACCCCGTACCAAATTTCCATTAAATTGATTCAATACTTTAATCTTTTCTCATCATCCAATGCGTCTTGTTAGCGCTGAGTATTATTGAAGCTTGTAGGTTTGAGCTGTATGAATTTGTTTTACATTATGTTTGTGTATTCTTGTGTAAATAAAGCAGTGGTGGCCGAGTGGTAATGGTTCCGACTTACGAGTTGTAGGTCGCGGGTTCAAACCCTGCCAGGCGCATTACTTTGTGTAATTTATTTCATTACCACTGCTCTCAAAACGGTGAAGAAAAACATCGTGAGGAAACCGGCATGTCCTAGAACCAAAAATTCGAAGACATGTGACATCCACCAACCCGCATTGGGCCCGTGTGGTAGATTACGACCCATTCCCTCTCTTAGAGAGGAGGCCTGATTCTCAGCAGTGGGAACATTAAAAAAAAGGCTGATCATGACGATATTGATGATTCTTGTGTATAAGAATATAATTATTTGATGTTTTTAATCCATATTGGTCCAAGTAAATTATTATCAAATTTATCAAAACTAGTATAATTTTAAATTATTTGAATAATATATTAGCTTTACGAGGCCGAGCGACGGTATGTGAAATATGGCCTACATACAGACATTATTTATAGAAGCTAGAAGCCACTGAATATAATTTATTCTCATGAAAGTCTCGGTGCTTGTCACTTAGACTTATAGTTGAATAGGACACAATAATAAAAATAGACTTGATTTATTTATTACTGGCTTGGCTGCCTACCGCGAAAATAACGTTATTTGTGTTAAGTATCTTATGTAACTTGTTTATATTTTTCTCACCAAAAAGCACTTTATGGTTAAATAATGTTAAGTTCCCATTGCAATAAATAATTTCGCTCAGGGCTCATAGACAAAATATCTAAAGAAAAACAAACTTCATAACCAACCCACAAAAAAAAAAACAAAAAACCTAAGAAAATTCGAATTATGCTGGCTTCAGTTGAGCAACCTCCCCTTAAGTCTTATCAGAAGCGTTTTTTCAGCAATGAGTGAATTAGACTTTACGATGATAAAATCACAAAATCGACCCATTTCTTAGTAAGAGTGTTGTAGAGAACTAAAATAGATTGTTCGCAACCAGTTTGTCTCTTCATCACCGTTGGTGGATTGGTAGAAAATGCCGGAGGCATTAAATCCGCCTACAAAGGCAGCATTTGTGTTGCATGAAGATTCAGTAAATCAATGTACCGGACTATTGGACACCAGGCTGTTATTTGTAGATCTTTGACAGTTTTTCCAGGTAAAAGGGGTTTCTGAACTGTCGACAGCGTACTAGAAGATGCTGTGTTGGAACGCCTCGGAATAAGAGGGATAAAAGACCTCGTTAAGACCTTCACCAGGATAGGTCGATGTGGTAAGAAAACAATAATCCTTCCCCAATGGAAGAGTTATTGTGCTTACAGCCAAGGAGTGGAATTCCCTGCCGGAGTCTGTGTTTCCTGATAGCTACAACTTAGAGGTCTATAAGTCAAGAGTAAATAGGTTACTTCTAGGCAAACGTGCTCCATCGTCGGCCACATTAGCGCTTACCATCAGGTGAGATGGTGGTCAAACCTTTTTTATTTTTTTTTATTGCCTGTTGTTTGTCCCACTGCTGGGCAAAGGCCACCCGTTTCTCCTTCAAAACTTTTCTGTCTAGGGCGATCTCTGGCCAAGTTTGGTCAAATCTATCAATTATAAAATAAAAAATAATGGGCAAGTGCGAGTCGGACTCGCGCACGTGCGAATGGAGTCGAATGGAGTCCCACAGATTTTTCCTAATTGCAATTTTTTTTTTATGATACAACAAATTTAATGTTTTCAGATATCTGTGCTATAAGACCTTGCTTTGTTCCAAATTTCAGGATTCTGGGTCAACGGGAAGTACCCTATGAATTTCGATCTTTGAGAGTGTCAAAATATACTTTTTTTGCGACATAAACGGCCGTATCTTTTTTTTTCGTTGACTTAGTTTGAATTTTTCACAGCTTGAAGGGACCGCAGACCTGAGTATATGGTTTTAATTTCACTCGATACCTCCACGCGCTCTTGAGATAAAGGGTCTTGACAGACAGACAGACAGACGGACGGACAAGAAAGTGATCCAACAAGGGTTCCGTTTTTTCCTTTTGAGGTACGCTACCCTAAAACGGTATCTGTCCAAAAGTGGACGTCGTTTGGGTCGAATGATGGTCGCTTACCTGTGACTAGAGTACATCGCCTAAGGTACAAATACTGCAGGGAGGGGCAGGTGTGGAGTAGCGCGCAGAGCCCGGCGTCCGTCACGGAGCCGCAGTCCGTCAAGTCTATGTATTCCACGGGCGGCCGGCGCGTCGCCAGCCGGGTTTCCAGCCACGCCCAGTCTGGCCAATCCACGTTTGGACAACCTGGGGAAAAAAGGTTTGTAATATTTATTTTATTTTATACTAGCTGATACATAGCACAATGCCATTTAGTCACAATTTCAAGAAGTTTTGTCCTTTTTTTTGTAGGTGGGAAAATCATGCAGTGACATCTCCGCGCAGACCGAGAGATAGTGTCAGACTTTACTCCACCCCAAAGGAACAGCCTTTGTTGCCTTTCGTACCGGGGCCGAATCTTCCTTTCAGAAGCAGACCCTTGACCCCAGTAGGCTTCGACCCTGCTGGGCCACTACGGTTTGCTGACAACTCCTGGAGGCGCGCGTGGAACAATACGCGCCGTCGACGTCTTGGGCTCGGTCCGGACGGTTTTTGGACAGCTGGAAAGCAATTTTATAAAGAACTAACCAAACGCATAGGCGATACTTTGCGTGACTTACGACCAGTAGCCTGATTCACGTAAAATCAAATAAGCCAAATATCGTTGAAGTTTTATAGTCGTTCGATCGAAGTCCTATTCAAAAGCGGTATTCACGATCTGTCGACTTATTTCCAGTTACATTAATAAGTATTCTACTAGGATAATGTAATACAGATTTTTTTTAAATCGACGAATTTCAAACGACTTTAAAATCGGTGTGGTTCAAACTCGATTGATGGATGTGAATACGGAAATGGTCTAAACGACTAAATCGCTACAATATCGTTACGGTTTTAATTACGTGAATCGGGCTACTGGTTTTTACTTTAAACAGAGAATAACCGTTGCTCTAGACTCTCTAGAGCATGGCAATCCTGCTGGCCTTTTAGGTACATTAATAACCCGTCGACAGCGATGCGGAGACATTTTTCGATGCCATATTTTAGTTTGTTTATAGTTATTACTAACTGACCCGGCGAACTTAGCACCGCCTAACAGTCAATGAATGTAGTATATCTTTCGACATAGTCAACTGATTGTGATTAAACAAAGTTTGTAATATATTAAGTTAGGTACTTACATACAATTTTAATGTATTAAAGTTATTTATTTATTTATTAAAGCTTAATGCACATATCACTGTACAAAGGCGGACTTAATGCCATAGGCATTATCTGCCAGTCGACCTTAGGGTGGTGCAGAAACATAACATCAACACACAACAAATCGTCAACATTGATTTCGTTCATTTTACGTGATGCGCGCACAACTAAAAATTTCTACAGATTTATTATATGAATAAATTGTGATATACCTATTGGTTTAGGGATTTTATTATTCTTTTGTTTTATAATACATAGTTAGTTGAACCAACAGTTTAAGGCGTATAATCCCTTGAACCATCTGGCCGAAATTATGGGAACGCAACTCTCGCACTCGCCTAGGCGGCAGTACGCAAATCTGTGCATTTATTTGCGGCCAGCAGCGCCCGGAAAGCGCTTTAAATCCATTTTCTCTGCGAGATATTGATTGACTTACATATGCAATGTTCACTTTGAAGAATATTTAACCACCAATTTTTATGTGTAAAAATGTTTCTAAAGGTCCAAGCCGTTTCGAAGGAGTAGGGAAAAGTTGCGAAAAGTTGCGAAATTGCTAAATATTTTTTTTTTGACAAAAGTATTAATTGCACGAAAAAATCAAATGTTGATATTATTGTTCATGAATCTATAATAAACATATATTTTTTTCAAACCAATTGACCTAGCCGTTACGGAGGAGTAGGCCTCAGAAAATCACTGTTTTATGGCACTTTTCGGGCGCTTGGCCCTTAAGTAAGCCCTTCATTATTCTACGACTTAATGAACGTAAATGTAAATCACTGTTTGCTTTCAAAGTAACTAACTTACAAACTTCATAGTTACCGAGCAATATTTCAAAACTTACTACAAGATACAAACTTTACAAGTTTAACGCGTAGGCTTCTGTCGGAGTTGCCAGGAACGAGGAATTAGGTGAGTTTAATAAGTATTGGTACAGCTGCACACCGCGTTAAGTGTGAAAACTTAATTTCCTAAAGGATTTGTGTTAGTTTGGGAATAATAATATTCCACAACTATCACACAACGCCATCTAGTCCTTAACTAAGCAGAGTTTGTGCTATGAATACCAGATAACTGATAAACATACTTATATATTTCTAAACTAATAATAAAATCTAATAATGTTTTTTTTGTAAGATTTTGTTTAAAAAATATATAAAAAAATGTAATTTAAATGTGTTTAAAAAGAATAAAAGAAATAATAATAATAATAGGAACCGAGCACGAGGCGAGCTCGAATTCGTGTAGTGTGGACCGACTCTAGAGGAGCCGAACACCAGCGACACTACACGAACTAATTTGAGCTCGGCTCGTGATCCGCTCGTGCTGAGCTCTAGCGTGAATTCACAATTAAGTCACTCAAGTATAAAGCAGCTTTCTATCGGTGCAAAAGCATTAGCAATCGGACCAGTACTTCCGGAGATTACCTACTACAAAAAAAAAAAAATCTTTACCTCTTTAAAATATTAGTGTGGACAAAAAAAAAATACCTGTAAGGTCTATATGCCTCAAATCCGTGAGGTCAGTGATGAGAGGCGCCATGGCTCTGGCGTCCATACTGCTGGAGCCCGTGACAGCCAGATGCGTTAGATTCCTGAACGTAGCCACCAGCAACTGGGCACTTGCTACCGTGACCTGTAGAATTGGACCCAGATTAGTACACTAGGATAAACCTGGACGAGGGACGCGCAGCAGTGGCAGGCATGGTTAAAAGGAAAGAAGGCCTAAGAGTCGCCACACGGGCCACCGACCACAACCACTAATCGCCGCCACCGGCATATTTCCTGTAGGTTTCACACATTTTCTATGGATTCGCCGCACACGGTTGACGCCGGTGGCCGCCACACGCTACTAATTGCAGCTGCTTGCTTTTTGTGGCCCGAACTGGCCACTAAACGCCAACACAAAACGCCGTCACACTCTACTCGCGCATTAAAACCTTCTCAGTTAGAGTCCATTACGACACTGCGCGTATGGGTTAAAAAAATTAGCAGCCACGTGTATAGTCAATAAATAACTACTCTCAAAAATGAAAATCAAAATAAAAATCAAAGCATTCTTTCAAATAGACCATTTGCAGGCACTTTTAAATAGTCAAACGTCGGTCAGTCCAAGAAAAGTGAAGCTAAATTGCACGTTCCAAAGCGTTCTCACTCTAGGTGGAGCGAGAGGAAGCCTCAGACTTTTACTAACGAACCTGTGCTCTCTAGGGTCATGGTAACTCTATCGAACAATCACGGTGTCTTACTCGGCAAAACGACAAACGGTACCTGGAACCTCAAAATACAGTCCCAATTGAAACGTCGAGTGATTGCTATAGCGATAGATTTTGACTGTTCACTCCAGCTCAAAGGACAATGTGTCAATAGCCCGGTTTCCATTCATCCTGTGTTAGTATCGGCCTGTTTGATTGCAGTTTAGACAAAGACCTCTGGAATTCTCTTCCAGAGGTCTTTGATTCCTCTTAGTATTACTTTGAAAACTTACAGCACAGTTCCTCGACCGCCACTCTCTGACAGAGCTGACACAAGGCCCTGCTCTGGCTCCCGCACACCTGGCAGCGATCTCCAAGGGTCCTGCTGCTCTGACCTTCTTCCAAGCTTCGGGCCTCGTGATCAGTCGAGTGGTTAACCTCGCCCATCGTCGACACACACGAGACATGCGGCAGAGGTCTGAAACCTGGAAACAGAAGTAACATAATGCACTTTCTTCTTTTATTAATTTTTTTAATTGATATAAACTAGTGCTTGACTGCGATCCCACCTGATGGTAAGCAGTGATACAATCCCTGATGGTGAGGCGCACTAGTTTATGAGTCTATTTACTTTTGCCTTGAAGATACTCAAATTATAAACGAACAGGAAGAACACAGCAGGCAGATTGTTCCATTCCTTCGACGTATGCGGTATATAAACGACGAGGCGAAACGCTTAGCCCGGACCGTAGAGGTAATCAATTACGAGAAATCAGAAATCAGAACGTTTATTTCAAATAGACCAGTTACAGGCACTTTTGAATTGTCAAAAGACCCACTCCTTAACCTACTTCGAAAACCTACGTGTGCTTTCCCGCCAGGGCCACGGGATTTTTAAAAGAAATACCGTGGTTCCAGAACGCAAAGAACACAGGTGGGTTTTAGTCAGTAAAAGTTTGAGACGCCCTCTAGCGCTCTGAAGAGTGGGGGAAGTCATTGGATGATTTCCCACCTCAAAAAAAAACCCTAGTTATGTTTTCATATTAGCTCCAAATCTGTGTGGAAAACTGGAGTATTTAATGAAATTCCCTTAGTTTCGTCCTTTAAACTAAGGGGAAGGAGCACGAGAACTTTTAACTAAGGGAATCTATAGTTTCCTAACTAAGACTGGGTTGAAAAAGACCTAACTTTTCTTTTAAGGAAACAGCAGGTAAGAATATAAATGATTTAAGTGCTTACAGCCAAGTTAATGAATACGGAATGGATGAATAATTATAAGAAGCATGACCAACCTCGAGGTAAGACAAAATCTTCAACCACAGTGCATCATTCAAAGTATTATCCCTTCTTCTCCGCGGGGGCCCGCAGTCTGCAAGGGTGTGGTACCCCTGGTCCAGGCTGAGCTCGCTGAGGTCTGCGGCAAGGGACAGCGCGGGCTCCGGCGGAGGGGGCGGCCGCCGCCGCGCGCCCCCGCACACCCCCGGCCCGGAACAACTCCCGCTTGACATGGCGAGACCCTGGAAAGAAAGTATTCCAGAATTAACTATCTGACAAAATAGTACATTTTGATACAAGTGTAGGATATCTGTCATTGCAACAGGCGGGATCCGCCCGAGACGCAAGCGAGGGTGCTATGGAGCCAGAGCTAATAAAAACTACGGTGTTATCTTTGTTTAACGACATCAACAATACTAGAGGCATAGGTGAGTCACCAACTCGCGAGTCAGTGTGCATGAACATTCAAGACTTTCACACCATCCGGTCGGCATGGCAACGATGATTTCCTACTTTAAAAAAAAAAACCTGTGCTATAAAACTTCGCAGTATGCCAAATTTCAGAATTCTGGGTCAACAGTACCCTATGAATTTTGATTCTCTTGCGAGTGTCGAAATACTTATACGTTTTTAGCGACATATCTAATCGGCCGTATCTTTTTTGTTTCGTAAACTTAGAATTTTGATTTTTTCACAGCTTCAAGGGACCGCAAACCTGAATATATGGATTTTAAATAATAATTTCAACTCAATACCTCCACGCGTTCCCGAGATAAAGGGTCTTGACAAACAGTCAGACAGAAAAACAAAGCGATCCTATAGGTAACGGTTCCATTTTTTCCTTTCGAGGTACGAGGAACCCTTAAAACCTCCTACTACTACTACTTGACATATCTAAAGTTTGAAAAGGTCTTACGTACATTTTGATCGATGACATATCTTTGAAATATAGGAATTAAAACCACAAGCAGTCACAAGTAAACTCACAGAAATTATTAAGTAAGTCCAGATAGAAAATTATGACTTAATTTGATTGCAAACATTTACGAAGCTGTTTCGATTAAGTTAATCGTAACAAATTGGAACTATAAATCGTTTGCGATGACAAGTTTCTAGAAATGACAGCTATTGAGATTATAGTACCTACTAGCCTTTGCTTTAAATGTTCCAACGAATTAATCTTGAGACATTTTATTGAGCAGTGAAGTAAAGGATTAACCCAATTTTAGATCAGTTTCGTTCGTAATGTTGAAAGTGTAGTCGCACTTGTAGACGTCTTTTTTTTTATGGTGGGAAAAAATCATGCAATGACATCCCCCGCTCTTGGGCGGAGCGGGAGATAGTGTCAGATTCTTACTGACTAAAAGACCCACCCCGTTCCTTCTAGCCTTCATACCGGGGCTCGAGCGCCCTTTCGGATAACCCTGGCCCCAGTAGGCTTCGACCCGGCTGGGTCCCTGCTGTTGCTGACAACTCCTTGAGGCGCGCCGGAACAGTGCGCGCCGTCGACGACTTGGGCTTGGTCCGGACAGTTACCGGACGGCCGGACAGCGAGCTACCCATTGCTCACTGTCCGCAAGCCCGCGCACTTGTAGATGTCTGGCCGTCCGGTAACCGTACGGACCGAGCCCAAGTCGTCGACGGCGCGTAGTGTTCCACGCGCGCCTCAAAGAGATGGATAGCAAAAAAGTTAAGGCCCAGCAGGGTCGAAGCCTATTGGGACCAAGGGTTTACTTCCTAAAGGGAAACCCGTGTTCCGTGAACGCAAAGGTCAAAGCAGGAACACAGGTGTGGTTTAGTCAGTGAAAGTCAGATACCGCTCCACCGTAGAGCGGGAGAAGTCATTGGATGAATTCCCATCTTAAAAAAAATGTTATCTGCAGACAACTTCAGCACTCAGACTCCAGACTTTTCCCGTGGAAAATCACAAATGATCTCTCTCGCTCTAGTGTATAGCGAGCGAGGGGGAGTATCAGCCTTCTACTGATGAAAACGTACAGAGCTTCTTCATTTGCCTTTTGCGAGGATAACTGTAATTCTTTCGATCATCAGCGAGTCTTAGGTGCCTTTAATTTCAGTGAACTCATTAATTCTGCCCTGGGCGTCACGAGGCGTAGAACGATTCCCGGCCGTCGCCATCGTAAGCGCGGGCTTGCGGAGGCCGAACAATGCTCGCCATCTGAGTCCGCAGTGAAAGTTCAACTCCATCAATTTGGAAGGGTTTATGACGTTCAACGCTCAGATTGGCCCACTTCACGTTTTTAAACAATCAGAGAGCCAAATGTGGTAAACGTGTGGATCGCGTTAACGCAAAACAAACTGTCACTAAGCACTCTGATGGCTCGGGTTGACGGGCGTTATGTTCCACGCCTCAAAGAGATGTCCGCATTAGTGACGCAACCCGCTAGGACCGATGCCTGCCCGGGCTACGGAAAAGCTATTTTGTAAACTGGGTAAGTGCGAATCGGACTCGCGCACTGCGGGTTCCATACAAACTTACCTATGTAAATAGTTTAATTTTTGAATGGAGTCTCGAATTTTTTTCCGAATTGCATATTTTTTACTTTTTGTGGCGGATAAATTTACTAATTTCAGATTTATACCTTTAACTCAAAAAAAGTTAAAGTCACCCAAAGAGCAATGGAAAGGGCTATGCTCGGGGTTTCCTTGCGTGATCGAATAAAAAATGAAGATATCCGCAGGAAAACTAAGGTTGCCGACATAGCACAAAGAATTGCCAAACTTAAGTGGCAATGGGCAGGGCACATTGCTCGTAGAACAGATGGCCGTTGGGGCCGAAAGGTTTTGGAGTGGCGACCGCGTACCGGAAGACGCAGTGTTGGAAGGCCTCCTACAAGGTGGACCGACGACCTGGTAAAGGTAGCGGGAAACCGATGGATGCGGGACGCACAGGAACGTTCGATGTGGCGACGCTTGGGGGAGGCCTATGTCCAACAGTGGACGTGTATCGGCTGAAATGATGATGATGATGATGACCTTTAACTATTATTCCTCTATTTATTTATACAATTAATACCTATGACCTAGCTTTGTGCCAAATTTCAGGATTCTGGGTCAACGGGAAGTGCCCTATGAATTTTAGTAGAAAAGACTGTAGAAATATACGTTTTTTTGCGACATAAACGGCCGTATCTTTTTTTCGTTAACTTAGTAGTTAAGTTTCATTTTTTTACACCTTCAAGGGACCGCAGACTAGAGTATATGGTTATAATTTGAACTCGATACCTCCACGCCGGAGATTGGTTAATTTCGATAAGGGTCTTGACAGAGAAACAGACGGACAACAAAATTATCCTATATGGCAATATACCGTACCGTTCCGTTTTTAGGGTTCCGTAGCCAAATGGCAAAAACGGAACCCTTATAGATTCGTCATGTCTGTCTGTCTGTCTGTCTGTCCGTCCGTATGTCACAGCCACTTTTTTCCGAAACTATGAGAGCTATACTGTTGAAACTTAGTATGTAGATGTATTCTGTGAACCGCTTTAAGATTTTCACACAAAAATAGAAAAAGAGCAATAAATTTTGGGGGTCCCCATACTTAGAACTGAAAGTCAAATTTTTTTTTCCATCAAACTCATACGTGTGGGGTATCTATGGATAGGTCTTCAAAAATGATATTGAGGTTTCTAATATTGAATAGTTTACGCGAGAGACACTTCCAAAGTGGTAAAATGTGTGTCCCCCCCCCTGTAACTTCTAAAATAAGAGAATGATAAAACTTAAAAAAATATATGATGTGCATTACCATGTAAACTACCAACGAAAATTGGTTTGAATGAGATCTAGCAACTAGTTTTTTTTAATACGTCATAAATCTAAAAAAATACACTATTATTAAAACATCGATCAAAGTTACAACGAATTACAAGAACTTTTATATTATGTTACTTGCTGCTACGGAACCCTCCATGGGCGAGTCCGACTCGCACTTGGCCGGTTTTTTCCTTTTGAGGTATGGAAGAACGTTAAAAAAATAAATAAGAAAAAAAAAGACGTGTGGCACTCGAGGACTGCCGTGGTAAAACTATTGCATAGCATTTTTATCAACTTATGCAATTATAATTATTTATTTATTTTATTTATGCAGTATTTTTTTTCCTTTGTTTTTTTTTTCTTTGATATTACTTGAAGTTACATACACTTTCACACATTGAATTGAAGTTTGATTGATTGATTTTTTACTCATTTGTTTTCTTATCGGTCACCACGCTCAAAAAACAAATGAGTGGGGGGTGTTAGGTTATTTTCGTTACGGATTTCTGGATTTCTGGATTCGGTCTCCACGCTCAAGGCCCGCGGTAGAAGCTATGCAATAGCTTAAAAACGTATATTTTTTATACAAGGCCCATTTAGGACTACCTACGCCACTGCTATCAATAGACGATACCTACTTACAAATGAAATCTCAAACACATAATAAGCATTTATTTATACAAAATTCCACGTACTGTCCGATCTATCAATTTATTAGGTGCAGACACATTAACATACAAAAAGACATTGCAATAGGCGTTAATTATTGTTTGTGAAGCTGTCAATTGTATAATTAATACGCAAATTATAATTTTATTCGCACTTGTGGAGGTTTAATTGCAATTCATGTGGGTTCATTATGGTAACATATGGGTACAGGGGGTGCTAAATGAATTTGAAAACATCCAGTTTTGTGTTTTGGAAGATATTAAATATATAATTTATGTACACACCCATATGGGTAAAAGAAATAAACAAAAAGAAAACCTAAAAATAAGAACAAATAACCTAACCAAGCCAAGCCAAGTTTATAACTTGATCAAGTTATATTGCAATCTAACGTTGTTTGCAATAATCCTGTGTCAAATACATAACAAGAAAAAAATCGGCCTCGCCATACAAAATGATAAACTTGATTGGACAATTTTTATAGCGAGGCCGATTTTTTTCGTTTCCTAAAAAAAATTTTTGTGGAAGGTTGTTCAGTTTCGTCTACTGAGCAAGCCCTTAAAGTTTGTGGAGGGCTGTCCCTTACATCTTGTATAAAAGTCAAGTGTCAAAGTGTTTGTTATCTAACTCTTCCAAAACGGCTTGATCGATTTTTGTATTTTTGTTTGTTTTTATGTTATGTCTTTTTGTGTATGTTATGTCTCAGAATAAGTCTCAAAGGATATTTTTGCCCTCTAACCCCATTTTTTTATGGTGGGAAAAATTCATGCATTGACATCCCCCGCTCTTGGGCGGAGCGGGAGATAGTGTCAGACTCTTACTGACTAAAAGACTCACCCCGTTCCTTCTAGCCTTCATACCGGGGCTCGAGCGCCCTTTCGGATAACCCGGATAACCGGTACGGTGGCCGGAAATCGGGATCAGAATCCCGGCGGCGGCGGCGGCGGCGGCGGCGGCGATAACGCCGTTGCCTGATGCGTTCGGCCTCCTCCTTTGCGAGCATTACTGCTTCGTAGAAGCCGGCGACCGCCTGCCACTCCACCTCGCTCCGGACCATGGCCTCAAAACCAAGGCCAGGCGCGAGAGGTCTCCGCCGCCGATCGCCCCCACGAGGGCACGGCGATGCTCCGCCCAAGCGGGGCACACCTCGACTGTGTGCTCCACCGTGTCCTCCGGGCGTTCCGCACAGTGGCGACACCCGGGCGTCACTTCCGCAAGAATCCGGTGCAGGAAACTCCCGAACGAACCATGTCCGGTGAGGACCTGCGTCATGCGGAAGGTAAGGACGCCGTGAGGTCTTTCCAGCCACGCCTCAAAGAGGGGACTTACCGCCATGATTGTGGCGTGCCCAGCACTGGGTTGCGATAGTCGTTGACGCCATTTCACCATGAGATCCCGCTGGAGCTTTGTCCGCCATGCCGTGACCTGTCGCGGCAGCGGACTTTCACCCCGGCGTTGCATCTCCACGCGCATGTCGTGCATGTGTGCAAGGACTGTTGCCTCCAGATCCCACGGTTGTAGGCTAGCCTATTCACTGTAGCCTTCAAGACACCTAAATTATAATCTGACGGAAAGACCGCAGCAGGCAAATTGTTCCAGTCTTCCGTTGTACGAGAAACTACTCAAATATTTGACTCAGACTGGCCTGTTGATCTAGTGGTTAGTGACCCTGACTGCTATGCCAGAGGTCGTGGGTTCGATTGCCACTCAGGACAAATGTTTGTGTGTTGAGCATAATCATTTGTTCTGTGTCTGGGTGTAATTTATCTATAATATGTATGTATTTAGAAATATATAAGTATGTTTACCAGTTGGCTAGTACCCATAACACAAGCTCTGCAAGCTTGGGACTAGACGGCGTTGTGTGATAGTTGTGGAATATTTTTTAACGGAAATCCACATTTCATGTAACTATGAATAAAGTCAAGAGGCCAAACAAAAGCTTAAGCAGAACACGAGTAATCCTTGTTAGTTACCACAAAATTGAAACAATTTCAACACCATTTTGAAGAAGGATCTTGACATTAACATCCGTGAGCACACATTAGAGTAATGTAGCCAACTATAACAGTGCTTTATAAATAAGGGGATAACCTACAACACTTGCATGTATCTTCATCGCTTTACCGACCGACTTTGATGTACGCCACACGTCACACAGGTACAGGTTTCTATTGGTATCGAATCGGTGGCAGAAGGTCCATAACATGAAAAAATATAGAAATATTTTCGATCAAAAGATGTAATGAAGTTTTCAAACTCAAACCAAGTATTTACACATACAATTATTATTTACAGAGAAAAATTTGAAGCCTTGACTTCGAAGCTAGAAAAAACCAGTATAGGGTGGTTTCCAGGGTCAAAATAATTACATTTTATTTAGTCCGTATTTTAGATTATAAAAAAAACATTGGACACGTATTTTTCTTTTTTCGATTAAACAAAAAATACCAAAGATATAGCCCATTAAAGTTACGTGTAACGTCACCCCGTGCGAAAAAATGTAGCGCGTGACGTTACACGTAACTTTAATGGGCTATTTCTTTGTCATTTTTGGTTTAATTTACAAATAAAAAAATACGTGTCCCTTATTTTTGAATAATCTAAAAGACGGACTAATTACATTTTTTACGGCAACTAGCCTATTACAGAAGTCAGCGTCTTTCATTAGTAACGCTTAGAATAGTCGAAGTGCCTATCAACAATAAATAAAAATTGACTCTTTCTTAAATGTTAAAAAAAAAAAAAACAAAAAAAAACGTGGAAAAAAAAGGAAAAACTTGCAAATAAAATAATAACAGTACTAACCTGAAATAACAAAATTAAAACCTTAAGATTTAAGAAACTATTGAAGGTATGAAGACCCAGTAGAAACCTAGTACTCAAATCGTGTGGCGCACAGAGAACACAAAGAGTAACTGGAAGACACAGGTAGATTTTAGCCAGTAAGTCTTCAACGTCCTCTCGCTCTGACCTAGAGCAGGAGACGTCATTTTGATGACAACCTCAAAAAAAAGTACTCAGAAATCACCACCTTTGAACACCAATTTTAAGACTACATCATCTTCATCATTTCAACCAAAAGACGTATATATACTATTGGACATAGGCTACCAACAAGCTTAGCTACAATTAAGGGTCTAAACAGACGGACCGCATTTCAACTGCAATCCAACTGCAAATTGCAGTTTAAGTGCAGTTTGAATGCAGTTGACACGACTGCAATAGAACTGCAAACCAAACGTGCGGTCCAATTTTAGTCGTGTGAACTGCACACCGACTGCATCCGAACTGCACGATTGCAGTTGAAATGCAGTCCGTCTGTTTAGACCTTAAAATTAAAAAATGGGTGTAGCAATAACCGTTCTTATAGGAAATTGTTTATAATCCTGAAAACTTGAACCGCCACTTTAACAATAACCGTCATTTTATCAAAACACCATTCCATTCACTTTACAATTATCTAGCAATGGTACTTCTGTCTTCATATCTTTGCTAACACCACGGTACCGACCTTATTTCACAATTAAACGCGTATCTTTACAATGGAGCTATAAATCAAACGAGTTTGTCATCTGTGCCACTCATGCACATTTATGAGCAATGGTTATTTCGATTGAACTTGCTATTGGTTAGTCGACTTAATTTAAGATTGTCAGTAAGATCATCGGCTGTTTTAATAGCATTAGCCCTTACGGCTCATCGAATATAAATGGATAATCAGCTAGGCCTTCAAGACAGCTTATTCTTATCCGACTCTCGTATTTTAATTTTATTCTTATTTTAATGACGATGAGAACTTAAATCAAATCGTATAATTGTCATAAAATTAGTCGTATTTATTAGTTTATTATTTTAGCATATATATGTATTTTATTATATATTATATATAAATAACTATTTTTTTCCGTTTCAAGTATTTGTTTATTTTGCAGACCTACCACAGTGAGGCCTTTTTTAACCCAAAGGTTGACTGGGAGAGAATGTCTTGTTGCATTAAGTCCGCTTATATACCACTACTGTACATGAAGTTTAAATAAATAAATAAAAATATCTTTTTCTTTTTGATACTTAACGTTAAGGGACTCAGATAGAATCTTGGTTAAATTATTTTTTTTTCTCATAATGTGTTTGATTTGACTTTTATATTTATTTACATTAAACACACTGATCTGAGTCGAAGCGAATTTTTAAAGTATACATAGCATATTGATACATATTATGAGCATACCGTATGCAAAATTCACTCTTTGGTCGTGGAGTTGCGGAAAACGGCCTGTTGTACTATACTATACTACCACTATCATGAGCATATCGTGAGCAGTGGTGGCCGAGTGGTAACGGCCCCGACTTTCGAGTTGTAGGTCAGCCAGGGGACCTACTACGACCTCTTAATTCCAGTCAATTTACGCCGTATTACTTTGTGTAATTTATTTCATTACCAGAGCTCTCAACACGGTGAAGGAAAACATCGCGAGGAAACCGGCGTGTCCTAGAACCAAAGATTCGATTACATGTGACATTCACCAACCCGCACTGCGCCCGCGTGGTGGATTACGCCCCATTCCGTCTCCTAGAGAGATGGTCTGAGTCCCAGCAGTGGAAACATTAAAAGGCTGATTATGCTATTATGCTAATGCACATATCATGCCGTCAGTCGTGTGGGCACATTACCAGTCGACAGGTGATGAAATATAACTTTGTAATACTTTAATGACATTTATTTAAAAAGCAGACCTAAAAATAAGTAAAGTTAATATATTTATTGTGTAGCTTGAAAGCGTTTGACAGGTATTTTGGTCCATGGAATGTGTCTCACACTTTTCATACTACTTTAGAATAATATTCTACAAAACATATACATAATCAGTTAACTCTTATTTTTAGTTTGATTTCTCACCTGGTACCTGCCAAGATTCCCCCAAGGGACAAGGGGCTCATGACGCTCAAAGCACATGAGACGCTACTGAAAACCTAAGGTTTCATCCATGTGAAAATAAATTACGTCAGACCGCTCTGGGATCTTAGTATATAAACCTAACATTTGAATGGAATTTGTAACTCAAACAATGCAAAAGTTTTCGTTTTGAAATAACAAATTCTTAAAAAGTGAGAACTTGTTATTTTAAAATGAAACTTAAAGAAATAATATAATACCTACTCTCAAAATGTCAGTTACAACGAAATTAGTTTGATTTATTTAATCTGCCAAATGAGGCTTGAAAACAAACAATTAACGATTACAGATTCCATTAAAATTCCTAAACAGCATTATTATGTTCACCATAATGAAGATAACGGAAATAGCCGAAGTATTTAGCCTCAATTCTAACAAACAAAACGCCATCGCGTCAAAAGTGTCACGCATTGGACAACATATTTAAAATTCTAACTGTACAGGCGCTGTAAAGATGGCTGACCACTGATCAGTGGCTTTGCACTTGAGAGTGGGAAATAGGGTTGCCAGTTCATTTGTAATGGTAATTCTAATTCAATTCAAGTTTGTCTTTACCCTAACTAATTGTAAATTGCAGATTGATTAGTGCTAAATACAATTTTTAAGAGGACTACGGGAGCTAACTGCGAGTTTTAGAATGCGCTAAAGTATACACCGTTAAATTTTAATCGTTTTAATCCCGTGGAGGGTCGATCCGGTACATGAAATACTATCGATTTGTAAAGATAAAAAAATAAATAAAGTACGTACCTTTTTTTCAAAACTCGTATTAATTTACACATGTACGAAATTAATTTCGTTAAGAAAACGTCAGCTGAGCGAGTTCAATGACCTGTAGTTAATAGTTGGCGTTGCGTACAAACTACCTACAGGTCATTGAACTCGCTCAGCTGACGTTTTCTTAAAGAAATAAATTTTATACATGCTTAAATTAATACGAGTTTTGAAAAAAAGGTACTTTATTTTTTAATTTTATCTTTACAAATCGATAGTGTTTCATGTACCGGATCGACCCTCCACGGGATTAAAACGAATAAAATTTAACGGTGTATATCCAATGCAGTAAAAAGTATCAGAAAAATATATGTTATTTTTAAGGATAAATGCTAGATAGATAGCGTGTTTAAAACATAAACAGCTAATTTAGTACGCCAGAAAAAATACGAAGATGCCTTTAAAAATTACTTTTATCGATTAAGTAATAATTTTATAGTACACATTGGAATCATTCTGAAATTCTGATTTTTCAGACTGACTGATTATTCAACAAGCAACGTTATACCGTTATAGTGTTTTAATTTTTTAAATCAAACCTGTAGATTAAAAAAAAACTAAAATGCTAAATTTCTTCAAGCGTTGTAACGTATCTTAGCGCATCACTGTCGTTTCTATGCAATCCGAGAGTCGCCGCGCTTTAGTCCTCTTAATAATTTTATGATTCCGGGGTTTTAAAGGTTTTTTTATCAACTTGCAGCGTCGCGTATAGTAGAAGTAAAAATTAGATGGTACCATAAACTCCATACCTGTATGGTACAAATATTTGTACTGTATAGTGACAGTTGTGCCGAGTCTAGAAGTCTTGTGCATGTTGATTTACTTGTTCGTTAACGCAACTTTTTTTTATTTTAGGTGGGAAAATCATCCTATGACATTCGCTCTTGTGCGGAGCGGGAGAGTGTCCTTTTGCTGATTAAAAACACTCCTGTTCGTTGCCTTGCCCAGTAGGCTTCGACCCTGCTGGGCCCCTACGATTTGCTGACAGCTCCTTGAGACGCGTGTGCAACAATACGCGCCGTCGACGTCTTGGGCTCGATCCGGAAGTAATAGCTCGAAACTTGGGGGTATTTAAGTCAAAAGTGAATAAGATACTTCCCAGCAAATGTGCTTTGTTTTCGCTTTCAATCAGGTAAAATAGAGGTTATGCATGCGTGCTAAAAAAACAACTGGATATAATGCCAAAATTGGCAAAAACCTCCTTCCATCCTGTCTGTTGTTCCCGGTTCTGTACCATTTTTTTTATAAGGGTTTTTATTTTGTAGGTGAAAAATCTTATGACTCCTCCCAGACTAAAGCGAGAGGGCGCGTCAGACTTTTTATCATTATCATCATCATTTCAGCCACTGTTGGACATAAGCCTCTCCCAAGTGTCGCCACTATGAACGATCTTGTGCGTCTCGCAACCTTCACCAGGTCATCGGTCCACCTTTTAGGAAGCCTTCCAACGCTGCTGACTTTTTTATATCGGTAAATGACATTTTTATTAGACAACCCTACAAATCATTTCCCGCTCCCAGTCCATTAACATACACACATACTATTTGCTCAGCCAGTGGTGTTATTTCAATACCCATTGACTGTACTTCAAAAGTACTTCCAATAATTATGTTTACTTTGCGTGGCGAGGTGAGCACTGAGCGACTATTACGCTACTGGACATTTTCTCATTAGCAAGAAAGAAAGGTCTCATGTTGTTTTTGTACGGAATTTTAGGTAGACATAAACAGGAATCAACAAATATCGAAGCTACATAATATTAGTTTACGTAACAGAAAACATTACATTTTTATTTTTGTTTGGCACATTGCTACTAAAACAATCGATACTACCTATAATATAACAAAGCTGAAGAGTTGGTTTGTTTATTTCAACGCACTAATCTTACTAGTACAGAAAAATGCCGGCCAAGTGCGAGTTTAACACGTGCTTGAATGGTTCCGTACAGTACCATCGTTATTTTATTTTTGTTTTTAGTGTAAAGATAAATAAAACTTAATTTTGTAGTTGAAAAAGTTTTCACATGACGGTCACTTTTCCATCTGCAAATGTAAGTTTTTAATCTAAAAAAATATCTTATAGGTAAAGATTCTCTTGCGAGTGGTAAAAGGTCGTATTTTTTTATTGCGTTGATTTAATTATTTGACGTTTAAAAGTGTTTTTTAAACCTATTTGCAAAATAAATATCATTTATCATTTTTAAAAGTAGGTAATCGAACTTTTTCACAATTCCAAGGGATTGCAGATTTGAATATTTCATAACAATTTCAACTTGATAGCTACACGCGTTTCTGGAAATAAGAGCCTCGATAGATAAATAGACGGATGTCGATATAATACTTTATCGAAAAGGTTTTTTTTTGTCAAGACATGGGTCCCTGAAAATAAACATACATTCAGCCGAACATAGAACCTCCTTCTTTTCGAAGTCGGTTAATAAATAAATACAGATCATTATTTGAAACAAACATTTAGTGCGTGATTCAATAAAAAAACATCCTTCACTTACTTTTAAATTCTGACTTTATGGAACAGTATCACAATAAATTGGAACTTACGGCATGATAACAACACTCGTATATTAAAATTAAGGTAAAGTAGAGAACTTTGTAAATCCTATAAATTAATAAACTTAAGTACGTATTAAAATAAAATCAACTTTATAACCTCCAAAAGTCTACTGTTTCCAGTTCGTAAACAGCTTTTATCCCAAGAATCGCCGCGGGCGGCCACCCATTCTAAATTTAAGGCTATTTCTATTTAGTAATTAGCTTAAATTTAAATATATCCTAAACGAATTAACTAATTCACTATCACACTAATGTTAAAAAAAAATAGTGTCACTTTGTAGGAGGTAATATCTGAAAGGAAGGTACAGGTCCGATTGCGAAATTTTTTTTCATCGATAGAAAGCTGCTTTATTCCTGAGTGACGTAGGCTTTATTTTACGAAAAATGATAATATGGCCAAACTGGCCAGTTTTATTTGGCCATATCTTGAACTGCTTACTCTTGAGTTCAATTCCGATCGGTCGACATTGAGATTGTGACGTTTCGTTCCCTTGAATTCAATGCTAGCGCCAAATTGGTTCAAAATTGCGTGACCATTTTGAGAACTAAGTGAAATCGTATATGTTGACAATATTGTTTTCAAGAGTACCAAATCACGTAACGTCAAAATTGACATTACAATCGGATTGACTTTAGATTGAAATTAAAATTAATTAGGAGAGTAAGCCTGCAGATCCATTCCAAGATCTGGCCAAAACAATACACGTGTATTAAGATACACGTAGTAAGGGAGCATTCAAGTATTACGTAACGCAATTTGGGGGGAGGGGGGGTCTTGTAAAACGTTACAGTGCGTTACAAGGGCGGGAGGGAGAGTATTTAAACAACGCGTTACGTAACGTTTTTTTTATTTTAATAAAAAAGCTGGGGAATTAGAATCTTCCAAATCAGCAACCCTTTACGTTTACGGGGAAACCCTCAATAGTATTGTACGTTACTTTTATTTTTGTTTCCTAAGTTGGCAAACCTTTAGTTCACATAATTGAAACTTTAATGGTCATTTAAATGTTACGTAACGTTTAGGGAGAAGGGACGGGTACAGAAAAACGTTACGGTGCGTTACATGGGGGGAGGGAGGGTCTAAAATATTCAAAAATTGCGTTACGTAATACTTGAACGCTCCTTAATAAGCGTCTCAAAATGTATGCGCAAAGAAAAATGGTGGAAAAAATGAAGTTTTTCATAATTTTTCAACCTATTTTTGTTCTCTTTAAAATGAGCATTAATTTATGCAGGTACAGAACACTGTTCTCCGTCAGATCACTCCCTCTCACGCTATACAGAGCGAGAGACGTCCCAGGTGTTCAGGGGCCCAGTATAGCCGATGCCTACTGGGGCCATGGGAGGACTTCTCAAAAGTTAACCTGCAGTCCTAGAACGCAAGGGGCAACTGAAGAAACAAAGGTGTGTTTTTAGTCAGTAAAGGTCTGACACTCCCTCTCACTCCACCCAGAAGGGGACTCAAGGAGTTGTCAGCAACAGCAGGGGCCCAGCTCGGTCGAAGCCTACCGGGGCCAGGGTTAGTTTCGAAAGACAGCTCGAGCCCCCGTATGAAGGCTAGAAGGAACGGGATGGGTTTTTAGTCAGTAAGAGTCTGACACTATCTCCCGTTCCGCCCAAGAGCGGGGGTTATCATTGATGATTTTCCCACAAAAAAAAACAGAAGGGGAGACGTTCTTTATAAATATTCATCAATTATAATACAATTTTGGGCCAACTAAGGGCGTTTTTAATATCGTGCGGATTTCATCACGCGTGCGGAATTGCTCCGCATGCGGGGCTGCTGCACAATAAATACTTGTATGAAATGGACATTGGCGGGGTATACTCGTGCGTAGTAATCCTGCATGCGTGATCGAAACCGCACGATACTCCTTTAAACATTGTGATTTGTATTTTATAGTCCTAAAATATAAATAAAATCATTTTTAATTAATATAATTCAACCAATTTATATTCAGTACTAATTGGACAAAAAATGATATTTGTGTTTTAAATATTCTAGTTTTTAACAATTCTGTTTTTTATACGATTGTATCGTTATAAATTCATTATATACTAATTAATTGGTGTTCCGAGATTGGTTACTCATCTAACATAAATGTAGGTAAATATCTTGTGTCAGGTGTGGTGTAGTAGCAGTCACCCAAAACGGCTCGATCAATTTTAATGATTCTTTTTACAGTCTACACCTACCTTCTTAGTCCCACGCACTTTGTTTATTTTCAACCGACTTCACAAAAGAGAGGAGGTTCTCAATTCAGTTTTATGTTTTTTTTTTTAATATTTGTTACCTTAGAACTCCGTTTATGAGCCGATGTGATTTTTTTTTACCTAATAGGAAAACCTTCCAGATTGCTCCCTTTTTTCAAGATCCAGTTTTGATGATGGAATCCGTGAGGAATCGAGACAACTCCTTAAAGATTACTGGCAACCATATAGTGATTTTGGTATTTTCACCGAGGATTAAAGAATTTCATTCAAAAATTAACATTTAATGAAATAGAACTTGTAAACTGGTAATCACATAGATATATATATAATAAATAATATAGTTTAGCAACTATGACCAAGGTATGTTGAAAATGGTATCATCGAACAGGGCCCCAAGTCTGCTATTTTCATAAATTCGTCATTCCAACACGATCCAATTGTCATTTTGCTAAAAGTTTGTAATCTGCTAATTCATAATGATCGATCACTGATCGGTCAATGGTCTTGTAATAGAATTGTGGTAGAATGATAATTTCGAGCATATTAAAACCAATAACTGCACAATAACGTTCTAATGGTAAAACACTGATCAAATAAACTGTCAAAGTTTTAGCAGATTACCGCAAACTTCAAATATTCATTTGTCAATATGTACGAGATTACCATTCTATGTCACTTCTTTCAATGGAGTGTCAGTGGTTGACCATTGGAAAGTCATAATGACGCCATTATATTAGTAGATTACCAAACTTGTCAAAATCGACAATTATGACACCAATGATAGACCATTGTGACACTATTGTAATAGCAGACTTGGTTTGATGATGATTACGGAGCCGGAAGGTAGGCACCAGAACTCCGTAATTAATCAATGTATCCTAGCCGTGTTTGAGCTTATTAGAATTGTCATGAGATGCACTTTGACTATAAGGTACTATTGCACTGATTCCCATCCATCATCATGAAGCCGGAAGGTGGAAGGTAGGCACAGGAACTTCATAGTAAGTTGTCAAAAGAGCTTCGAATATAAATTTTTCTTTAGCTAAAAAGTAAAGTTTTAGAATTTAGAAAATGGGCATAAGGCGAAAATCTGATTCACAAAGTCTGAGTAGCTAAATAAATTTAACCTAAAGGGTCTAAACCAATTTTTAGTCGCAAAAAGTAAGTAAACTTAATCCTTGTAAATGATACGACGTTGTACCTTAAATAAATACTGTCTCTTATCAAATTTTCGTTTTCGGTTGACGAGGCAGATTCTGTGGTCTGCCACAGTCTGCGGTTGTTCTTAGGAAAATATTTAACATTCCTTATAGAAGAAAAATGGAATGAAGCATGTTGGGGATAAAACAGAGAGAAAAACTGGAAAACAAATTTTAAGAGATAGGACGAAATTAATGGGCGCGATTAAAAGAATCAGGTTACTTACATGGAACTGGGCTGGCCATGTCTGCAGGTTGGAGATTAAACCAGTGTTGACTACATCACATTTCATTTTACCTTCATAATTACCCAAGTCGATTGACTTATCAGACAGACTCTACTCTAACTCAGGAATCTCTTTCACAAATGTTTGTTCAGAAAACTCGTTACAGACTACCCATATTGCATACCGATTTATTATAGTCTTTAATGACAAACCTTTCGGCCCGAAGACAGAGCTATCGTTAAATTTCTGCAATTTAAATTCTTTGAGAACGATTTCCAAGATATACGATGGCAATGGTATTTAGCACGGAGATCTGTTTAACAGTTATCATCACATTCTAAGTCATTTCCTTCACTCGAATCAATCAATGACAGTTACAGCTCGATATTTTATATACACTTAATCGAGAGTTTTATTCCGCACAAAATATTTGTTCCAATTTTTTGTCCTCTGTCTTTGTTTAAGGAATAATTCGTCGTTGTCTACGATTAGTGCCTCTCACCATCAACGATTGCATCATCATCATCATCTTAGCATCAGGTGGGATCGCAGTCAAGCACTAGATTATATCAATAAAAAAAATAACCTATATTTTTGCAATTCTAAAATAGTATTAGACGCAGCGTTGGACGGCCTCCAACAAGGTGGATCGATGACCTGTACCCCTAGCCAAGTTGCTAATCTGCAATAGTTAACGCTTGTAGAAAGCTTCAAATGTACGGGAAAGACGTCGTCTTAACGCTCAATCATGTGGTCAGAACAAAAGAATTGGCGGCAAGGTCAACTCGAAGCGTTCGGCGCAAGCGAAACGTTTGTAACTTGGCTAGGGGCAGGGTCGCGGGAATTCGATGGATGCGTGACGCACAGGACCGGTCGTTGTGGCGACGCTTGGGGGAGGCCTATGTCCAACAGTGCACGTCTTTCGGCTGATATGATGATGATGAAAATAGTTTTAATGTTATATGACAACACAACTGTCTAAAAAACATAGTTTTAATTTCTCAACTAACGAAGCCGGCGTTAAAACTTAACCCCGGCCTGGACCGCACGTAAAATTTCGAGTTTCCCCAATGGAATGACACAATTTTTCCGGTACATAAAGTAGCTTATGTCGCTCTCCGGCTTTCCAACTATTCTCGTGTCGAGAAACACATCTGTCTCTGTTTTGATGTTAATTAAGGACAGACAAACAAACAACACATAGGTACATATACAGAAGTCGAAACTCTTGTTTTGCTATCCAACCACGTTTGATGTATAACACCGCGCTCCAAAATGCAATACACGCTCCTAAATGAGACCAAGTAGAACATGTCTACCGCAAGCTTAAGCATGGGACTTTTTAATTCAATTAAAAATCTTTATATCTAATATACGAATGAAAGAAAGAAAGAAAATTGCGTTTATTAATAATGCCATACAAAAACGGAAACGCCTTAAAATTAAACAAATATTACATTAAGTAATGCCAAAAAGGCCTCAGCATTATGCTAATGCGAAATGATAACACAAGGCCACTACCTGACGCTGATTTTCAGCTGCAGCATATATAGTTCTACATGGACACATAATACGTCAGGCGCTAGTGCACGGTTCCAAATGGTCGTTTCATATGGAGAAGAGCGAGCAAGAAACTCCATACGAACTAGGCAGGACATGTCAAAAGTGAGTTCGAAATTGTCACAGTGGTCCGAAACAGCACGTAAGATACTTTTTATCCCGAGAGTATGTTCCCTTGGGGTAATTTACTACACTGTTAGGAATAATATTTCATAACCTTCACACAACGCCTTCAAGTCCCAAAATAAGCTGAGCTTGTACTTTGAGTTATAGACAACTGGTAAAAGCATACGTGTAGATTAATTGCTCGTAAACATAGAAAAAATGATTGTGCACATTGTGTCATGTGCACAATTATTTTTTTCAAAGTTTACGCGTAAAAACATTTGTCTTGGATGGGCATCGACCCCACAACCCCCGTCACAAAGGTCAGCCCCCCTAGCCAAGTTACAAACGTTTCGCTTGCGACGAACGCTTCGGGTTGACCTTGCCCCCAATACTTTTGTTCTGACCACATGACTGAGCGTTGAGGCGACGTCATTCCCGTACATTTGAAGCTTTCTACAAGCGTTAACTATTGCAGATTAGCAACTTGGCTAGGGGTACTGGACCACAAACCAACGAACAGAGTGAGTCATTTAGTCAGTAAGAGTCACACTATCTCCCGCTCCGCCAGGGAGCGGGTGTTGTCATTAGATGATTTTTCCCACCATAAAAAAAGGCCATTCAAAAACAATCACACACGCAAAGCCGCTAGCAGCAACTAATATCATTATAACCTTCATAAATCATTCCCAGATAGTTCTGTTACAACTCAATCGTCAAGAGACCAGACAGAACTTAATTACCAATAACACAAAGACAAACGGACAGCATTATTATAGCCTTTTAATCCACTGACAGACTGCGGGGCTATAAACAACATATGCTAGCACTTTTATCACTCACGCAATTATTCTATCGAGCTAGATTTATGTTTCTGTGTTTTTAAGTAAGTAATTAATGTGCTAGGGGTTTTATGTGATGCTGGGAATAATCTAGACTTATAAAGCAGTCTAGTTACTACTATGTTTAATGAATTGTTATCTGTATTCGCTTTGGTTTAATTACCCGAAAATTTTCTTTATTATTATTACCATTGATGATAGAAACAGGTTAAAACCAGCCAGGCGCATCTATCATCATATCATCCGAAAGACGTCTACTGTTGGACATAGGCCTCCCCCAAGCGTCGCCACAACGACCGGTCCTGTGCGTCACGCATCCATCGGATTCCCACGACCCTGACCAGATCATCAGTCCACCTTGTTGGAGGCCGTCCAACGCTGCGTCTTCCGGTACGTAGTCGCCACTCCAGAACCTTTCGTCCCCATCGACCACCTGTTCTGCGTGCAATGTGCCCTGCCCATTGCCACTTAAGTTTGGCGATTCTTCGAGCT
This sequence comes from Mythimna ferrago, assembly GCA_910589285.2. NCBI lineage: Eukaryota > Metazoa > Arthropoda > Insecta > Lepidoptera > Noctuidae > Mythimna > Mythimna ferrago. The sequence continues at coordinate 18,116,873 of OU342695.1, forward strand.
ATGTCGGTAACCTTGGTTTTCCTGCGGATATCTTCATTTCTGATGTGATCACGCAACGAAACTCCAAGCATAGCCCTGGGTAAATTATTTCATCCGGATTTAGGTGAAGGAAAACATCTTGAGGAAACCGGCATGTCCCCAAAAACAAAAAATGACATGTCCACCAATTCGCACCCGGCCCGCGCGGAGGATTAGGTACGGTCCATTTTCTCTCTTAGAAAGGCGGCCTGAGTCCCGGCAGTGGGAACATTATAAGGCTGATTATGCGTCTTAGTCTGATTATATTGATAACTATCTGTGCCCGCGACTTCGTTCGCGTGGACTACAACAATAAAAGTAACCTATGTTACTCCTTATTACATCAGCTACCTGCCAAAAAAAAGTGCCGTCAAAATCGGTCCAGCCATTTCAGAGATTAGCCCGGACAAACAGACAGACAGACAAAAATTGTAAAAAAAATTTTTTGTTCTATATACCGTATATATATTCATATGCATGTAAAAAAGCAGTTATTTCAATATTACAAACAGACACTTCAATTTTATTTATAAGTAGGTATAGATAGTCTCGCATTCGAATTTTTCACCTGGTGGTAAGCGGTGATGTTTTCGACTTTGGAGTACACATGCCACTAATCTATTTATTCTTAACTTAAAGACGCATAGTTTGGAGCTACGCAAGTTTTTCCAAAACGTTTTATGTGTATTTGATGGATAATCCCCGACTTTCCTTCTTATTTTATTTTTATTATTTCGATAGCTAATTTTGTATCCCACTGCTGAATAAAGACCTCCCCTTTCTCTTTAATTTTTTTTTTAAACTTCTCTGTCTAAGGCGATGTCTAGCCAAAGTTGCCCCGTGAACATGATCAAATCGTTAGACCACCTTCGATGCGGTCGATCTAGATGGCGTCAACCTCCAACAGATAGGCGAGGATCCAATGACAACCCCCGCTCTTGGGCGGAGCGGGAGATAGTATCAGACTCTTACTGACTAAAAGCCCACCCTGTTCCTTCTAGCCTTCATACCGGGGCTCGAGTTCCCTTTCGGATAACCCTGGCCCCAGTAGGCTTCGACCCGGCAGGGCCCCTGCTGTTGTTGCTGACAACTCCTTGAGGCGCGCGGGAACAGTGCGCGCCGTCGACGACTTGGGCTTGGTCTGGACAGCTACCGGACGGCCGGATAGCGAGCTACCCATTGCTCACTGTCCGCAAGCCCGCGCCTACGGTGGCCGGAAATCGGGATCAGAATCCCGGCAGCGGCGGCAAGAACGCCGTTGCCTGATGCGGTCGGCCTCCTCCTTAGCGAGCATTACTGCTTCGCAGAAGTCGGCGACCGCCTGCCACTCCTCCTCGCTCCGGACCATGGCCTCAACCAAGGCCCGGCGCGAGAGGTCTCCGCCGCCGATCGCCCACACGAGGGCATGTTGCCTTTCAATGTGTGACGATCCTCGCTCATCTGTCCGGGTGCGACGTGGCCAGCCCACTCCCACTTCATCAGCCTGGCTATTTTTTCCCAGACATCTGCTACTTGAGTATATGAGTGCTGGTGTTTCTAACGCGATTAAGATACACGGATATTTTACTTCATCAATTCATTCTTCATTTTCAACTGAAAAACATGCAAATACTGTATACGTTAATACGGTCCACAAAATGGCGACACCGTGGAACTCCACGGTGTCGCCATTTTGTGAAACGATCGTCTTAGTGTCAATAAATTACCGTCAACTGGATACATCTTACTAAAGATATTTGCATGTTTTATCTGGGGTACTAATGTCCCACGATACAGTAATGTATTCTATGGTAAAAGGTAAGGTTCTAACTTAGATAGGAGAGTGACAACAACAAATGGAGGTTTTCAAACGACAATAGGAATCTTGAACCCTGAAACTTGTTGCATGTATTGGATTTTATATATCAACTTGGCTATGATTTTAAGGCGTATAGTCCCTTGAACCATCTGGCCGAAATTATGTGAACGCAACTCTCGCACTCGCCTAGGCGGCAGTACGCAAATCTGTGCATTTATTTGCGGCCAGCAGCGCCCGGGAAGCGCTTTAAATCCATTTTCTCTGCGAGATATTGATTGATTTACATAAGCAATGTTCACTTTGAAGAATATTTAACCACCAATTTTTATGTGTAAAAATGCTTCTAAAGGTCCAAGCCGTTTCGAAGGAGTAGGGAAAAGTTGCGAAATTGCTAAATATTTTTTTTTTGACAAAAGTATTAATTGCACGAAAAAATCAAATGTTGATATTATTGTTCATGAATCTATAATAAACATATATTTTTTTCAAACCAATTGACCTAGCCGTTACGGAGGAGTAGGCCTCAGAAAATCACTGTTTTATGGCACTTTTCGGGCGCTTGGCCCTTAAGTGTTTTTTACAATATCTAACTATCTACTTATTAGTGGCACTATTTCCACTCTATTTCACCTTTCGAACCGTAATTAAAGACACAATAGAAAGACGAGAGAACGGACACAGGCGTTCGCTTGAGGTTTAATGAATTAATGCTAATACTTTTATAAAGTGAGAAATTAGTATAATTAAAGGAAGTTTAAAAGTGGCCTCAGTGACTGAAAAGTTGAAACGGAATTGTTTGTTTTGTTACGGTCATGTGAAGAAGAGGGATGTAACGCACGTTACTAAAAGAGTTTTAAGTATACATGAGAATGGATGGAGAGGGATAGGGACACCAAAGAAAAGATTGCGTAAGGAGTGATATTCGTATGATAAAAAATAGCGCGACTGTTGACAAGACAGAATAGAAGAACATACTTGTTGCGCCACCAACTCCGAAGATTAATGTAACTCATAATATAATTTAAAAGAGTGTCCATGGAGTTTTTTGCACGTACTTCTCCATAGAGATCTACGCTTTGGAACGTGCAATTTAGCTTCACTTGTTTAACTGACCGACATTTTGACAATTCAAAAGTGCCTGTAATTGGTCTATTTGAAATAAATGTTTCTGATTTTTGACTCCAAATAACACTGGCCAATAACAGGAAGATATTGATTAATGCTTAACCTAAAATTCCTGTAATAATAATATTGACTCTTTATCCTTTATATTTACAGCGTCTTTTTCTTTCGATTAATATTTACAAAGGGTAAATAAGACCAAAACAATAATACACGAACTGTGAGTCATCTTAATGTAGGACAAACATTTCATTGTTTGTACATAATAAGCTCGTCTAACTTACAACAACCATTTCCTAACGAAGCTCAAGACCTTCGACTGTGTTTTACGAAATATACATACTTGTACCTAAAACTTATATGTAAAGAAGGTCAACTTCTAAAATATTGGTCGGGACAATATCGTAATTGTCAAAATGTATACCGTTTTTACACTGACAGATAAGAAAGAAAAGGTGATAGCGTGACGAGTGACAGGACAGAATGGAAGAAAAAAATGTGTTGCGCCGACCCCAAATAAAATGGTACAAGGTCAGGAAGAAGAAGAAGAAGAAGATACCGTTTTTACACTGAATCTACTTTGTCACATTTTACGTTACATTAGTTTGTCATCCGGTCGTCCGGTAACCGTCCGGACCAAGCTTGGGTCGTCAACGGCGCGTAGTATTCCATGCGCACTTCAAATAGATGGTAGCAAAAATGTAGGGGCTCAGCAGGGTCGAAGCCTACTGGGGCTATGGGTTCACTTCCAAAAGGGAAACCCAGGCTCCTGGACCACAAAGCTAAGGATCAAGAGTGCGTTTTAGTCGGTGAATTAATTTGAAATGAAGTCCTTAGACGGACGCACAATTAATTAATTCCCAAAACGCTTTGTACAGTTGTCATCACGGATCTTGAGCGCTCGGCGTCAGAGTGGGGATCGCTTTGAAAGAAAAAAAAAAAAAGAAAGAAATTTTCTTTTTTCTTTTCTTTTTTCATAAATAATGTATCATCCAATCATCATCCCGCACGCCACACCCTAGCCACGCCCCCGCGGCCATCGATCAATCGATTTAGTTTAGTGTAATTAAAAAATTAAATAACAAGTATTACTGATTATTGACCAGGTTTCGTATTTTTACATGATTATTTATGAGTTTTATAACAACCTCCTGAAATATTGTGCAGTTTTAAAACTGCACCTTGTATTTTTATATCTCCAGTAACCACACTTTTTCCATCATATGCCTTTAGGGCAATGTGGTAAAAATTTGGCCGAAGTGTAGATTCAGCCAATAGAGGTTATAACATAGTACTACTGCGGCGTGTATCTTCTGCACAATATTGGGCTGGCGCCTAGCACGAATGCCGCCCTCCCACGCATGCTGATATCGAGTAAAGGTTGATTCATACAATGTTGCAGACTCTACTGGTTGCGTGTGTTAGGATGTTGGACACAAAGTACAAAGCATTTGTTCAAGATCTGAAACAAATAGTAAAAGAACGCACATATACGTTGACAATCTTTAAAGAAATCTTGTATACTTTACTTTTACTAAGAAGTTAAAATAAAAGCAAAAGTTTACGATAGTTGGTAAGTGTAAAATAATGAGCTATCTGCTGTTACAATAGATATGTCAACTTTATGAACTTATTTTTATGTGTGTAATTTAATGATATAGATAAATTACAATCAAAGTGAGACAGCATAATGGCATGAAGCCATTTTAAGCAAGAGGTGTTTGTCAATATTACTTCGCTCGTGCCTAACTGCTGTCTTACCCGATAGTAAGCAATGATGTGGATGACGATGGAGCACACTTGCTTAGAACTGACCTACTCAACCCTGACTTATAGACCTTTGTTGTAACTATCTGGAAATACAGACTTCGGCTAGGAATTCCACTCCTTAGCTGTACTTACGGATAATGTATGTGTTCCCAAGACATCCACAACAAAATCAGAAGTAGATCATGAGGCGTATTGTAACGTTTGCGGTAACACTCTTAAATGGTCATTATTTCTCAGACCAAATCTATGACCATTAGGGTCATTATTTCTCAGACCAAATCTATGACCATTAGCAACTAAGACACGCAGTACTACCAAAAAAAAGAAACTGCCAGCAAATGACTGAACCGAGACATGGTGGACATCCCACCCATACGTAGGAAGTGTTTTGGGAACACATTGTGCGTACCTACAGCTAAAGAGTGGAATTCCTTGCCGGAGTTTTTGTTTGCTGATGGCTATAACTTAGGGGTATTTAAGTCAAGAGTGAATAGGTTACTTCTAGGCAAGCGTGCTCCATCGTCAGCCACATCATCGTTTACGATCAGGTGAGATGGTAGTGAAACGTGAACCTATAAAAGATAATAAAAAAATAATAGAGTCGTAGTGTGTGTTTTTGATTTGCTTACTTAGGTAGCGATTTCCAATTATTAACTCCAGATACCTTTATGATGTTTGCCTTTGCCGTGAGACACTATTACAATTAATATCATAGATTACTTAGAAAGCGCTCACAGCTTCAAGCCTCGCCGGATCTATAAACCTCTGGGCCAACACGCTGCACGACTCATTCCAGCATTCAAATAGTTTCCATTAATTGAGTTCTGAGCTTTATCTCAAGCAATGCGGCGCCAACATTCACTGGCCCACGCTCGCCCTTGACGCACCCGCCTTATCGAGATCCTAGACTATGGCCACTTGTGATCACTTTCAATATCGCTGGCAAAGGTGACCTTGATGACGAAGAGATAAGGAATATAGGACTCCATAATTTTGACACAAGTATAACGAAAGCGGGCACTAAAATATTGAATAGCATAGTCATAATTGAATGCATAAATACAACGAAAAAGAGATAAATAACACACTTATAGCAATAATAGATTAGCCGAAAAACGTCCAATGTTGGACATACTGTATTAAAAATATATATGTAAATTGTGGCAGCCCAAGGCGAAGGTAGAATTTTTTTTATGGGAAATCATCCTATGAATTCTGTTCTAGGGCGGAGCGGGAGGGCGTAGGGTTCTGTGGATATGATTTTAATTTCTATCTCGGACAGATAGCCAGATACGACGGACAACAAAGTGATCTTATAAGGGTTCCTTTTTTTTTCATTGAGGTACTGAACCCTAAAAAAGAAAATCAGCCGAGTAGGTACTAAAAGAAGCTAGCTAGGTATTTGCTATTAATTTTTTACGAGTATAGACGTCATAATCATCCTTATAATGTTTCCACAGCTGGGACTAAGGCATCCTCTTTGTGAGAGGATACATAATTTACCTATACTTATCACCAGGGGTCGGAATTAGGTAGAGTTATTCATGTACTTGCATCGAAATGTTGATATTAATATGGATCTTCCCAGGATTTCTAATGAAAAATTCTGTGTGACCAACAATATTAGATACAAATAAATAATAATAAAAATCTCAGAGATAGATAAGACAAAAGATAATTAACATACAATTTTATTGAAAAAGATCTCTTTACGACAACTGAGGTGCGGTTAACATTTTTTTTCTACTATATTTCTGATGGTTTCATAAATAAATGCGCTCTATTAAAATTAATCTCGGGATTTGTGGCATGTCTACTTTATTCTTTCTCTGTATGAAATCAGTATAAGTACTTAAATAACTCTACCTAATTCCGACCTCTGCTTATCACAGACATGATAATCTACACTAATATAATGAAGAGGGAAAATTTGTATTTTTGTGTGTATGTTTGTAATGAATAAACTCAAAAACTACGGTGCCAATTTCAAAAATTCTATAACCATTGGAAAGCTACATTCACCCTGAGTAACATAGGCTATATTTATTGCCCGTGCGAAGCCGGGACGGGCCGCTAGTATACTTATATACTTAATACACCAAATTAAACACATCTATTAGAATTAGATCAACAATAATATTGGATTCCGTGAATTTCTACTGAGCCCTATCTTCTAATTTTGCTGGTGGCCATTTTTTGTACCATCTATGTACATAATATGGAATACAATAAAGTGCTGAGAGGGTATAAGCCGCAATTCACCACGCGGGCACTGAGCGTGTTTGTGGATGTCACATATTTTCGAATTTTTGCTTCTAAGACGTACTGGAGGCTTACCATGACCTCTTATAGCAGGGCTGAAGTTAAACTGCTTAAAATTTTTGTACTATGACTTCGTAACAGCAGGCCTGTAACTGGCCTACTAAGTGCCGTTTACGAAATCGGCTCAAGATTCGTTCATCTTTTTTTTTTGTATAGACTTTTTTGTACTATGGCGTGCTATTTGAAGTGCATTTGACAGCAGATGACCGTCTTTTGAGCGACTGTAACGTCATATTAAACGATCTTCAAGCGTAACTGTTCGCTTCTGTACAAAAATCGTTCAACTTTAGAACTATCATGGTACGATTTTTAGAGTTTAAAAATCGTTTGAGGAATTTGACTCACTGGCAATCGAACGTTTCCATTAGAGGTCTTCAGAAGCAGGCCTGCTTTTAAAAGGAATTTGACTTACTGGGAATTGAACGTTTCTATAAGATCGTGGTAAGCCCCCCTGGTTCTTGCACGACGTTTTTCTTCATCATTTTTAGAGCAATGGTGATAAATAGAATTAGCCAAGGTTAAACGTCTGCCTTGGTTAGAAACTACAAGTCAAGTCGGGGCCGAGACCGTTACCACAGACCAACACTGCTCTTCTCACCGGACATAGTTCGGAAGGTTCCTGTACCGGATTCGTGCGTATGTGACGTCCAGGTGTCACCATTGTGTGGACCGCTCGGAGAACAAGGTGGAGCATACGGTAGAGGTGTGCCCCGCCTGAGCAGAGCATCGCCGTATCCTCGTGGGAACGCTTGGCGGTAGCGACATTTCGCGCCGGGCCTTGGTACTATCCATGGTCCGCAGCTAGGAGGAGTGGGAGGCGGCCGCACGCGCGTGGAAATGGCCCTCGGGCGCAGGCCACCAGGATTCCGATCCCGATTTCCGGCCATCGTAGGCGCGGGCTTGCGGATGGCGAGCAATGGGTAGCTCGCCGTCCGACCGTCCAGCAACCGTCCGGACCAAGCCAAGTCATCGACGGCGCGTAGTGTTCCACGCGCGCCTCAATGAGTTGTCAGCAACCGTAGGAGCCAGTAGGGTCGAAGCCTAAGGAGCCATGGGTGATGCGAAAGAGGGGCCCTTGAACAATGGCAAAAAAGGATAAGGAGTGGATTTTTAGTCAGTAAAAGTCTGACACTATCTCCCGCTCCGCCGAAGAGCGGGGGATGCCATTAAATGATTTTCCCACCTAAAATAAAAAGACCAACACTACTCCGCCCGTATAAACGTCAGGTATGCCAAAACAACTGCCTACACAGTACACGTAAATTCCAAGTCTATGAATTATTTCGTTGAGTAGATACTTAGTTCTAGGTGCTCCTACCAGACATACAAAATTACAGTAACAATAGCATTCCATTCCCTTTCGATGCTAAGCCTTAAAATACGCTGCCACAAATGAAAAGTATCATTTGTGGTAGCGTGTTTGCCCGAATTGCCAGCAACACTTTCTTTTTCTACCAATCACGTCTATAAATCATTTCGTTGAAAACATACTATCGATACGCGATAACACGGCTGGCCGGCAATGAATTCGCCTCTCCTGGAAATCCGGGAGTCTCCCAGCAGCTATGAAAATAAAAATCTCCAAGCCTGGAAGGAATTTAAATAAACAGAACTCTCCCGGAATTCAAGTTTTTTTTTATTTATTTATCATTTATACAAAAAAATACAGAATTATCTAACTTAAGGGGCCGGCGACGGTTGAATTTCCATACAAACGTAATACTACGCTCATTTGCAGTTGGAGCATATTTCCAACATATTATGATGATATTCGGTTATAGACAATATTAATCTCGGTTCCTACGTCTTTCTTTAAAAAAAAAACAAAAAGAAATTTAAGCGAATTGTATTTCGCGCTTTTTTACAGCGTAAATGGCAAAACATGCCGTTTGGCTTTCCTGTATAAAAATAACAATATTTCTAATATTCTCGACGTATAATTCATTCGATCGTTGTAATTGTAGGTTTCGAGGTTGCCACCGTCTTTCCTTGCAATGTGGCCGATGTATCGTAGAATCTTGTGAAGATACTCGTACGACAACCGCGAGGTGATTTTGAGTTTTCACAATATGAATGCACGTTGGTCAGAAATGCAGTCCCGGAGTATCCTTCTCCAGCACCACATCTCAAAGGCGTCATTGACGCCTTTGAGATGTGGTGAGTTTGCGGTCTGCAGCTTTCAGCGTCAGAAAAGATCGAGAAGACTGTCCGATTGATTTAACTTGATGGAGGGATTTGTCTACACTGACATAATAAAGAGGTAAAGTTTCTTTTTTTGTTTGTAGGAGGTAATCTCTGAAAATACTGGTCCGATTACGAAAATTTTTTCACCGATAGAAAGCTACTTTATTCCTGAGTGACAGAGGCTATACGCTTTTATGTACGTCGTCGAAGCTGCGGGCAAAAGCTAGTATATGATAAAAAAAATATCGTCTTAGCAAGAAACCTATGCATTAATTGACCGGTGGCAGTATCGTGGCTCAGCGTATCGTTAATATGTTCCTATAAGCCAGACATGTGTCGTAATAGATACTCTATAGATTAGCGAACCAGCGCCATCTGGCGAATAAATCAAGAACGCGCACGCAAGCTAGTGACGTGCTGACTCTTATCTGACGATCACATCCCTATCGAAGTTTGTGTGTAATCGCGTGTTGAACAATAATTTATTTATGAGAAATGTCGGGAAGTAATGACTGAAGTTGTTTATGTCTGTAAATAGCTAAATATAAGAATTATTATATTATTATTGATTATTTTATTATTATATATATTAATTCCATTAAATGTTCTCATTGGTTTTTCAGTGTTATTAATTAATTTCTTTGACCTTTTAGATACCGTCAATTTGAGACACTAGTAAGACAATGAACACGACCACTCTGTCAAGAGTGTACGACTAAGAAAAATAAGACAATAGATGCGCGAACGCATGGGGTTTAAGGAATGAACTCTTTATTATACACCATGATAATTAATAAAATATGTGAATATTAGAGTTCATGTACATAGGCGAGCTTAACTTAAAGTTGAGTTTTCTTCCAGCAAACCATTGAGTGATAGAGAGAAATCACAGTAGAGGGTGAGATCCAGTGCACAATTTTAAAATTACAAATAATATGAATAAAATAATATTTAAACTTAGATACATACATAATACATACTTGTATAACACTAAAAAAAATAATTAAAATCTCTGTTGACTGAACTAGTTTTACAGGTTAACAAATGCTTTTGACTTTAAATCTTAGGTTTTCAAGATTTACTATGAACTGAAATATTTAAAACAACAATTATTTATTTACACGAATAATTTAAATTAAAAAAATACTCAACTATAATCACAGTAAAATAAAATAATAATAAAATCCCTACACTAATTACAATTAAAAACTAACTGAAACATGGCGTTAAAAACTTTTCCACATCGCTGTCGACTGGTAATGTGCCCAAGAGACTGGCGGCATTGCCACGCTGTATGGCAATGCTCATCCTCTATCAGAGGTAAAAGCCAGACTTTGGGTCACGCGAAGTGTCATCTAGACGTTCTGACAGTTCTTTATACATGGGTTTTTCGATTGAAATGGTGATTCTCCCGCTCTGGGTGGAGAGTGAGTGGCAAGAGTGAGTGCCAGACTGAAACCCGCCTGTGTTCCTTAAGTTGCCCTTTGTATTCTAGGACGCAAAGAGCAACTTACGGGGTTCCCTTTCGCATCATCACCTATGACCCCAGTAGGCTTCAACCCTGCTGGGCCGCTACGGTTGCTGACAACTCCTTGAAGCGCGCGTGGAACATTACGCGCCGTTGACGACTTGGGTTCAGTCCGGACGATTACCAGTCGGACTCTTTTGAACAATGGGCACTAACAAAGTTCTTTTAACTGTAACTATATTTGTACCAGAATATTTCACGACTTCGGGACGAATATACCTACCAACAATTTTGCGTTTAATTCTACTGATTTATTTGGGCATCTCTATTACTATTATTCACGCATAAAACGAAACCCTATGAAAATCCCTGAGAATAAAAACCTAGATATCTTAGCTAACTTGACAACATGACTTAATTTCACCATCTCACTTCTACCATCGGACAAGCCGACGAACGGCGAGTATCCATCCTAATGTTGTTGAAACCTCTACGGTCCGGACCAAGCGTTTCGCCTCGTCGTTTATACCACGTACATCGAGGGACTGGAACAATTTGCAATTAGGTGTATATAAAGGCAAGAGTCTATGACCAGTGTGTGTTGCCAGTGATGACATATGGATCCGAAACGTGGTCGCTCACAATGGGCCTCATCAAAAGGCTTAAAGTCACCCAAAGAGCAATGGAAAGGGCTATGCTCGGAGTTTCCTTGCGTGATCGAATCAGAAATGAAGATATCCGCAGGAGAACCAAGGTTGCCGACATAGCACAAAGAATCGCCAAATTTAAGTGGCAATGGGCAGGGCACATTGCTCGCAGAACAGATGGCCGTTGGGGCCGAAAGGTTCTGGAGTGGCGACCGCGTACCGGAAAACGCAGCGTTGGAAGGCCTCCTACAAGGTGGACTGACGACCTGGTGAAGGTAGCGGGAATCCGATGGATGCGGGACGCAAATGATCGTTCGTTGTGGCGACGCTTGGGGGAGGCCTATGTTCAGCAGTGGACGTCTGTCGGCTGAAATGATGATGATGAAGGCAAGAGTGAATAGGCTCTTAATAAATTAGTGCGCCTCACCATCAACGATTGCATCACTGCTTACCATCAGGTGGGATCGCAGTCAAGCACTAGTTTACATAAATTAAAAAAAAAAAAAAAAAAACTCTAGATTCTAAGCTTCAGCGAGGGTCACGTATAGAAAAATTATCGAAAAAACTTGAGCTCTACTACTCTGTAATATACGCTGGCACCGTTTAGTTTACTTTAGCTATTTTCATAGTGTCAAGTCGTACAGTATTCTACTGTGTAGCAGAAAACTGATACTTTTTTCGTTTTGCAGAAAAGGGCTATTCGTTCAATTTATAAATTCAGTCCCAGATACTCCCTAAGAGATAAATTTAAAGTCATCTAAATCCAGATGACTTTAAATTTATCCCTTTTTTATGGTGGGAAAAATCATCCAATGACAGCCCCCGCTCTTGGGCGAAGCGGGAGATAGTGTCAGACTCTTACTGACTAAATGCCCACCCCGATCCTTCTAGCCTTCATATCGGGGCTCGAGTTCCCTTTCGGACAACCCTGGCCCCAGTAGGCTTCGACCCGGCTGGGCCCCTGCTGTTGCTGACAACTCCTTGAGGCGCGCGGGAACAGTGCAATTTATCTCTTATATTTTGACTTTGTGTTCACAATAATCGACACAAAAAAGGCTAGTTTTTATAACAATAATAAATTGCTCTCAATACAAAAGACCAGGCTAAAACAAATAAGTATCGTGTTCCCCGCCAATTTAAAATCCACTTTTCCATCATTAATTTCAACTTTATATAATTGAACCATATTAGTTCTATATAAACTAACGCTCTGGTGTAATTTATTTAAATAATCGTAAATACAAGTTCTGCGGTACTAAAAGATCCACAGCTGCACAGATTAACAGCCCACGTTTTGTTAATGAAGTGGGAACGCGCTCTTCCTAAGGCTATGTTCAGATTGCGAAATTTTGACGCGATTTTTACCTTCTACCGATCACATGAGCGCGCGTTTCCCTATCGCGCCTCTAGACGTCCTGAAGCCTTAAACGGTTATCACACTGCCATACATCACGCAGCGTAGCGCGTGAAAATGCACCTAAACACGTACTTCCGGGAGAGCAGATCTGCATCATCGTGCGGGTTTTTTACGCACTCACGCGCGTAGGTGCGTCTTGTAAATTCACGCAGGCACGCACTCATTTCATACAAAATCACGCACGGTACTACGAGATTCAGTGTGGCATACCATGCGTGTCGCCTCGCATCCACGCGCGTGTTTGCGTGATCCGCATGAACGCGCGTGGATACAGTTTTAGTGTGTTGGACGGTGCGTGTTTTCTATACAAACGAACATGCTTACAAGCAACGTTAAGACACGCATTCACGCACTACGCTGCGAGGTGCGTGGCAGTGTGATAACCGTCTTACCATGTCATGGTGAAATGTCAGTCGTGCGAGCGAGAAAGAGGCATGGAGCTACACACCCTGTATAGCTCTATTCCTTTATCAGTTCAGTTTAGGTCGTAGTAGTAGTACTCCTGATATTTGCATAGAACCGGTCATGTTTCGTGATTTTTATTGAATTACATTTACCTAAATGACAGAGGACCATGCTGCTATGGCAAGCGAAGTAACCCTTTTGTTGTTATTACCTGTAAACAAAGAAAAAACAGTTAAAAGTGAAAATCAAACTAATATTTATATTATAATAGGCAAAAATGGAAGTGTGTATGTAACTCCTTCACTCGCAAACAACTAAACGAATTTGGACTTTGGCACACGGCTAGAAAAAGTCTTGGAATAGCTCTATACCCTATTTGCGTTAAAGCTTATAGTCCCTTGAACCATCTGGCCAAAATTATATGGACGCACCTCTCGCACCCGCCTAGGCGGCAGTACGCAAATCTGTGCATTTATTTGCGGCCAACAGCGCCCGGAAAGCGCGCGGCTGACCTTTAAATCCATTTTCTTTGCGAAATATTGATTGATTTACATATGCAATGTTCACTTAGAAGAATATTTAACCATCAATTTTTGTGTGTAAAAATGTTTCTAAAGATCTAAGCCGTTTCGAAGGAGTAGGGTAAAGTTGTGAAAAGTTGCGAAATTGCTAATTATTTTTTTTAGACAAGAGTATTAATAGCACGAAGGAATTAAATGTTGATAAGGTTGTTCATGAATCTTTTTTTTCTATTTTTTCAAACCTATTGACTTGGCCGTTACCGAGGAGTAGGCTTCAGAAAGTCAATGTTTTATGGCACTTTTCAGGCGCTTGGGCCTTAAGAATATAAAAAATAAAGAAACCATTTTAACTGTCTGTTCAACCGATTTTAACTTCTATTTCGTAGGCATAAAGATGGCATGTGGTTACAATACGAACTATTTACTGCAGCCGCCATTTGTCATTCCGCCAACGTAACAAAAGTCAAATAAGGTCAAACGGACAGTAATAAAAGGTTTGCATAAATTTCTAATGTTATTTTAAACATAGTATAGGCACTTTCTGTCCCAGGAGTATATATCTATAATATTTATATACTCCCGTGGGATTTTTTTTTTTACTTTCACGCGAAGCCGCTGGCAGAAGCTATTTAGACATAAATAAACCGGTACCTAGAACCAATTTACGAAAAACAACTCCATTACTTAAATATTGAACTCATTGATAGAATTCTCATAAAACAAAAAATCTAGTTTCATATTACTTCTTAGAAGAAAAAAATATTCGGAGAAAAATTCACCATTTTTAGAAAATAGAAAAGAAAAAGTAAATAAGATTTTTTCTTTTGTTCTTTTTATTATCTAGCTAGAGTACAATCTAGAGGCTTAAGATCGAGATTAAGCCTATGTAACTAAATCCCAGATACGGATCTCTGTAGCAGATTACAACATTGAAAAAGTAACCTTCCTACAATTGTATCTTGTTAACTTCTAGGTCACCATAGACTTTGGGGACTAATGTTTCTATAATTATTAAGCTTCAATTTCCTACAGGCATATTTTACTAAGGACAGTGTCCTCATAATTTCACTAAGTGGGAAATCATCAATCATTGTCACTTTTACAGACTAAAATCCACTACTATGTTCCTTCTTTGCCTTGCGTTCATGGCAAAGAAATGCCATGAACGCAAGGCAAATTGCGTTCATGGGTTAAGTGAAAATAAACCCCGAGACAGGGTTCCGGGGTGGCCTATGGCCCCAGTAGGCTTCGACGCCGCTGAGCCTCTACGATTTGCTGATATCGCCTTGAGGCGCTTGGAACACTACGCGCCGTCGACGACTTAAACTCGGTCCGGACGGTTACCATATGAGGTCGGCGTGCTACCCATTGCTCGCCGTCTACATATCTACGCCTACGGTGGAAATCGGGATCGGGATCCCGGCTGCTGCCGCGTGAGGGACGTTCACGCGTGCGGCTTCCGCCTCCGCTAAAATTACTGCTTTGCAGGAGGCGATCGCCCGCTGTTCATTCTCGCTCCGGACCATGGCCTGTACCAGGGCCCGGCGCGAGAGCTTCACTAAGTACGACGTCCTCAGAATTTAAAACAAAACAAGATATAACCACAACATTCCATTTTCTCCTAACTTTCTCGAAACGATTCGAAAGTAGAAAATAATACCATTAACAAAACAATAATTACATAATTCCTCATTAACATAAAACAAACCGTAGGCTGCAAATGTCATTCATATGATATTACGACAGAGCGTTGTGCTAAGCACCCGACGATTGTTTAGTGTAATAAAGCTCTAAAATTATTCTAGCTTTGAGAGATGTATTGTTCAGGCTAGAAGGTTGGAGCGACGGGCAGGCGCCTTAGTTATCCAACAAGTTGTGGCCATTAGAATAGCGACTGGCGTAACGATAAGTTACTCTAAGTTTAATTTGAAATTTGAGTAAAACTTAATCAGTTTTATTTCGATTTTTATTTATGAAATATTGAAACTACCCAAAAGGGGTTTCTGAAAAGCTGTCATTTATATATTATTCTAGAAATCTAGACTGATATTATAAAACAGGGAAAATTTGTATGTTTGTGTGTGTGTGTGTGTGTGTATGTTTGTAATGAATAGACTCAAAAACTACTGTGCCGATTTCAAACATTCTTCACCATTGGAAAGCTACATTCAGCCAGATTAACATAGGCTATATTTATTGCCTGTGGGAAGCCGGGACGGCCCGCTAGTTGTTCAATTAATTAATTGATAGTTTTGGAAATATGACAAGATACCAACTTGAACAGCATCTAGACCTGTGATAACCAAAACAAAAGAAAACCGAGTCGGTTATTAAACTTGTGAATTTAGGGTCATTTTTATAAAACGTTGTCCCACACTAAGAATTGTAAACCCAGTACTGGAACAACTCATCATCATCAACATTTCAGCTGAAAGACGTCCACTGTTTGTCTTAGGCTTCCCCAAGTGTCGCCATAACGACCTGTCATGTAATTGCGGATGTGCGGATTCCCGCGACCCTCAACCAGATCATTGGCCCACCTTGCGGCAGACACTCCAGAACCTTTCGGCCCCAACAGCCATCTGTTCTGCGAACAATGTGCCCTGCACACTGCCACTTAAGTTTGGCTATCCTCGGGCTGTGTAACCTTCGTTCTTCTGCTGATTTCTTCGTTCCTAATGCGATCCCAGATGGAAACTCCGACCATATAGCCCTTTCTATCGCCGCGCCGTTTGGGCGAACTTGACTTTAAGCTGGAACAACTATTTGTAGGCAATACAAATATTGACTCAGTGCAGGTATCGAACCCGCGACACACAGCGCAGCAGCCAAATAAATGCTCAATTATTACAATTGTAAAAGGTCTTATTACCAACATTGGATTGAGATCTTTGAGATCTAAAGTTAATTGGTGATTGATGAGGAGCAATTTCATGGCAATTGAAGATGTTAAGATCGGCTATCTATCTTACTAGGATTTCACTTACTACCCACATGTTACTGCTGCAGTTTGTAACTCTGATTAATTACTATACGTTGTTATAAATAAAACCAATTAAAACTGGGCTCATTGATTCTTATACAGCAGAGAGCAATCACAGAAAAGATGAAAGAGATCAGAAAGGAAATACTTTCCGACTTGTACCTTTTAAACCAATAAAAACGCACATTACGCAATTAACAGGCCACGCACACTTAGACCGCAATTTTGCTATTGGTTGTGTCAATTATGAGCATGATCATATTTTGAGGCACGCCCACAAGGCCATTCCAACCATTCATCTTCTTGCGCTTTCTTTCCGCCTCATCTGTGTGGGCCAATCCAATCCAATGTCTTGTCTTTACTCTCGGGAGCGAGTGGGCGTGTCAAACTTTTACTGACTAAAATCATACCGATGTTCCTTCGTACTCTTTACGTCCCATGACCACGGGTTTCCCATTCAGAAGTCAACCCATGGCCTCTGTATGCTTTGGCCCTGTTGGGTGATAATAATGACGCTGGAAATACTTGTTCATAGAAATAATTTGAAACTTCCAAATGTATCCTAATGTATATAATATACTGAACGGTTGCCGTCAGATGGGACTGGTCATCTCTCAGCTGCCAGTGGCTTAATTCAGTTTCTATCTTTGAATTATTTTACATTTTTATTTTGTTATCGACATTGTGCTCACATGATAGAAGCAACAAGTAATATGTAACCAAGCATTATATGTAACACATAATATGATTTAAAAGAGTGTCCATGGAGTTTCTTGCACGTTCTTCTCCATAGAGACCTACTCTTTGGAACGTGCAATTTAGCTTCACTTTTCTTGGACTGACCGACATTTGACTATTCAAAAGTGCCTGTAAATGGTCTATTTGAAATAAATGGTTTGATTTTGATTTTGATTTTATAAGGGTTCTGTACTCGAAGGGTGCCAACGGGACCATATTGTTAAGCCTCCGCAGTTCGTCCGTGTGCTAGTCACAAGTACGGCCGTAACGACCACAGAAAAGATGAGAGGTTAGAAAGAAAATATTTTCCGATCTAAGCGCACGGCCGTGCGCAGGCCAAGTTCCAGCAACAGGCCGCGCGCATGCCGTGCACTATTTACACGAACCGTTTCGACCCACTTTTGACCCCCCTGTAGCTCAGTGCCTATGGCAAGTACAGAGATAAAATTGTACCTACGTTATCATATACTAGTACTAAAGCAGTATGCCAAATTTCATAGATATAGCTTCAGTAGATCCTGAAATATGACCCTGTGAATATAGCTAATTTTGGCACTGACTCACTGACCGGTAATCAAAACCTCTAGGCCACTTCAAATTGTCCTAGCGTTATGAAATTTGGCACACAGGTCGTGTGTTATATGTAGATTAACAAAAAATTAAGAAATTTAAGAAATCGGTCAAGCGTGAGTTGGCTCAATCTAATATTTATAAACCAGTGATCTGAGAATGCAAAGAGGGGGGGAGAAAGGGGGAGGGGGTATAAAATATGTCATAAGAAATTTAAGAAATCGTTCAAGCGTTTTTTTTTTATTAATGATAGGCTTGCGTTTGACCACCATCTCACCTGATGGTAAGCGATGACCATCAGGTTAATTTAATTATATACAGAATAAATTTAATTATACAATAAAATTCATCAAGTGTTACGTGTATCATGAAAACCTGCCAAGTTCAAATTTAACGATGATCATCGTTGGCTGTTGATGAAGATGATTATGATCGATTTTAAAGTGCATCTAAACTTGGGATTGGATTGGATTTCAACCCTTTTTTAGGTGAACAATTAGACGATAGGAACTTGGGCCCCCTTTTTAACAGGTGTGTTTTTTGTGGGATTTATATTACAACGAGTGTCGCCGCTTGTCTCACTCTTTAACTCCACTACAGGCAATAAACCAATACGAACGCGCATTACGCAACTAACAGACCACGCACACTTAGATCGCAAGTTTGCTATTGGTAGTTGAACTATGAGCATTGACTTACTTTTTGGCACGCTTGCTCCGCCCACAAGGCTATTCTAACCACTTTCATCTGTTCCGTGGTATCGACCGTAAGAGGTAGAGAATTGAAATTTTCACAGAACAGTATTTCTGTTGCCGCTACAACAACATAAATGGTGTAAGGGACAGCTCTCCACAAACTTTAAGGGCTTGCTCAGTAGACGAAACTGAACAACCCACCATACAAATTTTTTTCAGGAAACGATAAAAAAAATTCAGCCTCTCCATACAAACTGTCCAATCAAGTTAATAATTTTGTATAGTGAGGCGGTTTTTTTTTATTCGTTTCCTGAAAAAAAAATTTTATGTAAGATTGTTCAGTTTCATCTACTGAGCAAGCCCTTAAAGTTTGTGGAGAGCTGTCCCTTACACGTTGTATAAAAATCAAGTAAAAATAGAAGAGTACAAGAAATATATTATATTTTATCAGAGTTTTTTTGTTCGATTTTAATATAGTAGTACCTACGGAACTTTTGGACTTGCACTTGGTCAGCTTTTTTTATTTACTTAGCATTTCATTTATTAAACTACAGAACCATGGAATTTTTCATGTAGGTACTTTGTGTGCAGAAAAAGACATGGGGAAACCCACGCCACCATGCACCAGACACCATCAGGGTGTAAAACACCACCGTGGTGTTTCTAACCACAATCAATTCATAAACTATTTCTTTACGTTTCCATTTGTTTCCAATCAAAAAGTTCAACGTATGCCCCATGTCGGTCATAAAGAGTCAATTAATGGAAATAGCCAGGTTACTAGTTCTCGTAAAGAACCCTAATCACAAGAATACTTGTAATTAGTTGGTACGAGCGTAGGCTATCATTAAATATACAAATACACGCTATTACAGTTCAAACCGTCTAAATGTTTAGAACCTTAATTTATCAATTTATTTTGAGTGTTTGTAGTTGGAATTTCCTAATATCCTAGAATTACACCACGGCTAGGTCCATAAAATATTAATTTAAGTAACGGTCCCGCGCACTGGAACACGCAGCGTTGCAAGGCCTCCCACATGGTGGACTGATGACGTGGTGAGAGTCAAGGAAATGCGATAAATACGAGACGTATTAGGAGGAGGCCTGTGTTCAACAATGGACGTATTTTGACTGAAATGATGATGAACGGTTCCTGGTGGGAAATTAAGGTGTAACCGGATTCATGATGACTCTAGAAAACAGCTTGTAGACATGGCTCAGAAGCGAGATGGGCCTGTAATTCTTAAGCAGGGCATTGTCGCCCTTCTTAAAAACAGTACGACCACACCTCTGCTCTATAAACATACACAATGCATCCTGTAAAATACCCCAAGATTCACTACCCTACGCCGGTTGTCCAGGCTTTGTAGACTTATTTTCTACTAGCTGTGCCCGCGATTTCGTTCGCGTGGACTACAGGATTTTGAATTTATTTTTTCTAAAATAAAAGTGGCCTATGTTACTCCTTATTACATCAGCTACCTGCCAAAAAAAGTCCCGTCAAAATCGGTCCAGCCATTTTAGAGATTAGCCCGGACAAACAGACAGACAAAAATTGTAATACTAATTGTCAATACTAGCTTTTACCCGCGGCTTCGCCCGCGTGGCATTAGGTACTTAAGGAATCGGGATAAAAGGTAGCCTATGTTCTTTTCCATGTCAAAGGCTATATGCATGCTAAATTTCATCCAAATCCGTTCAGCCGTTTTTGCGTGATTAAGTAACAAACATCCAAACATCCACACTTTCATATTTACAATATTAGTTAGGATTACAAACAGACACTCCAATTTTATTTATATGTATGTATAGATTGCAGCATTCCCAAATTTATAGTCCAAATTGCAAACTGAGCTAGTAACTTAAATTGCATAGCTACGAATCATTGCCATCGTTCTCTCCCACTTCATGCCATAAATAGTACTTAACATCGGCCATCTGTCTTTCCGCAAATTCCAGATAACTTTATGGCCCCATTTGCCAGTCATTCATAGTTCTATACAAACATCAGTGCTTTATTGGGTACATTCCTCTAAAATCAACTTGATTTACACTATTTATTTACTTAATGTTAATGTCAAATGTGTATGTGATATGGTAGTAGTACCTAAGTACTGTGTATAGCCACATCACATACATTTAACGATAAAAAAAAATTGCTTTACTGGTGGTCTGATGTACAATTGCCGTCACGGATCTTGAGCGCTGGCTTCAAGTTGCGCAAAAGTCAAATATTCGGTCTCTTTAGTGGTGCAAAGTGAGACGCGGGGGCGGAGAGTGTCAGTGATTGGCTCGCCGCGCCATCGCGTCATAGACGTCACTCCTGATTCGTTAACTGCGTTGCTGCATGTATCTAACAATGAAGACGATTGGCTCGCCAATGTATGGAATGCGCAAATCGATCCCCACTCTGACGTCGAGCGCTCAAGATCCGTTTTGGCAATTGTACAATGTACAGCGGCGTATATAACATTTGGAATTCGTTAGCTTTATAATATAAAATACACTCGAAAGCAATAAAATCGAACCTCTTGACTTTGTTTGTTATGGCAGTTATTGACATGAATGTGAATAAATATTGAAAATTAAAATACATAAATTGACAGTTTACTTCATTGCCTTTAAAATTAAATAATATTCGTGAAAAGTATTAAGTATAAATAATTCAAATTAAGTATTAATTTATAATTTGGGATGACCTTTTAAAAATACGTTATCTATAATTTTGTAGTTTTCACTTTGTTTTGGAGTACCATCTCCAAATAGCTAAGTCGCCTCAATATTATGAACACGAATTATTGCAAAACACTAGTACTGCATAATTTATTACAGACAAAGTAGCACGCATTTTCCATTTATCATATAAGCAATTATGACGACATCACATTGCTCTAAGAATGGCAACTGCACCTCACTGCATTATTGAAACCTGAATCGCTGGCAGGAATTCTATCGATAGAATAATCTGTCAAATTAGAGCCTACGCTGACAATAAAATTAAACGTAACAATTTTGCTGCCATTACTGTTAGTAAAACTAATTTTTGGAAGAGTGTCCATAAGATTCAAAGCATTTTATTTCAAACTAGCTTTTGCCCGCAACTTTGCCCGCGTACTTAAAATATAGCCTATGTCACTCAGGAATAAAGCAGCTTTCTGTGGGCGGAAAAATTTAGCAGTCGGACCAGCCCCCCTAGCCAAGTTACAATCGAATTCCGTTCTCTAATCGATAACGCCTCGATGACAGCAATTGTAGAAAACGATAAGTTGTTAGCCATGTTGACGCGCCTGAGTCGGCCGCTCGTTCTACAATGTAGCGTTTGTATAACAAAGGATGTAGCGTTAAACACTGTAGAAACGATTTTGAATGATGTGAACTTGGCTACGAATTGTCTATTCGTTTGTTCTGACCACGCGACTTTACGTTGAGATGACGTCATTCCCATACGTTTCATCACTTTTCGACAGCGTTAACGATTGCAGAATAACAACTTGGCTAAGCGTGCAGTACTTTCAGAGATTATCTACTACAAACAAAAAACAAACTTTACCTCTTTATTACATTAATTTCAAATAAATCATCTATTGGCACTATTGAAAAGTCAAGAAGTTTGTCAATCAGAAAAATTAAGCTAATTAAACATTAAAGCGTAGATCTTTATGGCGAAAAATGTGCAAGAAGCTCCATAGACAATTTTTTCAGTCATGTTATGAACTACAAATATCTCGGTTACATGTTTTGTGTCACTTTTGTTATGAGTGAACAATATAATAAAGTAAAAAAAAAAAGAATTCTAAGTATGTTAAAATAAGCCACTATAAGTTAAGAGATTTGGGAGTTAAAGAAGGCCTTTGCTGGAAAAATAAGTTTTTCTTTTGTGCTACAGTAAACATAATCAGTGCGATAAGTGAGACTCGTTTTTACGTTAACGCGATCGAAACATTTACCGGATATGACTCTTCTGAAAGTCTAGTGGGAATTGTTTTACCAATGTTTTTTCTTAGATAACAAAACAAATTAAGTTACTTTCTGTGACGCTTACGACAGTAAAACCAACCATGGCAAGCCACAGCTATCCTTTAGTGGAGCAAATTGTATACAAACGTGCGATAGCGATGGTTTATCTGATTATTCCGATTCATCTAACGATATATCTAGCAATCTCCCAGCAATAAATCGGCCATTGTATGGCCAACTAGCTTATTCATCGAATATTTTAGTTTAAGAAGCGAAGACCATAAACTCTATGTCATTTGTAGGAACGGCATCAGCGGCCTTCAGATGAAAGCGCCAGGGTAGTGGATATTTATCATATTTACAACTAGATTTTACCGTGGCTTCGCCTGCCGCAAAATATAGCCTATCTCACTCAGGAATAAAGCAGATTTTTATCGGTAAAAAAATTTTTTGCAATCAGACCAGTACTTCCAGAGATTACCTCCAAAAACATAGAAACAAGAGAAAAAACACTTTACCTCTTTATAATATTAGTACGATATGGTAAGACGAACTGACAGGGTTATACTTATTATTTAGATTATTATAATTCCGTATGCAAGGTGTAAGGGACAGGTCTCTGCAAACTTTAAGGGCTTTCTCAGTAGACGAAACTGAACAACCTTCCACAATTTTTTTTTCCGGAAACGAAAATAATAATCGGCCTCTCCATACAAACTGTCCAAAAGTTTATAATTTTGTATGAAGAGGCCGATTTTCTTTTCGTTTCCTTAAGAACGGCTGGACTAATTTTAATAATTATTTTTCTGTTTTGTTCACCAGCAAACAGGGAAGGTTGTAGGGTACGTAAAATAGGTAGGTAGTGTAGGTAGGTAGGTAGGTAAGTAGCGTAGGGTAGGTAGGTAGCGTAGGGTATGTAGGATAGGGTAGAGTAGGGTAGATTTGGGTAGAGTAGTCAGTTGACGGAAGCGAAGCCGCAGGCAAAAGCTAGTTTATAAATTAATAAATTAAATTCCCAGAATGGGAAACCTCGTTGTGGAATTCATATCGAATTCCAATGTAAAACATTGTAAGCTTGTACCTAGGCGACATGGCATTCTTGCCCTAATTACATTTCTTACTCACTCGCGGTCAGTCTGCGGTCGATTCGATATGTACTTAATCCTGAGAATCGCAGACCATTTACTGATTTATTTCTGTCGAAGCCATTCCAGCAATGTCGCTAATGGATATAAATCTGGTACCGTTTAGCGTTTGTATATTTTTGACGTTAAATTTATTGGCAAATTGTTGGTGTCACAGGAAATTTGACAAAATGAACTGAATCGTTATATATAGACTTGGTTTAGTTTCCTTAAAGATTAAAGATAGAAAGAAAGAAAACATGTTAATTCTGCCCGAATAGCCAGCCGCACAATTCGTTACAAAAATATACAAAGAAAAAATAAACAATAGTTTCTCCGCCAGCCAGAGCATGTGTGTATAGGGCTTAACCAGTGGCGTGCCTGATGCCTTTACAGGGGGCAAGCCAAGAAATCTTGACCTAACTACTACTTACCTATTGAAAAAAATCTCGTGCTACCACGTGTTATCATTGCAGTAATGCTGATTTTTCTGAATTGCTACACTATTATTAATTCATTAAACCCCAAGCGAACGCCGGCGTTCGCGCACCTATTGTCTTTATATTGTGTCTGTACTTTATCATCATACCAAAATCGTGAAGTTTGAATACATGAATAGAAAAAAAAAATTGTATTCTAATTCAAATTGTCTATCTTTATTTAAAAATGATTTTATTACTTACACCAGCGTAAAAAGTTTGTGAACGTTTTAATTCTACCAACAGCTGATTTTCAATTGCAATCAAAGATAATTCGGAAAGCCGCTCTTGTTGTCGAGTGCCGGCCGGCCGGGATGGTCAGCCAATACTTTAAAACGATTAATTTGAACTTAATGAATATCTAATGTAAGTTTGAGTTGAGTGTGAAATAAAACAACCGAGTACTAGATACTGATCTAATGTTACTTTTTTGAGGCCAACGCCATCTAGTTATGAATGTGTAACTAATACATATTTTTTTTTGAAATCTTGGTGTTTCAAACACTTGTTCTTTATAATAATATGTAATATTATTGGCAAATACTCACAATTGAAACAGCGGTAGCTTTTCATTGTTCGCTTTTTTAAAACACACTTATCACTTAACTGTCGAGAAAGAGAACCAACTTTCTATTGGCGGTTTACCAAAAATAAAGAATGAAATAACAGCGTTCAAGTACTTTTGAGAATTTTCATGGCACTCGCGAAGTTATTTGAGTCATACCTGATGTATTCCAAGCATTGTTATTAACTTTTCTGAGAAATATTCAAAATAGTAAAGTTACAAGATTATATTTATCTTTAAAACTCAAACCCTACCTGGCCAATATCAATTCCACACATAATAATATCCACACACAACCACAAGTTTAGTTTCCGAATTCATAAACTGTTAAATGACGGAAAACAAAAAAAAACTATCAAAATAATAATTACGTACAACACGATAACCGATCAAAGCAAATTTGAACTGAGTACTTTTTAGTTCGTACAACTTTACGCGTCATAGAGGGCGCCTCGTATATATGCGTAAAAATTTATGTCAAAAAAAACCATTCAAGAATTTACCAAAGCCCTGCTTTTTTTTAGAACAAAATGTTCGACGAGCATTTGCACACAATAACAAATTACACCCACACACACTCAAAATTTGACGTTTTTATATCAAAAGTAGAGATAGAAGATAAAGCCTCATAAAAGCCTTTGAGGCAGAAAAAGACAACAACACATTAGTGTTCATCTCTTTCTTTTGTTAAGTGTTAGAGTGAGATCGGAGAGATTTCGCTCAGAATGGCATCCTCGCTTCGCCCTGGTATCGTCTTATGAATGATTTTTGAATTCCGCACAACACAGTGGCAACTTAGCGTAACCGCGTAAGCGCGCGAAGTTTAAAGTTTAGATTTTTGTGATAATTAAATGATTGGTCGTGTTCTATGAATTAGGTGAGGTTTTGGTAGGGCAAGCCTGGCTTTTTGGCTTGTATGGCGGGCACGCCACTGGGCTTAACTCTATTACACCAAACGCCATAGACAGCACAGTTATCTAGGTTATCTGTTACAAGTGCCCTTTAATATTTATGACAGACACAGTTTGTTTTTAGCTATATTATTTTTTCGCTGGCCAGTAAGTTCAAGTTTATAGCAAGTTGAAAGGGAATCGTTTGACTTGGTATGGTCGAGTAGGGATGAAACGCATGTTACTAAATAATTATGAGTAGATCTACATGTAAATGGATGGTAAGCGAAAGATGGATGGATTGTATGAAGAGTGATATGAAAGAAAAGGGAGTCGGTGATAACGTGATGGCTGACACGATATAATTGAAGGAAATACGTGTTGTGCTGACTCTAAATAAAATGTGACAAGGGCAGAAACACGTTAGTCAGTGTCAAGTTCAGAAAGTATTTATTTTCCACTAGCTTTTACCCCCGGTTTCATCCGCATACACAAAATATAGCCTATGTCACTCAGGAATAGGGTGGGTCTCCATCGGTGAAAGAATTTTGGCAATCGGACCAGAGTCCGTGTCTACTCAGTCAGGCATTGGTCAGGGTTAGGTCTGTGCTAATCCCACCTCTCATTGAAGCACTACACTGAGAGAAGACAGTTATTGTGAAACCAGTGCGCAGCCGCAACCAAAGCCTCTTGTAAGCAAGGCGGCTCATCAGGCAAATGTGTAGGAGAGACTGCTACTAGTACTTACAGAGACCATCGCGGTCAGTGTCAAGTTTAGGAACTATTTAGTTTACACAGCATACAGTTACTTTATTTTCCACTAGCTTTTACCCCCGGTTTCATCCGCATACACAAAATATAGCCTATGTCACTCAGGAATAGGGTGGGTCTACATCGGTGAAAGAATTTTGGCAATCGGACGAGAGTCCGTGTCTACTCAGTCAGGCAGTGGTCAGGGGTAGGTCTGTGCTAATCCCACCTCTCATTGAAGCACTACACTGAGAGAAGACAGTTATTGTGAACCAGTGTACAGCCGCAACCAAAGCCTCTTGTAAGCAAGGCGGCTCATCAGGCAAATGTGTAGAAGAGACTGCGACCAGTACTTACAGAGATTAACTCCCACAAACAAAAACAAACTTTATCTCTTTATACTATTAGTGTAGAAGTGTAGATTGCGATGCGGATGTAATACATTAAAATATTTTTATAGTAATTGGCAGTAAATTTATCGAGTCAGCCTTTCCAGTAAGCTTCACTGAGGTAATTAATCCTACACTAAAATTCTCAGCTCCATTTTACCGAAATTACTTCCATTGAACCATTGAGGTTCCATCCATTTATAATTCAGTTGTGTAAACACTTGAGACAGAAAGCCACACCAATTTTACGTCACAATAGCTGCTACTAGGAATAATAATTTTGCAAATAAATTAAAACTATCACTATATTAAAAAAATAAAGTACCTTTGTACATTGCGGCATTTTGTCATCATTGCGTACAAACTAATTACAGGTCATTGGACTCGCTCAGCTGACGTTTTCTTAAGAAATTAATTTCGTACATGCGTAAATTAATATGACTTTTGAAAAAAAGGCACTTTATTTTTTAATTTTACCTTCACAAATCGATAGTGTTTCATGTACCGGATCGACTCTCCACGGGATTAAAACGATCAAAATTTAACGGTGTATATTTGTTATTGTACTTATTTCCTTTCTGTTTGTCTTCTATTAATTTGCACCTTCTATGTTACGTCTCTGTACCGCCCTAAGGTCGACTAGTAGAAAATGCCTAAGACGTTAAGTCCGCCTTTGTACAGGGTTTTACTAATGCATAAAATTTTAAATAAATAAATAATACTAAAACTTGTCAATTTACAGAAAATGCGAAGAGTAGGAAACAGTTAATCCTCTTCCACGTATCAAAATGAGTTACGGCACAAACTATAATAAAACTGTAATGAAGGCTTTCACAAAGGACATTGAGTGCAATATAAATTACTCTATGGATCTCACTAAAATGGCCTATGTTAATTAGGCTCCAACTCCATCGTATCTTTTCTCACGCCGAAGGAATGTTCGCTCCGAGAAATTATTGTAATATCTAACTATATATCCTGAAAATGGTATTTCCTATGTTTTTAACACTAATATTTTACTTAAAAGTGAAAATTAAGTAACAAGAAATTTTTATTGTGAACTGAACGTATCTTTTACAATAATATGCATTCAAATTCGACACTTTATAATCTCTCCGATGAATAATAATGGACGGTGCATTAGTACGCAAGTCTACTATGTATAGCTTTTACTGTGGCTCCGTTACATTGTAAAACATTTCCGGGGGATGTCATCTGGATGATTTTTACCCACAATTTTTTCTTCTTTATTTAAAATCTTCTGAAATTACAGTTAATATGTTTTTTTTTTAAAGGAAGTCACTTATATTTATGTCAATCTTTTTAATTTTCCTCTTTTGAGTTGTAACGGCTCACAGTTTATTATAGTGCGGTACATTTAGAATATAACCTTAATATAATACAGTCATTGCCAGACTGCATCTCATGCAAATTGTAATAAGCTTATACAAGACTAAAACATATTGTTCTATTGTAGAGTTCATCGTCCTGCTTTATCATTAGATCAGTTCGATGGTTCCTTATACTGCCAGACTGCATTCGTAACAATTAATAAATAAGCCCAATTATGGTTTACATACATCCTTTTTTATGGAGTTCTGGTGCCTACTGTAATTTTCAAACCTTCATAATGATGAAAGCAATTTTAATAAATGAATTCATTAACGTTTGATACAGATATTGGTGTATTTGTTTAGTTGTAGAGTAGGTCCTCTTTCTTCATCAGCTCTATTTCATGAAGTGATTCGTTCTATATGCAAATCTACATTATAATTATAATAATATTATAAAGAGTTAGTTTGTCTTTTTTTTGTTTGTAGGCGTAATCTCTGACAGCAATGGCGCGATTTCTAAATTTTTTTCACCGATAAAAAACTGCTTTATTTTTGAGTGACACAGGCTATATTTTATGTACGTGAGCGAAGCTATGAGCAAAAGCTAGTGCTTAGTAAAAAAAATTGCTTTACCTATGCCTATACATTTTCTTATCATTTAATAATCTCCTTCTGCTCTGTCCTTCTCATACTTCTGATTTTGTTCATTCTTCCTTCTATATACAGTCCATCCTTCTGTGGAATGCGCGAAACCCGGTATCTTTGGGTATGCAGACGACAGCACTGTTGCTGAGAGATATGTATCTGACGCACGAGCTAGCGGGACACAGATCCAGTCATCCCGAGAGGCTATGGTTGAACGCTTGAACTCGTCCTTGAAGGCGGTCTCCGATTGGGGCGACGCCAATCTGGTCAAGTTCAATGCATCTAAAACCCAGGCGTGTCTTTTTTCCGCCAAACGGAGCCAATTCCACCCGGCTCCAACTTTCCGGGGTGTAACCGTGCCGATAACCGACCACCTTGAGCTTCTTGGAGTTACGTTATCATCTACTCTCAATTTCGGCTCATACATCGATGCAAAGGCTCAACTGGCTGCCAAAAAATTGGGGATCTTAGCAAAGGTGAGACGGTACTTCACGCCGGAACAGCTGCTCAATCTTTATCAAGCCCAAGTTCGATCGTGTATGGAGTACTGTTCTCATCTTTGGGATGGATCTGCCAAATACCAGCTTGATGCGCTGGAGTCGATCGAGAGGCGAGCCAAGAGAATCATCGGCAATGATGCACTTGTAGAGTCGAAGCTCCAAAGCCTTGAGCATCGCCGCCGAGTTGCTAGTCTGTCGGTTTTCTATCGTTTACATTTCGGGGAGTGTGCACTGGAATTGCACAATCTAATTCCGCCAAGTCCGTTCCATCATCGGACCACACGACGTACAGCGTTGCGCCACCGGTACATGGTAGACATCCCACCCATACGCACAAAACGTTTTGCGAACACATTTATTGTGCGTACAGCCAAGGAGTGGAATTCCCTGCCGGAGTCTGTGTTTCCTGATAGCTACAACTTAGGAGTCTTTAAGTCGAGAGTGAATAGGTTTCTTCTAGGCAAGCGTGCTTCATCGTCGACCACATCATCGCTTACCATCAGGTGAGATAGTGGTTTTTTTTTTTTTTTTTTTTTTTTTCGATGGGAAAAATCATCTTATGACAACCCCCGCTCTTGGGCGGAGCGGGAGATAGTGTCAGACTCTTACTGACTAAAAAACCCATCCCGTTCCTTCAAGCCTTCATACCGGGGCTCGAGCGCCCTTTCGGATAACCCTGGCCCCGGTAGGCTTCGACCCGGCTGGGCCCCTGCTGTTGCTGACAACTCCTTGAGGCGCGCGGGAACAGCGCGCGCCGTCGACGACTTGGGCTTGGTCCGGACAGTTACCGGACGGCCGGACAGCGAGCTACCCATTGCTCACTGTCCGAGGTGAGATAGTGGTCAAACGCAAGCCTATCATTAATAAAAAAAAAAAAAAAAAAATGCGCTTCCTCTCAATATCAGGACGGCCGAAAGTCGGTATGCATTTAAGCGGAAGTTGCGGAATCATTTTCTACACCAATAGCAGAATCGTCTCAAAACTTCTGTCCTTACTTTATATAAATATATGTAATGAAATGACCTCCTTGGAAATGACATTTCATTTTTTTAATTTTTAAGCTGTGGATACGGGGTGACGTATCATTCAATGACAGATGATGTTGAGATTAATTTTGTGCATTTTATTGTTATAAAAACTTGTAGAGAGATAATTAAAGGGATATAATTGAGGAGGCGATATTAGTGAACTTTAATGTCGTTTCTTTGTTTTCAGGTGAGATAAAAGTGTAATTTTAGTTAAACGATTATTTATTACATAATATTGTAAAAGCATGTCGAATAAAACAAACCTTTGTTTTCAGAGAAACAATTTGTGGTTTATTTCGAAAATCCTCAATAATATACCTTATAAAACGACATTTTTGTTAACTAAAAGAAGATGGACCGGCTGCAATTTGAGTTTACGATGATAGCTTCAAATGATGGCAAATCAAATGTATTAGCCATAACCTCAATATCTACAGAAGAAGGAAAATGTTATGTTTTACCTGATGAGCTGAAGCCGGTGATTCATCATACCAGTGGCGTGCGAGCCATATAAGCAAAAAAGCCCGGCTTGCGGTAAAATTTAATGACACAACACAACATCTAAGGTCATGGAACATTAAACTAATTATTTAAAATAAAAATCTAAACTTTAAACTTCGCGCGTAATGGAAGATTCATTCATAAATACAACTTACCCAGCGTTCCAAATCGAGATAAAAATGAATCGCGAATCCGACTAAATTTAATAGTCACAAAATATAAGCGCAACTGAATAATAATTGTGACGTCGCGCGTTGGTCGTGTTCGCGGTATATTCACTTTTATCGTAATTCGGGACGCAGGGTTAATACAACGTTGCCATCTTGCACAGTTCTACGTAACAATGACACGCGATCTCCGATCTCGCTCTAACCGATAGGCTTCTTACCGGGCTTCATCTGCCATCTTATTCTTCCCTATAAAAACATGAAAAATGTGAGTCTGTGTGAGTAAAGTATGTGACTGTGTGGAAGTACTCGTCGACCAGATTTGTAGTAAAATAAGCCCACGTTCGGGAATTTTATCAATGAATCTTTTACGCATATTATAATACGAGGCGCCCTCTATGACGCGTAAAGTTGTACGAACTAAAAAGTACTCAGTTCAAATTTGCTTTGATCGGTTATCGTGTTGTACGTAATTATTGTTTTGATAGTTTTAACAGTTTATGAATTCGGAAACTATACTTGTGGTTGTGTGTGCATATTATTATGTGTGGAATTGATATTGACCAGGTAGGGTTTGAGTTTTAAAGATAAATATAATCTTGTAACTTTACTATTTTGAATATTTCTCAGAAAAGTTAATAACAATGCTTGGAATACATCAGGTATGACTCAAATAACTTCGCTAGTGCCATGAAAATTCTCAAAAGTACTTGAACGCTGTTATTTCATTCTTTATTATTGGTAAACCGCCAAAAGAAAGTTGGTTCTCTTTCTCGACAATTAAGTGATAAGTGTGTTTTAAAAAAGCGAACAACGAAAAGCTACCGCTGTTTCAATTGTGAGTATTTGCCAATAATATTACATATTATTATAAAGAACAAGTGTTTGAAATACCAAGATTTCAAAAAAAATTATGTATCTCTGTTACACATTCATAACTAGATGGCGTTGGCGTCAAAAAAGTAACAGATCAGTAGATCAGTATCTAGTACTCGGTTGTTTTATTTCACACTCAACTCAACCTTACATTAGATATTCATTAGGTTCAAATTAATCGTTTTAATAGTATTGGCTGACCATCCCGGCCGGCCGGCACTCGACAACAAGAGCGGCTTTCCGAATTATCTTTGATTGCAATTGAAAATCAGCTGTTGGTAGAATTAAAACGTTCACAAACTTTTTACGCTGGTGTAAGTAATAAAATCATTTTTAAATAAAGATACAGAATTTGAATTAGAATACAATTTTTTTTTTCCTATTCATGTATTCAAACTTCACGATTATTGGTATGATGATAAAGTTGTTGTGGTGAAGCTTTTGTTATCATTATTTATTACTTACTATTAACATTATATTTGTTAATAGTAGTGTAGCAATTCAGAAAAATCAGCATTACTGCACTGATGACACGTGGTAGCACGAGATTTTTTTTTAATAGGTAAGTAGTAGTTAGGTCAAGATTCCTTGGCTTGCCCCCTGTAAAGGCATCAGGCACGCCACTGCATCATACATATATTGTCAAAATGAATACTTTCTCAAAAATAAAAAATAGTATAAAAAGAAGATATCAAAGTAGAAAAATATGGATAAAATTGGATGAAGATCTTAAGAAAACATATAGAGATGAGGAAGGTAATATGCAATTTTTAGATCAATATTTAGAAGAAATGAGCACAAAACAACCAATAGACATAAACGACTATTTCCAACATATCTTGGAAAAATTAATAGAAACTACTACAAAGAAAGAAAATCAACATAACCTAAAACATATTTCAGAGAAATTTATTATTGAAAAATTCACAAGCAAGAACCCTAATGCAATGCAATGGATTGAGAATTTTGAAAAGGAGTGTGAGCGCTTTAATATATCAAAAGATGAAACAAAAATAGATATATTGAGATTATTTTTAGAAAAATCTTGTTTGGATTGGTATAGCTTAAAACTAACAATAAAGGCTGAATGGAATGAATGGAAAAACAAATTTTTAGAAACTTTTAAAAACCGAGGATGGGACATAGTTACATATGCTCTCACATTTAGATATAAAGAAGGACTACTAATTGATTACGCTATTAGAAAAGAAAGGCTAATGCTAGGCATAAACAAATCGATAGACTCCAAAACAATGATAGATCTTATTGCAACAGGTTTACCTGGGTTTATCTTAAATAGGTTAAACAGAGATGAACTCAATGACACTACTGATTTGTTCAATGAGATAAGAAAATATGAAGGTATGATGTACAAGAAAAACTCAAGCACAATAAAGAGTTGTACATTCCTTTATAAAAATAAAACTAATGAGAAGAAGCCATGTAACACTTGTGAATCTTTGAACAAAGGAATTAGATATCATCCGGAAGAGTCATGTTGGTTCAAGAAAAATAAAAATGAATCTGAAAAAGTTTTTAAACCCAGAAATGTAAATAACAACTCCATTATTGAAGTAGATATAAATACTGAGAAAAAAAACGAGTAAGTACACCATTAATCAAAATCAAGCTCTTATTAGAAAATAAACTAGAAGTGAGCGGCATTTATGATTCAGGCTCACAGATCTCTTTAATAAATACAAGACTGATTAAAATAAAAGAAAAAAAGAACAATGAGAATATAGCATATATGAAAACGGTTAATGGTGTGAAAAAAACAGATGCTTGATAACAATAAAAATAAAAATATTTGATTTAGAAGAAGAGGTGGATGTATACATAGTAGAAAATGAATATTTTGATGATTTTATAATCGGATTGGATATGATAAAGAAATTCAAACTAACCCAAAACGAGGACTTGCGGATAGAACAAAAGATAAGAACATATAGAAACAGAAGAGTTTGTAAGTATGACAGACCATTTAGATAATGAAAAGAAAATTGAGATCGAGAAAATAATAAAGGAATATAAAACAATTTTTGCAAAGGACAAGTATGATATAGGAACAGTTAGAGATTATGAAGCTCACATAGATTTACTAGTAAATAGATACTGTAGTAAAAGACCATACAGATGTACAATAGAAGATAAATTAGAAATTGAAAAGCAAATATCCATGTTACTAAAGAATAATTTAATAGAAGAATCCTACAGTCCTTTCGCTGCTCCAGTGACATTGGCATTTAAAAAGGGTGAAAATAGGAAATCCCGCTTGTGTATAGATTTCAGAGAACTAAATAAAATTGTTGTTCCACAAGCTCAACCTTTTCCGTTAATAGATGATTTGATTGTTAAAACTAGAAATTGTAAGTATTTTACTACACTGGATATAAATTCAGCATTCTGGGCGATACCATTACGGGTGGAAGACAGATATAAAACAGGATTTGTCACACAAGATGGCCACTTCCAGTGGACCTGCCTTCCCTTTGGCTTGAAAACATCACCAGCAATTTTCCAGAGAATTTTAAGCAATATTCTAAGATTATATGAGATTATATGTAGTATATATATTATATTAAATATATATGTATGTGTATTTTATCTATAATTATGTATAATTTTTACTCTTGTTTTAATACCAAAATTTTCTTTTTGTGCGCCTACCATATTGTCTCTTCACCACCCTAGGTTGACTGGTAGAGAATGCCTAAGGCATTAAGTCCGCCTATGTACTTTGTGTTGCATGAAGATTAAATAAATAATAATTGATAAATGAAATCAATCTGTAAGTATAACCAATCAAATAAAAAAATATTTTTCCAAATCTGTATATAACTGACGGAGTTCTAAAGTAACATCCAAAAAAAAAGCAAGCGAATTGAGAACCATCTCCTTTTTTTTAGGTTAAAACGCACCAAAATTTCCATGTATCCCTACGCGTGCATCATGCTACAGGCAATGGATCTCTACGATATTTTATATGAAAAGGTGCGCCCGATCAGGAATGTTAACCCATCAATCAGGTATTGTGCTATTTTTTTATTTTGACAGCACTTGAATTCATAAAGAAATACGTTGATGATCAAGGCCGTTCCTTGGTAGCGCTTATTGCCCTTTGGTTTTATGTAAACTGAATAAAGTACATCTTTATTGAAGGTATTTTTATCTATAAACGAGTTCCTCTGTGAATTTATTATTGCTTAAATACAGATGGACATTACATATATAAAACTAGCATTTATATAATTATTCATTCATTGTAAATACAGCTCAGGGATGAAACTCTCTGTCAGAGTCTGGGGTTTCTTTTAATAGGTTACTTCTAGGCAAGCATGCCTAGCGTCGACTTTATCATCGCTTATAATCCTGTAGCTAGCCAAACGTAAGCCCATTAATAATTTAAAAAGAAAAAAAAAATTAGTCTTTTTTTTTTCAAGAAATCCTGAAGCAGACGCCAGCAGGAAATTCTACTCCTTAGCTGCACGCACAATGAATGCGTTCCCATAACTTTTTGTGTGCGTAGGTGAATGCAATGTCCCCAAAAACAAAAAAAAAATCTATTCAATCTAAAATATTCATTCAATATAATATCTAAGCATTTGTCAGAGCAGAAGTTCAGTATATGAAAATACTGTGGATCATGGCTTCAAAAACTCCGAAGACATTCTTAGCCAAAGTTTAGCTGATGGAGATGGGTTTAGTAAACCCATCTCCATTCGCCGATATAATAAGAAACCAATAATAACCAGAACCCGTATCTAATAAAACCAAATAATTTTACAAACATTTTTTTTTTACTGAAAACTTTTATTTCTAACAATTGTCAATACATTTTAGTAGTCAGGCATTATTTCAATAAAGGGCCCTTTTATGCGTAATTTAATTTTATCAAAGAAATTTAGCATAATATAATATACAGGTATTGTCGCAAACAATGAGATATCTAATCTACGTAAATGAAAATGAAGATTCAATTTCAAAGAACAAAGAACGGAAGTCGATTGTGTACATAGGATTTGAAGCTGACAAAATTACGTTTAATTACAAGATATAATTATATTACTGAAAACATCATTTCAATATACACAAGTCAAATAGAAATAAGATATCTTATTTTGTACATAAAATCAAAATAAACAGTTGATATAATTTGAAAGCGTCCCATTTTCTATGTACGAAAATGATAGAATTACTTTACAAAGAAACAGGATTTGTGAATTTACTTAAGAGCGTCCTTCTCGAGATACATTTTCATATAACCGGTCTTACGTGATTATGACGTTATTTTTTTCGCTTTCTCTAAATATTTTTGGAAGTATAACTTTGGGATATTAACTAGGTTTTTTATTAAAATTAAATCTTAAACTTGTTTAGGACTAAACCAATAAATACCTCTGAATATCTGCTATTTTGCGTTAACGTTGACCCTTCATGATGTACTCATAAATTACAAAAAATAAATATATTATAACTATGGAAACTTAGAAAATTTTATTGAAATTCTGAATGATGAAATTTTCTTCCAAAAACTTTTATCATAAAACACTTAGTTTCTGGGACAAGTTTTGTGACATGTATTCGAGTGAATGACGGAATTACCTAATTACCAACAAAGCGTACAAGTGTTATCTCTCATTTTCGCATTACTTCTTTATCAAACTTTATGTTGGATTTCATTGGATGAACCAACAAGCTTTGAAACCATCCTTAGGTTACGAGTATTATGCATGTTAACGATAGACGTGTCGGGATGGGCCCTCTTAAGACGCTTGTATTAATATTCTTTCAATAGAATAAAACACATTTATGTATTTTTGTTGATTTTTTCTTACACCAATTAGAATACCTGTTATTAGATTCAGGTACCTTTGTTACATTTATATTTGTAGCTGTAATTATTTTATTTTATTGGGTACATAACATTTTAGAGTCTTAAATATCATTGTACGGCATTAGAGATACCAACGGTGCTGGATCAAGCAGTTGAGCTGAGGGAGAAGTGGACAAGGGCAAAGGAAGAAGGCGCAGATTGCGTCCAGTAGAGTGAGGGACCCCAACTCCCATGACGAACTCACCCATGTCCACTTCCCCGACCTCCATCTACTATGCGGCAATCTCATTTGCAAAAAAACAAAAGGTGGGGACAATTTCCAAATGTCCCAGGCGCATCAATCCAGTCATGCCGTATTAATTGACAAGTACATAAGTAAGATGAGAGATGCAGATCTCGGGGAGCTATCAGAGGATGCCAAGATAAAACTCGTGCAACTAGGATATCCAATAAACAGAAGAAGACCGGCGCACTCAGACACCGAGGAAGAAAACGAAGAGGACCGGCCCAGGAGTAAGAGTAGGGGGCAACACAAGTGAGTACGCCAAGAAAAACAAGTAGATTAAGCCCATAATAAAGTAAAATAAGCATGGTCTTTAATCTAATCATAAAAAGGAGTACAAAAAGAAACACCGGGCGCATGATAGTGTTAATTAAGACGATTGTGTTTGATATTGAGAGAGTGAGTCGGTGTTATAACTGTGAGCTTTTTTTATTATGAAAAGGCTCGCACTTGACTACTATCTTATTGCGCTTTACGGTACGCGATGATGTGGTCGACGATAGAGCACTAGCCACTAGCCTAGAAGTAACCTGTAGTACAGTACAATTCACGAATGATGGCGGCCGTGAAGTTAGCCTTTGCGAACGTTCGCGCATACTACACTCTTCTCGCACAGGCACGTCGCCATTTGGTTCCTAAAACACGTTACTGCGCAGCCTTCTGCGCAAACTTCACGGCCGCCATCATTCGTGAATTGTACTGTAATTAGTTTACTTAAATATCGGTGAAGTCAATAGTACGGAAGCTTAAGAACGAATGAACGAGCGAAGTGATACTGACGTCACACGTCACTTTGACAAATTCCGGGCTGACGTTTACGCGAGCCGAACACATAAAGTTCCGACTGCAAAGATCGCGGGGCTCTTTCCTCTTTCGGCAGCCGTGTGAACAACATCTAGTCTGGGGACTGTCTCCCGGCTCGTTGAGAAATGAATACCTAAAGCTTATATCATAATAAATCAATCGCATGGTTTGTTTATTGGTCGTTACCCACTCATCGCCCACAAAATAAGAGTCTCTGGATGGAACTTTTACTGTGAACGGCATTATACACCGAAATATGCATATAGTATCATCTTCCAAAATTAAATTAACAATAATAATACAGACAGGTAAAATAAAAAGTTCAAGACTGTAGCCATTACTTTCAGTAAACTTAGGGATACAATGAAAATAATAAATATCACTCTTCCCTTTCGACCACCTCAAGCGAAATCCACCGTCCATAAAACCTGGTTCTTGCCTCATAAAATATTAGCAAGTGTCAACCGATGCATTTTTACTCGATATTCACTGCGTGGCAATTATAATCAATTTGAATGCAAATGTTTCGCGCCGGGGACACGGGGCCAACTAGTTTTTCTGTTGCATATCTTAATGTATGCTTGTTTGCTCTTTATAATTGAATATAGGATGGAAGTATAAACGTTTATATATAAGTAAGGAAAAACTGACTGACTGACATCAACGCAAACCCGAAGCCATAACGACTAGGAGAGTATAATTTTGGATAAGATTTCCTTTTAAGACGTAGGTATACTTAGAGAGGATTTTCAAAAAATCGCCACGTAAAGGGATGAAATGGAGTTCCAAGGTCATAGAGAAACCTACTTTCACGCGAGCGAAGCCGCTAGGAGAAGTTAGTCCGTCTATTCAAATAAAAACGTATATCTATTTCATTTAGTCACGCCATAACTTGAGAACCACTTAATCGAATTCATTCATCTTTTTTTTATATTCCTAATATTTGATAATATATGGTTAGTAGATTATATTTAAAAAGGTTTTGTTGTTTCTTTCCAGGGTAATCCGCTAGAAAACACCGACCTTATCTTGTTTATAAGTGCTTTTTAAAAACTTATTTGCAAACTACCATCAAATGATAATAAATCATAAACCCTCACACACCCATCTCTAAATCTATACCAATCGTCTAGAATTAAGTCGAAAATAACAAATTCTTATACAGCAATAAGACACTCATGTATAGAAATTGATGCAATAAAAGTGTATGGCCGGAATAATGTTTTTATTTTAATAGACCACGAAGTAATTCAGAAGTGGATTTGCATGCAACACTGTCTTATATGGAGCCTGTTATGGAATAATGTACTAACCGCATCATATGCAACAAGCCTGTTGAGATTGTAGACTTTATGAAGCCCATTAGACTAGGTGCTTTTTTTATGGTGGGAAAAAATCATCCAATGACAACCCCCGCTCCTGAGCGGAGCGGGAGATAGTGTCAGACTCTTACTGACTAAAAAACCCACCCCGTTTCTTCTAGCCTTCATACTGGGGCTCGAGCTCCCTTTCGGATAACCCTGGCCCCAGTAGGCTTCGACCCGGCTGGGTCCCTGCTGTTGCTGACAACTCCTTGAGGCGCGCGGGAACAGTGCGCGCCGTCGACGACTTGGGCTTGGTCCGGACACTTGCTCACTGTCCAGACCATTAGGTGCTGTCAATTTAGAAATGACACTCGTTTTTTTTTTAACGAAAAAAAGGACCAGAGCTGATACTCTCGGTTTCTGTTTTAGTACGTTACTACTTCATTATATAGATAGTTTTAGTATTAGAAGGAAGCATATCAGTTGAGTCCGCTCCCGAAAAATTCAAAAAAATCTTATTTGTATCCAGTGCGAATGAAACCTCAACAATTCACAATATAAAACTCGGAAAAAGAAACTAACCAAAATTTAAAAAACAAAATGACACAGGGAATAAATTATTAAAAAAGCAAAAAGAGACCAAGTGTATCAAACGACCAAATGTGTTTTAGTCATAAATTGACAAATAAAACATGTAAAATGATAAAAGCAATTCCCGGTGGATGGTGTAGTAAATGCATGCTAAAAGCCTTTTAATAGGGAACTAAAATGACATCAGTGCTTGGCCAAGCAAAACTAAGAGATTATCTAATGCACAAAACAACAAACACAACGAAAGTAAATAAGATGCAATTAATATCAAACGGCTAGACCATTTCTATGTGTATCTATGTTTAGTAGGTCAGAAAATAGGCCGTTATTTTTAGCCTCCGACCCACCTCCCTTTGTTTTTTACAAGCTTTTATTTAGTTTCACCTGTCCCGATGTTCGTCTGTAATCAAATCATGCAGATTAAATTTGATCCACTTCCCGGTTACCGATTGAGCTGAAATTTTGAATGCAAGTGTAAATCAGATGACAATACAAAATTATTATGACATGGAGCTGATCTGTTGATGGAACCGGTAAGAACTCGGTAGTGAAGCGACACAACCCCATCGAGTTTGGGCTCGTATGATTCGTATTGACGAGTATTAATTATACAGGTATACTGTGCTATTAAAACTTGCTGTGAAAAAAAAGATTTTCATTAAAAACTTGTTTTTTAATATTTTATAGGGCAGAACAACGTCTATCGAGTCAGTTAGTTGCAAACAAACATCAGGACAGAGGAAACTAAGTAAAAGATTATTAAAATATATCATTTGTCGTTTATATTTTCCATCAATTATCTTTGTACGGTTATTTTACACAATCAATTTCTGTTCATTACTTATTCTAATTAAATTTCAAATTTAACTTGAAGTAAAATTGTATTCGCATGTTATATACTTATTCCAGTAATAAATTAAAAAATTATTATATTTTTTTATTGATACAAACTAGTACTAGACTGCGATCCCACCTTTTTTTTATGGTGGGAAAAATCATGCATTGACATCCCCCGCCCTTGGGCGCAGCGGGAGATAGTGTCAGACTCTTACTGACTAAAAGACCCACCCCGTTCTTTCTAGCCTTCATACCGGGGCTCGAGCGCCCTTTCGGATAATCCTGGCCCCAGTAGGCTTCGACCCTGCTGGGTCCCTGCTGTTGCTGACAACTCCTTGAGGCGCGCGGGAACAGTGCGCGCCGTCGACGACTTGGGCTTGGTCCGGACAGTGAGCTACCCATTACACACTGTCCGCAAGCCCGCGCCTACGTTGGCAGACTGCGATCCCACCTGACGGTAAACAGTGATGCAATCGTTTATTTACCTTAGCCGCACTAGTTTATTAGTCATAGAATACTTAAAAAGCGCTTGCTCTATAAAATATTTTATGTACCGCTATCTAAAATATATAAAAAAACTAAAAGTGCTCATGGTGGATAGAGATACTAGTCTAGCGCATCTGTGACTTCATAAAATTAACCTCTCGAGTGCCGTAATTAGAGACACAATTGATAAGCCATTGTGTCTCGCGTGGATCCACGTTTAGACACACAACGGGTTAAGCAACGTTTACACACTCAAAAGTGGGATCGGTGACTCACGTCGAAACCTCTCCGTGACTTTAAACATAAAACCGGTCCCGGTTTCAATAAAATTCGAATACCTATGTTATGATTTGATAAACAGTAAGTCTTAAATTTTGGCAACACATCTTAAAAGTTTTACGCAAATTCGAAAAACCAATACACCATGTTTGAAAAATCACATTACATAAAGAAATTAAGACTATAATTAGAGGTGATTAAAGATCGGTTTCTAAAAGCGCTTTTCCACAAATAGTCACTATGAAAGTAGTCAGTAGTGATTAGATTCGATTTTATAGTCAAAGAAGAGTAATAAAGTACAGCTCTCTAGAGCAAACTTACTACTTGTATGTTGAAACTGCAGGGAGTACTATATAGCTTAACAAGATTCTGTAATTACTTTCTGAATCAAAGATATAATGATGATCAGGGATATAGAAACTAGATCTTAGTTAAACGGAAATGCTTGCACAGAAAGTGGCGCGTAGTCATTACGAAAAGGTGAGAAATACTGTTAACAGAGCCGCACACTAAAAAAAAAAATAGGGTTTTAAAATAAAAAGAAAAAATAAGAAATCTGTATCCCACAGCACCGCTACTAAATTCAGAATGAAGTTTCTTTAAAAACAGATGATTACAATTACCTAGCAAGATTTTTTTTTTTTCAGAAATCATCAAATAACGAGTTCCGCTCAGGGTGTCAGATTTTTTCTGTCTGAAGCCCACTGATGTACCTTTACACCCTTTGCGTTAAAGGGCTATGAGTATATATCCTTTCATTACTTCATTGAATTTGGAGAATACGCCAACCGAGAATATTAGTGAGAAGAATTTGCAAACGCTCTATCAATTACAGGATCATTTTTTTGGAAATTTTAAATTTTTTGAAAATTTACATGTTGACCATAATTTTACAAGTAATGAGCATAAAATCAATTTAATCAAATATGTAATTGAAAAATATAATTCTATTTCGCCACGATTCCAAAATAGGAACAGTTTCACTAACAACAAATTCTAAAAGGTAGCAATTTAAAAAATTTGCTCAACAACAAAGTTTTTAAAAGGAAAATCATATGAAATTTAAAAAAAAATTAAGGAACTTAGCGAAGGAAAGTCCACATCACACGTATCCTTGCCAAGCGAGCGTATTAAGAGGTAAAAGACAACATTGAAGACACGCTTGTTTCGAAATGACTGCTTCTGTACATCTATATTTTTATACCTTCATTTTTATGCCTCATTTTCTTAATGTGAATGTGAAAACACTGTCGACTCAACATTAACATTTTGTGTCTCTTTAATGTATAGTTAACTTTTTTAATTGCACAATACCATACCACAATGTACACAATACCATAATCAACAATGTCTTAACTTTCGGAAATATTATTCTACCTACACTATATTGTTACCTAAGTTTTAGGGAAAAAACTTAATAAATGGCAACCCTTCGAATCACACATGGATAAAAAAGTAGCTTCTTTTTGAAGTTAGCAGATAGCACTTTTAAACTGGAAGACAACGAATTCAACAGACATGAAATATTTATTTGTACTTAGAAATTTTAAATGAAACTTAATGACGATGGAAACAAGAACATAAAAACATCAATCGAAAAACGAGTTAAGCAGTGCATAAAACCTACAACATTTTGCAGCCTATGTGCTGGATCTTAAATCTACAGGTATTGACCTAAACCTGGTGGAAGCAACTGAATCCATGGAATAATTCTGTAATCTCGCAGAGCACTGTAACATTGACTTCTTGTTAATCGGCTCAGTGTAAAGAACTTTCGAGTAAACCATTCACTTGGAAAAGGCCGTTGATAGAAAAAAGTCCTATTTTGTGGTGGAAGAGGATTTGTGGCTCAAGTCAATTAAGGGCCAAGCGCCCGAAAAGTGCCATAAAACAGTGATTTTCTGAGGCCTACTCCTCCGTAACGGCTAGGTCAATTGGTTTGAAAAAAATATATGTTTCTTATAGATTCATGAACAATAATATCAAC
The DNA here is from genome assembly GCA_910589285.2 of Mythimna ferrago. NCBI lineage: Eukaryota > Metazoa > Arthropoda > Insecta > Lepidoptera > Noctuidae > Mythimna > Mythimna ferrago. Next base: position 18,160,147 of record OU342695.1, read on the forward strand.
ATTTGATTTTTTCGTGCAATTAATACTTTTGTCAAAAAAAAATATTTAGCAATTTCGCAACTTTTCCCTACTCCTTCGAAACGGCTTGGACCTTTAGAAACATTTTTACACATAAAAATTGGTGGTTAAATATTCTTCAAAGTGAACATTGCATATGTAAATCAATCAATATCTCGCAGAGAAAATGGATTTAAAGCGCTTTCCGGGCGCTGCTGGCCGCAAATAAATGCACAGATTTGCGTACTGCCGCCTAGGCGAGTGCGAAAGTTGCGTTCACATAATTTCAGCCAGATGGTTCAAGGGACTATACGCCTTAAGTAAAGTTGCTCTAAGAATATTGACAGCATCCTGCATATCTGCAGCTACCGAACTACCTTTTAGCATACAGGGATATATGCTCCGTGCAAAAAAAGACCGTCTCACATCAGAAAGTACGGCAAAGATAGCATTTTAAACATACAGTTGGAATTAAAGGTGAAAGAGTACATCGTCTTTTCAATGAAGATACTATTTCTGAAAGTTCTGACATGGAAGACATTGATGGCGATATTATGATGCCAATAAGAACATAAAAACACCAATTGAAAAACGAGTTAGGCCTACGTGCTGAATCCTAAATCTACAGGCATTGAACTTAATCTGATGGAAGAAACTGAAGCCATGGAAATTAATCTGTAATCTCGCAGAACACTGTAACATTGACTGTCTTGTTAATCGGCTCAGTGTAAAGCTAAAGAAATTTTGAGTAAACCATTTACTTGGAAGGCCGTTGATAGAAAAAAGTCCTATTTTGTGGTGGAAGAGGATTTGTGGCTCAAGTCAATTAAGTAAAGTTGTTCTAAGAATATATATCTGCAGCAATCGAACGACCTAAAAGGTCGTATACAGGGATATAACACAGTACAAAAAAAAAAAACGTCTCACATCAGAAGGAACGGCAAAAATATTTTTTTTTCATGCAGTTGTAATTTATTAAATAAAGATGAAAGCGTACATAGCCTTTTCAATAAAGATACTATTTCTGAAAGTGGATGGCATGGTACATGGAAGACATTGATGACGATATTATATGCAAATATACAGGCACCCACAGAGGGTCACATGCGGGAAGATATGGAATCTTCACTTACCGAAGATAGCTGGGAAGACATGGAACCAATGGCTTCAACTTAACAAGAAACAAACCTATATTCAATTCATAAAAAAAAGCGAACAATTTTATGCAGTAAAATTTCGCACATGAACAAACACATTTAAATGGTCACACGATCAGTATGTTACCTGACACAATCTCCTATAGTCCTGTAGAAATGGGTTAAAAGTACTAATTGACACGCTTTGACTGAAGAATGTTTCGTATAAGCATAGCTTCGAATGTCGCGATAGGGCCGCATAGGTCATTTGCATGGCATTTGTCGCGCCAACGACGCTGTTAAAACAAATTACCGTAATTGACTGTACTTTACGTCTTTAAGAACGAGAAAATATAGAATCTGCTGGTGGTTTTTGCACTTTCTGTGTTGAGGGGATAGCCAGTGATCCATCTCTGTCATGTTTTGTTTTTCATATTACGTTCTAAATTATGTCTTTCTTGATATCTCAAAGGTGTGCATCAAAAGAGTCTTTAGCCATTTTGTTGATTTGATTTTGTTATTATTACACATGATCTCTTCTTTAATTAAATGATAAATGATAAATGATATTTATTTTGTAAATAGGTTTAAAAAACACTTTTACACGTCAATTTTTTTTTTCGTCATTTTATGCTAGATGAGGCCGGTGTTTCCTATCTGACTACCCTGAGAAGAAACACCGAAACAAACTCAGGGGTCAAGGTCTCTTTTAAAGTCCATACAGTAAATATGTAATGGTCAAATCACATGAGAACCATGCAGATTTGTCTGAGATGGTCTTTTGAAGAAAGAACCATACAGATTTGAGTGGACCTGTCCAATCAGTGTAAGCATTTGTCAGTATTCGAAAAGCTCAACTTAGGACTACTAAGGAGCTCTACGACTTGACGAACAATACCAAAGAAAGGACATTTGGGTAGGCCGCAGAAAACACTCAAATTGCCAGACATATGGTAAAATTACTGAAAAGAAAAGAAAAAGCAATCAACATAGTCCTCACATTTACAATAATATAAGCAAATTGATAATTTACAAAATATTTAGAAAAGTAAATATTTATGTCAAAGAAAAATACTAAAATACTTTAAGTACTTAAAATGTATACATGTCATTTTGTAAAATAAAAATAATCTCCAATGTCAAATTTTAAAAAAAAACAAATAAAATAAAAGGAAAAAGCACATTTGAAAATAAAAATAATTAAAAAAAATACAAAAGAAGAAAAATAAAAATGACAACAGTTGTAGTAGGTACTGGAGCAGGTCAATCCCAAGCCTTTTCGTCCTGAATATAGTCTTTTACAGTGTAAAAAGCCTTTTGACAAAGTTTACGTTTTACAAATGATTTGAACTTATTAAGGCTTAGTTGTTGAATATGACTAGGAAGTTTATTATAGAAGTGTATACATTGGCATCTAAATGAGCCCCCTATTTTTTTGAGCCTAGTTGCAGGAACTACAAATTTATGTTTGTTTCTTGTATTAAAATTATGAATATCACTGTATTTTTTAAACATGTCTATATTTTTATGGGCATACATAATATTCTCGTAAATATACTGTGAAGGCACAGTCATTACATTTATTTCTTTAAATTTATCTCTGAGGGAGTATCTGGGACTTAATTTATAAATTGATCGAATAGCCCTTTTCTGTAAAACGAAAATTGTCTGTATATCGGCGGCATTTCCCCATAATAGAATACCGTACGACATGACACTATGAAAATAGCTAAAGTAAACTAAACGGGCTGTCTCTAAATCAGTTAAATTTCGAATTTGTCTTACAGCATATGCTGCTGAACTAAGTTTTTTCGACAATTTATCTATATGTGGGCCCCACTGAAGCTTAGCGTCTAGAGTAATGCCCAAGAACACTGTAGTATCTTCAGGACTCAACTCTTTACCTTTTATTAGCACACTGGTTTCTACTTGCCTCACATGAGGCATGGTAAACTTAATACATTTGGTTTTTTTTTCATTAAGTAGCAGGTTATTTACATTAAACCAGTGTACTATTTTTGAAAGAGCTATATTTATATCGTCAGTAACCTGCTGCTGACGTTTAAGTTTAAACAAAAGTGAAGTGTCGTCTGCAAACAACACTATATTATGATTGTCTTCTATGAGGTAAGGTAAGTCGTTTATGTAAATTAGAAACAAAAATGGACCAAGAATTGAGCCCTGGGGGACACCCATTTTTACAACAGATCCGGGAGATCTTTTTCCGTTTACGTCAACTCTCTGAATCCTTTCACTCAGATATGATGTAAGAAGATCCAGGGAGGAGTTCCGGATCCCGTAATGGTGTAGTTTCCTGATTAATGTTTCATGGGGAACGCAATCGAAGGCCTTGGACAAATCGCAAAAAATGCCCAAGGCATCGCATTTATCTTCCCATGCATTATAAATATGTCCTAAAAGTTCAACACCAGCATCGGTTGTCGAACGACCCCTTGTAAAACCGAACTGTTTGGTATGCAACAATTTATGTCTATTAAAAAATCTCTGTAATTGCTGTAGAATGAGCTTTTCAAATATTTTACTAAAGGTCGGTAGTACTGAAATAGGTCTGTAATTTGTGGGGTCCGATGTACTACCGGTTTTGAACAATGGTATTATTTTACTATTTTTCATTAAGTCAAGAAACTCCCCGCGATCGATACAATTATTAAAAATAAAAGCTAAAGAAGGAGCTACAATGTGGATTATAGACTTAACAACGTCCACAGAATTACCCCATAAATCTGCAGTCTTGTTTACATTTAAAGAGTTGAAGGTCTTAATAATATCTACATAAGATACATGTTCGAAATTAAAATCAGAATCACAAACTTTAACATTTTTTTTAAGCAGAGACTCTGCTGCAGCGGGTGATGAATTCAGAGATTTTGTTGTTGATATGGGGATCTCTGAGAAGAAGTTTTCAAAAGCTGCGGCTACCTGTGAGTCCGATGTGATCACATTGTCGTCAATTACTAGGTTAAAGTCACTACATGGTTTTGTAGACCTACCAGTTTCACTATTTATAATATTCCAAGTCGTTTTAATTATATTATTACTGTTTTTAATCTTGGAACTCAAACAACGCGATTTTGCTTCAGAGCAAACTTTTTTAAACAATTTTGAATAATTCCGCACATATAAACTAAATTCAGCAGTGTTAACGAGAATTCTTTCATCATACAATTCGTAAAGCCGATTTCTACTTTTATGAATACCACTAGTAGCCCATTCACTGAACGACACATTACTATTAACTGAAATATTCTTAGGTATAAATGTAGAATTAAATTGATTACAGTACATGTTAAAGAAACCCTCATATTGGTGATTGACATCATCAAATTTAGACAAGTTTGGTAAATTATTAGTGAGTTTAGTTTTAAAAGTTTCTAAACGACTTGCCGTTTTAGGGTTAACAGTGATATTTTTTTTAGTCACTATGATGTTTTTGTTATGAAAAGTAATTAATTGCCCACAATGATCAGAATCCAATAAATTTATAATTTCTTTGTGACTTGGTACAACATCTGTATATATATTATCTATACATGTAGCACTAGTAGGAGTTATTCTTGTGGGCTCCAAAAATAAATTAACAAGATTGTATGACCGAAATAGACTTAAAATTTTACTACATAAACCTGAGTTTTCTAATAAATTAACATTAAAATCACCACAAGTAATTATGTACTTATTTGAATTACAAATCTTGTGGAACACTTCATCCATTACTTTTTCAAAGCAGTCATACAATCCAGAAGGGGGTTTGTACACACTTAATATAATAAATTGCTCCAATTCAATACAGGCTATTTCAACTGACCGCTCAACAGATAGGCTCACAATATCTTTGCGTTCTTTAAATTTAAGTTGGTTACTTACTATGATTAATGAGCCACCCCGTATGGCATCAACTCTACTGAATGAACTACCAACCTGGTGATTACTAAAGTTAAACATGAACTGGTGACTCTTAAGCCAATGTTCTGTTAAGCAAAGAATATCAATATTGTTGCAATTGAGGAATAATTCTACTTCTAAATCCTTGTTCATAAACCCTTGAATATTTTGATGCACCAGGTTGATACTATTTAATGATTTTAAAACTTTATTGGAAACATTTTTATTCATCGGTACATCCATGCTAGAGATTGTCTCTGTTGTCTTAATTTCTAATTTAAATCATTAACTATGTTAAATTACTTGTTAATTTTCTTTTCAAACCTGTTTAGAAGTTCTAATGGTCCTTTAAGTAATCTTAGCATCTAGTCATATTGGACGTCAACATTTCTGTAACTGTTAGCTATGAAGTCGTTTAACAGTATTAACTACACGGTTATTAACTACCCACGTAAACATATCAATTCCCAAATGGAGACTCGAAGATTCTTCCTAATTGCAAAAAAAAAACTTTTTTTGCAACGTAACAACAAAACTGTTATCAGATTTATTACTATACCAGTACTATAAGACCTTGCTTTATGCAAAATTTCAAGATTCTGGGTAAACGGGAAGTACCTTAAGAATTTTGATTCCCTTGATATTGTCGAAATACACGATTTTCGCGATATAAACGGCCGTATTTTTTTTTTTCGTTAAATTAGATGGTTGATTTCTTCATAGCTTCAAGGGACCGTAGACCTAATATGTTCGGTCTATGGACATACAGACAGACAGACAACGAAGTGATCTTATAATGGTTCCATTTTTAGGGTTCCGTAGCCAAATGGCAAAAAACGGAACCCTTATAGATTCGTCATGTCTGTCTGTCTGTCCGTCCGTATGTCACAGCTACTTTTTTCCGAAACTATAAGAGCTATACTGTTGAAACTTAGTAAGTAGATGTATTCTATGAACCGCTTTAAGATTTTCACACAAAAATAGAAAAAAAGCAATAAATTTGAATACTTAGAAGTGAAACTCAAAAATTTTTTTTCATTAAACCTATACGTGTGGGATATCTATGGATAGGTCTTCAAAAATGATATTGGGGTTTCTAATATCATTTTTTCTAAATTGAATAGTTTACGCGAGAGACACTTCCAAAGTGGTAAAATGTGTCCCCCCCCTGTAACTTCTATAATAAGAGAATGATAATACTAAAAAAATATATGATGTACATTACCATGTAAACTACAAACGAAAATTGGTTTGAACGAGATCTAGTAAGTAGTTTTTTTTAATACGTCATTAATCTAAAAAAATACACTATTATTAAAACATCGATCAAAGTTACAACGAACTACAAGAACTTTTATATTATGTTACTTGCTGCTACGGAACCCTCCATGGGCGAGTCCGACTCGCACTTGGCCGGTTTTTTCCTTTTGAGGCACGAAACCATAAAAAAAAATTGTCTAAAGAAAATTTTCTTGTGAAACGAACCAGATGCCCTTTGCTTTTGCGTTTGTAAAACTTCGGCACGTCCTAAGGGAAATAGAGTAATTTCCTCGAAACCTCAGCCGTCATTTCTTGAAAACTGCGGTTTGTGCAAAAGGCGTAAAATGGCTTCATTATTGAACCATTTTAGAAAATTGACTTAAGTTGGATTGCAAAGGAGATACATATTTAGCGGACCCTATTTACTATAGGCGTTCGTACTGCTATACGTTTATTTCGACCAACTGAGGATCATAGCGTATCAAATAATAAAAATAACGACAAAAACATTTTACACATTTTTTTATTATTTTTTATTATTGATAGGTTCGCACTTGACCGTTATCTCATCTAATGGAAAGCGACGATGCGGTCGACCATGGAACGCGCTTACCTAGAAGAAACGTATTCACTCTCGACTTAAAGATTCCCGGGTTATAGCTATCTGGAAACACAGACTCTGGCAAGGAATTCCACTCACTAGCAGCACGCACAATGAATGTGTACAAATGAATTTACATCAACACAAATAATATAAAGAGGTAAAGTTTGTTTTATTTTGTTTGTAGGAGGTAATCTCTTAATATACTGGTCCGATTGCTAAAATTTTTTCACCGATAAAAAACTGTTTTATTCCTGAGTGACATTTGCGGTACAGAACCGGGGCAGCCTTTCAGCACCCTGAATGCATTATTGTATTGTATACAAAAGTAACACGTCAGGTGCCGTACCTTCCGGCCGTCCGGTAACTGTCCGGACCAAGCCCAAGTCGTCGACGGCGCGCACTGTTCCCGCGCGCCTCAAGGAGTTGTCAGCAACAGCAGGGACCCAGCCGGGTCGAAGCCTACTGGGGCCAGGGTTCTTCGAAAGGGCGCTCGAGCCCCGGTATGAAGGCTAGAAGGAACGGGGTGGGTCTTTTAGTCAGTAAGAGTCTGGCACTATCTCCCGCTCCGCCCAAGGGCGGGGGATGTCAATGCATGATTTTTTCCCACCGTAAAAAAAAGAGGTGCCGTACCTAAATATACCTCCATTACACGGTCCTTATTGTTTATAACAACATTCAAAGGACGCAAATAAACATGGTGCATACGCAAAAAAGGTAAAATCGTGATCCTCCTTAATCGCTCGCGACGGCGGCGACTAAAATGGCGCTGGACGACTTAATTATATCGAGAATCCGATTGTTCTGAAATATGTGGAGTAGCTAGTTGTTTTTTACTGTCGCGAAATAGGGTTAAATAGTTCGGACGATTACTGAATAGATAAGTAGTTTGAGTTGAAAAGAAATGTTTAGCAGTGAAGATTTATTAAAGATGAGAATGAGGGTCAAATTAAGAATATTCCGCCTATGTACCACTACTGTACATGAAGTTTAAATCAATAAATAATTATTTTATAACATTAATATTATAAATTTGACAACCGTCCGGACCAAGCCCGAGTCGTCGACGTCGAGTAGTGTTACGCTCAAAGTGATGTTCGCAAAAACAGAGGCCCATCAGGGCCGAAGCAACTGGGACCATGGGTTGTCCGAAAGGGAACCCCGGGGACCTGGGACGCAAGCCAAAAAAGGAACATATGAGTGTTGTCCAGACCAGACACTCGTGTGGTCGGAGGACGAGAAAAAAAAAAGAAGTTAATTATTATATAAATTTTATAACGATTTTTACAATATTCACTACCTTGTATGTTTTTTGAAATGACTGATCGAAAACTTTAACTGTTATTACTGCTGTTGTTTAGTTTTTTTTATAGTTGATTTTTGCATGTTTTGAGACTTGAAAGTTGATAATATAAATTACATAAAAGTGAAACTTACTTTGCACGTCAAAGTTTATTTTTTATTTACTAAGCTAAGTACATTAAAAATACTTAAAAGGAATATTCCATGTAGAGTAGATATTTTGTTTTATTGTATTGAAAAAGTAACTATGTATTGTACCTAACTAAATAAAACCTATGATCGCTCTAGAACAATCTATATTGTATTCTCTAATTAAAATACCTTAACCAAGCTTAACTATATTTTTTTCGAATTCTTGAAGTGTATTATAATCATTTTAGTAAATTAGTAATGAAATTTTGTTTAACGTTTTTTGCTGGTATTATTTTGAACTGACTTTTTATTTGCGTTTATCAAGATAAAAACAAATCTCTCTCAAGGAATAAGCCTTTTTAATGGAGGTTTGCCAGACTTAACACTGTTTCGAATACCTACTCAAAATCCTGCATCGTGGTATAAGTTCCCTGCATCTCAAATAGCCCGAATTCAACTAAAAGAAGTTGCCCGGACTAGACACAACACCTGTCTGATCGCAGAATACTCCTTTCTTAACAGAGGTTTGCAGGACTTTACACCCTGTTCCGCATAAATTTAAAGTCGTATGCAAATGGAAGAATCGAAAGAACTACATAAGTTTGTACCATTCTGTAGTTTTAACTCATTCCTACGCATATAACTTTTATATATTCAGTAAAGCGGAATACATAAAGCCTACAATTCACGTGAGTTTATAATGTTGTTACAATGTTAACAGGTTTTTCATACTTTCCCAGATGATAATGTAAATAACATCAGGAAAAAATGTTGTTCGCTCATTTTGAATTTGTACAGCAAATGTATTATTGATAGGCGTAGAGCGTTGGATAAAAAATATTACATAGCATTTATAGTAAGACGTGTTACAGACTATGTAAAAAGGATTTAACAAAATTCCTCTTTTTATAATATCTTTAGCACCCAACCCGAGACACATTTCGTCATTTCCATACAACCGCTTACGCGATTATGACGATATTACACATCTTTCTCTAGAAATTTTGGAAACACAGATAACTTGTTGTTATTATCTAGGTTTCTTTTGAAATTTAAACTTAAATTTGTATAAAACTATTTAAGTGAATATCTCCAAAAATCTGCTATTTTGCGTAAACTGTGTCGTCCTTCCATCATCCTTCATAATGTACTCATAAATTTAAAAAGTAAAAAAAATATAGTTATATAGACCTTGCCCATTTAATCGAGATTTTAAATGACGAAAACTGTTTTCAAAAACTTTTAAGATTACCTATGAATTGAAAAAATCACATTGGTACTTGTCCGGTTATGAATCCGCAACCTCAGACATGAGAAGCGTTAGGGGTATTTTTATTACGTAATTGCGCGATTTTTACGTAAAGCACAAAAAAAATTGGATTTTTCTAGGAAAAACAAAGATACAGAAACCAAAATTTTCGGCCAAATTAATTTCGTACAAACATGTGTACAAAACGACAATAAGCGTTTTTCATGGTCATTCAAGTTGTACAATCGGCGCTCGAGGGGTTAACCGTCCCTTGACTAACCACTATTATAACAATAAATAATATACTCATGTTATGAAGTTTTACCGAGCGTATGAAGTGCGATAATGAGCAGTTAACCTGACTGTAAGTAACCAGGAATATAGTTAAATATTATTTTCCAACTTGAAAAATAAAATATTAACAAGCTATGAAACATTACGCTCACAATTCTGTAACTCCAGGGATTATGTGAAGGCACTTTGGACTTACGCCAGCGTAAGCCGATGACGGCTTAAAGTCATTAAGTCATGAAATGGGGCTCGAGATAATTTAGCTTATCATCAGTCCCAGTACTCACATTTAAGCAGCTGCGTTTGCGAATTTATGAAAAAAGTAGAAATAATGAGTAACACTAGCGGCAACCCACAGCGCCGCTCGCATGACATATATATTTTTAAAACCGGCTTCGCCTACGTGAAAGCAGAGAATTGTCCAAAGAGAACATATTTCTAGGATAAAAAGTTATTCTATTTCAGGACATGGTTTACCCATGTGCTAAATTTCATCCAAATCCGTTCAGTCGTTCGAACATGAAGAAGAAGCATATACTAACTACTACATAACTTTGTTTTAACCTGTGTTTAATATCGGATATAGGCTAACCTTTGAAACCCGTCCGGCCGTTGGAACGTGAAGGAGTAACAAACACACACACTTTCACCTTTATAATATTAGCGTGATTTCAAAAATTAAAACAAATATTATCTGGTAGTTTTTCCAGGTTTTGGTTTTGTCCAATGTTCTTTCCAGCTCATATTATAATTTGGTCTACTCAACGTAAAAACGAATGAGTCGTTCTACAAATGTTTCATTTTACAAACGGGAGAGTTTGTAAAATGAAACATTTGAAACATTTCACAAACTTTTTTTTGGTAAATGCTTCTTTTGTTTGGTATGTTATGGTCAATTCTACAAGAATATCACAATTTTAAAGTCGACATTAAAGCATCATTTTAGAGGCTCTGTATGTACTTCAATCGATAATTTTCCTGAGGCGCAACCGGAGCAAAATATCGCGCAAAAATATTATTTTAATATTGGCAAGTTTTATCGTCGCCAGAAGCAATAGGCAGGGCTTAGTGTGCCCCATCTTAATGTTCGCTTATTACTAGCTACTCGGTCTTGTGTCTCTTTCTGGCGAGTAATGATTGTAGTGCTGTCTCTGTCACACGGTCTTTATTAAATGCTTGGTTTTTGTTAATGTTTTATTGGTAGTATCATTAAGTTTCGTCGGTACCTACGAGGAGACCACCCTATCTGGTCCTGGATCATCGGAAATATAAAAATGGTGAAATGATGTTTAAGTTGCAATTGCAAAGTGTGTATATATCTTAGATTTGTGCTCTTTTTTGAACCAACATCTGAGGAGGCTCTCGTTAGGTAAGCTGGATTTAGGGGATCTGATTTAGAATGCGGTACTTCTGGACATGGTTCGTATTAATAGTTCTTTTCTCTGAAATCCTGACGTAGCTTGGACCTTGTTCCTGATACCGATGGGTTATAATTATTTGTATATTTAAATATGAAAATAATGTGTAAATATAATACCTACATGCATGCAGATAATGTCTATGGCATTAAGTCCGCCTTTGTAGTGTTATGTGCATAAAGCGTTAATAAAGAAATAAATAATAGAAAAAAAAAAAACAAAATAATACATTCTTTATTGGCACAACAGTAAATTACAAATAGCGAAATTCTACGTCTTAAACTACGCACGGCAGTGCGCAGGCCAAGTTCCAGCAACAGGCTGCGCGCATGCCGTGCACTATTTACTCGAACCGCTTTGACCCACTTTTGACCCCTCTGTAGCTCAGTGCCTACTGCAAGTACAGAGATAAAATTGAACCTACGTAATCATATACTAGTACTAAAGCAGTATACCAAATTTCATAGATATAGCTTCAGAAGATCCTGAAATATGACCCTGTTAATATAGCAAATTTTGGCACTGACTGACTCACTGACCGGTAATTAAAACTTTTAGGCCACTTCCAATTGTCCTAAGCGTTATAAAATTTAGCACACAGGTCGTGGGTTATAATTATGTAGATTAACAAAAAATTAAGAAATTTAAGAAATCGGTGTTGGTTCAATCTAATATCGAATTTTTAATAAAAATATTTATGCACCAGTGATATGAGAATACGAAGAGAAGGGTGGAGGGAAGGCGGAGGGAGTATAAAATATGTCATAAGAAATTTAAGAAATCGGTCAAGCGTGAGTTGGTTAATCTAATATCGAATTTTTAATAAAATATTTAAGAACCAGTGATACAATGAGAATACGATCTAAGGTTAACAATGGACGCAGGCGTGGCACAAAAAGAAAAAAATAGGTACGATTTCTTGAAAAAAAATTTTGAAAACCCACCAAAAACATAAAAAGGGGGCCGAGTTCCTATCGGCTAATTGTTTGTCTAAAAAAGGGTACAATTAAAATAACCTGCCAAGTTCAAATTTAATGATGATCAGACTGTTGATGAAGATGATTATGATCGATTTTAAAATGCATCTAAACTTGGCATTGGATTGGATTTCAACCATTTTTTAGGCGAACAATCAGCCGATAGGAACTTGGCCCACTTTTTAACAGATATATTTTTGGTGGGACGTATAACAGAAGCCAGAAAAAACACGAAGCACTACAAACTTTTCTATTACTCGGAAAATGATCCTGTTTTCAAAGAAAATATATATTTTCTTAGTTCATACAATTTTTAATACTTTTTTATACAAACGAAGTGTTGTCTACGACATGTGTTGGACTTTGTTACATATTATGTGTACAAGAAAAGTTTTTATAACGCTGTAACTCCATACAGACGAGAAAAATAAACTGTTTGAGTTTTAATATTGAACCTTAGAGGGATTTCAATTTGCGGAAAACTCTTGCGTAGAATTGTTGACTCTGAAGAATTAATATTAGAATATTTATCTTTACTTAGACTTTTAACTTTGAAAAGGTTTGAAAATAAATTTCAATTTATCTATTTCAATTACTTTGTGAACTTACAGTTGTTGAGAGTTAATAATAAAAAAATAGACCAAAAATCTGTGGGAGGCCAAAAAATTGCATGCCCAATCATGTGCTGAGGTGCCCACAATTATGGCGGTAAGTCCCCTCTTTGAAGCGTGGCTGGAAAGACCTCCTTCGAAGAAGAAGGCGTCCTCCCCTTCTGCATGACGCAGGTTCTCACCGGACATCATAAATTCGGGAGGTACCTGTACCAGATTCGTGCGGAGGTGACGCCCGGGTGTCGCCACCGTGTTGATCGCCCGAAGGACACGGTGGAGCATAAGGTAGAGGTGTGTCCCGCTTGAGCAGAGCATTGCCGTTTCCTTGTGGGGGCGATCGGCGGCGGCAATCTCTAGCGCTGGGCCTTGGTACAGGTCATGGTTTGGAGCGAGGACGGGTGGCAGGCGGTCGCCACCTTCTACGAAGCAAATAGTAATGCTAGAAAAGGAGGAGGCTGACCGCATCAGGCAACGGTGCTCACGCCCCAGCCGCCGCCGGAATTCCGATCCCGATTTCCGGCCACCGTAGGCGTGGGCTTGCGGACGGCGAGCAATGGGTAGCTCGCTGTCCGAACGTCCGGTAACCGTCAAGACCGAGCCCAAGACGTCGACGGCGCGTACTGTTCCCGCGCGCCCAAGTAGTTGTCAGCAACCGTAAGGGCCCAGCAAGATCGAAGCTTACTGGGGCCTATTTGGGGGGTATGGAGTCTATTTTTGAGGCTCGGCCCGGCAACGAAGGAACGGGGTAGGTTTTTTTGTCAGTAAGAGTCTGACACTATCGCCCGTTCGCCCCAAGGGGAGGGATGTCATCTGGATGATTTTGGTCTGTTAATTGCAATTTTAAAAATTAAAATAAAACAGTTTGAAGTTAGAACTCTCTTAACACCTGTAGCTATTTATGAAAGTTCTAAGCGACAATTTGTTTCCAATAGGTAGGCATTACTTTGATTAAATAGCTCTGATCAGGTTAAGGGTTTATGTAAGGCTAATTGTTCCAGTCTTTCGATGTACGCGGTACAAACGACGAAGCGAAATGCTTAGTCCAGACCGTAGAGGTTTCAACAACGTAAGAGTGGATACTCGCCGTACGTCGGGTAGTCCGATGATAGAAAAGAAACGGCGGAATCATGCAATTCCCGCACACACTCTCCAAAATGCATCCTGTAAAATACTGAAAGGCTGGTTATCCTACGCCTGTGCTACGGGCTTTGTAAATTGGACTTTAAGTATTGTTATTTAGGGTGAGAAGTTACTAAAAGTGGCAAGGCGTGCGAAGAGGCTTATTTGTGATCCAGATTCGTTTTAAGGTAGGTACAGTTGAGTTATGCCCGCCATACCCCCTAGGGTATACCTGACAGGATTGCCTGCAGTTCTGCAACATACACGCTCCGGTCTACCTGTACAACTCACCTGTACAGGCAAACCTATCAGGCACCACCACCCAAGCGTATATGGCTACTTTCAAACAATTCTAGATCACCAATTAACATCTTCGCATGCCTTTGCACTTTTAATAACTTCTCAACCAAAAAAAAAACATTAATTCGACCGAGAAAACATTTCCTGCGGTCCGTATGTAACGTTAAATTTTATAACTTTTAATAATCAGGCGACACCACATACAAGTATAGTGAAAAGTCTAGTAACAGTTAACTGATCACAGAAAAGTTATGCTCAGCGGTGTGCCGTGCCGTGACTCTGCACTAATTAGATCGGCACTAATCGTCCCGTTAAGGATTATAACTGAACGGTCATACACCTATCTATATTATATCGATTGGAACCCTATCTACAAATATAAAACTATAAAGGAGTATCGAACGCCTTTGTTCTTATTATTTATCGAACTGTCTTTGTAATAAGATCTCAATGAAAAACTTTACAACTAGCTTTTATTGTATTGTTAACTGATAACTGCTTCCTTGGTCTCGTCGTTGCGGGCGCGGGATCCTGGTCCCTGGATTCGATTCCTGGGTCGTGCGAAAGTGCTATTAGGTTCATTAGAAATTACGCCTTCTCTGTTAAATCTATCCACAAATCTACACTAATATAATAAAGAGGTAAAGTTTGTTTTTGTTTTTTTGTCTGCAGGAGGTAATCTCTTGAAGTACTGGTCCGATTGCTAAATTTTTTTCTCCACCAGAAAGCTCCTTCATTCCTGAGTGACATAGGCTATATGAACGCGGGCGAAGTCGCGGGTAAAAGGTAGTTGTCTATAAAAATTGCTTTTAGGGATTAGAACGCCCATTAATTCCCACTATAGTTTTTTTTATGGTGTATAATAAAGATTATATCTATATATAACGCAGGTAGTCGTACTCGTAAAAATACAATGTTGAGCTACAATACCAAATAGGCATCGAGACAACGGGCTACCGTACCACATGCCAGTAAATTAACCAGATTGGTACCAGTTGACCCACGGGTCACATACCTACAAACGGGCCGCTTGACTAATGTCCGTGTACTCTGCATCATTGCGGACGTTTACCTGTAGGATGGCCTTAGAACTAAGCTTTTCATGGTGTACTTGTCATGATTCAAAAATTTTAAGCATTTATTTCAAATAAATACCGTAGGGTAGCCAGCCTTTCGGTGTTTTACAGGATGCATTTTGGAAAGTGTGCGCAGGATTTGCATGACTTGAATCCGCCATCTCAATTCTACCATCAAACAACCAGACGTACGACGAGTATCCACCCATACGTTGTTAAAACCTCTATAGTCCGGACTAAGAGTTTCGCCTCATCCTGTATACCGCCTATGTCGAAGGACTGGAACAATTTGCCTGCTGCGGTCTTCTCATCCGATTATAATTTAGGTGTCTTCAAGGCTAGAGTGAATAGGCTCTTAGTAAACTAGTGCGCCTCACCATCATCGATTGCATCACTGCTTACCGTCAGGTGGGATCGCAGCCAAGCACTAGTTTATAAAACATTTACAGGCACTTTTGAATCGTCAAGAAGTCAGTTAAACAAATGATGTTAATTGCATATTCCAAAGCGTTAGATCTCTTCGGAGAAGAATGTACAAGAAAATCCATGGACCCCTAGGTTGTAGCTATCAGGAAACACAGACTCTGGCAGGGAATTCCACTCCTTAACTGTACGTACATTCCTGCGAAAGTGGCTATGTCTGGGATTGACAATTCTAGCAATTAATCTTGCGTAAGGTCCTTCTTTATATTGGATAGAGTTTGAAATAGGCAGAGTATATTTACCTAAAGTTCATGAAAGTAACATAGAGTTGTTAAACCATAAACATGATGATTAAACGGGATTAAATCGTCAGGATTGTGATTTTATTTATATTAGATCTTTTCTAAGATTTAAAACAAAAGTTACAGATATTGACCACAATGGACCAGCAAAGGTGGATATGGACAGGTCATATGATCTGAGACAATCAGGAAAAGTGAAGCCAAATAGTGATAGATTGGTACTCCGAGGACGGGAAACAGAATACAACAAGAAAAAACAAATTAACAATTGGAAACAACTGCTGAGATGGGAGGATGAGTTGAAACTGTTAGCGGGCTCCAACTGGATGAGAGTGGCTTGTGATACAGGGCAGTGGAAACATCTATAGGAGACCTTTGCCAGAAGGCATACTAAATAGAGACATTAAATTAAAAAAAAAATTAAAAAAATTAGAAAAGGAGAGTTCATTCAGGTTAATAGAAATATTATTATTATTTGTAACTATTTCAGAGGAGGTATTATTCAACTCTATTTTCTAGTAAGGCAGATTTATTGAATAAGTGACAGTCAAAAAGACAATGCAATAACAACGATAATGCACACTTGTTTTCCTGTCAAAACAAACTAGAGCAAGGGTTGGTCAAAGTTTTGACTGAAACAACACGACTTAACTTTGTTAACAATTTAAACAAAGCTGCTTACAATACTGATTGTTAGAATTAGACAACACTTGTGGCAGAAACATGGAACTATAGTTTGCAAATTGCTAGAATCAGTGAGTTTTGGCATTGGTGACAAGTTGACAGCCATTCGCCCATTTAACAAGCATGTTGATAAAATTGTGCTAGGCTGTTACATAGGTCTTAAAGTAGGACAACAGCTTATGCGTTTATAATTAGTGTGATAACAGATTTACCTCGTGGATTTAAAATAAGGCACAAGTAGTTGGCATAAGTTAAAATACATATTACTGATACAGTTAAGAATGTATGTGTGGATGGAAAGAGAGAGACAACAGAAAAAGTCAATAGATTGTGTGAGGGTAATGAAAGAAAAGGGACTCAATGATAGCGTGACTGCTGACAAGATAGAATGGAAGAAAAAAAAGGTGTTGCGCCGACCTTAAGTAATATGGGACAAGGACAGGAAGATAACGATGATGACACGTAGATGGCCTAAGACTTGGTCCTTACTATGTTAAAACCATCATAGGTCCAGTGTGAGAAAGAGAGAACTATCCAGGACGTAACTCTTTTCTACAAAAGAATCAGGAAGGCATTGACTAATCTAGGACATAGTCCATGTATCCGCGTACCAAATCTCATTAAACATATATTTCCTCATACCCTAAATTCTTATTGTTGCCGTTGTCTTCAACGGGTCAATAAAACTCATACCAGCTTAAAGAGATCGTATTTGGATGGTAAAGGAAATACCAAAAACACGACCAAACAAGCTTCGGAACGGTAGCGCAATTCCGTCTCCAGGGTATCGAGCATGCATACGAAAATAGCGCTACCAATCAAACACAGTAGGATAGAATTCCCAATCGCCAATCCATATTGATTCATTGCTAATCCAGATTGCAGCGATCATTTCCTGTTTTATGCGATTCAAATAAGAATAGGACCGACTTAGCGCCATGCTGTGACGTCATGGCTGTCAAACCGATCCAGTTAAGTAGGTTGAGCCAAACAAGACACTTTTAAATTAGCAAAGTAGGCTTCGGCTACTGGGGTCATAGGTTTACTTCCGAGGTCCTGGAACGCAAGTGCAAATAAGGAACATAGGTGTGATTATTTTTTTTTATTTTTTTTTTTAACGATCAAAACTAATATATTTATTTACAACTTAAAGCAACAAAATATATACATAATAAACTTAAATTAAAATATTTAAGTATGCTTAACCTAACTATACACACTAAGGGCTACTTCCTACTAAAATATGGCGTCATAAAACTCCTCCGCATCGCTGTCGACTGGAAGTGTGCCCAAGAGGCTGGCGGCATTGCCACGTTGAATGGCAATGCTTAATGGCAATGCTTAATGGCAATGCTTAATGGCAATGCTTAATGGCAATGCTTAATGGCAGTTATATTTTTGAGCCGTTTGGGGTTGAAACTCTTAGGCCGTGGGGTCCGAGTGCTCATATACTTTTTAAAGAGCTGTCAAGACGCTTAGTTGACACTTCGCGTGACCCAAGGGCTGGTTTTTATTTCGGTCAGAGATTAGGTGTGATTATAATTAGTAGAAGTCTGACTCGCTCCGCCCTAGAACGGAAGAAGACTGGATAATTTCCCACCTTAAAAAAAACTTACTTGACTGAACAAAGTTTTGATTCTAGAGATCTTAGGAAATTTTAGTAGCTATTTTCATTTCTATTTCAATGATCAAAGTATTATTTATCTTGATCACGGGGCGTGAAGTGACACATAATCGTATAATCTCTACTATCTTAAAAGTTATACTCATTATATCTTCTTATAGGCCAGTAACTAAGACAAAACTAAAGCCGGTGATAAAACTCTGCCATAAAATTGAAATGTCCACTTTGTGTGCAAACTCGGGTCACACACAGTACAGTGCAAGACACATTTAAATACCCACGATGTAAGCTGTGAAACTTAACGAGTAAAAAACAATTTCCATTGGAAAAACAAATAGCGACATAAAGCAAAGGACTGGTAAAATTTGCATGCTGCGGTCTTCTCGTCTGATTATAATTTTGGTGTCTTCAAGGCTAGAGTGAATAGACTCTTAATAAACTAGTGTGCCTCAACGATTGCATCACTGCTTACCGTCAGGTGGGATCGCAGTCAAGCTAGTTTATTTCAATTAAAAAAAGAAAGCGTTTCAATTCTAATAAAATATCGACAGCTTATTTAGCTTTGATAGAATTTCACTTTGAAAATTGGTTTTTCCGGGTAATCAAACCTCAACATGCGCGGCCATGACAATAGACCTGTGGTGACCTGACGAAGGTAAGGGTCTTAACCCTTAAACCTTTCCCGATCAGCTCAGTTTTAGCTATTTAATCAAAGTAAAAATAATGCCTACCTTAAGGCCACAAATTGTGTCCGCCAGTGTATCACCGAGTTCCTTCACCTATCCAGTTCCGTAGAAGCAATAGAGTGGACATTTTTATACGTCCGCTCTGTGATTTATAACCCGTTTTTAGGGTTCCGTGATTTCAAGAACGGAATTGCAAATTTTTTAATTTATCTTTATGTAACCTAGATGACCTCTAAATATAAATATGTATAGTTTTTTATTTATTGTATATATTACCTATTTATGATTATGTATTGTGCGTTGTACACATATTTGTCTAGTATACGATTTAATGCATGTGCAATTATAATTATCCGCAAGTGCAAAATTCTCCCTGATATAAAGTTTTCTGTAAGAATACCCAATTGTGGGCTAAGCTCGCCTGTGTACATCAGCTGTTCTATTTTAAAGAAGTTGTGTGTATAATAAAGAATAACGGTTGACTGACAGTCTACGTTCAATTGATGCTTAACAAATACCCCTTCGAAGTCGTCATATTATGATTCATGACGATTGTTTTACTCATATCAGCTAGTAACACTATTTAGATGACAATAAAAAATAACCCTATCATTTTAAATTTAATTATCGTACCGAAAACAAATCGGAAATGTCTCTGTACATTAGAAAAAATACTTATATAATATGTTCATCGAGCAACTAAACTAGAAAATTGGCACTGACAACTGACATTTTTGATAAGTCCTTTTCAAACTGACGTGGGCAATTTTGCGACAAGCTGTATCAAGCGTTACCGGAACCCAGTTCACTGTTCCATGAGTATTACCGGTTTAATGCTAATAACTTATGATAGCGTAATTAACTAATTTGATTAGGTACATAATCTACATAATATTGTAATTTAATTTCACTTGATGTTGTTTATCTACGCCTTAGGGGCCACGGTTCTTAACTTGGGAGTAATTACCCCTGCGGGGGTAAAACTGGTATTCTGCGGGGGTAAATATTAACAGACGAATATAATCGAATCTAGCTTACCAGTCTATTTCACGCCCTAACAGTGTAAGCAAATGACATGTCGGAGACTCGCTTTGAACTAACCTACCACACCATACTAAAATTTTTAATGTTACATTTATTAAAGTCTATAAAGATTATAATTGTAAAGAAGTAAGGTAATTTAAATAGGAACTTAAATAGGTACTCAATATTTTCGTATATTTTTTACATGTCTAATTAAGTCGATTTGTATATAACATACATAATTTTATTATTGGTGTATTCATTAATACCACGAGGGAGAGAAAGGGAGGAGGGATAAATCAGTTTCCCAAGCAAGAAAAGGTAACGAACCACTGCCTTTGGGATAACCGACTAAGTCTATCGTGAAAACTGAAATAAACCACCTCTCTGTATGAAATCTGTCTAGATTTAAAAAACATATGTCTCTGTTATATTATCAAAACTACCATATCCGAAATCCAAAGTAATGTCAAATGATCAGTCGTTTAAAACAATAATAATAAAACGTAACGGAACCCTGATGGCTGTTCCGACTAACTCTTGGCTGTGGTCGTTAAAATTCGCGTTTTCTGGTTGACACGGTCACCAGCCCCCGGTACAAGTACCAGGAAACTGTTTGTTGTTTCACTAGGGTTACTGTTTTATTATGCTTTATTTACTTACTCACACGTTTTTGTATTCTGTTAAAATACTGTAAAACCACGGTTATGGTGGCTTGCGATGAGTGTTAGAATTAAATAAATGAAAAACGTGTTCTAACGTACTCTAAGTTTATTTATATTTTGCCCATTTACCGCAATGAAGTAATTATGTAGTGCCGCAATAATTTCCAGCTCCCCATTAAATTATGATAGGGCGATACTCGAACACCATTACATAATATTATAAATCTCAAACGGAATCTTGTATGGGGCTTGTATGATAAATTTACGGCGAATGCATGGCTTGCCCAGCGTGGATTAGCATGGCAATCAACATGGAATCTATAGAAAGATAAGTACTTGAATGCATAATTTTATGTACTCGTATATGCTGACCTATTCATATAATAAATAGGTATAAGTCTCTTATAATAAAATTTGCATCTGCTAGCGGCAAGTAAGTTCTCCGTACCAATTTTGGAAAGTCAACTCTTTAGGGGGTGAATGTTGGAAAATTCTCACTTAGTGCTCGCCTACAACATCAAAAAACAATGTCCAAAATTTCACGTTCCTAATCCCAGTAGTTTCGGGAGTGCGTTGATATGTTAGTCAGTAAGTTTCTCCTTTTATATATACACCGCTAAATTTTAATCGTTTTAATCCCGTGGAGGATCGATCCGGTACATGAAACTATCGATTTGTAAAGATAAATTTAAAAAATAAAGTACCTTTTTTTTAAAACTCGTATTAATTTACGCAAGTACGAAATTAATTTCTCTAAGAAAACGTCAGCTGAGCGAGTCCATTGACCTGTAGGTAGTTAGTACGCAACACCGACTACTACGACTACTACGTACGAGTTTTTAAAAAAAGGTGCTTTATTTTTTAATTTTATCTTTACAAATGAATAGTGTTTCAAGTACCGGATCGATCCTCCACGGGATTAAAACAATCAAAATTTAGCGCTGTATATAGATGGTGTCTAATGTGCTTACGTCAATTAAAACAAATAATAACAATTAATATTTATTCATATTATTTTGTTTTTGACATGTTTCTGCACCACCCTAAGGTCGACTGTTAGAAAATGCCTAAGGCATTATGTCGGCCTTTGTACAGTGTTTATCTCTTGTGCATAAAGTTTTAACAAATAAATAAATAAATTTTTCGACACACTTGCTCAGAAAGTGACTATAGTTGCACTACACTTAGGTATATAATGTAGCTTGTAACCAAACAGTGACTTTTTGATTACCATTATGCACAAGTGTGATAATGTAGTGATAACCTTTTTTGTTAAACCTCTGTTCTCAAATCAAACATTGAATTCGAAAAAAAATACATTAGGTACCTATTGCTTGGATTGTCTTGCTTGTTTATTTTATGCTAATTTGTGTTTAAATAAACTATTTTAACTTTTACATGTTTAATAAATAAAACCTTTCATAAAATAAAAATATTTTTTTCTGTATAGATAAGCAACCTCATTCTTATTTTTATTCAAACAGCCTAGCTAGAGTAGCTAGTCTATGGCCGCCATTTTGGATGCGCGCGCATAAGAAGAAAGAACAATTTTTTGCCGCCATACTACAAAAAAACAACATTTTTGCTGATAAAGCAATAATTAATTAATTTGTAAAATTTTTCTTCTCAAGTGTGTCGAAAAAGGTCGTATGATACACGTGAATATTGGCGATTACCGTCCACATTATACACTTGTATCATAATGTACTATTATTTAGAAAAAGAGATGTGGCTAACGGAAGTGTTTATATCGGAACCGTACTTGGAACCGGAGTTTTTCAATTTGGTTTATCGCAATCGGATCTGAAATCAAAGACGGCGGAGGCAGAAATAAAGACAAACATACGTTTTTAGAAGTGAAACACATTGTATCTTAGTGTCAAAAACATAAAATCTCAAGAAAGCCAAATCTCAAAAACAAACAGCAGTATACAAAAATATACACGGTCGGAAATGTTATAAGACTTCCTACATATAGGAACTTGTATGTCAATTAATGCAATAATAATTTCCTGCCATAGAAAGTAATAAGGTAAGCTATTATCAACATGGGAACCGGGTAACACACGAGTAATTCGAACACTTTCTCTGTGTATCATTGAGTTCAGACATTTAGTTCTTGTCGAGTTTTAATAGAAGTATTTTTTTTTTAAGTTGGAAATCATCTAATGACTTCTTAAGCTCCGGGCGAGGAGGTATTCCATGAAGCACACCCAGACGAAGCACACCTAAAGTATTCCACTTAGCACACCCGTAGGTGGGCTTCAAATAAAAATTTTAAACAATTAATTTCCTATCCCACGAAGCACACCCACGAATATCACTCGCATAGTGCGGAGACTAAGAAATAAAAATGTCGATAGAAGAAAATATTTTTTATTTAAAAGACTAACATTAATTTCTAACATCTTTCAGGTTCATTATAATAATGTGAAACAATATTTGTAATTTTCATAATGTTCATATATAAATCCCATAGATAAGACGTATGCATGATGCGCTTAAAAAGAAAATCTAGGGACTTAGGTTTAGATAAGAAGAGCATACATAGAAAACATGTTGCCTTATGTACGGTTATGCCACATTTACCGCTGGAAGACTTGGATGAGGCCTGGCTCTACATCATGAGCGAATATCCTCAAGGAGAAAGTATTTCTAGATTTAACGATTACATTGTAACTCAGTGGCTTGAACATAAGTTATGGTTAAAAAATAATATAATCAAGAATTCACAATAAAAGATTATAAAAATGGCTTAATTTCAGTTGGACATTGTCTAGAGAAATTAAGATACTGATTAATAATAATTTATTTAATTGATAAGTTTAGATACTAAATTGCCCATTTCTTCAAGATTATTTCAGAATCTTAAAGATTGTGATTTGTAATTTTAAACAGTCTGTGATTGTACATACAACTAGAGTATTTTTATTATTAGTTAAAAGGTGTACGTGGAATAAGAAAACTTCCACATAGATCTCTATGGAAAACTATATTTACAATGTTTTTGATATTTGTCCAAGTTTTTATTGCATAATTATAAAACAATCTGTGATTTTATTAATAGCACAAAAAAGGAAAATAATAGAAAAATAGTTAAAAAATAATATTTTTTTTGGAAAGATAATTATGAAACAATCTGTGATTTTTAATAGTAAGATTACAAAAATTACAAGTATTGTATCACATTATTATAATGAACCTGAAAGATGTTAGAAATTAATGTTAGTCTTTTAAATAAAAAATATTTTCTTCTATCGACATTTTTATTTCTTAGTCTCCGCACTATGCGAGTGATATTCGTGGGTGTGCTTCGTGGAATAGGAAATTAATTGTTTTAAATTTTTATTTGAAGCCCACCTGCGGGTGTGCTAAGTGGAATACTTTAGGTGTGCTTCGTTTGGGTGTGCTTCATGGAATACCTCCGGGCGAGGCGTGTCAGAGTTTTACTGACTAAGGGTGAGTTGCACCATTTAACTATAACAATAACCAAACCATAACCAGCCGTGAAACGGCCCCCTATTGGTCAATTCGACGATTTGACAACTGTTAACGGCTTTGTTATCGTTATAGTTAAATGGTGCAACTCACCCTAAAACCACACCTATGAGGAGAGTCATAAACGAACAACAGCGCATCAGTAGAAAATACTTCTTGAACATCATAAACTGACCTTACTACACAGGTAAAAAGATGCTCTTGAAATCAAATGGTTACTGTAGACATGAAGTTGTCTGTACAAGAAAAATAAGGCGCTTGACGCTTTCCCAACTAACCACATACCGAGGCCCTATACAGCTTATGGCAATGTGAAACTGCTGATCGTAAACCACAGACCACGAATATTTTATACGGACTCGCATAAATTATAGAGACGCTGTTTTTGAGTGGAGGGAACTTCGCATACATAACTGTCAGAAACGTATTATGAAACGTCCATATTGAAAAAATGTACGACCAAATCATGACTTTAAAACGACACTTATCCTTTTGATACACTGATACTCCTTTAAAAAACCCCTTTTACTGAAGTGTACGCAGGAACTACATGACCAGTACCCCTAGCCAAGTTGCTAATCTGCAATAGTTAACGCTTGTAGAAAGCTTCAAATGTACGGGAATTACGTCGTCTTATCGCTCAGTCACGTGGTCAGAACAAAAGAATTAGTGGCAAGATCAACTCGAAGCGTTCGGCGCAAGCGAAACGGTTGTAACTTGGCTAGGGGGGCAGATTCCTCCATCACCATTCTCCCATCGGACAACCCGACGTACAGTACCCACTTTTACATTTTCAAGCGCTTCACTTAGCCTAGTCAATTATACCGAATACATGGAAGATTTGGAACAATTTGCCTTCTGCGGTCTTCCCGTCCGATTACAATATAGGTGTATGACTAGAGAGAATATGCCTTTAATAAACTAGTGCGATTCACTATCAACGATTGCATCACTGCTCACAAACAGGTGGAGTCGCAGTCAAGCACTAGTTTGTATCAACAAAATAAAAAAGACGAAGAAATCTTAGCCAGTCTCGAAGTCTCTAAGTCTTAAGTCAGTCTCGAATAAAGTTTCAAGAAATTGATAAGTGTGAGAACGAATACAGATGGCTTGATTTTCAGTTCAAGATGTGAGATATCGGCTAGCAGCTTCATCTTCGCGAAAGTAGAAAATTATACCAAGGAAACACTCCCGGGATAAAAAGTATTATATGTCCTATTCTAGGACATGGTCTTTCTGTGTTCAGCCATTCAAGCATAGAAGTAACAAACGCACACACTCAAACTTTTACCGTTAAACATTAAAGTAGATCTACGCTGCGCACACGTGTGACAAACACGCCAATCTGCTAAACTTGTAGAGCTACATTTGATCCACGCCACGCGACATCGTTCTACGTTCAAATCAGGCGTGTTACACGTGTGCATCGGTCTAATGTTGTTCTAAGTTTAGTGTGTTTATTCGAAAAATGGAAAACAAAAACGGTGGCAGTGCCTTTGTACCACTGCGGTCATTTCTGCCTGATCACTTAAAAAATCGCTTCATTCCTGCGGCTCGGCGCCAATCCAAGCCCTTTGAAGTTTTCGTTTCGAGTGCAAGCAAAAATGAACTTAGCGCTGGTCAGGCGGAAGTGTCTTTGATGGTACAACTAGAACATTTTCTGTTAAAGATCGCACCACCGCTCGAAACTTAAGCTGTAGTGTGAGTTCAACCTCGTGCATACAGGGTTCGACGATTCATCGTTTATTTATGCAATGGCCTCTGTTCTTTATTTTCTCTGGTAAAATATTTTCGAGTTAACTAAAACTTTAGAATGCGTGCCTAAACTATCAGTTAGTCACACGGATCCAGGCTTTAATAACCCACAAGATATAGTGTTTTTTTTTAAAAAAGACACTAGTTATTGCTCGCGTAAATAAAATATAGCCTATGTCACTCAAGAATAAAGCGCCTTTCTATCGGTGAAAAAATTTTAGCAATCGAATCAGTACTTTCAGAGATTACCTCCTACAAACAAAAAAAAAACAAACTTTACCTCTTTGTTATATTAGTGTAGATTTGCGCGAAGCCCTGATTATTTTTCGAAAATAAAAGTCGAAGTTACTCCTTATAATATCAACTATCTACCAGTGAAAGTTTTGTCAAAATCAGTCTACCCGTTTTAGAGGCAAGTCGAAACAGAGAGACTAACACAGACTTGTTTATAAAAATCAAACCTATAAATAATTGAAAAAAAAAATTGCATGTTTGTTATAGATATCAAATATACTTTCATACGCTAAATATTACTAAATAATAACAAAATGCTAATTTGACAGACACTCCAACTTTATTTATATGTATGTATATTAAATGAATTACTGTTATAGTGTTTCTGGTTAAACGTTTGTTGGTTGCAGACAAGCCCACAATTTTATGAACCTGGAATTGGAAAGTCGTTTACCTAAAACATTTGCAATTCAATAGCTATTCACACAGCTAGTCCCAGAACGTCTTTGACGAAATCGTGGTCATCGTGTACTTTGCATGAATAGGTTTGGCCATTTTGGATGCTAAAATTCTTTGACCGAAAACTAGGACGCCTTTCGTTCACATGAAAAGTCGACATACGATCGGACTGGGTAACGGGATTGAACGAAAGAGTTACTGTGACCACAAAATAAATAGGTACAGTAGACAATCTCATGTATGTACTTCACTTTTTATACCTACGCTCGGTGGACGCACACTAATGAGCGTTTGAGCCGGAACTGTTCGACGATTGGGCCGAGGCGTTCCGAGGTATCGTGTCCGTGAGCGGTGTCTATGTGTGCGTTGCTCGAACGCGCTTTGTATGTAGATTGACTTCTGTACCTATTTTGTGCTGTGACCCTGTAACGCAAAAGGCAACTGAAATAACGCGGGTGGGTTTCGCTCAGTAAAAGTCCGACAATCCCTCTTCTCCACCCAGAGCAGAATAAGTTATTGGAATGATGCATTTTTTTCACTGTAATTTGTAAAAATTTAGATTTTCCGTGTCCATCTGTTAAGCTCCTTTTTCTTAGGTTCGCGTGGAGGTATGAAGCTGAAATTAATAGCAAATACTTAGATCTGCTATCCCATGCAGCTGTAAAAATCAATCGCAATCTGGAGACAAGTGTAACGTTTATGCTCGGTTTAGGCGCTTATTTCGACACTCGCTGTAGGTTTTGATTTCCACCTAAAGGGTACCTTCCCTTGACCTAGAATTAGAGATGTGCCCATATTGCTGGCAATGTTGCCACCAATATTCATAATTCGGGCAATATTGCCGGCAACTGCACATCACTACCTAGAATCATGAAGCAAGGTCTTATAGCACATGTATAAGCAAAATTCTGAAAACTGTAAAACTTTTTTTGATTCGGAAAACATCTTCGTGACTCGATTAAGAAATTGAACTATTTACATAGGTAAGTTTGTGCGAAACCGACAAGTACGCGAGTGCGACTCGCACTTGCTAGGTTTTTTGTGTTGGGAATCATCCAATGACTTCTTCCGCTCTGGTCGGAGCGGGAGAGTGTCAGACTTTTACTGACCAAAAACCACCTTTATTACTTCAGTTAGTAGCCCTTCACGCTCCAGTGCTGCGGTAACTTTCGAACAAACCCGGAGTCTTTATACGTCCAGAATGCGAATCTCAACTACACCAGTTAAACTCAAGTTGAAGCTAGGGCGGGCTTGCGGACAGTGAGCAATGGGTAGCTCGCTGTCCGCCGTCCGGTAACTGTCCGGACCAAGCCCAAGTTGTTGACGGCGCGCCTCAAGGAGTTGTCAGCAACAGCAGGGACCCAGCCGGGTCGAAGCCTACTGGGGCCAGGGTTATCGGAAAGGGAGCTCGAACCCCGGTATGAAGGCTAGAAGGAACGGGGTGGGTCTTTTAGTCAGTAAGAGTCTGACACTATCTCCCACTCCGCCCAAGAGCAAAAAGCCCCGGTATGAAGGCTAGAAGGAACAGGGTGGGTCGTTTAGTCAGTAAGAGTTTGACACTATCTCCCGCTCCGCCCAAAAGCGGGGGTTGTCATTGCATGATATTTCCCACCATAAAAAAAATACACCAGTTAAACTCAAATTAAAGCTAGAAAATAATAGCAAACGGTTTCTATGAAACTGGTATCTTTTGTTAGAGCGTAACCCGACTGTCTTGTAATTGGGTGGGTCCTATTCAAACTTCAAAATGTACTAAACCCTTCCTCTTTAGCGCTTCAGTGTCAACGTTCCAGACACTTGGACAGTGAGGATTGAAGCTACAGTTTCAATGTATTTGAACACTTATTTATTTATTGGCACACCAACAGCATTACATACAGAATTTTTTGTAAAAAATAATATTAAAATCAAGGCACTGGTATGCATGCCTATTACAGGGATGCACAGCTTACAGGTACGACATTAATCATTATGTTAAGAAATAAAAAAATATTATTACCACAAAAAATTAAACATACAAAATAGAAAAAAGACACAACCAATTATTAAAAAAAAAATAGAAATTTGTCTAAAATAGATAAAAAGAATCATTAAAAAAAGAGGATAGAGTATATAACATTGAAATGTAGATGTACCAACAATTAACGGTTAATTGGAAGATTTGTACATGTTCATACCTCCGAGACTGTTTTCCCCGCACAGTTTCTGCAGTAAGGGTGATGATAATACAGATCATATCCTGAATTAGCGTATATGGTACTTTTTATACCGGGAGTACGTTCCCGTGGTACAGTATATTTTTACTAATCACTTATAATTTGTATAAGTGACCTATTTTTTTTATTATGACTTCAGTCCGGTCTTTTGAAATAAGAGACACATTCTTTAAACCTACTATGTAGGTATCTATGTTTACATAATACTATTAAGTATACAAGGCGTAAGGAACAGCCATCCGCTAACTTTAAGGGCTTGCTCAGTAGACGAAACTGAACAACCTCACAGATTTTTTTTTTCACAAAATGAAAAAAAAATCAGCCTCGCCGTACAAATTGTCCAATCAAGTTTATCATTTTGTATGGCGAGGCTGATTTTTTCGTTTACTGAAAAAAGTCTTGTGAAAGGTTGTTCAGTTTCGTCTACTGAGCAAGCCCTTAAAGTTTGCGGAGGGCTGTCCCTTACACCTTGTATAGTTATATAGGTATTGAATAATATTTAAATTATATGTACAGGTTTATTACATGCTTTAGTTTAAGAATCGAAAAAGAAAAAAAATATGTAGAGAATATGGTTTTACTCTACATTTTTATTTTCTCCTTTCGCAGGACCACTAGAAGAAATTTCCATAAAAGAAAGCAGTTTCTCTGAATTCATATTTACAAAGCACTAGTTGAAACTTGCACCCGGTAAACGTTATTATCAAAGAAGCAAAATAGGAGGTAAGGGTAGGAGGGTAAAAAACTTGCCTACAACATAAACTCAAACCTACCAAACATACACTAAAAAATTCTTATAAATCGGTCCAAGCGAGATTTTTATTTTTCCGATTTATATCTAGTCATTAGCAGATGACGACAGGCTGATTGATTGCATGGCACGATCGACTACAAGTAAATTGAATAAGCCTACAAAACATCTTTGTTTATTCTAAATGACTAAGTAAATTACGAATGAAAGGTCATCAATGACTCAGCTACGAGGAGTATTAAGTTTATCAACGGTAGATTGTTTCGATAGATGAACCTACGCTAGCATCCTACGTAGTCTTGCAAAACCTTTGTTGAAAATTTTATTTTATTGGAGGAGATAAAGAAAGATAAGGTTTGGCCTATTTGTTACTGCTATAAATCTCTGATTGTATCTAGGACATTACCCCGTGTCACGGAAAGTCATTGATCCTGGTCATTCGTAGATCTTTGACAGTCGTTAAAGTCAGACGCCAGAAAGTCTGAATTATCAGTCTATCCAAGGAGTATCATGTCGCCCTGAGTTTGTTTCGGTGTTTCTTTTCAGGGTAGTCAGATAGGAAACACCGGCCTCATCTAGTTTAAATTGACGAAAAACAAAAAAGAACTTTCTCCCTCCACAATTGGAGGGAGAAAGTACACATAAAATAGCAGATTTTCAGAGATCTTTACTTGATTATTTAGTTTTACACAAATTTATGTTTTGATTTCTATAGAAGCCTAGATAATATCCACAAGTTAGCTGAGTATCCAAAATATCTAAAGAAAGATCGCGTAAAAACATCATAATCACATAAGAGCGGCTGTATAAAAATGTACCTCAAAAAGGACGCTCGTAACGGTCCAATTTCATGTAATTTTAATGTGATAATACGTCCACGTCAATTTACACGAAATAAGCACCTTTAACCTTACCTGACGCTGTTATCCATTTGCATAAATATAAAATAAAAATAAATTCCACCTTAGACCTTTCTCTCCAAAAGATCGCACGGAACTTAACCTCAATATAATTTCCCACAACATGTAATAAATAATGATATTAAAAACCGGCCAATTGCGAGTCGGACTTGCTCACGAAGGGTTCCGTAGCCTACGTAGCAAACAGCGGCAAAAAAATATCACGTTTGTTGTATGGGAGGCCCCTCAAATACCAGCCGGGTCGAAGCCTACTGGGGCCAGGGTTATCCGAAAGGGCGCTCGAGCCCCGGTATGAAGGCTTAAAGGAACGGGATGGGTTTTTTAGTCAATAAGAGTCTGACACTATCTCCCGCTCCGCCCAAGAGCGGGGGTTGTCATAGGATGATTTTTCCCATCGAAAAAAAAAGGCCCCTCAAATATTTATTTTGTTCTGTTTTAAGCTATTGCATAGCTTCTATCGCAGGCCTTGAGCGTGGAGACCGAATCCAGAAATTCCGTAACAAAAATAACCTAACAGGGGGGTGTAACTCATTTGTTTTTTGAGCGTGGTGACCGATAAGAAAACAAATGACTGAAAGCAGCTGTCGGCGTTTTGGATGGGTGGGGTTAGGCAGCTGTTACCTAGGTCTGGTTTTTGATGGAAGAGGTTAAACAGCTGTTGGCGAGGTCTGGTTTTGGATGGAAGAGGTTAAGCAGCTGTTGGCGAGGTCTGGTATTGGATGGGTGGGGATAAGCAGCTGTTGGCAAGGTCTCATTTTGGACGGGTGAGGTTAAGCAGCTGTTGGCGAGGTCTGGTTTTAGATGGATGGGGTTAAGCAGCTGTTGGTGAGGTCTGGTTTTGGATGGGTAGGGTTAAGCAGCTGTTGGCGAGGTCTATTGCATAAATTGATAAAAAATGCTATGCAATAGCTTTACCGCGGCAGTCCCCGAGTGCCACACGTCTTTTTTTTTAGTAATGGTTGTTAAAGCGGCAACAGAAATACATCATCACAATCTGTGAAAATTACGACTGCCTAACTATCACGGTTCATGAGATACAGCCTAGTGACTGACGTACAGACAGACATACGGACGAACAGTGGAGTCTTCGTAATAGGATCTCGTTTTACCTTACAGGTACGGAACCCTAAAAAGCGCATTATCATTCTAGAATCTTACGTCATCAATTTATCTATTGAGTAGATGTCGATATTTGACAGTATTTACTTAAGCTGTCGTAAAATATTGAATTACGTCGTTACGACGAATAGCTTTTATGATCAGCCTGTATAATGTATAATAAGATAATGCTGGTTCGTGTTATTTTTATGTTATTGCCTACTTGTCACGTTTTATAATTTTTTTTTATTCGATTTTTTGGCTTAACGGTGTTAAAGTAATGTGAAACCGATAAGATATCTATCTGCATCTATGTGTGATAAGTTGTCCATGTTTAAATGGCCAGGGAACTTCACCAACAAAAATAAAACAAAATTGGAAAGCCTCCACAAGGTGGACCGATGAGGTCAGGGTTACCATGACGTTCAAAGTAAGATTGTTTCATTCTTATTCTAGGGTGGGTAAGAGACAGCTATACAGGTTGTCTAGCGCCATCTCTTACTCGGGTCTAGGAACTGGTGAGATTCGCGGGAATGCGGTGGATGTGAGACGTACAGGACCGTTTGCTGTAGCGACACTTGGGGGAGGCCTATGTCCAGCAGTGGACGTAATTCGGCTGAAATGACGATGATGAGAGCTCGACTTTAATCGGACCTGATGGTAAGCAGTGATGCAATCGTTCATGGTGAAGTACACTAGTTTATTAACAGCCTAATCACTCTACCCTCGAAGACACCAAAATTATAATCGGACAAGGGAAGACAGCAGCGGGCAAATTGTTCCAGTTCTTCCAGCGATGTACGCCGTATAAACGACGAGGCGAAACGCTTAGTCCGGACCGTAGATGTTTCAACTGTGCAAATATACTCTGAATTCTTTTTAAATCTTGGTTACGACTAATTTTGAATAATTACGCATGCGAAAAACGAAGTAATGAAGAAACAACAAACAGACGGACAGAACAGGCTAGCAAAAAAAGATATTTATTTTTCTTATCAACTTAGCCCCACACTAGGAATTATCCCTGTAATAACAAATCGACAAATTTGTTCCGAGCAGGAATCGATCCCGCGACATACAGCGTAGCAGCCAATCACTCAGCCACTGCGCCAGCCCTGCCGAATATGCATATGCACGTAATTTATGTTTTACGAAATAAGGGTACAAGCCAGATCCCAAAGGCCGGTACCATTTGATGACATCAATAAAAAAAATATTTAAAAAAAGAAATAAATAGAAAAAATAAATAAATAATTAAATAAATATGTGAAACCCGCAGCTTCGCCCGCGAATATAAAATATAACCTAAATCACTCAGGAATAAAGCAGCTTTGTAGGTCAAAGAATTTTAGCGATCGGACCAGTACTTTCAGAGATTACCTCCTACAAACGAAAAAACAAAAAGCAAAATAACAAACTTTACCACTTTATTATATTAGTGTAGATAATCTAACTGCCACCATCATGCAAGCACGACAATGATTGAATCTAGCATCTCCAGATTAACATCTTGTAAACCATTTTACCTTGCAAGTATAAAAACTAGGCTGTATTTTTTTTACAAATAAAGTAATTTATTAATTTCAGATAATATCGAAAGTCGTCACGGTATAGAGGCTCTCGTTACTGTAACGAGTGAGATTGAAGAGTGCAATAAAGCACTAATTGCATGCACTGACAGGTTCCTAGACTATCGACTTTACGACGCAAAAAATGCAGAAGGACCAACATAGAAGGAGTGTTTTATTAGGTACGAAACCATCTAATGACTTCTGCTCTAGGATGTAGCGAGAATGAATGTCAGACTGGTACTGTCTAAAACCACACTTATGTTCCTTCAATTGCCTTTTAGGTTTTAGGATCACAAACGTATCCCTTTCATACTTTTCCGCATGGCCTTAGCAGACATCGACCCTGTTGGGCCCCTACGGTTTGCTGACATGGCCGTTCGCCTCCACTAGGAATGGAAAGAGGGCTGCAATGACCGTAGAACGCAAAGCGCAAATGAAGTAACACGAGTGGGTTTCAGTCAAAAAATCTAATGTGGCCTCTCGCTCCACTGTAGAGCAGTAGAAATTATTTGATCTCCCGCCAAAAGTAAATTTAAGCATAAGTAAACTAAAATTAAGAGGAGTCCGGTAGACTTGCCCAGGTGGTTGAGTTGAACCATCTTAAAATTGTATTTAAATTGAGCGCGAACGACACGTCAATACGATCATTGGACACATGCAAGATGCCAATCACAAGTATACTGTCGTTTTGCATTAGTTTTTTTTATTTGGCAATGAAAAATGTGTTTTTGCTGCTGCGAAGTGCTTTTTTTATTCGTATCGTTTTATAGTTTGAAGTGTGCTAAGTTTGTTTTCTTTACGATTGGAGGTTTTTCTATACTATAAGCTAAATGTAGAATTAGTGTAAACGGGAGAGTTGCACTAGGGTGAGTATGGGAGATATGCTTAGGGTGAGTTGCACCATTTAACTATAACGATAAAACAAAGCCGTTGACAGTTGTCAAATCGTCGAATTGACCAATGGGAGGCCGTGTCGCGGCTGGTTAAGGTTTGGTTATCGTTATAGTTAAATGGTGCAACTCACACTTAGTGATTCACATTTCCCTATGTAAGAACTAAAACGTAGTTTATTTTTATGTTTCCTTCGTTGCCCATTAGGGTTCCGTATCCAAAGGATAAAAAACTTGGCCCTATGGCAAAAACTCCGCTGTCCGTCTGCCTCTTCTGAACCGTATTAGCTAGACAGTTAAAATTTTCACAGATGATGTATTTTTTTGTCGCTACAACAATACTAAAAACAAAATAAAATAAATATTAAAGCGGGGCTCCCATACAACGACCGTGATTTTATTGTCATTTTTTGCTAGGACAGCACAGAATTCTTCGTGCGCAATTCCATCTCGTATTTGGCTTTTTTACTACTAGATAATAGCTATCAATAGTGCCGTGGCCTTCCAAGTCTAAAAGTTTAAGATTTTTGAGTTTATTTAGGTATATAGCCGTTCGCCGCTTGCGATTTGCACGTGCATTCCGCGCACGGCTCGTACGAAGCTCTTGCAGTGCAAGTGCTTCATACGAACATGAAATGCACGCGCGCAGTTCGCAAGCGGCTCGTGAACGGCTCGCGAGCGGCACATTTCCAGATCTGGACTTATATACACCGCTTAATTTTGATCGTTTTAATCCCGTGGAGGGTCGATCCGGTACATGAAACACTATCGATCGTAAGAATCCGCCAAAACTTTCATTGATTTAATCTATTTCATGTGTATATATACATATGATTTGTACGTTCAACTTCATAATGGTTCATTCGTTAAAAACGACAATTGTCTTCTCAATTTCCTAATTATAAACTTCAGCATACTTTAGCTTATTCTATCACTTCGTTTAAAAACCTAACCACATATAAAATTATTAGCATTTATGTATACACCGCTAAATTTTGACCGTTTTAATCCCGTGGAAGGTCGATCCGGTACATGAAACACTATCGATTTGTAAAGATAAAATTAAAAAATAAAGTACCATTTTTTCAAAACTCGTATTAATTTACCTATGTACGAAATTAATTTCTTTAAGAAAACGTCAGCTGAGCGAGTTCAATGACCTGTAGCTAGTAGTCGGCGTTGCGTACAAACTACCTACAGGTCATTGGACTTGCTCAGCTGACATTTTGTTGTAGAAATTAAATTCGTACATGTGTAATGTAAATGCAGATCGACCCTCCATGGGATTAAAACGATCAAAATTTAACGGTGTATACTTACTACACAGTACTTTGACTATTCATGTACAAAGTGGATTTACTGTACCATTCTGTTGAGTGTCTACGAGACCCCTGGATACTTATTACCCTCTATCAATCCTTACAATTTGCATTAAAAACAGGTATCGTAATTCCTGGGTAAGAATGGCATAAATTTCCTTGATATTGAAAAAGATAGGAATAGCTTCCAACGCTAAACTAACATTGAGTAAAATTAACATCGCTTTTTCCCATTCACTGGATTAGCTGCCTTTTTTTGCTCTAGCTCTTAAAGTTGGAAGGTGCACTTTAATGAAACAACTGCTGAAGTAAGTTCGCAATGTTACTGAGTAGCTATAATATAATAATAATATTCCACAACTATCACACAACGCCATCTAGTCCCGAACTAAGCAGAGCATGTGGTACTCATAACACAACAGTACTCATACTAGACAACTGATAAACATATATATTTCTAAATACATACTATACTATAGATAAATTACACCCAGACACAGAACAAATATTCATGCTCATCACACAAACATTTGTTCTGGGCGGGAATCGAACCCACGACCTCCGGATAACAGTCAGGACCACTGACCACTAGACCAACAGGCCTGCTAAATAAACAAGTCTGAGAACGTATAAGGGTCTTTTTAATATCGTGCGGATTTCATCACGCATGCGGGGCTGCTGACCGATATCACGCCCCGCATCCCGCGTGCGTATTCCACGCATTATTATAATTACTTGTATGAAATGGACATTTGCGGGGAATACGCGTGCGGAGCAAACCCACATGCGTGATGAATACCGCAAGATAATAAAAACACCCTAAAACTTATGCATTTATTTTTAAGGTGTCATCAAATGACTTCTGCTCTAGAGCGGAGCGGGCGTGTCAGACTTTTACTGACTAAAATCAAACCTATGTTCTTTCTTTGCCTTGCGTTCCAGGACCCCAGGGTTACTTTTCGGTAGTTAACCCACGGCCCTAGTGGCTTCGGCCCTGCTGGGCTCCTATAAATCCTGTCTAGGTGCGTGACCAAACTTAAGCTCGCCCTAGCTACGTCCCGATCACACCTAAGATCCCTCCTATATGTCCAGCCTTAAAAATTAAGTCACTGCTCCTACTATTTCTTTTTCCATGCAGTGAAATTGTGGAACAAACTTCTGCCTACCATTCGAAACAACTTGAAATCGACTCTTCTTTCCCAAAATCAAGTCAATGAGCCGCAGTCTAATTCATTACAGTTGAGAGGAATCTCAACTGTAATGAATTAATATATGTAAGTATTTACTAATTTTTAATTTATTTGTGTAGGTTTATTTGATACTTAAGTTTTAAAAATTCACAAACTTTTCCTGTTTTTACAAATTGTTGTCGCTCTCAGGTCTGCTGGAATAATTTTTTATAGAAATGAACAGTTCCTTTGTATAAAACGACAAAGAAACACTCATCTAGATGCTCTTGTCTATCCCTAGGAAAATCTCTCCCAAATATTTCAGAATTAAGTAATACGGTCAGCAACGTTATTTCTCTATGTGACAACCATATTTAAAATAAGGATTACTATTATTATTACACATAAAATAAATATATCGTGTCTATGCATAATTTAGCTAAAGTAGAAGCTTTAAAATTTAATATTTAAATTCTTCATAAAAGTGAACAAAATATATTTAAATGTCAAAGTCCCCAATAATCCATTCAGCCAAATAAAAAGAAGCACTAAAATCTACGAGTTTTATACTTGGTTTATGTTGTGTAACAAAATATACTGGCTATTTCAATAAACATAAAAATTATAATATTTTTACGACTTCCTCCAAACCCCATGTGGATTGATTCATTGTAAAGGTCCGTTGCCACTTGCCGTGTCCCTTACAAAAGGCGAGGTGAGACGTAACAAGACAAGAGAAAATGTAAGGGCATTTCAAACCCTCTATCAAATCTTAATGTCATACCTTAGTGTAAGGAAAGCGTACTCGTAAGCATGTCTATTATAAGTACGCACATACCTACCTATAATAATATATAAATAGACATGCATACGAGTGTATAGATTTTTATATTACTTTTCATAATAATCCTGTATGTAATGCTGTTAGTGTGCCAATAAATAAATAGCCCTTTTCAAGTGCCATCATTGTCGGATATTGTCATGCAATTGAAGACAATAAAGAATATGGCTTGTGTTCTTGACCGATGTCTAGATATCAGTCTATAGAACATTTGATTTTTAAGAAATCCATCAATTCTGTTTTGTCATTTATGATTGAACTAGCTGATGCCAGCGTCTGTGTGATAGTAAAATATATCCCAAGGGAACATAGTTACTCCCGGGATAAAAAATATTTGTTATCAAGTGCTTTTCCAGGATTTAGTCTACCCGTGTACCAAGTTTCATCGAAATCCGTTCAGTGGTTTGAACGTGAAGAAGTAAAAAATGTACACACTCACAGACTTTCGCTAACAGCAAAAAGCCTTTGCCAAAAGAAAAGGGAATATGTGATAGTGTGACTGCTGACAGGACAGAATGGAAGAAAAAACGTGCTGTCTTAAGTAACATGGGACAAGGACAGGAAGATGATGGTAAAATTTGCCAACCAAAGGCTACCAACGTTACGGGAACATTTGAAAGAGTGACCGTGGCCCTAAACGTAAAGGATAACTGAAGTACACAGATAAGTTTTACTCAGTAAAAGTCTCATATCGCACTTTCTACCCTAGAGCGGGAGAAGTCATTGGATGATTTCATGATGATAAGTCAGTAGATTCATAAACATTTTTTGCTTTTATGTTATACTCGCGTAACACTCTTCCTCTCCTCTTACTATAGACTTACACTTCTTACTCTCACTCTTCCTCTACACTCCTCACTCCCATACTCCTCCTTACCCTCTCATTGTAACTATATCTCCTCC
This sequence comes from Mythimna ferrago, assembly GCA_910589285.2. Taxonomy (NCBI): domain Eukaryota; kingdom Metazoa; phylum Arthropoda; class Insecta; order Lepidoptera; family Noctuidae; genus Mythimna; species Mythimna ferrago. The sequence continues at coordinate 18,198,550 of OU342695.1, forward strand.
TTCATGTAACACATTACGTTACATTGGGTGTAAGACCAGAAAAAGTTTTTATTCTTGTCATATCCTATATAAACACACCTTTATATTCTAACGTTACGCTTGAATAAGTATGTTGAAGAGCTGCATAATATTATTTTATTAAAAACTTTATTAATATCGATCGCGTGCTGAAGATGCAACAACGTGAGAGAACCGTTCGCCTGAGCGTTCTAAATGTCCAATTTTATTAAAATCCACTTGTTTATTCGCATACTGAGAGCTTATTAAAGTTTTTATTAATATCGATAGTATTTGAGATTTTCTTACGAAGATTTTATGATTCAAATCGCTCTACCTTGTTTAGGATAAACAAATTTAGAGAAAAGGAAGATATTCTTGTTTTAAAATGACAAACGAATAGGGTAAACATTATTTTTTGTATTTAGAACTAATCCTAACTAATATTATAAATGTGAAAGTGTGGATGTTTGGATGTTTATTACTTAATCACGCAAAAACGGCTGAACGGATTTGGATGAAATTTGGCATGCATATAGCCTTTGACATGAAAAAGAACATACTTTTTATCCCGGAAAAACTTATTCCTACGGGAAAACACGTTTAGAGTGCGATAACCGAAGTCGCGGTCGGACAGCTAGTTTAACTATAAATTCAACTGATTCACTCAAGAATCAACTCGCATGCACAAGAAACCCAGATCCGGAACCACTATTTGTAGGCCATACAACTATTTGTTCCATGCGGGAATTGAATCCGCGACACGCAGCGCAGCCGCCTATTGCTCAACCACTGTGCCAAGTTTAAATAAGAATATCCACACAATTGACTTTGGAGTACCACAACTAAAGAAAGAGAGACAAATACCAAAACTATGGATAAAAAAACTAGAAACACCGACTTCCGAAACTCTACAGATACTCGTATTTAGCATTTTTCATCACATTTCTCTTGACATTCAACGGACATATACAAAAAGAGGTTCTGATATAACTGTATTTCATATCCAACAATACCATCTATTCTCAAAATACAGCGAGCCAGCACTTCACCCTACATTCGGTCACTATCATTCCGCAAATCACTCCGAAGCATCGCATCGATTTCGTGGGAACGCCGCAAGCGTCCGATCCCTCAGTATTGATTAGCCTCCTGATTTATCTGCTTATTGTTGGCATCTGATACACGTCACGAATATTGCAGATTAGATGGATCGATCGGGAATTGTCGTGGCTTTGTTTGCTTGTAAATAAAGACGGTTGTTGAATTGTTGAGTGGAAGCGAGCGAACAATGATCATAGAGAAACCATCAGTCTTATTGCAAAACGAAACCTAAATTTAAATTAGAAGATAAAGCAATTTAAAACGGCAGTCAAATTTGTACTGGACGACGTTGTCATGGCTTAAACAAACCCTGAAAAAATACTTATTTGGCAAAAACACTGTTTTCCAGGTTGCCTGAAAAAAAGTGTTATTACAAAACAAGTTAAGACGTTCGGAACGTCTTAAATCGATTTTTTTTTTTATTGGAAAATCGTCAAATGATATCTCCTGCTCTGTTTTTTGTAATATCGAATATTCGCTTATCTTAAGATTGACGGAAAATTCTCCGTAGATGAAAACTCTAGTTAAAAGAGCAAGTTAGGAGCTATAAATGTGTATTTTACAATACACAATGTGTATTTTATGTAATACCGCTCATGTTAAGATTGAACCGCGAATTCTCCTCTTTCTATAGATTAGATAAGGTCTGCAATACCAAGAGTAAGTTGGGGGCTTATCGTCGTGTCGGTCAAACATTCGGCAGCTGAAAAAGCCTGCCGGCGAAAGTTTTGATGATGAAAGTTCCTGTCGGCGTAACATCCATAGGTAAAAGATTCTGCTGGGGGAACGGAAATAAATGAATCGTCCTGTCAACGAACAGTCCAGTGACGAATCGGTCTTCGGAGAACGGTTGCCGAATCGATTTCAGATGATCAGCTGTAATTTCTCAACACCAGTAAACGAATCAAGACAGTTTATAATAAAAAAAAATCTCATATATGTATTTAATTACCAAATTTTTTTAAATTATCCGAGTAATCAAACCATTTTCAAAATTATAATTTGATAAGAAGTTACAATAAACAAAGACCAGAGTGCCGAGTGCAAGTTTTGGCGTCTAACGTAATCGAAACGTTACCGCGATTGACTCTCCAATTGGTTAAGAGCTTGGAACGGGCTAATCGTAGCGCCGAACGTCTTAAATATGTCGATCGCATCAACGTTAAACAAATTTACTGGTCAGTAGTAAAAACTTAGGTTACGTGGTCTGTCGTTTAATACCGAAATGACAGCTCACTCCATTTTGTTTTTCGTGGTGAGAAATCTTCAAATAACTCTGTAACTGTTTTCAACGGAAAGAATAACAAAATCGACTGATGATAAAGTAGTACAAACTTATCAAAAACGTCTGCTATCGACTGCTTCCTCCATTAATACTGGGCTCATGAGTAGATCATTTACTGATTGCCTTCACTTTCCTCGAGAAAACGTGTCTTGTTCTGTCGATTAATGGGACAACAGCGTATGAAGCTACAGGATGTTGAGAAAGCTTAGTTGACAACTAAATTAATAAATAATGGTAATATATATTAGCATAGGCTTTAAAGTAGTATCTTCTTGGCTCACTTGCTCACTGTCACTTAAAAACAGGCAATATCGAGGATTTCGATGAAATTACACACAAAGCGTTTTAGGAACACATTAATTATGCGTACAGCTAAGGATTGGAAGTCTCTGCCGGAGTCTGTGTTTCCTGATAGCTACAACTTAGGGATCTTTAAGTCAAGAGTGAATAGGTTGCTTCTAGGCAAGCGTGCTACATCGTCGGCCACACCATCGCTTTTCATCTGGTGTCTTTTTTTTTTTTTTAATTGAGATAAACTAGTGCTTGACTGCGATCCCACCTGATGGTAAGTAGCGATGCAATCTTTGATGGTGAGGCGCACTAGTTTATTAAGAGCCTATTCACTCTAGCCTTGAAGACACCCAAATTATAATCGGACGGAAAGACCGCAGCAGGCAGACTGTTCCAGTCCTTCGACGTACGCGGTATAAACGACGAGGCGAAACGCTTAGTCCGGACCGTAGAGGTTTCAACAACGTAAGGGTGAATATTCGTCGTACGTCGGGTTGTCCGATGGTGGAATTGCGATGGCGGAATCAAGTCATGCAATTCCTGCGCACACTCTCCAAAATGCATCCTGTAAATCTATTCACTATTAAAAAAAAACTGCACACAGGAAGACCATGTCCTGATTAGCGAGCTTCTTTTCATTTCGCGATTATGTTCCTTTCAGATAATTTTCTGTGTTCAAGTGGCAGAACGCAGAAACCAGTATGTTTATAAGTTTTCAAAGCAAATCTAAGTGGTAGTTTGCGAGCGCCAATAGCTAATAGATTAGTAACTAGGATTTAATTCATGCCCATCAGAAAGTTTTCTCCTTACCAGGTTTCATTTACACAACTTTAATCTATGCCATCAGCAATAACAAGCAGGAGGCGAAAGGGGGGTAAACTAGACATGGACATAAAATGACAGGTAATCGTCACAAGCAATTAAACACGTTACGTGTTTCTAGACTTTGAAGGCAATCTTAGATTAGTTAGCACTTTGATTTCCGTTGCCATAATTCATCGCTAACTACAGTTAAATGATCGGTGAAATCAAACTTTGTCGCTTAGGGCTGGCGTTTAAAACCTTCATCAATAAAGGGGCTTACAGAAACTTAACTTAAAATGGCAATTAATTAGGAGTAGATAATAGTGATTTAGTTGTTTCTTAAAACATCTGGAAGAGAAGATCTACGAACATATAAACTTCAAAAATTATCATAATTTTGCCGCCTCAAATTGGTTTACTTTAATGCCCGTTTTCACAAATAGTAATAGCAGACAGCATAATTAGCCTTATAATGTTTCCATTGCTGGGACTCAGGCCACTTTTCTAGGATAGGGAATGGGCCATAATCGCAGACACGGGCCCAGTGCAGGTTGGTGGATGTCACATGTCTTCGAATTTTTGCATCACGTTTTCCTTCACCGTTTTGAGAGCAGTGATGAAATAAATAACACAAAGTAATGCGCCTGGTTGGGTTTGAACTCGTAACCTACAACTCGTTAATCAAGGCCGTTATCACTGGGCCACCACTGCTTCACATTAACAGAAAGTGAGCACTTAAGAAAAACTCCAAATGTCTTGCTTTCTTTATTCTTTCACAAGTTCTGGCGAAATCTGTCTAATTTGTCCCACCATCTCCTTCGAGGTGCACCCCGTCTCACCGTGCCCCGTTATGAAAGGCAATGAAGGAATGGGGTGGTTTTTTTTAGTCAGTAAGAGTCTGACACTATCTTCCGCTTCGCCCAAGGGCGAGGGATGTCATCTGGATGATTTTTACCCACCGGAAAAAAACCCCGTCTCACTGTCTCAACCCACCAATTTTGCTTAGAACCGAAAAATATCTTTATACATTGGCCTATTCTTATATGTCGCCTATTGTTCGTGAAATCATGCGTACATGCGCAAAGAATGAACGTGGTCTTATCTAGTCTAGCCGAATGTCAGTGAATCAGCGTCAATCGTGTTTTATTTTAATTTCAAACTCACACGACCTTGAATTGTTTTCTTAGACTGATTTATATCTCAGACCAGACTATTTACGATGTATGTAGATATTTGAATACTATATTGTTATAGCTAGTGATTCGGACTCTTTTTTTTTCACTGACAATTCAGACACCATCAAATTATTAAAGCTGTTTAGTACAGACATAATTTTGATAACGCTTGTTTTTCCACATATTATATTTTAAAACTTTATTTATCTTAAATCCACATCTCTCATCCAACTTTCCTGTCGCAGGTTTACTGGATGAAATTTCGTTAAGCAGTACGTTTTTGCTCTTCTAGCTTGTTTTAGTTTGTGTATACCTAAATAAATAAATTATCTGACGCTACTAAGCAGCTTCAGTGTCCCAATAGTAATCAGTTTCAGGGAACTGAACAGACAGAAATGTAACAAAATGAGGTGTAGAGCAGAAAAATGATGATAAATATGGTCTGAATGCCTCTCAAATTAAGATTTATAGTTACGATCAATTTTTGCACATGCGCGGAATACGACATTTGAGGTTTTATACTAGGGACTTACCAAAACGTGTTAAATTTTCAATGGTGTGAACGAGAAAGAGAGATGGAGCTATATACCCTTTATAGCTCCATCCCTTTCAAACAGATCAGTCCGAGTCGTATTAAGAGCAAAGCTGATCGATTTTCAGTAAAAATGATAAACGTCATTAAAAACAATCCAAAATGTACTTAGGTACCTACTACAAAAGGTAGATCTTTTGCACAAGAACACGCGAGAACACAGTGATCATGAATTTCATTACTCGATTCGCAGCTCAGTGAACTTGTAATTCGAGTTTCCTGCCAGAAAATTTACAGCTTAAAGTTTATAATTCTGAGCGATAAATAGACACGCTTGCTTCGGGACCAACAATACCGTTGTTTTGTTAACTGTGGGTGTACAATAGCACTGCTTAGCTAACCCTAAGATCATAACTATTTACAATCAGTCATAAAGTTTATATATCTATTTGTGTGGCAATTATAAATGACAGTTGTCCTAAAAGGGAAAATTAAATAAGTTTCAAAAAAATCCAATTTTTGTTTATTTTTTTAATGGTCTACGCAAGGTGGTAATGATGGTTAGACAAAAGTCTAACTACCGATATCACCTTCATCACCCTGCGTAGACCGTATGGAGCGGGAGTGTCAGACTATTACTGACTAACCCCACCTCTAATAACAAAATTCGTCCGAGACTGAGTCTATGAAAGAATGCACATGCATTTTTATGCACAAACCAGGAAAAAACTACACACAACTGAAGTCATACAGACCCATCAGCCTTCTTAATATTCTGGGAAAATGGGCCAAACGCATTATTCTCTCAATAACACCAACACCGTTCGTCATAGAGGTACACCAACACAAATATTGAGAACTGGCAAATGTATTACAGAAGCCTTGGCCAAAGGACACAGTGGGGCCAAGATTTCAACAGACCTCAGCAAGGCATTTGATTTTATAAATCATAAAGGCCTTATAAAGAAACTCTTTGAAGCTGAAGTCCATAACAATATTACAAAGATTATAGAAAACACTACCTATCCAACAGAACTAGCAAAGGCAGATTCAGAACGACCACAGGCACACAAATAAAGGTACCACACGGCGTTCCGCAAGATTCTCTGGCTTGTGCTTTTTAATCTGTACGTCGCTGACATACCTAAGCAACAAATCGCAGGTCTTATGCTTTCCCAATATGCAGATGACCTGTGCATTCTTAATGCAGCGGAGAAACCAGATCACGCCACTAAACGCGCAAAATGTCATACAGGCGTGCCTGTTACCAGTACTCGATTATGGAGTCATCCAACTGCTACCAAGGTACAGTAAAAGCAACCTGATAAAATTGAAAAGACAATACAGGATGACAATAAAAGCTGTAGGTGACTTTCCACGTCGTACTGAAACAAAAATACTTTGGGAAATGCTTAGACAGGACCCGTGGCATCTCAGAGCACACGATCTACACCACAATATGATAGAAAAACTCGAGTCACTATCGATCAGTTATTATCAAAAAAACTTAGCTCTGCAGCATACGCTGTTAGACAAATTCGAAATTTAACTGATGTAGAAACTGCCCGTTTAGCTTACTTTAGCTATTTCCATAGTGTCATGTCGTACGGTATTCTACTGTGGGATAATGCCGCCAATATCCAGACAATTTTCGTTTTGCAGAAAAGGGCTATTCGTTCGATTTATAAATTAAGTCCCAGGTACTCCCTTAGAGATAAATTTAAAGATATCAATATAAAGACTATACCTTCACAGTACATTTACGAGAATATTTTGTATGCACATAAAAATAAAAACATGTTTAAAAAATACAGTGATATTCATAATTTTAAAACTACCTACTTTCTAAATTTGTAGTTCCTGTAACCAGGCTCAAAAAAATAGGGGTGCTTATTTAGATGTCAATGCATACACTTCTATAATAAACTTCCTAGTCATATTCAACAACTCAGCCTTAACTAGACTATGTTGAAGACAAAAAGGCTTGGGATTGACCTGCTCCAGTGTGCTCTAATTTTTGTAACTATTGTAACTTTTGTTGAATCGTGGAAATTACAGACACAATAGAAAGACAATAGGTGCGCGTTCGCTTGGGGTTTAATGAATTAACTAGCCAATTTAACCCATCCCTCTTCGCTAACCGAATAGGCGAAATAGACTACCTAAATAAATCATAGAGAAGCAAATCGCTCCTCAAGAGAACAGCTCCCCCTCGTCAGCATAGGCTAATAATAAATAGCTTCATGTCTCTAGGACCTGATGGGATCCTAAATCCAGTATTTCTCACACTTGCTTTATATAAATTTGTGTGAAAAGAATTCGGCAATAGGCTGCAAAATATCCCTCCCCGGACAAACTGTGCCAAAAATTCTATTTATAAATGATAATGTTAAATTTATGTAACTAAAGAAATATAAATATTCCATTCTATTCATAACGTAGAAGCCAGCGTATATGCTGATTGAGGCTTTTAAACTAGTTTCAGGATTGAATGAAAGAGTCATCGCTACCAAAGGACAACTAAAGTGACATCCCCTCTCACACACCTCTCAACAGTTCATGGGAAACTGTTGGTAACATTAAAATCTGATTTAAATGACAAAATGGTGGCTATATAAGGTTGTTTGTTTTTGTTTCCAGGACGCTAAATTATTGTAATAATAATCAACTAGACTTCCACAGATAACGTTCAAGGAACAGTTTTCTGTAAATAGACTTAGGAGATGAGGCTTATGCAGGTTTGTCTTGAAAAATCTCTTAGTGACAATATACTCCCGTTCATCGAGAACAAACTATGACAAATACTGAAATATTAGTGGCAAAAACTATGGATAATTTTGCATCTATACCCTATTTCCGTTAAGATTAGCCATTTAAAGAAACCACATAAGGATGACATTAAAAGCAAAACAAAATGGTTACAATACCAACTAATGATCAATACAATACCAACGAATTTGAACTTATTTACGCCAATGAGCGATATAAGGCAACACTTAACCCTTATTTCGAATTTGTCCGTACGACCGGACAAGTACTTTAAAAAAATCCACCGCCCCGTCTATTTCTATTTTTGCAACAAAAAAACTACTAAGCTATTGGGAGGTCGGTCAAATTTTAGTAGAAAAATAAATTTTGCGTGTGACAACCCAGAGTTTGACAGTTGGCGAAAAAATGTCGGCGAAACTGCGCACTAAGAAAGTCTTTCAGGTAATTTATTAAAAAATATTATTTTTTGCTTATGTTACGTATATTTTTTATTTGTGTTTTGTGAATTTAGTCTACTAACGTTCAAATAATACGATTTCATAGCTTTTGCTTACGTTATTCATAATAATTATCGAGTTTTTTACTTGTCCGCCACACCGGACCTCGTCGAAACACCTGTATTTATTGTGTCTTACAGCTTGTCCGTCACGGCGGACCTTGTCGAAATATGGTATGAAAGGTAAAAGATTTGAGTTGTCGGTATTGTCAAAACATTACATCTATTCTCAGTACCTACCAACTTGTTAGATACTTCTTATCTACCTAACCTTTACATAAACTAAAATGCTAAAAACTAATTACTAAAAGTTAGTCTACCTACTTACCTGACCTACCTACTTACGTGAAAAGAACCCTATACCTATTCTCAACAGGTACTCACTGGTGTATATTATATACCTACTACTTATCTGCTTAGCCTTTACGTTACACTTACATGCTCAAAATTAAGTACCTACTAACTTTTATTCCTAAAGAACTACTTACTTTTGTAAGAACTGGTTACTCACTGTCTAATTTACAAAACTAATATTGACTCTATAATGTACACCATGAGTCTCTGTATCTGTGTGCCCTCTTACTTACCCCATTACTTTTCCGTATTAACTATTTTTTTTTATTGGTGGTGGTGTTTTGCTTAGCACGTATTTCTTTTATTTTGCTTCAGTCTTCCCTGCATGCACGCTCGAAAAAAATATTGGCACTCGTTCCTGCAGAACGTGCACCGTCTGAAACAGGTGATAGCTCCGGCGCCGAAAATGAGCCTCATCCATTCTCTAATCCACCTTCTGTCTTTAGTTCACCTGCACCGTCTATTGCATCTTCGCTAGAGCGCTTGAATATCGCAGACAGCCCTGATGAAAACCCTTCTGAAACAAGTTTTGAACTCAACAACGACTTCCCGACGCCTTTGACTCCAATTATAGAGCAAGTTTTCCCGAACCAGTCGCAGGAACCCAATTTTGCAAGCTTACCTTCTATATCGTCTTTACCCTCGTTGCCAACACCTGTGCATAGAAAAAGAAGACTCAGAGAACCATCAGTTGTGACAAAAAAGAGACCCAAGCAAATTCAAAAGTTTTCCCTCTCGTACAAATGGAAACAGAGTACCTTTTTGTATAGAGCCCAGATAGAAGATACTGCAGTAGTTGAAGATCCTCCCGTAGTACGTTCACCTTTAGATTACTTTTTGACGTTTTTCTCTGAAGATGTGATTGCTAATGTTGTACAAGAAACAAACGCATATTCCGTGCTAAAAACAGGCCGCTCTATAAATTTGACAGAAGATGAGTTTCGCGACTTTCTTGCTATCCTAATTTTGATGGGCATTGTGTCGCTACCATCGTATTTAGATTACTGGTCCAAAAAATATCGGTACGACAAAATTGCTAGTGTTATGTCGTTGAAGAGGTATGAAGCCATCCGCCAAAATTTACACTTTGCGGACAATAACTTTGAAAGCTCTGACCGGTATTACAAAGTTCGCTCTTTGCTTGAAGGAATACGACAAAACTGTCTGGCTCAGGAGAGTGTTACAGGCGAACACACTTTCAGTATCGATGAAATGATGGTGCCGTATAAAGGACGAAAAGCAGGCAAAAGACGACAGTACATGAAAGACAAACCGGTCAAATGGGGTTTCAAGATGTACGTTCGAGCTGGAACTTCGGGCATGATTTACGACTTTCTGCCCTACGGTGGGGATGATACATTCAGGTATCACAAGTTCACCGATGAAGAGCGAACGTTAGGATTTGGTAGCCAAGTCGTGCTTGGACTCTGCCAGACCATCAAAAGGAAACCAGCAACGGTTTGTTTCGATAATTTTTTTACATCACCTGAACTTGTTTACCTGTTGCGTGAAAATTATGGTATTTTTTCTGTAGGTACCATTAGAAGCAACCGCCTTAGAGGAGCCGAAGAAAAATTGAGTAGCGAAAAGGCACTGAAAAAGAAACCAAGAGGATCTTTCAGTCAAACCGTCTGTAACAAAAACAAGTTGTCAGTTGTGAGGTGGCATGACAACAAAGCTGCTACTCTAATCAGTTCCTATACTGACGCTGAACCAGTTAGTAGGATTAAAAGATATTGCAAGAATGCCAAGAGGAAAATCGATGTTGATTATCCCAATATTGTGAAAGAGTATAACAAAAATATGGGCGGTGTAGACTTGGCCGACATGTTGATCGCCTTGTATAGAACTCCATTCAGGAGTAAGCGCTGGTACATGGCGATGTTCGCACAAATTATTGATATTTGCGTCGACAATGCGTGGATCCTGTATCGCAAACATGCAAACCCTGCCACTAAATGCATGCGGCTGAAAGATTTCCGCTACGAAGTGTACCACAGTTTGATCAGCACAAACAAAAGTGTTACCTATAAGAAAACGGATGAAAGCACGATCAGGCACCTTTGTAAAACAAGACCGGCAGACAGTTCACGCTACGATGGAGTTTCTCACTTTCCGTCAGTGAAGGAGGAAGGTCGTTGTATGAACTGCAATAAAAAAACTACGGTTTACTGCCTGAAATGTGATACACGCCTTTGTTTTGTGACGGGCAAAAATCCCCGCAACTGTTTTTTGAGCTTTCATGTTAAATAATACAGGCCCTTACAGTTTCTTTGTACTTTTATAAAAAATAAAGGCTCTTTTACTATTATATTCTTTTACTTTATACTATGCAACTTCTTTCACGTATTCGATTAAGTCCGCTAGGACGGACAAGTCATTTTAACACTTTTTTTACTAAGATTCGATAATGTCCGGTGTGGCGGACATCGCTTTTCTCCATAAGGGTGGGGGGTAGATATTTTTTTTCTTTTTTTGGAGGTTCAGAAAAACCATGTAAACTAGGCTATACACTAAAATTTTAATAAGTTTACTATCACCTTCTCTGTCGAAATAAGGGTTAAGAGAAGTAAGGGCCCAATACAAAAATCAACTATATACCGGTAGTCATAAAACGGCTTTATTAAAAAAGAGTATTTTACACATGAGGCCCATTATTTATAACACATTGCCAAGACATTTAAAGGAATTACCCATACGAATGTTTAAAACACAATTAGCTAAATTTCTGCTGGACAAGTGTTACTACTCAATTAAAGAATTTCTGTATGACAAAACAATCAAGTAAAATGTTGCTCCTACATGTAATTTTATCATTTGTATGACATTGTGTTATTTGTATGACATGGTATTATTTGTATGACATGGTATTATTTCGAGTATGACATTGTATTATTTTTATGACATTGTATTAGATTTCTTTTATGACATTTTATTTGTATTTGTATGACATTGTATTATTATTATTTTTTTATAACATTTTATTTGAATTTGAATGACATTGTATTTGAATTTATTTTACATATCATTTGGGTTGAACAATTAAGTTAATGAGCTGACAGTTTTTAACTTTTTTTTTATTATTACTTCACACATTACATTATGAATATTTTGCATGCCGTAAGACAAAATGTATTGGGACAATCAACAATTATAACACCTTATCTGTATACCTACATTATTAGCAAATAAATGATTATTATTATTATTGAATGCAGCCACCATTTGTCATGTCACTAAACGTAATAAAAGTCAAAACCGGCTGAACAAACAGTAATAAAAATTATTATGAACAGAGTATAGAATATCAAAAAAGGGAGTTATAATATCAACATTGACCTATCCAAAAAGAACCAACTACTGAGACATAGATTAAATAAATATATTTCAAGAATTAGACAACACTCATGGAAGAGAAAATCTCTATTCTGACAGGTCAAGAGTCACATATCCCAAGATCGGACCTGATGATGAACCACTTAAAGGAGTCTACTGTCACTTTATAGTGATAACTCACTTCAGGATTTCGAAGGGATAAACAATAATAATTAACTTAGAAGGGGAAACCATGGGTCAAGGAGACAATCAGGTGTTACGTACAGTTAACACTTTTTAAACAACAACAACCAAACCCTAGGTACCATATCCATTAAGTACCCAGGATCGCCTCTTCATCTTGAAGGTTTAAAACTTAAATTAGAGACACGTGGTTCTCAAAGAATCTCTGAATACTCAAATCTCATTTCAAAAGAAAAAAAAAAGCGAATCTTCTTTTTCTAGGAAATGACAAAGGAATGATTTTGAAGAAGGGGAAGAAGCCCGCTCCCAATGAGGCAAAGGCTGCCGAGAAAGAGACCAGAAAAGAGAGAAAAGAGTACCAATACGAGAAAGATAGAGAAACCTCTCTTCTCCAACAAGTGGTCCGACTTCCTCCAAAAAAGGAGAAATGGCACCCCCTGCCAAAACCTTTAAAAAACTCACACTGGTTGAGTCAGACGAAGGAGACGGATTCACGAGGACCCTTGCAAGACAATCTCGGGATTGAAACCTGAAACTAACAGCTAGCCATGCTTTCCGAGTGCAACTTATCTTGATAGGTTAACATGGTCACCCATCCACAGATTGACCTTGACAAGCGTTGCTTAACCTTGGAAATTGATTCGTGCGGCTGTTATTACTAAACACCAAATCTTTAATAAATTACGGTAGGGGCAAGAATTTAACGATCATAAAGGAAAGAGGGAACAAATGACAGAGATTAGCAATATCTTTGAGCCGTGGTGGTCCATCCAGAACAATTACTTTACTGGCTATTTTTAGCATTATTATGGTAAGCCCAGACAGGAGAGAAAGGGATGATAAATGACTGATTCTTGATCTTAATGTGTTCATTTTATTCCCAGATTAATATGCGAACCTATTCAAGTTGTTAATTGGATTTTAATAACCAGAACCTAAGCTCTTAACAGGGGACAACTCTATCTTTCAAAACTACAAGCTATCTTCAACTTTGTCAGCTTAAAAATAAAGTCCAAATTATAAATACAGGATTGTAATAGTAATTGTAAGTCAGCTTATGTCAGCCATATAGAGTGAAGTTTATATACAGATATTTATATATTCAATTTGCTGTAGTGTACAGGAGACCTAGTTACAGAACTATATTTTAAACGTTTAATGCACTCTTGCGCAAGTTAAGTACCAAATAAAGTGGCGTGTTAGACTAGATTTGTACAGCAACAGTAAAGCGAGATAAAAGACATTCGGTTGTGAATAGAAGATATTGTGTTTAAATTTATTTGTGTGTGTTAAGTGCTTTTGGTGTCGAGGAAGCAAAACACAAGCGCTGTTGCTGGTATTTTTTTTAGGTGGGAAATCATCAAATATCTTCTCCCGCTCTAGGTAGAGAAAGAGTGATCGACTTTTACTGACTAAAATCCAGCTCTGTTCCTTCATTTGCCTTACTCTGTGTTCAAAAACAACCAGAGTAGGGTGGGTAGAGTCGCTATTCCAATCGTTCAAAATTGCTTCGAGTTGCGTCGCGGTGATAGCGAGAATCCGATGGATGCGAGACGCACAGGACCGGTCATTATGGCGACACTTGGGGGAGGCCTATGTCTAACAGTGGACGTCTTTCGGCTGAAATCATGAATTCTTTCGAACAATCTGGTACCGAGTTCAATTTCCAAAGACCGTAAAGTTACAGCCAGAACAACTCGGTGAAACCTGGTTTTCCCAATAGCCAGGTATAAAGTGGCGTGATTTCATTCCTGTATTCTCTTTGTCCCCGTAGACTATATCCCCGTTAACGTTGTCCCCACAAAGGGAATTTAATAAAAATGACTTTCCTTTGTCCCGGTACGCTGTTACGGTTAACTTATTGTAATACTAGCTCACCCGACAGATGTTGTCCTGTCTCAGTTATGAACTGTAAAATTCGCGAACCTTTGAACGTTAAACAGTCTTGGTAGTCTTGAAAATTTCTGCGCAAGTTTCTTGTTTTTTCTTTTCATAAAAACTTTTACAATAAAAACTCAACAAAAAATAATTTTGCAAGTAGGTCCAGCCGTTCACGCGTGATAATGTGACTAAGAGAAATAGGTATTAATTTTCATGTATATTTTTTACTTTTCCAATTATTCCCGTAGTCCCCGTTAAAATTGTATGTGATACAGGAAGCAACTATGTCTGCAATAAAGGCTTTTACCAGATTCAGATATCTACATGATTGTTATACTAATTTCAATAAATCTGTGTGGAGAAAGGATCGTGAATTAGGCATCACTAAAACCAAAATATACTCGTACACATACGTTAACACGAAAACATAAATCCTATTTGTTTCTATATTTTAAATTGAAATCTATTTTATACGAAATATCTTTCATTTTAATTATAAGCTTGCCACGCTAAATTAACCGCGTTTAAAAAATTAAAAGTGGACGAGACGTTTTGCTTTTTAATTTTCAATTAAAACAAAACGTTTTAAGCTTTATATTACGCATACTCTGTAATCTTTATTTTCTTTTGATAAGTTTATTCTTATATAGTAGTCAGTGGCCCTGATTGCTAAGCCGGAGGTTGTGGGTTCAACTCCAAGACAAATGTTCATGTGATGAGCACAATCATTAGATAAATGTGTTGGAATACTTGCTTGGGCTCTCTTATGAAGACACTGAGTTGCTTCTACATACACCAAAGTGATGGCTTGTTTTTCAGTCACACACCCTCTCACACTCACACCATTATATAACACAAAGAGAGGAAACTCACACACTATTTTTTATTATTTGAATGATTTTTTTTTTTTATATGAATAATTAAATGTCTATTTTTCTGTAAAGTCAAATGGTAATGGTTTTATAATTTTGTACTTATATTTTATTTTAATAATTTTAATTTTTTGTGTTTTTATTTTTTTATTATATTTTAATTTAATTCTGCTCGATGGCTCAAATTGTATTGATTTTTATTATGTAAGGGGATTGGCACTGATAGCTGAAATTTAGGCTCTTGTCTAGTTCGGCTACAGATGTCTAATTCTTTTGTCTTACAACAATATAGCCTAGAAATCTGTAGCAAAAATATAAACTTTATTAAATAAACTCATTATTATTATACTATTTATTATTATTAAATGATCATTATTTTGCAAATAGGTTTAAAAAAAAAAAACACTTTTACACGTCAATTTTGTTTTTAGTCAGTTTTAAATAGATGAGGCCGGTGTTTCCTAGTAGACTACCCTGAGAAGAAACACCGAAACAAACTCAGGGGTGTATGAATATAATGGATGGGATGGAGTATGAACAGATCCTTAATATTAAAAACAAATAGTAGTAACAAAAATAAAAGATGAATGATGGAAACAAATTAATTTTGCTAAAAGCATCACAGATGATAATGAAGTTAAACCAGAAAAGCCTTAACATCATCAAAACGAGGAAAATGTATCACACCAAAATGATTGAGAGGAGTTCTAGATGTACAAAAGACCCTAACCCACTAGCAACCACAATGATTTTGCTCAATCAAAAATTCCCGATAGCGCTTTCAGCTCCTGAGGCAAAGAAACACGGAGTGCCTAGAGCATTTATAGCACAAAGCACCAATGCAAAGCATATCTCAGACTCTCATATACACAACCATGTGCTTGCTAGACTTGATGTGCTTAGTTGGTGGATAGAACAGAGCGAAGAGCCCAATGAGAAACTAATCAGGCTAACAGATGTTTTATTTTCAAGTCTGGATGAGTCAGTGAGACAATATTACAATGCAAGGTGGGAAAAATCACGAGTAAAATGGGGAACACCTATGTTACAGCGAAGTCTAGTGAGAACGCATAAACCATTGGTAGACATACCACAAAACCTACGTGTGGAAGCTGTAAAAGAAATTTTCTTTCCTGAATATACTATACCTAATCCCTCACTACCCACTGGCGCTGTTAAGGAACTAAGAGAAAAGATAGATGTGGTACTGGAAGATAATATTCCTTTAACGAAACAGATAAGAATAATACTAAATTACTTAGATCCAAAAGAGCGTTATCTCCCTATCCTATCCTCTAGTGATGAAACGACGGTTCAGTTGAAACACGCCATTGTACACAATAATCTGGTTGTCATAAATTACATCATTGAAGACATAAAAGACGACAGAAGATGGGTGGACCCATTTAGAAATCTCCTAGCTTGCATAATATCTGAGGGTAAGCTGTCCCAAATTCCAATGGAAGAATTAAAAGAAATTTGTCTAGTGTCTTCAATATCAAATATGCCCTTCAGTACTATGCTCGACTCAATCAATCCATCAGAACATATAGAATTCTTATGGGCTAGGGCCTTATTTGAGAGACCTACAACACTTGAACATAAAAGAGGTCCTATGACTATATGTCCAGATCCAAGAGAAGGGAGGGAGGTTGTGATTTACAATAAAAGAAATGTTTCAAGAACCATCAAAATGGGAAATCAGGTTATAAACTTCAAGTATAGTGACATGAGGGGGAAATATGTTTATAATGGTCAAACTTTAATTGAGATTGTGAGTACATTTTCCACTATAAGGGATTTATTATCACTATTGAAAGAGATTGCCAAGCATATTGGCTATAGATACCAGGACACCTCTGAAACTCGTGATCAACTAAATGATAGAGCTATAGAAAGAATAGTAGACAGATACCCATACAAATTCATCGGTTGTACCATAACAGAATTCTCTAAGATTGGAGATTTAAATAGTGGTGAAAATTGCGGCAAGTTTAGACATCAGCCAAATTCAGAATATGTAACCACAGGGTGCTATCAACTGACACTAGATTCAAGGCTAAACATACTTCTTCCTGGAACAGCTTTAAAAATACCAGTAGAGATAAGTAGAAACAGCTTGAAGCCTTTCGCAGATGATGTACTTTGTAGGAGCCATAGAATGATAAGGTGCTTCAACGTAAAAGAGACTATAAAAGAGATGTTTTACTATTACCTTCGAAATATCAATACGCTCATAGAAAAGATAACAAACAAAGACTTCATTTGGAAAAACTATTATATCAATAAGTTCTTAGGGGCTTCAGCAAAAGCCATGTTTCTAACTGCAAGGTCAATTATAGAGAGGTTAATGTCGTTTTATAATGGATTTTATTGAGGATTTTCGAAATAAACCACAAATTGTTTCTCTGAAAACAAAGATTTGTTTTATTCAACATGCTTTTACAGTATAAAAATTATCGTTTAACTAAAATTACACTTTTATCTCACCTGAAAACAAAGAAACGACATTTAAAGTTTAATAATATCGCCTCCTCAATTATATCCCTTTAATTATCTCTCTACAAGTTTTTATAACAATAAAATGCACAAAATAATCTAAACATCATCTGTCATTGAATGATACGTCACCCCGTATCCACAGCTTAAAAATTAAAAAAATGAAATGTCATTTCCAAGGAGGTCATTTCATTACATGAATATGAATTAATTTCTTAAGAAAAAAGGAGGAAAAAAGATTGATCATGAAAAAGATGGATGAAAGCGGAGATGTGAATGTTGAAATGGATGTGTGCTGTGACGAGAATGGATAAAGTGAGTGAGAAATGAGTATATTAGAGGAAGTTTAAAAAAGGCGCCAGTGACTGAAAAGTTGAAAGGGAATCTTTTGTCCTGGTATGTATGACTGACGTCATGTGAAAAGGAGGCATGAAACACAGGTTGCTAAAAAAGTTATGAGTATACATGTAGATGGATGGAGGATCGAGGAGAGGGCCAAAGAAAAGATTGGTAGATTGTTTGAGGAGTGATGTGAAAGAAAAGATGATGAGTGCAATAAACGTCTTTTGACTGAAATGATGATGATGTTTGTGATGATTAAAGGTAATAAAGTAACTGAAATATCAACTATCAAACTGGAATAGAACGATGGGGATTGACAACAGAAATGATAATAGCTCCCTGCGGGATTGTTCGAAAGAGTTACCAAGGCCCTGGAACGCAAAGGGCAACGGAAGGAACACAGGTGAGTTCTAGGCAGTAAGTCTGACACTCCCTCTCACTCCACTCAGAGTGGGAGAAGATAGTGATGTTATCCAAAAGAAACTTAATAAGTTTAACCTCTTTATATCAAGAAAACACGGTATGTTACTGTTAATCAAAGCATCCAAAATTCAAGTACAAACTGCCTACAGCAATCCAAAGCTGTCAATCTAACTTGAAACCTTTGAAATTTCTTGTATACAATTTTGTCAGTCATTTTCTTCAACATAGTCATTCAAGAATTCCTAAGCCGCTTCTCATTAGACAACTATGTCATATTGCGAAAACTTTTTGATGAATCGAAGGAGTCGGAATTTCTCATATGTTGTATCTCAACCAAATCTTGTAGCGTTAATTCGTTTCAAAATGAGAATTTCTTAACATGATTGTCATGACAACATTCGGGAATTAGAAAACGAAATGAAAATCAAAATAGTCGATGTTATCACAACTTTTTTATTATTGATAGGCTCTCGTTTGACCACTATCTCACCAGATGGTAAGCGATGGAGCACGCTTGTCTAGAAGTAACCTATAACTTTGAATAATCAAGTAGAGATACTTGTAGAAGATCCAAAAGCAGGTACATCAAGTTATGACAAGTTATGTTTGCCGGTAAAGAACTTTAAGTCGACTCCAAATGTCCCCACACACAGGTTTGAAGTTGGTAACATAACGTCGACTCTGAATCAAAGTTGTTTAGAAAGTGTACTCCTAAGTTAAATATAACTTAAGTTACGACGATGTCATGCAAATGAGGCTTACCTATACACTGGTCCCCTTTTTCCTCACAGATTTAACGTAGAAAATGTTTTCCCACATTTTCAACTGGTGCCAAATCCTTCCATATCCAACATGAGAGCGAGTATCAATCACTAAACTCACAAACACTCATAGTTTCACTTAACACAAACTTAATTAAAACCTCCAACTTAACCGAAACTTAACACGTCGGAACCGGGATGACAATGTTCATAGCACTATGACAACTTTCAAGTAGCACTTAACTATTACGACACTTTGCAAGTAGATCTTTGTAAGTTAGGTAGAACTTTTTAATGTATCATTTTCAATAGTTTTTAATAAATATGTCAAAATAATTTGACGTGTGAAGTTATAAGGGGTCCCTATAAAGCGTTTGATGACCTCTAAAGTTGCTTTACAACTGAGTGTTGAATGCAAAGCGCACGGTTTCTCCAGCGCGCGCGCAGCTCGGTATGCGGGCACGCCTGTGTGTGAGTACATACGAACACGACGACACGCACACATGCAACCGCAGGCTGCACGGTTTTTGTCGATGTCCACGGGGCAAGTAACCTTAGTAGAATAGCGTTGTAGCTCGCAAATTGACGAAGGTATTTTTATGGATTTTCTAAATATGGGTAATATTAATGACTAGTTTTCTGATATGTATGGACTTCTTAGATGCTGTTGTTATGTAACTGTGTATAAAATAATGCTTAATATTTAATAAATCTTTATATCATGCGACGTAACACTCAAAACACGAATACAAGTTTTTATAATAATCAATTTAAAAAAATAATTAATTGTTTTTGTCCACTTCTTTACCCATTTTCTTACATTATATTATTTATATTAAGTCTAAATTAACATAGTAATTTCTTACCATTTCTTTTGTTACAACATAAGAATTTCAACAAGAACGAACCTAAAAATTTACAAGTTGCAACGTTACGGTACTACGGCAAAGTTTTTCTGAAAGCTGCTGGTCGATGTCCCGCTAGTGAGACTCGAGCTTCGTCACCCGTCCTTCTCGCACTTTGCATTACCCATACATTAGAAAGAGACCAACACATTTCTTCGGACGCGCTATAATTTTGCAAAACTTGAAGCGGTCTTACTACGATAATATTGATGGTAAGAGTTACGGTCGTTTAGATATAACCCGACTCATTTTAAAAGATCTTTTCAATACCCAGTTTCTTTAATGCTAAATTACATCTGTTTCTGGGAGGGTTGGCTATATTATTCTTAGCTAGTTTATATGGATAGCGGGCTGATTGGTTCGAATATAAGTCTATTGAACAGTTTCGATCAGTTCAAGACTATTTTTTGTTAGATAATCTAATTATGAATTGGTATGTAGATATGGAAGACAATTGTATATTGTACAGAATTTTGTTGTGGTTATATTTTTAACAATAAAATATCTTAATATTTATTAAAATTAAACTATTGTATCTTTATTTAATGACAGTTTAAAACCATGCGTCGTTTAATTACAATATTTTTATAACTTTTAATTTCACTCTAGTTCCGGCTTGATTTCAGTGTATTTTCAGAAGCCATTTGACAGATCATTAAAATACAACCCTTACCAATATCCGATCAGCTGACTCAAACATAACCCCTATTTACAAACAGCAACAGAAAATGTCCGTCTTGGCTGCGAAAGCGCCGCATTTGAAGCCGCCAACTAACATAATAGCCATCATCCCAAGCCGTGGTCATCCCACACGAACTCCGTAATTTGTTAACCGACGATTTAAATAAAAACAACTTACGTAACATTATATATATAATTGTTTATTTTTTCAACAAACTTCCCATTTAACGAGATATGCTATTAGATAATAAATACATAATGAGCACTTTAATGCTAGGTTTTTTTGCTTGTTTTTGTGTAAATGCAGTTATCGGGTTAGCCAGAATCACTCGCCCAAGGGGTCCGCTAGATAATAATATTATTGAACGCGCTGTTTCTCTGTAATTAAGATTTCAAAATTTCTTATGAGATAGTACTTTAAATATTGATAAAAAATACATGGGTCAATGAAACGAAGCAATTTTTTTAAGCCTTTTAACAATACGAGCTAGATTAAGGTTCGACACGTTCTTTGTTCAGATATCTCTGTATTAATTTGTATGCCATATTAGCTAACCGCAAACTATCGCGAAATTCCGGCTGTCTGGTAACCGTTCGGATCGAGTTCGAGTCGTCGCCGGCGTGTAGTGTGTTCCACGCGCACCTCAGAGATGTAGCAAAGCCTTAGGGACCATGGGTTTACTTTAGAAAGGGAAACCCGTTGTCCTGGAACCTAAAGGTCCAAGAAGGAACATAGGTGTGGTTTTAGTCAGTATAAATTTGAACCTTAGTATCTCACACACAGTACACATCGCTACCCGCTACGCTCCAAAGAAGGAGAAATCCTCAAATATAATCATTCATCAACATCATCTTAATGATAATTCCTTGTGTGGGCCAGATTGTAAAAAAAAAATATTTTTATCAAGAACTTAAATATTTTCTAAGAGCTTTAAAATTGTTCTAAAGGTAACATAAGAACCACACTAAATTGTGGTTCTTATGTTACCGTTATTTTTCCATACATATAAAAACAATTCGGCACTCCAGACGCCAGATGACGCCACAGTGTTTCCGTACGGTGCACCAATAAGATTACACGAACAGACGAGCGCAGTCAGGTGAGCAAGGTAACAGAAACGGGATTACATACCGGATAAGGCTAACTTTGGTCAACGGGATATGCCTGAAATCAACCAAGAATTGTATTTTAATAGACTTCCACAATTTCCTTTTTAAATGACACTAATATAGTAAAGACGGAAATATGGCGTGTGTACATTTGTATATTTGTTATTACTTCACATCCGAACGACTGAATAAATTTCGATGAAATTTGGCACAAGGGCAGACCATATCCTGGAATAGCATCTCTATATATGTAAAAATCAATGCCACTTTTCGTTGTAATTTTATAAGTCAAGAACGGGCTCACCTATCAAAACCAAATGTTTAGGCTTTGTTCGGACTATTTAGTAGATGGTTTATGTGAAGTTTGGTAGGGTAGAGTAGGTTATAGTAGGGTAGAGTAGTGTAGAGTAGTGTAGAGTAGGGGAGAGTAGGGTAGAGTAGGGTAGAGTAGGATAGGGTAGGGTAGGATAGGGTAGAGTAGAGTAGGATAGAGTAGGGTATAGTAGGGTGGAGTAGGGAAGAGCGGGAGCGAAGCCGCGTGTGCAAAAGCTAGTAGAATGCTATTTATCCCGATAGTATGTTTCCTTCGAATAATTTTCTAAATTGACACGGCGAAGCTGCTGGAAGAAGGTACAATAAATATCGTACTAGGTTTATAAGTAAATAAAATACATATTCAAGAACTTGAAATTGTGTAATAATATTTTACTGATTTTTCCTTTTAATTTACGTGACATAGTGGATGAAATAGGCCTCCGTCACACTTTTGGTACCATAGAAGAAGTTGATAAAAAAAGAAAAAAGGCCCAAAAGCATGTTTAAAACCAATCAAAATTAAGTCGCGGTTACAAACCCAGCCAGGAGCATTACTTTGTGTAATTTATTTAATCGCCACTGCTCTCAAAACGGTGAACGAAAACATCGTGAGGCTATCGGCCTGTCCTAGATCCAAAAATTCAGACATGTGACATCCACTAACCCGCAATGGGCCCGCGTGGTGGATTACGGCCCATTCCCACTCCTAGAGAGGTCTGAGTCCCAGCAGTGGGATCATTAAAAGGCCGACTATGCTATGCTAATCAAAATAATTAGCACAAAGGACATAGCTTCCTTGATCACACGATCCCTCCTATCACTCTACCCAGAAGATGTTGATTGTCTTTGATATGAACCAACCACCCAAAGATTCCTCAAAACCTGTCAAACAACCATAACGTGTAAACAAAATCTAAAGATTGATACAAAATATAATTTTATAACCGTATTCTCTTGATTATACTTTCGATGAATAATAATAAAATGCTGTGTGACATTCCTTAAACAGTGCCGTCTCTTTCGCACACACGTCTACCGCAACGTTAGAGCGAGACGGCAATATCGAAGGAAGCGCTCCCTTATCGTTCATTCCAGGAATAACTTTCCCATAGATTGTGATGGCAGGGAGGTTATGCATTTGGAATGCAAAAAGTACGGCGCGCATTTTATACGGAGTGCTCATAAGTCATAATTTGACCATAACATGTTCAAATAATTAGTTACGGTGTGCTGACAATTGTACAACCTCAATCATTGTAGGAAAAATGATGAGCATATTATCATAAACAGGCCTGTTGGTCTAGTGGTTAGTGACCCTGACTGCTATGCCGGAGGTCGTGGGTTCAATTCCCATCCAGGATAAATCTTTGTGTGATGAGCATGATCATTTGTTCTGAGTCTGGGTGTAATTTATCTATAGTATGTATGTATTTAGAAATATATAAGTATGTTTATTAGTTGTCTAGTACTCATAACACAAGCTCTGCTTAGCTTGAGACTAGATGGTGTTGTGGAATATAAAAAAAATATTATACGTATAGTTTGAAAAGATATACCTTTTTTTCAGTGGGTAAAAATCATCCAAATGGCATCCCCAGCCCTTGGGCGGAGCGGGATATAGTGTCAGGCTTTTACTGACTAAAAAACCCACCTCATTCCTTCGTAGCCTTTCATATCAGGGCCGAGCCTTCCTTTAAGAAGCAGACCCTTAGCTCCCGTAGGTTTCGGCCCTGCTGGGCTTCTATGTTAAGTTATACCTACTTACTATGCGTTCCCAATAGGAATAGGAAAGCCAATAATCTCCATCTGTCAAATTTTGAGTCTTCTTCTTTTCGTGTCGATGCTCTCAAACTATACTTCTTTTGACCAATATTTAGCAACCTGTACAGCTCTATTGTTAGCCTCGTATAGATCCTGAAAACTGCAGGTTGTTACGCAGGATGGGCAGCATAGCAGGTGGCGCATGTCTTGTGGGGATGCTCCACACTGGCACTGTGTTAGTGATGGGTCAAGGAAACCCAATATGGCCAGATTGTTTTTACAGCGGCCAACCTGGGTCCGCAGTCGATTTAGAGATGTCTCAAACTCAAACTCTCCAAATTTTGAATGAAAAGTACGGTTTGCAAAAAAAGCTTATTTGCATCAATGGTTTTGTAAAAGAGAAAATTATTGCATAATATGACGAATGCTATACAAAAGCAGAATTATACCAAATCATAAAAAGGCACAAACCGCCAAAAGTTGTTTTGTTCACTCTATCTGATTTTTCAGTTTGACAACAAATACTAAAAAAATAAATAAAATAAATATTTGAGGGGGGCTCCCATACAACAAACGCGATTTTTTGCCGAATTTTCCTAAGGACAGTACGGAACCCTTCGTGCGCGAGTCCAACTTGCACTTGACCAGTTTCTCGCAATTCTCCTTTCGCAGGTAGGCTGGAAAAGATTTCTATAGAAATAAGCATCACCTTTATAGGTACATAGATTTGTATCTGTCTCCTTCTTCTTGTATTTTATTTTATGTGTGTAGGTAAATAAATAAAGCTGTTTAAAAATAAAATTGTCGTGCCGATTCCTTAAAACAAAGTGTAGAAATATACTATTGTACGCCCACGACCCTCTTCTCTTATGACGATATTAACACACAAAGTGATAGGGTGTCAGCCTAGCGCCATTTATCAGCCAATTCCTGCCTTAGACTGTCTTTTTTTTTCTAACAATAGGACCCAATTACATTGCCTGCCTGCCTATTGAACTCATTGCATGAAGGGTTGTGGGAATATGGCCTGATAACCCTTGGAGAAATGATGAGGACGCGGACGAGCATACTCACTATGACGCATAACAACATCGTCGCCCGTGAGGACGCTGACCGTTACCCGGCACTCGAGAGTGGGTAGGTACGTGGCCCAACGAGGTTGAGTTAGCTACGGGTGTAGGAATGGCATTGTACCAGCACCCCAGGATGGGTACAGCCGATAAACAGGGTGGGACTACTCTTGCTTTGGACGAAATGGAGCGGGCTTTATTAATGCAGAGAGCTTTCGAGGAGTGAAAAGGAGGAGGAGGGGCTTACTGACCAAGTTAGCGTTCCGGCGACGATGGGGGCATAATCAGCATATTGGGCGCAGATCGTCTATGGGGCAAATGAAGACAGCGATAGTGCCGCGGCCGTAACTTCCTATGCCTTAGTGCCTTACCTTACCTTGGTAAGACTAATGATATATTTTGCAAATAGGTTTTATAAAACACTAGCTTTCGCCCGCAGCTTCGCCCGCATACATGAAATATAGCCTGTCACTCAGGAATACAGCAGCTTTCTATTGGTGAAAAAAATTTTAATTTTAAGATTTGAGCGAACCCGTCCAGTTAGCACAAGCATTTGTCAGTATCTGTAAAGCTTAACTCAGGACTACTAAAGAGCTCAACGACATCTAGTGCTTGACTGCGATCCCACCTGATGGTAAATAGCGATGCAATCTTTGATGGTGAGGCGCACTAGTTTACTTACTTTACTTTTTACTTGACGAATAATACATTTACGAGTATATAAGGACAGGACATTGGTTGGACAGAGCAGTGGTGGCCGAGTGGTAATGGCTCCGACTTACGAGTTGTAGGTCGCGAGTTCAAACCCTGCCAAGTGCATTACTTTGTGTAATTTATTTCATCACCACTGCTCTCAAAAACGGTGAAGGAAAACATCGAGAGGAAACCGGCAAGTCCTAGAACTAAAAAATTCGAAGACATGTTAAATTCACCAACCCGCACTGGGCCCGCGTGGTGATTACGGCCCATTACCTCTCGTAGAGAGGAGGCCTGAGTCCCAGCAGTGGGAACATTAAAAAGACTGATGATGAATGATGAAGGACAGGACATTGATGTAGACCGCAGAAAAAAGGAACAGTCCTCATGTTTACCATAATAAAAAGAAATATATAATACAATTGACTAAAATATAATAAATAAATAATTAAAAATGTAAATGTTTATGTCAATAATTTTTAAATCTTACATGCTAAATTGTGCTTTTGATTATATATCCGTAACGACTGTCAAAAATCTACAAATAACAGGTGAACGGGTGCGCGCTTTCCGAGGCACGAAAGAATCTCGGTATTTTAAGATGATCACCCATCCACAGACAAGCTTTGGCAATTTTTGCTTAACTTTGAAGATCGACCCGTGAGAAACATGTAACAGAGATATTTATAATACACTAGCTGTGCCCGCGACTTCGTTCGCGTGGACTACAGGATTTTGAACAACGGACAAACAGACATACAAAAATTGTAAAAAATGTTATTTTGGTGTATGTACCGTATATATATTCATATGCATGTAGTAAAAAGCAGTTATTTCAATATTACAAACAGACACTCCAATTTTATTTATATGTATAGATAGATGTATAGATAACCTGTTTGAAAACAATTTTCATGGAATTTCTTGCACAATGATTTTATGTAGCCGTCATTATTTTAGCCATGAGATCCTCACAGAGTTCCTATACTCTTTAATGGTTAATGCAATTAAGTTATGTTAGGCATTAACTACAGTTAGATTAGGTAGTAAATGTTACCGGTGATAAAAACATTAATTATTTTCTTGGCACTAAAGTACTGGAAAGGTGAAATAAAAGGTATAGAGACATACTTTTACTTATACTTGCTGTTAAACCCGTTACTTCATTAACGTACGAAATGCAACTCCCGGTACAACCAGTGTTTTTAACATAAATTTTATTTAGGGCATCCTAGTTCTCCACATCTTAGGGTCTAACCAGACAGACCGCATATCAACTGCAATCCAACCGCAAATTGCAGTTTAAGTTCAGTTTGAATGTATTTGACACGACTGCAATAGAACTGCAAACACGACTGCAATAGAACTCAAACACGACTGCAAAACAACCCAGGGAGGGCGGAGCGTGCAAACGGGTAGTTAAGGTGCAGTTCGGATGCAGTCGGTGTGCAGTTCACACGACTGCAATCGGACTGTACGTTTGGTTTGCAGTTATAATGCAGTCGTGTCTGCAGTTCTATTGCAATCGTGTCAACTGCATTCAAACTGCAATTTGCGGTTGGATTGCAGTTGAAATGCGGTCTGTCTGTTTAGACCCTTACATTCTAACAGTACCCAAAAATGAGTACAGCATGATCTTAGCACGGCTTAAGCCTACTGGGACTATGGGTTGACTTCCGAAAGGAGATCCCAGAATCCTCGGGCTTTACGTTAAAGCAAAGAAAGAACATAGGTGTGGTTTTAGTCAGTAAAATTCTGAGACGATAGAGCGGGAGAAGTGGATGGATGATTTCCCACCTTGAAAAAAAAAGCCGA
This sequence comes from Mythimna ferrago, assembly GCA_910589285.2. Taxonomy (NCBI): domain Eukaryota; kingdom Metazoa; phylum Arthropoda; class Insecta; order Lepidoptera; family Noctuidae; genus Mythimna; species Mythimna ferrago. The sequence continues at coordinate 18,226,007 of OU342695.1, forward strand.
AATTACAAAGCCGCAATAAAACGAAGATAAAACGAACAAATATAGTAAAAAACAAAAAACCTAAAGCACTTATTCCAATTGGATCATAAAGACACTTTTGAATTGTCCAGGCCACTAATTCAAAAAGATGTAGCTATCGCACGTGGTTATAATTTTATGACATATTCTATGCAAAATGTTGCCCAGATCTAAAGTATTTGAGTCGTATAAATATATTCTGGAGACATTTATAGCCGTTCTAAAATTATTTTATACCGCAGTAAGGTTGCCGATTGTTTTCTGAGAAAAATAACGTATCACATCTTTTTAGTACAAAAAAAGTATTAAGAAAAATGTGTGTCTATAAGAGAAGAACTCTTGTGTGCATGAAGAATAAATAAATAAATTCTTTAAGACATATTTTATTTAATTTCATAACACACATTAACATTATCCTTATACTTTTGAAAGCTCTCTAAACTTCTAATTTCAATTTAAATAAACAAGCAAATCATTTCCAATTCAACTTTGTTTTGATTTGAAACAAAACGGATTAATTTTTCAACTCGTTATCTACATTAATATAATAAAGAGGTTACAAATTTTGTTTTTTTGTTTATAAGAGGTAATCTCTGAAAGTACTAGTCCGATTGCTAAAATTTTTTCACCGCCAGAAAGCTGCCTTACTCCTGAGTGGCTATATTTTATGTACGTGGGCGAAGCCGCGGGCAAAAGCTAGTTATTCATATTAGTGTTTCATTTTACGCGCCACAGTAAAGATTAAAAATAGAGCATTTTTATAAAGTTTGTTTTTATTAAAAAAATATGACCAAAAATAAAGCATGCACCATACATTATGGTTTGCAACCCTATAAAGCAATATGTTTTGGTAACATCTGTTTTTAAGTAGCTAGTAAATATAATTTAAGTGGGGAGCATCACAATATTCCAGCAGGAACCGTAAATAATATCCAGTATAATGCGAATACATGTAAAGAATAATGTACGAAGGACCATTAGTATAGTTGGTTATCTGTACCATTTATATGGTAAACTTTTGACGAAAACGAAATATATAATTGTTGTCAGAAAACTTGAAATATTTAAGTATTAATAAGTATAAATAAGGGATTATAATTATAAACTTTGAATGTTATTATAATACTAGCTGTGCCAGCGGGTTCGTTCGCGTGGACTACAGGGTTTTGAATTTAATTTTTCTAAAATAAAAGTAGCCTATGTTACTCCTTATTACATCAGCTACCTGCCAAAAAAAGTCCTGTCAAGATCGGTACAGCCATTTCAGAGATTAGCCCGGACAAACAGACAGACACACAGACAGACAGACAAAAATTGTAAAAAAAATATTTTAGTGTATGTACCGTATATATATTCATATGCATGTAGCAAAACGCAGTTATTTCAATATTACAAACAGACACTCCAATTTTATTTATATGTACAGATGTATAGATGGATTTTCTGCACGACAAACAAATAATTTATAATCGTTCTTTCCTTTTTAAGGTTTCGTAACCAAAAGGTAACTATACTATACTACTGTATCTCATAAACCGTGATAGCTAGTAGTTGAAATTTTTACAGATGACGCATATCTGTTATAATTTTAACCAGAGATCGGAATAGGTAGGGCTGTTTTATGTACTTGCCATAGGTTAGAATAATATGGATATTCCCCGAGTCCTGGGATTTGGTTTTAAAGCACTTAATAAAATTATAAAAAAAACTATTCTTGCCTTCAGGACTACTGAAAGATTACACTTCCTTTCTGACGGGTAAATATAAGAAGGACGGGATTAAGGATAGTATAATACGCTCAAGATCCGTGCCGGTATCTGTACGCGTAACAAAGCGGCAAAGTCGCGCGCTTGACAAAAAGTTTTATAGCGTGCTGTTGACGTAAAATTTACAATGTCGCATAACATGCGCTTATTCGTTTTATACATTACATTGCATTTTTTTTTCATACATATTAACAAAAATAATAAAATTCAATTAAATCCCGTAGTATCAGCCGGAATCCCTTGGAATATCCATATTAACATCAATGTTTGCGGTCAATGAACCTAAATAGCCCTACCTATTCCGATCACTGGTTATAACAAACAAATACTAAAAACAGAATAAAATAAATATTTAAGTGGGGCTCCTCCCAAGTAAGAAATGTTATTTTTTCAGCGTTTTTTGCTCCATTTTAATATTGTAGAACGGAACCCTTCGTTTCGGCTTTGCTATGTTGCGCTGTCATTTTACGAACACAAGCACCAACAGATTCTGTATTAAGCCTTAAAGTATTAGTTTTTTTTCAGGGAATCAAACCGAAAACCATTATCAAATTCCGCCACTGCGCCATTCACATTTAATTTATGAACACACTCACAGCTACACGGGCGAAATAACGATCCACAATCGATAAATAACAAAAAACTCAGTCAAAATAAATCAACGTTTATCGATAATCTTTAACATCGATTGAATCGAAATGCGTATCGATAGGGAACGGTACCCGCCTGGGGCACAGAATGTTTAGTATACAGAGACTTTACTGCATACATTTTGTTCCAAGCACTCACACATAGGAAACTACTCCTGTCAGCGGCTTTTCTTTATTGTTTAAAGGCTCGCGCTTGACCAATAACTCACCTGATGGAAAGTGACGATGTGGTCAACGATGGAGCGCGCTTACCTAGAAGTAATCTATTCACTCTTATTTATTTAAACTTCATGTACAGCAGTGGTACATAGGACAGCGGACGTATTGTAACAAGGCATTCTCTACCAGTCAACCTTTGGATTATAAGAGACAACACTGTGGTGTACAATAAATAAATAATAAAATACATATAAATATTAAAATTACAATCTAACAAATATTATAATAAACATCCAATCATAATTAACCTTTTTAATGTCTTAAGTTACACAGTTCGACATAAGCAATTGTCTTTCTACTGTGTCTCTAATTACGGCATTCGATGAGTTAAGACAACATAAAATATACCTATTATGACATACCAACTATAACGGATAGTACGTAATGCGGGAAAGGATCCTAGCTAGGTTAGGGCTCAAACACATAAACACGTTACGGCGACGTCCAGTATTTTCTTTGTATCTGTTTCTTCTTTATCCGTCTTTTAAATATTAGCAGGAGAACACGTCTAGTGTGGTCCATTTCTCGAAATTAACTGCGGCAATTCTACAAATGCGCCACCGTCAATACGACGTCGTTCAACGTGGCACGTTGCGTCGTCATAACGTGTTTATGTGTTTGAGCCGTTAGTGCCAAAACAACCAGACTCGCACATATTACCCAGCAGAAACGAGGGCACTACAGCACCGTGGAAGACCAATAGCTGCAGTTTATTTCCAGCCTAATAAACTACGAAACCATTTGGTGCCTCTGTTCTTGGGCCCTGTGTTACCATTTTGCATTATGCTGAGCTGAGGCTCTTTAAACCCGACTACGGCAAAGACAAAGAAGGGTTATGATGGCATTGTTCTGTGTACTTAATAATTTATTAGGTGTTGTTTTAATTATGTTCTTTTTTGTTCCCATTTTTTCTTTATCTTTCGTTTTCATTATTTCTTTCATTTTCTTTCTTTCTATTTCACAAGCCAGTTTCCCCCTTCTCCTTGCTAAAATCCATGCAAACAAAACCTTCATTTGTGTGAGAGCGCCTCCAGCGATTGTATGAAGTAAAGTCTCTATGATACACATTATCTGGTGGAGCCGCCGTTCATTAGCGGATGACGTCACGAGGCTCGTCCCCGCTCCCAATCGTTAACCTAATTAAAACATTCTCCCGGTTCGATTATCTTGCTTCACCGATACATGCATTATGTGCTTTTTATATAACCGGACGCTATACAGCTATACATACCTGTAAAGGACAGGTTTCCACAAACTTTAAGAGCTTGCTCAGTAGACGAAACTGGACAACCTCATCACGCTTTAATTGACGAAAAAAATTGAAGTGTAAAAGTGTTTTTATAAAACCTACTTGCAAAATAAAGATCATTTATCATTTATCTTTTTTTTTTTAGGAACGATGAAGAAAATTGGCCTTTCCATACAAAATTATAAACTTGATTGGACAGTTTGTATGAAGAGGACGATTTTTCTTTTCGTTTTCTTTTGGGCCTATGGTCTGCGCAAGTATGTAGGGACTTACTGGTGAGGTAATATAGTCTGGTGTTCCGAGAGCTTCTAAAGCAAAGCAAGGACTTAAAATCATGCACAAAGAGCCCCTACAAACTTATGCTACATCAGATAATAATATACAGAACATAAGTACGAAAGTACGACTTGCACTTGATCGGTTTTTGTCCATCGCTAGATTATTTATTGCTTTGGTATTATAAAAAACCGAACAGCATGCGGTGTAATTAGCATAGCATAACATAACACAGCATAATCAGCCTTTTGATGTTCCCACTAGTGGGATTCAGGTCTACTTTCTAGGAGAAGTAAGTATTACGTTATAATACATTTTCAAAAAGCAAATTTATCGAAAGGTGTTTATCTTAAATCGTTTATTGTCTCAAAAAGCAAACCTACCAAAGATCAGATCTGATATCGGAGGTGTAAAATGGATGACTACATAATTCAATTTGTTTAACATTAACTACATAAGAGTATAAATTGATGTAACCAAGTTTAGATTATTAGATGATTGGGATAATTAATTACAACAATTAAGAATATATATGTAATAATATCTAATAATGTTTTTATAAGTACGTGTATTTAAATAAATAAAGAAACAATGATTAACTGGCTGTAAATAGGAGCGTTTTATGTACTCTTATTTTACACTCGAATATAAAATCACATAGGTACGTATTTACATTTACACAGAATAGCTTTCAAAATGAACTACACATATATATATATATATATATATATATATGTAATATGTTAGATGATACGGGAGTAAATAACGCACAATTTGATTTATCTAAAAATAGAAATGTTTAATGTTATTATAGAATTAAAACACTCAAATTAATTGAGATCAAATATCTACACATTATGAATATTATGATCTACTAACCTAAAAATAGAAAAATCGACAATTAAAGGTTTTTTACTTCCAATATTTTAGTAGATCGACACTGTATTACTTTACTTAGTTAAACTAGCAATTTTATGAAATTTACTTCCTTTTCTTATTACTTTTGGGCAGTAAATAAATCAATTTACGAGCAGGCAAAATTCTCTATCTCGGGTGTGCTGTCATCCGCTGTCATTGTCGTTTTGTTAGGCAGCGTACACATACTCGTATATAGGGCTACGTACACAACATACAGTATATAAAGCTTACATATATATAAATAATAAAATCAATAATCTATTCAGAACACTAAACAATTGTTTGTAGCATTCAAAGTGACAAGTTGTCTGCATTAGTATTATCATAGATTTTGATTGTTAGAATGATTTCAGAGGTGCGAGCGCGTTTATGTCTTTTATATGGAGCGTGTCTAACAAATTCTCATACATAACAATAGCTGATTTACGTTTCATACACCAAGAAGTTTGCATACGAATTAGTTTAACTGTTGACTTTATCTATATATATGTAAAGAATCATGTATGACGATCCATTGGTATAGTAGTTGTTTATGCCATTTTTATGGTAAACTTTTGATGGATACAAAATACATAACTGTGTCAAAAACATGATATATTTTAAATAAATAAGGGATTGTAATCATAATCTTTGAATGTCGTTTCTTTGTTCACAGGTATGTGTTTTGGCCATTAATTTCTGATAAAGTAACTCGTCTAGTTTTAACAATAAAAATCTTTGATCACAGAGCAACTCACTGACTTAAGTTAATTTTCCCAAATGAAACAAGAAATGGTCTTATATATTTAAAAAAAGAAGAACAGTTGACTAATATGTCTAACTATTGAAACTAGGAGTGTAAAATCTTGCACAAGGCTTCCTTTTATGACGTAAGCAAGCACTAAGAAGGGATTTTTGGAATTTCAACTTTTAAGGGAGTAAAATGGAGGTCCAAAATTTGTAAGGAGAGACCTACTTTCACGCGAACGAAGCCACTGGCAGAAGCTAGTTTCGTTAGAAAATACAAAAGCTTCGGTTTTTGCTTAAACTTGAAAGATTCAAGTTCTAGATCTTTAATTTTTTTTTTTAATTTGCTTCATTTTTTAGAACTCATTCAAAAGCCCGATGGAAAAATGGTTCCATTTCCATGAAAATATATATTTTTTTTTCGGAATAGCAAAAACAGGGTCTTTGCTGTCGCGCAGCCAAAAAAAATTAACCAGCTTATAAGCAAAATTACGCTAATTTTCTCACCTCGTGGTTCCTAGAACCCGTACAGAGATTCTATATATTCTATACATATATATGAATCCATCATCATTCGTCATCAGATTTCATGCAGATGCCAGTTGCGACAATGCTTCAAGACTAACGAACAATAACACGCTTCTACCAGAAACAGTACAACCCCATTTAGTGCGTACCTTAATCACCAACAGCTGAGCACGTTATCTAATTGGAATTCTACTTTAGCATTATAAACGAGTAATTATACCGAACAGATATACATACATCGGTAAGACAATAAGGCAACCCATTCTATCTATCAATGTATCCGATGATGATGATGTGAAACCAAGCATTGCAACAGTGACCGACGATCATGCTTGAGTGCTGTTTATAAACAATGAACGCGATATAGATCAACTAACCGGTGGCAACTACTTCAAAATGGCGGAAGAAAAAACTAAACCCGTGGACGTCGAAGAAAATCTTCTAACCAAAGATGTTATCCAAAGATATAAGGACAAAACCTTTTGAGAGAAGTTGGAATATATCAGAGATAATATCACAGTAGAACCATTCCATCACAGTTAGCTGGGTTCATCATACCTAGCGTTATCTCAAGGTTCGCTATGGGTAATCTCAATTTGGACAAAGCTTGCCGTGCTAATTTAGGTTTTAGAGATGAAATTAGCGAAGCTTTAATAAAAAAAACGACCAAAAACTATACAAAATATAGAAAGCAAATGCAAGATAAGCATTGATTTCATCAATAGACATTTGAAAAGGAGATATCTTAAATTTCAAACAGCTTTACCATGTATTATAATCGCTAAATTCGCTCAATTTTAATAGATTATTCATTCAATCAATATTCTGCTTTCATTCGCGTGAAGCCATCATGATCTTGCCATTGTTCCTTACGGTAAAAACCGTAATTGTTGAATTGTTAAAAGTCCAAGTAAAACCTATTTTCTATAAAAAAATACTTAGTTTAATTTATCATGAAAATAATGTTCCTAGGCATATGGAGTGACAGAACAGGGAAAAGGGAGAAGTGTTATCGTCTGTAAACAATTTAACGCCGATTGCGTTCAAGCTGAACAGCGTAAGCATTCGGCGTTTCTTGCCTGGGTTGAAGCTCGTGACCGCAAAGCTCCGGATCTGAGCTCAAAGAAGAGAACCTTCAACCTTGCTGCTAAGTCCTACAAGAATGTACTAAAGAAGGGACGCTTCGACCGCATCACCCATGTTGGCACAAAGCTCTCTGCACAGCCGTCCGATAGCAGAGCATTCTGGTCCCTTGCCAAGTCGGTCAAGGCGAACTTCTGTCGGCCCTCATTGCCTCCGCTGGTTAAACCTGATGGAACACTTGCTCATACGGCGACAGAGAAAGCAGGTATCTTTGCATCTCTCTTCGCCCATAATTCTCGTCTTGACACTAGCAGTGCCACTCCACCGACTCTGCCTCTCTGCAACACTTCGATGCCCGAGGTTCGCATAAGGAACAGAGAAGTTAGTCGTCTAGACGTGAACAAAGCTAGTAGACCAGATGGTATACCAGCGATTGTTCTCAAGGCTTGTGCGCCCGAGTTGTCTCTTGTATTGACGCGCTTGTATCTCTCATTTAAGACTGGTATAGTGCCCAAGTCCTGGAAGCTTGCAAACGTGCAACCCGTGCCCAAAAAGTGCAGTCGAGCCGATCCTGCCAACTATCGGCCGATTTCAATAACCTCCATACTATGCAAGATTATGGAGCGTGTATTGAACTCGCGCCTCATGGCATACCTAGAAGGTAACGATCTCCTCAGTGATGGACAGTACGGGTTTCGCCGCAATCGGTGTACTGGGGACCTACTAGTGCATGCCACCCACTTGTGGGGCGAGCATTACTACCTCATTTAGCGCGTACCTTAATCAGCACGTTATCCTATTGGAATTGACAAACAACAATGATAACAATGACAGGCCTGTTGGTCTAGTGGTTAGTGGCCCTGACTACTATGCCGGAGGTCGGGGGTTCGATTCCCACCCAGGACTAATGTTTGTGTGATGAACATGATTATTTGTTCTGTGTCTGGGTGTAAATTATCTATAATATGTATGTATTTAGAAATATATAAGTATGTTTATCAGTTGTCTAGTACTCATAACACAAGCTCTGCTTAGCTTGGGACCAGATGGCATTGTGTGATAGCTGTGAAATAAAAATAAATCTAATTTAACATTACAAACGAGTAATGATACCGAACAGATACATCGATAAAACAATAAGGCAACCTTTCTGTCTATCAATGTATTAGATGATGATAATGATGTGAAATCAAGCACTGCAACAGTGACAGACGATCGTGCATGAGTGCTGTTTGTAAAAAATGAACGCGATATAGAACTAACCGGTGGAAACTACTTCAAAAATGGCTGAAGAAAAAACTAAACCCGTGCACTTCGAAGAAAAACCTCTAACCAAAGATGTTATCCAAAGATATAAGGACAAAACCTTTCGAGAGAAACTGGGATATATCAGAGATAATGTCACAGTAGAACCATTGTTAGCTGGGTTCATCATACCCAGCGTTATTTCAAGGTTCGCTACGGGTAATCTCGATTTGGACAAAGCTTGCCGGGTTGATGCAAGTAAAAGAGAAGCATTGATTTCATCAATAGATATTTGGAAAGGAGTTCATCAAATTTCCAAACAGGTTAATGATATTAAAATAATGTTCCTATGCACGTAGAGTGACAGAACGGGGAAGAGAAAGATATGTATACTGTTGCCGATATAAGGAGAAGTACGAGTATTATCGTCTGTGAACAATTCAGCCAACGTGCATTTCAAACGTCATCTTTTGTATTAAGACGACTTTTCATTCAGATGCCAGTTGCGATACCGCCGTTGACCTGATCGGGCATTACAGAACAATACCTAGAGACTAACGAACAATAACATGCTTCTACCAAAAACAGTACTGCCTCATTTAGTGCATACCTTAATCACCAACGACTAAACCAAGTTATCTAATTGGAATTCTACTTTATCATTACAAACGAGTAATTAATACCGATCAGATATACATTTATCGGTAAGACAATACGCCAACCATTCTGTCTATCAATGTATCAGATGATGATGATGTGAAATCAAGCACTGCAACAGTGACATACGATCGTGCTTGAGTGCTGTTTACAAACAATCAACACGATATAGTACAACTAACCGGTGACAACTACTGTAAAAATGAATTAAGAAAAAACTAAAGATGTTGTCCAAAAATATACAAACAAAACCTTTCGATAGAAGTATTTCAAGGTTCGCTAAGGGTAATCTCAATTTGGACAAAGCTTGCCCTGTTAATTTAGGTTTTGGAGATGAAATTAGCGATGCTTCAATAAAAAAACGAACAAAAACTATAGAGAATATTAAAAGAAAATGCAAGAGAAGCATTGATTTCATCATAACATATTTGGAAAGGAGCTATCCATAATTCCAAACAGCTTTACCATGCATTATAATAATGTTCCTAAGCAAGTGGGGTGACAAGACGGGGAAACGGAAGATATGTATACTGCTGCCGATATACGGAGAAGAGTTATCGTCTGTGAACAATTTGGTCAACGTGTATTTCATTTATGAAATCCCTGTGCCAATTACTGTTTTTTGTGACGCTGTTTCCAGCGATAACCCGTTGTTGGGTGAGTATGTTCTTAGGTGTATATATTCAGTTATATTAGTGATAATATTTCAGAAAAATTGAGGACAGTTAGACTTGGACTAGTATACTTTTGTATGACCGAAGCGAGGTGCGCGAGGCGAGCGAAGCGTAGTGCGCGAGGCAAGCGAGCGTAACGCGTCAAGCGAGCTGGGTATGGTGCGCGAGGCGAGCGAAGCGTTATGCGCAAGACGAGCAAAGCGTGATGAATGAGGCGAGAGAAGCGTGGTGCGGAAGGCGAGAGATGCGTGGTGTGTGAGGCAAGCGAAGCATCGTAAGCGAGGCGAACGAAGCGTCCTGAACGAAGCGTGGTGCGCAAGGCGAGCGAAGCGTGGAGAAACTACCAGTTTTGACATATATGCAAGTTTAAATAAAAGTAAGTTTAGTATGCACACGCTGGTGAACATTAGGAATAAAAAGGCACGAGTTTTGTTTAATGAAACCTGCGGAATAGAAGCCTTAATTTTCAATTTTCATATTATGTTGTGAGCTCTACGACTAGCATTGATGTCCTGAGAGTCTAAGGCTGTGTGCAGATTTTAATCAACCAAAATTGTCTTAATATATAGACTTAAAAAAATTGTCTTACAAAAATTTAACGGAAGTAACTACCAGGTATCGTTACATAATACGCTCATTACAAGCACTCTACCATTAAAATCCTGTGTGATATCGCTGTGAAATAAAAAAAAAAAAAAATATCATTACAAACGAGTAATGATACCGAACAGATATATACATACATCGGTAAAACAATAAGCCAACCTTTCTGTCTATCAATGTATCAGATGATGATGTTGTGAAATCAAGCACTGCAACAGTGACATACGATCGCGCTTGAGTGCTGTTTATAAACAATCAACGCGATATAGTACAACTAACCGGTGAAAACTATTGTAAAAATGAATTAAGAAAAAACTATACCTGTGGACTTCGAAGAAAAACCTCTAACCAAAGATGTTATCCAAAGATATAAGGACAAAACCTTTCGAGAGAAACTGGGATATATTAGAGATAATATCAGAGTAGAACCATTGTTAGCTGGGTTCATCCATACCCAGCGTTATTTCAAGGTTCGCTACGGATAATCTCAATTTGGACAAAAATTGCCTGGTTGATTTAGGTTTTGAAGATGAAATTAGCGATGCTTTAATAAAGACAACAAACTAAAACTATACAGAATATGAAAAGCAAGTACAAAAGAGAATCATTGATTTCATCAATAAATATTTGGAAAGGAGTTCATCAAAATTCAAAACATATACAGGGTGGCCAGAAAATAGACGTCCAAAAATAAAATTTAGGTCCCTCGTATCGTGGGGTATCCGAATCACCCCCATGTATGTTCCGCGACTTTTCATAGTTTTCGAGTTATGAATTTTTTTCTGATTTTTTGAGAATGATCGACCAGACCAATCTAAAAATTTTTTTTTAAAAAAGTACATGATTTTGTCGAGATTTTTTTTTTGCAACTGAGTCTTCATGAGTAGTACTTTTATGCATAAAATAATCAGCTTCGTAACTGTGATGGAAATTATGAAAAAGTTGGTCTAAAGTGAAAAATTTACGTTCGTGAAATTATGACTTAGCTTTTCAACTTTAAATAAAAAATTTAAACAGGAGACTTCATGGTTCCTAAGTAGGCTTCAAGAATGCGCCAGACTCCAAGCTTTCAGAATCATAAAAAAAAATAGCACTTAATGGGCTACTTTGGCTTAAATCGGCCTTCAAAAACTGTGAGGTAGAAAATTCTTAAAATTAGCCATATGACGATTTTTTTTGCCTATTTTCTCGTTCCTAAGGTTAATTTATGAAAACAACCGAGAGTGAGAGAGATAGCAATAATTCGGTCTCTTATCCTCTCAGCCCATTGTTATTGCAGGTAAAAGAGTAGCGCCTTCGTTTACAACCCATGCCTCCTGCCGGAGGCTCTACGCGGGGATCGTTCGGTCCATGGCCCACTACGGGGCGCCGGTATGGGCGCCGTCGCTGAAAAAGCAACCGACGTCCATGCTGAACGCCTGCCAGAGGGTCATGGCAATAAGAATGGTGCGGGGATACCGCACGGTCTCCCGCGAGGCGGCGAGCCTTCTGGCTGGCCTACCACCGTGAGATCTGGAGGCAACAGTCCTTGCACACATGCACGATATGCGCGTGGAGATGCAACGCCGGGGTGAAAGTCCGCTGCCGCGACAGGTCACGGCATGGCGGACAGAGCTCCGGCGGGATCTCATGGTGAAATGGCGTCAGCGACTATCGCAACCCAGTGCTGGGCACGCCACAATCATGGCGGTAAGTCCCCTCTTTGAGGCGTGGCTGGAAAGACCTCACGGCGTCCTTACCTTCCGCATGACGCAGGTCCTAACCGGACATGGTTCGTTCGGGAGTTTCCTGCACCGGATTCGTGCGGAAGTGACGCCCGGGTGTCGCCACTGTGCGGAATGCCCGGAGGACACGGTGGAGCACACAGTCGAGGTGTGCCCTGCTTGGATGGAGCATCGCCGTGCCCTCGTGGGGGCGATCGGCGGCGGAGACCTCTCGCGCCGGGCCTTGGTTGAGGCCATGGTCCGGAGCGAGGAGGAGTGGCAGGCGGTCGCCGACTTCTGCGAAGCAGTAATGCTCGCAAAGGAGGAGGCCGAACGCATCAGGCAACGGCGTTATCGCCGCCGCCGCCGCCGCCGGGATTCTATATCGATTTCCGGTCACCGTAGGCGCCGGCTTGCGGACAGTGAGCAATGGGTAGCTCGCTGTCCGGCCGTCCGGTAACTGTCCGGACCAAACCCAAGCCGCCGACGGCGCGCACTGTTCCCGCGCGCCTCAAGGAGTTGTCAGCAACAGCAGGGACCCAGCCGGGTCGAAGCCTTCTGGGGCCAGGGTTATCCGAAAGGGCGCTCGAGCCCCCGTATGAAGGCTAGAAGGAACGGGGTGGGTCTTTTAGTCAGTAAGAGTCTAACACTATCTCCCGCTCCGCCCAGCTTTTCTTGCAGTCATTTTTGGTTAGCAAAGTATTCGTCAGATGACTAATTTTAAGAATTTTCTACCTCGCAGTTTTTGAAGGAAAGCAAAGATTCAAAAACTTCGCGCGATCTTTTCTCGTGCACCATGGGTTGTAAACGAAGGCGCTACTCCTTTACCTGCAATAACAATGGGCTGAGAGGATAAGAGACCGAATTATTGCTATCTCTCTCACTCTCGGTTGTTTTCATAAATTAACCTTAGGAACGAGAAAATAGGCAAAAAAAAATCGTCATATGGCTAATTTTAAGAATTTTCTACCTCACCGTTTTTGAAGGCCGATTTAAGCCAAAGTAGCCCCATTAAGTGCTATTTTTTTATGATTCTGAAAGCTGAGAGTCAGGCGCATTCTTGAAGCCTACTAAGAAACCATGAAGTCTCCTGTTTAAATTTTTTATTTAAAGTTGAAAAGCTAAGTCATTATTTCACGAACGTAAATTTTTCACTTTAGACCAACTTTTTCATAATTTCCATCACAGTTACGAAGCTGATTATTTTATGCATAAAAGTACTACTCATGAAAAGTCAGTTGCAAAAAAAAAAATCTCGACAAAATCATGTACTTTTTTTTTTTTAAATTTTTAGATTGGTCTGGTCGATCATTCTCAAAAAATCAGAAAAAAATTCATAACTCGAAAACTATGAAAAGTCGCGGAACATACATGGGGGTGATTCGGATACCCCACGATACGAGGGACCTAAATTTTATTTTTGGACGTCTATTTTCTGGCCACCCTGTATATGAGAATCCGTATGACATTATAATAATGTCGTAGAGTGACAGAACGGGGAAGAGAAAGATATGTATACTGTTGCTGATATACGTAGAAGTATTATCGTCTGTAAACAATTTAGTCAAAGTGCATTTCAAACATCATCTTTTATATTAAAATTGACTTTTCATGTAGATGCCAGGTGCGACACCGCCGTTGACCTGATCGGGCAGTACAGAACAATGCCTGAAGACTAACGAACAATAACATGCTTCTACCAGAAACAGTACTGCCCCATTTAGTGCATACCTTAATCACCAACGACTAAACACGTTATCTAATTGGAATTCTACTTTATCATTACAAACAAGTATTTGATACAGAACAGATATACATATATCGGTAAGACAATGCGCTAACCATTCTGTCTATCAATGTACCAGACGATGATGATGTGAAATCAAGCACTGCAACAGTGACATACGATGTGCTTGAGTGCTGTTTACAAACAATCAACGCGATATAGTACAACTAACCGGTGAAAACTACTGTAAAAATAAATTAAGAAAAAACTAAAGATGTCCAAAAATATAAAAACAAAACCTTTCGTCGATAGAAGTATTTCAAGGTTCGCTATGGGTAATCTCAATTTGGACAAAGCTTGTCCTGTTAATTTAGGTTTTGGAGATGAAATTAGCGATGCTTTAATGAAGAAAACGAACAAAAACTATAGAGAATATTAAAGAAAATGCAAGAAAAGCATAGATTTCATCAATAGATATTTGGAAAGGAGCTATCAATAATTCCAAATAGCTTTACCATGTATTATAATAATGTTCATAAGCAAGTGGAGTGAGAAGACGGGGAAACGGAAGATATGTATGTATACTACTGCCGATATACGGAGAAGAGTTATCGTCTATAATAAAGAAAAAACAACCCGTGGACGTCAAAGAAAAACCAAACATGTTGTCCAAAGATATAAAAAAAAACCTTTCGATAGAAGTATTCGCTATCGGTAATCTCAATTCGGACAAAGCTTGCCCTGTTAATTTAGGTTTTGGAGATGAAATTAGCGATGCTTCAATAAAAAAAAAGAACGAATTAAAACTATAGAGAATATTGAAAGAAAATACAAGAGAAACATTGATTTCATCAATTTGAAAAGGAAATCATCAAAATTCCAAACAGGTTTATGATATTATAATAATGTTCCTATGCACGTAGAGTGACAGAATGGGGAAAAGAAAGATATGCGTACTGTTGCCGATATACGGAGAAGTATTATCGTCTAAACGCAAGCAAGCGACGAGAGTGCCTGATGTAGTTGGTCATACTGCCAATTGTCTGGACCTACTGCTGACGACCGATCCGGACAGATATGTCGTAACAGTTTCCTCACCACTTGGAACTTCAGATCACTGTCTGGTGAAATCTGTATCTACCTTGTCCCGGGTCGGATCTCTCCGGGTTAGGGCGTCCCCGCAGTCTCCAAATCAACCCTCCATTGGCGCAGCAACTCTGGTTGTGTTGTTGGGTTTGACATCGCATCACCTCGCTCAACTGCCATCTTCCACCAGCCCTATTCACTAAGATTAAATTCTTGAAAGTTAATAAAAGGAAAAGTAAGTGTGTACAGCGGATGCACGTCCTCTCGTTCCATGTGCACCTCTCAAACATACGAGGATTGCACTCCAATCTCGATGCAGTCCACCACCACCTCGAGACTGACAAGCCTCACTTACTTTTCTTGACGGAGACGCAGATCAGATGTCCGTCTGATGCGGCGTATCTCGACTACCCGGGATACTCATTGGTAGCGATGGGCGACTCGAGTTATCTAACTCGAGTAACTCGAGTCAGACCGTGAGCGAGTCAGCCCGAGTCAAAATATCTGCAAACCGAGTTGACCCGGAGAGCACGCGCGGGCCGGCGGGCAGTGCGGTGGGTTGGCGGCCCGCGGCTAGCCCGCGAGTCACGAGGCCCGAACGATTCCGAGCGAGCCCGAATCAGCCCGATGACCGAACGTCCGAGCCGCGAGTGAAAGAGATAGTTTTCGTTCTTGGTTTTTTAGTAGACGGTTAGTCAGACAGAACGAGAACTAATGTGTGAGTTTTGACATAGAAAGGCAGCTCGCTTTTTTGGTTTGTTTACGTTTTTGTTATTGTTACTTTGTTCGTTGTTTATTGTTTTGTTGCCGTTTCATTAACTTAACTTTATAAAAATAACTAATACAAACGTATTAGTTGTTTTTATAAAGTTACCTTTAATGTATTTTTTTAACTTAAAACTGGTATTCATTCAGAAATAAGTGCCATTACTTAGATGTTGATTAGCTTTTTTTATAGGTGTTACTTGATAGATAGATGACCAAATACCAAACGGTGCGGTGTTTAATTTAAGGAATAAAGTGCCATTATTATTTTAGTTTCTTTTTATTTACGAGATGAAAATGTTACCATTCCTTTGCGCTACATAAGTAGTTCGTTTTGTGATGTGATGTTTGTAAACGCTAATTTATAAACGTCTGATTTTTGAACGGGCTCAATTTTATTTAACTACCATTGAATTGACTCGACGCCGCCAGGCAGCCCGCGGCCCGCCGAACCCGAGAACGTAGCAAACTAGCAACCCGCGGAACAATGCACCGAGTTGAGCATTTACTGACTCGGACGGACAACGCGGCGACGCGGCAGACTGAACGAGTCAACTCGAGTTGCAACTCGAGTTGGTAAGCGAGTCAACTCGAGTTACTCGAGTTACCAAAAAGTCAACTCGGCCCATCGCTACTCATTGGAGCACCATTTCCTGCAGCGTGCCGGGGTCTGTGTATACGTCCGCAATGACATTTGCTGCCAGCGTCTCCGTCACCTTGAAGACCCCAGTTTTTCAACTTTATGGTTGCTGGTGGACATCGGTGTGGACAAAATTGTCTACACCTGTGTTTACCGGTCGCACAGTGGCGACCAGGAGACGACTCGGCTGTTTGGCCACCTCAGTGAGGCCGCCGATGAGCCTCTGCATCGGCACCCTGATGCGCAGTTTGTTGCTCTGGGGAACTTTAACGCCTGCCACCAAGACTGGCTTTTCCCATACCAGAGGACCGACCACGCTGGGAGGGAAACTCGAAACTTTGCAGTGTCGCTGGGCCTCTTCCAGTTGGTAAAGCAAGCGACGAGGGTGCCTGATGTAGTTGGTCATACTGCCAATTGTCTGGACCTACTGCTGACCACCGATCCGGACAGATGTGTCGTAACGGTTTCCTCACCACTTGGAACTTCAGATCACTGTCTGGTGAAGTCTGTATCGTCCTTCTCCCCACCTAACCGCGACTCACGTGGCGAACGGCGAATGTGGCGATACAGGTCGGCAGATTGGGATGAGATGCGGCACTTCTTTGCGTCTTATCCTTGGCAGCAGCTTCTCTTCTGAAAATCCGTCGAGCTGTGCGGATGCTGTAACCGATGTGATACACCAAGCTATGGAGTATTTTATCCCTTATAGCGATGTACGCATCGGTGGCTCAGCTCACCCGTGGTTCAACGCCGATTGCGTTCAGGCTGAAGAGCGTAAGCATTCGGCGTTTCTCGCCTGGGTTGACGCTCGTGACCGCAAAGCTCCGGATCTGAATTCAAAGTAAAGAGCCTTCAACCATGCTGCCAAGTCCTACAAAAAGCATTAAAGTAGGCATCGACCGCATAACCCATATTGGCAGAAAACTCTCTGCACAGCCGTCCGGTAGCAGAGCATTCTGGTCCCTTGCAAAGTCGGTCGAGGCGAACTTCTGTCGACCCACTTTGCCTCCGCTGGTAAAGCCTGATGGAACACTGGCTCATACAGCAAGAGAGAAAGCAGGACTCTTTGCATCTCTCTTTGCCCATAATTCTCGCCTTGACACTAGCAATGCTGCTCCACCGACTCTGCCTCATTGTAACTCCTCAATGCAGGAGGTTCACATGAGGAACAGAGAAGTTCTGAGAGAGCTGCGTCGTCTAGACGTGAATAAAGCTAGTGGACCAGATGTCATACCAGCGATTGTTCTAAACGCTTGTGCGCCCGAGTTGTCTCCTGTACTGACGCGCTTGTATCGCCTCTCATTTAGGACTGGTATAGTGCCCAAGTCCTGGAAGCTTGCCAACGTGCAACCCATGCCCAAAAAGGGCAGTCGTGCCGATCCAGCCAACTATCGGCCGATTTCGGTAACCTCCATACTCTGCAAGATTGTGGAGCGTGTATTGAACTCGCGCCTCATGGCATACCTGGAAGGTAACGATCTCCTCAGTGACCAACAGTACGGGTTTCGCCGCAAGCGGTCTACTGGTTTATGCCACCCACTTGTGGGGCGAGGCCCTCGATAAGAATGGGGAAGCGATAGCCGTTTCCTTAGACGTCTCGAAGGCCTTCGACAGGGTATGGCACGCTAGCCTTTTGAGTAAGCTTCCAGCGTACGGCATTTCCCCTGGTCTGATTCACTGGATAAAACTTCCTGAGTGAACTGTCTCTCCGAGTTGTTGTCGACGGATGCTCATCAGAGCCCAAGACGACTAATGCCGGAGTTCCTCAGGGGTCTGTTCTGTCTGCAACTCTCTTCCTGTTGCATATCAACGATCAGCAGATCGTTGATATGCAACAGCTGGTGCCCGGTATCTATGGGTATGCAGACGATAGCACAGTTGTAAAGATATCTGCCCAGTGCTCGGGTTAGTAAGGAGCTAATCCGGTCCGAAAGAGAGGCTATGGTAAAGCGAACGAACATCTCCCTTCATGCAATCTTCAAGTGGGGTGAAGCCAATCTGGTGGGATTCGACGCCGCCAAAACACAAGCGTGTCTGTTCACCGCCAAAAGGAGCCCGTGCACCTTGGTTCCTACTTTTCAGAATTTATTCCTGGGGCACACCGACCGCCTTCAGCTCTTGGGGGTTGAAATTCCCTCAAACCTTAACTTTGGGCGGTTCATTGAGTCCAAAGCCAAGGTAGCTGCTAGGAAACTAGGCGTTCTCGCAAAGGTCCGGCGGTACTTCACAAAGGGACAGCTTTTAATGTTATACAAAGCACAGGTCCGTTCGTGTGTGGAGTACTGCAGTCACATATGGGCTGGTGCTGCAAAATGCCACCTGGCAGCTTTGGACTCGGTGGAAAGGCGTGCAAAGAGGCTAATTGGTGATCCAGATTTGGTTAAATCCAACCTTTAAAGCCTTGAGCACAGGCGTAGGATTTTTTTTTTTTTTTTTTTTTTTTTTTTTTTTTTTTTTTTTTTTTTTCTTTCGGTGTTTTACAGGATGCATTTTGGAGAGTGTGCGCAGGTATTGCATGACTTGATTCCGCCATCGCAATTCTACCATCGGACAATCCGACGTACGGCGAATATTCACCCTTACGTTGTTGAAACCTCTACGGTCTGAACTAAGCGTTTCGCCTCGTCGTTTATACCGCGTACGTCGAAGGACTGGAACAGTTTGCCTGCTGCGGTCTTCCCGTCCGATTATAATTTAAGTGTCTTCAAGGCTAGAGTGAATAGGCTCTTAATAAACTAGTGCGCCTCACCATCAAAGATTGCATCGATACTTACCATCAGGTGGAATCGCAGTCAAGCACTAGTTTATCTATATACAAAAAAAAAAAAAACAATTTAGTCAACGTGCATTTCAAACATCATCTTTTATATTAAAATTGATTTTTCATGCAGATGCCAGTTGCGACACCGCCGTTGACCTGATCGGGCAGTACAGAACAATGCCTGAAGACTAACGAACAATAACATGCTTCTACCAGAAACAGTACTGCCTCATTTAGTGCATACCTTAATCACCAACGACTAAACACGTTATCTAATTGATCCAGAACAGATATACATATATCGGTAAGACTACGCCAACCATTCTGTCTATCAATGTATCACATGATGATGATGTGAAATCAAGCACTACAACAGTGACATACGATCGTCCTTGAGTGCTGTTTACAAACTGCTGGAGTGACAAGACGGGGAAACGGAAGATATGTATACTGTTGCCGATATACGGAGAAGTATTATCGTCTGTAAACAATTTAGTCAAAGTGCACTTCAAACATCATCTTTTATATTAAAATTGACTTTTCATGCAGATGCAAGTTGCGACACCGCCGTTGACTTGATCGGGCAGTACAGAACAATGCCTGAAGACTAACGAACAATAACATGCTTCTACCAGAAACAGTACTGCCTCATTTAGTGCATACCTTAATCACCAACGACTAAACACGTTATCTAATTGATACAGAACAGATATACATATATCAGTAAGACTACGCCAACCATTCTGTCTATCAATGTATCAGATGATGATGATGTGAAATCAAGCACTACAACAGTGACATACGATCGTCCTTGAGTGCTGTTTACAAACTGCTGGAGTGACAAGACGGGGAAACGGAAGATATGTATACTGCTGCCGATATACGGAGAAGAGTTAACGTCTAGAATAAAGAAAAAACTAAACCCGTGGACGTAGAAGAAAAACCACAAACCAAAAATGTTGTCCAAAGATATAAAAAAACCTTTCGATAGAAGTATTTCAAGGTTCGCTACCGGTAATCTCTATTTGGACAAAGCTTGCCCTGTTAACTAAGGTTTTGGAGATGAAATTAGCGATGCTTCAATAAAAAAAACGAACAAAAACTACAGAGAATATTAAAAGAAAATGCAAGAGAAGCATTGATTTCATCAATAGATATTTGGAAAGGAGCTATCCAAAATTCCAAACAGCTTTACCATAATGTTCCTAAGTAAGTGGAGTGACTAGAAGGACAAACGCAAGATACGTATACTGCTGCCGATATACGGAGAAGAGTTATCGTCTGTGAACAATTTGGTCAATGTGTATTTCTTTTATGAAATCCCTGTGCCAATTACTGTTTTTAGTGACGCTGTTTCCAGCGATAACCCGTTGTTGGGTGAGTATGTTCTTAGGTGAACGTATTCAGTTATATTAGTGATAATATTTCAGAAACATCGAGGACAGTTAGACTTGGACTAGTATACTTTTGTATGACCGAAGCGAGGTGCGCGAGGCGAGCGTAGTGTAACGCGTCAAGCGAGCCGGATATGGAGCGCGAGGCGAGCGAAGCGTTGTGCGCAAAGCGAGCAAAGCGTGATGAATGAGGCGAGAGAAGCATAATCGCGAGGCGAGCGAAGCGAGATGAGCCAGGCGAGCGAAGCGAGATGAGCGAGGCGAAGGAAGCGTAATGCACAAATTGAGCGAAACATGGTTCGCGAGGCGAGCGAAGCGTGGTGCGGAAGGCGAGAGATGGTGTGTGAGGCAAGTGAAGCGTCGTACGCAAGGCGAACAAAGCGTCGTACGCAAGGCGAACAAAGCGTCGTACGCAAGGCGAACAAAGCGTCGTACGCAAGGCGAACAAAGCGTCGTACGCAAGGCGAACAAAGCGTCGTACGCAAGGCGAACAAAGCGTCGTACGCAAGGCGAACAAAGCGTCGTGAACGAAGCGTGGTGCGCAAGGCGAGCGAAGCGTGGTGAGACTTCCAGTTTTGACATATTTGGAAGTTTAAATAAAAGTATGCAGTTTAGTATGCACACACTGGTGAACATTAGGAATAAAAAGGCAAGAGTTTTGTTTAATGAAACCTGCGGAATAGAAGCCTTAATTTTCAATTTTCATATTATGTTGTGAGCTCTACGACTAGCATTGATGTCCTGAGAGTCTAAGGCTGTGTGCAGATTTTAAGCAACCAAAATTGTCTTAATAAAAATTAAACGTAAGTAACTACCAGGTATCGCAACATAATACGCTCATTACCTTGACCAGTACACATACCATCGGGCAGTACAGAACAATGCCTGAAGACTAACGAACAATAACACGCTTCTACCAGAAACAGTACAACCTCATTTAGTGCTTATCTTAATGACCAACAAATTAACACGTTATCTAATTGGAATTCTACTTTATCATTACAAACGAGTAATTAATACCGAACAGAAATACGTATATCGGTAAGACAATACGCCAACTATTCTGTCTATCAATGTATCAGATGATGATGATGGTGTGAAATCAAGCACTGCAACAGTGACATACGATCGTGCTTGAATGCTGCAATCAACGCGATATAGTACAACTAACCGGTGAAAACTACTGTAAAAATGAATTAAGAAAAACTAAACCCGTGGACGTCGAAGAAAAACCACAAACCAGTTGCAGTGATGTTGTCCAAAGATATTAAAACAAAACTTTTCGATAGAAGTATTTCAAGGTTCGCTATCGGTAATCTCAATTTGGACAAAGCTTGCCCTGTTAATTTAGGTTTTGGAGATGAAATTAGCGATGCTTCAATAAAGAAAACGAACAAAAACTATAGAGAATATTAAAAGAAAATGCAAGAGAAGCATTGATTTCATCAATAGATATTTGGAAAGGAGCTATCCAAAATTCCAAACAGCTTTACCATAATGTTCCTAAGTAAGTGGAGTGACAAGAAGAAGAAACGCAAGATACGTATACTGCTGCCGATATACGGAGAAGAGTTATCGTCTGTGAACAATTTGGTCAATGTGTATTTCTTTTATGAAATCCCTGTGCCAATTACTGTTTTTAGTGACGCTGTTTCCAGCGATAACCCGTTGTTGGGTGAGTATGTTCTTAGGTGAACGTATTCAGTTATATTAGTGATAATATTTCAGAAACATCGAGGACAGTTAGACTTGGACTAGTATACTTTTGTATGACCGAAGCGAGGTGCGCGAGGCGAGCGTAGTGTAACGCGTCAAGCGAGCCGGATATGGAGCGCGAGGCGAGCGAAGCGTTGTGCGCAAAGCGAGCAAAGCGTGATGAATGAGGCGAGAGAAGCATAATCGCGAGGCGAGCGAAGCGAGATGAGCGAGGCGAAGGAAGCGTAATGCACAAATTGAGCGAAACATGGTTCGCGAGGCGAGCGAAGCGTGGTGCGGAAGGCGAGAGATGGTGTGTGAGGCAAGTGAAGCGTCGTACGCAAGGCGAACAAAGCGTCGTACGCAAGGCAAACAAAGCGTCGTACGCAAGGCGAACAAAGCGTCGTACGCAAGGCGAACAAAGCGTCGTACGCAAGGCGAACAAAGCGTCGTACGCAAGGCGAACAAAGCGTCGTACGCAAGGCGAACAAAGCGTCGTACGCAAGGCGAACAAAGCGTCGTACGCAAGGCGAACAAAGCGTCGTACGCAAGGCGAACAAAGCGTCGTACGCAAGGCGAACAAAGCGTCGTGAACGAAGCGTGGTGCGCAAGGCGAGCGAAGCGTGGTGAGACTTCCAGTTTTGACATATTTGGAAGTTTAAATAAAAGTATGCAGTTTAGTATGCACACACTGGTGAACATTAGGAATAAAAAGGCACGAGTTTTGTTTAATGAAACCTGCGGAATAGAAGCCTTAATTTTCAATTTTCATATTATGTTGTGAGCTCTACGACTAGCATTGATGTCCTGAGAGTCTAAGGCTGTGTGCAGATTTTAAGCAACCAAAATTGTCTTAATAAAAATTAAACGTAAGTAACTACCAGGTGTCGCAACATAATACGCTCATTACCTTGACCAGTACACATACCATCGGGCAGTACAGAACAATGCCTGAAGACTAACGAACAATAACACGCTTCTACCAGAAACAGTACAACCTCATTTAGTGCTTATCTTAATGACCAACAAATTAACACGTTATCTAATTGGAATTCTACTTTATCATTACAAACGAGTAATTAATACCGAACAGAAATACATATATCGGTAAGACAATACGCCAACTATTCTGTCTATCAATGTATCAGATGATGATGATGGTGTGAAATCAAGCACTGCAACAGTGACATACGATCGTGCTTGAATGCTGCAATCAACGCGATATAGTACAACTAACCGGTGAAAACTACTGTAAAAATGAATTGAGAAAAACTAAACCCGTGGACGTCGAAGAAAAACCACAAACCAGTTGCAGTGATGTTGTCCAAAGATATTAAAACAAAACCTTTCGATAGAAGTATTTCAAGGTTCGCTATCGGTAATCTCAATTTGGACAAAGCTTGCCCTGTTAATTTAGGTTTTGGAGATGAAATTAGCGATGCTTCCATAAAGAAAGCGAACAAAAACTGTAGAGAATATTAAAAGAAAATGCAAGAGAAGCATAGATTTCATCAATATATATTTGGAAAGGAGCTACCCATAATTCCAAATAGCTTTACCATGCATTATAATAATGTTCCTAAGCAAGTGGAGTGACAAGACGGGGAAACGGAAGATATGTATACTGCTGCCGATATACGGAGAAGAGTTATCGTCTGTGAACAATTTGGTCGACGTGTATTTCTTTTATGAAATCCCTGTGCCAATTACTGTTTTTAGTGACGTTGTTTCCAGCGATAACCCGTGGTTGGGTGAGTATGTTCTTAGGTGTAAATATTCAGTTATTTTAGTCATAATACTTCAGAAAAATCGAAGATTTGGACTAGTATACTTTTGTATGACCGAAGCGAGGTGCGCGAGGCGAGAGAAGCGTGGTGCGCGAGGCGAAGGAAGCGTAATGCACGAAGTGAGCGAAACATGGTGCGCGAGGCGAGCGAAGCGTGGTGCGGAAGGCGAGAGATCAAAAAGTCAAAATCATTTATTTCAAATAAACCATTTGCAGGCACTTTTGAATAGTCAAATGTCGGTCAGTCCAAGAAAAGTGAAGCTAAATTGCACGTTCCAAAGCGTAGGTCTCTATGGAGAAGAACGTGCAAGAAACTCCATGGACACTCTTTTTAAAACATATTATTAGTTACATAGATCTTGGTTACATATTTCTTGTCGCTTCTAATATGTGAGCACAATGTAGGTAGATACGTAATAATAATATATATTTTTTTTAAGTTAATTAAAAATAGAAACCGAATTAAGCCACTAGCAGCCAAGAGATGACCAGTCTCAACCGATGGCACCCGTTCACGGGCATGACACGTGGGTAAGATGCGTGGTGTGTGAGGCAAGCGAAGTAGACTTGAGTAACTCCGGAGCGATTCGTTCCGATGAACTGCTCAAACACAGTAAAGAACTGAACTCGTTCAGTACTGTACGGAATTATCGTTCCATAGTTCACCGGCTCAAAATACTCCCGCGTCTCTAGTCTACAGACTTGAGTAACTCCGGAGCGATTCGTTCCGATGAACTAAAGCAATAAGTTTATTTTAGATTAACATTCTATTTTATGCATATGTTATGAGGTCGGTTTTTTTAAATTGGTTAGAGAGTCGAATTGCGTTGAGTGAGTGACTTCTTCCTATTAAAGTATGAAGGAAAATCGAATCTATTAATTATAACTGAATTTCATAGGTGACGTATCTTATTGTTATAGTTCACAGTTTATGAACGAATAGCTAAACCAGTTCCTCGAAAACATGTCTATGCCACAGTTCATTTCGCTCTCTGAATCAGTAGTACTATATATCGTACCAAGTCAAGGAGCGAAATGAACTGTGGAACGAGTTAGCGGAACGAGTTCACTCCACGGAACGAGATTTGATGAACTAGATCCATTAAGTGAACGACAATGCCCAAGGCTAAAGCGAAGCGTCGTACGCAAGGCGAACGAAGAGTCGTGAACAAAGCGTAGTGCGCAAGGCGAGCTAAGCGTGGTGCGCAAGGCGAGCTAAGCGTGGTGAAACTTCCAGTTTTGACAATGTAAGTTAAATAAAAGTATGCAGTTCAGTATGCCCATGCAGGTGAATATTAGAAATAAAAAGGCACGAGTTTTGTTTAATGAAACCTGCGGAATAGAAGCCTGAATTTTCAATTTATGTTGAGAGCTCTATCTGCACACAGATTTTAATCAACCAAAATTGTCTTAGTATAATGACTTATAAAAATGGTCTTATAAAATTAAACGTAAATAACTACGAGATATCGCAACATAATACGCTCATTACAAGCACTCTACCATTAAAATCCGGAGTATAACCAAACCATACCTTGACCACTATTCAGACCATCGGCAAGTACAGAACAATGCCTGAAGACTAACGAACAATAACACGCTTCTACTAGAAACAGTACAACCTCATTTAATGCATACCTTAATGACCAACAAATAGACACGTTATCTAATTGGAATTCTACTTTATCATTACGAACGAGTAATTAATACCGAAGAGATATACAGAAGCGTGGTGCGCAAGGCGATCGAAGCGTGGTGAAACTTCCAGTTTTGACATATATGCAAGTTTAACCTCTAGAGCCCCAGCGGCACAAAAACGTGCCAGTAAACAAGTATTACCGTTGAGCCCCGCTGGCACATATTTGTGCCACCAAACCCCGACCGATTTAAAACTGTATTTGTAGTAAAGATAAGTCTTAAAATCGTTTCTGAACGAATGTTCTCGACGGCAGATAATATTTTACAACCATAGACAAAGATAGAAACTAAAAATATTGTAAGCAACATTTAAAAAAAAAGTGTGAAGTTAGTACAAAAATTTCGTGTTCGCGGTTACGCTGCGCGCCAGTGAATTCCTGTGTTTTCGTGATTTTTCGGTGATTTTGTACGGTAAGTGGGTGAATATTCATTTATAAGTGTTTCTCGCAACTTTGTAGATAGTTTTTCGCTTGAAATAATATCACAAAACTTGTTTTATTGAGCTAACAAAATTTACATCGTTCCGGGTTCGTCGAACTCGCTATTGTTATTGTACGATTTTTTGAGATAATTCAACGAAATTTCATCTTTGTAATGGCAGAAGTAACGTAAAATCTATTGATAATTCATAATTACACGTAGTCCGTGCATATTTCAATACTTTATTCATATTATGATAAAAATTCTATTAGTAGGTAACGAAATCCTATTTGAATTTTGAACTGTCAAACGTCAAAATGGTTCTTAGCCCTGCTAGTGCTTAGGGTCATGTCGATAAAAGTTATCGATAACATCGATTGTTTTTGTAAAATTGTTCGGATATATAAAATGAAAGTATTTTTTTTTTTCGTATTTTATAGTTTTATTTCCGTTTAGTATAGTTTGAATGTAGATGTTTTTTTTTATTATAATAATTTATTTTAGTTTTTTATGTTTTGTTTTGTAAATTATGTGTACGGTATTCTTATAGATTTGAGATGGCTGCGAGGCGAAACTGGTGCGTTGGACGCGAGGATGCCCCGGAGGACTTTGATGAGCTCCTCCGGGACACCGACTCGGAGGACGAGGGTGACGAGGGCGAAGCCGAGTACCTCCTGGAGGAAGAACCCGAGGAGCAGGAGGCGGAATATTATGACGAGCCAGAATACCTAGACCAGGAATTTTTGGAGCCGGATCCTGAGGCAAATCATTATATTCTCTTTCACGAATAATGAATAAATCACTCACCTTGTTCTGATGAGGCTAAGCACAAAGCTAGCCTAAAACTTGAAGAAGGACATTGTATCTATTGGCATACATGATGAATAATCACTATTTGTTTTTTTTTTTTCAGTAATATGTCTTTTTTATCTTTTAGCAACCTGAATGGATAACATTTCATTCATAGGTATGTAGTAACTATGTGATTGAATCAGGTGCGGGTATTGTTTGTGTTTTTGTCTACATGTTTTATATGGGGAAGGGTGATGGTCTGAAATTGCATGTGAATGTGAACCTCGCATGAAAAACTCATCTGAACTTGTAATTTTTTGTGAGGCGTTAGGTTTATGTGTTTTTTTTTTTTCAGTATCAGCCGCCACCGGCTATCCTCGGGTTATATACCCAAGAGGGAGTCGAAGTCCCACTATCTCCAACTGCTTCGTCAACTATCTTTATGTAAGTCAATGTTTTCATCAAAATGTTTTTTTTTTTTATGTAATGTTGTTTAGGAGTCTTTTTTAAAACGAAAACCTTTTTTGATAGGGCAAATCCATCCAATTTGACTTCGAGTGTGCCGCACCCTTCCTCGAGTGCGCCAGCAGTCATTCAGGCGTAAGTAATAAAACATGTTTTCATCAAAATAATTGTTTTGGCGTTACATCAGGAATAACGCAAATCTTTTTTTACAGATCAAGCTCGCTGCGCGCTCAGCCCTCGCCATTTGAGCTTCACCCAGAGTAATTTTATTTTCATTTTTGTCTTTTTACCTATTCTTTTTGATAAAGACACACGTAGATTTATGATATTACTGTTTATTTTTCGTAGGCACGTTGTCATAACGCTAGAGGATGGTGACATCGATGCTCTGGGCGATCAATTCCATCTCGCTGACGAACACCTTCAGTTTGAGCAAGAGGCTGAGCCAGTGGAGCGTCTGCAGCCTGTGCGAGGAAGGGGGTGCCCGCGTAGGCGAGGAAGGGGGCGCGCGCGTGGAGCACGAGGAGGACGGAGAGGACGCGGGCAGGGCAGGGGTGGGGGACAGGCAGGTGAGCCCCAGTGGCAGAAAGGCGATAGGTTGATAGAGGTACACATGAATGATGATGATGTGCCTGAGGATTTGAGGGCGAAAGTAATGCAAATGATGAATGCTAGACTAGCTACGAGAGATCGGGCGATAGCGAGAGCAAGGAGGCAAGTGATGGCAGATGGTGAAGTGCATGAGGATGAGGAATG
The DNA here is from genome assembly GCA_910589285.2 of Mythimna ferrago. Lineage (NCBI taxonomy): Eukaryota > Metazoa > Arthropoda > Insecta > Lepidoptera > Noctuidae > Mythimna > Mythimna ferrago. Next base: position 18,254,306 of record OU342695.1, read on the forward strand.
GTTGGATGCAGATGACGGCCAGGATGAGGTCTTGTTTGCTGGAGGAGAAATTTCTCCTCGCTTTGAATGGTTACCTATGGATAACCATAGAGGCGAGCGAGAACAATTTCTGCCTCAGGAAACAGGGCCGGTTGTTGCATCTGAAAACGCGTATGGGGCGTTTAGGCAGTACTGGGATGATGGCGTTTTGTCACATATTGTGACGGAGACCAACCGTTATGGCCAGTGGCTTGCTGAATCATCCGTCAGCTTTCGCCGGGATTGGTATGACACGAATATTCATGAGCTTTTGGTCCTATTTTCCTTCTGGATGATGCTCGGAATCATCCGGATGCCCTCCTTGAAATCTTGTTTTACTTTGAACCCTCTCCTCCAAACGAACATCTTTAGAAAGTTGTTCTCCCGTAGACGATATGAAATTCTTTGCCGCGCTCTCCATTTTAATGACAACAGCAACAGACCGATTGACGATTCCGACCGTTTGTTTTCATTTGGCCCCATTTTAGACCATTTAAATTCACGCTTCAAGGAAGCCTATGTCCCATCCCAAAACATTTGCATTGACGAATCCCTGACTTTGTGGAAAGGTAACCTCAAATTCCGCCAGTATATTAAGACCAAGGCGGCCAAGTTCGGGGTGAAGACCTACGAACTCTGCGAGTCTTCGACTGGCTACCTTTGGTCTTTCTTTGTATACCTCGGCAAAGCCACCACCTACGATCCTACTTTCCCGTCCACACTGCTGAAAAGCACGGCCACCGTCCTTACACTCATCCATCCTCTCCTTGACAAAGGGTATACTCTTTTTATGGACAATTGGTTTAATAGCCCCCTACTGGCCCGATTTCTAAAGACGCGAAAAACGGATTGCGTAGGGACAGTGCGTGCCAACCGCCGCAATGTTCCTCCACTAATATCGTTGTGTAAGCTGAAAGAAGGCCAGTTTGCAGCCCGTCATTCCGGCGATATCACTGTCATGGCATACCAGGACAAGAAACGGAAGATCAGTACCATCTCTACCTACCATGGCATTCAACAAGGCCGGATGGAACCGAAACCTTATCGCGAGGCTCAGTTCAAACCTGAAGTAATTTTGGACTATAACAAGGGTATGGGAGGCGTTGATCGTAAAGATCAAATGCTGGAACCATACCTGCTGGAAAGAAAAAGATGCTCTAAATGGAATATGAAGGTCTTCAAACGCCTTCTCAATTGCTCAATTTTAAATGCCAGAATTATTCTAGAGGGTTCAACTTCTGTACCCAAAAAACACTTAGTTTTTAGATTAGAATTAGTAGATCAGATACTCCAACATCATCACGAACACATGCCAAAACCTCGTCCACCGCAACCACCACCTCCTCCTGGACCGAGTAGTTTGGGCCCGACAAATGTGGCCGTGACCGAACATTGGCCCAAAAAATTAGACGGAGTCATGAAGAATGGCTGTCGCGTTCGACGTCGGTGCACACGTTGTTCCCAGGCTGGAGTGACGCGACGTACGTCGTTTGTGTGCTGTGTTTGCGATGTACCGCTTTGTTTAGAGCCCTGTTTTAAACTATACCATAGTTACTCCTAGTTTTTTTTTTTTAGTTCTTCTCTATTTAGAGTATTTTTTTATTTTCAGCTTGACTGACTTCACTTGACAGACTTTTTTTTATCTTATTTTGAAACTGTAGATTGGATGGACATAACAGACTGACACAAGAGTATGCCTTTTGTTATTTCCGCAAAGTCAAACTGACAGACAGACGACAAATTGTAGAGACACTCCTTTTCTCGGTCATACTATCCTTTTTGTCCAAACGCCCGGTATGTATGGATTGGGTGCGTGTGCACTGGGGCTCAGGTTGGGTTGTGTTGATCTATTTCTTTCTGTACATTATTTTCACATTATAGAAATAACAAGGATATTGTAACCAGGATATTTGTAACACATCAAAGGTTCCAAAAGAGACTCCGTGGATGGTTTCTTGCAGATTTTATGTCTGCTTTGGATTGAGCTTCTTGTATTTGTATTTTCTTCCAAATAGACGCACATTTTATTTTTATTTTTTCATTTCTGATGGGTTTGCTCTTGACTCTAGTCTAAGTCAAACAAAAACGGAGTCTACGATGGAGCGAGCTTACCCAGAAGATGCCTGTTCACTCTAACATTTAATTTTTTTACTGGAAAATCATCAATTACTCCACAACCCTGGTGCTGAATGATCTTGACAACTCAAAAGTACCTGTAAATAGTCGATTTGAAATAAAATTCATGTTTGCTGTATTTATAAAATTTTCTATAATACCTGTGTGTAGTAAAGTACTTTTATTATACAAATGGGAATACAAAACTTTTTTCGTCAAAGATTCCACAACCCTAGAACTAACTGCCTTGACAACTCAATAGTACCTGTAAATGATTGATTTGAAATAAATTCATGATTGCTGTATTTATACATTTTAGTATCATTCCTTTGTAAATCTAGTAAATTACAGTTATAAGAAAAGCTAGCAGTTCTATCTAGGCTTATTGGAACGGCCGCTCGGTCTGCCTAGTGTTTCCGCAGTTCCCCGAGTATTTTGTAAATAAATAAATAAATAGTATTATTATTATTTTACTAATATGCATAATAAGTAAAGAAAAGTACTTATGTCAATCTAAAATGTTTTTTATTTTCCTTCCTGAACTCAGTCAAACTTATCGATACTATAGTGGTGTGGTCCCAACCCTACGGAATGTTAGAATTTCATACATTTTTATGACCACTTCAGACGTTGATAATTTTGGTTTTTTCTATGAAAGATAAGGTAAGTATGGGTAGAAATCGATAGACTACTTTGTTCTTGTTCATTTTCAAGTATCATTCAAATTCAAAAGCCTAAATTACCTGGTGAAAAAAAGCCTACAAAAAAGTTATCAGATTTGTTCCCTAATCTAGGTTATTTTGAGGTTTTACAATTATAGTGGCATATTTTAACGATTTATTGTTACTAATGAGTCGATGAATATATAAGTAGTATTCTAGAAACATTTATAAAGAGCATCTGTTTGTTATACCTCTGATGATCGTTTACAAAGTAGTGTATCGAACAATGTAAATTCATGAAAACTGCGCCGCGCGCTATGAAATTCGAGTTTGAATATTGCAGGAATCGGATACAGAACTCGTAAAATAACATTATCATTAGATTACCAGTCTATTCATGAGTCAGTTCCCAAAATTTCGTGTAAATTGATCACACAGTTTAGTCAGAAATCGACATAATACTGCAACATAACTATATTCGGCAAGTACTCCGATTTCAATAGGATATGTTTATTTCTTGAGGTCTAATCAGAATCTTGTTTACATTGTATTTCATAGCCACATCATTGAACAATCCAACACTGTTTAGAGTGTTTGAATAGAAGCAACAGAAACGGAGCAATAACAGTTTTTGTGACCGGGGTCAGATTACGCTTTCGATAAGAGCCCGCCGGCGGTGCTTGACGGATGGTTGACGTAAATAATGGCGGTCCTTGAAAGGTTAAATAAAAGTAAGTTTAGTATGCACACGCTGGTGAACATTAGGAATAAAAAGGCACGAGTTGTGTTTAATGAAACCCGCGGAATAGAAGCCTTAATTTTCAATTTTCATATTATGTTGTGAGCTCTACGACTACCATTGATGTACTGAGAGTCTAAGGCTGTGTGCAGATTTTAATCAACCAAAATTGTCTTAATATAATGACTTATAAAAATTGTCTTACAAAAATTTAACGGAAGTAACTACTAGGTATCGCAACAAAATACGCTCATTACAAGCACTCTACCATTAAAATCCTGTGTGATAGCTGTGAAATAATAAAAATAATAATTTATCATTACAAACGAGTAATGACACCGAACAGATATACATACATCGGTAAAACAATAAGCCAACCTTTCTGTCTATCAATGTATCAGATGATTATGTTGTGAAATCAAGCACTGCAACAGTGACATACGATCGTGCTTGAGTGCTGTTTACAAACAATCAACGCGATATAGTACAACTAACCGGTGAAAACTACTGTAAAAATGAATTAAGAAAAAACTAAACCCGTGGACTTCGAAGAAAAACCTCTAACCAAAGATGTTATCCAAAGATATAAGGACAAAACCTCTCGATAGAAGTTGGGATATATCACAGATAATATCACAGTAGAACCATTGTTAGCTGGGTTCATCATACCCAGCGTTATTTCAAGGTTCGCTACGGGTAATCTCAATTTGGACAAAAATTGCCTGGTTGATTTAGGTTTTGAAGATGAAATTAGCGATGCTTTAATAAAGTCAACAAACTAAAACTATACAGAATATGAAAAGCAAGTACAAAAGAGAATCATTGATTTCATCAATAGATATTTGGAAAGGAGTTCATCAAAATTCAAAACATATATATGATAAACCTTATGACATTATAATAATGTCGTAGAGTGACAGAACGGGGAAGAGAAAGATATGTATACTGTTGCCGATATACGTAGAAGTATTATCGTCTGTAAACAATTTAGTCAAAGTGCATTTCAAACATCATCTTTTATATTAAAATTGACTTTTCATGCAGATGCCAGGTGCGACACCGCCGTTGACCTGATCGGGCAGTACAGAACAATGCCTGAAGACTAACGAACAATAACATGCTTCTACCAGAAACAGTACTGCCCCATTTAGTGCATACCTTAATCACCAACGACTAAACACGTTATCTAATTGGAATTCTACTTTATCATTACAACCAAGTAATTGATACAGAACAGATATACATATATCGGTAAGACAATGCGCTAACCATTCTGTCTATCAATGTACCAGACGATGATGATGTGAAATCAAGCACTGCAACAGTGACATACGATCGTGCTTGAGTGCTGTTTACAAACAATCAACGCGATATAGTACAATTAACCGGTGAAAACTACTGTAAAAATAAATTAAGAAAAAACTAAAGATGTTGTCCAAAAATATAAAAACAAAACCTTTCGATAGAAGTGTTTCAAGGTTCGCTATGGGTAATCTCAATTTGGACAAAGCTTGCCCTGTTAATTTAGGTTTTGGAGATGAAATTAGCGATACTTCAATAAAAAAAAAAAAAACTAAAACTATAGAGAATATTAAAAGAAAATGCAAGAGAAGCATTGATTTCATCAATAGATATTTGGAAAGGAGCTATCCAAAATTCCAAACAGCTTTACCATAATGTTCCTAAATAAGTGGAGTGACAAGAAAAAGAAACGGAAGATACGTATACTGCTGCCGATATACGGAGAAGAGTTATCGTCTGTGAACAATTTGGTCAATGTGTATTTCTTTTATGAAATCCCTGTGCCAATTACTGTTTTTAGTGACGCTGTTTCCAGCGATAACCCGTTGTTGGGTGAGTATGTTCTTGGGTGAACGTATTCAGTTATATTAGTGATAATATTTCAGAAAAATCGAGGACAGTTAGACTTGGACTAGTATACTTTTGTATAACCGAAGCGAGGTGCGCGAGGCGAGCGTAGTGTAACGCGTCAAGCGAGCCGGATATGGTGCGCGAGGCGAGCGAAGCGTTGTGCGCAAAGCGAGCAAAGCGTGATGAATGAGGCGAGAGAAACGTAATCGCGAGGCGAGCGAAGCGAGATGAGCGAGGCGAAGGAAGCGTAATGCACAAATTGATTGAAACATGGTTCGCGAGGCGAGCGAAGCGTGGTGCGGAAGGCGAGAGATGGTGTGTGAGGCAAGTGAAGCGTCGTACGCAAGGCGAACAAAGCGTCGTACGCAAGGCGAACAAAACGTCGTGAACGAAGCGTGGTGCGCAAGGCGAGCGAAGCGTGGTGAAACTTCCAGTTTGGACATATTTGGAAGTTTAAATAAAAGTATGCAGTTTAGTATGCACACACTGGTGAACATTAGGAATAAAAAGGCACGAGTTTTGTTTAATAAAACCTGCGGAATAGAAGCCTTAATTTTCAATTTTCATATTATGTTGTGAGCTCTACGACTAGCATTGATGTCCTGAGAGTCTAAGGCTGTGTGCAGATTTTAAGCAACCAAAATTGTCTTAATAAAAATTAAACGTAAGTAACTACCAGGTATCGCAACATAATACGCTCATTACCTTGACCAGTACACATACCATCGGGCAGTACAGAACAATGCCTGAAGACTAACGAACAATAACACGCTTCTACCAGAAACAGTACAACCTCATTTAGTGCTTATCTTAATGACCAACAAATTAACACGTTATCTAATTGGAATTCTACTTTATCATTACAAACGAGTAATTAATACCGAACAGAAATACATATATCGGTAAGACAATACGCCAACCATTCTGTCTATCAATGTATCAGATGATGATGATGGTGTGAAATCAAGCACTGCAACAGTGACATACGATCGTGCTTGAATGCTGCAATCAACGCGATATAGTACAACTAACCGGTGAAAACTACTGTAAAAATGAATTAAGAAAAACTAAACCCGTGGACGTCGAAGAAAAACCACAAACCAGTTGCAGTGATGTTGTCCAAAGATATTAAAACAAAACCTTTCGATAGAAGTATTTCAAGGTTCGCTATCGTAATCTCAATTTGGACAAAGCTTGCCCTGTTAATTTAGGTTTAGGAGATGAAATTAGCGATGCTTCCATAAAGAAAACGAAAAAAAACTATAGAGAATATTAAAAGAAAATGCAAGAGAAGCATAGATTTCATCAATAGATATTTGGAAAGGAGCTACCCATAATTCCAAACAGCTTTACCATGCATTATAATAATGTTCCTAAGCAAGTGGAGTGACAAGACGGGGAAACGGAAGATATGTATACTGCTGCCGATATACGGAGAAGAGTTATCGTCTGTGAACAATTTGGTCGACGTGTATTTCTTTTATGAAATCCCTGTGCCAATTACTGTTTTTAGTGACGTTGTTTCCAGCGATAACCCGTGGTTGGGTGAGTATGTTCTTAGGTGTAAATATTCAGTTATTTTAGTGATAATACTTCAGAAAAATCGAAGATTTGGACTAGTATACTTTTGTATGACCGAAGCGAGGTGCGCGAGGCGAGAGAAGCGTGGTGCGCGAGGTGAAGGAAGCGTAATGCACGAAGTGAGCGAAACATGGTGCGCGAGGCGAGCGAAGCGTGGTGCGGAAGGCGAGAGATCAAAAAGTCAAAAGTCAAAATCATTTATTTCAAATAAACCATTTGCAGGCACTTTTGAATAGTCAAATGTCGGTCAGTCCAAGAAAAGTGAAGCTAAATTGCACGTTCCAAAGCGTAGGTCTCTATGGAGAAGAACGTGCAAGAAACTCCATGGACACTCTTTTTAAAACATATTATTAGTTACATAGATCTTGGTTACATATTTCTTGTCGCTTCTAATATGTGAGCACAATGTAGGTAGATACGTAATAATAATATATATTTTTTTTTAAGTTAATTAAAAATAGAAACCGAATTAAGCCACTGGCAGCCAAGAGATGACCAGTCTCAACCGATGGCACCCGTTCACGGGCATGACACGTGGGTAAGATGCGTGGTGTGTGTGGCAAGCGAAACGTCGTACGCAAGGCGAACGAAGAGTCGTGAACAAAGCGTGGTGCGCAAGGCGAGCTAAGCGTGGTGCGCAAGGCGAGCTAAGCGTGGTGAAACTTCCAGTTTTGACAGTGTAAGTTAAATAAAAGTATGCAGTTCAGTATGCCCATGCAGGTGAATATTAGAAATAAAAAGGCACGAGTTTTGTTTAATGAAACCTGCGGAATAGAAGCCTGAATTTTCAATTTATGTTGAGAGTTCTATCTGCACACAGATTTTAATCAACCAAAATTGTCTTAGTATAATGACTTATAAAAATGGTCTTATAAAATTAAACGTAAATAACTACGAGATATCGCAACATAATACGCTCATTACAAGCACTCTACCATTAAAATCCGGAGTATAACCAAACCATACCTTGACCACTATACAGACCATCGGCCAGAACAGAACAATGCCTGAAGACTAACGAACAATAACACGCTTCTACCAGAAACAGTACAACCTCATTTAATGCATACCTTAATGACCAACAAATAGACACGTTATCTAATTGGAATTCTACTTTATCATTACGAACGAGTAATTAATACCGAAGAGATATACAGAAGCGTGGTGCGCAAGGCGATCGAAGCGTGGTGAAACTTCCAGTTTTGACATATATGCAAGTTTAAATAAAAGTAAGTTTAGTATGCACACGCTGGTGAACATTAGGAATAAAAAGGCACGAGTTGTGTTTAATGAAACCCGCGGAATAGAAGCCTTAATTTTCAATTTTCATATTATGTTGTGAGCTCTACGACTACCATTGATGTACTGAGAGTCTAAGGCTGTGTGCAGATTTTAATCAACCAAAATTGTCTTAATATAATGACTTATAAAAATTGTCTTACAAAAATTTAACGGAAGTAACTACTAGGTATCGCAACAAAATACGCTCATTACAAGCACTCTACCATTAAAATCCTGTGTGATAGCTGTGAAATAATAAAAATAATAATTTATCATTACAAACGAGTAATGACACCGAACAGATATACATACATCGGTAAAACAATAAGCCAACCTTTCTGTCTATCAATGTATCAGATGATTATGTTGTGAAATCAAGCACTGCAACAGTGACATACGATCGTGCTTGAGTGCTGTTTACAAACAATCAACGCGATATAGTACAACTAACCGGTGAAAACTACTGTAAAAATGAATTAAGAAAAAACTAAACCCGTGGACTTCGAAGAAAAACCTCTAACCAAAGATGTTATCCAAAGATATAAGGACAAAACCTCTCGATAGAAGTTGGGATATATCAGAGTAGAACCATTGTTAGCTGGGTTCATCATACCCAGCGTTATTTCAAGGTTCGCTACGGGTAATCTCAATTTGGACAAAGTTTGCCGGGTTGATTTAGGTTTGGAAGATGAAATTAGCGATGCTTTAATATAGACAACAAACTAAAACAATACAGAATATGAAAAGCAAGTACAAGATAAGCATTGATTTCATCAATAGATATTTGGAAAGGTGTTCATCAAAATTCCAAACAGGTTTATGATATTATAATAATGTTCCTATGCACGTAGAGTGACAGAACGAAGAAGAGAAAGATATGTATACTGTTGCCGATATACGGAGAAGTATTATCGTCTGTAAACAATTTAGTCAAAGTGCATTTCAAACATCATCTTTTATATTAAAATTGACTTTTCATGCAGATGCCAGTTGCGACACCGCCGTTGACCTAATCGGGCAGTACAGAACAATGCCTGAAAACTAACGAACAATAACATCTTTTACCAGAAACAGTACTGCCTCATTTAGTGCATACCTTAATCACCAACGACTAAACACGTTATCTAATTGATACAGAACAGATATACATATATCGGTAAGACAATACGCCAACCATTCTGTCTATCAATGTATCAGATGATGATGATGTGAAATCAAGCACTGCAACAGTGACAAACGATCGTCCTTGAGTGCTGTTTACAAACTGCTGGAGTGACAAGACGGGGAAACGGAAGATATGTATACTGCTGCCGATATACGGAGAAGAGTTATCGTCTATAATAAAGAAGAAACTAAACCCGTGGACGAAACCAAAGATGTTGTCCAAAGATATAAAAACTACCTTTCGATAGAAGTATTTCAAGGTTCGCTATCGGTAATCTCTATTTGGACAAAGCTTGCCCTGTTAATTTAGGTTTTGGAGATGAAATTAGCGATGCTTCAATAAAGAAAACGAACAAAAACTATAGAGAATATTAAAAGAAAATGCAAGAGAAGCATTGATTTCATTAATAGATATTTATTTGGAAAGGAGCTACCCATAATTCCAAACAACTTTACCATGCATTATAATAATGTTCCTAAGCAAGTGGAGTGACAAGACGGGGAAACGGAAGATATGTATACTGCTGCCGATATACGGAGAAGAGTTATCGTCTGTGAACAATTTGGTCGACGTGTATTTCTTTTATGAAATCCCTGTGCCAATTACTGTTTTTAGTGACGTTGTTTCCAGCGATAACCCGTGGTTGGGTGAGTATATTCTTAGGTGTAAATATTCAGTTATTTTAGTAATAATACTTCAGAAAAATCGAGGACGGTTAGACTTTGACTAGTATACTTTTGTATAACCGAAGCGAGGTGCGCGAGGCGAGAGAAGCGTGGTGCGCGAAGCAAGATGAGTGAAGCGAGATAAGCGAGGCAAAGGAAACGTAATGCACAAAGTGAGTGAAACATGTTGCGCGAGGCGAGCGAAGCGGGGTGCGGAAGGCGAAAGAAGCGTGTTAAAATAAACACGTTATCTAATTGGAATTCTACTTTATTATTACAAACGAGTAATTAATACCGAAGAAATATACATTTATCGGTAAGACAATACGCCAACCATTCTGTCTATCAATGTATCAGATGATGATGATGTGAAACCAAGCACTGCAACAGTGACATACGATCGTGCTTGAGTGCTGTTTACAAACAATCAACGCGATATAGTACAACTGACCGGTGAAAACTGCTGTAAAAATGAATAAAGAAAAAACTAAACCCGTGGACGTCGAAGAAAAACCACAAACCAAATGTTGTCCAAAGATATAAAAACAAAACCTTTTGATAGAAGTTGGGTTATATCAGAGATAATATCACAGTATAACCATTCCATCACAGTTAGTTGGGCTTATCAGACCCAGCGTTATTTCAAGGTTCGCTATGGGTAATCTCAATTTGGACAAAGCCTGCCCTGTTAATTTAGGTTTTGGACATGAAATTAGCGATACTTCAATAAAGAAAACGAACAAAAACTATAAAGAATATTAAAAGAAAATGAAAGAGAAGCATTGATTTCATGAATAGATATTTGAAAAGGAGCTATCCAAAATTCCAAACAGCTTTACCATGCATTATAATAATGTTCCTAAGCAAGTGGAGAGACAAGACTCGGAAACGGAAGATATGTATACTGCTGCCGATATCGTCTGTGAACAATTTGGTCAACGTGTATTTCTTTTATGAAATCCCTGTGCCAATTACTACCGTTTTTTGTGGCGCTGTTTCCAGCGATAACTCGTGGTTGGTTGAGTATGTTCTTAGGTGTACATATTCAGTTATATTAGAGATAATATTTCAGAAAAATCGAGGACAGTTAGACTTGGACTAGTATACTTTTGTATGACCGAAGCGAGGTGCGCGAGGCGAGTGAAGCGTAGTGCGCGAGGCGAGCGAAGCGTAGTGCGCGAGGCGAGTGAAGCGTAGTGCGCGAGGCGAACGCAACGTAACGCGTTAAGCGAGCCGGGTATGGTGCGCGAGACGAGCAAAGCGTTGAGCGCAAGACGAGCAAAGCGTGATGAATGAGGCGAGAGAAGCGTGGCGCGCGAGGCGAGCGAAGCGAGATGAGCGAGGCGAAGGAAGCGTAATGCACAAAGTGAGCGAAACATGGTGCGCGAAGCGAGCGAAGCGTGGTGCGGAAGGCGAGAGATGCGTGGTGTGTGAGGCAAGCGAAGAGTCGTACGCGAGGCGAACGAAGCGTCGTGAACGAAGCGTGGTGCGCAAGGCGAGCGAAGCGTGGTGACTTCCAGTTTTGACATATATGCAAGTTTAAATAAAAGTATGCAGTTTAGTATGCACACCCTGGTGAACATTAGGAATAAAAAGGCACGAGTTTTGTTTAATAAAACCTGCGGAATAGAAGCCTTAATTTTCAATTTTCATATTATGTTGTGAGCTCTACGACTAGCATTGATGTCCTGAGAGTCTAAGGTTTTGTGCAGATTTTAATCAACCAAAACTGTCTTAATAAAAATTAAACGTAAGTAATTACCAGGTATCGCAACATAATACGCTCATTACAAGCACTCTACCATTAAAATCCGGAGTATAACCAAACCATACGTTGACCACTACACAAACCATCGGGCAGTACAGAACAATGCCTGAAGACTAACGAACAATAACACGCTTCTACCAGAAACAGTACAACCTCATTTAGTGCTTATCTTAATGACCAACAAATTAACACGTTATCTAATTGGAATTCTACTTTATCATTACAAACGAGTAATTAATACCGAACAGAAAAACATATATCGGTAAGACAATACGCCAACCATTCTGTCTATCAATGTATCAGATGATGATGGTGTGAAATCAAGCACTGCAACAGTGACATACGATCGCGCTTGAATGCTGCAATCAACGCGATATAGTACAACTAACCGGTGTAAACTACTGTAAAATGAATTAAGAAAAAACTAAACCCGTGGACGTCGAAGAAAAACCACAAACCAGTTGCAGTGATGTTGTCCAAAGATATTAAGACAAAACCTTTCGATAAAAGTATTTCAAGGTTCGCTATCGGTAATCTCAATTTGGACAAAGCTTGCCCTGTTAATTTAGGTTTAGGAGATGAAATTAGCGATGCTTCAATAAAGAAAACGAACAAAAGCTGTAGAGAATATTAAAAGAAAATGCAAGAGAAGCATAGATTTCATCAATAGATATTTGGAAAGGAGCTATCCATAATTCCAAACAGCTTTACCATGCATTATAATAATGTTCCTAAGCAAGTGGAGTGACAAGACGGGGAAACGGAAGATATGTATACTGCTGCCGATATACAGAGATGAGTTATCGTCTGTGAACAATTTGGTCGACGTGTATTTCTTTTATGAAATCCTTGTGCCAATTACTGTTTTTTGTGACGCTGTTTCCAGCGATAACCAGTGGTTGGGTGAGTATGTTCTTAGGTGTACGTATTCAGTTATTTTAGTGATAATACTTCAGAAAAATCGAGGACAGTTACTTGGACTAGTATACTTTTGTATGACCGAAGCGAGGTGCGCGAGGCGAGCGCAGCGTAGCGCGTCAAGCGAGCCGGGTATGGAGCGCGAGGCGAGCGAAGCGTGCTGCGCAAGGCGAGCAAAGCGTGATGAATGAGGCGAGAGAAGCGTAGTGCGCGAGGCGAGAGAGGCGAGAGAAGCGTGATGAATGAGGCGAGAGAAGCGTAGTGCGCGAGGCGAGAGAAGCGTGGTGCGCGAGGTGAGAGAAGCGTGGTGCGCGAGGCAAGAGAAGCGTGGTGCGCGAGGCAAGAGAAGCGTGGTGCCCGAGGCAAGAGAAGCGTGGTGCGCAAGGCGAGAGAAGCGTGGTGCGCGTGGCGAGCGAAGCGTGGTGCGCGTGGCGAGCGAAGCGTGGTGCGCGTGGCGAGCGAAGCAGGATGAGCGAAGCGAGCGAAACGGGATGAGCGAAGCGAGCGAAACGAGATGAGCGAAGCGAGCGAAACGGGATGAGCGAAGCGAACGAAGCGGGATGAGCGAAGCGGGATGAGCGAAGCGAACGAAGCGGGATGAGCGAAGCGGGATGAGCGAAGCGAGATAAGCGAGGCGAAGGAAGCGTAATGCACAAAGTGAGCGAAACATGGTGCGCGAGGCGAGCGAAGCGTGGTGCGGAAGGCGAGAGATGCGTGCTGCGGATGGCGAGCGATGCGTGATGTGTGAGGTAAGCGAAGCGTCGTACGCGAGGCAAGCGAAGCGTCGTACGCGAGGCGAACGAAGCGTCGTGAACGAAGCGTGGTGCGCAAGGCGAGCGAAGCGTGGTGAAACTTCCAGTTTTTGCATATATGCAAGTTTAAATAAAAGTATGCAGTTTAGTATGCACACACTGTGGTGAACATTAGAAATAAAAAGGCACGAGTTTTGTTTAATGAAACCTGCGGAATAGAAGCCGGAATTTTTAATTTTCATATTATGTTGTGAGCTCTACGACTAGCATTGATGTCCTGAGAGTCTAAGGCTGTGTGCAGATTTTAATCAACCAAAACTGTCTTAATAAAAATTAAACGTAAGTAACTACCAGGTATCGCAACATAATGCTCTCATTACCTTGACTAGTACACTATACAGACCATCGGGCAGTACAGAACAATGCCTGAAGACTAACGAACAATAACACGCTTCTACCAGAAACAGTACAATCTCATTTAGTTCATACCTTAATAACCAACAAATAATTTAAAAACCACAAGCCAAAAATGTTGTCCAAAGATATAAAACCAAAACCTTTCGATAGACATTTTTTTTTTTTTTTTAATTAAGATAAACTAGCTCTTGACTGCGATCCCACCTGATGGTAAGCAGTGATGCAATCTTTGATGGTGCGGCGCACTAGGAAAAGAAAGAAAGAAAAAAAAAGAACAGGAAGGGAGTAAGTTGGGATATATCAGAGATAATTTCACAGTAAAACCATTCCATCACAGTTAGTTGGACTTATCAGACCCAGCGTTATTTCAAGGTTCGCTATGGGTAATCTCAATTTGGACAAAGCTTACCCTGTTAATTCAGGTTTTGGAGATGAAATTAGCGATGCTTCAATAAAGAAAACGAACAAAAGCTATACAGAATTTTAAAAAGCAAATGCAAGAGAAGCATAGATAAATGAAAAGGAGCTATCCATAATTCCAAACAGCTTTACCATGCATTATAATAATGTTCCTAAGCAAGTGGAGTGACAAGACGGGGAAACGGAAGATATGTATACTGCTGCCGATATACGGAGAAGAGTTATCGTCTGTGAACAATTTGGTCAACGTGTATTTCTTTTATGAAATCCCTGTGCCAATTACTGATTTAGTGATGCTGTTTCCAGCGATAACCCGTGGTTGGGTGAGTATGTTCTTAGGTGTACATATTCAGTTATATTAGTGATAATGCTTCAGAAAAATCGAGGACAGTTAGAACTTGGACTAGTATACTTTTGTATGATCGAAGCGAGGTGCGCGAAGCGAGCGAAGCGTAGTGCGCGAGGCGAGCGCAGCGTAGCGCGTCAAGCAAGCCGGCTATAGTGCGCGAGGCGAGCGAAGCGTGATGAGCGATGCGAAGGAAGCGTAATGCACAAAGTGAGCGAAACATGGTGCGCGAGGCGAGCGAAGCGTGGTGCGGCAGGCGAGAGATGCGTGGTGTGTGAGGCAAGCGAAACGTCGTACGCGAGGCCAACGAAGCGTAGTGCGCAAGGCGAGCGAAGCGTGTCAAAACTTGCAGTTTTGACATGTATGCAAGTTTAAATAAAAGTATGCAGTTTAGTATGTCCATGCTGGTGAATATTAGAAATAAAAGGCACGAGTTTTGTTTAATGAAACCTGCGGAATAGAAGCCTGAATTTTCAATTTTCAGATTATGTTGAGAGCTCTACGATTAGCATTGATGTCCAGCTTATGTCCGTTTCCTCCGTATCTTTATGCACATTGGAGACAAAAAGGGGTACTTTGGTGTCAGCTGCCTTAAAAAATACATACAGGCTCCGTCGCTGCCTTGCCTACTTGTGTCACGAAACGATTACGAAGGCGTTTTCTCTGCACTGTAATCCAGCTAGAATTTGGTTTATCTTTCTTGAAATCCACATTTTTTTGTACGATTTCTGCCAAAGATAGTCGCTTCTCAGGCACTTCAGTGGACTCAAATGCAGAACAAACCGGTTTTATTGCCTGTAATTCACGATCAGCTATTTGCGATAATTTAATTTCCATACAATCATGTTAAATTTTTTTAGAAACGCTATTTCCAGCGATAACCGGTGGTTGGGTGAAATGTTCTCAAGTGTATTCATTCATTTATATCAGTGATATTACTTCAGAAGAATCGAAGACATTCAGGGTTTGACTAGCGAACTTTTGTATGACCGCTGGTTGGCCTATCGGAATCGACATAAGTGGATTAACCAACATATTTATATTAAATGTGCGGGTCCACCCTTTCAGACTGTCTTGTCAGATGTCCAAAAAGAGGCTTCCTGGTTTATGCTGTTTTCCGATGACATTGTGCTGATTGGTTAACTATTTTTGTAGGTTTATTCAATTATATTAGTGATATTATTACAGAAGAATCGAGGACCTTCAGAGTTGGATTAGTAAACTTTTGTATGACCGCTGTTTTGCCTATTGGAATGCCCGACATGAGTGAATTAACCTATATATTTATATGAATGTGTGGGTTCACCCTTTCGGACTGACTCGACTGCTTTTTCGTACATCTAGGAAGAGGATCCTTAGTGTATGTTGTTTGCCGATGATATTGTGCTGGTTGCTGAGAGTGGCCTAGAGGTCCAGAGCAGATTGAAGATATGGTGGCATAGACTGAACAGTGATGGCCTGATATTGAGAAAGAAAACAGAATACTTGTTCTGCGATTTTGACGGTCTGCTCCGACTTTCGGTACTTCGGGTCGCTTACCCAAGGAGATGGCGATGTAGACCAAGTCGTAACACATCGGATCAATTTAGAATGGATAAAATGGCGACAGATCACTGGAACAACTTGTAATCTACGAGTCCGTGATCAGACCTGTCATCCTGTATGGATCAGAATGTTGGGCTATGAAAAAGACGGATGAAAAAAGATTGCATGTAGAGGAGATGAGAATGTTGAGGTAGATGTGTTGTGTTACGAGAATAGATCAAGTGGAAAATGGGTATATTACAAGAAGTTTGAAGGTGGCGCCAGTAACTGAAAAGTTGAATGCAAATCGTTTGTCTTGATATGGTCATGTAAAGAGGGGGAATAATACGCTGTTACTAAAAACGTGGTGAGTATACATGTGAATGGGTGAAGAGGGAGAGGGAGGCCAAAGAAAAGATGGATGAATTTTGTGAGGGGTGATTTGAAAGAAAAGGAAGTTAGTGATAGCTTAACGGGTGACAGGACCGAATGGAAGAAAATAACGTGTAGCACTGACCCCAAATAAAACAGGACAAAGGCAGGAAGATGATGATGATGTGCGGGTCCACCCTTTTTGTTTTCCAACTATTTGGTTCTATTTGGAAACAGTTGTACTTGAATCAGTTGTAAGATTGCCTACTGGCTATCCTTTTATATGGTTACATAGGTAAATCAATTAAAAGGGGCTTGATAATTAATCCACCCACAGCTTAGGGTACGCGCAGCATGATGCACGGGGTGCGCGCAGCTTAGTGTGCATGGATAGCTCTGGGTAATATGCTAGGTACGTGCATCTTAGTACGCGTGAAGAGAACTGTGTAATGCACAAGGTATGTAAAGCATAGTTGTTAGAATGCACAAGGTGTGCAAAGCTTTGTTGTTAGAATGCACAAGGTGAGCAAAGCATAGTTGTTAGAGTCTACAAGTTATGCACTACGCGGTGCAATGAGAAATGTTCGTGGGTTCAAGATAGTAACGACTCGTACCGCTCTAGTGTTTGTGAAGTAGTAGCGACTTGCATCACTAGTAAAAAGTGGTTTCAAGGTAGAATTGTAAAGCCCCAATGCACAAGATGTGCAAAACATAATTATTAGAATGCACAAGGTGTGCAAAGCATAATTAACTAAAGAACCCCCTTTAGCGTGTGCTCTTTCAGTTGCAGGAGACTACAGCATGCACATATTACAAAATAAAAAAATAATATATTAATAATATATTTGTATTTAAAAATTTGAGTCAAAATACAATTTGAATTAAAATGATGAATCACGCAAATAGAGTGACATAAAAAGGCAATAAATGAAAAAATAAATAAAAATACAAGTTATGAAATAACAATTAAAAATTAAAATGATACATTGCAATATTAGAATTTATATAATTAATAAATAAATAAACTAATAATTAGAACTAAATAAAAGTAATCATCGCAGACTTTTGGGTACATTACCAGTTGGTAATGTACCCAAAAGACTAGCAGCATTACTACGCTGTATGATCATTCGAATTTATACATTATAAGTTTATGGATTGAAAATATGTTTTAAAAGCTTTACCCTGTGACTGGACATCGCCACACTCGAATAAAAAAACAAGATTATCAACTTTGAACGCAAATGTTAAATTAAGCGAAACAAAAGAATGTGTGTGTGTTTCTGCCCACGCCACTCGTAAAAGTCGATTGAGTCAATTTAGAATACGTTTAATGCGATGCGTGGGAGCCATATCATTTGTTACCGGCGTTACTGCACTTTTGCAATATCCAATCTTAGAGTTATGTCTTTAAATGTCACACGCTTTACGGTTACACCACACTGCTGTGGCATTTAAAATTAATGATCCACAAAAAATATTAATGAGAAAGATCTGTAATTATCGTGTTTGAGTCACGTCATTTGGTTACATAGTAATACAATATATTTATGAACGCAATAGAGCCACAATCGTCATCATTTCAGCCAAAGATTTCAAACAGCCAGTCCGCCATCTTGGGGAGGCCGCCATATTGGATTTGTAATGACATTTCTTAGCTAGTCATGTATTGTCATCAGAACTTAGAGCATGTGCAAAATTTCATCCTAATCGAAGACCGGGAAGTGGGTCAAATTAAGATTCCAAGATTTTCTATCATACATAGTTAGTTACAAGTGAAGTTAATAAAAGCGTGTTAATAAAAAGGCAATGCGAAAACAGAGATATAATACCGAAAGCTCTGCTGGCACTTGGTAATACCGTCGTTTACTCGAATATTTCACAAAACTTTTTTCAGGATTTTTTTTTAAAACTGTAAGTTTTTGGAAAAGACTTCCATCATTCAGAAACTTGATTTTCATGTAAAAGTCTGACATGTCCTCGCGCTCCACCCCGAATAGGAGAAGTTATTGGATGATTATCAACCATAAAAAAGGCTAAGAAAACTTTATATTAAAGATGCGTTACAATTTTATAAATTATCAAAACGCCTTGTTGACACTTCGCGTGACCCAAGGGCTGGCTTTTACCTTGGTCAGAGATTAAGCATTGCCATACAACGTGGTAATTCCGCAAGTCTATTGGGCAGTGGCTGGAAAGACCTCACGGCGTCCTTACCTTCCGCATGACACAGGTCCTCACCGGAAATGGCAAGTTCGGGAGGTTCCTGTTCCGAATTAAAGCGGAAGTGACGCCCGGGTGTCGCCACTGTGCGGAACGCCCGGAGGACACGGTGGAGCACACAATCGCGGTGTGCCCTGCTTGGGCGGAGCATCGCCGTGCCCTCGTGGGGGTGATCGGCGGCGGAGACCTCTCGCGCCGGGCCTTGGTCGAGGCCAAGGTCCGGAGCGAGGAGGAGTGGCAGGCGGTCGCCGACTTCTGCGAAGCAGTAATGCTCGCTAAGGAGGCCGACCGCATCAGGCAACGGCGCTCTCGCCGCCGCCGCCGGGATTCCGATCCCGATTTCCAGCCACCGTAGGCGCGGGCTTGCGGACAGTGAGCAATGGGTAGCTCGCTGTCCGGCCGTCCGGTAACCGTCCGGACCAAGCCCAAGTCGTCGACGGCGCGCGCTGTTCCCGCGCGTCTCAAGGAGTTGTCAGCAACAGCAGGGGCCCAGCCGGGTCGAAGCCTACTGGGGCCAGGGTAATCCGAAAGGGCGCTCGAGCCCCGGTATGAAGGCTTGAAGGAACGGGATGGGTTTTTTAGTCAGTAAGAGTCTGACACTATCTCCCGCTCCGCCCAAGAGCGGGGGTTGTCATAAGATGATTTTTCCCATCGAAAAAAAAAAAAAAAAAAAAAAAAAGTCTATTGGGCACACTTCCAGTCGACAGCGATGCGGAGGAATTTTTTGACGCCATATTTTAGGTAAGAGTTATTTTGTATATAATAGTTTTAATTAGTTTAGTATTTTTATTTTTCATGTTCTTTCTATGTTTAAACATAATATATATTTTTTATAAGACATTAAGATACTAATTTTTTTTTACTTTTATTTATTTATTAACTTTAAATCAATTTAACTTATTACATACACAACTAAAAACTATAATTACAGTAAATTAAAAAAATAATAATAATAAAACCCTACGCTAATTACAACTAACTAAAATCAAACTAAAATATGGCGTCAAAAAACTCTTCCACATCGCTGTCCACTGGTAATGTGCCCAAAAGGCTGGCGGCATTGCCACGCTGTATGGCAATGCTTATCCTCTGTCCGAGGTAAAAGCCAGCCCTTGGGTCACGCGAAGTGTCAACTAGACGTTTCGATAGATCTTTAAACAACTTGTGAGCACTCGGACCCCACGATCCAAGAGTTTCAACCCCAAACGGTTCGAAAATATAACTTCCAACAAGGTTGTTATATTTCCGCCGCTTGAGGTTCTCCGCAGCCGCAGCGGCAGCACCAGCACGACACGACGAGCTAGGAAGATGTGAAGGCGCAAGAGTATCGACACAAGTAGCGTCCCATACTAAAGGCCTTCCCATCTTCCAAGGGAATAACGACATGCCGTCCGGTCTCTTGCCATCGTCGCGTGCCAGGCCATGGGGTTCCAATACGGCTGGAACGCCGACGGTGACAAGAGCGCGTCTGATTATATCGTTGATATTCGCGTGTCGCGCTATGCGACCCGCACTACGGCTGCATGACAGACCGTGGTGTCCGAGGCTGTTGACGACTTCGCCACAGTGGCAGCGATGAGGAGAACAGCATGGAGCACCTACACGTAAGGCAACAGCGAGGCGGAAAGTGTTATCATCGAGCAAGATACTAATTTGAAATGATATTCATCATCACTACCAGCCAGTTTAATGTTACCACTGTTGGGACTCAAGCCTCCTCTCTAGGAGAGAGAATGGGCCGTAATCCACCACGCGGGCCCAGTGCGGGTTGGTGGATGTCACATGTCTTCGAATTTTTGGTTCTAGGACATGCCGGTTTCCTCACGATGTTTTCCTTCACCGTTATGAGAGCAGTGGTGATGAAATAAATTACACAAAGTAATGCGCCTGGCTGGGTTCGAACCCGCGACCTACAACTCGTAAGTCGGGGCCGTTACCACTCGGCCACCACTGCTCTCATAAGATATTAAATACATGATACTTATTTATTAATGAAATGATATTAATTAATAAATATGTATAGATTAAAATTAAATAATTAAAAATTAATTTATTAAATTAACAATTGGGTATATTACTTAATCATCTCTTATTTAATCTTTTTAATCACAGTCAAATAACAATTTAACCAATAAATATAAAAGAATTAACATTACACAAATGAAATGTCAAACGTCAATAAATAACCCGCCCCTGATCGTTCCCGGTGCAAAGGTGCCCATAACACTCGCCGCATTACCTCGCTGAATAGCGATGGCCATTCTTTGCACCAAGAACGACCTGGACCGGGAGTCACCCGTTGCCTCACCGAGCCTACGGCCCAAATCCCGCACAAAAGACCTTGCCTCCGTACTCCAACTCCACATAATATTAATTAATTAATTTTAATTCTATTATTTATTTGTTTCGTTGTGTTTTGCATTCTCTTAGATATCGCAGTATTTCTAACCATGAAATCTAATAAGTGTTTTTTCATCATAAGCGTTCCAACTTGAAAACGTTGCATTTAAAGATGATAATAATACTTGATTCATTATAATCAATACATAAGACATTCTTCTAACAAACGAATTTTGTGCTAAGGGTTTATGTTTTCGTACTGGAAAATTGGTTTTGAGAGGCCCAGAGAAGAAAAAATATTCGTGAGATAAAATTGCCCAAGTGAAAGTGATTTAAACAAAAAAACAAATCCCATTCATTAGCAGTTCTAAGTCTGTGTAGGTCATCAATCGACTCTATAAATTTTCTGAAGCAAACTAAATTCTTAGTCCGATCGTACCAAGTTTGAGCAACTGTTAATACTATTACAATAATAATAATTATTATTATTACTTTTTTTAAGTTTTGGAATATTATAATATTCCACAACTTTCACACAACGCCATCTAGTCCCAAACTAAGCAAAGCATCTGCTATGAGTAATATACAACTTATAAACGTACTTAAAATTTTAAAAATTAAACTAATTTGTCATACAATAATAAAAATATTTTAATTGAACATTCTAAATATTTCGAAGCCTATGTGAAGCAAGCGATATTGCAAAAGCGGAGGGGAGTGGGGATCGAGAGGCGGAGGGGTTTGACGCTTGCATCGCGTTATACAGACGTAGATATAGCCAAATACAGCGTTGAAATGTGTTAGATAGAACAACGAAAGCTTGAAGGTTTGTTTTTGATAAATGAATTACGTTCTGTGAAAAGTAAGTGTTAGTAATACAGTCCTGCAAGATTGTTAGAGTTTTGCAAATAACCCTGTATATTTCTAAATACACACATTTTATAGATTATACCCAGACACAGAACAAATGATCGAAAGTCTGTCTTGGTTGGGAATAGAAACCACGAACTCCGGTATAACAGTCAGGGCCACTAACCGTTAGACCAACAGGCCAGCCGCATAATGATTAGTCAGTTGCCAACACTACCTATTATAAAGTGGCCAATGACTAGCCAAAAATCGCACACAAACAGCAGCTGCAACAGGTAGGTCGCCCTATTCCCAGCGTTTAGGTTTTACTTTCTCAATAGACACACAAAAATGTTAGTGCTGCCCGTTGTGCTTTTGTTTTATGCAATTGTTTAGTTGCATAACTGGTCGGCTTGGACTTATAACAATGTAACAACTGGAATTATACACACTGCCTGTCAAAACAGACAACAGCGGAAATAAAGGTAGAGTTGTCGCTTCTGTCATACCGCTGTTAAACCCGCGATGGTTTGTGCTGGTATGTAAATACCTTAACATGAATGTATCCTAATGTTGTTGTTTAATAAAAGTAAAAAAAAAACTACACTGCTCACACGTGTGCCACTCACGCCGACTTGGGCGCGTAGATCTCCATACATTTTATATGGAAACTAGACTTGTAGAGCTACATTTGACCTACGCCACGCAACATCGTTTTACGTACAAACCAGGAGTGTTACACGTGAGCGTCGGTCTAATGTAGTTCTAGCTTAACATAGAAGAATATATGAGAATGATGGGTAAAACTGTACAGTACTAGACAACGAAATAATAATATTTCACGCATATTTTTGGAGGTATTGAAGGACCAAAGAACCAAAAAATCGTACATTTTATGCATTTTTGGGGCAAATTTGAGGGTTTTAAGGTAAGGGGGTCACCCTCAACCCCTTGGACCATCCCCCCACAGTAGCAAATGTATACTTTCAAGCTACTTTAAAAATTTTAAAAATAAATTTTTGCTGTCGGCGCTCTACTTTGTGTGGTTTAAAAAAAAATAACCATAACCTAACCTAAATATATCCGAGTCGGGGTGCCCTATATTTAGTATACTGAAATTTAGTTTCTGTGTGGTTTAAAAAAAAATAACCATAACCTAAATCTATCCGAGTCGGGGTGCCCTATATTTAGTATACTGAAATTTAGTTTCAGTGTGGTTTAAAAAAAAATAACTATAACCTAATCTAAATCTATCCGAGTCAGGGTGCCATAAACTTAGTATACTGAGATTTAGTTTCTGTGTTTTAAAAAATAATAACCTAAACCTAATCTAAATCTATCCGAGTCGGGGTGCCCTGTATTTAGTATGCAAAATATGTACCGGCCTCATCTAGCATCAACTGATGAAAAAAAAATTGACGTTTAAGTGTTTTTTTAAACCTATTTACAAAATAAATATCTTTTATCATGTATATCGCACAGGGTTAATTCCCGGGAGCTCTCGAGCCGAGAATTCCCGGAAAAACTGTGGATTCTGTTCCCGGGAAATGAAGGTCGAGAAAAGCCGAGAACTTGAGAAATCATATTTTAGTTTAAAATATTTTAAAAACAACATTTTTGTTTTAACATTATTGTAATAGAAAGTCCCGTTTTTCCGTGACTAGAACTACTACATATAAGGTAGTTTTAGTAGTAATAACAAATCTAATGAGCGGGTACATTGCAAAAAATAACACAAACGCGCTGTCGTTGTACACATCGAGCACTAGCTAATAACTTTTATGTGAACGTGACTTTTATGTGAATGTCTCCTTGAAACGAAAGACTTGAGACGTCTTGATTCGATACGCTGAGAGCGAGTACAGTTATCTCTACCCCACCACCACAACTTCGACCTTAAATTAATCGGAGATAGTAGAAGTAAGCCCATCATAAGCTGAACCCGTAAGCTTTGAAACTCAATTAGAAAAAGCTATTAAAGGTGTTTCGATAAACAAGGAGTCGAGTGCCTCTGCACTCAACTCCTTATTAGTCGACGCTGTCAAAATCTATGTTAAAGAAAAAGTTTTTACTGTTTGAACAGACTGGGAAGAGGACTCCAAAGGAATCAATGTACAAAGCATTGCTTTCAGTGAAGCCTACTTCAACTGAAAATAAAAGGGTGTTTCCATTTCAGATTTGATCAATAAAATAAGGAACTGACAAACTTTGTGCTGTGATTTTCATTATAAAATTATTTTTAAGAAAAGAAAACCTTGGTTCATGTGAAAAATATTTTGTTATTTTTACTTCCTACTATTTTCTATGAAAGAAATTTTGTTCTTTTTTTATTATATTTTGACTGTGAATAAAGATTTTACAATTATTTTGATACTTTTATTTGAGAAATAAAAGTATCAAAATAATTGTAAAATCTTCTTTCTTTCTTCTCTTCTTCTTTTTTTCTTTATCTTCTTCTTCTTCTTTAATCATAAAAAAGAGAATCAATAAATTGGTTGATTTTTATGAAAATATTTTTGATGATATTACATTTTTCTGGTGATTAAAAAAGTATTCCGGCAACATAGCGGAATACTCCTGGAGAAGAGACATAAAAGTAAATCTTAAAGATCCTCTTCGAGGAATTATTAAATGCGATTAAATATGTGTATGTTACAACATAATAAATAGTTTATTATAATTTTGGCGTTTCATTTATCAACCTCTTATTATTTAGTTTTTAGTAAGAAATAATAAGATGAGATATTAGGGTTTATGATTTCTCGGGGCACGAGGATTCTCGAGGGTAAATTCTCGAGTCTTCTCGGGTTGTCGAGAAATTTCCATTTACGTATTGTCTTGCAGATCTTTTCAATTGTAATAATGAATTTAAGGGTCACCATTGGCTTTCTATTCTTTGGGTGTGTGTCCCATCTGGTGAAACAAATCAATTAACAAGATCACTGTGGTTGACCCTTTTGTGAATGTATCAATGCTCAGGAAGGCATTGATAAGCTCTCCAAAAATCTGTGTGGATAATGGAGCCCTCCTGAACATATTTTGAATTAGTGGCACCAGTACTTCTGAGGTCTCTCTTCTTAGTCGCACACTCCTAGCGGAGTAGTCGTGGTCATGGATCGTCTGATAGTTTGATTGCAGCTTCTGCGAGACTTCTCCACCTCTCTCTATTCGTGGCACTGCGTGTGCATTCATTGAGGAAGATGATTTGATGAGGTCCATCCATCTGGTAGGTAATCGACCGCGAAAACGTTGGTTCTCTAATCTACCCTGTACCACTAAACATTCTAAAAAGCTTTCATGACAGACGATATGTCCAAACATTTTAAAGATTCGCAGTTGCTCAGTCGATGAAGTCTTTGTTTGATGCAAAGCTCCTTCAGAATGGAAACGTTAGTGCGATGAGCAGTCCATTTTATCCTCAAGAGCGTCAATTTTTTTACGGTGCTTCTGTTGGATAGTCGAACTTCTGAGGTACGCTCATTATCAGGACACACTTCAAGCCTTAGGTCATCACTTCCATCTTCAATCATTTCTATCACCCAATGTCCTTCAATATGTCGTCCTCTGTTACACTCTCTTCTCCCAAACTTTGACTCATCAATTTGGACTATTTTATTTGGTCCTCCTATTTTTGTATCAGAAGTAACATGTTCTAACATCCACTTCCCTGCAGTAACTGTACCTTAAATTGACAAAACTGGCTCGTTTTCATCAGAAAGGTGCTTTTGCACCTATTCATATGATTGACCAACACTAAACGCACACATGAGATGAAATATTGTTGGGCCAAATGTGCATTTTTGAACCAGGTCCCAGCTTCTCGACTAAATACATACGATATAAAACAGCTCGGCAATTACTTTTTCTACATCTAAATCGGCCAAAATGTCCAGTATCCGTCCAAAAACCAATTACGGCATACAATCTATCATTATTATATATAATATCTACTAATCTGATTTCATCCGAGTGAATAATGAACTCGTCTCCCGGATGACCCAGATGGTAGATGTTCCTCCACACCAAAGGCAGTGGTGTTGAAGGAGGCTGGCATAACAAGGTTAGCCATCCTAGTTGCTTCATTCGATGTTGCTGGGACTAGCAACGGGTTCTTCCAACGAAAACGACGACGGGACCACAACTGGCTCATTAGAATCCAACCCTTGCACTCATGTTGAAGTAGACACAAGCGGCTCACTAGAGTCTATCACTTGGGCACTACTGGGTACTGAAGAAGATGCCGTAACAAGTGGCTCATTTGGGTCCAACACCTGCACTACACTCGATTCTTCAGAAAATTATGAGTTTAAAACTCGCTGTCAAGTATTATACAGTTTAGACAGAATTATTGTGAAAGAAAATGTAAAACGGTTTTAATTTTCGCACTGTATCTACATATCTTTTTTTTAACTCTCCTTTTGCAAGTATGCTAGAAGAGTTTTCTTCAGAAATAAGTACCATCTTTGTACTTATTTCCCCAGTTTCCTTCTTGTCAGATGATATAGCCTCGATGATTTTTTCGAATCGCAATTCTTTTTTTTTTGTGAGGTAACTTTTTTTTCCTATACTTGTTCCGTATGGTGTCCGGACGTAAAGAATAACACCATCCCATCTCTTCCCGTGGGTGTCGTAAGAGGCGACTAAGGGACATTTTGAGACCGTGCGTACTGTTGAGCACCTGAGGTCACCGCGTGGTGGCGGGTAAACCACTAGCAACAGCATTCCCAAGGAGGGTTAGTGTCAGGCAGGCGGCCGACTGTAAAACAGTAGCCATATCCTTTAGCAATATGTTGAGTACAAATGGAATGCGCGATAGAGTTAGGGCGTACCCCACAGGCGACGCGCAGGGGCAGCACCCGGCTCCTGTGGGAAGTGGACTAGGGTTGTTGCACCACCCCGGGCGGGTGCAACGTAAGAAGCAAGCTCGGGAAATGAGATTGAGGTATGCAAGTTGGAATGTTGGGACTATGACTGGAAGGGCAAGAGAGTTAGCGGACGTATTAAAAAGAAGACGAATAAATGTAGCGTGCTTACAAGAAACTAAATGGAGAGGGACAAAAGCGAGAGAAATTGGTGAGGGATATAAGTTCTACTACTGTGGAAGTGATGGTAAAAGAAATGGTGTAGGGATAGTATTAGACAGCAAATTGAAAGAAAGCGTGATGGAAGTACAAAGGATTAATGATAGGCTTATAGTTGTAAAGATTTTGTTAGAGAATGTAATGTTGAATGTAGTTAGTGTGTATGCACCACAAGTAGGATGCGAAGAAACAGTGAAAGAGAAATTTTGGGAGGATTATGATAGAGCTTTAATGGCTATCCCTGTACATGAGGAATTAATTGTTGGAGGGGATTTTAATGGTCATGTGGGAAGAACGAGAGGTGTATATGAAAGAGTACATGGGGGATGGGGTTTTGGAAGCTCGAACAATGCAGGGGAGACGCTATTGCAATCTGCTACTGCATTTGACCTGGCAGTAGCCAATACTTGGTTCCAGAAAGGAGACGAACACCTGGTCACATACAAAAGCGGTAACCACAAGACGCAAATCGATTACTTTCTGGTTAGGCGCAATCAGCTAAAGCACGTCAAAGATTGCAAAGTGCTACCAGGAGAAGACTTAGTCGCACAGCACAGGCTCCTGGTTATGGTGTTAGTAGTTAAGACACAGAACAAAAAAACCAAAGAGCGTCCCCCCCCTAATATAAAATGGCATATGCTAGAGAAGAGTGAATGTGCGAAGAAATTCAGAGAGCGAGTGGTAGATAAAATGATAGAGATGGGAGACATGAATGAACGAAGTATAAATGAAAGCTGGAATGAGATTGCTGAGTATATTAGACTTGCAGCGAAAGATATTTTGGGAGAGACGAGAGGAAAGGGTACAATAGATAGGGATACATGGTGGTGGTCGATAGATATACAGAATGTGTTGAAGGAAAAAAAGGGGAAATTTAAGGAATGGCAGCGTATAGATCCGGAAAACGTTAGTTTAAAGTCTGCAAAAAAAAGTGAATATGGTGCTTTAAAGAAAAAAGCCAAAAAAGCCGTGGCAATAGCGAAAGCAAAAGCGCAAAACAAGCAATACGATACACTAGACAGTCCGGCAGGCCAAAAAGATCTATACCGGCTTACTAGAGCAAGAGAGAGAAATGCGAGAGATGTGTGTCAGATAAAGTGTATACGGGATGAAACTGGAATGATTCTATCAGAAGATGAAAAAATCAAAGAGAGGTGGAAGGACTATTTTGAAAGACTGATGAATGAGGAAAACAACTGGAATGGGGTTCTAGAGAATAAACCAGTGAATATGGGTTTAGTGAGAATGATTAGTATGGATGAAGTCAGAATAGCTGTAAATGGAATGAAAAATGGTAAGGCAATTGGCCCAGACGGAATACCAGGTGAAGTGTGGAAGTTGCTGCGAGTGGATGGATGGACGTGGTTAGCTTTGTTCTTCAATAAGTTGTTGCAGGAAGAAGCCATACCTGATGATTGGTGCAACAGTTCCCTGGTGCCCATCTTTAAAAACAAGGGTGATGTGCTTGAATGCAACAACTACAGAGGAATAAAGCTAATGTCACATACTATGAAAGCCTGGGAGAAATGTAATGGAAAGGAGACTGAGAGAAGAGAGTGAAATTTCACAGAACCAATTCGGTTTTATGCCTGGTCGAGGTACAACAGATGCCATTTTTGCCATACGCCAGCTGTGCGAGAAATACAGAGATGCGCATAAAAACTTGCACATGGTGTTTGTTGACCTCGAAAAGGCATATGACCGGGTACCTCGTGAGGTTCTGTGGTGGGCCCTTAAGGAGAAAGGTGTGCCTGGAAAGTATGTGCAGTTGATCCGAGCAATGTACAGTCAGTGCAGTACCCAAGTCCGGTCTACGATGGGCAACACTGGCAGCTTCAATGTGGCTGTCGGCTTACATCAAGGGTCGGCTCTCAGCCCTTACCTCTTCCTAATGATAATGGACGCTTTGACGTCGGACCTCCAGGAAGAGGCTCCCTGGTGTATGCTGTTTGCCGATGACATTGTGCTGGTTGCCGAGAGTGGCCTAGAGGTCCAGAGCAAATTGGAGGTGTGGTGGCATAGAATGGAGAGTGTTGGCTTAAAATTAAGTAGAACGAAAACTGAGTACTTATTCTGCGATTTTGGCGGTCTCTCCGGTTCTGTGCCCTTAGCTCTCGCTTACCTCCAGTCGACCACCTCGGGTCGCTTATCCAAGGAGATGGGGAGGTAGACCGAGACATAACACATCGGATCAATTCAGGATGGATGAAATGGCGACAGGTCACTGGAGGGTAAAATCTACAAGTCCGTGATAAGACCTGTCATACTGTATGGATCAGAATGTTGGGCTGTGAAAAAGACGGATGAAAAAAGATTGCATGTAGCGGAGATGAGAATGTTGAGATGGATGTGCGGTGTGACGAGATTGGATAAAGTGAGAAATGAGTATATTAGAGGAAGTTTGAAAGTGGCGCCAGTGACTGACAAGCTGAAGGGGAATCGTTTGTCTTGGTATGGTCATGTAAAGAGGAGGGATGAAATGCATGTTACCAAAAGAGTTATGAGTATACATGTGGATGGGTGGAGAGGGAGAGGGAGGCCAAAGAAAAGATGGATGGATTGCGTGAAGAATGATATGAAAGAAAAGGAAGTTAGTGATAGCATGACGAGTGACAGGGTAGAATGGAAGAAAAAAACGTATTGCGCCGACCCCAAATAAGATGGGACAAGGGCAGGAAGAAGAAGACTTGTACTATGAAACCTTGCTTCATGCCAAATTTCAGGATTCTAGATCAACGGAAAGAACCTGTTTATGCAAGTTTTGATTTCCTAGCGAGTGTCAAAATATGCACCTAAACGGAGCATAAATTTAAATGACTTACCTTTCGACTACGTTGACTTAGAAGTTTGTTTTTTAACTACTGCTTAGAGTAGCAGACTTACGTATATGATATAAATTTCAACTTAATACCTCTACGCGTTCCTGAGAAAAAGGATCTTGACAGACGGACAGATTTACAACAAAGAGGTTCTATAAGAGTTTTTTTTTTGCAGACTCATGTGCGGAACTCTAAAAACTTCCAACATATTTTTATCAACACTTCTTTCACTGCCAACAAAAAGCTCCGGCTACCAACACTCCGTATGCCCACCTAACCCCTTACGGCGCCATGCAATGACCCACTGAGAGAGTTATTTATATCGCGCGGCAGATATTTCACATTGTTATGTTTACCAACGGTTACTATCCAACAATGGACACTACAACATTATTAAGCACATACTTATTCAATGAGATAGGCTGTTTTGTAAGAGGATTTCAATGTGGCGGCTTTGACTCTCTGATTTCTTGATCGTGTAAACCTGTGCTTCCACTTACACCCGGTTTCGGAAAGGTAATGTTTTGAACAGGGTTGTTGAAAAAAACTTAAATTTGGAATCAGAAGGCATGACCGAGTATGGATCTTTTTTTTTATGGTGGGAAAAATCATCCAATGACAACCGGTCTTGGGCGGAGCGGGAGAGTGTCAGACTTACTGACTAAAAGCCCACCCCATTCTTTCTAGCCTTCATACCGGGGCTCGAGTTCCCTTTCTCACACTTAAAAATAAAACTATTGATATTTTTTCTACTCAGAAATCAGAAATTTTATTTCAAATAGACCAATACCAGGCACTTTTGAATTGTCAAAATGTCGGTCAGTCAAAAAAAAAATGGAGCTAAGTTGCACTAGTTACTAGCTTTTATTATTTACTTGCAATGTTTGTATGCATCTATATACCTTTATATTTAGTTAATCTTTTCGCGGGTCTGTTGGCAGAAACTTCTAAAATAAACAATAACTTTGTACTAATATTTATATCATGAAAGTCGAAGTATAAATTATTGTAATGTTAGTTTTAAAATATACATTTGTTTTTAACTACGCTTAGATACTTGCAGATTTACATTGTTCTAAATCTAATTATGTTTTCGCCATAAGTAAATTTGTAACTCTTTTGAGGAATAAATATCTTTACCATTCCTGTATTATCATTTTCTACTTGCATTTCTGTACATAAGTAATAAAATCAATAATGATAATAATAAATAAAGTGCTCTATGTGCGGGGAAACAAACTTCTCACAAATCCACAAAGCAATCTCAAAACGTATATATATCCACGTAACCACACAAATAAATATTTAACTGTGCGACCAGAATGACATGTAAGAAATCTTTATAATTGAACGTGCCTGCGATTAGTCACAATTAGCGGCTAATAAGTGTCTTAAAAGTGGCGCCGTGCGGTAGGTACGACTATTAACTTTATGCTATGCAGGTTATGCTAGCATTATATTGAATGGCTACATTCCAAATGTTCGGTTACCGTTGCTAAGTTTGCACTAAACAGAGCACAGGAAATGTGTGCGTTCCAAGTTCTAATAAAGATCTTGAAACGTTTTTATGAGAAAAGGACGATTAAATGTTGTTTAAGCCAATAAGCACGCAACAAAACAAAGATTGCTTTTTATTTTTTTCAGGATATTTTATGGACATGAGAGTGAGTCATAGTGACGGAATGTAAACCCACAACCAAGTCAAAAAAGGTATTTCCAATCTTAATTATTCCTTTTTTTTTAAACTTTGCCCCACACTAGCAATAACTCCTGTATCGTGGGTGCGTTCACAAACATGTTTACTCACATACATAAGACACCCAGACCCGGAACACTTATCTTAAGGCCATACAAATATTAGTCCCGTGCGGGAATCGAACTCATGACACGCAGCATAGCAGCCAATTGCTCAACCACTGCCCCAACCGTGCCATCAAACTAACAATATAAACAAATTATGTAGAAAACGTTTTACATTTATTTTCTGTCCTAAAGAACCAGTAACCCATACCTGTTGCGTGCTCCAATGACATTCATTAAACAAACCAATACCGACTAGATATGCAGACACCAACATGTGCTTCGACATACCAAGATGCATCACAGACCCAATCGTGCATAACAAACTCGTAAAAAACAGATAAAATCTGAAATATATCTCTAGATACAAAGCGGCAATACATTCGATCCAAATCAAATGTTACTACTCGCCCGTCCGAAAGGATAACAACCTATGTCCCATATGATTGATGACTCCTCTGAATGGTAATTTACAACACCAATTTACCGACATATTTAACGAAAAATGACCTTATTCAAATAGATATAAAAGAGGTTATATGTGTGAAGATATCGTGGTAACGCAGTATGGGGCTGGTCAAGAATGTATTTCTTTAAATTTGACGTGTCCTCTTCGATTGAGATTTAGATAAGATGTCTTTATGTTACCGAAAGCGATCCGCTTTGTTACCGACTAGCTTTCAACCACTGGTAAGTAATTTTTTTTTCTATTTTCTTTAACCCTAATACTGACATGATATACTCTTATATCATACAGAAAATAGGCTGTATATCAAAATGGCCGTTGACTGTGCGGCATGTTATACATGTAGCATGCTTCGTTCGTAAACGAAAATTGCTAACACATCTTTGTCAGAGGCCTACCACGAGCTCTTATTGCGATCCATTTGACATTTTAACACGTCATGGTAAGGCCCCAGGTTTGCAACTCATGAACGCCAACCTAATAGTGACGACTACGCGTATGGTACCCCCTCTCTCCCGTGGAAAAACAAAGGACTCTCTCACGCACGCGTCCGGGACGCGTTTCGACTCCATCTTGCTTAAGTTGTACCTAAGAATTTGCTAAATTAAACCCAAAGACATTAAATATATACTAACAATAAATAAAACCCCTACAATAGTCAATATCGTTTAGAAATCAGAATAATTCAATCATGCAAGGGTAGGAATAGTCCCAAATAAGGAATTCGAGTTATATTTAAGACAGTTAAGTTCTTTAAATACATTGGCTAGATATCTTTATGGAAAGAAACGAAAGTGCAAATTTCTAAGCAAGTGTAATTAGCACTTTCGATACTTTACGTAGAGAGAGACTAATAGTCAGCGAGATTTTTGCAACGCTTAAACATAGAAACATGTACTTACTCTTTCTTCTGTCATATTATTAACAGACTTTCACTACAACGAGGAAGTCCTCAAATCGGCTTTTGTTTATTTTTTCGTCTTTAATATATCCAGATTGGTCCCATTTTTGTCTAAATCCGGTTCGATGATGACATATAGGAGGAATTGTGAAAATCTTTCTAATGTAGATACGCCTAGTCAGGTCATAAGTCCTATCAAAACCTCTTTACAAGGGCCTAAATTAGATTTGAGGGTAGTATGTAAATAAATTTCTATTCGATGGATAGCTAGATGTATCAGCAAGTTGTGCGTTACTCACGTTTTTGTGTCGTGTGTGATTCGGGAAACAAGTATTATATGCTTTTAGCGTGAAATTCTAATAGACAAACCTTTAACAATCACATCTGTTAGTTTAAAACAAAGTTTTTTCTATTCATTGGATAGCTAGATATATAAACAAGTTGTGCGTTACTCGCGTTTTTGTGTCGTGTGTGATTCAGGAAACAAGTATATGTGCTTTTAGCGTGAAATTCTAATAGACAAACCTTTAACAATCACATCTGTTAGTTTAAAACCAAGTTTTTTCTATTCGTTGGATAGTTAGACATATTACCAAGTTGTGCGCTACTCGCGTTTTTGTGTCGTGTGTGATTCGGGAAACAAGTATTATATGCTTTTAGCGTGAAATTCTAATAGACAAACCTTTAACAATCACATCTGTTAGTTTAAAACAAAGTTTTAGGTGTGCTTTATAGGGTTTTGATCGTAATTTATAAAGGGAACGCCTGTGAAACACACTTTACATGAAAAAATTGTACAGGCCTTTGGGCAACCTTAAATTAATCTTTTTGCATCTAGGTTAAATAACAAATGTATCGAGTACATCTCATGAAATGAAATAGAGACCCTGATGCATTTGAAGTGAACGCTTTTACTCTAAGCTGGACTAATCTTTTTTTTTAGGCATTCCCATTTTTTGCGGTTTTAACCCGTTGTGTGTCTAAACGTGGATCCACGCGAGACACAATGGCTTTTTAATTGTGTCTCTAATTACGGCACTCGAAAGGTTAATAAAAGTTTTAAGAAAAACAATAACTGATAAGGCCGAGGGTATTTTTGTGGTTTCCTTTTGGCCCACACAACCCTGGTTTCTACTGTTTCAATAACTCTGTTCTGAATTGGTACAGTTAACACCTCTGATAATGTGTTATCTATTACCAACAGTCACCCGAAACTCATGTTGATTGCAGGGAAGTTATCAGGACAGCACTACGGAACAGAAGAGTACCACCGTCTTTAGATATTTTGATAGCTTCCTTGTCAAAAAATTCAATTAAACAATTTGAAGCTGGGTAAGCTTTTGTAAAACGCAGAATATTGATGTACATGAGGCGTCAATTCCTATGGTAATTTATTTTCTCATTGAAAGATTCAATTCTGGTTTACAATACTGATCTTTAAACAGTCATCGCTCCACTGTCTTTGATCGTAGGATCGAGAGTAGAGTCTGATGACCATATCACTAGGCTATTTAAATATTTCTATAGACTTCGCCCTCCAGTCCCTAAATATAATATGACTTGGGACCCCTCAATTGTTTCAGATTCACAATCAAAATTGTACTCAAACTGTAATTTAAGTTTAAAACAATTAACTAAAAGACCATTACTTACGAGCTCACACTAGGTAATAACTGCACATAGAGTGCAGACGATTAGCAAAGTAACGTTAGAAAATATAACTATCCGGCTTATTTTAATCAAGATAAATGGTTTAATACAAACTTCTCGTCCAGGTTCAGATCAACCTTGTCTTAATATCCCGTTTTATAAAGACTGTCCGGAAATATGTCCGGCTGTAGAGTTGCTTGCTTATACATTTAGATAAGACAAAGTCTTTGAGATATAATGCTAATAGCCTATTTTTAAGTATTAAAAACCACATAAACTGGTATCCACAAATACTATTAGCTGGTATATAAAAGATATGTTGTCAATTTGCGGAGTTCAACTCCACAATATTTTCTGCTCACTGCACCAGACACGCCACCTTAGCCGCTCATAGAGCTTGGTGTCTTTATTTTTAAAGAAAGACCACTAGGTGGAGTGGCACCTCCAATGTCAATATTGATATGATACGTAAAATTTCATAAATATAAAAACTGCTGATGATAATTATTATTTTACAGTGACACCGTAATGTAAAATTATAATAATGGCAAGGTACAAATACCGGCACGGATTTTAAGCGCTGACTTGAACTTGAAATCGCGCAGACTTGAGTGAGAAGAGAAGTATTGGGTCTCTTTAGTGGTATGAAGTGAGACGCAGGAGCTGGGAGTACATCTTTGTAGTCACAGTGATTGGCTCGACGATGTATACGATGCGCAAATTAATCCTGACTCTTTCGACGAGCGCTCAAGATTTGTGCCAGAAAAAAGCACTTGGAAAGTTATGGGAGAGGCCTTTGCCCGGCCGTGGGACATTAACAGCTAAATAAACAGTATAAATATAATTGAATTATAATTATTAATAGACAGGGGCGTGATACATTTGAGAAAAACGGACAAAAAAAAATACATTCAGTCAAAAAAGTATCGGGAATGGATGATTTGTTTATGGTTCCAAATTCAAATTCCCCTACCGAAACCCCGTGGTACAACTGGTTGGACAAAGTAGTTGGACCACGACCCCTAAACGAAACTATTAACTGTTCCCTAATTTAAAAAAAAAACACTTGGCTGGACGAAAATTTTGATAGTTTTTCGAGAAGTTGGAGGAATCGGATCATAAAAAATGTCTAGAAGCCCTAGAACATAGATGGAATAAATGTATTGAAATAAGAGGAGACTGTGTAGACAAACAATAATATTTTTTAGCTGGCCAGTATTCGAAAATTAAAAATCTAATTTTAAATTAAATTTTTACAAAAAAAAAAAAAACAACCAACTTCAATCTACGCACGTTGTAAAATGTACGAAATCGCAGTTAGATAACTTTATACATTTAAATTGTTTGTAACTTGATATATTAACTTAGGCTTGTTTCATCGCAATCAGTTAAGTATGTTGAAAGATATATGTATCTACAACATTCATTCACTGTTAGGCGGTACGAAGTTTGCCGAGTCAACTAGTGTAAAAAAAAACTAAATAGTGCAAAATTAATTTCGAAAGT
Source organism: Mythimna ferrago (assembly GCA_910589285.2). NCBI lineage: Eukaryota > Metazoa > Arthropoda > Insecta > Lepidoptera > Noctuidae > Mythimna > Mythimna ferrago. The sequence goes on from OU342695.1 coordinate 18,290,556, forward strand.
TGTTTCTATAATAGTCTCTTCCTTATTTAACACCTACTTCCAAAATTAAATTTATTTTGCACTTCACTGCACTTTGGGCTTAAGAACATGTATCGTAAGGAAATCTTGACCATAGGCCAAAAAGATGACAGTTGAATGGTAAAAGCTACAAAATAAAAAACGATTGTGAGAACATTGACACAAAACCCGTATCAAAAGTCTCAATTGTGAATAAACTATAAAAGCACCCGTATTACACCATCAAGCAATAAAACTTTATATACCACAACAATACACCATAACATTGCGATTTAAAATAATAATATAGCTGTAGTTTTCTCAATAAATAATAATAAATATTATAACTATCTTGACTTTGTAGAAAAAATATACCTAGTTGAGAAATAACAACATACAACGATTGATGCTGAAATTCAGCACAATAATCTATTTATATAAAAATCAATGCCACTTTTCGTTGTAATTTTATAACTCAAGAACGGGGCTCACCTATCCAAACCAAATGTTTAGGCTTTGTTCAGACTATTTAGTAGGTGGTTTATGTGAAGCTTGATAGGGTAGAGTAGGGGTAGATTAGTGTAGTCTACACTACTCAACTACACTACTCTACACTACTCTAAGAGTAATGAAGAGTAGGGTAGAGTAGGATAAGGTAGGGTATAGTAGGGTGGAGTAGGGAAGAGCGGGAGCGAAGCCGCGCGGGCAAAATCTAGTTTCCAATAATTTTAACAATCTCAGGAAATAGTCATCACTATAATTTTTATTTTGAACATCTACGAGTATGTATATCCATTTAAACATATCGAAACCATTAGTTATAATATCCCTCTAACCACCTACGTCGGATATATCCGACAAACAGTCTCGCCGTATGGCCGCCAGGGCCGCACATCCATGACCAAATACTGTAGTTCTTCAGCTCTTCTGTCACCTATAGGGATTGAAGAGCTAAACCAGATGGTACTCAGTTGGAAATACACGACCATAACGAATACGACAACGAAAACATTCGTCGGACCAATCCGACGCAAGCTGTTAAAGGGTTAACAAAACGACTAGCCAAACCAACGAATTAGTTCCATTCACCAAGACCTCCGTTTGGTCATAAAAATACTTATATCCATATCGAACCGGTATCAGCACGTTTGAATTTTTTTTTTTGCCAAACAGCGTCGAACACCTCAAGGAAATCTCTCATATTAAAGCCCTAACGAGCGACCATTTAAAAATCACATTCACTAAAATACAGGCCGAACTTGAGGCATAAGCCAAAGCGCGTCATGTTAGCACTGGCAGTAAATAAAATGCGCCACAAGAATAATAAAGAACAAAATAAAATCTAATTCTTAAGAACACTTTGCCACTATGTCGATGAGAACAAAAGGTTCAGTCCTGTCACCATTAAGCTTGCGAAGTAATATAATCACTGTTATGCCGGAAACATACCTACGTGTCGAACGTACTACGAAATGCATAATGAACAGAGATCGGAATAGGTAGAGTATATTAAATTCGTGTAAGTAACATAAGGGTATCTTCTCTAAAATCCCGGAATCATACATAATATGACGACTAAATCCCGGGATTCAAGAATTTGACCTAAAATAATAATTTAGTTCATACTCTTAAAACTGGAGATGCGTACTAAAACTGTTCAAATAAAGAGCTTTGTTATAAGATAAAAGCAAAGCTTTTTATTTTAAACCTTTACCAGTTGCGTCGGATTAGTCCGACGCGTGTTTTCGTCCTATTCGCCAGGGTCGTGTATTTGCGACAGGGACCTCCGTTTCGTTTAAGCTCTTCAATCCCCATAGGTGACAGAAGAGCTGACGAGATGGAGTGTTTGGTCGTGGATGTGCGACCCTGGCGGAATGGACGAGTGTTTGTCGGATATATCCGACTTAGGCGGTAAAAGATTAATAATTTTGTTACGGAACTTAAGATTCTTCAATATATTAATTTAGTCCAAATGTATTCAAAGTAATTTGTAATTTCATAAATCGCGGGATTTTAGAGGAGATATTATTATCTCTATGTTACTTGCTTCCACGAAGTTTAGGTAAATACGTATATATTCTGATAATTACCAAAACGACACGGAAACCTTTCATCAGAATAGCCAATTTTCATTACAAAAGATGACAATTGGCTGACCTCCTATGACAAATAGGAAGGTATACTTTTACTATTACTTACTACTTATTATCTTTACTTGTAAAATGCTGGACACAGAAGCTGTTGATTTTACCTTAATCTATAATATAAAAATGAATCGCAAAATGTGTTGGTAAGCGCATAACTCAACAACGCCTGGACCGATTTCGCTAATTTTTTTTTTGTTGTGTTCGTTATTATGAGGAGAAGGTTCTTATGGAAAAAAAAATGAAAATTAGGGTAGTGTAGGGTAGAGTAGGGTAGAGTAAGGTAGAGGAGGGTAGAGTAGGGTAGAGTAGAGTAGGGTAGGGTAGAGTAGAGTAGGGTAGAGTAGAGTAGGGTAGGGTAGAGTAGGGTAGAGTAGGGTAGAGTAGGGTATAGTAGGCTGAAGTAGGGAAGAGCGGGAGCGAAGCCGCGCGGGTAAAGCTAGTAAGTAAATAAATATAGTAAGTACAGTATGGTCAAAATTTATTAAACGCTCTGAAGTTGGCATTACGATCCATTTACTCGAAAAAATACGCAATACGCCTTTGCCATTATGATTCCTAAAAAGAGTTACTGCGCAAGCAATTGTTCGAAGTTCAGAGCGGTCACTTCGGCCGTACTGTATGTAGGCCTTCTGAACGAATCTGTCCTGTGTCTTTACGATCTTGGGCCGTTTGTGTTTTACATACATTTTATTGATGTTTGTTCCAAAGCTTTGATATTTGTAAAGGTATTTCTATGGGCGGTGGTTTCTTTCTTCCCTTTCTGAAAGACTTGCTGGTTAAGTTTTTTGGCCACTACAGTGGTTGTCATACACAATTCAAGTACCTAGGTACCAAGTGGTAAAGGAAAGTTATTTTTTGCCTTTTGAATAACCTTCAGCAAAAAGTTTCTACCTACATTTTCTTGCAACTTTTGCTAGTTTAAGTTTTCGCATAATGGCAACTCCGTTACAATGTTGGGACACTTTCATTCACGGCTTCATTCAAGCAATGTTGACGACGCTTTTTTCAACGCACCAATGTTTACTCCACGACATTTCTTTAGCTTTTTCTGGATGCAACCAATAAAAGATTAACTTAAGACTAAACGTAACATAAAGTTACGTTACGTCTCAGTGAACACAAACCTTAACCTGTAAAAAGATACGATTTTGTAACGATAGTACCTATTTGAATTCCTTGTTAAATTTATATGCTCCTGAACAATAGTAGCGGTTATGAATACATAAATTGAGTAAGAACTATAAAACGTTATTATTGTCTTGAATTTCTTTTTATTACCCTACCGATCTGGTGGGCGACGGTGACATACGAGCAATAGGCACTAGTTTTGATTTTTAGATAAGGCAATCATTTCGATGAGGACTTTTACGACTCTGTATTGAATACTGATGCTTTACTGACGATTTAAAAGAGTGTCCATGGAGTTTCTTGCACGTTCTTCTCCATAGAGATCTAAGCTTTGTAACGTGCAATTTAGCTTCACTTGTTTGACTAACCGACATTTTGACAATTCAAAGGGCCTGTAATTGGTCTATTTGATATAACGTTTCTGATTTTAATAAATTTCGATAGCAACATTGAACATGAAAAATAAAAACTTTTCACTAATTCCAAAGTTTTTTTTTTTTTTGTTATTTATCTTCTACCAGTGACTTATCCGCATGAAAGTAGGTTTCTCCATACAAACTTTAGACTACCCGCACACGTGGGGTTGAAAATCGGCTCTCATAGACTTAGGGATTTCAAATTGCAAGTGCCGGATTTTTTGCCAGATATTACTTTTATTGCCATATATAAAAAATACTTCACACTAGACGATATTGCACAGACTAAATTGGAAGTTGCAACAAATGCAGGTAACGAAAACACAAGCAAAGAAAAGCGGGAAAAGGTTTCACTGACCGTGGAAGACCAGGTTGTGATGAACATACAGTCAAACGTTCAACATGTATTACGTGCGTCCACGCAAAACGAGGGTGTTCCCAAAACGTTTTGTACGTATGGGTAGGTTACTCTAACATATGTTTCGTCGATATTATTCGGAGATGAAACGGGTTATGAGGAATTAATCTGTGTAATGCCAATGAACACTCCCTGAAAGAGCCAGAGGGTTGGAAGCTCGATGATAATATACAATGTTGACAAGAGCATGCCAATTCTTTACTTTCCTAATAACAGCGAATTAAGAATCAAATCTCAATGCTCGCAAGTGCCGCGCGACGGTAGCGCAGCAGTAGCACTGACGATGACGCCGCGCTGCGTTGTTTTTCCATTAATAAATAAAAAACGCGTGAATGCCGCGCTACACCCGCGCTGCACACTATTTTATTATTTACATGGAATAACAAAGAAGCGTGGCGACAGTGCTGCTGTCGTGCGGCACATTGCGGCTAATTTGAAGGTGGGCCTTAGTGCCTACGAGCATTTTTCAACTTAATCCAACTGCTGCTTTTAACTGCCTGCGTCGGATATATCCGACCACTTTTGCGTTTATTCAGTCAGGGTCACACATCCATGACCTACTCCATCTCGGTAGCTCTTCAGTCACCTATGGGGATTGAAGAGCTTAACGAGATGGAGTCCAGTCGCTGACACGCGGCCCTAGCAAGTAAGACACTAATACACACGTCGGACCTATCTGACGCAAGCGGTTAAAGGGTTAAATAGCAGTAGCTTTTTCCTGGTCAGTCTACCCAGTATTCAGTAGTTTTTGCGTGGAAAAGTAACAAACATCCATACATCCACACATCCATACATACAAGCTTTCGCGTCTATATTAAGTATACTAGCTGTGCCCGTCGTTCGCGTGGACTACAGGGTTTTGAATTTATTTTTTCTAAAATAAAAGTAGCCTATGTTACTCCTTATTACATCAGCTACCTACCAAAAAAAGTCACGTCAAAATCGGTCCAGCCATTTCTGAGATTAGCCCGGACAAACAGACAGACAGACAAAAATACTATCGATTTGTAAAGATAAAATTAAAAAATAAAGTAGCTTTTTTTTTCAAAAGTCGTATTAATTTACGCATGTACAAAATTAATTTCTTTAAGTTTTCTAATTTCGTGCATGCGTAAATTAATACGAGTCACTCCACTTTTATTTATATGTATAGATATAGATTAGTAAGAATATTGATACACGAGATAGAGGTAAAACGCAAATCTATTCTCGCCGTTTTACCCCTATCTTGTGTCGATTGCGAGATGATGGGTCGACGATGGAGGCAACTAGCCTAATGCCCGCCATACACGCTATGGTATACCTGACAGGTTTACCTGTACAGTTGAACAGTTGTGTATGTTGCACAACTGTGCAGGTTTCCATACAGGCTTACCTGACAGGTATACCTGTGCAAGTAAACCAGTTAAGTATACCCTAGCGTATACCTTTAGAGTAATTTATTAATTCATTATTTTATCATATGTGGCGAATGCGCCGCTAGCGACCCGCAAGCGAGCTACTCGTGCACAGCACGCGTACTGTTATAGCGGCGCATTCGCCGGGTGTGGACACACCCTAAGCTTGACAATTTGTAACATTAATTTCCACTACGAAAACTGAGCACAAGCAAGACATGGCAACTTTTTTTTTACGACACAACAACTTTTTTACTACACTGAAACTTTTGTACGACAATACAACTTTTTTTCAATACTCTGCAACTGTTTTTTAGTACACAGCATTTTTTTTTAACGACTGAACTATTTTTACTACACAGCCACTTTTCAGCACGACACCTAACAAAACCAAGTGAACGCTATTTACATTTACAGAAACGGAGACGTAAGTAACGTAATTAAGTTTTTATTGCCCATTTATTTTAAAATTATCCCTTCATATATTTAAAACCAACTTGCATGAGGTTTACATTAAGCAAATCTACGACTTGCAATAAGGATATAGTTTTCATAACTATTTGCATAATTTTCTTCCGTAATAAGGTGGGCCTTAGATTTTATTTATTAACCATCTTAAGGCATTTATAGTAGGAAGCGCTAGCGGACGCTTTACTTTAATTTCCCGGTTTGAAATGGCTTAAGCTAGCATGTTTAAGATGACATTTCAGCTAAGTAGATAACCTGGCAATAATATTGTATACACAAATAGATATACTGATATCTTTTCAATGATCTCTTTTTTAACCCAAAGGTTGACTGGGAGAGAATGCCTTGTTGCATTAAGTCCGCCTATGTACCACTACTGTACATGAAGTTTAAATAAATAAATATACTAGATATTTTTTGCAGATAATATTAATAAATGAATGATAATAATGATAAATAAAAAATAATAATAATGATAAATAATAAAAATTATTATTATTTTTTATTAATGATATATTATTAATGATTTTGATGATGTGTATTAATTTGAGTATATATTGTATAGTTGTATATATTTATTCTATGGTTTATTAGTATATCTATTCTATGATCTATGAATATATCAATTCTTGTATTTGCCTTTTTCTCACTCTTATTGTACCTACCACTACTTTTTCTTCGCATCACCCAAAGGTTGGCTGGAAGAGAATGCCTAAGGCATTAAGTCCGCCTCTGTACCCACGTGCATAAAGTGTTAAATAAATAAATAAATAATAAATATTGACGCAATTGTAACGACAGTCAAACAAAAAAACGAAAATCGACACCATAAATCTCTATAAGACAAGCAGTGCTGAACGATGAAAGAATGAAAGGATCAAAATATAATATGTTAGAGTCTGTCTTTTTATTTTATTTTTTTACCCCTAAACTTTGCCTTTAGAAGACGAGACAAGATCAAACTGTTTCAACGAAGTCTTAATAGCAACAGTGTTGTAACTAACAACCATTTTTTTTACAAGAACCAAAAATTGTAAATTAAGTGAAGACGACAGTATAACAATAAATGAAACATTGGTACCTATCTCAACGACATCGTAAACAACTTTTACCAACGCTGAAATCGCGAAAAACCAGCTGACACTAATATTATAAATGTGATCGTAATTCCTTTTCGTCTGTTTGTTACGAATTTGGATGAAACTTGACACACGGATAGACCGTGTCGTGTAGTGTGGGACATAAGATACTTTTAGCTATTTTTTATCCCGAAATTGTCAACTTCCACGCAGGCGAAACCATTGTCAGAAACCAGTACAAAACAATACTAAAAATAAACACAACAGCCATTCCGTTCACATTCCTTATCATCATACTTTTAATTTTAACGACCAGCTATAACTCAGTCGAGTGACTACCAATGTTCCGATCAATCGACAAGGGCCACATCCCTACGCGCATGCATTTCCCGCGCGTCGACGCCCCACCGCGCATGCGCGTCCCGCCACGCCAACTGTCACTTTGACAGCGAATAAAGCAATAAACGCAATGATAAACAACCAGGCCCGTTCAGAAAACAAACCGAGCGATTGAAATAAATATGTAATCATTTATTAAGTTATTGCCGTTCTCTGGTATTGTCCGTTTAAACGGGTTCTGTTTTGAGGCGATAAAGAATAGTCCGGTTTTGGCGAGAGCTCTTTTGAATATAACGGAAGCTTGGACAAGTTTAAGTTTGAAAAAATATTTAATTTTTTTTGCAAATGATGATCAGGTTCAAGATATCGGTCGGAAGATGTCAAAACAATGTCAACGCTGAGACGAAGGACTCAATAAACATAGGAGACTCAGTATAAAACACTTTAAGTTAAACATGAAAATGTAAAGTACTCGACATTCAATTTTTATGTTTAACTCAACAAAGTTCTAAAACGCACGACATTTCTGCTTGCACGGCGTCCTACGGTATCATCGTGTTAATGAATGCGCCGCTCGCGAGCCGCTTGCGAACTGCGCGCGTGTATTTCACGTACGTACGACGCGCGTTCGGCGCAGGGTTTTCGTGCGAACGAGCCGGCACCGTTCGCAAGCGGCTCGCGAGCGGCGCATTCGCAAAATCTGGAAACACCATAAGATAATACCAACCTGAAAATAAGAATTGTTCTAAGGTTACACTCGTCAAAAAAAAACTAAAACAAATCTACATATCTACACGTTTATTAACTGCCTTATATCTATAACATCTTACGAATTCCTAAGGAAAACATCTAAGTCGTCCCGCCATCTCCTTCTTGGTCTGGCTAAGAGCCAAGAACAGTGGAAGGAATAGAGGGAGGTCATTGCCCAGCAGTGGGACAGTATAGGCTAGAAATAATAATAATAATATAATATCTATACTATTCTACAGTGGGAACCATCGTTGCGCCCCATCCAGTCGTATGACTTCTCCGTTAAGCATCGGGTTCTCCAGTATACTGGTGACTAGGTGCGCGAACTCTGCAGGCTTGCCGAGACGCGAAGGAAATGGTGTCATACGTTTCAGGAACTCTATCATCCTCTCTGGTAGATAAGTTATGAGGGGCGTTTCGAAGAGACCTGAGAACAATGAAATAAGAGAATTATAACACAGAACTTATCCTTATATCGATATCCCTTTTCAGGAAGAACGTCGTAAGCAACAGTTGGCATTTTTTTGCAGGAATGGGTTTTCCCTTCCATAATTAAAAAGTATTTATGATAATTGATTCTAAAATACAAAAAAAAAAAAATTAGGGTAGTGTAGGGTAGTGTAGGGTAGAGTAGGGTAGAGTAAGGTAGAGGAGGGTAGAGTAGGGTAGAGTAGAGTAGGGTAGGGTAGAGTAGGGTAGAGTAGGGTAGAGTAAGGTAGAGGAGGGTAGAGTAGAGTAGGGTAGGGTAGAGTAGGATAGAGTAAGGTAGAGGAGGGTAGAGGAGGGTAGAGGAGGGTAGAGTAGGGTAGAGTAGAATAGGGTAGGGTAGAGTAGGGTAGGGTAGAGTAGAGTAGAATAGGGTAGGGTAGAGTAGAGTAGAGTAGGGTAGAGTAGGGTAGAGTAGGGTATAGTAGGGTAGAGTAGGGTATAGTAGGCTGAAGTAGGGAAGAGCGGGAGCGAAGCCGCGCGGGTGCAGCTAGTAAAGAGATAAAGTTTGTTTTTGTTTTGTTGTTTATTTGTTTATAGGAGGTAATCTCCGAAAGTACTGGTCCGATTGCTAAAATCTTTATACCGATAGAAAGCTGCTTTATTCCTGAGTGACATAGGCTATTTTTTATGTATGCGGGCGAAGCCGCGGGCAAAAGCTAGTTTTATCATAAATGAATTACCAAAACACTTACTTGTGAACAAAGAAACAACATCAAAGTTAATATTTGCAATCCCTTATTTAAGTACTAGCTTTTGCCCGCGCGGCTTCGCTCCCGCTCTTCCCTACTCCACCCTACTACCTAAACCCTACTCTACCCTACCCTACTCCACACTACTCTACCCTAATCTACCCAACTCTACCCTACTCTACCCTACTCTATCCTGCTCTACCCTACTCTATCCTGCTCTACCCTGCTCTACCCTACTCTACCCTACTCTATCCTACTCTACCCTACTCTATCCTGCTCTACCCTACTCTACCCTACTCTACCCTACCCTACTCTACCCTACTCCACCCTACTCTACTCTACCCTACACTACCCTACTCTACCCTACATTAATTTTCATTTTTTTTTCCAAAAGAACCTTTTCCTCACAATAACATACACAACAAAAAAAGAATTAGCGAAATCGGTCCAGCCGTTCACGCGTGATGGCGTGACCAAGGAAATAGGGATTCATTTTTATATCTATAGATTTTACGTTTTCTGACACAGACATGTCTTTTGTATCCGTCAAAAAATTATCATAAAATGGCATAGACAACTAACTATACCAATAGACCTTCGTACATAATGCTTTACATTTTTATAACTACTGCCCTAATAGCATACTTTCATGAACATGTACCTACTTTTCAATTATGGAAGAGAAAACCCAATCGAAAACGATGATCGACCTAAGCATGGAATTTTTTTTTTTTCTGACAAAAATTTAATGTCAGAAGTAAATGTAAGTATACATCTTAACTATTAAACATAAACTAATAGGTGTATATATACAACATAAAGTAATAATATGTACAAATGGGTAAAAAACAAGGAACTTATAAGGCGTCAAAAAATTCGTCCACATCGATGTCAGTGGGAAAAGTGCCCATAACGCTAGCAGCATTGCCACTCTGAATAGCAATGCTGATTCGTTGACCGGAAAAAGCCCAGCCCTCTGTCACGCAAAGAATCGACCAACTGTTTGCTGATATCTTGAACAACTCGATGAACGCTCGGACCTCATCAAACCTATATAACCTCATCGGAAGTTATATGTTTGAGACGTTTGGGGTTGAAACACTAGGGCTACGGGGTCCGAACGCGCATCGAGTTGTTCGGGATATCAGCAAACAGTTGGTCGACTCTTCGCGTGACCAGAGGCTGGGCTTTTCTCCGATCAACGAATTAGCATTTCTATTCAGCGTGGCAATGCTGCCAGCGTTCTGGGCACTTTTCTCATTGACATCGATGTGGACGAATTTTTTGACGCCCAATTATAAATTATTAAAGGACCCTTGACTGCAGATACTCTGATGTACAACATGTAGAAAACCGACAGATAAGTCAAATTTCTCACCTGGAGCAACCGTAACCACTCTGATTCCTTGTGAAGCCAGATCTCTCGCTATCGGCAGCGTCATGCCAATTATTGCAGCAGACGAAGCCGCATACGCCGCCTGTCCTATATCCCCTTCATACGCGATCGTGGATGCGGTGTTGACTATCACGCCTCTCTGTCCATTTTCATCCGGTTTGTTCTTGCCTATCAGACCAGCTGATAACCGTATTGTGTTGAATGTGCCTATTGTGTTTACCTGGAATTAAAGATTGTATTTAGGAAAAATAGGTCGTCTTTTTTAATTGATATCGTACCCTTCTTGCAAAAACCAAGTATCTACATTTTTACCCAAATTAATTCATTAAACCCTAAGCAAACGCGTTAACGTTCGCTCTCTCTCTGTCTTTTTATTGTGTCTCTCTAATTACGGTATTCAAAAGTTTATGTTAAATATAGCTATTGATTCGTATCATCATGACGAATCTGCAAATAAAACTGGTTATTGGCTATGACACTTATTTACAAAGGTAGCTTGCTCAAAAAGTAAATAATAACCTTCAGAATTATTCGAATATAATAATATAACATAATAATACAAAAATGCAGATAGTCAGTTTTTTCAATAAGGGTACGACATCTACACTAAACTAATACTAATAAAGGGGTAAAGTTTGTTTTTTTTTTTGTTTCTATGAAGTAATCTGATTATCTCTGAAAGTATTGGTCCAATTGCTAAAATTTTTTTACCGATTTAAAGCTGCTTTACTCCTGAGTGACATCGGCTATATTTTATATACGCGGTCGAATCCGAGGGCAAAAGCTAGTAAACTATAAACTAGATTAATAGAGCTTGACTGCGATCACACCTGATGGTAAGCAGTGATGCAATCGTTGATGGTGAGGCGCACTAGTCTATCTTCGATTCTATCATTTATCATTCTATCAGAAAAACTTAGTCAAATGATTGCCTTAAAATCCACCTAATTCACTAAAGTTACCCAAAAGTAATATCCGAGTTTAACTGTAGTGCTTGGGTACCTATAGTCGAATGTTAGTTTAGATATTTATTTATTAGTAACTTACAATCGCTTTAATTTAAAATTCAATAAAGTTTCTCGTCGACGGAGAAAATCGGGCAGGTTTTTATAATTAACAGGTACAATAAAATGCTATAATTTACTTCTAACTAATAACCGCCTTAGACCGCAAGGATGAGCCGTAAATCTTCCGTCCGCTAATAACGTCATATTGCAGTAGTTAACTTGCCTCCAAGTGTCGTTATTATGACTATTTAAATTCAATTTACTACATACTGAAACTACTACTTACTTAGGCGTAGCGCAAACGGAGACACTTTTATTCCAGTAAAGCAGAGTGCAAACGTGCGTATCAGATACAACTACCGATGAATGTCGGACAGTGTCGGTAAGGTGCTGCACAAACGGAGACACTTTTTGTTCCAGTTACCGACACGAAACACTTTTTGATCATCATCATGAATATGTGTTAAGTGGAAGCAACTGAACAAAAAAAATGTTTACGTATGCGCAGGAAGTGGACGATTTCATACCGGTTCTATAGAAGTCGAATATTCATCGGTAGCTTGTATCTGACACAAGACACAAAAGTGTCCACATTTGCGCCCTGCCTAAAAATAAGTAGTTTGGGAGCTATGAGGGAAACAGATGAAAACATACATAGCCTATCAAAAACATAACCATCCTTTGGCTTTGCCGTAGTCGGGTAAAAAGATACCTACCCTTTACTCACAGCCATCATGCTCGTTTAAATATGTCTAACGTTCATATGATTACATAAAAGCAGGACACAGAAAAAAATACCAATCAAATGCGAGTCGGACTCGTGCACCGAGGGATCCACACAAACTTACCTATGCAAATACTTCTCAAGTTGATCTCAAAAAGTAATTATTTTGTAATTTTACAAATAAAAAGTTCTTTAAATTTTACTCTTTTATTACACTACAATGCTTCTTGCCAAATTGATTTGAAGAATTCTAGGTCAACGGGAAGTCCAATATAAGTTTTGATAAACTTTCCCTAACCGTGTGCAATATAAGCGCCATAAATCGAAATTAAACTTCGTCGTCTAAACCACGTACATTGAAGGACTGGAACAATTTGCCTGCTGCGGTCTTCCTGCCCATTTATAATTTAGGTCTCTTCAAGGCTAGAGTGAGTAGGCTCTTTAATAAACTAGTGCGCCTTACCATCAACGATTGCATCACTGCTTACCATCAGGTAGGATCGCAGTCAAGCACTAGTTTATATCATTTTTTTTTTCAAAGTCTTATGGATTTAATAGTTTCATTTTTTCACCGCTACAGGGGGTATTTGATTTTAATTTTAACTTAATACCTTCACACGTTCCTGAGAAATAGGACGAACTTTCCAAACAGAAATACGGACAGGTAAATATAAATTCTTTTTACAAATAAAAGTCTGCGATACTTACATTTATACAGCGGACAAAGCCATCTAAGTCACAGCTCTTGTCTTTAAAAAAGTTGTATGTTTGGTGTGTGACTGACTGTCCCGCGCAGTTGACTAATGTATCGAGCCGTCCGAACTTGTCTTTAACTATATCTAGCGCTTTCTTTACATCTGCTTCTGATGTTACCTGCAAACAATATGTTATGTCCGTTAAAACACCGTATTTTAGTAACTAGGTTTATTGTGGTAGCAGAACCAGTACAAAAGTGAACTAAAAAAACTCTTCTACCCACCTGTTCATCTGTTATTTTTGCTTTCTTATAAGAATGGCAACTATATAAGACCTTTTATGTTCTATTAAGATTTATTCTACTTCGCCCGATTTTTCAATAATCAGATAACATTTTCACTAAAAATCTGTCAACCACCAACAAGAGGCGACTGGATAACTATTATGATAAATGAAACTTACTAGGAGTATGATTATTGAAAATTTTGTAAACTATAAACTGCATGATTTTGATTATTGACTGTTAACTGGCAGAACCAGTACAAAAATGTACTAAGAAAATTCTTCTACCCATTTGATTACATTAGTCAATTTTATTATGTCAATAAGATTTGACAAGTACCCACATTAGGGCGCGTACCCACTATGTCGTAACGATTAATTTAGCGTTGGACGACTGTCGTCTCTAGCTGTTCCCATTAATACGATTGTTTGTCGTCAATTTTTTTTATCGTTTAGCGACTATCGTATCTAGCTGTTCCCAATGGATCGCGACATTTTATCGTTTCATGGCAGTCGCTTTGTCGTTTACACATCATTAGCAAGCTACAAATCTACAGTCGCCTCTAAGTTTTCTTGGAGATCAGTAGTGCGTTTAGGCTCCAGAGTTCAATGGACGAAGACGAAATTATAATGACTAGTTCTGACACGCACAAAGCAAACCGAGTACAGGCGCGAGGGGCACGCGGGTGCGAGGGGGAAGGGAAAACACGTGTAAACGACGAGACGATATTTTTATCGTGGCTATGATAGATTTGCGGTCATGATTTAGCAATGATTTTTTATCGTTTTACGACTGTCGTGCTAGCCGTTCCCACTGTCATGACAATCTGTTGTCACTGCAAAAAATGTTGTAGATGACAGTAAATCGTGTCGTTCTATATGTGAACACCTCCATTTAAACATATACGCCACGTCACTTAAAACTACACGATTATCTGTCGTCACGACAAAGTGTGAACGCGCCCTTAAGTATACAACACAATACATTCATGTTCAGACAAACAATCTCCCAAATTTTTTCCAAATTATGTTTGCAGTTTAAACAGGTATAAAGAAACACTAGAAACAAATGGTGGCCCAGTAGTAATGGCCCCAGACATAGATAGTTTTATAGATACTTTGTTTTGAGTAATTTAGTGCTGTCTTAAAAACATCTTGAGGAATCTGACATGTTCTAGAACATTCATGCCATCTACCAACAAAAAATCTTCTTCAACACAGTCTTGAACCAGCATGCATCCAAATCATTTCACTTGAAGATTTTTCAGAAAGGTTGACTTAATTGTTTATTTGCTATTGTGGTAGCAAGCGCTACAGTGGAAATAGAGATTGTGGGCTCGATTCTCAGTGCAGCCAAAGGGTTATTGAGTTTTTCCATTGGGAATTTACTAGGAATGTGCACCTGGTTAATGGCAGTATGACACTATGTTCATCTCCTATTTCTGCTTTCTAATAAGATTGACAATTACATAAGACCTTCTCCAAAACCAATCCAAAGGTAGTCTTGAAATACCGGGAAAAGCTAAAGAAGCACCTAAATACGTTAGCAGGACAGCTTACGATGCGTAGCTACATAAAGCATCTTAAACGAAAGGACATCAAGATAGACAATGAGGAGACATTCCAAATAGTGGATGCACTCTAACTGACATAGCACACTCACCAAATTTTGATTTTGATCGCAGATTTAGCACAACAGAAAAACACGAAAACATAAAGCCGGCTATTGACGATCAGTCCAAACATAAAACTGCGGCATAAAACTAGGGCGTCACTCCAAAATTTGATCGTCAATGGCGAATCATCACTCCAGAGTTGACGCCAGTGAATGGGAAATCTAAAACCATTTGGAGTGACGCCCTAGTTTTATGCCGCAGTTTTATGTTTGGACTGATCGTCAATGGCCGGTTTTAGATTTCCCATTCACTGGCGTCAACTCTGGAGTGATGATTCGCCATTGACGATCAAATTTTGGAGTGACGCCGTAGTTTTATGCCGCAGTTTTATGTTTGGACTGATCGTCAATGGCCGGCTTTAGGATTAACCAAAAAATACTTTCAAACCAAACGCAAAGCTTGAATTGGAAGTGATACTCAAGCCGGCCATTGACGATCAGTCCAAACATAAAACTGCGGCATAAAACTAGGGCGTCACTCCAAATGGTTTTAAGCCGGCCATTGACGATCAGTCCAAACATAAAACTGCGGCATAAAACTAGGGCGTCACTCCAAAATTTGATCGTCAATGGCGAATCATCACTCCAGAGTTGACGCCAGTGAATGGGAAATCTAAAACCATTTGGAGTGACGCCCTAGTTTTATGCCGCAGTTTTATGTTTGGACTGATCGTCAATGGCCGGCTTTAGACCTTCTATCTAATAAGATTTATTTTACTTAGGACTGATTTTTCAATAGTCAGATAAAATTTTTACACAAAGTCTGTCAACCACCAATTAATGAGAGGCGACTGGATGACTATTATGAGAAATATGGACTGTGTGGCAGAACCAGTACAAAAGTGAACTGAGAAAATTCTTCTACCCACTACTTAGTCAATTATATTACATCAATAAGATTTGACAAGTACCCACATCAAGTATACTATACAACATGGACGTTTCCATATTTCTATTTATACAAAGTTAGTTTGTAACTGATGGAACTTCTCTCTCATCAAACGCAACTTATTTGTAACATGACTTGAAGAGGGTATTTGGTGAATTTTTTTCAAGTTAAGTACACTAGCTGTTTTAATTATTTGCAAATTAACCTTTCAGATGCCGTCAATTTGAGACACAATAGTAAGATATAATAGATGCGCGAACACCGGCAATGGCTTGGGGTTTAATTCTTTGTACACATAGTGATGTAAAATTGGTGTAGTTTTGCATTGCAAGTGTCTGCATAAATGGACAATATGTGGAATTATTGGATCAGGGGCAACCTCAGCAAAATGGAGCAGAAAATTTTGCTGTAGTATTGACTACCTAGGAAGGACTTGGGGGAAGCCTTTGCCCAGAAAAGGGACAGTAAGAGCTAGAAAAAAAAAATTGAATACCTGAGTATGTGTTTTCACTATCAAAAACTAAATATTTTCTACTAAACTTGACAAGTTTCATTGGCTAAAGGTTTTTACAAAGCAATAACTACAAAGAAAAAAAAACTTATTGGAAATTAAAAACTTACAAACACTTTTTAACCCACTTATTTCCATTATACCCAACTGTGTACAGTGAAACAATTGAAGGTACATAGTTATAATTTTTTTTAGAAAACACCGTCGGTTTAGAAAATAGCAAACGGTTTCCATGAGATGGCACTCTTACTGGATTTTCATGGAGATTTAAATAGTTTTTCTTCCAGTACTAGGTCAAAAGTCATTTTGGCGGACGAGCTCAACTCTCCTTTGGTACATTACCCGTGATGCGCGTGCATTACTCATACTTTGCCGGTGTTTAGGATACCTACATTTTATTATAAAAAAATAGATACCGGACTTTCAAACTTGGAACAGGATTAGTCATTTTGCAGACACTTCTCTACCGACTATAAATCAATAAGAAACCGATAAATAAGTTTAAAAACTTACACAACCGGTAGCCGCTACTACGTTCTCGCCCAATTCTTCAGCCACCTGCTTAACTCTAGTGCCTTGAATGTCGAGAATAACCACTTTCCCACCATTTTTCACCAATCTTTCAACTGTAGCTTTTCCTAGGCCTGAAGCTCCGCCAGTTACCAAGCTTACCATTCCCTGTAGAAGAGGTTAAAAATTGGGGTTATATTTACAATAACAATACATGAATTTAAATATGAAATCCTTGCAGAAGTATACCTTGTACATTATTGCACTCTAGATATTTAATTATGTTACATAAATACAATTTATTGCAGCTAACCGGGTAATATTTTCAATTTATATTACCCACTAGAAATTTAGAAAAAAAAATCTCAAACTGTCAATATAATGCGGGATTGATTTCTATTGGTACTGATTTTTTTTTTCGGTGAGACGGTAATGTTTTTAGCTTGGATACCAAGTTCTTTAAGCCATGTCGTCGTATGAGTAATTCATTAGTTTACCATTAGAATGCTGGTGCAACACATTCTAATGTCTTTGTAATATTTGGCAGTAAATGTATCGAGTCGGCCTTCTCGGAAAACTTCGCTGAGGTAGCCAAAACTGCAACAAAATTTTCAGTTCCATTTTACCGAGATCGCGTCAGTTTCAATGATTTTACAGATTTGCTAGTTGCGTAGACACTTGAGACACAAAATTACACCAATTTTACATTACAATATCCAATAAGACTCAATTTGCGAATAATTAAAACAGCCACTGAAGTTCACTCGAAGAAATCCCTCCAAAAACTCCATTGGTTTGATACTAGGCGTGTCATGTGCAACTCAGGGCTTGAAATACCGTTAAAAATATTGTATCGTTACAGCCTTTTCATGCAGATTTCGTAATCTAATAAATAACGTTACCATATTTAACGTTATATTATATCTGGCACATTTTTCCGTTAAACATACGTAACGTTAAACGACTACGCTATCGTTAATTTTATCGTTATGAGTTAGTTTTGTTACCATTGCCCTCGTCCAATCGCAACAGTTTACATTTTGTAGACACTATCAGAAATTGTTATCATTAGAAGTGGGTATTTAGGTACCATAACTGGCTTATAACTTTGTTATTTTTCATAATACAGTTTTGGTATTTAGATTCTTTACATAAAAATACTAGACAGATGTTTGAGGTTTCGCATATTATACTAAAAAAAAAATAGGTAAAAAAACTTTTTAAGTTAAACGGTTTTATGTTAAACATACATTGCAATGTTTAAGATAAATGTACTAAAAACCAAAAAATAATAAAATAGATACAGTCGTGGGAATTATAAACATATGCATAGACTAGACTGAAATAAAACCGTGGGGCACGTCAATTGTCTACAAATTAATTAACATTTTAATCAACGATTGTAGACAATTGACGTGCCCCACGGTTTTATTTCAGTCTAGTCTATGCATATGTTTATAATTCCCACGACTGTATCTATTTTATTATTTTTTGGTTTTTAGTACATTTATCTTAAACATTGCAATGTATGTTTAACATAAAACCGTTTAACTTAAAAAGTTTTTTTACCTATTTTTATTTTCTAGTTTTTAGTTTTTATTTCGCATTCTGTATGATAATTATTATTACGTATTATTATTATCGCCTGAGTCTTGAGGGGAAAACGCTAACGACGTATCATTTTTAGCCACCCTAACGCCACACAGTCCTCAACACGATACAAAATCTTGACTTGGGTGGTGGATTCAGGCTGGATTAATCAGATACCTAAATTACAGATTCAATTTCTAAATTTAAATCTTATTATTATACGCCATTTGGTGGCTGCGCCCATCTTAAATATTGAGGTTGTATAGTGCACTGTATTCTTCTTGTCAAGCCCTTTTATTTGATACCCATATTGGTGGGATTGATAAAAAATTGTTATCAGCCATTTGGTAGCGGCGGCCATCTTAGATTTCAATTTTGCATAGTAAATTGTATTC
Organism: Mythimna ferrago; assembly: GCA_910589285.2. Classification (NCBI taxonomy): domain Eukaryota; kingdom Metazoa; phylum Arthropoda; class Insecta; order Lepidoptera; family Noctuidae; genus Mythimna; species Mythimna ferrago. The sequence continues at coordinate 18,309,548 of OU342695.1, forward strand.
TACTTGTTGAGACCTTTCATTTGATACCCATGTTGATGGGATTGATAAAACCTAAGTTATCCGCCATTTTGTAGAGGCCGCCATCTTGGATTTTAATTTTATATAGTACATTGTATTATACTGGTTGAGCACTTTCATTTGATACCCATATTGATGGGATCGATAAAACCTACGTTATCCGCCATTTTGTAGCGGCCGCCATCTTGTATTTCAATTTTTTATAGTATATTGTATTCTGCTTGTTGAGCCCTTTCATTTGATACCCATATTGATGGGATTGATAAAACCTACGTTATCCGCCATTTTGTAGCGGCCGCCATCTTGGATTTCAATTTTTTATAGTATATTGTATTCTGCTTGTTGAGCCCTTTCATTTGATACCCATATTGATGGGATTAATAAAACATAAATTATCCGCCATTTTGTAGCGGCGGCCATCTTGAATTTATAATGATAATGAATAAACATAATTGTATTGTCACCAAAATCCAAAGTGTATACAAAATTTCAGATTAATCGGTTGACAGGAAGAGGGTGAAATTTGAATTACTAAATTTGACCAAAGAATAAAACAAACGGGGTGAGCTAAATAAAACCGTTTAAAATAATAAAGTTGTATTTGAATATCGGTACTATTTATTATACATCCATGAATTAGAATAAGGTACCAGACCTCCTGATTAATCTCTGTTTGATTTTGTGAATACTGAAATCCAAGATTCCAAGTCGATTTCTCAAACCATTGAACCGAATTGTCAAAAAAGAAAAAGCTTGAGCATGGAATTAATTGGTGTTTCCTTCTATAATATAATTATGACCAATTGACCATGTTGCCCTACGCCACAAATACAAAGCAAAAATAGTAACGAAATTGTGTAAATAATGCAAATACGTAGAATTCTAAATTATAATCATTTATACTAGTCCCTGTCTCTCTGATTATTTTTTTGTTTGTTGTGTTGGACCGTACTGGCAATGCGACAAAATTAAAATGTTCTTAATTTTACTCAACAATTCAAACATTCTAAATCTTTTAAAATAAGTCGTATTAAAATAATGGCCGGCAGTGTTTGTTTTTATTCTTCGGCAATTTTTTAATAAATTTGTGCATAAATAGTGTTCTGACTGCATATTTGCGCTTTCTGAACTGTGAGCAGCTATGGCTAAAGTGGAACAGCCTATATTTATACTACCGAAGAAACGAAATGGGAAGAAACAGAACACAATTGCTAGCCATGTCGACCACATAATTACAGTACAGGTAAATATAATATTTTAAGTTCTAATTGCAGCGTTTTCATCCGTGATTTATGTCTGAATGTCTTCGGATAACATTGCAGAAATTTCTAGTGTACAGTTACTGTAATAAGGCAGTGAAATTATTGTCTTATTCTGATTTCAACTAAAGCGAAATTGCTGAAGGAAGTTTTCTTGTGTTTGCTTTCGATTTAATATTTCATTGAGCCGGTTATTGTGCGAGATGCACTTTATCTCATTATTTCCGAGATTTTGTGGTACCAAATTGGTTCCAAACAAGTTCCAAGGATTTCGGCTAATATCGATGTTACTAATTAAATCTTTTTTATTTTTGTTGCTCCCACATTTTTAATTATCATAATAATTATTGGAATCATCTCAAAACTCCTGTTCTTTGTGTTTATATATATATATAGTAATTAATTGGTATGTATGTTTAGTTTAGTATATATTTTATTAAATATGCTTTTGTATATGTATGTTTAGTTTTAGCTTTATATATAATTCTATAATTGTTTTAAATAATATTTTCTTTTTTTTATGCACCTGCCATTTTGTCTCTGCACTACCCTAGGTTGACTGGTAGAGAATGCCTAAGGCATTAACCTTACAATCGTGGAAATTACAGACACAATAGAAAGACAATAGGTGCGCGAACGCCGGCGTTCGCTTGGGGTTTAATTAATTAAGTCCGCCTTTGTATCTTTTGTTGCATGAAAATTAAATAAATAAATAATAAACGGCCAGATTAACAGGTTTTTTGTCATCTACCATATTGATAAATTATTCCCACCAAATTCCTTTTAATTTGTATAGTCGACTGATTCATACATAGCACATATTAGTAATGCTTGATAATCATTCATATATTTTTACCTTTACAGGGAGTTGCAGATGATGCGCAGACAAAATACAAGAATGGCTTGTCACCAGTTTCAGAGCATGTCGTCAATGGTATTATTCACTCAACCATGGAAGGCCTGAAGTCCAACATGAAAATCAATCTTCCAATAATCAATGATGTGAATGATGAAGATTTAAATGATTTTAATGGAGACTCCGAATCTCAGAAGCATAATATTCAGAAGAATGGTTATCAAGCTTTGTCTACTCTTAACAGCAGCCGGGAGATAATAGATCTGTCTCCAATTTATGAAAACTCTTCAGATGCTTGTTCCAGTCACGGTGACCTAAGAGATGCTAATGATAGTGATATACAGAAAAGCTGCAAGATCATGAACTCAGATCAAAATGAGAGCTCATCAGCCACTCCAAACAGTCTGTCACAAACACAGTCAGAAAACAGCTTTGAAATGGGCAATCTCACCGATAGCCTCAAAAACAGTGCTAAAAGGAAAAAACGAGTGATCATTGTCCCTGGAATTATAGAGGGTGATAACACTGATACAGAAATAACTGCTTTGCGTGTTGAATCTGAAGGGTCAATGTCCCCTGACTGCTCTTTGACAGATACTTCCAAGGATGGATATTTGACTATGACAGGAACAATCAAAAGAGGAAAGAAGAAAGGCCAGAATGTTGATGTAAAGCTCAACATATCCAGGGAGGAGCTTGAGATCATTGAAGCAGCTATTGTTGCTGAAGAGTACAACAAGATGGATATATCGAAATGCTCTCTGTACAACGGACCACATATTTTTCTGTTCAGCCTGATGTGCATTCCATTTGTTGCATGCATTTCTGCCTTGTACTCATTCTATACAGGTACAATGGCTTGGTATAATGTGTTCTCTCATGTGACAGAAAATTTCAGCTGCATTAAAAAGATTTTACTGGCCCCAGTTGTGATTTTGGCATACCCGTTTTTGATAGTACTTTTTACTATTGGGCTGGGCTTATATGCTGGTATAGTCCAGCTCACTTTCAGTGCTGCCAACTGGTGGAAGGATGTTTGTGATTTCGAAAAAGGGTTTTATGGTTGGCTTTGCAATACATTGGGTATGTCAGAGTGTAGCCCATATGAAGTTGTTGTTTTAATGGATGTTAAACCTTAGATGAAATGAAACTCATCTTGTCAACATCACTGCCATTTATAGATGTCTATTATACATTTATTTATTTTTTGGCAAACTTCCGAATGAGTCTCAATGATGACAAGAGATTGTAGGGTATTTACAGTAATCATATGTCCAATATTGGAGAAGGAACAATTCAAATTCTTTATGAGCCTAATTTCATAGTGTAAGTCTAAAATACCCATTCATAAAGTTGTTAACTTAGAAAAATGTAAGTTTAAATGCTAGCAGTAAGATTTTTCAAAATCCATATTTGGAGGAGTATTTGGTAGAAGATCGATTTTCGAAAAGTGATATTTATACATGGAGTGGGAACAAGTGATGGTATACCTTTTTAGATCTTTTTTAAAAATATTGATGTGTATCCAGATAGAAATCATTTTGCTCAATTTCTTCCATTGTGTCATTCCATACTAATCAATTATTTCTAGTCATTTTTAACCTGTTTGGTTGCGTACTTGTTGTAAGAAATTGTAATCGTAGATGTACTTAGGTTAACGGTTAACATATCTTTAAGGGTTACAGAAGTAGTTTGTTGCGGAAGTAATGGGAAGCCAAAGATCTCATATGATGTAATAACATGCAAGACTGTTTTCTGAATTCCAATTTACATAATTTTGGTCTTGCTACTTCATAATTTTAACTTGAAATAAGTTAAATATAATTATTGTGACTGAAATAGTGTTACAAGTTGCTGAGCACAAATTCAATATATAAAAGCTTCAAGCACAATAGATGCTTATAATAGCATTCCAAATAATCAAGTTTAACATAATATACTTATTGGGATTAGCATTAAAAATCAGTATTATGCATAACAAATATTTATTGATTTCTAATTATTTTAGTAGGATGTAATGCTTCAGCATTATGGGTTTTGTGAAATGGTTTTATAATGTTCATTTTTTTTTTTGTAATTTTATAATGCGTAATCAACAATGTATGTTATGAAGACTGATGTATTCTAGTCACTATTGTGGTATCCATTTTCTACGCAATAAATATTTTACAAAACTGAACACTGTTTTAACTAAAACAATATCTACAACAAAATAATATCTAGTCCAAATCAATTAACTTATTTTCATGATGTGTCCTTCGGTTGACTCTGTGCACCTTTTTCTTTACTCGCTTCTTGAACTTGTTTAAATTCTTCATCTATTCTTTCTTTTGCTCTTACGATTTTTGATTGTAAATAAAAGGATCCTCCTTTAGACTTATCATTAGCTTGAAAAAGATGTTCGTAGTTTTTGAGCATTTTTTCTTTTTCCAATTTGTCTAAATTTAAAATCTGCATTGCTTCTTCTAACGTGAGACCTGTGGAAGCATTTGCTGCCGCTCTTCGGGTACCTTCAGGTCCACCACCAGCTCGCTTTGCTGCCTCTTGAGATGCAGCTATTTCTTGCTTGAGGGCTCTCGCAAAAGCTCTTCCCACTACTTGGGCACCAAGGACTATAATTTGAGCTATGTATTTAGCCATGTTTTCGCTCCTATTGATGAAATAACTACTGACATTACTAGCAAAATAAATGTCAGGTCCGAACAGACATGTCAATGTTATAACTTTGAGGTTATATTGCGTTCGTGTGATTACGGAAAGTTTTAATTTTAATATCCAATAATCATTTGAGCTTTGAACGCATTCTGTTTTGTTAATTCATGTTCTGTGGTGGCGGACCGGTCTACTTCTACTAAATCATAGTTCCAATTACAAAAAAAAGATGGCGCTGTAATCATTTTGCAAACGAATAAGCTTTAATGACATGAAATAAGGTTGAGAATTGCACTAACAAACATATTTGACAGTTCTTCACAACATTCTTGATTCGCGCGTTTTTTGACATTCACAAAGTTAACCTGTTTTGTTTTTTTGTAACGTCGAGTTAGCTCGTTTATTTGTAAAATAAAACATTATTGAGTGTAGTTTAGTGTATTTTTACATTAATAAGTTTTAAAGAACAATGGTGAGTAACGATTTGTCAAGTTTTTATAATATTTACTGACTTAATGTAGTATTTACCGTTCGTTCGGCATAGCCGCTAGGACGATGCTTTGCTTACACATTGGAAATGTTGTATCACATGAGAAACAAACAAACACTAAATGAAAAGAAATCACTTTTCACACACTTGGAAGAGTATTCATAAAAAAAAATCAAGAAATAATTTATCCTGAAAGTGGCTTCATAAACATTATCTAAAATTGGATGAAATTTGGTTCATACAACACTGTTAATATCTGATTAAATAAGAAAGAAAGAGCTTGCTTTGACAGAGAGTTACACTGATAAACAAATCTTAATATTTAGCTACTTGTTGCTTCATGATCATTTTGTACTGTTAGGATAATCATAATCATAATCATTTATTTGTTAGAACATGGATTTATTTGTTAGATAAAGCTAGTTTTTATATACTTTCATTCCTGTAGTCTAACCCATAGGAGCCACTTATTTCCACAATAAAAGTAGTCTCTGTATGATATTCAACAATCAGAGAACTTCTAGAGATTACTATTTGATTGAATCCCTTGAGTCTCTTATCTTCTTAAATTAAAAGCAAAAAACGGTAAAGCAATTTGAACTTACTGCTTTGTTTTACTAATTTGACTCACATTTTGAGTACAACGGGCTTTTTTCCACAAGTCCACGACCAAAGGGCGTATTCCATATGACATTAAATTCCATTAAAATTAGGTCAATATCAGAATAATGTGGGTTTCTCTTCCAGAGTTCCCCAGCCCCCGACACACCATCCGAACGAGATGGAGCACGATCCCGGATGACTTCACCGGCACGTGACTATGAGATGTTTGAAGATGAGGGTGCAATCCTTGGAGACAACCCTGAGGAAGAAGAGGGTGATGGAGAGGAGCTTTTCAATGATAATATGGAGGCGTAAGTTTTGGCACAATGATTTTCACATTCATGATGCATTGTCCCACACTAGTACCAGCTGCTTCACCCACCTGAAAGCAAAAATATCTATATGGCCTGTTCCTCAGTTATGAAGTAGCATTCGACTGGTGAAAGAATTTTCGAAGTTCAATAGTTTTTGAGTTTATTCATACGTATAAATCTTTCCTCTACACAATATTAGTATAGCACTTCAGCTTGGACACTTGTGAAATAAAAGAGAGTAGATAGTTCCTGCTACTTCTCAGTTTGTTTCTTTCCTAAGATAATCACAATAAAAGCCCTCTGGGTTTTGAGATGTTGGTTTAGCTCTGAGATATGTATACTTTTTTACTCTTGTTAAACATTTTTATGCACCCACTATATCGACACCTCTGGGCTCAAAGGTCGTAAAGGACATTTTGGCGAAAATTACTTTTTGATGCAGTTTTACTCAGTTTTTAATTCTCTATCGATCTGTATATTCCGTTTTACGAAATTCGCAAAAAAAATGCCTTTACGACCCACATAATTTGAGACGTTAAACAAAATGTACCGTTAAAATATGGAAGTAAATAACACTCAGTTACCAGAGCGAACTCATTTTGGTAGTAAAGCAAAATAAAAAACAACTTTTGGGGTTAAAATACATTAAAAATGTCAATTGTCCTTTACCTCCTTAGGTGGTTAATATAAGTCATTTTAAAAATTTGGATGTAAAGGACATCGTCTTTGCAAATTGTCCTTTACACCCTTACAAGTTAAAATAAAGGAACATAAGTGTCCTTTACTACCTAGTTTCTTTTCAATTATGTGCTTCCACTAAGGGCGTATTATAAACTTAAGTGAGAAATTGTCCCATAAATCCTAAAATATTCAGATAACAAAGAATTTAATCTCAACCTACCAACTTTAAAATTAAACAAAACTCACGATCTCGTAAAATGTAGGTAGGTATTAATAAATCGATTATCATCAAAATTACAAGGAGTTTTGGTATCTTCTTCAACCCCTACCTTATTAAAATGATTCTAATACATTCAACATACACAATTCATTATTATTACATAGGTAAGTAATATTCAAATAGCCTCCAGTATAACTACGAAGTATAACTACGACACTTAAATAAAATGTCCTTTAAAACCCAAAAATAATAATTGAAATAAAACGAACTTGTCCTTGTATTATACGTTGTGTCAATTAAGTAATACTAATATTATAATAGGAAATATTTATAGCAATAATTTTATTAGCGTAAAAATGTTAAACCGCCTACTTAATTTTGTGTGCTGTAATTGTAATAACTCAACTTTTATTCATCTAGATACCAATTTCAGTAAGTCTGTGAAACGTATAAATAAATTACATGCATGCAGATTAATTCATAGACATATCCTAAATGTAAAATACATGACCAACTATAGAAATTATGTGGAAACACTAGAAAATTGCCAACAGATGAAGCCTGTATATTACAACGTTAGTACTCAAACAGATTCATTTTTAAATGTAAGTTACAAACAATTGTGTACAGAGCGTGTTGACTCTACGACACAAACTCACAACCCTACACAGGAGTCGGACTTTTTTCGTGAGTGATTTGTATACACCTTGCAACACTTGCTACAAAGATGATACTAAGTGTTCGTCCATTAAAACAAATGTCTTTATATGCCATCAAAATGTATGTGGTATCAGTAACAAGAAAAATGAACTAGAGGTTTATATTAATTCGCTAGGTAAAAGGGTAGATTTTGTTTGTATAACTGAACATTTTTTAAATGACAAGTCGGTTCATGTATTTAATCTTGATAATTACAATTTAATCTCATACAATATAAGAAACAAAAAAAAGACGGGTTGCACTCCGGGAGTGCCGGCAGAAGTGAAAACTTGATTATTAACGTTGAGCATGTTTGATATTTTGGAATGGTTAGGGAATAATTTTGCACCAATTGCTTTATCAGTATAAAAGTACTATCATTTATGTGGTAGAATACAATATTCATTTATTGCGCTATCGTACACAAACATGACAATTTATATTACATTAAAAATTTAACACTTTAAAACTATTACAATTATTTTACATTAAAAAGTTTATCTCTCCGAAAAACTACTGAGGTGTCAAGGGACACCCGGATGGAACGAAGTTCCGTTCTGGCTTGCTTTCTATAAGAGAGATAAAGAGAGAAAGACAGAGAAACATGCGCACGCCGCACGGCTTACAATAGCTTACTATAGAAAAAGTGTCGTTACAACTTTTCGTGAGAATTTTTTCCGTCTCGCCAATACAATATAACTAAAAAATACTATCCTATTTTATGTACATTTTGACAGCACTATTTCAACATCTTCGAAACCATGAAAACGACACTCATGACGAAAAAGTTGATAATTTCTGACATCCGCCATCTTAGATTTACATTTTGACAGCACTATCGGCTTCAACAACCTCGAAAACCATGAAAAAGACACCCATATCGAAAAAGTTGATAATTTATTGCAGCCACCATCTTAGATTTAAATTTTGACAGTACTATCGGTTTCAATACCCTGGAAAACCACGAAAACGACACCCATGACGAAAAAGTTGATAATTTCTTGCAGCCACCATCTTGGATTTACATTTTGACAGTACCATCGGTTTCCACGCCCTCGAAAACCATGAAAACGACACCCATGACGGAAAATTTGATAATTTCTTGCAGCCACCATCTTGGATTTATATTTTGACAGTACCATCGGTTTCAACACCCTCGAAAACCACGAAAACGACTCCCATGGCGAAAAAGTTGATAATTTCTTGCAGCCGCCATCTTGGATTTACATTTTGACAGTACTATCGGTTTCAACACCCTCGAAAACCACGAAAACGACACCCATGACGAAAAAGTTGATAATTTCTTGCAGCCGCCATCTTGGATTTACATTTTGACAGTACTATCGGTTTCCACGCCCTCGAAAACCATGAAAACGACACCCATGACGGAAAATTTGATAATTTCTTGCAGCCACCATCTTGGATTTATATTTTGACAATACCATCGGTTTCAACACCCTCGAAAACCACGAAAACGACACCCATGGCGAAAAAGTTGATAATTTCTTGCAGCCGCCATCTTGGATTTACATTTTGACAGTACCATCGGTTTCCACGCCCTCGAAAACCATGAAAACGACACCCATGACGGAAAATTTGATAATTTCTTGCAGCCGCCATCTTGGATTTACATTTTGACAGTATTATCGGTTTCAACACCCTCGAAAACCACGAAAACGACACCCATGACGAAAAATTTGATAATTTCTTGCAGCCGCCATCTTGGATTTATATTTTGACAGTACCATCGGTTTCAACGCCCTCGAAAACCATGAAAACGACACCCATGACGAAAAAGTTGATAATTTCTAGCAGCCGCCATCTTGGATTTATATTTTGACAGTACCATCGGTTTCAACACCCTCGAAAACCATGAAAACGACACCCATGACGAAAAAGTTGATAATTTCTTGCAGCCGCCATCTTGGATTTACATTTTGACAGTACCATCGGTTTCAACACCCTCGAAAACCATGAAAAAGACACCCATGACGAAAAAGTTGATAATTTCTTGCAGCCGCCATCTTGGATTTATATTTTGACAGTACCATCGGTTTCAACACCCTCGAAAACCATGAAAACGACACCCATGATGAAAAAGTTGATAATTTCTTGCAGCCGCCATCTTGGATTTACATTTTGACAGTACCATCGGTTTCCACGCCCTCGAAAACCATGAAAACGACACCCATGACGGAAAATTTGATAATTTCTTGCAGCCGCCATCTTGGATTTACATTTTGACAGTACTATCGGTTTCAACACCCTCGAAAACCATGAAAACGACACCCATGACGAAAAATTTGATAATTTCTTGCAGCCGCCATCTTGGATTTATATTTTGACAGTACCATCGGTTTCAACACCCTCGAAAACCATGAAAACGACACCCATGACGAAAAAGTTGATAATTTCGTGCAGCCGCCATCTTGGATTTATATTTTGACAGTAAAAGTGTCGGTACAATTTTTCGTGAGAATTTTTTCCGTCTAGCCCCCTTTCACAACGCGCGATAAGGGATAGCTGTCTACTCTCCATCCGTCTTACGCTTTTTCGATCAGGTCACGTGTCCTGACGCGAGTTTAAGATTTTATACCCATTACAGAAAAAGTGCTCAACGCCGCTAAAGAAGTTTTCACTTCAAAAATTAGGGGGGGGGGTAGTATAATCTTTGGATGGATGTCACATAGACAGAAAAGTAGAAAATGTAGATCTTATAAACAAATTGTATAAGATGGAAGTTTTTGAGCCTTTCAATCGTGGAAATCACAGACACAATAGAAAGACAATAGGTGCGCGAACGCCGGCGTTCGCTTGGGGTTTAGTGAATTAAGGATACGATTACTGGTTTATACTTATGCTGCTGTTACCGTACCCCTAATAATAAGAATTTCGAACTTTTTATGATAAATTTATGGAGAAGTTGTTAGAATATTTATTCAAAAGGAAAAGCATAATATGCGGCGATTTTAATGTGGACTTAATGGTAGAGGGCAAACTCCGGACTGAATTCATGAGTTTGCTGTCATGCTATAACTTCCGACTGCTAATTAATACACCTACGTTTATTCGCAACGATTGCGCGTCTTGTATAGATAACGTTATAACGAATCTGACGGATGACTATGTGGGACAATGTGAAATGAATTAGATTAATTGACGACACTGACTGTGAATATATTTGCACGCCATGTTATGGCAGGATATGCTGAAACAAATTTACTGTAACACCTTATGTACCATATTCTAGCAAATAAATGATTTGATTGATTGATTGATTGTGGATCACAATGGTTTAGCGGATGGACACGGTGCGTTATTGGGCGACTTTTTATTAGATAATATAATCGATTCAAATTTAAATAAAAATAAATATATAGTAATACATAAAAGAGTATTTAACGCCAAAAACCGTATAGCTTTTAGACAAATGGTTCTTGAACTAATTGGAGTAATATGGGAATAAATACGTTCTTGAAGACATTTGTTACAATTTTCAAAAATTGTTACAGAAAAAGAAAACAAAAAAATAAACTCAAAAAGGGTTTCAAATTAAGGTGGATGACAAAAGGCATTAAAATATCAAGTCAAATGAAACGTTTACTATGTGTAGGTAGTGCCAATAAGCTAGAACACAGTATTAATTACAAATGATCTCATTAATTACATTAACTCAATATTTCCTGATACACAACTGACAGTTTTTGCTGACGATACTAATGCAATAGTTGAAGCTAACGACATACACGAGCTTTCTGCTAAAGTTAATGCAGTATTATCAGTTTTTAGTTCTTGGTTTGAGAGTAATAAGCTCATAATAAACATTGAAAAAAAACAAAGTAATGTTATTTACTACAACAGCTCGAAATAAAGACAACATGACGATCACACTTAATGAAATTAAAATTGACATAGTGAATGAGGTAAAGTTTTTAGGAGTTTACATGGACAAATTTTTAAATTGGAAAAGGGAATTGCAAGCCATTGATTCGTATATTTCCTCAGCGTGTTATGCCTTACGTACTCTAAGGGATGAAATAGACATAAAACACCTTAAAATGGTATACTACGCTCTAATAGAGTCAAGGTTAAGATATAGTGTCCAGTTTTGAGGGAACAGTTTCAAATATAACTGCCAGAGAGCCTTCGTACTCCAGAAAAGAGCTATAAGAACTATGATCCGATTATAACAAAGAGAGCTGTCGGCCACACTTTATAAATTTAAAATTTCTTACTGTGCCAAGCCTCTATATTTTAGTGTTATTGGTGAATTTTAAGAAATACCTACATAGCTATGAAACAAATGAGGAGAGACAGTTAAGAGAAAGTACGCGTAGGAAAGATTTTAAAAATAAAATAATACCTCAACTACCTATCAATTAATCCTTTTAGAATTGCTTAGCGGGTGATCCTTTAGAACCTAACAAATATTGCATTTGTCCATTATTTCCTTACTTTGATTAATTTTGCACAGTAAAGTAGATTTACGCCCTAAGCTAAAATCATAAGATGAAAATTTTAGGGGGGTAAAGGACATTTATTTTTAAATTTGTGGTCATAAAGGAAATCTATCTCGATAAATAAAGCATTAGGGTAAAATTGTAATACTGCCCAAGAGAGTACTATGAATTCTAAGCACTTTTCCAAAGTTTCGTTTAAATAGCTCAAGAAACAAAAAAGTTAGAGTAAAAATACGATTTTTTTTTTCGTTTTTTGCTTCTCCTGAAAAGTTGCATTTTGTCCTTTACGACCTTTGAGCCCAGAGGTGTCGATATATTATATTTTCTATTCACCACCTTAGATTGACTGAAGAGAAGGCCTAAGTCTGCCTTTGTACTTTCTATTGCATCTCTCAAGTTACACAGTTCAACTCTAATTACGGCATTCGATGAGTTAAATAAATAAATTCAAATCCCAACAGACCTTGTCCACTCAATTACTCACATTTTTTTTTATAAAAGTTGGTTCAACTGTTTAGGGAGGAGTTTAGTGGCATTTTTATGCACAGCAAAATAAATATACAAAAATCACGTGAGGTTTAGCAGAGGAAAGAAAAGGCCATTTGCGCAAACTGTACGTAGTCTTTATTAAAAGTACTTTCATTATTTATCTACAGTGACTACCGTCCTATGCCAGCTTTGGATCGTTATGATGCAGAAGACCTGGATGACGATGACTACGATCCCATGTCAGTACAAGACCGTGTGGCTGCTGAGCAGGAGTTGAGGAGACGGGATAGAGAAGAGGGTCGCATCAGGAGGGATGATCGCGATTTGTTGTATGGTAAGCATATTTATATTCTCTTGTAATAGTTAAGGTAGAACTACACTGCGCACACGTGTGCCACACACGCCGACCTGGGCGCGTCGGTCTCCATACATTTTATATGGAACCTAGACTTGTAGAGCTACACTTGATACACGCCACGCGGCGTCGTTCTGCGTACAATTCAAGCGTGTTAAACGTGTGCGTCGATCTAATGTAGCTCTAGAATAAGCTAAAGATTATTAATTTTTTTTTAAATTTTGTTTCTGACTGTACTAAACAGGTTTACGATTTCGATATTTTTTTTCACTGACGACGCGGACAAATCGTCAGTGAAAAAAAAATGTATTTAAATAAAAATGTTTCAATTCGGACTCTGTGTTCGGATATACTGTGTCCGAATCTTCAGTAAGTGTAGTAAGGGCCGAGCCACAAGATGCGTCCGCCCCGCAAATATTTCGACGAATCAGCGAGCCGCACGAGCGAGGGGTGGGCGGTTGCGGCACCGCACCGCATCGTGAGGCCCGGCTCTAAAAGATGATGTGGCCGACGATAGTTTGATTTGAAAGGATTCTGACTTACCTAACATTGAACAGATTTTCTTCACTCTGTTTATTTCAGATGAATCTGACGAGGAAAGCACGGGTGCTCCGCGGGCGAAACGCCGCCGTGCTGCCGAGAAAGCGGCCATGGGGACCGACGAACAAGTTGAGGAGGGCATCGAGAGTATTGAGAACCTGGAGGACACTAAGGGCTACACCACTAAGGAGTGGGTGTCCATGTTGGGGCCGAGGACTGAAATTGCTAACAGGTTTGTATTTTTTTTTTACTTAATAGACTCCACATCATCATGATTCTATTTTTGTCGCCCTTTTACTTTGGGTCGGCGCGAAGCGTTATCTTCTTCCATTTCGCCCTGTCACCCTCTATCACTCTTTTCATCATTCCCAATAAAATCCATGCTTCTTTTCTTAGGCCTTTCTTGGCAATCCTTCTGCTGAGCAAAGGCCTCTCCAAATTCTTTATGTTAAGGGGATCTTCAAAGGTAACCCGCGAAATTTAAATTTTCTTAAGTTTTTTGCATTTGGCAAGGCAGAATCAATTTGTTTTTTTTTACCTTTTAACCGCCTACGTCAGATATATCCGACAAAAACTCGTATTTATTTTGACAGGGTTTTACATCCACGACCAAATACTCCATCTCGTCAGCTCTTGTCTCCTATGGTGATTGAAGAGCTAAACGAGTTGGAAGTAGCCGCAAACACATGACCCTGGCGAATAGTATTACGAAAAACTCGTCGAACCCATTTAATGCAAGCGGTTTAAGGATTAAAATATGAATCGCGCGCGTAATACATATTTATTTACGGAATTATGATCATTAAAATCATCAATAGAACCCTCTCAGTTCGTCTTACCGTATTCAATTGCTATTTCACGAAAAAGTCAAAATTTTACTTGACCTTTGGCCCTTGATAATGCACTTATAAATTTAAAAAAGGAACGAAAATATATTTAAGGAAACCTTGCACTGAAAAACGAGATTTTAAAAAAAACCGGCCAAGTGCGGGTCGGACTCGCCCATGAAGGGTTCCGTAGCAGCAAGTAACATAATATAAAAGTTCTTGTAGTTCGTTGAAACTTTGATCGATGTTTTAATAATAGTGTATTTTTTTAGATTTATGACGTATTAAAAAAAAACTAGTAACTAGATTTCGTTCAAACCAATTTTCGTTGGTGGTTTGCGTGATAATGTACATCATATATTTTTTTTAGTTTTATCATTCTCTTATTTTAGAAGTTAGAGGGGGGAGACACACATTTTACCACTTTGGAAGTGTCTCTCGCGCAAACTATTCAATTGAGAAAAAAATGATATTAGAAACCTCAATAAACCTCAATTTGAAGACCTATCCATAGATACCCCACACAAATGGGTTTGATGAAAAAAAAAATTTTCTAAGTAAAGTTAAAAAGTTTCTAAGTTAAGTAGTAAAGTTCTAAGTATGGGGACCCCCAAAATTTATTGCTTTTTTTCTATTTTTGTGTGAAAATCTTAATGCGGTTCACAGAATACATCTACTTACTAAGTTTCAACAGTATAGCTCTTATAGTTTCGGAAAAAAGTGGCTGTGACATACGGACGGACAGACAGACAGACAGACATGACGAATCTATAAGGGTTCCGTTTTTTGCCATTTGGCTACGGAACCCTAACAACTACGTATTTCCTGAAACAAGTTTTCTGTACTATTCGATTGAGCAACGAAAGTTACCGAATGCCAACCGAGTGTTTAGGTGTTGTCTCTCTTTTTTGGCATTGCCTCTTTATCACACATTGCGTTGGATGAAACAACAAGCTTTTCAACCATGCTCACGTTGACGAAGACGATAGACAAACCGGGGGGAAGGGCCAGATTAATTATTGTAACATAGCATAATCAGCCTTTTAATGTTCCCACTGCTGGGACTCAACCCTCCTCTCCAGGAGGGGAATGGGCCGTTATCGATCACGCGGGCCCAGTGCCGGTTGGGAGATGTCAAATGTCTTCGAACTTTTGGTTCTAGGACATGTCGGTTTCCTCACGATGTTTTCCTTCACTATTATGAGAGCAGTGGTGATGAAATGAATTACATAAAGTAATGCACCTGGTTTGAACCCAAGAACTACTCGTAAGTCGAAGCCGTCACCACTGAGCCACTATAATCATCAAATATTTTATTGTATAAACTAGTGCTTGACTGCGATTCCACCTGATGGTAAGCAGTGACGCAATCTCTGATGGCGAAGCACACTAGTTTATTAAGAGCCTATTCACTCTAGCCTAGTGATAGTTTGACGGGTGACATGACAGAATGGAAGAAGAAAACGTGTTGCGCCGACCCCAAATAATATGGGATAAGGGCAGGAAGAAGAAGAACATTCACTCTAGCCTTGAATACACCCAAATTAATAATAATAATTTTATCCAATATTATTTCGGTCTTCCAGGTTCAAGAACTTCCTGCGTACATACACAAACAGTAAAGGCCAGTTCGTATACAAGGAGCGAATCCGTCGCATGTGTGAGCACAACCAGGCGTCGTTCCACGTCGAGTTCGACGTGCTGGCGCGGAGGGAACAGGTGCTCGCCTACTTCTTGCCTGAAGCGCCCTTCCAGATGCTGCAGATCTTTGACGAGGTAAGGTTCAGGTGATAACGTAATCTAAGGACGCTTGTACACGTTAAGAGTTAAGAAAAGTCGCCTGGCCTATGCAAGAATTCGTGTCGTACGTACGCTGGTTTGCAGTTGGCAGAAAAAATCTTGTCTGCGCTAGACACGACGCGTGAAGTTGGTACGGTTGCGGTATGAGGGAGGAGTAGGTGAAGGGATGCCACGATAAATTTTCGAGCCTCAGAATCTAACAAAATTCTTATCGTGTAATTCAAATTGGTTCTATCTGTCGCAGATACAATTAAATTTCTTAACGTGTACTGGCGTCCTTTATAAAAGCGCCAGGGTAGCGCGCAGTTCAGATCAGTGTCAAATTGTGTGTTGATTAAAATATGATTTGCGATGGTAACACGTCGCTCAATTAGAGTTCTCCGCGCGATTTGAACAGACAGCCCGAAATCATCTATCAGGCAGTTGCCCAAATCAGACATAACACCCGTCTGGTCGAAACACTCTTGTTGCTGATTTTGAAAAATGATTTTTATTTTCAATTGTTGATACAAATAATAAAAAAAGTTCAGTCAACTACCCTATTCCAAACGGAAATCAAACTTGCAATCTCTATAAATTACAGAAGTAACATTTTTCGAAGACTTTGTTAACTTTACATTTCTCTTCCAGGTAGCCAAAGACATAGTCCTCCAAATATTCCCGAGCTACGAGAGGGTTACTTCAGAAATCCACGTCCGAATATCCGACCTGCCTCTCATTGAAGAGTTGAGAACATTCCGGAAGCTCCACTTAAACCAGCTCGTGAGAACTGTGGGAGTGATCACAGCGACCACAGGAGTACTGCCCCAATTGTCCGTGGTCAAGTACGACTGTAATAGGTGCGGGTATATCCTGGGACCATTTGTGCAGACTCAGAATACGGAGGTCCGGCCAGGATCTTGTCCGGAGTGTCAGAGTGCTGGGCCATTTATGGTGAGTTCCTAAATGAATACATACTCGTAAAGAGACTGTCTGTCTATTACTAACGCTTTCACATCTAAATAGCTGAACCAATTTTGATAAATTTTGACACAGATGTTTTGGACCTAGTTTTAAATAAATTAGGGTTTGTTATCTATTTTACATAAGACGCAACAAACTCTTTTGTTTTCTTTCGAGTGTCCATCGTATGATAAATCCTATGAAATATTTGATGTCACAGTAGCATTATATGCGCTTGTGATTTTTTTGACAGTAGACAATAAAAAAAAATTAAGAAATCAAAGAAAATAGTTTTTTTTTTATAGCTTTTTGGTTAAAACATTTTAAAGCAGCCAATTTGACTGTAATTACAAAATTTAATTATTATATAGTCGCGGGAATGCTAAGGATGCGAGATGCACAGTATCGGTCGTTGTGGTGACGCTTGGGGGAGGCCCATGTCCAACAGTGGACGTTTTTCAGCTGAAATGATGATGATAAATTAATTTCCACCTGCAAAAACATTTTGTCTTATCTATAATATAAAAATGAATCGCTAAATGTGTTGCTAAGCGCAAATCTCGAAAACAGCTGAACCGATTTCGCTAATAGGCTAGCTGCCGTAAAAAATGTAATTAGTCCGTCTTTTAGATTATTAAAAAATAAGGGACACGTATTTTTTTATTTGTAAATTAAACCAAAAATGACAAAGATATAGCCCATTAAAGTTACGTGTAACGTCACGCCGTGCTGAATTTTTTTCGCACGTCCTTGTTATTTTTTGTTTAATTGAAAAAAGAAAAATATGTGTCCAATTTATAATCTAAAATACGGACTAAATTATTTTGACCCTGGAAACTACCCTATTCTTTTTTAGTTGTGAAAATTAGGGTAGTGTAGGGTAGAGTAAGGTATAATAGGGTGGAGTCGGGTAGAGCGAAAGACGATATGCAGTAAAGATTCTTAATCTAACCTAACCACCTTTCCACCAGGTAAACATGGAACAAACAGTGTACCGTAACTACCAGAAAGTCACAATCCAAGAGTCTCCAGGCCGCATCCCCGCGGGCCGTATCCCTCGCAGCAAGGAATGTATCTTGTTGGCAGACTTATGTGACCGCTGCAAGCCCGGAGACGAGGTGGACCTCACTGGAATCTATACAAACAATTATGATGGATCACTTAATACTGAACAGGTAAGTTACTTTTGACTGACATGACTTGAGATTGATGGCCGTTGGGGCCGAAAGGTTCTGGAGTGGCGACCGCGTACCGGAAAACGCAGAGACCTTTTGCAAGGTGGACAGATGACCTGGTGAAGGTTGCGGGAATCCGGTGGATGCGGGACGCACAGGATTGTTCATTGTGGCGACACTTGATGGAATAATGATGATGATGACACGACTTACGGCCTGGTCACAACTTCGGTCTTAGAGCGCGCGGCGCGGCGAGCGGGGCAGCCTCGGTAACTGGAGCAAACAAACATTTTCATACTTTTAATATTACCGCTCGCCGCCCCACGCTTAGCTACCGCACACTGCGGCAAGGTCGTGAACGGACAGTTAGTTATACATCACTGTAATGTAATGAGGCTACCTCACGGGTGCACAGCCGTTGAGTCGAGCGTTTAACAGTTCAATTTAGGTCTTAAAACGGATCGTTGATCTCATGGGCCTCAGTATTGATACCACGAGCTCGTAACGCGATCCATTTGACGACCTAAACTGAACTCTTAAAGGGGTGGAGCTATATACGGTGAATGGCTGCATCAGTCTTTCGCTTGCACGCCTGACTGTCATTATAAGGCCCCAGAACGCGAAACTTCATACTACGCGTTCCAAATGGGAATAGGACCGATTCCTACGTTTTGACGTCTTGTCGCACTGTCAAATCGAAGAAATTTTGGCAAAATTGAAGAACTCAGAGATGAATAAAATTTAAGATCTGGATTCTGATTAAAGTTTTTTCGTTCACAGTCCAGAAATTCAATTTTTCGTAAATTAATTAATGTCTAAAAATTTCCTCGATTTGACAGTAAATCGTGACGTCACAACATGGCGATCGATCCTATTCTCATTTGGAACGCATTGTACTTTCTTCCATTCCTCCTAATATCATTCCTTTTATCCTCCGTGAGTGTGACTGTGGCATCACCGCGGTCCCTAACAGAATACTAGCGCTGTGTTATTTATCGTTTTGAATAACGCAGCATATGCTGAGTTAGGCGCCTTTTTGGCCTTGCACAGATTTAAAAATTTTTTTTTTTCATACTTACCTCTACTGTATTTCAATTTTAATGTAAGTATCCTGATTCTACTGTATTTTTATTCGACTCTATGTGTGAGTTACGAATAAGCGTTTTTTTTTTTCTTCCATTCCCAGGGCTTCCCAGTGTTTGCAACAGTAATCATAGCCAACTACATAGTAGTCAAAGACTGCAAGCACATCGTAGAGTCTTTGACAGATGAAGACGTCGCGACCATAGTGAAGCTGTCCAAAGACCCGCGCATCGGCGAGAGGATTGTGCAGAGTATAGCGCCCTCGATATACGGACACGACTATATTAAGAGGGGGCTGGCTTTGGCCCTGTTTGGAGGAGAGCCTAAGAATCCAGGTAAGGGATTTTTTTTAAGTGTTGCTTCAAATAATCCACACTGGTAATTTAACAAAATTATTTCTTTCTTTTTACTGGACTGATGCTGAAAGCGCTAATGTCTGTTACTCAGTTGCCCTGCCCCGTCGAAGATTTTTTTTAATTACTAGCTGTACCCGCGCGGCTTCGCTCCCGCTCTTCCCTACTTCAGCCTACTATACCCTACTCTACCCTACTCTACCCTGCCCTACCCTACTCTACTCTACTCTACCCTACTCTACCCTACTCTACCCTACTCTACGCTACCCTACTCTACCCTACTCTACGCTCCTCTACCTTACTCTACCCTACTCTACCCTACTCTACCCTACCCTACTCTACCCTCCTCTACCTTACTCTACCCTACACTACCCTACTCTACCCTACACTACCCTACACTACCCTAATTTTCATTTTTTTTTCCCATAAGAACCTTCTCCTCATAATAACGAACACAACAAAAAAAAAATTAGCGAAATCGGTCCAGGCGTTGTTGAGTTATGCGCTTACCAACACATTTTGCGATTCATTTTTATATTATAGACTAGCTTTTGCCCGCGCGGCTTCGCTCCCGCTCTTCCCTACTTCAGCCTACTATACCCTACTCTACCCTACTATACCCTACTCTACCCTACTCTACCCTACTCTACCCTACTCTACTCTACTCTTCTCTACTCTACTCTACCCTACTCTACCCTACTCTACCCTACTCTACCCTACTCTACCCTACTCTACCCTACTCTACCCTACCCTACTCTACTCTACCCTACTCTACCCTACTCTACCCTCCTCTACCTTACTCTACCCTACACTACCCTACTGTACCCTACACTACCCTAATTTTCATTTTTTTTCCATAAGAACCTTCTCCTGATAATAACGAACACAACAAAAAAAAAAAAAGCGAAATCGTTCCAGGCGTTGTTGAGTTATGCGCTTACCAACACATTTTGCGATTCATTTTTATATATAAGACTAGCTGTACCCGCGCGGCTTCGCTCCCGCTCTTCCCTACTTCAGCCTACTATACCCTACTATACCCTACTCTACCCTACTCTACCCTACCCTACTCTACTCTACTCTACCCTACTATACTCTACCCTACCCTACTCTACTCTACCCTACTCTACCCTACTCTACCCTACTCTACCCTCCTCTACCCTACTCTACTCTACCCTACTCTACCCTCCTCTACCTTACTCTACCCTACACTACCCTACACTACCCTACTCTACCCTCCACTACCCTAATTTTCATTTTTTTTTCCATAAGAACCTGCTCCTCATAATAACGAACACAACAAAAAAAAAATTAGCGAAATCGGTCCAGGCGTTGTTGAGTTATGCGCTTACCAACACATTTTGCGATTCATTTTTATATTATAGATTATTAATAATGGCTTCGACTTACGAGTAGTAGGTCACAGGTTCAAGCCCTGCCAAGCGCATTACTTTGTGTAATTTATTTCATTACCACTGCTCTCAGAGCTGAGAATTCAAAAACATGCGACATTCACCAACCCGCACTGGGCCCGCGTGGTGGATTACGGCCCATTCCTTCTCCTAGAGAGAAGGCCTAAATCCCAGCAGTGGGAACATTAAAAAGGTTGATGATGATAATGATGGGTGTAGATGACCTTTTATCATAGAAGTGTTGTTTTAGGTGACAAGCACAAAGTGCGAGGTGACATCAATGTCCTCATTTGCGGTGACCCTGGTACGGCCAAGTCACAGTTCCTCAAGTACACTGAGAAGGTAAGTTTCTTTGAAAATTTAAATATATAGAATGCACCTGTATAGGTAGCTCGCCGTCCGACCGTCCGATAACCGTCCGGACGAGCCCAAGTCGTCGGCGGCGCGTACTGTTCCAAGCGCGCTTCAAGGAGTTGTCAGCAAACCGTAGGGGCCCAGCTGGGTCGAAGCCTACTGAGGCTATAGGTTGTGAGATAGTGAACTCTCGGGGTTCAAATAACGAAGGCAAAGAAGGAACAGAAGTGGGTTTCAGTTAGTAAAAGTCTGAGACACCCTCACTATGAGAACCAATGGCTGACCGAAATACGAAAGAGCCTGTATGTGATGGATAATCCCCTATTTACGAACGAACCTTGGTAAACGTTGCTTAACGCGAAAGATCGTCCTGTTTTCCAGTCACGATTTTTTTTTTTTTCGTTGGGTAAATCATCCAGTGACTCTTGGGCGGAGTGGGAGATAGTGTCAGACTCTTACTGACTAAAAACCCTCCCCGTTCATTCGTGCCTTCATACTGGGGCTGAGCTATCTTTCGAAACTAACCCTGGCCCCAGTAGGCTTCGACCCAGTTGGGTCCCTGCTGTTGCTGACAACTCCTTGAGGCGCGCGGGAACAGTGCGCGCCGTCGATGACTTGAGCTCGGTCTGGACAGTTACCGGACGGTCAGACAGCGAGCTACCCATTGCTCGCCGTCCGCAAGCCCGCGCCTACGGTGGCCGGAAATCGGGATCGGAATCCCGGCGGCGGCACCTTGGTAAACGTTGCTTAGCGCAAAAGATCATCCTGTTTTCCAGTCACGATTTAGCCTCAATCTTACAAAATGTTCTTTTGTACCAGATCGCGCCCAGAGCCATCTTCACGACAGGGCAGGGAGCCAGCGCTGTCGGTCTCACTGCTTATGTCAGGAAGAATCCGACTACCAGGTGAGTGCACTTACTGTGCTTTATACCTTCACATCTTGGTTCTTATGATAGTTTGAGTTTGTTGCGGTGTTTCTTCTCAGGTTAGTCAGAAACATCGGCTTCATCTAGTTTAAATTGAAGAAGAAATTGACGTGTAAAAGTGTTTTTAAAAACGTATTTGCAAAATAAATATCATTTGTCATAAATACGTCATTGAAGACCCCTATTTGGATTGCATTTGTCTTTTACACAAATTAATTGGTACTTGGTTTCTAAATGTAATTTCATCGAATTTTTTTTTTGTAATCTGTCCATGATTAGTTAAGTTTTTCAGGCCCAAGCGCCCGAGAAGTGCCATAAGATAGTGACTTTCTGAAGCCGGTAACGGCCAGGTTAACAGGTTTGAAAAATATATATGTTTATTAAAGATTCATGAACAACATTATTAACATTTGATTTTTTCGTGCTATTAATACTTTTGTTTAAAAAAATATTTAGTAATTTCGCAACTTTTCCCTACTCCTTCGAAACAGCTTGGATCTTTAGAAATATTTTTACACATAAAAATTGGTGGTTAAATATTCTTCAAAGTGAACATAGCATATGTAAATCAATCAATATTTCGCAAAGAAAATGGATTTAAAGGTCAGCCGCGCGCTGCGCTGCTGGCCGTAAATAAATGCACAGATTTGCTTACTGGCGGGTGCGAGAGTTGCGTCCAAATAATTTCGGCCAGATGGTTCAAGGGACTATAAGTTATAAGTTAAGAAACATTTCATATCAAGCTGAAAACTGTCTAGTAACAGAATAAGGATGGACAAACTGAAATGTGACTTCACCGCCATTAGGTTACGCATGTAAATGAGATAACTAAATCTTTCCACCACACCCCTCAGTCTTCAAAAAGTTTTCTTTTTAGTGGCATTATTTTCTAGTGTGAAATAGCTCAGAATAATAGCCAATTAGAAAGTGGTAAATGCTTTGATTTAACATCTCCCTCTATTCGACAGAGACTGGACGCTGGAAGCCGGCGCGCTGGTGCTGGCCGACCGCGGAGTGTGCCTCATCGACGAGTTCGACAAGATGAACGACGCCGACCGCACGTCCATACACGAGGCCATGGAGCAGCAGTCCATCTCCATATCTAAAGCGGGCATCGTCACTTCACTGCACGCCAGGTGAGTGGTAATAGCCCCGACTTGAGAGTTGTAGGTCGCGGGTTCAAACCCAGTCAGGCGCATTACTTTGTGTAATTTATTTCATTACTACTGCTCTCAAAGCGGTGAAGGAAAACTTTGTGAGGAAACCGGCATGTCTTAACACCAAAACTTCGAAGACATGTGACATTCACCAACCCGCACTGGGCCCGCGTGGTGGATTACGGCCCATTACCCTCTCCTAGAGAGGAGGCCTGAGTCCCAACAGTGGGAACATTATAAGGCCGACTACACTATGCTATGCCACACCTATCTATGATGGAGTTCGGAAACGTTGAAGCACGTTAATCTTTTTACCACCCCGATAAAAAAGCAAAAACGTGGTCTCAGAGCCAATGGGCACCTCGATGATTTCTTCCTTTAACAAAACAAATAAGAAAAAAATACTTTCTTATAAGATTTATTACCGTTTAAGTCTGTCATGTAGTCGTGACCGTGGCGTGCCGGACACATTTTGCTTTGTTATGTATACATGACAGGTTAAAAGATTAAGGGAACATATTCTCAGGATAAAAAGTATCATATATGCTATTTGGGGGTATGGCCCTTACCCATGTACCAATTTTTATCGAAATCCATTCAGCTGATCGAGCGTGAAGAAGTTGCTAGCTTCCACTCGCATACAAAATTTCGCTTTTGTAATATTATTGTTTAATTAAGTATTATTATATTTTATGCACCTGCCATGTTTTCTCTTGACCACCTTTGGTTAACTGGTCGAGAATGCCTAAGTCCAGTAAGTCCATGAAGTTTTAATAAATATAACTACTAATAAATCTAATTCTTTCCGTCTTCCGCAGGTGTTCAATAATAGCCGCGTCCAATCCAATCGGCGGGCGCTACGATGCGTCGCTGACGTTCTCAGAAAACGTGAACTTGTCAGAACCAATTCTGTCACGTTTTGATGTGCTGTGCGTCGTCAGGGACGAGGCTGATCCTATGCAAGACGCGCATCTCGCTAAGTAAGTTATATTTCAAGATTATTTCTCCCAAACCAGGCTCTTATGTCGGTAGTTTGATATTAGACCCGTAGAATTAGGAGCGTACCTATAGGGAAAGCATAAAGACTGTGAGATTGTTTGAAAGAGTCACCGTGGCCACAAAATAGATAGGTACAGAAGTCAATCTACATACAAAACGCGTTCGAGCAACGCACACATAGACATCGCTCACGGACACGATATCTCGGAACGCCTCGGCCCACTCGTCGAACAGTTTCGGCTCAAACGCTCATTAATGTGCGTCCACCGAGAGTAGGTATAAAAAGTGAAGTGCATACATGAGATTGTCTTCTGTACCTATCTATTTCGTGCCGTGGCCCTCGGAACGCAAAGGGCTACTAAAGGAACACAGGGTTTTGAGGAGCAAGCGCGAGTGGGCGCCGCCTCACGCCCCACTCGAATTCGTCGGCGCTTCTGCGGCCTGTCCGAACAATGGCGACTCCCGTCCGTTTTTTCCGCCTGAATCCGGCACAGGTACCTGCAGAACTGACGATGTCTGATGAGGACCTTGATGTGAAGATAGCAGCACTCGCCAATAAAAACTAGTTTATGTAGTTGTGTAGCTTTTGACTGTTAATTGCCAAAGTTTCAGCCATTTTGGACAAGCAGTTATTATTTGGTGTTGTGATTCCTGACCCGACCACGACAAGGAACGGAGATTAATCGAACATACAAACAAACAAATAATTTTAATAATTTTTAAGTGCCTTATTTGAATTCAATTTTATCCGAATCAAGATATATTCTGTGATATAAATAGTAAAAGAATTTCGTGTGCCATAGGCACAATTTGACACATATTTTTGGCATAATCAGTAACTTCCTACTCTTGATATTTTATTAGATCTGGTTGTGGTCGGGTCAGGAACCGTGATCCCCAGCCCGACCACAATCGTACTCTTATTACTCAAAAAGTACAAGGCACAAATTCCTGGGTTAGGTGGCACAATAAAACACAATAAAAATAACCATTTTTTGCCACAGTAAAATCTCCGTTTCATGTCGTGGTCGGGTCAGGAATCACAACACATTATTTGATAGTCATTTGGGTTAGTTGATGTGAGGTGCAGAAAAAAGAAATCCTTTTTCACCAAGAAAAACGCGCCGTCTCACACCTCAGTGATTGCCACGCCTAAAAACCACGAATTTCGGTTCGAACTGCTTGATCATCCGCCTTACTCACCAGATCTAGCCCCACGCTACTTATTTTTGTTCCCTCATCTAAATTGCACTCGGAGGATAAAGATTTTCGTCAAATGCGGAGGAAAACTTCGTGAATAACATACAAAATGGTGTAGAGAAAAACGCCAACTACTATTTAAAGTGTTAGAGAGATAGGGGCATCGCTGGGAGAAGCGTGTAGAGTTACAAGAAGACAATGTAAAAAAAGAAAAATAAATTGTAAGACAAAATGTCTTGCATCTATGTTAGGTCGTAAACTTTTCAGACCACCTGTGTATGTGTTGAACTAATAATACCGATGGTGATGTCCTTAGGTTCGTGGTATCATCTCACATCCGCCACCACCCCACACAGCGCGGCACCACTCTAGAAGACAGCAACGCTCCCGACCCTGAGTTTGTGTTACAACAGGACCTGCTCAAGAAATACATTGTCTACTCTAGGGAGAATGTACATCCTAAACTACAGGTAATAAAATTAGTGATCTTTTGCTTCAAATAACTTTCATAATTCGAGAAACCGTGGCTCCCATATGTTCTTCTGAATGATAGAGTCTGTCTAATAAGTTAAACGACTTGGGTAGTTATTAGGATTTAATGAAATCTGATGTAGTCAACTCAGGTTCATTAAGAGATAGAGATCATTATTTACTAACAGAAGAACCTTATAAAAAGTATCGATATAAGTATTTTTTAAATGATTAAATATTATACAAAATTCCCAAGTCGGTTGGCTTATTAGACAGACTATAGTAGTAATTATGGTCATCCATTGCCAGATGCTTAGTGTGTTTGGGAATTCTATTGAAATTGTAGGGTGTCTGGTGACGGGTTACCACCACACTAAGCGTCGTACATGACAAATAATGACAATAACGTCGACAGTAACATAAGTGAACCACTGTGTCCCACTGCTAGGCGAAACCCTCCTTTTCCTTCCAAACCTCGCCATCGTTTGCTTGGCAAACATGATCAGATCGTCACCACCTTCGCTGCGGTCGACCTCGACTGCGTCGTCTTCCCTCAGGCGTCCAGTGAGTGACAATCTTAGCCCATATGGCTGGGTGCATTCGTGTAATGTGACCAGCCCACTTTAACCCTTTAACTGGTAGAGGGAATGAGCTTAGATAATGAAATAAAACTTCACTACTTTGAATCATATATTTTTTTTACTTTTTTTAAACATTTTATTTTATTTTTTATTTATTTATTAGATAGAAAAAAACATGATGGCAACATATAAACCACCATCAGTCTAGCCTTACCAATTTATGTATCTGTTTGATGGTAATTTTTGAAGCAAGGCACTGCACACAATGGCACTTGACACCTATCACATTGTATCCTGGATCGTTGATTATTGTGTGCACTACTACACAAGCGACACCTTCTATAGGTGGGTAATTCTACAGGCCAATGAGCTCCAAGCTCAGAAAAACGAATTTCTCGAGGCACTCCAAATAGTTTCTTTTGCCTTGATTCACTTTCTTCCGATTGTACAGACTTACTTTTTTTGGACGCAAACTTTGGCATGGTGGCAAAGGATCTCTTTCGGAATGTTGCGTTTGCTACTAATTCTCGAGACAATGTCAGCCTAAATTCCTTTTGAGACAATACGGTGTGGTTACGTCTGTTGGAAGCATACAATATATACGCGTTTGTTATAGCAGCATCAATAAGGAAATAGAAGATGCGTTTCCACCACTTCGAGCTTTTTCTTCCGACTGCGTACGGGGTTCTCTTTTGGTCAAACCGGTCCACTCCTCCCATACGCTTTGTGTATTCTGTAATTGTCAGCGGACAGGGGAATGATTTTTTAGATCCATCATTTTGAGTTCTTTCACAAGATGTTTTCTGCTTTGGATGAAATGCAGTGCTCAAAACGCTTACTAATTTGTTATCTTTCCAGATAATAAAGCCAACATTATTTTTTACCCTCCATTTCCATTCTCCTCTTTTCAGCTTTTTTGTTTTTTGGTTTGCATTTTTTACAGCCTTTGCTATCTTTTCATCAATTTCTTTATTACCAGTCGCTTTGGGCTTTTTTACAATTAGTGGCATATCTTGGCGGTCATTTCTAACTGTAGCAGTTGCATATATACCATTATTGTATAATGTTTGTAGTAAAGCTGGACTAGAAAAAAAGTTATCAAATGCTATATGACCCATATAGGTGTCATTTATGAGTGACTGGCATAATGTCATGACAACTTTACTGCCTAATCCTGTTTCGACGTTTTCGGTCTTTCCAACATACACTTGAAACTGAAACAAGTATCCTGTGTGGCTGTCAGCTCTAGCCCAAACCTTGAAGCCCCGTTTTATGGGCTTCATGGGCATGTATTGCTTTAGAGTAGATCGCCCCTTGAACTTTATCATACACTCGTCAATTGACTGAGAATATGTGTTTTTGGCATTTGTCTGACATTTTACGTTGATGTAATCTAGCAGCGGCCTTATTTTATACAGTTTGTCGTAGTTATCATCGTTCCTGTTCGGCATATTGGCATTGTCATTGAGATGTAAATATTTCATAAGTTTTTGAAACCGCTTCAATGTCATTGTCTCAGCAATTTCAACAACATGCAGTAATGGGTCACTGGACCAATAATCTTCTATACAGGGTAATTTGTGAATGCCCATTTGAATCATCATGCCCAGTAAAGCTTTGATCTCTGTTACTGACGTCTGTTCCCAATTTTGGTCATTGCATTGTGATGCATATAGGTTAGATTGGGTTACAATCATATCGATAGCTTCAGAGTCAAAAAACATTTCAAAAAATACGAGTGGCCTAGTCCTATTGGCTATGTTCCGAACTGGTTGTAATTGAATAGAATCAAAAAGAGAAACTACGGGATTCTGTGACCAGGCCACTTTTTTCCATTCGTCTTCATCTGCATCAGATCCGTCTGAGTCCTCAATTTCTGATGGATCAAAATCTTCTTGAAGTTCAAGTTCTAAATGTGAAGGACTGTGTCGTGAACTTCTTGGTGGGGGTGGCTGCATAACATTTTCATTTGAGGGCCCTGGTTGAGGTGATGATGTTGGTCGAGGGCTTAGTTCTGGGAAGATCATAGTGTTGATTGGG
This sequence comes from Mythimna ferrago, assembly GCA_910589285.2. Classification (NCBI taxonomy): domain Eukaryota; kingdom Metazoa; phylum Arthropoda; class Insecta; order Lepidoptera; family Noctuidae; genus Mythimna; species Mythimna ferrago. The sequence continues at coordinate 18,338,504 of OU342695.1, forward strand.
TCATAGTTATTTGACGACAACATACCAGATAAATCTTCCACATCGGAATCCTCCGCTTCATCTTCAGATCTCGCTCCATCACTGAAACCAAATAATTCTTCTAACGCACTTTCTACTTCATCAGGTCTCAGATTCACCCCACGACGATCCATATTCCTTTAAAATACACAAAAAAAATATAAATATGTAAAACAATAGGTAAGTACTAAACTGGTATTGGCAAACATGTTGCCGTCGTACCCTTACGGTATACAGACAGTGGCATATATATTGCCGACATGATTTTTGAAAATTACGTAAATAATATTTATTGTTTTCCAAAAATATTCAATGATTCGTCAAGAATAATAAACAACTCATAGAATAAATGTAATTACTTACAAAAAGGTACTCCAGATTTCGAGATAAATCGAGATGTAACTGAAAACCACAAAATACGTACTTCGTCACGAGTCTTTCTCTGACAAGTGACAGATGTCAATGAGGTCGCATGTCATATTTTTTTATTTATTTAGTGCTTCGTTCTCTGTTGCAAAAGTCAAATAACCACAATCTGTTCGTCTGTACTGTCGAAAATGTGAAAATGAGAACATGATGGCATATAAATTGCCATTGTCATTCAAAGGGTTAACTTCAGGCTGGCTGTTTTTTCTCCGACATCGACTACTTGAGTTATAGAGCGCACTGTGGTGTTTCTAATGCTTTTTTTTACGCTTCATTGCCCGTCGACAAATCTTGAGTTCATCAGCCAGTATTTCCTTTTATTTCGTGTTGAACCAGCTCTTGACTTCGATCTCACCTGATGGAACGAGCGAGCTCTCGCTCTTAAAGCTTGTTAGCTTTCCTGTACATTATAGGTAGATAGCTCAGGTCAAGCCAATTATAATTAACCTTATAATGTTCCTACTGCTGGGACTCGGGCCTCCTCTCTAGAAGAGGACCGTAATCGTGGTGGATTACGGATGAACAATTTCATATAGAAACGACAGTCGTGCTACTGACTATCACATCAACAAAATTCTCATTTCTACTTCATAGTAAACTGTATAATTATTTCCAGAACATGGATCAAGACAAGGTCGCTAAGATGTACAGCCAACTCCGTCAAGAATCTCTCGCCACAGGCAGCTTGCCTATCACCGTCCGTCATATTGAATCTGGTAAGCTTATCACATGTGAATGTACTAAATAAAACCTCATGTTCTTTGGATCCTTTCAAGGTAGCTAAAATCCGCGAATCAGGAATGAAGATACATCGCAGAAGAACCAAGGTTACCGACATAGACCGAAGAAACCTAAGACATATAGATGGACCTCCCAAAAGGTGGACCGATGACCTGGTGAGGGTCGCGGGAATCCGAAGGATGCGAGGCGCATAGGATCGTTTATTGTGGGGACACTTGGGGGAGACTCATGTCCAACAGTAGACGTCTTTCAGCTGAAATGATGATGATGATTATGATGATGACCGCTCTCGTGGACTTATTACTTCCCATTTCACAAATTGTAGCACACTAGGTGCTAGCGGCTTCACCCGCGTGGTAGAAAAAATCACCCCAAGGTACAATTACCGGAATGGATCTTGAGCGCTGGCTTCAAGTTGCGCAGAAGTCAAATATTCGGTCTCTTTAGTGGTGCGAAGTGAGACGCGGGGGCGGGGAATGTGAGTGATTGGCTCGCAACGCCATCGTGTTATAGACGTCACTCGTGATTCGTTCCCTGCGCTGCTGCATGTATCTAAAAACGACGACGATTGGCTCGCTAATGTATGGAATGCGCAAAGCGATCCCCACTCTGACGCCGAGCGCTCAAGATCCGTGCCGGTATTTGAAGCATACTTCTGGGATAAAACGTAATCTATGTGCTATTCCTGGACATGGTCTACCATTGTACCTGTGTGTTATTTGATGTGTAACAATGGTTTTTTAAAACCTACTTTAAAAAAAAACCTAGTTTCAACGAAATCCGTTCATCCATTCGTACGTGCGTGAAGAATGAGAAGAAGTAACAAACATACACATACTTGCAAACTTTCGCGTTTATAATATTATTGTGATAATATGTTAATCTAATGCTTGAGCTATATTGCTGTAAAGTTTCATAAAGACCCCTCTATGGCGTGGAGACCTCGGCTTAGGGCATCGATGAGGAAGGATCCAATTTAAAGTGTCCATGGAGTTTCTTGCACGTTCTTCTCCATAGAGATCTACGCTACTACCAAGAAAAGTGAAGCTAAATTGTACGTTCCAAAACGTGCAATTTAGCTTGACTTTTCTTGGACTGACCGTTTGACTTTTCAAAAGTGCCTGCCACTAATATTATAAAAGCGAAAGTGAGTTTGTTTGTTTGTTACGTCTTCACGCCTAAATGGTAAAACCGATTTTGATGAATTTTGGTACAGAGATAGTTGGGACCCCAGACGGACGGGGGAGAAAAAGGGAAGGACTTTTAAGTACGCGGGCGAAGCCGCGGGCAAAAGCTAGTTTGAAATAAATGATTTTGAATTTGAATTTGGTCGAAAAGACATCTACCTCAGCATATGCTACGATACGATATAGAAAGATCTTTAAGGCCATCTAACCCATTTTTTTGTCCTTAGTAATCCGTATGAGCGAAGCACACGCCCGCATGCACCTCCGCCCTCAAGTGTCAGAAGAAGACGTGAACATGGCCATCCGCACCATGCTGGAGAGCTTCGTAGACACGCAGAAGTACAGCGTCATGAGAGCCATGCGACAGGTAAGCTAGTGTTCTACCAGACAACTTCTATCCCCACATCATCACTTACCTCCTTCTGCGAAGCAGTAATGCTAGCAAAGGAGCAGGCCACACGCGTGAGGGAACGAACGTCTTCACGCCCCAGCCGTCGAGATTCGGTCAAGGTCGGCTTAGAATAGAATAGAATAGAAATACTTTTATTCGGTACAGACACAGCACAACGGTTATATACACAAAATAAACATTAATAAAAGTACAAAGTACGCCGAGCGTGCCCGCACCGAAAGGGTGACCACCTCAGCATTTGCTGGGCGTTAGACACTCGGCACTGGTTTTCAGTTGGCACCCCGCAGTGACGCACGGACTAGGGTAAAGCAATATATACTCGTATGTGTAATTGAAATAAATATTGATGTAGTGTACCTACGGGTGTAAAATTTTATTGAAATAAATTAAAAGGCTTGATTACCAGCCACGGTAGTCGCGGGCTTGTAATGAGTAGCTCGCCGTCCGGCCGTCCGGTAATGAACCGGACACGCTCCTCAAAGAGATAGCTAGGACCGCGGCCCGCGGGGAATTTCTCAAAAGGAAACTCGTGGTCGTGGTAGAACGCAAAGGGCAACTATAATAATAATACACAAATAGGACACAGGTGTGGTTTTAGTCAGTAAAAGTCTGACACGCCAAGCGCCACCTAGAGCGGGAGAAGTCACTGAATGATTTCCACCTTTAAAAAAAACAACAAAACATCATCGCTTACCATCTAAAAATTCAAAGCATTTTTGAAGTGTTAAGTAGTCAGCCCATCAATGATCCTAATCGCACATTCCAAAACGTAGAGCTCTATGGAGAAGAATGTGCAAGAAACTATGAACTCTTTTCAATCACGTTATGTATTACAAATATGTCCCTAGCTATACATGAACTACGCACAAACGTATTCCCAAAACATTTTGTGTGTATGGGTGAGATTTCCACCATGTATTAATCCATCTCCTCTATTCCAGACATTCCAAAAATACCTATCATACAAGAAAGACCACAGCGAGCTCCTGTACTACATTCTTCGTCAACTGACAATGGACCAATTGGCTTACATGAGAGGGCTACATAACCACTCGCAAGCCACCATCGAAATATCCGAACGAGACTTGCTGGAACGTGCAAGACAGATCAACATCTCAGATCTGAAACCCTTCTATGACAGCCGGATCTTCAAGATGAACAGTTTCAGTTATGATGCTAAGAGGAAAGTTATTATTCATATTTTGCCTGATGCACCTTCCAGTATAGCGTCTACTGCGTAACTTTTGTGTATCTCTGATCATTATTTCTGGATTTTTTTAAGGATTATGTATGATGCTATGTGGATTGGGTCTGAATTTTACTCGTCAATATCCATAGGTATTTATATGAAATAACGAAAAGGTTTGCTTATTTTCGATATATACAAACTACTTTACGAAGAACTTTTTATTTACGGTTTTGGATAAATACCCTATAAAAAAAATCAATGTTTTATAATATATGCGGACGGCGTTCGCTCGGTGTTTAAACGAAATGGCGCGAAATCACGCGTGAACGTTCGCTTGGGATTTGAGTAGTTGTGGCGATTTTTTTTAGTCTGTCGTAACTCTCTCTCTCTCTCTCTAACTCAATCTCACCTAAACTATACTTCATTCGCAATAACATTAGACATTTATACAAACCTTTTTCACTGTATGTTTAACCGATTTTGAGTTCTATTCCGTAGACATAGGATAGCGTTCGAAACAAAAAATGTAGTAACAATTCAAACTTTTTCTGCCTTGAATGCCATCCTGTCTAATCATATTGGGTATGGAGTATAATCGAACTAAATCTAAGTTTATCATTAAAAAAAAATATAATATGGAATGGCTATGGAAATACCACTATCATTATAGCATAGCATAGTCGGCCTTATTATGTCCCGACTGTTGGGACTCATTAGGCCTCCGCTCTGAGAGGGGGAATGGACTGTCCATTAACTTTGCTATCGACAAAATAGATCGACCGACATAAGAGTACTTTTCCATCAGAAACGTTCTATGCTAAGTTACTTTATGTATGCGCATTATATCATTATATGATATCCATCATTATCCTTTTCATTGATATCCATCATTATCCTTTTCATTGATATCCATCATTATCCTTTTCATTGATCCATATAGTTTAACACTGCTGGAAACGGTTTTAACTAAGCTTTTTTATATGCGCGCTATGGAAGGTCGCAAGTGCTGTGTCCATGTGCAGAGCAGAGTACAGTACGGGCAAAAGTATCTTGACCGATTTAAATTTTGAACAATTGGCTGCGCAGTCATATTTTTTTAAGAATCAAATGGCGATTGCATATTTTTTTCGATTATGCATAATAGTTCGAAACAACTCTAGAGTGGCCAACATATTTAACCGTACTGTACCTACAGTAAGCGCCTTCCCTACTGTCGATACATCGCATAGCTTGAGCTGCGCACCTTCCTCGCACAGCTATCCCGTGGCGGTGAATCTTCAAAGCACATCTTACTCGCCCCACTACATAGCTTTGCTTTAATGGAAGCGGTGACACAGTTTCGTAACTTAGCTTACACATCATCACATTTTTCTGATGAAAAAGCACCCTTAACATTGAATTTACTATGTACTGCCAATCCACAAAGTATCATATTTACTAAGACCCACCTTTTAATATCATCATTACAATAAAATAAAGCTTTAACATTGTCTGAACATTTTTCTTTATTATAAGTCCTTATGTTAAGTTTATAAGGAGGTTATTATTTCTTGATTGTTCTACAAATTCTGAGCTGGCTGGCCATAGAAATTATACAACATTAATTTTAGTATTTGCGAAACTTGAATATAGTTTGTTCAAAATCACTAATTGAATCGATTCCAATAATTTTTACACCATATTATATTTTTTCCCAAAAATATTTAAAAAGGTCACTAGTTGGACACCACCGACATTAAGTACAAAACAGGTCATAACAGGATATAGCGCACAGTTGGGTGCGGAATCTTAGCAACCCCGCAAGCACCCGGGTGATCCGGTGACCATGTATTTATGTCGTCAACCAGGTACCATAACTGGCATTTATCTTTGTGATTTTTCATAATACAGTTTTGAAATTTTGTACATAGTTTGTTTACATAAAAATACTAGAAAATTGTTTCGGGTTCGCGTATGCAAAAAAAAAGGTTGTATAATTATGTAAGTATCAAATGCGTCAAGTTTATCCATCCCAATATTAGTCGTCGATCGAAATCTGCGAATAGCCACGCTAGCCCTTGAAAGTAGGTCAATATGTTAAATATTAATAGAGGCGGCTAAAGTTATTTTGTTTCTTTCAATTTTAGATGGTCGATCGATAAAATGAAGTTGCTTTTGGCCTTGCCATTGGATTGTAGACGAAACTTTTGTCGAGGGTAAATCATTATGTTTTTGTTTGTAAAAGTCATCTTCGTAATTTTGTAATCATGGACCACTTTTTGTATGTGATTTGAAAAAGGAGAGTTGATAAGAGGCATTTTCGCCCTTCACACTCAAAAAAAAAACTGTTTATGACTATTTTTAAATGCATTTGTATAGTTAAAGATCTATTTTTTTTATTTAGTACGTAATAAATAATATTGTAAGTCAAAGCAATTATTACCCAGTGTTTTGCCTTTTTTAAACATTAAAAAAAAACTACAAAAATGTACAAAAAATAGTGATAATACTCTCTTTTTAGGCAATAGTTGTTTTGACTTACCTATTTATATTATATAAAAGACAATACTTATATACAAATGCATTTAAAAATAGTCGGAAACAAACTTTTTTTTTAGTGTCTTGGGCGAAAAATGCCTCTTATCAACCCTACTGCATTGATAGGCGTTATTTGAATATTGTTAATTCGTAAGTGCCTTTGTAAGTATAAAATTTCACGTATTGTAAGTTGTTTTGTAATAATATTGTGTTTACTATCAATGATTTCAGTTAATAAATAAGTAATTACTATAATCATATAATTTGGTTTTATTTGTCATTATTAATCTTCACTAATCTGGGGCTTTAATACCTTAGCGGTCACGACAGACGTCCTTCCCAAAAGCTAATATAATAATAAAGCCTTTTATTTCCGAAAATTTCACAAAGTATTTGTAGATACATGTTAACTGTGCTATAATATGTCCCTAATTTCGGTTTGCCTTACGGCAAAGGCCTCCAACTCTTTCCATTGCATTCTATCTGTCGCTACTCTTGTCCAAAAGGGGCCCAAGGTCATCAAGGTCAAAGTTGTCCTCCCACCTTCTTTTCGGCCGAAAGCTGTCATTACATCAGAAAAAATAAGAACCCGTTTGCTGCGCCACCTACCAAGTGAAATTGAAAATTAACTCATTGAATGCCGTAGACACAATAGAAAGACAATTCAAATCAGGCATGTTACACGTGTGCGGTCGATCTAATGTAGTTGTTGTATGTTCTAACTAGAATATTTCAATTCGAACTAGTAATTCTTGCGGATTATAGTGCGTATTATACAAACATTTGTTCTACCCTCTTGTAATACGTTATTTTAAATTATGTCTCCTGTTATCATTTACTGTCGTATAACCCAGGGTTGACAAGAGAAAAAACCAAGAAGACTTCGCCCGCGCCAACCCTAAGATAGGACAAGGGCAGAAAAATTATAACACAATAAAACTGATTGACTAGCATTCAATGCACAGACGAAACTACTGTGCTTAGAAACGTGAAATGTTGATCAAGGCTTCCTTTTATGGTTTAAGTGAGCACACCAAGAGGTTTTACAAAATTTAACTTTCAGGGGGGTGAACAAGAAATTCTTTTGTATACCTATAAATTTTTATTCCATAGCATAAATAGTAACCCCGACTGTTTTATCTAAATAAATAAAAAAAGACGATATAAGTTTCAAACCTACCCTCAAAAAACGATTTCGGGGTTTTTAAAATTTGAATGAAAAAATCACATTCCTCGACTTAATAAAAAATGTAATTATTACTACTTACTTCTTTTAAAACTGTCTCCCAAAGAAGGGTATAAAAAACTTTGACGTATGGGTCAACTCATTTAAACAGGGTATAATTAAAAACTGAAAAGTGTTCAACATTAGGTTTCAAAATCTGTTAGGTGTTTTACAGATTGCATTTTGGAGAGTGTGCGCAGGAATTGCATGACTTGATTCCGCCATCTCATTTCTACCATCGGACAAACCGACGCACGGCGAGTATCCACCCTTACGTTGTTGAAACATCTACGGTCCGGACTAAGCGTTTCGCCTCGTCATTTATACCGCGAACTTCGAAGGACTGGAACAGTTTGCCTGCTGCGGTCTTTCCGTCTGATTATAATTTGGGTGTCTTCAAGGCTAGAGTGAATAGGCTCTTAATAAACTAGTGCGCCTCACCATCGACGATTGCATCACTGCTTACCATCAGGCGGGACCGCAGTCAAGTACTAGTTTATAACAGATTAAAAAAAAAAAAAAATCTACCTCCAACAGAAGAAATAAATAAATTGGCTGTAATTTTGTTATTATTCGCCGTATCCGATACTGCGAAAGTACGAAGTGCACGCGTTAGAGTACAATGCGTAGCAAATGGGAATAGGATCGATTGCCATGTTTTGACGTCAACGTCGTACCGTCAAATCGAAGAAATTTTGGCAAAATTGAAGAACTCAGAGATGAGTAAAATTGAAGAACAGGATTCTGATTAAACTTGTTTCTCGTAAAATTATGAAAGTTTAAAAATTTCCTCGATTTGAAAGTAAATCGTAACGTCGCATTGTAACATAGATGAACTGAAACAAGCAAATAAAAAACAGAAATAATCCCATTTAAATTATATTTTGTTTTATATCAAAATTCTTACATTTTTCTATTTAAATCATGAGACTAAGTAATTGAAGAGACATTTTACTATACAGTCTTAGAAAATATTACGTCTATGACATGTAAATATGTAATTGATAAAGTCTATGCTATATTAACACAGCAGTTTCACAAAGCACAAACACAAAATGACTAAATTTCCACTAACTTATACAATTTATAGTTTAACCATAGAGTATTTCAACATAGACAAACTTTGGCTTTTCTTAATATCATATGCTTTTTTCCTAATGTTGTCAGTGGAAATAAAGCCTAACATTAAAAATAATTAAATCTCTACAAATTCTCAATTACTCATTCATACACACATAAAATCACTTTTCTCATAGAATCATTTAAACTACAAACATTCAACAAGTTCACAGCATACAAACTAGGAAGAATGGCGCCAAACCCATTTAGCTCTTTTCTAACATCAAATTCATTAAAAAAAATACAATTTCAAAAATCTACTAAAACAGTGTTCCATTAAATCTGCTATCGAATACTTTAAAAAGGCTGAATGAGATAAGTGCCACTACTTACACAAATTAAAAAAATAAATATATTAAAAACATTGTCTGCAGGTTAAAAATATCTTAAAAACAGTGTCATTTATACTAAAACCTTATTTTTAATTCAATGTCCAGCATTATAAATCAAACTGGTGATTAGCCTACATTCAATTCATAACTATTCGTTTGAGAGTATGTTATGGCTGGTGGTAGCAAGATCCTCTCCAATTCAAATAATTGATGGACTTACAACTTTCATTAAACATCTTTTTAGGTTAACAAGATATTATGGTCAAAAGAAATTTAGTGGAAGTATAAAATCTTAAATGCAAATCCATTTTTATTACAGAATACACATTACCTTATAATTAGATTAAATTAACATTTAAAAATAGAATCTGTGCACTAAGACCTTATTCTTCAATGTTAGTCACCAATATGTACAGGCACTGCCCAAACTGAGGAACCAAAAATTTAATATGCTAATACCAGTCGTAACTTACCAGCGAATACCGACTATCTCCTTAACAGTCCGAACATGATTCCGATCCGCTGCTGCTCTCGCTGTCGCTCTCAGAGTCACTGCTGCTGCCGCTGTCTGAATCATCCGAGCTGTCTGATTCTGATCCAGAGGAGCTGCCTGAGGAACTGTTGTCTGAGCAGTCGGCACAGTCATCAGTGCGTTTCTTTTTGTTAGGTATCTTGCAACTACCATTACTGGAACAATTTCAAAAGTCAATCTTTACAATTTTATTTTGAGTTGTGGGTAGACTTAACGGTCACAAAAAAATTTTTTGCTTGAAAAACAACTAATACATTCAACAATGACATTATTTCATATCATCAGAAGAATAAAAGCATTAATTTGATAATTGATGAGTTATGAAATAAGATAGTTGCAACATGTTAAAACCTGAAAGTAACCTGAGGGTAGGAGAGAACAAACGTTTTTCTAGAAAAATCGGACATAGCTATTAAATCATTACACACATACCTGCATGATCCCTCTTCCCGAGATTTCAGATTCTTCTTGAAAACCTGAGTGCGTGAAGGACGCACCAAGATTTTGCGCTTGCCCGTACATTCGTAGCTCCAGTGCCCGTATTCCAAGCATTTCTGGCAACGGATTCCTTGAGGAAACGCCGCTGCTAACGCAGCTTGTCTAGAAAAAATAAATAATAATGTCAATAACAAGTAAAACATACTATTATAAACACATCAAACGTATATAAGACATGGTTTACTTTTTCTTTTGCGCCTGATGTCTATTGTAAGTTCCCAAAGTCATGATGGAATATTTGAGTTGGCTGCGCAAAAATTATATGCAGGTAGAACAAAATCACTACTACACAAATAGTTAGATGACTATCGCTCGCTAATACTCCCAAAACACGAATGAATTATTGGAAAATCGTAGAAAAAGGAAGCATGGAAAATAAAAGATTTGTCACAACTTGTCGTTGTCAAACACAGCATAGGCAAGAGAGCAAATTCTATATTGTCGATGACATTTGTTCAAACAAAATCGCGCGATTGACGAGGCGAATGACACGGATATCGTCTTTGAATAACGTTAATAATTTGGTATCGTTACCTTCATCGTACGAAGGTAACGTTATTAGTAGAGGTAATACTTGGTACTTAAGTGAACTTTTACCGGTAAACTGAGTAATGTTATCGATGATGTTATCGGTAAAAAGTAAAGTAACCATGGCCCAAAGCTTGATAACGTTACCAAATGCGTTACTAAAATACCGATAAATAACGTTATTTTGTTAAATCTCTTTGTTTCGCCTAGATTAATGCAGAAATTAGTTTGATTATGTATTTAATAACACTTCCACGATGCAATATTTTTCATTATACATAGAAATTAGGTACACTTGTTGGGCAAGCTTTTATTGTGCGCAGTTTACTATTTTTCGTACTAGTGCTAAAAGTTTTCACGCTCACTCCCGCCATATTATTTTAGTCGTCACTTGGCACTTAGCATTTGGCACTTGGCATTTAGCACTTGGCACTCGGCACTTACCATTTGGCACTCGGCATTCATTGGCATTTTGAACTGGCACTTGACTAGGCACTCGGCACTTGACACTTAGCACTAACCAACCACTTGGCATTTTGCACTTGGCATTTTACACTTAAAAAGTTTGACATCTCTTTTTGCCCTACTCAGAGATAAAGGTGTCATACGATTTTCTACATAACGAAAAAAGACGCTATGATTTCATTTGAAAGAAAATAAATAAAAATTTGATTTAAACAATTTTTTTTTATCCAACACATATTATTTATTTAAGTATTTATTTATAATTAAAAATAGTTATGTACTGTATTTTTTTGACGGTTCGGATTAAAGGACCTATTACACTGCGCTGAATATCGCGTGCGATCGTAGAGTCTGTGCGGAAAGTAAACCATCGTGGGATTTGAGGGCGCTGCTGTAGATAAATATCGTTTTTGTTATGTAAGCAACATTGTGACGTCATTACAGTGCGACTGTTAAATCTTGATATTTTGAAACTATGTTAGACTAGCTTCTTCCAGCGGCTTCATCCTATAATAAAAATTATCCTATTGGCTGAATTTGCTCACCTCATGAAACTGCAAAGTTATAGCTTATGTGCTATATTATTACAATGTTTATAATTAAGTTCATCTGTCTAGTAGTTTTTGCGCGACACATCCATACATACCAGTACCTCCATCCATCTTCACAAACTTTCGCATTTATAATATTAGTAGCCTATTTATTGAACTTGCTCACGTGATGAAACTTAGCAAAAATATAGGATATAAGCTATATTATTGCAACGTTTATCATTAAATTCATCCGTTTATAAGTTTTTGCGTAATGCCGTTAATTGTGAAGACACCTGGGGGAGGCCTATGTCGAACAGTGGACGTCTTTCGATTGTAATGATGATGAACATTTAAATGCAAACACGAACCGGTAAAGGAAAATAGCGTGAAGAAACTGCTGTACTGCTTATCGAGGTAGGTTCCACCAACGACCACTTACCCAGTTCCAACGAAAATAGTTCTATCACTTTAACTGGGATCGGTCTATTATCACTGACTGGAATATTGTAGCTAGCAGCAAGTTTATGTTTACCCTAGTTAAATATAAAGGTAAAAATGGGACACACTACCACTTTCTCGTTGTCTTCCTCAGTACATTTTTCCCTTTTGCTAATCAATGAAAAATATGAACTTAATGACTATGAAAATAAAGTACACTTCAGAATTTGTAATGTTGCTTCGTAAAAAATCTATTTATCACTTGTTTGTTCGTCTGTTTATCTGTTAAGACCCTTTAACTCGAGAACGCTTGGAGGTACCGAGTTAAAATTAAAACCATACACTCAAGTCTGCGGTCTTTTGAAGTTGTGAAAAAATCAGACATCCGAGTTAACGAAAAAAAAAAGATACGGCCGTTTAAGTCGCAAAAAAACATATATTTCGATACTCAAGGGAATCAAAGTTCATATGGTGAATCTCGTTGACCTAGAATCCTGGCAATATAATAAATTTGGCATAAATCAAGGTCTCCTATAACAAGTACAGGGAAAAATCTGAAAATTGTAAATTTGTAGATCAGCCACAAAAAAAATTGTTTGCAATTCGGAAAAATCTTCGTAACTCAATTCGGAAATTGATTTCACAGGTAAATTTGTACAGAATCTTCAGTGCGCGAGTCCGACTCGCACTTGCCCTTTTTTATTTTAGTTACTGTATCCATAATCAAGCCTGAAAAGAAATATTCTAAGTTAGTCGAAATGCATTATAAATTTAAAGTATCAATACTCTTTATACTAGGCATCGAAAATATTGACCAAAACAAAATAAACAAATATAGTCATGTTTAAATGAATTTCCGTTTAATTTATATATATTTGGAGATAACAGGGACAGGAGTTCACCTAGGAAGTCTAAAAACATTAAAATAAAAGTGTTAAGTACCAAAAACACAGCATACCAATGTTTCCCAAGTTCGTGACTTTGTTTTGATCAATAATGGTGTGATTTGCCATTTGTTATCTTTGGCAAAACTGTGATATATTAAATATTATTTCCCTTGCAGCTCAGTGAAATTTTTTATCACATTTCTGAAGATTTCAATTAAAAATCACAATAAAATAACATAATAAGCAAACCGGTGTCAACATTATATGACGTTTGGTATTTGACGGATGGCTGGGTTGGGTTGCTACTTAAAATCTTTAATGTTGTTTTCACTTTACGCCACGACTAGTGTTGGGATTTTATCCGATTAAATACTCAAAATGAATAAATACTCAATAAATACTCGTTTTTAATCGAGTATTTATCCAATAAAAACGAGTATTTATTGAGTATTTATTCATTTTGAGTATTTAATCGGATAAAATCCCAACACTAGCCACGACGGTTCTTTTATCGCACAGACAATACTATTTTTCATTCATAGAAAGACAGTCTAGTCTATGGTTCGACGTATCGCGTAGAGTGCGTCTGAGGAGATTCAAAAATTTAGTACAACTCCCATTTAGGCATGTCCTTCAAGTTGTTTTTTTTTTACTTAAGAATCTCGGTACTTATTTGGGTAAAATTGTCACTCGATTGAAAATTTACCTGTTTTACTACGTTTTTAACTAAATTTCAATGAAATCCAGCTAAAATTAAATATATGTAAATTATTTTAGTTCAATACCCCCCTTCATTTTGGCTTGTCCCCAGTGTAAATGAAAACTTTAAGTTCATTCTATCAATATTTTCTGAAACAACTAGACACGTTTTGCTGTTTTCACAGGAAATAAACTTTTTTATAGTATGTTTAAAATAATCAAAATAGCTTTAATTCCTCACACCTCTTTAAAACTTAAAAACAATTAGTGTCCCCGAAATTTGTTACTTTCGGACAAGTCAGGTTTGTTACGTCGGTTTCTTTTTTTTTAAATCTACCAATTGGTTTTTTCGGTTTTCTAAATATGGCAACAATATAGTCTAAGTAGATCGGCCATCTTAAAAATTGAACGCCAGTGTCATTTCGTCGCTAGTGAGAGCGTGTTTTGTTACCGGTTGGGTCAGAAGAAATTCGTCGTCAGGTTTGTACTAACGCAATTAATTATTTATTCGTACGTTCTTTAAAATAAATTGATAATGAAATGCATGGTTTTATACTGAACAACTTGTTCTATGTAGTTTACCTTGGCGAGATACTGAAAAGCATTTTTTAATTTTTTTGGTTAGGTTAAGTTAGATTATGTTACTTCGGTTTTGTTACTGCAGGTACGGTAACATATAGTTTGACTGAAAAAGTAACAAAACCGACAACATAAAGCTTAGTTTACATAGCAGTTTTTACTAACTTTATGACATAAACATGGGTGTTTCCAGTCGGTATTTTTAAAGCAACTTTTTTTACAGAAGTATGCCATTACCAGCAAAAGAAAAAATGCGGAGGTATAGAGAGAGGTTAAAAAGGGAAAACCCTGAGAAATATGAAGAACAGCGAAAGAAGAACTTAGCAAGAATAAAATCGAAAAAGAAAGTCCAGAAGACTTGCATAATATGTATCAACATATATTATAGAAAACGTTGAATAATTTTTAAGAAATAGACAAAAAATACTCACGATAAGATTATTTTTTTCGATTTAAGCTTTTTGTGCTCTTTTATCTGTATGTCTTTTCCATTGTATGTGTTTTGTGTGCACTACATATAAATAAATAATAAATATTTAATTAACGACTACATGTTTTAAGTTTAATTGTTATGTTGAGGGAATGTAAACCAAGCCTAACAATTTTGTTACCGTCGGTTTTGTTACTGTCCCCTTTTTGTTTTCAAACTTTTTGTAAGATTTTGTCGTAAAATTCTTTACTTTCAGGAATATGCTTGATTTTGGTTACGAATGTTATTATTTAATAACTTCTGGACATGTTCTTAATATGATATTGTTCAGTTTACATCATAAGCATGAAAAACAATGATTGATTTGGAGACTGTGGTAACAAAACCGTGATATAATTGTATTTTTAACTGTTTTCTAAAATATTTTGTAACTTGTTGATTCGTTAAGTAATATAAAAAGACTGTATTTTTCGAATAAATATATTAAAGTGGTAGAATCCCCCATAGTGTTATTTATTATTCGACTCCAAGTATGATAACAAAACTGACATAAATTAATACCCACCCTTCACAGTTTTACCTTTTAACAAATAAATACTATCGCTACGTAAAATATTTATTATTTTTTTAAAACTAGATAATATAAGTATGTCATTTCACTTACCCAGGATACAGTAAAGTAACAAAAAAAAAAATGTCATAATTTTCATCAGTTGTACTAAATTTTTAAATCTCCTCGTCTACTGAAAGCGTAACCTGGAGTTTTTTTTTAAATTAAATTGGCAACATTGTTTTGCCGAAAAAATCACGTCAAAGTCTATGGTTGCAATTGTCAGTTTTTGAAACAGATATTTATTTTTCAAAAATAATTGCTTAATTATGGGAAAATCAATAAACAGTAACGTGCGAGAACTGCTACACACTATGGTTAATAAATTCAAACAAAAACAAGAAGAGAAAGAAGGAGTTTTCAATAAAAACCAACAATGTTTATATACGATTTCTGAATTTTTAAGTTAGTATGACGTTATAATCTTGATCCTTGTTGACAAATATTATTAGATAGTTATATTTACGATATAATTATATTTGTTTTCTTATATTTTTAGATAATCTGGCATATTGCGAATTTCATATTTGACAAAAACATCGAACAAAGGCTTTTGGTGAATCGACTTAATCAAAAACACATGCTAATGAGTGGTAGAATGCGTTCAAAAGCTATAATGAAATATTTGCCTCACTCTATCTGGTAGTGCATCAAAGTCTTCAACTGAAGTTAAAATCGCGAAAGTGAAGGAAATAGTGACTTAAATCCTAGTTCAAGTTTGAGAGAGATAGCTGCTGAACTTTCTGTGACCCACGAGTCGATCTGTATCATTTGAAACAATCACTGGAGTATGATACATGTAGCTTGACTAATCCCAAAAGATCTGAATTTTCTCTGTGCTAAAACGAATCGATTCCAACCCAACAATCTTGAAATACATTATTAGTGTTAGCGAGACATGGTGAAATTGAAATCATGTTGATTATTGCGGTGTTGTGCACTTGGTATTCTTGCCAGAAGGCCAAATGGTAAATAAAGAGTATTATTTAGCGACATTTGAGAGAACAGATAAAATAAAATAATTTGGAATAATAACTAACATTTTGTGTGTTATTGACTGGATTTGGGAGCGTCGGTCTCCATACATTTCATAAGGAAAATAGACTGTTAGAGCTACACTTGATCCACGCCACGCCATGCGACGCTACGTCCGCGACGCCGACACGTCGGTCCCTGAAATTTTAGAGGAAGGTGGGCGGGGCTGTCCACGCGTCTGATCGCGGTGGTCAGGCGGAAGTGTCTTCAATAGTAAATGAAAATGCGAGCTTAATCTGTTTTCAATCCTCCGATGAAATCAAAGGTTGTAATGTGCATCACACGTGTTATGCGTTGCGTCGGTGTAGTGTGCACACCTACCGCACACGTCTGAGACGTCTCACACGTGTGCGTCGGTGTAGTGTAGTTCTAGCTTAAGTCTACACACACGTTTTTGACTAAAATTTAAGTTCCTATGCAACTATTATACAATTGTCATAAATACAAAAAATACTCAAGTATCAAAATTATTTTCTCCTACTATTTCAATAATACCACATTCAAAATTTTTGGTTTTAACCTCCTTTTCTCAAGTCACGCTTTCGTTAGACGGACTCTAGTGTAATAAGGGTTAGACTGTCTTTCTATGAATTAAAAATAGTACGAGTCGGAATATCGCACGCGATATTCAGCGCAGTCCTTATTTTCTCAGACAAATCCAAATCATTAATCAGACAAATAAATACCTTTATAGAAAAGTCCATACAAAATTGCAAACTTCATATTCAGGTTTGGGTCGATCGACATAAGCAATGATTCTTTTTCTATGTTTTGTTAACTTTACTACTAATAGTAACAAATCCTTTCTCATTTGAATCACAATAAATTATTAAACAGCTTATACAATTATTCTAACCCATCCATGTAATTTCAATGACTCATATTGCACATTGTTAAAAAGAAATATTAATTTTAATGGGAAGTTTATCGACCCGATCCCGACCAATATTATTGCCGAAGCAAGTTTTGGTAGAATGAGTCACCAACTTGATTTGATTAAAAAAAAAGAAATCGAACAAAACGCAATCTGTCACGTTTGACAGAAATTACGTGGAGAATATGTGCAGTCTGTGGTAAAAAGTTTTTCAGTCAGCTGCGCGCATCTCGTAATTTATTTTAAGAATTTCATAATAAAAATAGTATTGCCGGTTTTAAGTTTGAAATGTTCAAAATTAATTCATCTGTAATACAATGTCGGACTGGTATTGGCGGGTAATTGCTTTGAAGGCAGCTTTCGCGTTAACTTTTATCGTTTGTAGTGTTCGTGCCGAGGATACTGTGCAAAAGTTACCGTTCTGTAATCCTACTGTTGAAAAGGACGGTTCAGCGCTTAACGAGTGAGTTTTTCATTATATTTTTCATTTAACTTTTTCAAGTATTCTTTATGAAAGTGGTAATGGAAGTAGTAATGGTCCACAGTCAAACTTTTTAAGGATGTTTGTTTACAAAACAAATGCAGCCTTATAACTGCTGCTGATAATAAAACAGGTTTCTTAGAGCATACAGTGAGTTATTTTAAAGGTGAAATTACTGGTATTCAGTTTATGTAATATTTACAAATACTTTTACCAAACTTTTTCTTCTTTCTTGGACATGTCATGACATGTTGTGCATAATAAAATAGTTTTTTCTAGAATGTGCATGGAACTATGTGTAACCTACAGTCTGCCTTTATAGCTGTTACATAGTTCTGTAATCAAGCAGAAATGTAAACATTGTTTTAACAACAATGCATAAATCCAATTACTGCCGACCTTGATAACTTATCTATATTACTTACCAAATTATATATAGCTGCTTGATGTTTTGTTATACAAGCCTGTTTAATATTTTTGTGTCAAAAAATATGGTACAAATATTTTGCAATTCAATATGTCATGCAGTTATGGTGTTGAACTGCTGTTTTCAATAAAAAAAAAATATTTCACATAGGCCTACAAGGGCACTTATAAAACGTCAAAAACTAGTGCACAGTTCCAAATTGGTTGTTTCCTATGGAGAAGAACCGGCAAGAAACTTCTTGGTTACTGACTTTTCCATTCTTTCCAGCCTCGTGATAGTAAGCACATTAGATGGAAGGTTGACAGCCTTCTCCACACAGAATGGTATCAAAGCTTGGGATTTGGAGACACAGCCGCTGCTCTCCTCCAATTTACACCATGTTGAGGTAATGGAACATTCTCTCTGTGTAAAATGATCCTGATTATGATCTAGATAAGCAAACACACCTTTATTTTGAATAGGGTTATGATACAGAAGAATGAGAAAATTAGAGTAATAAAAGCTTTGAATATGGGAGACGAAAGAAATTATGTATGGATTAGGGAAAGGGTGGACAGACAGATGGAGTTATTTATACATTTGCAATATCCATTCATACCATAATATTACAAGTAACTTTGTCTCTCTGTTACACTGTCACAGTTAAACTATTAAACCGATTTTATGAAAGTATAGAGTAATTTTAAACCCCAAGGAAAGACATAGGTTACTTTTTATCTGACTTTGACTCAACATAGTGTCCAATATAACTGACACTGAGCTTCACGTGGCAAAGTTGTACTTATCATTCAACAATGTTCTGAATTGTAAATCCTGTTATCTTATACACTAATATAATAAAGAGGTAAAGTTTGTTTTTTTCTTTGTAGAAGGTAATCTCTGAAAGTTCAGGTCAAGCTGCTTTATTCCTGAGTGACATAGACTATAATTTATGTACCTACACGGGTGAAGCCGCAGGCAAGAGCTAGTTCATTATAATTTTTACTGTTGTCTTTTTGATCTCTGCTGTTGGCAATTTGATAAGGAAGTATAATGAATTATTGTAATTTGAATTTATGTATCAAAACAAAATGTTAAACATTCAAGGACCATAATCGGGAATTTCACATACTATTGTTTACGTACCTAATTAAAACATTTGACAGATAAATTAACATTTTAGGAAGGTGAGGTTTTTCCAAAACTAGGTACAATGTTTTCCTCAATGATTTTTAGAATAAGTCGTGATATATATTTCACGAGTGACTCTGTGGGGTTTTAGGGTTCCGTACGCAAAGGGTAAAACGGGCTCCTGTTAAGGCCAAAAAAATCACGTTTGTCGTATGGGAGCCCCCATAAAACAAACGTGATTTGTTTACCATTTTTATAGATAATTGCGTGGGCTCCATGCGCGAGTCCTACTCGCACTTGGCCGGTTTTTTTTTTAACCGATTTAAATTATAATAAGTACATTAATTACCTACCAGAAGTCAAGTGTCCTTATACAGTGATATGGTAGGCCAATAAATTTGCTTTGACTAATAAAACTAGTTATGACTAATTAACAGTAACAACTGTAACATATACCTATACCTACAAGTTAAATCAAAGTTCTTGATTAGTCAAAACTAGTTTTGATTAATTAACTAATTCAGTAGTTCGTAAGTTAGTAATTCAGTAGTAGTATTCATATTTGTAAAATTAAACCCGGATCGCTTCGCGCGAATGTCCGATGTATTCCCACGGAACACGGTGACAAGAGTAAGCTGTGTATCCATAGTGCTAAAACAACACTGATGCGTAGGAATGTCTGCTGCATGGCACCGGTTATATATAATAAAATACCCAGTAGTTGGAAAGACTATAACATGTCATTATTTAAAAACAGACTGAGGAACTTTTTAGTTGACAAAGTGTATTACATACAGTGTTGCAGATTTTTTATTACAATTTTAATTTTAATATTGATTATTTTATTGACTGATTATTGGAATTATATTATTTATTGAATGTATAGAAAGCCATGATATTTAATTATTTGACTAATGAACTAAATTTATTTTTATTTATTGTATGGAATAGTAATTAAATAGTTTCTTTGTAATTAATTATAAAAAACATGTATACCTACATAATTATGTGGGGTAAACTTTTGTACTTTTGCATGCCTTGTTATTGGCAAAATATGGCTTGTTCTCTTTTTGTTAAAACATTGTACCACCATCACATGTACCCATATTTGCGAAATAAATCTTATCTTATTAGTTAAAACTAGTTTTGACTAATAGGGTAGTTTCCAGGGTCAAAATAATTACATTAAATTTTATTTAGTCCGTATTTTAGATAATAAAAAAATATTGGACACGTATTTTTTCTTTATTCGATTAAACAAAAAAAGAAATAGATATAGAAGATATAGCCCATTAAAGTTACGTGTGACGTCACCCCGTGCGAAAAAATGCAGCACTTGCAGTTAAAATCGGTTTTGGCCAATTAACACGTTTTCAAAGCAACATAAACAAACATAATAAAACCATGATGCGATCATGAAACTAATCATCATTCCATCCACAGCTCACGTCAGGAGGCAAGTGGGTCCGCCTGGTGCCCTCCCTCAGCGGCACCCTGTACAGTCTCAGCGGGGACACCATCGAGCCGCTGCCCTTCGACGCGGAACAATTGCTGTCATCTTCATTCAAGTATTCTGATGACCTGGTTATAGCTGGTGAGTGAATACAGTCACTTTTATAATAATAATAATCATCATATCAGCCGAAAGTCTTTCGCCAGCGTAGGCGCGGACTTGCGGACGACGAGCAATGGGTAGCTCGCCGTCTGACCGTCCGGTAACCGTCCGGACCGAGCCCAAGTCGTCTACGGCGCGTACTGGTCCATGCCCGCCTCAAGGAGACGTCAGCAACCGTAGGGGTAGCAGGGCCGAAGCCTACTGGAGCCAAGGGTTATGCGAAAGGGATCCCCGGGACCCTAGAACAATGGCGAAGAAAGAACAGGAGTGGGTTTTTAGTCGGTAACAGTCCTACACACCCTGCCACTCCGCCCAAGAGCGGGGGATGTCATTGGATGATTTTTCCACCTAAAAAAGAAGCCGAAAGTCTTTTACTGCTAGACATAGGTCTTTCCTAGGTGTCGCCACAAAGATCGGTTTTCTGCATTTCGCATCCAGCAGATTTCCGCGACCTTTATCAGGACATCGGCATAGGCGTAAATAGGGAGGGTCAAGTGGGCCGTGCCCAGCCCGGTATCATCTAACGCCCATTTTTTTTTTTAGGTCGGAAAAACATCCAATGACATCCCCCGCTCTTGGGCGGAGCGGGAGATAGTATCAGACTTTTACTGACTAAAAACCCACTTCTGTACCTTCGTTGCCTTTCATACTGGGGCCGAATCTTCCTTTCAGAAGCAGATTCTTGGCCCCAACGGCTTGCTGACAGACAACTCCTTAAGGCGCACGTGGAACAATGGTCTAACGCCCACCGCAGTATGGTTTACGCCCATCCCAGAAATGTAGGCTACCGATTCGAAATTTTATGATGGATGCCACAATACAGTTTTTTTTTTTTTATGGTGGGAAAAAATCATGCATTGACATCCCCCGCCCTTGGGCGGAGCGGGAGATAGTGTCAGACTCTTACTGACTAAAAGACCCACCCCGTTCCTTCTCTGCCTTCATACCGGGGCTCGAGCGCCCTTTCGGATAACCCTGGCCCCAGTAGGCTTCGACCCGGCTGGGTCCCTGCTGTTGCTGACAACTCCTTGAGGCGCGCGGGAACAGTGCGCGCCGTCGACGACTTGGGCTTGGTCCGGACAGTTACCGGACGGCCGGACAGTGAGCTACCCATTGCTCACCGTCCGCAAGCCCGCGTCTACGTTGGCCGTGTGGCCAAAACGGATCTTGAGCGCTCGGCGTTTGAGTGGGGATCGCTTTGCGTATTCCATACATTGGCGAGCCAATCGTCTTCGTTGTTAGATACATGCAGCAATGCAGGGAACGAATTAGGAGTGACATCTACGACGAGATGGCGCGGCGAGCCAATCACTGACACTCCCCGCCCCCGCATCTCACTTCGCACCACTAAAGAGACCGAATATCGTCGCCTTGAAGGCCAATGGAGCTATTTTTTTTTAGCTCCATTGGCCTCCAAGGCGACGATATTTGACTTCTACGCAACTTGAAGCAAGCGCTCAAGATCCGAGACGGTAATTGTATGTTAATAATTTCCCAAATAAAAAAGCTCTCTAAAGTAAAGTTCCGGTTAAGCCATGGTCATCATTAAGTAGCTAAACACAGTAATGAAAAAAAAAGTATGTAAATAAAAACCAGTTCCTTTGACCTCCTTTCTTGATATGACGAAATTTTGATCCGAATTGCCTCGATCCTTAGGCAAATAGGCATACTTACAAGGCTTCGACATTATATAAATTAGACGGTTAGAAAAAAGAAGTTTAAAGTTATCCCAACTTTCCAATCAGGTTAAATATAGACTAACTTCTGCCAACGGATTCGCTCTCGTGCAAGTAGAAAATCGGCTAAAAACCCTAGGTTCTATTTCCAGGTGTGTGTGTGTCTGTGTTATTAATTTAAAAAAATATTTGTGTAATAGCCATCCATACTCTACTTTCTGGAGAGAGTAAGAGAGGGACGACAAAGAAAAGATGGATGGATTGTGTGAGGAGTGATATGAAAGAAAAAGGAGATTTGTTTTCAGGGTGGGAAATTATTCAATAGGGTGTGTCAAATTGACTACACCTATGTGTTGAGTGAGTTGAGAGCAGTGGTGGCCGAGTGGTAACGGCCGCGACTTACGAGTTGTAGGTCGCGGGTTCGAACCAAACCAGGCGCATTACTTTGTGTAATTTATTTCATCACCACTGCTCTCAAAAACGGTGAAGGAAAACATCGTGAGGAAACCGGCATGTCCTAGAACCAAAAATTCGAAGACGTGTGACATTCACCAACACGCACTTGGCCCTCGTGGTGGATTACGGCCCATTCCCTCTCTTAGAGAGGAGGCTTGAATCCCAACAGTGGGAACATTAAAAAGGCTGGTGATGATATGATGATGACACCTATGTTCCTTCTTTGCTTGCGTTCCAGGACTCCGGGATTCCCTTTCGGACTACCCTTATGAGAGTAAGTGATAGCATGACGGGTGACAGGACAGAATGCAAGACAAAAACGTATTGCGCCGACCCCATTTAATGTGGGACAAGGGCAGAAAGATAATGATGATGATGATGAGATACACCATTCTAAAGCTAGAAATACATTAGACCGATGCACACGTGTAACATGCCTTATTTGTACGTAGAACGACGTCGCGTGGCGTGGATCTAGTGTAGCTCTACAAGTCGAGTTTCCATATGAAATACAATTGCCGAAACGGATCTTGAGCGCTCGGCGTCAGAGTGGGGGGCGCTTTGCGCGTTCCATACATTGGCGAGTCAATCGTCTTCGTTGTTAGATCATGCAACAACGCTGGGAACGAATCAGGATGGCCCAGCAAGCCAATCACTGACACTCCCAGCCACCGCGTCTCACTTCGCACCACAAAAGAGAACCGAATATTTGACTTCTGCGCAACTTGAAGCCAGCGCTCAAGATCCGTGACGGCAATTGTATATGGAGACTGACGTGCTCAGATTGGCGTGTGTGGCTCACGTGTGCGCAGTATAGTTCTGTTTATTTATTATTGAGTCACTCTTCTAGAGCAAATACCTTAAACAAATTACCGAATCGCTATCAGTGATACCGCTAATCGTCGACAAATCTGATTATCTCATATACCTACGTATCTCAGATAGCTCTATGTAAATAAACACGATATACATATATGCTGTTAGATAACGTTATTAAACATAATCGCGTCTAGCGGTGACTGACCAATGTCGAGTCACCACGCCGCGCCGTTGTCATTATAGAACGACTTACGTGGGTGAAATGAACGTAACATGCGTGAGGTATTTATAGATATTCGATTGTAAACGCCAGACGGGTGGTCTTTCGATGTAAATAGATAATATTTTCTTCCTAGAGTATTTTTAGAGTTCCGTAGCCAAATGGCAAAAAATGGAACCCTTATAGATTTGGCATGTCTGTCTGTCGTGTGGGGTATCTATGGATAGGTCTTCAAAAATGAAATTGAGGTTTCTAATATAATTTTTTTCTAAATGGAATAGTTTGCGCGAGAGATACTTCCAAAGTGGTAAAATGTGTGCCCCCCCCCCTGTAACTTCTAAAATAAGAGAATGATAAAACTAAAAAAAATATATGATGTACTTTACCATGCAAACCGCCATCGAAAATTGGTTTGAACGAGATCTAGTAAGTAGTTTTTTTTAATACGTCATAAATCTAAAAAAAATACACTATTATTAAAACATCGATCAAAGTTACAACGAACTACAAGAACTTTTATATTATGTTACTTGCTGGTACGGAACCCTTCATGGGCGAGTCCGATTCGCACTTGGCCGGTTTTTTCATCATCATCATTTCAGCTGAAAGGAGTCCATTGTTGGACATAGGCCTCTCTAAAGCGCCGCCACAGCTACCGGTCCTGTGCGTCTCGCATCCATCGTATTCTCGCGACCCTGACCAGGTCATCAGTCCTCCTTGTGACCTTCCAACGCTGCGACTTGCGACGCTGCCACTCTAGAACCTTTCGTCCCCATCGACCATCTGTTCTTCGTGCTATGTGCCCTGCCCATTGCCACTTAAGTTCGGTGATTCTTCGAGCTATGTCGGTAACCTTGGTTTTCCTGCGGATATTTTCATTTCTGATGTGATCATGCAAGGAAAATCCGAGCACAGCCTTTCTTTTTCTTTTTTTAGAACTCGTATAATTAAAGAAATAAATAACAGTTTAAGTATGTTGACACTTTTACGGTCCGGACTAAGCGCTTCGCCTCATCGTTTATACTGCGTACATCGAAGGACTGAATCATTCGCCTGCTACGGTCTTCCCGTCCGATATTAAGGTGTTTTCAAGGCTACAGTGAATAAGCTCATAATAAACTAGTGCGCTTTGACATCGATGATTGCATCACTGCTTACCATCAGGTAGGATCGTAGACAAGCACTAGTTGGTCATTAAAAAAAATAATTTTAATAATTTAACCATTAAACCTTATACATTATCGACTCTTTTTGTAAGAAGAACATCGTAAGCGAAAGATTGCGTTTATTGCAGGAATGTGTTTTTCTTTCCACAACTAAAAAGTATTCTTGGTTAAAAAAAATATAATTTATTCATTCATAAAACTATTGATTTAATACAATTGCTGCTGTTAACATATTTTCGTAAAAACTTATTAATTATATTGATTTTTCTTTAAAAAAAAATGTTGCCTCACACTACGAATTACTCCTGTATCGTAGCTGCATTCACAAACATTGGAATTCCCTGCCGGAGTCTGTGTTTCCTGATAGCTACAACCTAGGGGTCTTTAAATCAAGAGTGAATAGGTTACTTCTAGGCAAGCGTGCTCCATCGTCGGCCACATCATCACTTACCATCAGGTGAGATACTGGTCAAACGCGAGCCTATCAATAATAATAAAAAAAAAACATGTAAACTCCCATACACATATAGTACACAAGACAGCCAGATCCGGAACACATATCTGTAGGAGTGTATGCCTTACAAAAAGTAGTTCCGTACGCGAACCGAACCCGCAATACGCAGCGTAGCAGTCAATTGCTCAACCACGGCACCAAACCGTGCCGCCTATTAATAATTTAATGTTTTGACTGGGCTAGTGGTTAGTGGTCCTGACTGATATGCCGGAAGTCGTGGGTTCGATTCCCACCCAGGACAAATGTTTTCTGATAAGCACAAGTGTTTGTTTCTGGGTGTAATTTCAAATAAGTATATTTATCAGTTGTCTGGTATTCATAACACAAGCTCTGCTTAGCGTGGGACTAGACGGCGTTGTGTCGTTGTGTGATAGTTGTGGATTATTATT
The DNA here is from genome assembly GCA_910589285.2 of Mythimna ferrago. Taxonomy (NCBI): domain Eukaryota; kingdom Metazoa; phylum Arthropoda; class Insecta; order Lepidoptera; family Noctuidae; genus Mythimna; species Mythimna ferrago. The sequence goes on from OU342695.1 coordinate 18,364,651, forward strand.
AATTCAATTTGCAGGCGTCTTCTCAGAACCAAATTAATTAAACAGCAGATTATCACACCATGTTAGTCTGAAACCACGAATGTTTTTATCAGCGGACGTGGCGCGAGGCAAAAATTGGCCAATTGCCAGCCACATTGGCTTTGTGAACTTTTAACCCACTGAGTACAGTGAGTACATTATGCCAGACGCACTTTTAAACGTGCGTATTTTGGTAATATTATCTATATATTAATATTGTCTCGAAAGTCATACCTGGAATAAAAATCCTATGTGTTATTCCAGGACATCCGTGGTTTACGTGTGTAGTTATAAAGTTCATCGAAATCCGTTCAGTCGTTCGTTTGAGTGTGAAGTGTGAAGGAGTACTCAACACCACCCAGCTACCCAACCTTTGCATCACCCAATGGTCGACGGGTAGAAAATGCCTGGGCTTTAAGTCCGCGTCTGTACTTTTGTGTGCATAAATAAATAAACACCCACGCACACACACTTACAAACAAAATTCGGCTAATATTAGTGTGATGTATGAGCTACCCATATCTATGGACCTACCTAAATCAGGTTCTCCCTGATGAGCTATAGTTAGTGGCTGGTCATTGAAAAAAAAAAACAAAGTATTATGTTGCCACATAGAAAGCATCGCGGTACCAGAGTTTTCGCACGATTAAGACATTAAGTCCGAAATCAACTATCCGACAGTTGCCAGGGCCAGACACAACCCTCGTCAGGTCAGAGGATTTTTCCTTTTCAAAGGACGTTTGCAGGACTTTACAATTTGGTATCCCCGACTGTGATAAAAAAAGAAAATAAATAAAGATAGGTAGGTTAGACATACATACCTATCACGTTGCCTGGAAGAGATCGCGGAATGCGATAAGGCCGCCCATTGTATGTACATATGTTTTAGTTTCTTTTGGATGTGTAATACAATAAAGTATTTAATAAATAAATACAATATTCATTATTAGGATAAGGATTTTCATAACCAGACATTTTGATTAAAAATCGATATGCAGGTAAATACCTCTTGGTAACTGCGTCACGCTTGGCATAAACATGCCTTTTGTTTGATCTTAGATAAATGCTTGTTACTTAATGAATATTGTGTAGAAACATACCGTGGCCAAACACACATGCCTTTCGCTTCGTATCGATTGGTTTACTAACACATATGTACACGCTTTTTTGTTCCGCTTCATTAAATTAATGTCTGGTTGCGTCAACAGATAATAATAATAATAATATTCCACAACTATCACACAGCGCCGTCTAGTCCCAAGCTAAGCAGAGCTTGTGTTATGGGTACTAGACAACTGATAAACATACTTATATATTTCTAAATACATACATATTATGGATAAATTACACCCAGACACAGAACAAATGATCGTGCTCATCACACAAACATTTGTCCTGGGTGGGGATCGAACCCACGACCTCCGGCATAGCAGTCAGGGTCACTAACCACTAGACCAACAGGCCTGTCAAAGTCTAGAGTTTATTTATTTTGAAATTAAATGAAATAATTTATTTGCTATGAATGTAGGTAAAAATATGGCGTTAAGTAAGAGAAGGAATCAATACATTCTACCGTGAGGCATGCAAATTGTTTATAGAATAAATTATGAAATAATTAAAAAAAAAAAACAAATATTTAACTTATTTTCAAATTATTAAGATAGACAATAAAAAATATAAATCATGAAATTTGTAAATCCATTCAATGTCAAAAATAATATACATATAATTAGTCAATAATAATTTAAAGTCAATGATAAGTTAATTTTTGACGACCTTTTATAAAAATCTGGCTAACCAATAAGCTTTTCAGCCGAAATCTGTACGGCTAGACTGGTTGAGCTTTTCTGCAACGACGGAACGCACATTCCTATGCTTCTATCCTTTTCTGTCACTTAAAATTGATACTAGAGCGAGAGAGCGAACGTGTTGCCGACCGCCTCGTCGATTCCGCTACGTGTTATCGCATTCCCGCTCTCTTACGGCCCGTTCACGAACTTGCCGCCGTGAGCGGGAGCTAAGCGCGGGGCTGCGAGCGGTAAAACTAAAATATGAAAATATTTGAAGCACGTGACGAGACGCTGCTTAAAGGTCATAGCACACTTAAACGACCCTGCTCCAAAACCGCTCCCACCCAACACCGCCCTAAAATAAGACGACTGTTCGCAGTCCACGCGGCGACAGCTAGCAGGCACCCAGCATTCCACCCGCCGACCGCTCTCGCTTTTGTTTAGATACTGACCTACCGAGCGGTGACGCCGTGACGACTGCTAGCAGTGAGCGCACGGAAACCGCGTCGACCGCTCGTCTACAACGTGCGGCCAGCGAGGCGTCAACTACCGAGCAGTCTAACGGCGGTAAGCTCGCTGACAGCGAGCTGTCTGCTAAATTATGATGCCAATATAAAATATATCTTAAGAGCAATATTTAAAGCCCATATTTGAATGATCTTCTTTTTGCCGGGTGGGAGCAGAGTCGTTTAAGTGTGCTTTGACCTTAAAGCGCCGCTTTTCGATGACGCCCCGTTCGCCGCTTGCCGCTAAGTCGTGAACAGACCGTTACAGATGACCGGTGTAGCTCAACCCTAAAGCCTCCCCATGACTTCCAGCTGTTTCAGTCCAGAGCCCAGGGGCAGAGGGGTGGTCCGAAAGAGTTACCGTGGCCCTAGAAAGCAAAGAGTAACGAAAGGAACACGGGTGTATTTTAGTCAGTAAAAGTCAGACTCTTCCTCTCGCACCACCTAATGAGAGATCTTTATTTATTATTTTACCTTCTTCAAAATAATCCCGTAGAAAATGTTACTATAACTACTTTTTATTAACTCCTTCCTACCCGTATAGCGCTCTAGCTCGAACCCAATAAAATACACTTATTACAGACCAGATTGACATTACCTGTATGGACTTTGCGAAGTCCTAAAGTATACTGTCAGATTCTTCCTTTCTTTCTTCCTTTCTTTCTTCCTTTCAATCGTGGAAATTACAGACACAATAGAAAGACAATAGGTGCGCGAACGCGCTCGCTTGGGGTTTAATGAATTAATGAGTTTAGTGGTATAACACAGAACACTAACTTTTTAATTATCGCTACCATTACAGTTTTTTTTTGGTCACGTTTGGACGCCGTATTATCGTTCGCAGTTAATTGTAAGTAATTAAACTGGAAGTCGCAACTGCTTATTCTATAGTTTTTCCTTTATGGTATACATTAAGAAGGAAAGAATAAGGTAGAGTTACTACTTTCTCTCTACTACTATCTACACTAATATAATGTTACGCCATTAAACGTGAACCCGCCATATCTCCGAGAAAATAAAGAGTAGCACGTAATAATTAAAACGCATTGCTGTTCGAAAGGTCTAGAATGGTTGTGCGTAGCCAGGCTTAGAAAAATCTCGAAACATCCACAAGGTACCTACAAGTAGTAATAGGTATTCATCTAACCGATAAGGGAAATGGTACTCTCCGACGTTAACAATAGAGTCGAAATTCGCATGAAAGTGACTCTTATTACCACGAGCCATAAAAATGATTTATGACTTCGAGAAGCGATTCAATTGTTCTGGAATCATGGATAGATCCGGGGATGTCGGTATCTAGAATTTTCTTGGCTCCGCATATAAATACGAGCCCCCGGCCGGAAGCGAGTCAGTTGTGATTTCGACTGCGATCAAGAGCGAACTACCTTAGTGATTTTACTTAACGACCTAAGCGATAGTGTAACGGTACTCTAGTGTCAATTGCGATTTGGATTATTGTTGACTGGACTAATTTGTTATTGTTTGTGGTGAATAAAGTTCTCTCGTCAGTAAATCGGCATTTGATTACCCACGTAAGTAACAATAATAAAGAGGTAAAGTTTGTTTTTTTGTTTGTAGGAAGTAATCTCTGAACGTCCTGGTCCGATTGCCAAAATTTTAGCACCGATAGAAAGTTGCTTATTCCTGAGTGACATAGGCTATATTTTATATTATGCGAAACCGCGGGTAAAAGCTAGTTTGAATTGGTTAGCCCTTAGGTAATTTAGCATTGGGTCCATCCATAGACCCAACGCTACACACACACATAGTACCCGTGAGATGGAACTGATTACCATTAGGTGGTAGGTAATACCAAGTTGCCAATAATAATGTGTTTTTCTTTTTATAAAATTGTGTCAATAAACACTCCATCTGAGTAAACATACTTCTTATTTTGATTTCACCTCTCCACCGCGTCTGTAAGCGCAAACGCGATAAACTCATAAACCATTGAATGGATTTTCATGCAGTTTTCATCAATAGATAGTGATTCATCCTCGTGGGGGCGATCGGCGGCGGCGACCTCTCGCGCCGAGCCATGGTTGAGTTGTTGCAGTTGAGGCCATGGTCCGGAGCGAGGAGGAGTGGCAGGCGGTCGCCGACTTTTGCGAAGCAGTAATGCTCGCAAAGGAGGAGGCCGACCGCATCAGTCAACGGCGTTCTCGCCGCCGCCGCCGGGATTCTGATCCCGATTTCCGGCCACCGTAGGCGCCCGGCCGTCCGGTAACTGTCCGGACCAAGCCCAAGTCGTTGAGGCGCGCACTGTTCCCGCGCGCCTCAAGGAGTTGTCAGCAACAGTAGGGACCCAGCCGGGTCGAAGCCTACTGGGGTTAGGGTTATCCGAAAGGGAACTCGAGCCCCGGTATGAAGGCTAGAAGGAACAGGGTGGGTCGTTTAGTCAATAAGAGTCTGACACTATCTCCCGCTCCGCCCAATAGCGGGGGATGTCATTGGACGATTTTTCCTACCATAAAAAAAAGATAGAGTGATTCATGAGGAAGATTTTGGTGTATTATATGGATTTTATAGTAGTGAAAAGCCGAGAATTTCAATGATGCAAGGGTGTGTTACATGATTTCGAAAAATGAAACTTCGAATAACACGTCCCCTTAAGTTAACTAATCTGAAACAAGTTTCAACGAATGCACGCGACGACGAAAAACTTAACGTCGTAGCCATGCGATCTCAAATTATATGATTCAGAAAATGTAATATGGAATGATACGTCCTAATGAACTTTTAATAGGACCGCCTATGTACTTTTGGGACAAATGGAGACACATCGCGAGGGCCTCCTCGCCAAATGAAAATGCAATATCATCAACCACGACCACTCTGTCAAGAGTGAACGACTAAGGAGGATGTACTTAGTGTTGCATGAAGATTAAATAAATAAATAGGAAACACTTAACAACGAATCCACGCTACCACAAAAAACCAGAGACCGTAGTCATGTAATCTCGAATAACTAAACCCTAAATTATCAAACTCTAAATTACCATTTCGAAACCATGAACATATTATGTCCTATCGACCCTTCATGCCCCCGTGCAAAGCATCAAGGGGTCGATAGGACATTATATGTATGTTCAATACAACAAGCTTAGCGCTCATATTTCACAATTTCCTTTCACTTCTAGGCCAACCAATAACTATGATCTTTGGAGCTTAGCTTCAGACAATATGCGACTTTGCAATCATTTAACCGTGAAACACTACAATGTCATCTCATTCACGCTGATTACTTGACGTCATCAGTAGATAATGATGAAACAAATAGTCGAAACGTCCGCACTGTATTAGTATATTATTTACAATATGTAACATAATTAGCATAATATCAGACTTATGACAGACCAGATTTTATTTTTATTTTGTAGGTACAGGCACACGATTGACCACTATCTCACCTGATGGTAAGCGGTGATGTAGCCGATAATAAAGCACGCTTGCCTAGAATTAACCTATTCACTCTTGGCTTAAATACTTGTAGGTTGTAGCTATCAGGAAATACAAAATCCGGCAGGGAATTCCACTCCTTAACCGTACGCATAATGAATGTATAACCAAAACGCTTTGTACGTATGGGGGGGATGTCCACCATGTACGATAGTGCGAACGGCGTTCCGTTCGTTCAGTGGTGCGATAATGGAAATGACTTGGTGAAATTAAATTGTGTAATTCCAATACAAACACCCCGAAATGTACTTCTCGCACCGGGCTCTGATACAAGCCATGGTCCGGAGTGAGGAGGAATGGCAGGCGGTCGCCTCCTTCTGTGAAGCAGTAATACTAGCGAAGGAGGCGGCCGCACGCGCGAGGTAAAGGGCCTCACTCCTCAGCCGCCGGGACTCCGGTCCCGATTTCCAGTTTCCATAGGCGTAGGCTGTCCGGTAACTGTCCGGACTGAGCTCGAGTCGTCGACGGCGCATAATGTTCCGCGCGCGTCTCAAAGAGATGTCAGCAAACCGTAAGGGCCCCGGAACGAAGGCAAAGAAGTGACAGGAGTGTCTTTTTGTCAGTTAAAGTCTGACATTACGCCCCGCCCAGTCATTGGATAATTTCCCACCTAAAAGAAACGATAGAAAACCGACAGCAAGCAACTCGACGTCGGTCGATGCTCAAGACTCTGGAGTTTTGGCACGACAAGTAGAGTCTTCTTGGTTCGCTTCTCAAGTTGGATAAAGAGTTCTTAACGTTTCCATTTTGTCCCCAGGTGCCCGCGAAACCCTCTGGTTCGGCCTCGACGCTCACACGGGCGGCGTTATCTACGAATGTGGGTCGGGAGGCTGCAGCAGTGAGCAACAGACCGCCAACGCGGGCCGTGACGTCATCGTGCTGAGGAGGCACTCTAATACTGTGAGAGCGCTTGACCCCAGGACTGGTAGTGAGAAGTAAGTTGCTTTTTTTTATATATAAACTAGTGCTTGACTGCGATCCCACCTGATGGTAAGCAGTGATGCAATCTCTAATAGTGAGGCGCACTAGTTTATGAGCCAATTCACTCTTGCCTTGAAGACACTCAAATTATAATCGGACGGGAAGACCGCAGCAGGCAGATTGTTCCAGTCCTTCGACGTACGCGGTATAAATGACGACGAGGATTCTTTTATTTTAAAGACACAAGTTATTCATTTTTTTCAGTTAGTTATTACATATAGTGCATTGCACCTAACCTCTCAATGATACCTATATCCCTCCCAATTCTGATTATTATTCATTTATAAAAGGTCTTAAACAGGTAATTTTTTTTTTCTTAGTCTTATTTGTTCCTTTTCTGGCTAAAAGGCCTCCCCGTATCTTTTTAGCACTCTTTTTTGTCTAGTCTGTGCGGTAACGGTGCGTAGTATATCATGCACGCCTCCAAGAGATGTCAGCAAAATCGTAGGGGGCCAGCAGAGCCGAAGCCGACTGGGATCATGGGTTGAGTTCCGAAAGGGAAACCTGGGGTCCTGGATTGTAAGGCAAAGAAGGAACATAGGTGTGGTTTTAGTCAGTAAAAGTCTGACAGGCTTCTCCCGCTCCCAATGATTTTCCACCTTAAAAAAAAAGATTTTTAGGCCTGGCTCCGTGATGACGCCCGTCTCCACTATGTGATTAGGCCCGTATTTTTTTTTTTATAATGGATCGGCTCGCGTTTGACCACTATCTCACCTGATGGTAAGCGATGATGTGGCTGACGATGGAACACGCTTGCCTAGAAGCAATCTATTCACTCTTGACTTAAAGACCGAGGTTATAGTTATCAGAAAACACAGACTCCGGCAGGGAATTCCATTCCTTAGCTGTACGTATGATGAATGTGTTCCCAAAACGCTTTTTACGTATGGGTGGGATGTCCACCATGTACCGGTGGCGCAACGCCGTACAAAATATTAATTTATTTATTTAAAGCTTTATGCACAAAAAAACTACAAAGGCGGACTTAATGCCTTAGGCATTATCTGCCAGTCGACCTTAGGGTGGTGCAGAAACAAAACATGGCAGGTGCAACTTAATAAATAGACAAAACAGAAGAGAAGCAAATATATACAATAGTAAATACATACTTAGATACATACATATAAAAAAAACAATGCTGTTGTGAAAAAACAAATCCAACCAATTAGCGCGGTGATGATTCTACCAACATCTTGCGAATATGCTCACGTGCCTTCACCTTAAAAGAAAATCGGCTTGTTGCCATCCTGATATTCAAAATATTATTACACTCTTTAAAATCCACCCTTGTACCCTTAGATGGAACTTCAGCGTAGCAGAGCACCGCGTAGCCCTGACGCGGCGAGAGTGCGCCGACACGCCGAAGGGTTCGGCACCGGTCGCTGTGGCCGTCGCCTTGCCGGAAGGAGTGGTCGCTGTCAAGGACACGTCGGGAACTAAGCTGTTGTGGCAGCAAAAGGTAGCTAAATTAATATTGATTTGACTAAGGTCAGTAAAGAAAGGAAGGAATGCCCGATTTTCGCAAATAACATTTCCTTGACTGAATAATGTAGCCTAAGACTCGTGGTTGCCAAACTTTTGACAGTTTTATAAAAGGTAGTTTGTCAGTGCGTGTCCCCTACACAAGTAGGTAAGATGGGGGCTACTATGAAGTTTCTGTTATGAAGGCTTTGGCAGGTAACAGATAACAAAGATGTGTACAGTAGGCACAACGGATCTTGAGTGCTCGGCGTTAGAGTGGGGATCGCTTTGCGCATTCCATACATTAGCGAGCCAATCGTCTTCGTTGTTAGATACATACAACAACGCAGGGAACGAATGAGGAGTGACGTCTATGACGCGATGGCGCGGCGAGCCAATCACTGACACTCCCCGCCCTCGCGTCTCACTTCGCACCACTAAAGAGACCGAATATTTGACATCTGCGCAACCGCTCAAGATCCGTTATGGCAACTGTAACATGGCAATCTAAATTAGTTTAATTGTAAAACTCAATTTTTTTTTATTGTTCTTCTGGTCGGTAATAATAATCATGGTCATTCAATGCCAGATACTTAGTGTGATGACAGACTCTAAACAAACACCGTTAAACTTAGGTGCTATATATCCATTGTGCTCTGATAAATTCTCAGTTTTTATAAAATAACAAGTCTGGCAGCTACAGGATGTGACGTCACATAAATCCTGCATCGCGCAATTAAAGTTAACCCGATAACAGGCTTCAGGCAGCTCTTACCACTAGAAAAACACACGTATAAGCGGAGGATCCACCTTTTTTATTTTAGATTAATTTTTTTGTAATATTAGTGTGATAAGCCAATTAATTTCTGTAAAGTTACCATAAAACCGCCAAACTTATTTGTCAGTTAACTTTTAACAGACGATTTTTACTTACAGCTAGATGCTCCAGTGGCTGGCATGTGGCGCCTCGCCGCGGGCACGCTACAGAACATCGACGTGCTATGGGAGGCGACGCAGACTCTCATACAGGGCGGCGCCACACAGCAACCCTCACTGTATATAGGCAGTCACGATAGACAGGTATCTAGGTATTAGTAATAATAGTAATAAGTAGTATAGGTATACCGCTGGTCCAGGTGGTCAAACCAAGAGCGCAAGCGTCATCGAGACAAGCCTAGAAAGAGGTGGCGAGATGATCCTCGGTTTGAGACGGCGAGAGACAAGAATGTCTGAAATAAGTAGGAAAAAAAAATACTTGTCAGACTTTTAGTTTTCAGCTTTTTTTGGGACATAAGTCAAATTGCCAATTGAAAAATCAGCTCTTCGATGGTTCTCTCTCAGATAGGTGACAAAAGAGTTGATGCGATGGAGTGGATGTGCGACCCTGGTGAAATAATCGCGAGAGTGTTTGTCGAATATATCCGACGAAGATAGTTAAAGGGTTAAACACAAAACAAAATCCTCTCTTACAGCTATACATCCAAGAAAGTGAGTTCTACACCAGTAAGCTGGAGACAGCGGTGTCAGTGAAGCCGCTGCCGTGGAAGCTGGTGACGGCCAGGCCGCAGATAGAGGCCAGCGCTGACAAGGGACAGACGGCCTTGTCGGTGCACGATACTGACCCAAATGCTCTGTCGCTCATCACCTTATATGGCAATGCTGGGAACAATTTTGGTAAGTGTTTATTTATCTCAGGACTCTTGGGCGCTTTGGGAGACGTACGAGAGGCCAAATCCAACTCGCAAAATCCCTTCGCTGCTTTTCATAGAATGTGATACTAACAGACAATTATCCCTATACACGCTAGTGCACCCAAAGACAAGCCCCGATTAGTGGGAAACTATAGTGACATATGGAAAACAAAGATGGCTATGGTTTTGGAAAGCTAAAGGCAAACTTTTGTTCCTAATATTAAAAAAAATATTGCTATAATCCTGTTATAATAAAAAATATATTTATCCCATTAAAATGCCTCATAAACTTTACTTATCGATAGTGAAATATTTTTTTGCTTGTTCACTATCTCATTTATACGAATACAGACGTTGTTAGCCGACATAGTACCCGAAGGATGAAGTCATAAAACACTTGATTCTTTAAAAACAAGGAATTTGTAAAATCTTGATGTATTTTTATTATTTTTGATAAGTTTCCGTTTGATTCATCTGATGGTAAGCGACGTTGTGGTCGATGATGGAGCATGCTTGCCTAAAAGAAACTTATTCACTTTAGACTTAAAGACCGCTAGGGTATAGCTATTAGGAAACTTAGACTCCAATTCCTTAGCTGTACGTACGATGAATTTGTTCCTTGATCTGAAAAAAAAATACGAATATTGGTACTTTTTACATTAAACCCCCAAACCCTCATTGTCTTTCTATTGTGTATTTAAAAACGGTATTCGAAAGGTCAATTAGGCTAGATTACCTAAACCATTACCTAAATATTTTCTTCATCTTTATTTATCAAAATTATTAAAACTCTTACATGCGGGGTTATCGCCATCTCTTACCCACACTGAAACAAGATTAAAACAATCTTACTTTAAACGTCATGATGGTCATGATCATGCTTTTAAACTGTTATCTGGTACAGGAGACCACGGCTACTTCGTATATCTGCAAGAGACGTGCGACCAGTCAGTCCAAGTGACGGAAGAACACTTCGACGCGCTGCCCAACATCAGCGACGAGCACACCGACCAGCATCACATCCACGTGCACATCTCCTCGCTATGGTAATCATCATTATATTATTGAGACAGAAGTAAAATTATGTTTAAAAACAAAGATTTCCTACAAAATAATCACATGAGTTTTATAAGAATAATTAACAAAAGCAATATTACGATCAGAGGAAGAGTCATCAATAAATCAACAAGAGAGTATTGAAATACAGAGATACCAGATCACACCGAACAGCTGACGGGTAGCGTTTCCCGCGCTTCCGCACGCAACCGAGTCCAAACCAAAAAGATTGCCGCCGACTGTGGTAGTTTTTTTTATATTGCCCCTTCCGTGTTTCTGGGCAAAAGTAGTAGTATCCAATAATATAATAATTATTAGGTTAGGTCCCTCATGACGAGAACCTTGTGAAAGCTGAGAAGGATAATTTAGCTTCACTTTTCTTGGACTGACCAACATTTGACTATTCAAAAGTGCCTGCAAACGGTCTATTTGAAATAAATGCTTTGACTTTGATAAACAAACTAAATATCTTAACTTGGCTCGCGAGTTTGTCGACATGTGAGAATTAGACACAGCAATCGTTGTGCCGGCCAATGGCTTAATAGCCAAGAGCTTCGACCAACATCTGAGGAGGCTCTTGTTAGGCAGCTGGAAACGGCGCGTATTGTTCCTCCTTTAGATTCCTCTCTCAGGAGCCCTAACCACCGGGGAAAGGCAAAACAAACACTGTATTTACAGCAGTAGTTATAGTTATTGATGATATTATATATTTATGGTTAATGATGATGTGTGTATTTATATTATTGTTATTTATATTGTATAATAAATTAATTATAGTTATGTATCTGGAGCTGGGGGGCTGTTTGCTTGGGCGGCATTTTGGGCGGCGGGGGGTTGTATGTGTGTTGAAGGTTGGGAGAACCCTGATCTTTGATGCGTTTATGACTCGTTGTTGCTTGGGTATCGCTTCGGGCTGATGGCCTCTCAGCCATGAAATTTTGACGGGATTTACTGTAATAGCTTAAGTGCTCTGGAGTGACGCCACTTGCACGTGGAGTTGCCCAGCAGCAAACAATGTACAACTATTAAACAAGAGCACGGACGTCATGTCTGTGGTTTAAATGTAAGGCAGGAGTGTGGTTTTAGTCAGTAGGAGTCTGACACTGCCCAGACTGGCTCGTTTGTGAGGCAGCCTGGCCGTCCATGAGGATTTCCCACTCCTGCCGAATAAAAAAAAAAAAAAAAAAACCACCGGTAGCTAAGACCCTGCGATGCCGGTGGGCTACTATTTTTTAATGTTTTTTTTTTTATGATTTTGTTTGAAAAAAAAATTTATAAAAATGTAATTTATATGGGTATTCAATAAATAAAGGGAATAATAATAATCATTTTTCTTTCAGGAAATTATTCCTGTAATAATTATTTGTCATTTTTATTATTATGTCTTCTTTAGCTTCCACCAGTGACTTCGCTTACGTGAAAATTTTCCTAAGGGAACGAACATACTTTTATCCTTCATCTTCTTTTTAAATCGATGACTCTTTAAACTGTTTGGGCTCAGTAGCTAGTAGGTCGACTACTCTCAACTTTTGTTGATAAGGATACATTCAAGACAAGGATTTATTCAACAAACTCAATATTCGTCTGTAGGTACTGGTGGAAGGAGGTGCTCCTCATCGCGGTGTCGTCGGCTCTGCTCATGAACCTCATGATCTGGCCGAGGTTCTTCGCGCCGAAGATCAGCGCAAGCTCGCCTTTGCCCAGTACACAGGAACAGGTGAGCAGTAACATTAAAATCTTGAAGAACTTGTTATAATGTTTAAATGTCAGAAAATCTTAAGAAAAACTCAAGGTGATAGAGAAATGGCTGGTTTTTCTTTAAACAAGTAACTTATTCTTATCTAAAACTAGCTGTGCCGGCGACTTTGTTCGCGTGGACTACAGGATTTTGAATTTATTTTTTTCTAAAATAAAAGTAGCCTACGTTACTCCTTATTACATCAGCTACCTGCCAAAAAAGTCCCGTGTAAATCAGTCCAGCCATTTCAGAGATTAGCCTGGACAAACAGACAGACAGGCAGACAGACAGACAGACCAAAAATTTAAAAAAATGTTATTTTGGTGTATGTACCGTATATATATTCATATGCATGTAGTAAAATGCAGTTATTTCAATATTACAAACAGACACTCCAATTTTATTTATATGTATAGATTGTTTATTAGTCTAAAATTTCCTATTGCCCGGCAAAGACCTTCCAATATCGTTCCAGATACATTTTGTGCGTGTCGAACCAACCTTTAATATGCACGACCAAGGCTACGATTGTCCGAAAGTTATCGTAGCCTCAAAAAACGCAATGTCGACAAAATGGGAATAAATATAGGTCAAATATTTCTCTTTCAATGACTAGCCACCCATCATAAAACCTATTTTTTTTATTTAGTATTTTTAATGTCTTTAAGTTTAGTTTAGCAATATTTTATAATATGGAGCAAGATGAGACGAGTCCAGTAGCCTGATTCACGTAAAATCAAACAAGCCAAATATCGTTGAAGTTTTATAGTCGTTCGATCGAAGTCCTATCCAAAAGCGGTATTCACGATCTATCGCCTTATTTCCAGTTACATTAATAAGTATTCTACCAGAATAATTTAATACAGATTTTTTTTTAATCGACGAATTCCAAACGACTTTAAAATCGGTGTCGTTCAAACTCGATTGATGGATGTGAATACGGAAATGGTCTAAACGACTAAATCGCTACGATATCGTTACTGTTTTCATTACGTGAATCGGGCTACTGAGCGCGGGTGTGGAAGATGCTAGTTGGTCGCGGGAGAGAGCGGTTGCACGGGCGCGGGAAGCGGTGCGCAGTGGTCGCCTGATAACGTTGTGTTGGTAACGTTCGTTTAGCAACGGGACGTGCTACAACTGTATATTTATCTCCGCAGGTGGTGGTTCAGGTAATGAGCTGGCCTGAAAAGCCTGTCACTCCTCGACCGAACATCCCAGAGTATTCAGGCCGCTATGAGAACGACTTCACTCCGCTGCGGTGCCTCGGGCGCGGTGGCTTTGGCGTCGTGTTCGAAGCCAAGAACAACATCGACGACTGCTCTTATGCTGTGAAGAGGATTACACTGCCAAGAAGGTAAGTCGAAGAAGAAATGTATGATCTGAGGCCTCACTATTTTACCACCACCTTATATGATTTACAAGAGTGTCCATGGGATTTCTTGCACGTTCTTCTTCATAAAGATCTATGCTTTGGAACGTGCAAATTAGCTTCACTTTTTTTTGACTGACCGACATTTTGACAATTCAGAATTGCCCGTCAAAATATTTACCTTTCCCGAACAACTATTGTACCACAAACCTTCACATGGAATAATAGGCTAGTTGCCGTAAAAAATGTAACACTAGTTTACAAAATTTTACTTTTTATTTATACCCCGAACCGAATGTATGTCAATATGTTTATCTACCTTCCCTAAACCTAAAAGTGTTAGCAGAAATATTTTATCACGTCGGAATTTTTTTCTGCCGTCAATTGTTTTTTTTAACTACCCGACGTGGTGGTGATATTTTATTGTTTATTCGTTCGCTGCAAACGACAGTTACTTTGCTTTGGATTGATTTAAAATGGCTAGCAGAAAGTGCAAACAAAGTTCTGACCGTTTTTGTTATGTTTGTGGACAGTTTATATTTTCAAAAAAGAGAAGACCTATTGTAGATTCGTTAAAAACTGCATATCTTTATTATTTTGGATTTCCTGTTGCAAATCAAGATAAAAAGTGGGTGCCTCACGTGTTTTGCGAAAGCTGTAGAATCATCTTACTCCAGTGGTCATCAGGAGAAAAAGTTTACCTTCCATTTGGTTCGCCAATGCTATGGAGAGAACCTAGTAATCATGAAAATGATTGTTACTTTTGTGTTACGAAGACATTGGGATATAACAAAAAAAATAAGGCAAGTATTATGTATGCCGATGTTCCGTCTGTTACTAAGCCGATTTTACATTCAAAAGATCTACCCCATCCAGTTTGTCCCGGTAGTTCGAGTGCAAATATATTAGATGACAATAACAGTGATGTTGAATTCAAGTCGATTTCTAGTGATTCTGACGAATTTTCACCTCAAGAAAACACTCCACATTTAATTAATCAGGCCGAATTAAATGATCTTATACGAGATTTACAGTTATCAAGATCTAAAGCAGAGCTTCTTGGCTCCCGCTTACAACAATGGAACTTGTTACTACCAGACACAAAAGTTACGTTTTTCAGAAACAGAAGCAAAGTTTACTCAGAATTTTTCAAAAGAGAAGGTGAATATTGTTATTGCACAGATATCCCGGGACTTTTCGAAGCAATGAATCAAAACTATGATAAAACAGAGTGGCGCCTATTCATAGATTCTTCGAAATATAGTCTCAAAGCTGTTTTATTACATAACGGAAATAAGAAACCTTCCATACCAATAGGACACGCAGTGAATTGTAAAGAGAGCTATGAAACGATGCGTACTTTGATTAATTTAATAAAGTATAAAGAACATCAATGGAAAGTGTGCGGCGACCTCAAAGTCATCGGTATGTTAGTGGGATTGCAGGGTGGTTACACGAAGTACTGTTGTTTCCTTTGTTTGTGGGACAGTAGAGCGAAACAACATCATTATGTAAGGAAAGAATGGCCTGTTCGAAATGAGTATATTCCGGGCAAAATGAACATTAATCACGAGCTGTTGGTCGATCCAAATAACGTCACTTTACCCCCTTTACACATCAAACTGGGGCTCATGAAAAACTTTGTAAAGGCGCTTGACAAAAACAGTGATGCTTTCCGGTATTTGCAAAAAATATTTCCAAACATTACAGAGGGAAAACTGAAGGAGGGTATATTTATTGGTCCACAAATCCGTAAAATTATGAAAGATTCTCAGTTTGAAAACCTTTTATCGGTTAAAGAAAAGTCTGCTTGGAACTCATTTAAAATGCTTGTAGAAAATTTTTTGGGAAATAAAAAAAGTGAAAATTATGAAGAAATTGTTAACAATTTATTGAAAAACTTTCATGATATGGGAGTAAACATGTCATTAAAGATTCACTTTCTACATTCTCATCTGATTTTTTTTCCTGAAAACTTAGGAAGTATGAGTGACGAACAGGGTGAACGTTTCCACCAAGATTTAAGGACTTTCGAAGAACGACATCAAGGATTTTGGGATGAAAATATGTTAGGGGATTACTGTTGGTCTATCATAAGAGAAACTGATTCAAATAACTATAAAAAGAAAGCAAAAATTAGTCATTTTTAATTTATTTTTGTATTAATCCTAAAATTTTTGTATTTCCCTTCAAGAAAATAAATATTTTTTAAACCAGACGTGACAGAATCTTTTTATTATTTTTTCTGGATAGTTCTACCTGAACACAAAATAAAATAACAACTTTCAGCTGGGGTATGAAAACCGTGTAAACTAGTGTAATCAGGCCCCTCTTTCCCACTGGGCACACTGGGCACGTGCCCAGGGCCCCGCGATGGATTGGGGCCCCCTAGTCTAGTCCCTACCACAGATCACTATAAGATGTAAGTACTTACTACGCACAAATGCGACAGCTATCATTTTCAATCCAAGTTCCTGAAATGGCCACATGTCGCTGCCATCGCATTTCTTTTTTTTTATTCTTTTTAACCGACTTCTAATTATGGAGAAAAAAATTGAAGACACCTTTCCTAATGTAGAAATCGCACTGAGAATCTTTTTAAGCATGATGGTAACTAACTGAAGTGGGGAACGCTCTTTCTCCAAATTAAAACGAATAAAAAATGAATTAAGAAGTACATTGCTTCAAGAGAGATTAAACAGTTTGTCGCTAATGTCAATTTAGCTTCACTTTTCTTGGACTGACCGACATTTGACTATTCAAAAGTGCCTGTAAATGGTCTATTTGAAATAAATGATTTGACTTTGACTTTAACTTTGACTTTGACGATAGAATGTGAATTGCTCAAAAACATAGATTTTGAAGATATGATTAACGATTTTGCTCAACTCAAATCTAGAAAGGTACCGCTTCAATCAGCATAGATACTTATATAAGGACTCATCGTGGATGCTGGTTATTTAGTGTGAATTACATTATATTTATTATCTATTCATTATAATAATATCTAATGTACGAGTAACTGTAAAGAAATAAAAATAAAGCTAAAACTTTGCACACCTACGTTCTTTGTTTATTCTAACAAAAGAGTGCTTTATTACTATGGTCATAGGGGCCCCATTATCCTAATGTGCCCAGGGCCTCTAATAGGTGAAAGACGGCCCTGAGTGTAATTAGTCCGTCTTTGAGATTATTCAAAAATAGGGGACACTTTTTTTTCTTATTTGTAAATTATACCAGAGCAGACGCATTTTATGAACAGCTATACACGTCGATCTCCAAACCCGCTACAAATCTGGCAAACGACCCAAGAGCTAGATTGACTCGACACTACACTGAAGATATCCCGGACGTCAGCCTGTACGAGATTAGGATGGCTCTGAAGCAGTTGAAGAACAACAAGGCGTCGGGTGAGGACGGAATTACGGCTGAGCTCCTGAAGGCGGGTGGAAAACCGGTCCTAAAGGCCCTTCAGAAGTTGTTCGATTCCGTCATACTCGAGGGAAAAACGCCACAGGCATGGAGCAGAAGTGTGGTGGTACTCTTCTTTAAGAAGGGTGATAAAACCCTGCTGAAGAATTACAGGCCCATCTCACTTCTGAGCCATGTCTACAAGCTGTTTTCCAGGGTCATCACGAACCGTCTTGCGCGCAGGTTTGACGACTTCCAGCCTCCCGAACAAGCCGGATTCCGAAAAGGTTTCAGCACCGTAGACCACATACATACGCTACGGCAGGTCATACAGAAGACCGAGGAGTATAACCTGCCTCTCTGCCTAGCGTTTGTGGACTACGAGAAAGCTTTTGATTCGATCGAGACTTGGGCTGTGCTGCAATCTCTCCAGAGGTGCCAAATTGACTATCGGTACATCGAAGTGCTGAGGTGTTTGTACGAAAACGCCACCATGTCAGTCCGACTCCAGGACCAGACCTCGAAACCTATCCTCCTGCAGCGAGGTGTGAGGCAGGGAGACGTCATCTCTCCGAAACTGTTCACGGCCGCAATGGAGGATGTCTTCAAGGTTCTGGACTGGAGTGGACTAGGCATTAATGTCAATGGCGAGTACATCACTCACCTTCGGTTTGCCGACGACATAGTAGTCATGGCGGAGACTATGGAGGAGCTCAGCACAATGCACAATGACCTCAGTAGAGCTTCTCTAAGAGTGGGTCTTAAAATGAACATGGATAAAACCAAAATCATGATTAACAACCATGTAGCGCCCACTCCTATCAAGGTCGGAGACTCTACACTCGAAGTTGTAGACGATTACGTCTACCTCGGACAGAAAGTCCAGTTGGGTAGGTCTAACTTCGAGAAAGAGGTCAACCGTCGAATCCAACTCGGTTGGGCAGCGTTCGGGAAGCTACGCGGTATCTTCTCGTCCAACATACCACAGTGTCTCAAGACGAAAGTCTTTAACCAGTGCGTGTTGCCAGTGATGACATATGGCTCCGAAACGTGGTCGCTCACAATGGGCCTCATCAGAAGGCTTAAAGTCACCCAAAGAGCAATGGAAAGAGCTATGCTCGGGGTTTCCTTGCGTGATCGAATAAAAAATGAAGATATCCGCAGGAAAACTAAGGTTGCCGACATAACACAAAGAATTGCCAAACTTAAGTGGCAATGGGCAGGGCACATTGCTCGCAGAACAGATGGCCGTTGGGGCCGAAAGGTTTTGGAGTGGCGACCGCGTACCGGAAGACGCAGTGTTGGAAGGCCTCCTACAAGGTGGACCGATGACCTGGTGGTGAAGGTAGCGGGAAACCGATGGATGCGGGACGCACAGGAACGTTCGATGTGGCGACGCTTGGGGGAGGCCTATGTCCAACAGTGGACGTGTATCGACTGAAATGATGATGATGATGATGAAATTATACCAAAAATGACAAAGATATAGCTCATTAAAGTTACGTGTGACGTCACGCCGTGCTGCATTTTTTCGCTCGGGGTGACGTTACACGTAACTTTAAAGGGCTATATCTTTGTTTTTTTTTTTAATCGAAAAAAGAAAAAATATGTGTCCAATATTTTTTTATAATCTAAAATACGGACTAAATAAAATGTAATTATTTTGACCCTGGAAACTACCCTATTGCATACGCTTCCGAATTAATTTAAAAAATGATAAAACTTTAATCACTTCAAAACCATTTAAGTTACAGCGATAACTACTCACAAAACTTTAAATGACTGAAACTGAAAAAAATATATCAAATGATAAATGATATTTATTTTGCAAATAGGTTTAAAAAACACTTTTACACGTCAAATTTTGTTTTCGTCAGTTTAAGCTAGATGAGGCCGGTAAAGCAATAACACGTTACTTTTGCGTGTTATATTTTTGTTAGATTTTCTTAAAACAGATTTGAACTAATTTGAAGTTAACATCATTTATCGAAATTCGCAATTTACGTAACTTCACTGCGATGTCATAGAGTAATTACATAATAGGCACATAATCATTCGTAATTTTCGTAAACATATACACACAAACCATTTCATTTCATTCATACTTTTTCAAAAGACGTCGTGTGGCGTGGATCAAGTGTAGCTCTACAAGTCTAGTTTCCTTGATTGTAAAATGTAATGAGACCGACGCGCCCAGAGCGGCGTGTGGCACACGTGTGCGCAATGTAGGTCTAGCTTTAATTTTTTATGGGGAAAATAGAGATAGACAAGCCAGGTAAAAAAGCCAACACGTTGATTGAGAAAGCCACACACTTTATATTGTTACAGGGAGTCCAAACGCGAGCGTGTTCTACGTGAAGTGCGTGCGCTCGCCAAGCTGGAGCACGAACACATCGTGCGCTACTTCAACGCGTGGGTGGAGGAGCCGCCGCCGCTGTGGCAGCAGCAGCGCGACCAAGTGTGGATGAGGTGTTTACGCTAATATATTCTTGTTACCATACTATCAATCTACTTCAACGCGTGGGTGGAGGAGCCGCCGCCGCTGTGGCAGCAGCAGCGCGACCAAGTGTGGATGAGGTGTTTACGCTAATATATTCTTGTTACCATACTATCAATCTACTTCAACGCGTGGGTGGAGGAGCCGCCGCCGCTGTGGCAGCAGCAGCGCGACCAAGTGTGGATGAGGTGTTTACGCTAATATATTCTTGTTACCATACTATCAATCTACTTCAACGCGTGGGTGGAGGAGCCGCCGCCGCTGTGGCAGCAGCAGCGCGACCAAGTGTGGATGAGGTGTTTACGCTAATATATTCTTGTTACCATACTATCAATCTACTTCAACGCGTGGGTGGAGGAGCCGCCGCCGCTGTGGCAGCAGCAGCGCGACCAAGTGTGGATGAGGTGTTTACGCTAATATATTCTTGTTACCATACTATCAATCTACTTCAACGCGTGGGTGGAGGAGCCGCCGCCGCTGTGGCAGCAGCAGCGCTACCAAGTGTGGATGAGGTGTTTACGCTAATATATTCTTGTTACCATACTATCAATCTACTTCAACGCGTGGGTGGAGGAGCCGCCGCCGCTGTGGCAGCAGCAGCGCGACCAAGTGTGGATGAGGTGTTTACGCTAATATATTCTTGTTACCATACTATCAATCTACTTCAACGCGTGGGTGGAGGAGCCGCCGCCGCTGTGGCAGCAGCAGCGCGACCAAGTGTGGATGAGGTGTTTACGCTAATATATTCTTGTTACCATACTATCAATCTACTTCAACGCGTGGGTGGAGGAGCCGCCGCCGCTGTGGCAGCAGCAGCGCGACCAAGTGTGGATGAGGTGTTTACACTAATATATTCTTGTTACCATACTATCAATCTACTTCAACGCGTGGGTGGAGGAGCCGCCGCCGCTGTGGCAGCAGCAGCGCGACCAAGTGTGGATGAGGTGTTTACGCTAATATATTCTTGTTACCATACTATCAATCTACTTCAACGCGTGGGTGGAGGAGCCGCCGCCGCTGTGGCAGCAGCAGCGCGACCAAGTGTGGATGAGGTGTTTACGCTAATATATTCTTGTTACCATACTATCAATCTACTTCAACGCGTGGGTGGAGGAGCCGCCGCCGCTGTGGCAGCAGCAGCGCGACCAAGTGTGGATGAGGTGTTTACGCTAATATATTCTTGTTACCATACTATCAATCTACTTCAACGCGTGGGTGGAGGAGCCGCCGCCGCTGTGGCAGCAGCAGCGCGACCAAGTGTGGATGAGGTGTTTACGCTAATATATTCTTGTTACCATACTATCAATCTACTTCAACGCGTGGGTGGAGGAGCCGCCGCCGCTGTGGCAGCAGCAGCGCGACCAAGTGTGGATGAGGTGTTTACGCTAATATATTCTTGTTACCATACTATCAATCTACTTCAACGCGTGGGTGGAGGAGCCGCCGCCGCTGTGGCAGCAGCAGCGCGACCAAGTGTGGATGAGGTGTTTACGCTAATATATTCTTGTTACCATACTATCAATCTACTTCAACGCGTGGGTGGAGGAGCCGCCGCCGCTGTGGCAGCAGCAGCGCGACCAAGTGTGGATGAGGTGTTTACGCTAATATATTCTTGTTACCATACTATCAATCTACTTCAACGCGTGGGTGGAGGAGCCGCCGCCGCTGTGGCAGCAGCAGCGCGACCAAGTGTGGATGAGGTGTTTACGCTAATATATTCTTGTTACCATACTATCAATCTACTTCAACGCGTGGGTGGAGGAGCCGCCGCCGCTGTGGCAGCAGCAGCGCGACCAAGTGTGGATGAGGTGTTTACGCTAATATATTCTTGTTACCATACTATCAATCTACTTCAACGCGTGGGTGGAGGAGCCGCCGCCGCTGTGGCAGCAGCAGCGCGACCAAGTGTGGATGAGGTGTTTACGCTAATATATTCTTGTTACCATACTATCAATCTACTTCAACGCGTGGGTGGAGGAGCCGCCGCCGCTGTGGCAGCAGCAGCGCGACCAAGTGTGGATGAGGTGTTTACGCTAATATATTCTTGTTACCATACTATCAATCTACTTCAACGCGTGGGTGGAGGAGCCGCCGCCGCTGTGGCAGCAGCAGCGCGACCAAGTGTGGATGAGGTGTTTACGCTAATATATTCTTGTTACCATACTATCAATCTACTTCAACGCGTGGGTGGAGGAGCCGCCGCCGCTGTGGCAGCAGCAGCGCGACCAAGTGTGGATGAGGTGTTTACGCTAATATATTCTTGTTACCATACTATCAATCTACTTCAACGCGTGGGTGGAGGAGCCGCCGCCGCTGTGGCAGCAGCAGCGCGACCAAGTGTGGATGAGGTGTTTACGCTAATATATTCTTGTTACCATACTATCAATCTACTTCAACGCGTGGGTGGAGGAGCCGCCGCCGCT
Organism: Mythimna ferrago; assembly: GCA_910589285.2. Taxonomy (NCBI): domain Eukaryota; kingdom Metazoa; phylum Arthropoda; class Insecta; order Lepidoptera; family Noctuidae; genus Mythimna; species Mythimna ferrago. The sequence goes on from OU342695.1 coordinate 18,387,054, forward strand.
GTGGCAGCAGCAGCGCGACCAAGTGTGGATGAGGTGTTTACGCTAATATATTCTTGTTACCATACTATCAATCTACTTCAACGCGTGGGTGGAGGAGCCGCCGCCGCTGTGGCAGCAGCAGCGCGACCAAGTGTGGATGAGGTGTTTACGCTAATATATTCTTGTTACCATACTATCAATCTACTTCAACGCGTGGGTGGAGGAGCCGCCGCCGCTGTGGCAGCAGCAGCGCGACCAAGTGTGGATGAGGTGTTTACGCTAATATATTCTTGTTACCATACTATCAATCTACTTCAACGCGTGGGTGGAGGAGCCGCCGCCGCTGTGGCAGCAGCAGCGCGACCAAGTGTGGATGAGGTGTTTACGCTAATATATTCTTGTTACCATACTATCAATCTACTTCAACGCGTGGGTGGAGGAGCCGCCGCCGCTGTGGCAGCAGCAGCGCGACCAAGTGTGGATGAGGTGTTTACGCTAATATATTCTTGTTACCATACTATCAATCTACTTCAACGCGTGGGTGGAGGAGCCGCCGCCGCTGTGGCAGCAGCAGCGCGACCAAGTGTGGATGAGGTGTTTACGCTAATATATTCTTGTTACCATACTATCAATCTACTTCAACGCGTGGGTGGAGGAGCCGCCGCCGCTGTGGCAGCAGCAGCGCGACCAAGTGTGGATGAGGTGTTTACGCTAATATATTCTTGTTACCATACTATCAATCTACTTCAACGCGTGGGTGGAGGAGCCGCCGCCGCTGTGGCAGCAGCAGCGCGACCAAGTGTGGATGAGGTGTTTACGCTAATATATTCTTGTTACCATACTATCAATCTACTTCAACGCGTGGGTGGAGGAGCCGCCGCCGCTGTGGCAGCAGCAGCGCGACCAAGTGTGGATGAGGTGTTTACGCTAATATATTCTTGTTACCATACTATCAATCTACTTCAACGCGTGGGTGGAGGAGCCGCCGCCGCTGTGGCAGCAGCAGCGCGACCAAGTGTGGATGAGGTGTTTACGCTAATATATTCTTGTTACCATACTATCAATCTACTTCAACGCGTGGGTGGAGGAGCCGCCGCCGCTGTGGCAGCAGCAGCGCGACCAAGTGTGGATGAGGTGTTTACGCTAATATATTCTTGTTACCATACTATCAATCTACTTCAACGCGTGGGTGGAGGAGCCGCCGCCGCTGTGGCAGCAGCAGCGCGACCAAGTGTGGATGAGGTGTTTACGCTAATATATTCTTGTTACCATACTATCAATCTACTTCAACGCGTGGGTGGAGGAGCCGCCGCCGCTGTGGCAGCAGCAGCGCGACCAAGTGTGGATGAGGTGTTTACGCTAATATATTCTTGTTACCATACTATCAATCTACTTCAACGCGTGGGTGGAGGAGCCGCCGCCGCTGTGGCAGCAGCAGCGCGACCAAGTGTGGATGAGGTGTTTACGCTAATATATTCTTGTTACCATACTATCAATCTACTTCAACGCGTGGGTGGAGGAGCCGCCGCCGCTGTGGCAGCAGCAGCGCGACCAAGTGTGGATGAGGTGTTTACGCTAATATATTCTTGTTACCATACTATCAATCTACTTCAACGCGTGGGTGGAGGAGCCGCCGCCGCTGTGGCAGCAGCAGCGCGACCAAGTGTGGATGAGGTGTTTACGCTAATATATTCTTGTTACCATACTATCAATCTACTTCAACGCGTGGGTGGAGGAGCCGCCGCCGCTGTGGCAGCAGCAGCGCGACCAAGTGTGGATGAGGTGTTTACGCTAATATATTCTTGTTACCATACTATCAATCTACTTCAACGCGTGGGTGGAGGAGCCGCCGCCGCTGTGGCAGCAGCAGCGCGACCAAGTGTGGATGAGGTGTTTACGCTAATATATTCTTGTTACCATACTATCAATCTACTTCAACGCGTGGGTGGAGGAGCCGCCGCCGCTGTGGCAGCAGCAGCGCGACCAAGTGTGGATGAGGTGTTTACGCTAATATATTCTTGTTACCATACTATCAATCTACTTCAACGCGTGGGTGGAGGAGCCGCCGCCGCTGTGGCAGCAGCAGCGCGACCAAGTGTGGATGAGGTGTTTACGCTAATATATTCTTGTTACCATACTATCAATCTACTTCAACGCGTGGGTGGAGGAGCCGCCGCCGCTGTGGCAGCAGCAGCGCGACCAAGTGTGGATGAGGTGTTTACGCTAATATATTCTTGTTACCATACTATCAATCTACTTCAACGCGTGGGTGGAGGAGCCGCCGCCGCTGTGGCAGCAGCAGCGCGACCAAGTGTGGATGAGGTGTTTACGCTAATATATTCTTGTTACCATACTATCAATCTACTTCAACGCGTGGGTGGAGGAGCCGCCGCCGCTGTGGCAGCAGCAGCGCGACCAAGTGTGGATGAGGTGTTTACGCTAATATATTCTTGTTACCATACTATCAATCTACTTCAACGCGTGGGTGGAGGAGCCGCCGCCGCTGTGGCAGCAGCAGCGCGACCAAGTGTGGATGAGGTGTTTACGCTAATATATTCTTGTTACCATACTATCAATCTACTTCAACGCGTGGGTGGAGGAGCCGCCGCCGCTGTGGCAGCAGCAGCGCGACCAAGTGTGGATGAGGTGTTTACGCTAATATATTCTTGTTACCATACTATCAATCTACTTCAACGCGTGGGTGGAGGAGCCGCCGCCGCTGTGGCAGCAGCAGCGCGACCAAGTGTGGATGAGGTGTTTACGCTAATATATTCTTGTTACCATACCATCAATCTATATCACACGGCTGCCGACAGAAAAAAAAGCCCTGCGTCTCTTTTTTTTATGGTGGGAAAAAATCATCCAATGACAACCCCCGCTCTTGGGCGGAGCGGGAGATAGTGTCAGACTCTTACTGACTAAAAGACCCACCCCGTTCCTTCTAGCCTTCATACCGGGGCTCGAGTACCCTTTCGGATAACCCTGGCCCCAGTAGGCTTCGACCCGGCTGGGTCCCTGCTGTTGCTGACAACTCCTTGAGGCGCGCGGGAACAGTGCGCGCCGTCGACGACTTGGGCTTGGTCGCCCTGCGTCTCTGTCCTCAAAATTTTTATCTATTCGGCTTCTGTCAAAATGAAAGTGACTCTTCGCTCGTTCATTCGTTTTCAAGCTCCCTTACTATTGACCTCACCAATATTGTATAACTCACTAAAATTGATTTCCTAGGGAACTAGATGGAGTCTCCGTAGCCATGACAGACGAATATACGGCGACATCTCCCCGTCCTGCCGTCTCGCCGCGCAATGACGTCATGCTCAACCTACAGAAGTGCACAGACAGTTTCGACGGGCTCGACTACGAGAAGAAGCTAGAAGAGCCTGGCAAGAGACTCAGGTACTTACACGAAACGTAATAAGGTTCTAAATAGCCTGACACTATCTATAGTTTCTTATAAGTAACGTAATAAGGTTCTAAATAATGTGGCACTGTCTACCTATCTGCCCAATGTTGCCATACTTATCATATACAAGTGTACACAGACAGTTGCAGCTGTGCATCAGACTACAAGAAGATGCTAGAAGAGCCCAGCAAGAGACTTAGGTCCATTTATTAAACACAGATAGAGTTCTTAATAGCGTGGCATTATCCGTCTTGTCGCCCAATGACGTCATGCTCAAATAACACACAGACAGCTTTGCCACGCTTGACTACGAGAAAAAGTTAGAAGAGCTTATCAAGAGGTTTTGGTACTTACGGTTAACGTGATAGGGTTCGGAATAGCGTGGCACTATCCACCTCCTTTGTCCTATTTAAAAAGATTTTTGTTCCGACATTGAAAAAAACTTCTTTTAAAATAGGACCAATTTTGAAGTATTGTAAAAAGAAACCTGTGATATATTTCGCTATTTCGGTCTATCATGATTTTTCAAACTGATCAATCTTATGATAATCTGAGCAAAGCTGATCTATTTTCGTTCATGTTTCTCCACCTGTGCACACCACGTTTTTTAAACGCGCCGTTGACGGGCGTTATAGAAATGTGCGTCGACGGCGCGCTTTTATTTTATTGAAGGTCTACAGGCTGCGTCTGAATCGCGTGCGTATCGCGTCTGTATCGCTAAAAACTCGCGTCAAAGGCGCGTTTAAAAAATGTGGTGTGCACAGGCCCTTATAAAAATTTAAGCTAAAACTATAATACAGATAAACCCATATTCTAAAATAAAACCCCATTGTTTCCAGATCACGAAGCTGCAACGATTCATTCAGCATAGTATTCGACGAGAACGCCCCCCATTCGTCTCGACCAACCGACGTCACTCACAACTCGCTCGCTAAGCCAATGAGTGACGACGATTCGTTCATAGTGTTCGCTCATTCAAATGAAGGAGCGGAGAGGAACTCTTCCATTGACAAGAGATTGGAAAGTGTGAAGGAGTGTGATTATAAGACTGAAAGTTCGTGTGCGAAGAAGAGGAAGAAGGTAAGAGTTTCAGCTGTTTTTAGGGTTTGAGGTATCAAGAGAAAAAAAAAACCGGCCAAGAGCGTGTCGGGCCACGCTCAATGTACGGTTCCGTAGTTTCCCGTCCGTCACAATAAGTGTACCCACTTATGAGTTTAAAAAAAGGCTATTTGTTACGTTGACATACTAAGTACGGAACTCTAATAAATACGGAACCCTAAAAACAGGCCCACAAAGGACGGTGATAAATAAAACAATATGCAAGTAGTAGAAATTTCAGCGATTGTGCACTCGTAAAATTACGAATATATTAAAGAAGAAACGATATTTTACCACGGTAGGTCATGAAAGCACGGAAAATCTTAACATCGACTTTTAAAAAGACGACGTCATTACGCAACGCCATCTATCGAACCATTTATGAACTGGTTTTTACCTTAACATTTTGATAGATGGCGTTAAAAAAATGAATTTTAGTTTTGTTGTAAATTGCCTTAGCATATTCCTGATAGAAGTTTTATGTAGTTATAAGATAATGCCGCCAATGCCGAAGAGAGACCAACCGAACAATTCGATAATACCTGACCCCATCAACTCAGGAAAAATCCTAAAAGTACAGCGCCATCTCTCGGAAACTAATTAATGCATAGGTACCAGAAAAAGTTTTCGGTGGTAATTTTGGATTGCGACAACCGATTTTAATCATTCTTTTTTTGTTTGAAAGGAGATACGTTCAGGATAATAAAATATGTAAACGAAAAAAATGCTTGCATATACGATTATACTACAAACTTAGTCCAGAAATTATTTTGTACAACCTTTTTGTTTTTTTTGACCAAAAATTTTCTTTCCATCAAGTTCAAAATGATTTTCCTAGAAAATCCTTATAAAGTTCTACTTTTCAGATTTTTTTTCATATTTTCTAAACTTATGGTTCAAAAGTTAGAGGGGGGGGGGGCACATTGTTTTTTACTTTTGGAGCGATTATTTCCGAAATTATTGACATTATTAAAAAATGATTTTAGTAAACCCCTATTCATTTTTAAATACCTATCCAACAATATATCACACGATAGGGTTAAAATTAAAAAAAAAATCACTTCCCACTTTACATATAGGGGGGCTACCCTAATAAAACATTTTTTTCCAATTTTTATTTTACCACTTTGTCGGCGTGATTGATATACATATTGGTACCAAATTTCAGCTTTCTAGTGCTAACGGTCACAGAGATTAAGCGAGGACAGACAGACAGACGGACAGACAGACATGGCGGAACTATAAGGGTTCCTAGTTGACTACGGAACCCTAAAAATGGAACCCATAAAGGATTACTTTGTTGTCCGTCCGTCCGTCTGTCTGTCAAGATCTTGGGAACGCGTGGAGGTATCGAGTTGAAATTAAAACCATATACTCAATTCTGCGTTCCTTTCAAGCTGTGAAAAAATCAAAGTTCTAAGTTAACGGAAAAGAAAATACAGCCGTTTATGCCGTAAAAAACGTAAATTATGCAATTATACACCGCTAAATTTTAATCGTTTTAATCCCGTGGAGGGTCGTTCCGGTATATGAAACACTATCGATTTGTAAAGATAAAATCAAAAAATAAAGTACCTTTTTTTTCAAAACTCGTATTAATTTACGCACGTACGGAATTAACTTCTTTAAGAAAACGTCAGCTGAGCGGGTTCAATAACCTGTAGTTAGTTAGAGTTTTGAAAAAAAAGGTACTTTATTTTTTAATTTTATCTTTACAAATCGATAGTGTTTCATGTACCGGATCGACCCTCCATGGGATTAAAACGATTAAAATTTAACGGTGTATAAAGCAAGGTTTTGTAGCACAGGTATAGGAATAAATCTGAAAACATCACACAGATTTTTGCGAATCTTACGAGACTCCATTCGGGAATTGAACTATTACAATAATAGATAAGTCAAGTACGGAACTCTCAGTGCGTGAGTCCGACTCGTACTTGCCCAGTTTTTTTAGTAGTTCTAGTATTTATTTATCTTTCAAACTGTAGGTATAACTAGCATTGGACTGCCAGGACTACAGGATTTTACGATAGTAGTCACCGCGGTCCTTGAGCCGCGGTTTGCAAAAGGCAACTGAAGGAAAATGCTGGGTTTTAGTCAGGTTTTATTCAGTAAAAGGTTTTAGTCAGTAAAAGTCTGACTTCTGACACTCGCTCTTACTTACCCAAAGCGAGAATGGTCATTTCAGGTTTTTCTACTTGACTTTGGAATTGTACTTTAAATTGATTTGTAAGTGACCAATATTTTGTGTTAAAATGCTAAAAATATATTTTTCATTACTTATACTCTGAAAGTAGGTCTGAAGTTGCCTGAGGAGCGGGCTGAAAGTGATACTTTTCATCCCTAGGGAGTTTTACTTTACAACTGACAGCTGTCAAATTATTAAAAAAAAAAAATAGTTCTATCTTCACATTTCTATTGAACCATGTTCCAATTTTCCATACAGCCAGTCAATCACAGCGCGATATAAAATTGAAATAACTTAAAGACAAGTATTAATTAAATAATGTTATATTTTAAGTGATTTATTTGTTCAAATATTTCTTTAAAATACTTTATTTTTAAAAGATTCCAATTAATTTCTAATTTTTCATTAATGAGGCTGAATAGCTGGCCGGCCGCAGAAAAAAAAACAAAATGGCGGGAAAGTGGCAATCAGTCGTTGGTTTTTTCGAGTTTTGTTTACATTTCCGTACAACAGAGATTTGTATTGACACGTTATGTTTATCAGATTAAAATAGTGATTTAACGCCTAATTTCATAAGAGAAGAGGCTAAAGCAGTAGTGGAATACCTTTTACCGCCTAAATCAGAAGAAAGATACCTACTTAAAATCATAGGTACGACGACTCAGGTTTTACAAACTTTTTATTTTATTTTTACTTTCCTCGTATTCGTATTGAAAAGCACAGTGTTTACCTCGGGGTGAAAGTAACCCATTTAACCCCTCGAATTAGCGACCTCGCTGCGCTCGCCCGCCAACTCCTTCTCGGGACGAAATGAGTTACTTTCACCCCTAATGTAACAATGTACTATTGCAATGGAATTTGAACTTTATTTATGTGCCATAGAGGTTATTATTTACACATTTATGAAATGTCATCTTTGACGTAACATAACATGAATGAATGAGTTCCTTGCACATTCTTCTCCATTACGTTTTGGAATGTGCAATTAGCTTCATTTTTCTGACCGACTGACTTCTTGACATTTCAAAAGTGCCTGTAAATGGTTTATTTAAAATAAAATGCTTTGAATCTTTGAATTTTTCTCCCTACAGAAAGGCCACACCCGCCACTGGTCACTGGACATGGTAGTGCGCGACCCGGTGGACCCCGCGAGCCCCATGGACCCGGCGGGCCCATCCTCGCAGATGTACCTGTACATACAGATGCAGCTGTGTCGCCAGGACAGCTTGCACGACTGGCTGAGAGATAATAGGTGCTGTGAGGCGCGAGCCGATAAGGTAAGATGTAAAAACTAGGCAGCATCATAGTAAAAAATATGCAAGTCCTTTCCCCATGCGATGTAGGTGATAGGAGGGGTTAAGTAAACAACGTCATGCATACTTCTCTGAGAGTCAACTGATGTTCCTCCATATATTTCTATCTCTGGCGGTGTGAAGGGCCTTGTATACCGTGGAGTCAAGAGCGGTGCGGTTCTGGTCTATGTTAGGGTTCTCTTTGAAGTAGGAATGAGACCCAAGGCTGGTTCCATTTCAGGCTGTTGTATATGTTCTAATCGCGCGGAGAACTCTAATACCGTGATGAGGATTTCGAATTGGCATCATAGATGTCGCTATATCAGGGGCGTCCAAACTACGGCCTGCGGGGCAAGTCCGGCTCGCCCGCTCGTCAATGCTTTATTGTGGTTACTATTGATAAGTTGAAAAAGAAAAGACAGAATGATAATTCATCATCATCATCAGCCTTTTTAATGTTCCCACTGCTGGGATTCAGGCCTTTTCTCGAGGAGAGGGAATGGGCCGTAATCCACCACGCGGGCCCAGTGCGGGTTGGTGAATGTCACATGTCTTCGAATTTTTTGGGTTCTAGGACATGCCGGTTTCCTCACGATGTTTTCCTTCACCGTTTTGAAAGCAGTGGTGATGAAATAAATTACACAAAGTAACGCGCCTGGCTGGGTTCGAACCCGCGACCTACAACTTGTAAGTCGGGGCTATTACCACTCGGCCACCACTGCTCTACTCGGCCACCACTGCTCGAATGATTATTGCTCGGTTTTATTTACTTGCAAGGTAAAATTTAACGACAGAAATGATGACGCAGAAAACTTAAGTATCCAAACACTATCCAAACATATCGATAACTATTGAATAATTTTTTATGATTTTCTACCGAAAATAGTTTGTAGTTATAGATCAATTTTACTTGTACCAATTATAAAGTTAAGGGTAAAAGAAACAAAACTTGACCTTTGGAACATACTAATAAATCAATCATTATGGCTACAAAGTTTGGAGACCCCTGCGCTTCAGAATTATCTAACCTTTCCATCTTTCTTCACAGGTCAAAATCCTCTTCAGCCAGATAGTATCAGCGGTCGAATACGTCCACTTAGCCGGTCTCATCCACCGGGACTTAAAGCCCAGCAACATATTATTCGCCCCGGACGGCCGGGTCAAAGTGGGCGACTTCGGACTGGTCACCGCCATGAGCGAAACGTCACAGGACGGAGAGAAGACTGACATTGTGGACGCGCACCAGAGACACACGTATAGAGTTGGTGAGTCTATAGATAAGTGATAAAACCTAGTAATATTCTGGTCAAACTGTGTGATTTTGGCCTGAGTTGGTAAGTACATACTTTTGCCAATTTGTAACACTTGTCTTCTAACCAGAGGTGGCGTAAGCGTTGGCTATGTGGACCACCGCCTACGGCCTCGCGGTCCGGAGAGCCTCGCTCACGACTTGAAAATGCATTACTTAAAAGTCTAGTCTTGTCTAGAGACTAGGCTTTTAAATAATAAGTAAGTCTCTTGTAGTCTGAGTATTCTTGGTTCTTAATCATTTTTGCATAAGAGAACAAGGGATAAATGAAGAATGAATAACTCTATCTAATTGCGACCTCTGGTTATTACCTACTTAGTATATGAATTATGAAAGGTAATATTATAATAATAATAATAATAACCCCATCGCCGTATCTCTACGTTGACGTCGTGGTGGGGCTTGCGCGCTCCAATGAACCCTAAGTCTGTGTCGGTAGCGCTTGCTTAGCCGTAACATGCCTAGGGTGAGGGGCCAGACCAAGAGAGATACAATCCGCAGGGCAGTTTTGTGGCGAACTGTTGGGCATTAGCGATCCCACGGACCCGATCTCCCGGGAGAATTCCTGTTCTTCATCTCCGGCTTGCCTTTATTGGCCGGTCGTAGTGAACACTGACGAGGAACAGAGCTCCCACCTCTCTCTTGCCTTTATTGGCTGGCTTGAGTGGAGATTCGCAAGAGCAAATGCGCTCGGGAGAAGGATGTATAATCCAGTAAGGTGCTGGTAGGGATCTTGACCGTACTTCCGGGATTGTCCTGATAGCCGTGGTATACCTCTCCACTCCTCAAGCACATCAGGATATGTTGCCCTCTTGTTGCTACGTCACTTCGTGCTAGCGACCATTTTGGGGGCCCATTTGTTGAGTGTGTAAGCCACCCCTTGCCTTTTTATCGATGGAAATTAAAAACATTGTTTAGGCAGGGGCCATAGTCTTAACATAGTTCCTGGTAACCAGTCCACTTAAGACTCCAAAAACCATAGCCTTATATTAGTTTTTCACATGTTGCAATAGTTTCCCTTCAACCGGGGGTTGTCCTTGGATGCACTAGCATAACGCATACAGGGATAATCGCCGGTTGGTACCACGTTCCATTAGAAGCAGCTAAAAGGGCCTCTGCGAGTTGGTCTCGGCTCCTCGTATGCCTTCCAAAGGTCCAGGACCTCATGGTCCTGAGATAAATAAATGTATAAAAATAATAGTAATATTTAATTATAATTATATTTTTCCAGTTTACGTCAGGTTTATAAGCTCACGCTTTTCAGATATGATACCTATATTTGAAAAAAAATCCGTTTATACGCCGCCAGAAGGCCTCGGCTAATGTACCTTGCCCACATTAAATTTAAATCTTGCCCCGCCACTGCCTCTACTCAATGGTCAATTTTAACGTATAGGGGAGTTAATATCTCACTCTCTACTACGGGACGAGGCCCACAGATGGCTGGCAGCACTAGTCCGGGGCAGTGGAAGTTACAACGCATCCTCCGCCTCCGACGCAAGTCTGTGAGAAACTATATCACATTTGAGGGCGTTGTATACTAAAATATAAGTTCATTTCCAGGTACCCACCTGTACATGTCTCCCGAGCAGCTGCTGGGTCGTCCGTACAGCTACAAGGTGGACATATACTCGCTGGGGCTGATCCTCTTCGAGCTGCTGCAGCCGTTCGGCACGGAGTCGGAGCGAGTCGCCTGTCTGCTGCGCTTGCGGCAGGCCAAGTACCCTGACCAGTTTATGATGCATTATCCGCAAGAGGTAACAAGCCTTTTAATTAAATCATTGATGAGACTGCTCTCAAAACGGTGAAGGAAAACATCGTGGGGAAACCGGCATGTCCTGGAACCAAAAATCCGAAGACATGTGACATTCACCTACCCGCACTGGGCCCGCGTGGTGGTTTACACTTACAGCCTATTCCCTCTCTTAGAAAAGGAGGCCTGAGTCCCAGCAGTGGGAACATTACATTAAAAAGGCTGATTATGGTTCATTCTATTGATGAGAATCCCACAAGGTGGACCGATGACCAAGTGAGGGTCGCGGAAATGTAATGGATGCGAGACGCACAGGATTGGTCGTAGTGGCGACGCTTGGGGGAGGCCTATGTCCAACAGTAGACGTCTTTTGGCTGAAATTATGAAAATGTTTGATGAGACTCGTAGTTAACTACTAACAGCCACATGGCCACAATCTGCAAGGTTAAGGTGAAAGTTGAGCGTGGCGGTGCGTTCTCGCTAGATTGCGCTGAGCTCAATATATTTAGTTTTTTTTTTTGTACCTAGTTAGTGTATGGAAGCATTATTAAATTAATTAATTAAACTCAAACAACCGCCGGCGGTCGATCTTTTATTTTTTTTCTATTGTGTCTCTAATTACGATATTCGAAAGGTGAAGGAAATGGTATTTAGGAACTTGGGACATTCAACTTTATTGAAATTATTGCCTCAAAATCTATCTAATTCAGACTGTTCATCTCTCTGTATTTCGGACTGGTGTCCGCAACTCTACGTCTAAGGGCAGTCGCGCTACGTAATGCCGCGGCATCTCGCGGCATGCCGTGGCATCGTACTGAAAGCCCAGCCACTATGGCATCTGGTGAGAAAAAAAACGCGTGCGCAAATGCGTCTTTTCCCTCCCTTGCCCCCGCGCGTCGACCGGACCACATTAACCGAAATGACCGCTGCGCAAGTTTCAACCATATTTCAACTAACTTAGCAATCATAATTCCTTGACACAAAGTGACACTTACGTCTCGCGGAATGCAATGGCGCAATCGTGGTATTGAAATAAAGTAACATGAATTCTATACTCATTAAAATAAGATTCAAAATAATTTGATTAGTAATAAAATCCTTTGCCGTGCCGTGCCGTGCCATGTCGGCAGTGGGCGCCGGCCCTAAAGCGTGTATTTTGCGTACGGGTGAGATAAATGTGTCATTAGCTCCACCCCAGCTTCTCAAGAAAGGCCAGCAGCGCTGTGGTGTTACCATTTCACTGAGGGTATCTGTTGTTCACGAAGTATTTTATCCTGTATCCAGCAGCCATTGGGCAGCTTAGAAGCAAATAAGCTGCTGATCTCGTCCTCCTCCATGTAGGCTCTGCGTAGTGGGTTGTCTGCAACTCCTCATGTTTCTTACTATAGTGTTTAATTACAGCTCTATACTTATGCATTCTTACCGCTTTATAAGCCTTGCCGTACGAAAAATACGCGCTTGAACGCCACCCATAGTTTGTTAGTACTTTTTACTAATCAGCTCCTATTGTCTCCAGACGGAAGTCCTAAAAATGATGCTGAGTGAAGACCCGTCGAAGAGGCCCACAGCCACCGGCGTGCGAGCGCGCGCGCCTCTGTACCAGCACACCAACCCCGAACATCACTTTGTGCTGCCTGCTATGGCGGCTGCGTAGGCAACCTATGTTTGAACTGACAACTTCTGTACGTTTTTTCTTTTATGGCCATGGAATAAGACGTGACTGTCCACCGTCACGTTCGGCTATGTAACGCTCATTCGGGTAAGATCGGGTCCAGTCGGCCGACTTTACCCGAATCATTACGATGTTGTATTATTACCCTTGCCGTTATAAAGTTTTCACTTTTGTCGTGTGGTTTTAGACACACGCCGTATTTTTTAGTTGTACTAAGAAGTTATGAGAGGTAAGAAATCTTTTAGTTGCTGAAGCAAATTTTTCTGATGTATGTTCTGTTATAGCATTCGAAAATTCATGTAAAATAAACAATTTAATTTTAACACGCTCACGGCGTTATGAGGTCGAACATGCCACTTGCGTAATTTCTCGCAGGTGCGGCAGACAAAATCGCTTTCTTTTACACTGTGGGGGGACAGCTATGTTAACATTTCTATGAGTATAACAGAGACAAACATATAAAATTGATTCTCTCACGAAGCGTTGCAGCGATGATTTTTGGAAACAAATTTTTGTGAGGCCGGAAAGGTCTCATACGCACTGCAAAGAAGTTGAACTTTGCCTCTAAAAGACCTCATAGACACTGGCTGAAAGACCATGAAAAATGGCTCCGCAGCGAACGTGATAGTCTTAAGTTAAAAACTCGCACCAGCCCTTCATGCTAAAGTGCAGTTTAATTTAGTAAGCAGAGGTGTATTTTTCCCATAAATTTGACTATACCATGAAATGCATACAAAGACTATTTGTGATGACTAATAGACGTAGATGATATCACAGTGCTAGTGCCTTCAAGACTTGCTTTTATTCATAAAAATTATGTCGATTTTGTACGAAGATTTTCAGGCTCTAGAGGTTTAAGCCTTACAATCTTTTTGGATCCTCTCTTAGGGCCCAAGAGTCTTACTGATCGGCTCTTAGGGTGACATAAACATTGTTCGAAAATGTCACCGCGGCCCTATAACGCAAAGGGCAACTCATCTTATGTTCGAGGTGTGCCCTGCTTGGGCGGAGCATCGCCGTGCCCTCGTGGGGGCGATCGGCGGCGGAGACCTCTCGCGCCGGGCCTTGGTTGAGGCCATGGTCCGGAGCGAGGAGGAGTGGCAGGCGGTCGCCGACTTCTGCGAAGCAGTAATGCTCGCAAAGGAGGAGGCCGAACGCATCAGGCAACGGCGTTATCGCCGCCGCCGTCGCCGGGATTCTGATCCCGATTTCCGGCCAACGTAGACGCGGGCTTGCGGACGGTGAGCAATGGGTAGCTCACTGTCCGGCCGTCCGGTAACTGTCCGGACCAAGCCCAAGTCGTCGACGGCGCGCACTGTTCAACTGTTCAACAGCAGGGACCCAGCCGGGTCGAAGCCTACTGGGGCCAGGGTTATCCGAAAGGGCGCTCGAGCCCCGGTATGAAGGCTAGAAGGAACGGGGTGGGTCTTTTAGTCAGTAAGAGTCTGACACTATCTCCCGCTCCGCCCAAGGGCGGGGGATGTCAATGCATGATTTTTTCCCACCATAAAAAAAAAAAAAAAAAAAAAAAACTCATCTTATGTAATAATCTAACAAATTCTCCCGCTCTAAGACGGAGCGATAGGGCGTGTCAGACTTTTACTGACTAAAACCCACTATATTCCTTTTTTGCCTTTTGCGTTCCTGGACCACACATTTCCTTTTCAAAATTTCCTTTTAAGTCAGTAAAAGTCTGACGCTGCCTCTCGCTCTACAAGAAAGCAGGAGGAGTTATTTGATGATTGTACACCCCAAAAAAAGGAGGGAGATTGAAAGTTTGAGCTTTGAATATTATTTATACCATCTTTAGAGACTAGATCCTGTTACAAAGGATATACTAATGGGGTATCCAGTGTCACATGTAACGATTGTAACTATATGAAAATAAATAAAAACATTTTACAACTTATTACTTGAACGTAATTTTTAGTTAAGTTAACCTTAACCTAAGTTCTTATTCGTATAAATGAATGTGGAGGCTAAAGGACTGCCAGGGCTGCGGGTTTGAAAGGGCGACTGAAGGAATACGGGTGGGTTTTAGTTATTAAAACACTGATATTCCCTCTCGCTACACCCAGAGCGGGAGAGTTATTTGATTATTTCCCTCAAAAAAAGGGGTAGAAGATTCCTCTTTTTTTAAGGTGAAAAATAATCTAGGGCAGTCAGACTTTGAGAAGTCGAGTCGTGCCTTCAGTTTTAAATAGCTCTTTTTAAAAATGCCTATTAATTCTTATGTTTAGGATAATTTATTTTCTCTTTATGTGCCTTCACGTATACTTCACGCATTTACTTTTAATTACTTGCAACTATTATGGCCAGCCAGTGAAATTAAAATATGTCTGTCTGTCTTTTGATAAAAAATATTAGTTTTGCTAAGAGCCGTATATTTTAGTGAGTGTTAGTTTGTAAATGTTCTAGTGATATATCTAGTTATTTTGCACTAAGTTAGCTGAAATTAATCATTTTCAACAAGATGGAATATTTACTAAATCCACTAGTTTCATAGTTCATATATTTTTGTGTGTCTAATGAAATTATTTGTTTTAAAACATCTGGATGAGTACCAGTTAACTTATCCAGCTTCGATTTTATCTGATAAATAGTGCTTTTCATTACTTTTTAAAGTTCCGAGTACCTTCTGGGTGGTAAAAACAAGTAAACCTATTACTACGATACACTGCCCGTCTGACCGTAACATACTATTTACAGCTTAACGTATTACTTTTCGGTAGATTATAATCTATCGAAGTGAAACCGTCAAATTGTAAGCAGTATGTTAGGGTTCATAATCTATCGACAGTTTACAATCTCGCGAGATAGATTATAACCTAACGGTATTTACAATTATACGGTGACATATACACCGTTAAATTTTAATCGTTTTAATCCCGTGGAGGGTCGATCCGGTACATGAAACACTATCGATTTGTAAAGATAAAATTTTAAAAAAAGTACCTTTTTTCAAAACTCGTATTAATTTACGCATGTACGAAATTAATTTTCTTTAAGAAAACGTCAGCTGAGCGAGTTCAATGACCTTTAGGTAATTGTCGGCGTTGCGTACAAACTACCTACAGGTCATTGAACACGCTCAGCTTAAAATCTAACGGTGTATAGGTACTGTGAAGCTTTTGCGTTACTTACAACAATGTTGAATGTATCCTTCTGTACTCATTGAAAATGATTGATTATTAAGAGCAATAATTAAGTAGCTAAGTGTAATATTTAGTTATAATCTAATTGTATTAATGAACGTAAGACTGGAGATGGGTATTGTCGGAATGTTTCTGTATTTTATTATAACTTATGATAAAATGTTACAATTTAGTTTGTCAATGCATAAAACTATATAGAAAATATTGTTAACAATAAATGTATTTTGTAATGCAACTTAGGTTTTTTTTTGAGTTATCAGGTGTTGGTTAAGTTCTATGTTTGATAAACTTAGAGCCGAAATACACATGCCTGTAACTTGCATTAAAGTGTGCAAGTAGCTTGCATGCTAGTGAGCCATAAGAAGTCCTGATTGGTAGATGTCACTAAACGCAGCGATATACTTGCTTGTAGTTAGCAGAAAAGTATGTGTAGCTGGCTTTCTATTGTGCTATGTGTTCTGATTGATGGATGTCACTGCGGCATGCGAGTTACTTGCACACTTTTGAGCAAGTTATGGGTCATTCAAGTGTTACATAAGCACTACAGGGGGGTGAGGGTCTTTGCATTGCTTATTTTTGATGGCATGGGGGTGTTAATATTTGCAAAAAATCTGCTTACGTAATAGTTTTACGGTCCCTTACAGTCATGTGTATTTAGGTCTTATTACATGCATGCTATTCGCAAACTTTTGTGCAAATTATAGGCAAGTGTATTTAAGACTTATGGCTTGCATGCTACTTGCCTATTTTTATGCTAGCTACAGGCATGTCTATTTCAGCTTTTATACCAATCCATATATTCTACTCTCATGTATAAATATGTAACAAAAAGTTGAAAATTGTTAGCTACAAAATAAATTAGCATACACTTTTACAGTATGTGGTAGAAACTTTAAACTTACTTGTGGATACATATGAAAAAAATAATTGTAAAAAATGTTGCACTCACTCTATGCTAAGAGTGCTGTGTATACTAAATTGTTGTAAAACATGTTGCTAGACAACAAAAAGTTTCGAAATTGTTTGTGAAACATTGTTTAAGTATTGTTCTATTGTAATGTTTGTGATTTAATCACATTCCTACTGTAAAATACTACTTAAAGTAAACAATAAAATAATGATAATGTAATTTATTGTTTTTTTTTAACAATCATTTAATGTTTACGGCACGGTTAGAGCAGTGGTTGAAAAGGGCCAACGTGACTATGTGCGTGTGCGGCGGTCCCCGTAACGCAAACCGAATTATTACCTGCGCAGTGACGCTATTTCAACTTTAACGGTGTGCCTGTAGTCGTGTCGATGGCGCGGCATGACAGACCGAAAATGCGCGCTGAAAGGGGGCGCGGGTCCCGGCTCCCCGCGACGTACGCCCGCGCGGCTCTCCGCAACGGAGCACTTTTGTACGGGACTGCGCGGACGCCCGCTTTACGTAGTTTCGGCCGCAGCGTATCGCGGTTTCAATTCCCACATGGTATAGCCTATAGATAAATGTTTCGGATCCGGGAGTATGCTGTAGGTATGTGATTTTATGTTTGTGAACGGACCCACGATACAGGAGTAATTCCTAGGGCGGGACAATATTAAAAAAGAAAAATGTTCTAACTTTTTTTTTTTTTTTTTTATTGTTGATAGGTTCGCGTTTGACCGCTATCTCACCTGATGGAAAGCGACGATGCGGTCGACGATGGAACGCGCTGGGACTGTCCATTCTGTGAGAGGGAGTGGGCCATCTACCGCGCCTTCTTCAGCTACCGTATCATCGCTGTTGCTATTCACGATGGATTGTAACGAGTCCACACAACAACTCCTCACACAAAAGAGACAGTAGAAAAAAAAAATTAGCTGCGCTTTTTTCTGTGTTACTTTTCGCAGTTCAATCTATGAGGTTATCGTTTGTTTTGCCTGTAGCGGCTTTTATAAATTACAAGCTCCCAGCCAGGATTTACAAGAACTTAAAACTAAGCGACTAACCCTCGCGAGCGCCCCCTGTGAGGTACGGATTTCGGCTGAGGGCGTCGCTGGGGGAGGGGTAAGGGACAGGCTAGATGAAACATAGTGGTGCGCTGTAAGATCACATCTAGTGGTGAGTGCGCCGTAAGTTGATGAAGTTTTAGATGTTGCTTTTCGCGATTCTTACGCTCTTGTAGGTAACGCCTTATGGTCCGTTGCCTTGCCACTGGGAGCGGTAGCTAAACGCGGGGCGGTGAGCGGTAAGATGAACAGTGTGAAAATGTATGGCGCACGCCATGAGATACCGCTCACAGAGAAAACGTTCCGCTTACCGACGCCGCCCCTTCGCCACTAAGACCGAAGTCGTGGAGCAGGCCGTTACAATTGCAGGATGGGGAAGTTGGTACTAAGTTCTTAATTTATAGTAAAATCGCTTTCGCGTAAAGGATTGCACGACTTGTTTCCGCCATCTCATTTCTACCATCGGACAAACCGACGTACGGTGAGTATCCACCCTGTACGTTGTTGAAACCTCTACGGTCCGGACTAAGCGTTTCACCTCGTCATTTATACCGCGTACATCGAAGAACTGAAACAATTTGCCTGCTGCAGTCTTCCCGTACGATTATAATTTAGGTGTCTTCAAGGCTAGAGTGAGTAGGCCCTTAATAAATTAGTGCGCCTCACCATCAACGATTGCATCGCTGCTTACCATCAGGCGGGATCGCAGTCAAGTACTAGTTTATATCAGATAAAAAAAAATGGAAAATAAAAACAACAAATAGGTTAAACAATAACTTATATTTAATTATAAATTAATCGTCACCAGTTAAAGTAAACATTTTCTATACATTTATATTTCTATCACATACGTAATACTTCAGTTAATACTATTAATTAACTAAATGTGCTTTTAGCATAATAAACATTTAGGTACTAAATATTAAAATTAATAGGCATACAACACAAATAGAAATATTTAGACATCTTTATTCCCCTCTCGCTCGCACACACTGTGTATAAGCGAGAGAAGAATAGTAGAACCGCCATATTTAATTCAATCTTGTAAATGAAAGGCAGCTAGCATGTAAAAGGCATCACTGGATAGTATGAATATTCAAAAAGTGGTCCCAACAGAAGTATTTACAATAATTTCAGATCTTTATTATTATTTTCAGCATAGGTAGAAACATAACTTCATTATTTTATTTTTTTAAAAAGTAAGTAAACAAGTCTTATCCTGGGGATACTGGGAATTTCTGAAAAAGAAACCCTAGTCCTAGAACGCAAAAGGCAACTGAATGGGTTGTCAGTAAAAGTCTGACTCGCCTTCTACCCAGAGCGGGAAAAGTAATTAGATGATTTATCATCTCATAAAGAACCCCAATAAATGGTTTAGACGGACAGATAGGTAGTCATAATCAGCCTTATAATGTTCCAACTGCTAGGACTTAGACCTCCCAAGGTAAGGGAATGGGCTGGAATCCATTTGTGGGGTAGCAAGGCCAAGTGCGGATCGGTGGATGGGCAGTTGATCCATGTAAGGTATTCGTCTCCATCAGGTTAGATTGGAAGACGAGTTGGGTCATGATGAAAAGTTTTTATTATCATTGAAATTCTACATTAATGATATGGCCAAACGAGAATTGACATATCATCAAATCTTAACGTTTAAAACGTTAAAGTTTAGTCCAGTTTTATCTGGCCATATCATGAAGTGATCAATTCTAAGAGCCTTCTGAGAAAAACAAACCAACATTTCGTTGGTTTTATTATATAACTAGCTGTGCCCCCGCCCGCGACTTCGTTCGCGTGGACTACTGCCCCCTAGCCAAGTTACAACCGTTTCGCTTGCGCCGAACGCCTCGAGTTGGCCACGCCGCCAATTCTTTTGTTCTGACCACGTGGCTGAGCGTTGAGATGACGTCATGCCCGTACATTTGAAGCTTTCTACTAGCGTTAACGATTGCAGATTAGCAACTTTGCTAGGGGGCCAGGATTTTGAATTTATTTTTTCTAATATAAAAGTAGACTCCTCATTACATCAGCTACCTGCCAAAAAAAGTCCCGTCAAAATCGGTCCAGCCATTTCAGAGATTAGCCGGGACAAACAGATAGACAGACAGTGATGTTATTTTGGTGTATGTACCGTATATATATTCATATGCATGTAGTAAAAAGCGGTTATTTTAATATTACAAACAGACACTCTAATTTTATTTATATGTATAGAAGTATAGATTTGCAGCACAAATACATAAATTAATTGCACGCATATACGAGCGCACTTAAAAGGTTGCAGATTATATTATGCTAAGCCAAGACCTTGATAGGCGGTAACGTTTGAAAGACTGACCGTGGCCCTAGAACGTAAAGGGCAACTGAAGGACACATGTGGGTTTTAGTTACTAGTCTGACACTCATTTCACTCTAGTGAGGTAAGTCATTAAATGATTTTAGACCTCAAAAAAAAGAAGTCAAGACCTTGAGATTGAGGTATGTAACTTCTTCAGAAGTATGCGGAACAGGGTGTAAAGTCCTGGGAACCCCAATTGAAAAGAGAGGATCCTCCGACCAGACGGGTGTTGTGCCTGGTCCGGGGAACTGCCCGAAAGTTGATTTCACGCTGTTGTATATGTTTTAATCGCGTGGAGAACTCTCTCTCACGGTACTTAAGCAAGATTTTGAATTGTTACTTCTTATGTGGCGTTACACTTCTACCTACGACTGAAGAATATAAGCGTGATGTTATGTTTTAAAGCAAACGGGATCTAAGTGTTACAATAAATAGTGATTAGAAAACTATGTTACTACTGACCTCATTACAACATATTTACGTTCAGAATACCGATGATATCATTGAGTGATCATTGAGTGGCGACCTATAGTTCGCTTATTTGTGACAAAGATGACATAAGTCATAAAGCATGATTTTACAGAGCATTTTTGAGTTTGGATAAAAATAAATCCTAAAAAACAATTTTCTGGTTTACGCAATTATTTTTGTATAAGGTTGCCAAGTCCAACTGGGATTGGTCGCGGGTCATGTCAGCATGCACAGGGACCGCTGGGCGAGCGTCGCCACAGTGGGTCCCTACTGATGGAAAGCGCCCTCGAGGCCGGCCTTGAAAGAGGTAGAGAGACGGCGCAGGAGAAGAAAGTTTGAAAGGAATTTTTTTTTAATTGATTTGCAAAGGCCTTTGCAAATCAATTTAAAAAAATTCCAATGTTTGTCTGTGGGAGGACCTTCTCACATTATATTATACTAGCTGTTGCCCGCGGCTTCGTCCACCTACATAAAATATAGCCTATGTCACTCATGAATAAAGCAGCTTTCTATCGGTGAAAACATTTTTTTTATGGAGGCGGAGCAGATCAGCACCACTGACAAGGAGGTATAAAGGTATAGAAAACAAAAAATATTGCGTATTTTTCGAGTATAATAAGTTCTGGACACCAATTTCAGAGTTAATATATTTTGGTCGTACAGATCATCCACTTTTACGTCTTATTAATAACGATTTTAGGCCTAGTTCTAAAACAAATTTAACCTAAAATGAATGTGAAAAACTATTTACACGAGCATTAGCTACTATTAGGGCTATATTTTACCGGGACACCATGGTGGCGCGACCGGTTGCGCCGGCATGGTGTCCCGGTGAAATATAGGCCTAAGCTACCAAACTAGACACCATACCATACCATACATAGACCTGCGGCCCTATTATGACATCTTAAAACCATCATGTTTTCTGTGTGAGAAAAGGATAGTGCTATTCGTCCTGTATAGCTCCGTCTCTTTTTCACACCGAAAACATGATGGTTTTAAGAGGTCATAATACGGCCCCTGAGTTTGTTTCGGTGTTTCTTCTCAGGGTAGTCAGATAGGAAACACCGGCCTCATCTAGCATAAACTGGCGAAGAAAAAATTGACGTGTAAAAGTGTTTTTTAAACCTATTTACAAAATAAATATCATTTATCATACAGACACCAGACACGTCCGAGCTGGTCGCGCCACCAAATTAGTTGCGCAACCAAACAGACACCAGTAGCCCGATTCAAGTAAACAAAACCGTAACGATATCGTAACGATTTAGTCGTTTAGACCATTTCCGTATTCACATCCATCAATCGAGTTTGAACGACGCCGATTTTAAAGTCGTATGGTCGCAGAGTCGATTTAAAAAAAAAAACTGTATTTCATTACAAAGTACAAATTAATATTTGAGTTGTCGTTCTATCCAATCCCGATTAAGGAACACGTGAATACCGCTTTTGGATAGGACTACGATCGAACGACTATAAAACTTCAACGATATTTGGCTTGTTTGATTTTACATGAATCAGACTACAGGTGAGTAACTCTCTATAGATCTGTGTACATTTTGTTGGTAGCGGTGACTGGTGGCGCCGCCATATCAAGGTGGAATATACCCCTTATTGGTTAAATTAAATTAAATTAAATGATTTGTGTCTATAGTGAATTATTGTCTTTACATCCTTTCTAGTAAAATAAGGCTTTCATTTGGATTAAGGAAAAAAATCAATTTTAAAATTTACTACAATAATATTATTTTACTCCTGTAGATTTCGAAAGGACACTTGGCCGAATGGTAATTTCATACTCTATTTTTAATATCATTCTAAAATGCATCTTTGAATTTAACTCGTTACATTATAACAGGAAAGCACAAACAAAAAACAAAATTATGTACCCATAATTATCAATATTCAAGATTTTTATTTCATAACAAAATTAAATAAGATACGCGCCTTGGCGAAAGTATTTGTAAATCTAATATATAAAAATCTCGTGTCACTGTTTGTTATCAAACTTCTCTAAAACAGCTTAACCTATTTTCATGTAATTTTTGTGTATATTCGGTAGGTCTAAAGCCTAAGGATAGGTTGTAGCAACGACCTTACACCCACTAGACGCCTCACGCTTGAATTAGCGCACCAAAACAATTCTGTCAACTAGCCGAGGTATGGGAGAGCGGGGTATTGCGTTCTGATTGGTCGAAACTATTTGGAAATTATTCTGTGGCGACCTACAGTAAGCACAACAGATCTTGAGCGGTTGCGCAGAAGTCAAATATTCGGTATCTTTAGTGGTGCAAAGTGAGACGCGAGGGCGGGGAGTGCCAGTGATTGGCTCGCCGCGCCATCGCGTCATAGACGTCACTCCTCATTCGTTCCCTGCATTGCTGAATGTATCTAACAACGACGACGATTGGCTCGCCAATGTATGGAATGCGCAAAGCGATCCCCACATGACGCCGAGCGCTCAAGATCCGTAGTGCCTACTGTACATCAGATCTGTCTGTCACAGTCATGTGTTGACAGACAGGCGTCGCCTGTTATTAGACCTAGAGTGACTGTAAGATCGTTGGGTTGTAGGCTATTTTTTACCCGCCTACCCCCACTTTTTTTTTGATAATTTATATAGCAGAATCGTTTGCCAAGCCAGCTAGTATAAAAATAAAAATCCTGAATATTACTTACAAGCTAGACTTAGTTTAGTATTGGTCATTTCCAGTACAATAATATTATATTACACGATAGTTATACGATTATCAAATATCACATTTGTAAAAGAGATAATAATATTATACAAGTTGTATCATACGCAGCATTCGATTTCAGATAGACTACATTCCAACTGCAAATCAGAGACAAAATGAATATGATATTTATAATTTTTTTATTTTTTTATTTTATGTTATTCTTATGAACGGCTCGACCAACTTGATTGTTTTTTTTTGTGTTCTTGTATAGCCAAGAAAAGTTTTGTATTGATTTTTGTAATAAATTGCAACTGTGTGGGCCACCCCGAGTCACTAGTTTGTAATGATGATGATGATAAACATTTAATTGCTGGGCTACATATTCTTATATGATTCTCTAAATATATTTTTTTTTGTTATTAATAAGCTCGCTTTTGGGGTCTGTAGTCGTTTGGGCCCACTCGCTTTGGGTCCGCGGGATCAATCGACACAGTCCCATTTTGAAGGTGTCGATTGGATCCACCGCCCAATTTTATTATAAGTACAGTCATGAAAGAAAGTCAAATCTTTTAATTTTATAGGTAAAAATCTATTCTAAATTAGTGTACTTATAACTTCACACAACCTATAGGTATATATTTTTGCTTTCAGTAGTAATAATGAATGAAAATTTGCGATCAACTTTATAAGGATTCCCATCAATGTATGTTGGTATAGTAATTGTTGATTGTTATATTTGATTAATACTATTAATACTACTACGTTAATTTATAAAACTTTATTTATGAACGTTCTTTTATCTGCCTATGATTTATACCGTATATACAAGGTGTCGTTTTGAAGCTGCAAAATATTTCAGGAGGTAATTATGTTAGTGATTCTAGACCCGAATCAATAATAAAATAAGTAGGTAATTTTTTTTTTTTTTATAACCGCGCTTTTTTTCACACACACAAACACGGAACAATAAAGGGCGTTTTCACACACACTAACTCGCAACGATAGTTTCATAAATAATGTATCATCCAATCATCATCCCGCACGCCACACCCTAGCCACGCCCCCGCGGCCATCGATCAATCGATTTAGTTTAGTGTAATTAAAAAATTAAATAACAAGTATTACTGATTATTGACCAGGTATCGTTTTTTTACATGATTATTTATGAGTTTTATTACAACCTCCTGAAATATTGTGCAGTTTTAAAACTGCACCTTGTATGTTCCACCTAATTTAAAAAGATTTGATTGAGAATAAACTTTGAAATCTAACTGAATTGCGTTTTATTATATTTTGACATACCACTTTTGCACTTGACTGTATCCACCAGTAGCTATAAACATTGGATTTTTTTTTAAATTTGTTAGTGGGCCCAATCGACCACCAAAAATACAGAAAATAAATTGTGTGGTCGTTTGGGCCCGCGGGACCAAACGACCACAGACCCGCTTTTGATCACTATCTCACTTGATGGTAAGCGATGATGAGGCCGACGATGGAGCACGCTTGCATATAAATCTATTCACTCTTGACCTAAAGACCCTTACATTGTAGCTATCAGTAAACATAATTGATATTAAGAGACGAAATGAATGATTGTAGTTTTTACAAAGCAAATTCTTTACCGGATGAGTGGAAGTAACTATCCTTATTTAATAATGATTATTTAACAAAATATTACATACTGTAACTTGTTATTGTTATTTTATTTTTCTATTTTTATGTTTAATTTAAGTTTGTAATTACATGTTGTTTCATGAATCATGGTGTGCCAAATAAACATGTTTTTTTTTCTCTCTCAGCAAATGAAAAGTCAAACTGATTTTTTCCTATGAATTGTAGATAGAATGTAGTCTTTCTGTATGTAAAATTAGAAATCAATATGTTGAGATAGCTAAAAAGTAGGAGCTATCTTTAAATATCACAAGTGAAACTTAGCAATGATTTGTCGAAAATACATAAGCACAATTTCACTTAGAATACAGTTCAAATGAGCAGCGATTCTAAATCACTACGTTAACAAAATAATTACATAATCACATTTATACAATAAAGATCTTTTTAATAATATACATTTCAAAACCATCCATTTTATTTTTCTAAAAAAGTTTTCAAATTCTAATACTTCATTTAAATTTTATAAATAAAAGTTCTAATTTCATTTATCGTTCTAATTTGAAATTCCCTGTCAACTCTTATTAAAACTATGACTCGTATTATTATTCTGTAGAAAACTTGGAGTCTTACCCTCTTTCACAATTCTTAAGGCTTGCAACACTCTTGCTGTGTCCAACTCTTTTTCCGACGCCTTTTCGTTGTCTAAACATATTTCTGTCATTCGGGCGTTGAACTGTTCTAGAACTTTGACTCTGTAGTCTATGGACGAAGCAACGGGGTTTGCTGTTAACCATAGATTTTCTAAGCAGGGAAGTTTGCATATGTGTTGGACTTCTTCGACGTCGGTGATGACATTGCAGCTCAAATCGAGACTCTCTAAGGAGTATAACCGAGAGAATCCTTGGAGGCTTTCCACTCTGTTTTGTGACAAGTCTATCCTGACTATATTGCCTATTTTGGCGTGCCAGTTTTCGCAAGCGGCGAAACTGTTCATAGAGAGGTTTAGTATCCTCAGTTCGTGGAGGCAGGAGATGTCGCATAGTTCCTTTAGTTTGTTTGATGATAAACTTAGATGTTGAAGCCTTGGGACCAGTCTTATCGCCCAATCCACGTTCTGTATGTTGTTGCTGGCGAAGTTTATTAGGGAAAGTTTCTTCCATTTCTGTTGAGCAGAGAAAAAAAGAATTTAGTAGTAATAATAAAATACTTAGAACTAATTGAGGTAAAAGGAAAAAGAGCAGTGGTGGCTCCGTGGCAACAGCCCCGACTTATAAGTTGTAGGTATCGGGTGAAACCCAGCTAGTCATTACTTAATTTATTTCATCACCACTGCTCTCAAAACGGTGAATGAAAACATCTCGTGAGGAAATCGGCATGTCTTAGAATCGAAAATTCGAAGACATGTTGACATCCACCAATCCGCACTGGGCCCGCGTGATGGATTATAGCACATTCCTTCTCCTAGAGAGGTCTGACCCCAGCATTGGGAACGTCGTATGGATGATTATGCTAAGTTTGTTTATTTTCTCAAAATACGTGATTATTCATACAAAAAAAACATGCAGTTAAATCTAAATCGAATCCCGAAGCTGAGAGGTCTGAGTGCTAGTAGTTGGAATTGGAATATTATAAAGCTGCTTTTAATGCTTAATTGATGTTGGACTTTAGTGCAGATATGCTCATATCAAGTTCGTTAATGATAAATAATTCTCCAAAACTTAGCACTAATTTATCTAAATTAAGGTCAACCATGACGTCACGCCTACACAACAGCAGATTATTACAATCACATTATATACAGATTTTCCTGTACCCGTGTGATTTAGACTTGATATGTTTCAAATAAGCATGCATTCCAATAACGGAAAAAAATAATTGCAAATACATATATTCTATAATATACTACAAAAACTATGCTAAAAAAGAAATACATTTTGTTCTAGAATTTGATGAAATTTGAATCTTCGCGATATTGCTTTTATAATAAAACTGATTTGAAGGACATCGGTTGGATGGTTTCTAGGTCTGTGAAGGTTGGACCAGACGGTTGTAATTCAGCGTCCCAACAGGGGTGAGGGGGTGACCTAGCATGTTTCAATCCGTGTAGACAGCGATTGTAATCCATGACCTTCAACGCTCTTGGTAGGCGAACGCGTTTTCCCAACCGCAGTGACTGATTTGCGAACGTGTTGACACGTAGTTTACATCCATATATATATCTCCAACACAAATCAAGCTTCAACCAAGGTGACCTTGCTAGTTTCAATCATGGCCTTCAACGGCCTTGGTTGGGAGGCGCGTTTTCTCAACCACCGAACGTGTTTACGCAAAGTGGCGCAAAACAAACTAAACACATAAACCAAGGTCACCTTGGTTGGAACGCTAGCTTGCAATCATCTGGTGGCACCCTTAGCCCTACCACGAGTTTCTAACGCGATCCATTCGACCTAATCTGAAGTGTTAATGATGTATAGCTCTTTCTCGCTCGCACGACTAACATTTTTACACATCATCATGGTAAGGTAACAGTTTGGATTTGTCAGTGTTACACGTTGTACTATGTAGGTAATTGAACGCGACTGAAGGTAGAACTATACTGCGCACACGTGTGCTACACACGCCGATCTGTAGCCTGATTCACGTAAAATCAAACAAGCCAAATATCGTTGAAGTTTTATAGTCGTTCGATCGAAATTCTATCCAAAAGCGGTATTCACGATCTATCGACTTATTTCCAGTTACATTAATAAGTATTCTACCAGGATAATGTAATAAAGATGTTTTTTTTCAAATCGACAAATTTCAAACGACTATAAAATCGGTGTCGTTCAAACTTGATTAATGGATGTGAATACGGAAATGGTCTAAACGACTAAATCGCTACGATATCGTTACGGTTTTCATTACGTGAATCGGGCTACTGGGCGCGTCGGTCTCCATACATTTTATACGGAAACTAGACTGGTAGAGCTACATTAGATCCACGCCACACGACATCGTTCTGCGTATAAATCAGGCGTGTGGTTCGGTTTAATGTAGTTCTAGCTTGAAGTTGCGATTCGATGCGGTTCACATTTGCGTTTTATCAAATCGATCCTAAATACGAACCGCGCTATCAGCCCGCGCTAGACATGTGATGACCGACCTATTTAGTGTAAATATTACAATAAGTACGCACCGATAAACCTAATGAGTCATTGGCCACGTGCGCAGAGGTCGCCCGCTATGATAATGTATAGCGATTTGTTACAGTTAGAGTGGAATTTGCATTCAATGTTGTATGGTTCGAAATAAAATTTTAAACGTTTTGAACCTATAATATAATCTTTACATAGTTTAAAACACTAGCGTCTACCTTTGGAGCTCCGTTTCGTCCCCTTAGGGTCAGCGCAGACAGAGAGGAATAATTCTCGCGCGGTCTCAGGCATTTTCTAACGGATAGCGTATGTCGAAGATACGCTTCCCACGTACCTTCGAGGACGCGCGAGCATTTTTTGTCAGATTCAAGCTGATTTTGGAGTACCTTAATAAAACCGCTGCGCTCCTTTCTGTCTGCGCTGACGTTTATGGCTGAATTGCGGAAAATCTTCCAAATTCTTATTTCTTGTACCTAATACATCATAAAAAGAACCTCTAAGGTTCAAGTTCTGAGGGTTTGGACTGGCATGATATGACTAGTCATTAGTAGATTAGTCAGGATTTTACCTTCTACAATATTATTTTTAATTTATGCGAAACCTGAATATAGTTTGTTCAGAATCAGTAACTGAATGGATTCCAATAGTTTTTTACACCATGTTATATTTTTTTCCTTAAAAAAGGTCACAAGTTGGATACCACCGACAATAAGTACAAAACGGGTCATGAGTCATGACAGGTCATAGCGGGTACAAGGTGCCAGCGCACAGCTGGGTGCGGAAGCAAAACATCTCCTCAGTGACCTGGGTGGCCCGGTGACCATGTATTTATGTCGCCAACCAGGTACCATAACTGGCTTATAATTTTGCGATATAGATTTTTTTACATAAAAATATTACACAGATGTTTCAGCTTTCACATATTTTTTTTTGTGTAATGTATAGGCTCGCGTTTGACCACCTTCTCACCTGATGGTAAGCGATGATGTGGCCGACGATGGAACACGCTTGCCTAGAAGCAATCTATTCACCCTTGACTAAAAATAAGGTTGTATATCGTACTATACACATACAGATTGCGCTACTGACCCATCGTGACGATATTCACGATTGCATGGATTTTAATTGCTATTTTTTTTTTCTTTATCTGATATAAACTAGTACTTGACTGCGATCCCACCTGATGGTAAGCAGTGATGCAATCGTTGATGGTGAGGCGCACTAGTTTATTAAGAGCCTACTCACTCTAGCCTTGAAGACACCTAAATTATAATCGGACGGGAAGACCGCAGCAGGCAAATTGTTCCAGTCTTTCGATGTACGCGGTATAAATGACGAGGCGGAACGCTTAGTCCGGACCGTAGAGGTTTCAACAACGTAAGGGTGGATACTCGCCGTACGGCAAAAAATGAGTTGGTGGAATCAAGTCATGCAATTTTCGCATGCAAGATTTCCGATATCATCTTTAATTAATTAAGTAAGCGAGCGGGGAGGGGGAGGTTAAATCTTTACTTATAAATAAAATTGGAGTGTCTGTTTGTAATATTGAAATAACTGCTTTTGACTACATGCATATGAATATATATACGGTACATACACCAAAATAACATTTTTTACAATTTTTGTCTGTCTGTCTGTTTGTCCGGGCTAATCTCTGAAACGGCTGCACCGATTTTGACGGGACTTTTTTTGGCAGGTAGCTAATGTAATAAGGAGTAACATAGGCTACTATTTATTAAAAAAAAAAATCAAAATCCTGTAGTCCACGCGAACGAAGTCGCGGGCACAGCTAGTTGAAAAATAAAAATCTATCAGACAGACTCTAGACGGGCTAAATACTTAGTGTTAATGCTTAGGTATGTGTGGAGGTTTATTTTTGTTATCGTTAGCGTGTTGTGTTTACTCAACTGATTATAAAAACGATAAAGGTCTGAAGTTAACGATGCAAGGATCAGTAGCCTGATTCACGTAAAATCAAACAAGCCAAATATCGTTGAAGTTTTACAGTCGTTCAATCGAAGCCCTATCCAAAAGCGGTACCTATTCACGATCTGTCGACTTATTTCCAGTTACATTAATAAGTATTCTACCAGGATAATATAGTACAGATTTTTTTTTTAAATCGACCAATTTCAAACGACTATAAAATCGGTGTCGTTCAAACTCGATTGATGGATGTGAATACGGAAATGTTTTAAACGACTAAATCGCTACGATATCGTTTCGGTTTTCATTACGTGAATCGGGCTCCTGAACTATTATTATGCATCGCGATAAAGGCCATATATTTACGATGGTAATTTGTGGATACTAACGACCTACATACGTATTGATTTTGAAGAAAAGCAGTTTGGTTTGTTGAATGTACAGCATTGTATGAGAGATGACCTCTATTCTGCAGCAGGACAATATACACTAGTTGGATAAGATTGGTTTGGCGTACGCGAACGTTAGCTATGCCTATGTCACTAGGACACTAGCGACGAAGCAGTCAGTCACATTACCAACAAAATGTATTTAGCTCTATGGAGGATGACTGACTATCCCACCTGATTTCAGCTTGGTTGTGTTAAACTGAATATGTTTGTATTTCAGCAAGGCGAGTTGCTACGATGACACGAACCATTTGATAAATGTTGATGTACAAACAGTGTCATCAACTCGTTATCCCCTTTTCTTTTTTAGGGTTCCGTGGTCAACTAGGAACCCTTATAGTTTCGCCATGTCTGTCTGTCCGTCTGTCTGTCTGTCCTCGCTTAATCTCTGTGACCGTTAGCACTAGAAAGCTGAAATTTGGTACCAATATGTATATCAATCACGCCGACAAAGTGGTAAAATAAAATTTGGGAAAAAATTTATTAGGGTAGCCCCCCTATATGTAAAGTGGGAAGTGATTTTTTTTAAATTTCAACCTTTACGTGTGATATATTGTTGGATAGGTATTTAAAAATGAATAGGGGTTTACTAAAATCATTTTTTGATAATGTCAATAATTTCGGAAATAATCACTCCAAAAGTAAAAAACATGTCCCCCTCTAACTTTTGAACCACAAGTTTAGAAAATATGAAAAAAATCTGAAAAGTAGAACTTTATAAGGACTTTCTAGGAAAATCATTTTGAACTTGATGGAAAGAACAGTTTTTGTACAAAAAAGACAAAAAGGTTCTACAAAATAATTTCTGGACTAAGTTTGTAGTATAATCGTATATGCAAGCATTTTTTTAAACTCATAAGTGGGTACACTTATTGTGACGGACGGGAAACTACGGAACCCTACACTGAGCGTGGCCCGACACGCTCTTGGCCGGATTTTTCTTTTGTGTGAGGGGATAGCCAATTGGTGTTGTTGCCTCTTGCAGTGAGTTATAAGGCTATAATGTATGTAGAATTTAAAAAAAAACTTTGTTTAGTAGACTGTCGTTTCCGTAACTAAATGTAAGCGCTTAGTAGACTGTCGTTTCCGTAATTAAACATGTGTCATAGTCGCATCCTAAAATATGGTGTGTCATATAAACACCCGGGTACTGTAGCACCGGACGGTCGGACGGTGAGCTACCCTTTGTTTGCCGTTCGCAAGACCGCGCCTACGGTGGCTGGAAATCGGGATCGGGATCCCGGCGGCTGGGGCGTGAGGGCCGTCCTCTCGAGCGTGCGGCCGCCTTCTTTGCTACTGCTTCGCAGAAGGAGGCGACCGCCTGCCATTCTTCCTCAGTCTGGACCAAGGATGTTAGGGAGCTCCATAACCGTAACCGAAACTATCGGATATCCGATATAAAATAATATCCATAACCGTAACCGAATCCGAAATAAAAGTTTCGGATAATACCGGATAGGGGCGGAGCCTAATTGCGACATGTTATGACAGGCTGTCATAACGTGTCGCGTCGTAAAATATAAATAGTATTTATATTTTACTAAATTAAATATAAATAGTATTTATATTTTACTTCTGAAATTCCTTAAAAATCTAATATCCGTAACCGAAATTATCCGAAACTAACAGATAATCCGAAATAATTTCCCCCTATATATTATATTTATTTTATTTATTTGTCCCTTGATATATTGCTTGAAGTACACCGCAGACTACCCCCTTTTTTAGTTTTAGTTCTTATATTCCATCCCAAGGTTGTCTGGAAGACATCGCTTTCAGCGATAAGACCGCCACTGTGCACATAGGTTTAAGTTTCTGTGAAATTGTTACTATTTTGGTGTACAATAAAGTTTATTCTATTCTATTCTATTCTATAATTTCATATCCGTATCCGGTATAATAATAATTTCTTTATCCGTATCCAATCCTTATCCGAATTTTCATATCCATAACATCCCTGGTCTGGACAATGGCCTGTACCAAGGCCCGGGGTGCATGAATATGGTACGATGGTATTGATGCATTTTTTAGTGTGATTACTATATTTTTGTTTAAACAGACAAGTGTAATACAAATCAGCGACGGACGATGTTCTATGACGTCAAATCAATATATCGTGTAGAATGTAACACAAAGACACTGCGTCATGCATTGATAATGTAAAAAGAAATCGATATTGAGAACATTTCGTATTCACTTAGGTAGTCATCCGTGCTATGACTGTTGGTATAGAAGCGGTTATAGTAATGCGATCGAGAACTGTCCTTGAACGAGGCTTCACTTTGTTGAGTTAAAAGTCAAAACCTAACTAATATTATTTAGATAATATATATTAAAGGTGTAAGGGACAGCCTACAGAAGGTGTAGTAGACGAAACTGAACAACCTTCCACAAATTTTATTTCAGGAAAGGAAAAAAAAAATCGTCCTCGCCATACAAATTGTCCAATCAAGTTTATCATTTTGTATGGTGAGGCTGATTTTTTTTTCGTTTCCTGAAAAAACATTTTGTCGAAGGTTGTTCAGTTTCGTCTACTGAGCAAGCCCTTAAAGTTTGTGGAGGGCTGTCCCTTATACCTTGTATATCTGAATATTATAAACAGGAAAGATTTGATTTTTTTGTTCGTTTGTTTGTATAGCATAACATAGCATAGCCAGCCTTTCAATGTTCCCAATGCTGGGACTCAGGTCTCCTCTCTAGGAGAGGGATTGAGCCGTAATCCACCACGCGGGTCCAGTGCAGGTTGGTGAATGTCACATGTCTTCGATTTTTTAGTTCTAGTGCATGCTGGTTTCCTCACGATGTTTTCCTTCACCATTTTGAAAGCAGTGGTGATGAAGTAAATTACACGAAGTAATGCGCCTGGTTGGGTTTGAACCCGCGACCTACAACTCGTAAGTCGGGGCCGTCACCACTCGGCCACCACTGCTCTTGTTTGTATTGTTACGTACGTCGGTAATTAAATGCCGATTTACTAACAGAGAACTTTATTCACCACCAACAATAACAAATCAGACCAGTCAACAATAATCCGAATCGCAATTAACACTAGAGTACCGTTACACTATCGCTTAGGTCGTTAGGTAAATTCACTTCACACACTTAGGTAGTTCGCTCTTGATCGCAGTCGAAATCACAACTGACTCGCTTCCGGTCGGGGGCTCGTATTTATATGCGGAGCGAAGAAAATTCTAGATACCGACATCTCAAGATCGATCCAGAACAATACTTTCATGCGAATTTCGACTCTATTGTTAATGTCGGAGAGTACCATTTCCTTTATCGGTAGATACATACCTACCTACTAGTTGTAGGTACTTTGTGGATGTTTCGAGATTTTTCTAAGCCTGGCTACGTACAACCATTCTAGATCTTTCGAACAGCAATGCGTTTTAATTATTACGTGCTACTCGTTATTTTCTCGGAGATAGCCAGTGTTCACGTTTAATGGCGTAACAGTATGTTACGATTTAACTCAAAAATTACTTGACCGATTTTAAAAAGTCTTCTACTATTGGACTTCATTTTCACTTAGCAACATAGGTTGCTTATTTTCTACTTTGATGCGGGCGAAGCTGCTGGCAGAAGCTAGTTTATAATAAAAACACTGATAGAAGGCGAAAATTTGTGAGTGTGTTGTGTGTTTTTTACTTCTTCACGCTCGAACGGCTGAACAGATTTCGATGAAATTTGGTACACGGATAGGTCATGACCTGAAATAGCTTATAGGATACTTTTTATTCTAGAAGCATGTTCCCTTGGGATAATTATTTTTTATTTATCACGCGGGCGAAGTCGCTGGCAGCAGCTAGTTTTTTTGAAATAAATCGTGATTATTTAAAAACATTTGACCTCGGAGCAGGCTGAAGTTCATGTTCTTTATTATGAGCTAACTACATTCAAAATGCTGAGTCGGTGGTAGGAAAATCCGGCTTTGGGTTATGACGTTAATATGTAGTATGTTCTACTTATTTAAAACTAGCTTTTGCCCGCGCGGCTTCGCTCCCGCTCTTCCTTACTTCAGCCTACTATACCCTACTCTACCCTACCCTACTCTACTCTACCCTACTTTACTCTACTCTACCCTACTATACCCTACCCTACTCTACTCTACCCTACTCTATCCTACTCTACTCTACCCTACCCTACTCTACTCTACTCTACTCTACCCTACTCTACTCTAATAAACCTCATGGAGCCCGAGACCTTTCCAACGAATGCAAAACCGTGGAAATCGGTTCGTGCGTTCTGAAGAAGAAAGAAGAAGAGAAGAAGAAGAAGAAGAGGATTTCTGTATAAAAAGCAGGTCTTATGTCCGTCTCCTGGTTTTAAGCTACCTCCCCACCAATTTTCAGCCAAATCGGTTCAGCCGTTCTTGAGTTATAAAAAGTGTAACTAACACGACTTTCTTTTATATATATAGATATTTTAATTTTTTATTAACCCTTTAACCGCTTGCGTCGGATATATCTGACAATCCGACATGTACATACATACAGGTTACTGTAAGAGACAGGTCTCTGCAACTTCAAGGGCTTGCTCAGTAGACGAAACTGAACCACCATCCACAAGATTTTTTTTCAGGAAACGAAAAAAGAAACCCGGCCTCTTCATTCAAACTTTCCAATCAAGTTTATAATTTTGTATTGAGAGGCAGATTTCTTTTTTCATCTCCTGAAAAAACGACCTGTATCTTATACCCTGTATACTCTATAATCTATTTCGTCAGCTTCTCTGTTACCTCATCATAATCATCATATCAGCCAAAAGATGTCCACTGCTGGACATAGGCCTCCCCCAAACGTCGCCACAACAACCGGTCCTGTGCGTCACGCATCCATCGGATTCCCGCGACCCTGACCAGGTCATCGGTCCTGTTATCTACGACGATTAAACGAGATGGAGTACTCAGTCGCAATCACACGACCTTGCCGAATACGACGCGAAACCATTCGTCGGACCAATCCGTATAACAGTCAATTTTCGACTATATCACCTTTAAAACATGATCCAATTTCCAATGCCATGCCTCAAATTGGCTAATCAGCACCAATTTATCGTTACATAATAAACTCTAATACTAAAGAAATAAGGTTGGAATCAACTTACAACAGTGTCAGCGATGCTGGAGGGATCTTTATGCAGGATATCGACAAGCAGGAACTCATTTAGTGACACGACGCTCGCCGTTGACACTGATAGCCTCACCAGTGTGTCACGGAGGCCACCTGGAGGAGGAAAAGCTGATTAATTCTCTTATTGGTCTTACGGGAATGGTCAAAACTGTTAAGGCTTATAGTTACGGTTACCAACTCTCAAAAGGACCACCGGGTTGGTCCATTTTTATTTTTTTATTAGTATTTTCGTATTGGTATCTAACGGAAAGAAATAAATTAACTTATTGGGGATAGAATAAGATTAA
The DNA here is from genome assembly GCA_910589285.2 of Mythimna ferrago. Classification (NCBI taxonomy): domain Eukaryota; kingdom Metazoa; phylum Arthropoda; class Insecta; order Lepidoptera; family Noctuidae; genus Mythimna; species Mythimna ferrago. The sequence goes on from OU342695.1 coordinate 18,422,909, forward strand.
CTTATTGGTCCTATAGGAATGGACGAAACAGTTAGGCGAGAGCTACACTATACCGAAGCACACGCGGACTACGCCTGATTTGTACGGAGCGGCGTGTTGTGTGGCGTCGCGTGCGTGGATCTAATGTAGCTCTACAAGTCTAGTTGCCATTAAAATGTATGGAGACCGACGCGCCCAGATCGGCGTACGTGGCCCTTGCGTGCCCAGTGTAGCTCTGCCTTAAAACTCTAAAAAAAATCATGCCAACTATGTATGGCAAAAGTTTTATTCCCCTTAAAGCCAATTTAGACCATTATTATTTTTTTATTCGTATTTTCGTATTGGTATCTAACGGGTACATGTAATCCTACATCTATGGTGTCTACCGAACCAATATGTTTAGTGAGCTGTAATATTAAAGACACTTATATTTTACTAATATTTGTATGCCACTTTACTGTGGCAGAATACGGAGACGCTTATATTTTTAACACCTAAATTGTATCTGTGTGCACAATTAGCGATGCCCTTAGCTTGTCGTCGCGACTCCGCGACTCTAACGTCAAGTATGCGAAGCTTAAAACAACATTTATGAAATTGTCAGGCGCACACTAGGCGACACGTGACAGCGACAGCTCGACGACTAGACGCGACGACAGGCTGCGGCCGACAATTTCATAAATGTTGTTCAAAGCTTCGCATACTTGGCGTCAGAGTCCCGGAGTCGCGACGACAAGCTAGGGGGCATCGCGCGCGTTTGCTACTTGTCGCTGCGTCTAGTGACGCCGTGCACGCGCACACACGACGACAGTCGCGCGACAGCTCTGCTGCGTCAGTCTCTCTTTGAGCGCTGAGGAAGGTGCACGTGTTTATTTTATTGAGAATCTCAAATATGGATACGTTCGATGTCGATGTATTTATTTCGGACGTCGAAGCGCGGAGTTATGCTTTTTCTCAATCGTGTATCTTCATGTTTCAATTCCTCATGTAGTATGGAAAGTAACTTATTAAATGAATTCACGCTCATTCTAAAGTATTGGAAAAATTTTGTGGTGCATTTTGAGCTCATAAAAAAGCAGAGAAAACTGCCCACGTTCTTGGCGAGAGGTTAGTATTGGATGGACCCAATAATGGCGATGAATTCTTCGTACTCTATGTCTACGCCTTCGCATTCGCAAGATAAGCACTAAGGCAAGTTCAATTAGAGGCTCCATATTCACTCACAAGATGAACAACACGGCCGTATCTCTTGAATACTTCACTACTAATGATTGCTTCCTGCACGACGTCTGTCTTACGATTAGTCGCCAACGCTAGCGACAGCTCCGCGTCTAGTCGTGGCGACAAGACGCCAAATGCAAACGACAACGCCTCGACGAGACCCGGCGATTAGACGCGGCGACAAGTCGTCTAGTTTGCGATGGCTCTTAGAAGTCGTATTTGCATGATAAAACCAAGCTTACTTTTTCAAACAAGTTAAAAATAATACTTATATAAACAGCTAGCCAGCAGCTGTTGAAATGAATAGAGTTGTCTCATGCTTCGATAGATGGCGTTGCGATCGAATTAGATCACGTTATGGTTTCGTTACAACAGGTCACATAATACATACAATACAACGCTGGATTTTTGTTTGTAAATACTTATGTATAATAATAGACATAAAATTTTTGAGAAGATTGAACCCTTTCTGGTTCAATCTTGAGTAGATATTAGTTCTTATTAGTAGTGAGTCATTATTGCGTTTTTGACGGACGAACGACCGGAACAGCAGGAAATGGTCGTCGTCGCGATTGGTTTGAGATGAAACTATTGTTGAGTGAAGCAGTTGCAGAAAACGTTCGCCATCGCAACTGATTTGACGACGGTCTACAGGTCGCGCGATGAATCAAGATCGCTCGGCAAAAGTAGAAGGGGCATGCGCAGTATTAATTCTAAGGTCTATTTGGCGACGTGCGGGCGGGTATGCGCAGTCGGCGACACGTCATTGGTAGATAGAGTCGCTCTTCAATTCCCGCGTTGCGTTCGCGCGTCTCATTGGATACTGTTGTACTTGGGTAGGTACTGTTGCGTACAGCTTGTGTTATCGTATTATTAATACGTAGTCGTAAAAAAAAATGGTTAAAAATAAAGTTTTAAAACGGCTAGCCAGAAAAATGGTTTACGACGTGAATTGTTACGTTAAGAAAGAAACTAACAATTTTTTTTTTTATTTTAGCTTTAATTTTAAAATTTTTAATTTTTCTGAATTTACCTACTTACAAGATAAATTACAAGCAAAAACTAGTGTTATTATAAGTTATGTTACTAAGGTTCAAACATACGAAATTAAAAATAAAATCCTAACATACTAAGAATTTCTGTGCGCAATTGTACACATGCGCCGATTGCCCTCACTACTTTCACCGAGCGACCTAAAAGAGACGAAACTATCGTTGCGTGAAGTAGTTGCAGTTTACAGAAAACGTTCGTCGCCCCAGTAGGCTTCGACCCTGCTAGGCCCCTACGGTTTAGCTGACATCTTGAGGCGCGCGCGAAACACTTCGCGCCATCGACGACTCCGGCTCGGTCCGGACGATTACTGGACGGTCGCAAGCCCGCGCCTACGGTGGCTGGAAATCAGGATCGGAATCTCGGCGGACGGGGCGTGAAGACCGTTCCCTCGCGCGAGAGGCCGCCTCCTTTGCTAGCATTACTGCTTCGCAGAAGGAGGTGAACGCCACCCATTTCTCCTCGCTCCGAACCATGGCCTGTACCAAGGCCCGGCGTTATTACTTGTAGGTACAACAAGCTATTTTCCCAAGTCGTCAAATTCGTGCGTGTTTGATAGAAAGGACCAGAATAAAAGTGAAAGAATTATAGAAAATTCTATGGACGTAATACATGAATAGCTTGCCAGCTGCTGTTGAAATGAATAGATGTCTCTTGCTTCAATAGATGGCGTTGGGATCGAATTAGATCGCGCTATGGTTTTTTTATTAGGGCACTTATTATATCACTGGATTTTATGTTTCGGACTATGTAGACCAGGGTCGATAATTTTTAAAACCAAAAAAAATAATAGTAGAATGAAACCCATTAGAAAAGGAGGAGAATATTATAAAAATGAAAGGAAAAATAATTTACGGGCAATCTGAGCTCGGGAAGGGGATGGGGGTGAGTTTTTAAGGGTAAAAAACGGTTTTTCTCGATTTCCGGCAAAACTAAAAGTCCTATGGAAAAAAGTCAAATGGCAAAGTTGTAGGTAATAAAAAGATTTAAAACTTTTGCATTTACACTTTTTTCACATAACCTCAAAATGTATGTGAAAAATTCAAAAAACCAACTTTTTAGTTTTTTAATTTTATCTTTTTCAAAAATATTTTTAACCTTTCAATCGTGAGAATTACAGACACAATAGAAAGACAATAGGTGCGCGAACGCCGGCGTTCGCGCGGGGTTTAATGAATTAAATTCACGAAATTTGGTGAAAACTTACCTTTTTATGTCCCAAATACGCTGTAATTTATTTGATTAGAAATAATTATTTTGTTCACATTATTTTGAATTAATATCGAAAAAGCAACCCAATTTTCAATCGAAAATTCACCCGTCAAAATGTCGGTTTTTTTTAAAAAGTTGGTATGTTTTCTGTTCGTTGAAATCTCTACTTTCCGATGGTGAAAAAAAATATATATGTTACCATAGTAAATCTTCTCAGAAAATGCAAAAAATCGACAAAAACTCGAATTCAAAAATTTTTTTAAAATTATTATATACAATTTTGAGCTATTTATTAAAATTTACACTTTAATTACTCGAAAAACGTAAGATTACATGTTTTTACATTGATAAAAAAAAATGCAAATCAAAATATACTACTATAATTAACAAACAAATAAGTTAATAAAATTAATATTTAATAAGACATCTACAATATTTGGAGAAAGTAGTCGAATCTTATGCCTATTTATAACTATTTTTAGATAACTTATATACCTGAGTGACCTACGAAAAATTTTAGCCCATCAAAAGGTATTTCATAGAGAAGTGGGGAATATATCGAATTATTACTGCATTAGGACTTTTAAAAGTTTCAAAATAGTTTTGGAGAAGATGGAACCTTTTTTGGTTGAATCTTGAATAGAATTTGGTTGTTGTCGAATTTTTGACCGACGAAACGCACCGGTTTTGCGACTACTGAAACGGTTGTAAAAAACAGTCCTCATCGTGACTCATTTGAATGCCCACCACTAATGTAAGGAGGATTATAAGTAATTAGTTGTCTAAATCGAATACTGTGACAGTGTATATCAATGATATTATAGTAAATAAAAAGCATATCAATTCCTTATCTAGTCATGCTAGCTAAGTAAACTAAGAAAAACTTACCAACACTCTGTATGCATGCCATCGGCACACCCAGAATCTTCAACTCCACAAGTGACTTAAACGGGATAAGATCAAACTGCAGATCATTTGGCACTATGTTACTAGTCCCCAGCTTCTCGTAACTGCCTTCAATGTTCAGGGAACGTAATTGTGAGCAAAAGTCTAGGACGTGACTGAAGTCATACATCTGATCTTGCTTCTCAGTTGGCGGACATGCCATTTTTAACCGCTCACTTATAGCATGTAACTGAAATAAGAAGCGTATAGAAGAAACGGTTGAGGAAAAGAAAGTAGGTTGAATACATAATTAGGCTGACTAATCAGTGAAAATTATTTATGAAGGTACGGGGAATTTTTGTGTTACTCATTCTAGTACATTATTCATGATGAGGTTTTATCATTATATCTAGAGATTAGTAGATTATTTTTTTATGATTTTTTCATAAAATTCACCAAGCCCAAATAATAAATCATCATTTTATGGTACAGGGGTCCTTTCGTAACAGATTTTTTTTTTATTATGCATAGGCTCGCGCATTTCGTGGAAATTACAGACACAATAGAAAGACAATAGGTGCGCGAACGCCGGCGTTCGCTTGGGGTTTAACCTCTCGTATGCCGTAATTAGAGATCGAGAGAGATAGATCTACGCGAGACACAATGGCTTTTTAATTGTGTCTCAATTAAAAAGCCATTGTGTCTCGCGTAGATCTGCGTTCCGGCATACAACGGGTTAATGAATTAATAAAATAAATGACAATATGTGCCTTGCAAAAATTACTACGAGAAAACTGTTACTAATATTAATTATTATTTTCAGTCTTAAAGAAAAAAAATGTAGTTGGAACATTAGATTCTTGTCAGATTCAGATATAAAATTAGTCTCCTATTATGATATTTGTTGATAAATACCTCTAGAGGTGTGAAGTGATGCGACCTCTCATCCTCCAAAAGCTTATCACCTTCCAAAAACAAAGTCTTTGCTAAATCTTGTAACAAAAAGAATATATCGTACAAATGGAAGTTTAGGAAGTGAGCGAACTCGGACGGCATCGTGAGCTTCAAATAGTTAAAAACACTCTTCAAATATTCGCTAAGGCCCTCTCGTCTCTGCTCCACAAATTTTGGTGTTTTGTTGCGGATAACCTTCTTAGGCGGCAGCAGTTCTTTTGCGACCCCATGGTCCGAAACCAACTTCTCATGCAGCTCCACAAAGTCACTGTACCGATGCGACACGTTCCAACGCACAGGCCCGACTTTAACAGTTATTTCGTAATATGTTACATTATCTTTTGTTGAAGTTTCTCCCACGGTCACTGTGCTGTCCTCACGGTGATTCACGAACGAAGACATTATGCATTAAACGGACACGATCACTAGCGCTGATTGCCCGTTTATCAGTGTGTTTTAGTTTAATTAAATTGCAGTACGCATGTCGCGAGTGCTACAGGAAAATCGCGATTTGTCTGTCTGCTTCGCCGAGTAATGTGATGAATTCACGCATTCATGAATGAAAATGACATTTCCATCTTTTGACGTTATATGTCAATTTGACAACTGACGCACCAGCGCGGCGTTCCGAATCGGACAATATTGATATTAATGACCACAGCGCTAATGCCCCGTTACCTACGTTTACACATGGGTCCAGTCTCAGCTCAGCCAATCGCCATGTCTAGCCATAAGCTACCTATTTAACGGGAACCCCGTTTACATAATGGCGATTGGCCGAGGCTGGACCCACGTGTAAATGGGCCATATAAGAGCATGTTTTTAAACGGTTAATATTGATTGCGAAATTACCTTTCGAAACAGTTTTGAATGGTTAGATATATACTATACCCGACATCCTACATGTCATATATGTAGATAAGAATAGCGGTCACTCCATGCAAAAACTATAAGCCTACCTCAAAATATGGTTGGGAAACGGTTAGAATTAGCTTTTAGGAATAGAGTAAATCGATTGATTTATCAGTAGCGCTGTGCTCCTCTATTATTTATCATCTGTTCTCAAACGGGATTTCTGGCGGGAACTTCAAAAAAGAGCGCGCGGAAAAAAAATCTCTAATTCTTTTTTAATTAAAAACTTGCATTTTTTACTTAAAAACTTAATAAAATAACAGTGCTAGGTGTGCTATATAAATGGTGGGAAACGAGGGGGGTGGGGACAACCCACCCATCCCAAAACGTCTTCGGTCTGAGGCCGGAGACGGAGGAAAGAACATGGACTTGGATGGCGGCGGCGGTGAGCTTGATTTACCGTACATTAAACCAGATTACAAAAGACTATACCCGTAAAATGCTAATTACGTAGACTTCAAAGTCTTCATTGAAGCTACTAATAATAAGGATAGAATAGGCAATAAGAGCCCTATCTACCTCAACCATATATTTTCTAGCGAAATAAAAGGTGTGACGGCTATACAGAGAATTAATGCAAATAAACTAGCAGTAATATTCAAACAATTTAATACGGCCAATAACTTTATTAATAACAGCGCTTTTCTTAACAAACATGGCTTGAAAGCATTTATTCCGGCTGCGCAAATAGAAAAAACAGGCATAATTAGATATGTACCAGCAAACATTTCCAACAAAGAACTTTACACTAAACTATCATCAATTTATGAAATAATAGCAGTAAGAAGATTTACAAAGAAAGTAGGACAAGAGCGGGTACCACTACAAACAGTTAGCATTACTTTTCTATCAAATATACTTCCAGACAATGTACAACATGATTTGTTTTCATACCGAGTTTTTGAATATGTCGCCCCATTACAGCAATGTTTCCGCTGCTTTAAATTTAACCACTCTGCTAGGATATGTAATGGCAAACAAAGATGTTCCATTTGTGGAGGTGAGCATTTATATAAAGAATGTGATAGACCAACAGAGATCTGCTGTTGCAACTGCAGCGGGCCTCATCTGGCAATATCTAGATTATGTCCAATTAAGATTAATAAAATTTTAGAAAAGAAAAATAAAATTACATATGCAAGTGCTACATCAACAAAACAAAACATGAATGAAAATACTCAATTTCCACCTCTACCACCTCCAAAAATGAAACCAATGGACACTGTAAATAAATTGGTAAATAAGTCTGTACATAAATCTGTAAATAAACCTATATCTGTAAATAATTCTGTACAAAGTGTAAATAAATCTAAAGATGTTCCTCCTAAGAGTGACATCAAATCCCAAATAGTTGCCAACAATAATGTACTTATGGCCCTGGTACAGACATTGGTGGAACTGGGAAATAAGGGAGATAATACGCCTACCACCGTAAATAGTATTAAAGAAATACTTCTTAAAAATCTAAAATAATGGATCCAAGACACACACTGTCTAAGCTTCGTATTGCTCAGTATAATATTCAAAGTGCTAATAGTAAAAAACCCTTATTGATTCAATTCTTACAAAAACAAAACATTGACATTTGCTTACTTAACGAAACATGGTTTAAAGACAATAGTTTTAGAATACCTGGCTATAATATTTATAATAAAAATTCTAATAATCCTCATAATGGTGTAGCAATATTGATTAAACCATATTTAAAATACAAAGTTTTAAACACTAGATTTTATGAAGACATTCAAACTGTTGCTTTGTCCTTATCTACTGTGCATGGTAGCTTGACTATTCTTTGTGTATACTGCCCTCCTAGTGGACATATACGGATCAATAGACTACGTTATATAATTAATGATCTTCCAAAGCCTATTTTTGTCAGTGGTGACTTTAATGCACACCACATTGCATTTGGATGCCTATCCACTAAGAGCAGAGGTCAAGATTTATTTAATATCATAGATGACTTGGATCTATGTATTTTAAATGACAGTAGGTTTACAACTGTTAACAACCCGAGACGAAATCCGTCTGCAATTGATGTTAGCTTTATTAGTGCTAATCTCGCATCAATATGCGAGTGGTCTGTGCATGACGACGCTATGGGCAGCTATCACTACCCAACAATAACAGAAATTTCACTACATATAGATAAATATCATATTAATCCTCCTGTTGATAGGTTATATATAAAAAAGCAGACTGGGAAAAGTATAAAACTATTTCCAAAACAATATTTAATGATTTAGTCCTAAAATTGTATGATCCTATTTCAACCTACAATGATTTTTGTTCTCGATTGAATATTTTAAAAGATATGACGATTCCTAAATTTAATAAACCAAATGATTTCAAAAGCAGACCTCCAGCTCCTTGGTGGAATCACATTTGTGAAAAAAGTGTAATTGCCTCTTACAATGCATTGAAACTTTATAGAAGGGAACCTACCATGGAGAACTATTTAGCATATAAAAGAAAAGATGCACTTAAAAAAAGAACCATATCGGAACAAAAAAGAATAGGTTGGGATAACATATGTAACACTTTTAATAGAACTACTCCTATAAGTAAGATTTGGAATCTTCTTAAAATGTTCAAAGGTATAAGAGTTGGCAATAAATCATATAAAGATGAGTTTATTTCTCAATTTCTAGATAAATTGTCCGACAATAGCAAATTAATTGACATTAATAGTTTTGGCAATATTTTCGAATTAAATAATGATAATCTAAATTCTAAATTTTTGCTAGATCCTTTTACATGGTCCGAATTTAAAATGAGCTTGTTATCCCGGAAATACACAACACCTGGTTTAGATGATTTCCCCTATAGTATTATCAAAAATTTAGATGAGTCTGCACAAAAAATATTTCTTAATATTCTTAATTTACTTTGGCATTGTATTCCACAATCATGGAAAACACAATGTGTCATTCCGATTCTCAAACCAGATAAACCTTCAGAGCTTGCCGGCTCTTATAGACCAATATCACTGTCTTCATGTCTAGGTAAATTATTTGAAAACATGATTAAAAATCGTTTGGATTGGTATATAGAATCTAATGGCATCATTCCACATGTACAATATGGATTTCGTCGTGGGCGAAGTTGTGCAGACAGCTTCACTTCCTTAATCTCAGACCTGAAACATGCAAAGGAAAGAAAGTTACACACTGTTTGTGTATTTTTAGATGTTCAAGGTGCTTTTGACAGTCTAGATCCGGCTATACTTGCACAAGTTATGTCTAGGTTAGGTGTACCTGGTCAACTATGTAAATGGATATATAATTTTTTAAATAAAAGAACACTCTACGTAAGACACAATAATGCATTACATGGTCCAAAATGTGCATCTAAGGGTACAATGCAGGGTGCTACACTATCTCCTTTGCTATACAACATATACACAAGTGAGATTTGTAAATTTGTAAATAGTGATGTAGATATTTTGCAGTTTGCAGATGATATTGTTTTATATAGTAGTAATTATAATGTAGAAATTGCAATTGAAAATATTAATAGAGCCTTGTCTCAACTATTTCATTATTATAATGATGTGCTACATTTATCAATTAATCCTTCAAAAAGCAGTGCGATGATATTTGGAAATGAAAACACAAACTTAAATGTAGTATACAATGGAGAATCTATAAAACTAGTAAATTCAAAGAAATTTTTAGGTATTGTCATAGATAAGAAATTAACTTTTGAGGAACATATTAAATACATATCAAAGAATGCTCTAAAAGGTATAAACGTAATTAAATGCCTTGCAGGCGTCTCATGGGGAGCAGACCCAAAAATATTATCAATTTTGTATAAAAGTATTGTTAGAAGCCATTTTGATTATAGTTCTCTAGTTTATATAAATAGTAGTCATGTAAATAAATTAGATCTATTGCAGAACAGGGCTTTGAGAACAATTTCTGGTGCAATGTGCTCTACTCCCATAAGGGCCATGGAAGTGGAGACTAAAATTATGCCCCTAGCTTTGAGACGTATTTTACTTGCAAAGAGATTCTGTCTTAAATTAATTGCTGCTAATAATAGAAAAATAATAAATAAAATTGCACCTTCTGTAAATAGAACTCCTGGGCCTCTAACAACAGGAGAGGAACTCTTGAATGGCAAATCCCCAACATTATCCAAAATATTACTAGAAACAGAAGATAGTTTAACTGGTATTAGAAAACAGTGCCCATGGCCTTGTTACTCCTTCTCTTACCAATGTATTTCACATCCTATAAAGGTATTGCAAAATCCCATAAATAATAATTTAGATATGTTGCAATTTTTGGAGGATAATCAGAATTATTATGTTATTTACACTGATGGCAGTAAGGGGAGTGATTATGTACATGCTGCTATATATGATCCACATGGAAAAGTTTCTCGAAGCTTTGTTCTGCATAATTTAAGTACTATATTCACTGCAGAGGCATATGCGGTTTATCAGGCATTATTACATATTCGCCAAATTAGCCATTGTAAATATTTTTTGATAGTATCGGATTCACTGAGTTTGATAAAAGCGTTAACTAACCTTACAGTTTCATTTAAGTCAAATTATATTCTGTATTTTATCAAGGAAATAGTTCATCAATTTTACCTTAAGCACATCAAAATTGCTTTCCTGTGGGTTCCTTCTCACCGGGGTATCTCTGGTAATGAAGCAGTTGATAAAATCGCATATGAAGGTAATAATGCTGTTGATGTTAGAAATGCAATGGACATTCCTATGACTGATTTCCTGCAATGTATCAATGAAAAAATATGTAAATTATGGTTAGAAATGTGGAAGAAAGACCAAGACATAAAAGGAAAGTGGTATGGCAATATTCAAGAAGCATTACCTGATAAACCGTGGTACAATAATTTAAAGGAAGCCAGCCGAGACTTTATCACTACGATAAATAGATTGCGCTTTGGCCATAATACTGCACCGTCACACCTTGCTAGACTTGGCATTATTGCAAGTAGCTCATGCCCCTATTGTGAATCCGAAGAAGGGACCGTTGAGCATCTTATTTTTGATTGTCAAAACTTTTTACTTGACAGATTAGTGTTGGCTAGTGAACTCAGTGATGTGAACATTAAGTGTGATTATTCTGCCCGCCCGCCGCCAATTATACACCTTTTAAAAGACCAAAACACTTTCAAACCGCTCTATAAATATATTAAAAACACAATTAAATCTCTATAAAAAGTGATGTGATACATAGTGCAGTCTTTTGAAAAATAAAATAAGAATTGACTTAAAGGTCCAAGTGACCAGGTCATAAAAATACAAAAAAAAAAAAAAAATGTTCTCAAACGTCAATCAGCAATTTGATTTGACATTGACATTTATCATACATTTCTGCATTTCTGTATTTATTCGCATTACTGTGTTGTGATAGAAATATTAAATTTTATAGAGCCAAATAAAATGGTTTGATGTTGTTTTTGCAATCTTTGATCGTTTGTGTGTCATATAATCAAAGCTTGTGTTATGTGTGTTAATTTGTAAAATAATTTCGCGTTAAAATGTTGAGTCGTTTTTCGGACGTGCTACAAACTGCGGCGGACGTTGTAAGAGCAAAACAATTAATATTATCGGTGAATGTGCGTGCACGGTGTAGTGAGCTAATTAACGAGGTTTGATTGTTTCAGCTGGCTCCTCCAGCTACTCGGTTGGAGGATTTCGAGTATCACTGGAAGATGATACTGAATTTCTACCAGAACTATGACGAGAATAATAAACTGCACGTCGAGGAGACCAGGATACCGCACCACCTGCATCAAATGTTACAGGTCTGTTACTAATTACTAATTGAACTTTGAAAATGTACACTTTCCTTTCGATTTTGGCCAAATAAACTTGCAAATTTGCTTGCTGAGAATACATGGGTGTCTCAAAACTAACGCTGGTTCTAAAATATCGCATTTTAATTTATAAAGTACTTAAATCATAATTAATATGATACTCTATCTAACAAAAACCATAATCATTCATGTTTTGCACTGATAAAAATAGATTAAGATTTTATTTATTAACTGTCATGGATTATAAACACTAATTATGTTAGTCATTCATCTTATTATTTTGAACCCAACAGTATAGTAACAAATATGGACTCAGCTGCAGGATGTAGTATTTGTTTCCTTACATAACATCACATATTTGAACAGTTGATAAGCATCTGAGTTTTGTTTCGATGTTATATCTCAAGCACTTTGTTATTTAATTTCACTACAGATAGATCAAAATGGTAAAGTGCTGGAAATAAATGTTTAAATAAACAAATTACAACATTCAGCATTAACCTTTCAATCGTGGAAATTACAGACACAATAGAAAGACAATAGGTGCGCGAACGCTGGCGTTCGCTTGGGGTCTAATGAATTAATGGCAAAACCTATCTCATTATACCAAATACAAGGGGTTCACACAACATTTAAGAAGTTAAAATATTTTTATTATCTAGAAAAATATTCTTGTCCAATTTACGAAATTTTCAAAAATTTGGTTCCATTTTTACATCAAAAATGTGCTTGCCAATCTAATAAATTTTTAACAATCTATTTATCAAGTGGGTGTGTTCACTAAATGACAAAATATGCTATCCGTTGCAATTTCATACAGTTAATTTATCTTTCATCAGATAACAGTTGTAACAACACAATTTAATTTGTCAGTTATGTTGGCTAATTGGAAAACATGATGGCTGAGCGATTGGCTTCGATTTCAGTACACAAACAAATAGTTATAGGGCCTGCAGTTTTTATGTCTGGGCGGTTATGCCTGTTATTTTTTTTAAATTATTATTATTACTATTGAGAAGCTCACAGTTGATAGATCGGATGGTAAGCAATGATGTGGTCGATGAGAAAACACATACGCATACAATGCAGGCATTTGGGCCGAGTTTTTTCAGGATGGTAAAATCCTATAATAAATTCTCCCGCTCTGATCGGAGCGAGAGCCAGTGTCAGACTTTTACTGACTAAATCCTACCCATGTTCCTTTAGATGTCTTTTCCGTTTCAAGATTTCGACTGCGGTCATTCTTCGAACAATCTCACAGGCCTTAGCTACTATTCAATTTGGATGAACCTTTAGTAAATTTCTTAAGTCTGCCTACTTTTTACATGAATTTGAAATAAATTGATAGGCTTTTCTTTTATGCTCTCTATAAGGTCCTATGCCATTCACATCCAGGGTCCACAAAAGCTATAATTATGTTCTGCCCATCTTGCCTTTGGACAACAAGTACTCCACTCCCTGTCTACATAGTGTATTCAATGTCATGATCTAAAGTTGCGTTCTGTGCAGAATTTTAATCAGTCTTATCTTTATAAATAGCAACGTACTCTAGAAATGTTTACATATGTGTGTTTAAACACAGGATATCGCCTTGCCATTGATTAAATTAGTATTGCTGAACAACTACATACAATAAATTGTTAACATATTGTTTAATTGACTATGTTTAGTAAACCACAGAACCACATGCTTTTATCCATTACTTTTTACCGCGGCTACGCTCCTGTGGCAAGTCTCACTGGAACCGTGCCTTATACTGATATAAAAAGTAGAGACAGACCAAAGATTCGGTTTCGTCCAAAAAAACGTGGTTTCGGCCAAAAAGTGGCCCAATATTTGGCTCTGCCGAAACTAGCGTCTTCGAGCTGTGGTTGTGATAGATCACTGCTGTGGTGTGTTTGGTAAAACTATAACTTGTTTGTCTATCTATGTGTACATTATAATGTTTAGGTACGAATTATTCGAATTATTTAATAGATAATGATAACTATATCGTAATTTATTTTTGACAGTTTTTCTGTTACCACGTCAGTTTCGGCTTCTGTTACGTTAAGGCCGAAACTGCAAGAGAAGACGAACATTCGGTTACGATTTCGGCTTCGGCTGCAAATCGTGTTTCGGTCGGTCATTTATAAAGAGTAACCCGTATCTAAGTGATAGTGTAGCATTATGACATTCATTAACCACCGTGTACCGTGCGTGTAGCATCATTGTAATGTTGCTCATCTGAATAATATTGAATTTACACTCCACAAGTGATAATAGTGCAAGTTGTCTTGCTATGGTCATGTGAAGAGGAGAGATGAAGCGCATATTACTAAAAGAGTTCTGAGTATACATGTAGGTGGATGGAGAGGGAGAGGAAGGCCGAAAAAAAGATGGATGGATTGTGTGAGGAGTGATATGAAAGAAAAGGGGGTTAGCGATAGTTTGACCGGTGACAGGACAGAATGGAAGAAAAAAAACATGTTGCGCCGACCCCAAGTAATATGGGATAAGGGCAGGAAGAAGAAGAAGTGATAATAGTGCAAAGAAATTCGAAGATCATCAAGTTATCGTTGATTGCAGTCTTCTTGCATCTATAATAATTGTGTGTTTGGGAAGTGTAATTAACTAGAAATCTAAATTAATTCGTGTGTGATTCAATCAAAACTTTATCCGATCTACCGTCAAATCTTTACTGTTGCCAGTTGTGACTAAACGCGCAAGCGCCGCTTATTGCACGGCGCTTACGGCCTTCTTCTCGCGAAGAGAGGTGGGAAATCATCTAACGACTCTTCACTAGCGAGCGAGAGGGTGTGTCAAACTTTTACTGACTAAAACCACACATTAGCGCCCTCCACACGTACAGTTCGGACGGCGGGAAACAGCACGCGCCGTTCCATCCCTCGCTCCGAACTGTACGTGTAGATGTGCGGGTCTAACAGTTCGATCTGGCATGTGGATGCGCGTGCATATCTTACAGTTTTACGCGCGCATCACGTGTAAATGTAAATTACAAAAATGGCGGTTTGGAGCGTCGACTGTACTCTATCTTGCTTGGTTATTTTGGGACGTATCAGTGCTAATAAACAATCAAAATCGTCACTATCCATTCTTAGGTAATTTTTAAAATCTTCCGGATGACACTGTCGTAATTCCCCTAACATCGGTAAATGTCCATATCTTTGTCTGTATTCCTTTACCCACACTCGTCGTTTTTTTCGACTGTTTAAACAAACTACAAATCCAGCTAACGCGATGACCAAACGATCGTCCATTTTTCTTACAACTGCGTAAAAAACTTTTAAAAACACTTCCGTTCCACGCGCCAATCCAAACTGCAGTCCAAACTCTTGAAAATCATTCACACGCACAGTTCGGAACGTTTGTCTAGATTATTCGTCAATCCAAACCGTGAATGCATTTTAATCGTAATTAGCATAACAGTTTGATCTGCAGTCCAAACTGTACAGATCTAACTGCGGTTTGGAACGCAGTCCAAGATGCGCGGTCCGAACTGTACGTGTGGAGGGCGCTCTTTAGTTGCCATTTGCGTTTCAGAATCACGGGTTTGGCATTTAAAATACAACCCATGGCCCCGGTAGTCTGTGCTGGACCCTTGCAGTTTTGCTGACATCTCTTTGAGGCGCGCGTTGAACACTACAGTTGCCGTCACGGATCTTGAGCGGTTGCGCAGAAGTCAAATATTCGGTCTTTTTAGTGGTGCAAATTGAGACGCGGGGGCGGGGAGTGTCAATGATTGGCTCGCCGTGCCATCGCGTCATAGACGTCACTCCTAATTCGTTCCCTGCGTTGCTGCATGTATCTAACAACGAAAACGATTGGCTCGCCAATATATGGAATGCGCAAAGCGATCCCCACTCTGACGCCGAGCGCTCAAGATCCGTTTTGGCAATTGTACGCTCCTTTGACCTACAGCCGGATGGCGTGCTACTTTCGTCTTCCGCAAACCCACGCCTACGGTGGCTGGAATCCGGCAGCTTCGGCGTGAAGAAGTCCGTGCACTCACGCGTGCGGTCGCCTCCTTCGCTACCATTTTACTGCTTTGCAGAAGGAGGCGATCACCACCCACTCCCCCCGCTCCGGACCTTGGCCTATACCAAGTCTCGACGCGAGAGACACTGAGACATTAGTACCAATTAAGTTCAGAATTAGATTAGTAATAAAGTTCTGATTTTGGCCACAGACTATACAAGCCCCTTTTTAGGGTTCCGTAGCCAAATGGCAAAAAACGGAACCCTTATAGATTCGTCATGTCTGTCTGTCTGTCTGTCTGTCTGTCTGTCTGTCTGTCTGTCTGTCTGTCTGTCTGTCCGTCTGTCCGTCCGTATGTCACAGCCACTTTTTTCCGAAACTATAAGAGCTATACTGTTGAAACTTTGTAAGTAGATGTATTCTGTGAACCGCATTAAGATTTTCGCACAAAAATAGAAAAAAAGCAATAAATTTTGGGGGTCCCCATACTTAGAACTGAAACTCAAAAATTTTTTTTTCATCAAACCCATGCGTGTGGGGTATCTATGGATAGGTCTTCAAAAATGATACTGAGGTTTCTAATATCATTTTTTTCTAAACTGAATAGTTTGCGCGAGAGACACTTCCAAAGTGGTAAAATGTGTGTCCCCCCCCCTCTAACTTCTAAAATAAGAGAATGATAAAACTAAAAAAAATATATGATGTACATTACTATAAAAACTGCCAACGAAAATTGGTTTGAACGAAATCTAGTAAGTAGTTTTTTTTTAATGCGTCATAAATCGAAAAAAATACACTATTATTAAAACATCGATCAAAGTTACAACACATTACAAGAACTTTTATATTATGTTACTTGCTGCTACGGAACCCTTCATGGGCGAGTCCGACTCGCACTTGGCCGGTTTTTAAACCTCTACTCATAATACTCGTAGATTAGAAATTACGTAAATGAATGTTTACATAATAATCTGCATTACTTTGCTTGACCTTAACCTTGCAACAGTAACAACACAATGATAATAATTAGTTGTCATAGTTATAGTACGTATAATATATATAAGGAGTAACTGACTGACTGATATATCAACGCACAGCCGAAACTTCTTTGACTAGAAGCGGGAAATTTTGCATAAAGCTTCCTTTTATGATGTAGGCGTGCACTAAGAAAAGATTTGCCAAACTTCATCCCCTAGGGGAATAAAACGAGGGTCTTAAAGGTCACTGCTCACACGTGTGCCGCACACGCCGATCTGGGCGCGTCGGTCTCCCATACATTTTATATGGAAACTAGATCTGTAGAGCTACATTAGATCCACGCCACGCGACATCGACAACATATAAATCGGGCGTGTTACAGGTCGCGCGATGAATCAAGATCGCTCGGCAAAAGTGGAAGGGGCATGCGCAGTATTCAATTCTACGGTCTATTTGGCGATGTACGGGCGGGTGTGCGCCGTCGGCGACACGTCATTGGTAGATAGAGTCGCTCTTCAATTCCCCCGTTGCGTTCTCGCCTCTCATTGGATACTGTTGTACTTGGGTACTGTTGCGTACAGCTTGTGTTATCGTAATAGTAATACGTAGTCGTAAAAAAAAATGGTTAAAAATAAAGTTTTAAAACGGCTAGCCAGAAAAATGGTTTACGACGTGAATTATTACGTTAAAGAAAGAAATTAACGAAATTATTTTTTTTAATTTTATGTTTTATTTTATAATTTTTTGAATTTACCTACTTACAAGATAAATTAAAATCAAAAACTAGTGTTATTATAAGTTATGTTACTAAGGTTCAAACATACGAAATTAAAAATAAAATCCTAATATACTAAGGATTTCTGTGCGCAATTGTACACATGCGCCGATTGCCCCCACTACTTTCACCGAGCGATCTTGATTCACCGCGCGACCTGTACATGAGTGCGTCGGTCTAATGTAGTTCTAGCTTAAGTTACTAGACAAACCTACTTTTGCTCGAGCCATCTGCTGGCCGAAGCTAGTAATATAATATTCCACTGTAAGTACAATTGCCGTCACGGATCTTGAGCGCTGGCTTCGAGTTGCGCAGTAGTCAAATATTCGGTTTCTTTAGTGGTGCGAAGTGAGACGCGGGGGCGGGGAGTGTCAGTGATTGGCTCGCCGCGCCATCGCGTCATAGATGTCACTCCTAATTCGTTCCCTGCGTTGCTGCATGTATCTCAACGAAGACGATTGGCTATGGAATGCGCAAAGCGATCCCCACTCTGACGCCGAGCGTTCAAGATCCGTTTCGGCAATTGTAACTTACATAGTTCTCTATTGTGTCACTATAAAAGGGAAATGAGTGTTAGACAAGATTTGTAGTCTATTCAATAGATGTCAGGGTTTTTTTTTATGGTAGGAAAAATCATCCACTGACAACCCCCGCTCTTGGGCGGAGCGGGAGATAGTGTCAGATTCTTATTGACTAAAAGCTCACCTTTCCTTCGTTGCCTTCGTACCGGGACCGAGCTTCCCTTTCGGATAACCCTGGTCCCGTAAATGTCAGGGTTAGAGACGTAATTGTGTGGTTTCTGACTTAAGGTAGAATCAAGCATAGGTATTTTATCTGTCTACCAGGTAGCCATAAATCCTGTCGAAATGTCTCCTAAGGGAAACTGAAGGAACACGAGTTTTAGTATAGTCTGATTCACTCTCTCGCTCCACCCTGAGCGGTAGAAGTCATTTGATGATTTCATTTAACTCAAAAATAAAAACGTAGGTTATGGTATTTAGGCTAAGAATAACCAATCTTTTTCCCGTTTGGTACTATTTATCAATTTCACACGAAAATAATTATGCGTTTCCCTATAGAATTAAGCGATAAAATAATATTTTTACATTAGCGAATGTATTCACTGTACTAACTTTGTTTAGACCTACACAATTTCATTTTTGTGGATAATTTTATTGATACTTTTCTTTTGGAGATGGGAATTTATTAAATGACTTCTCCCGCTTTAGAGTTTAGCGAGAGGGCGTGTCAGACTTTTACTGACTAAAAATCACCTGTGTCTTTCAGTTACCCTTTGCTTTCAAGGGATACAGTAACTCTCTTAAACGTTCCCGCAAATAGGTACCTACTACCTACGTAACGCATTAACTTTGGTTGCACCAAAAAAGCAATATTTAATTGTTAAATATCACTTTCTCTAGTCAGATATTTAAATGAATGCAATCCAACCTAGTTTAGTTTCACGGTATCGCGGGTTTTAACTGTATTATTGACCTTGATATTCGGTATTATCATATTGTATGTACAATACGGCCAACGTAACTTGGCGAGCCCGAACATAGGCTCCGCACATCTCTCTCTCTCACGTCGTTCATAGCAAACGAGAGAGAGTTGCTCAGAGCCTATGTTCGGGCTCGCCAAGATCCGTCAGGCGTACTGTATTTATAGTTTGAATGAATAGCGTTTCTATAGCTCCGTAGTTTGCGAGAGGGCCACAGGGGAAAAGGAAACCCGTAGTCGTAGAATGCAAAGGGCAACTGATGGACTTAGGTGTGGTAATAGTCAGTAAAAGTCTGACACTGACTTTCACGTGTGCCTCACAGAGATAATCAGTCAAATGGTTGAGGCCCAGTAGTGCCGATATCTATTAAGAATGCAATTGTTTGAAGGAGTTATTTGGTCCTAGAATGCTAAGGGCAACTGTAAGACATGGGTGGTTTTAGTCAGCAAAAGTCGGACACACACTCCCGCTCCACCGTAGAGCGAAAGAAGTCATTGGATCATTTACCGCCTGTGGGAGATGTCATTGGATAAAATCCCAACGCAAAAAAAAATTGGCTATTTATATTTTTTATTATAATTATCAATAGATATTTTTTGAGGGATCTAGTTACTGATCTCTAGTTCCCTGAATCGTGTACTGCTTGGCAACGGCCTCTCTGTCATAACTTTCCAGCTGCTTCGTTCCAGGTCGTGTGCCTTGCTGCTATTTTCTGCGATACTTTCTGGCTAACTAAGGCATAAGGCAGCGTAGCCCCAATCCCGTATCAAAAAGCTTATTCGAAACAAGATTTCGAATAAAACTTTGGTAATGCACAATATTTTTATGTGGTTAGATGTTATTTGCTGAAATATGGTCCCAGTAGTTAGTTGCAGTAAAGGAAATGCAGCATATTTGAAATAATATTTTATTTTTCGGGAATATGTCGAATATAAAAAGAGTTAGTCTATTAAATTACTTTAAATTAATTAAACAAATTAAAACGTATTCTTAAAGTTTTAGTTTATCGAAAAAATGTACGGAGGACAAGTGTAAGGAAAGAATTAGATTGGGCTAATAATAGAATTCAGCTAACGACTACCGCTGTACCTAAACCGTAACGAATCGGAAGTTGTTTATGGTTTTTTTTAATTTTCCTCACTTCATGCTATGTACTAAATTTTTAATTGTTTTTATGGGACCTTGAAACTCAGTGTCTTGATTTACAACTAATCCCATTTTAGGAGATAGGTGTTGTAGTGGACCGTAATCCACCCAGGGGCCCAGCAGGGTCAAGCCTACTGGGGCCAAAGGGTCTGTTTCCAAAAGGGAGGCTCGGTCCCGGTGTGAAAGCCAACGAAGGAACGGGGTGGGTCTTTTAGTCAGTAAAAGTCTGACACTATCTCCCGCTCCGCCCAAGAGCGGGGGTTGTCATTGGATGATTTTTCCCAAAATAAAAAAAAATAAAAAAAGACCCGCAACACGCAGTACAGCAGCCAATAACTCTGTTGTGCGTGTTCAGTGTGCAGGGAGATGTTCAAAGTAAAGGTGACTTCAATGAAATAAATGTCTTTAATTCCGATTCCACAATACTTCGTTATAACTAACTACGTACTATGCATGTGTCGAGGCAGGGCGGTGTAACGTAGACGACTGGCGAGCCGGTCGCTCGCGCTCCCATATTTCGTCAAAAATGCGACTTAGCATATCGCGGTTAACAAGCCGCCACAACTCAAACATTGCGCCAAGCACTGCATGCCGAGTCGTGTAAATCCAGAAGTTATTTTTCAACAACATTTTCTTTTCTTCTACAGTTAATAGTCGACGAAGAAAAAGAGCAACAAGGCGGCACAGTGGGTCCATGTATGGAAGCCATAGTACAGCGGTCCATCTGC
The DNA here is from genome assembly GCA_910589285.2 of Mythimna ferrago. Classification (NCBI taxonomy): domain Eukaryota; kingdom Metazoa; phylum Arthropoda; class Insecta; order Lepidoptera; family Noctuidae; genus Mythimna; species Mythimna ferrago. The sequence continues at coordinate 18,444,033 of OU342695.1, forward strand.
CTGCTAGACGCGTTGTGTGCGCTTGCAGCGGCTGAGCGACCGCCCGGCGCGAGAGCTCTGGCGCTCACGACGGGCACTGCGCTACTGAGGCGGACGCGGCAGCCTTGCGTTAATAGTGCACATGTTTATAGGCCATTGCAGGTAAGACTTACAATTTGTTTTGCTGTTTTTCAGGAGTGTTGGTTTGTACGAATCTACACGTTAATATAAAATACTTATTAAAAAAAATCAACACAACACAACAGCAACACTTTCTAGTAGAAAAGATGGTCCCTAAACCTACTAACCTATCTTAAAATAGTTTATCGACCAATTTAAAAATTTTCTCCTGTCAGTCGGTCTGTTTGTCTATCTGTTTTGTTCCCCCTAATCTCAGAAACATCTGGACCTGAACTTACAAGGAGCAACTTCGCCTATCCTTCATTTTCCCGTGAGAGCGGGATTTTAAACCATGGATTTAAAATCCCGTTCTCACGGGATTAAACAAAATTCAACGGGACTTTCACTTTTTTAATGTTATAATGAGTAACTTAAGTTACTTTTATCTACCAGCGGGTACGGAAATTAATTCTGGGCGAGATGGGGGGAAGGGAGGGTGGACATCTCCGAAATGGTTAACTTTTTTTATAGTATTGCCCCAAAAAAGTTTTTAATACAAGTACCTATTCTTAAACTTCACATGTACGAAATCACGGCCTGTGTAACAGAGTCTCAACTATGTGCCCCAGTCAAGTACAGCCGCATCAGGAGACACAGCTTGTTCGCTGTGCCTGCGAGTCACACTGTTGCGCGAGCCCAGTCTCCTGTCCCTCGCACTCTTTCTGCGCTCAACACTCTTTTGGACACGCACCCTGACTGTAATGTGTTCGCGGACGAATGGAAGACGATCATGTCAGTGTGTCTGGAGTTTTGTGAGATGAGTGTGTGAATTTTTTTGTATATTGTCTTTAACTAATGTAATTGGCGAATATCCGTTTTTTGTTAAAGTAAAACCATAAATAATAATAATAAATAATAATTGAAGCAACGCCACATTTATTTACACTAATATAATAAAGAGGTAAAGTTTGTTTGTAGGAGGTAATCTCTGGAAGTACTGGTCCGATTGCGATATTTTTTTCACCGTTAGAAAGCTGCTTTATTCCTGAGTGACATAGGCTATATTTTATGTATGCGGGCGAAGCCGAAGGCAAAAGCTAGTGTCTTATAATTTACATCTTGTATCTTATCTCACCGATCATCCTGCCTGTTTGACAAATGCGATTTATTAGCGCAACTAAGACAACGGAATATTACGAAAAACAATTGAGTACAGTTTAAAGTCAACATAGCATAACAAATCTTAAATCCGCCGCTTCCTGTAGCAGGATGGTCGTCGTCGTCGGTTGACCTCGAAATACTCAGATTTGCTTGGAAAAAGAAAAATGTTCAAAATGTCCCCACCCTTGTAGCACTTATTCATTAAACCCCAAGCGAACGCCGGCGTTCGCGCACCTATTGTCTTTCTATTGTGTCTGTAATTTCCACGATTGAAAGGTTAAATCCTATGTTAGTCGCTATGAATAATTAGGCTTAACGTAACCTTCGTGCCACCACTCTAATCTTCACCTTTGGTCAACTCTTGAGCAATATCGTCGTCGTCGCCGCAGTGGTCCAAGTCGGACACCGCAGTTGACGGAGCCATGGGGGAGGATGTTCCCCTCGCGCAGGGAACAGAGCTCTCACCACAACCTCCACATACTGGAGCCACATCCAGCGGGCATTGCACGCGTTGCGTAAAGCCGCAATCTGCGGCGACCACCAGTACACCTAATGCCAGACACGTCCTGGCCAGACTCGGGGTATTGGCACGTCGCAGTCTTGCGACATGGTCTCCTGGAACCATTCCGCCTAGGTGTTGATGTCGCCGGCCTGTCCGGTGCTTGTACCTAGGTCTGTCTATACCTTCGCGGCTTCCAGGAGGAGCTCCGGGTCCAGCTGCTTCAGCGCCCGGGGACTTATTGTTTGTATGGCAGCGCCTATAATATAGAAGTTTGAGCCACTCCTGGTCCTATGAATCTATACGATGGATGATATAATTGTTATTAAATGAAAATATCATGCGTCCTACTCTGCCTAGTTTTATGGCAGAGTAGGGTCTTAGAAAAAAGAAGACACTAATAGATATTCTAGGAGACCAAAAGGAATTAATTAAAAAATCAAGTTATTGATTCCGGTTTCTTCATGTAGATATAACTTTTTTTGTCTGGACATTTCAGTGTTGCTATCATAGAATAAAATTATGAGATGGCTGTAACCCGTCGATTAACAAATGTTATAAAGTGCTACAGAATGGGGACGGTATCCATACATTTTTGCGCATTGTTCTTTATTACGTTGGTACTAGTTTGTACTTGCTAGGTCGCTGCTAAGCAATCCCGTTGCCAGTGCGTTTCCCAACTTAGGCATCAAGCAATCTTGACAGGGCTTTTTTTAATTATATAAACCAGTACTTGACTGCGTTCCCACCTGATGTAAGCAGTGATGCAATCGTTGATGGTTAATTGCACTAGTTTGTTATAAGCCTATACACTATAGCCTTGAAGACATCTAACTTATAATCGGACGAGAAGACCGCAGCAGGCAAATTGTTCTAATCTCCCGATGCACGCGGTATAAACGACGAGGCGAAACGTCCGGATCGTAGAGGTGTCAACAACGTAAGGGTGGATACTCGCCGTACGTCGGTTTGTCCGATGGCAGAAAGGTGATGGCGGAATCAAGTCATGTAATTCCTGCGCACACTCTCTAAAATGCATCCTGTAAATTACTGGAAGGCTGGCTATCCTACGCCTGTGCTCTAGGCTTTGTAGATCATCGATCACTTATAAAGAAATGTAGATCAGTATTAACCAAATCTGGATCACCAATCAGCCTCTACGCACGCCTTTCCACTGAGTCCAAAGCTGCTAGATAGCTGTGTAGATATTCGGGAACCGTAATGGTCCTCTTAGATTATTTTCTTGATTAAATACATAAAATACTAGAACCAGTTCATCTATTTAATAGATCATACAGAAATTAGTTTCATGCGCGAATTGTAACCGTGCCACGCATCGCAGAAGGCGTCCGCTCAACCACTAATTATTTAACTACTTTATGATATATCGCATCGCTTTGTAGCATTTCTAGCTTAAATAGGACAATAGATCGGCCCATAAACACTAAACATCGCACGCACAGTTTTTTTTGTTAAAATATATCAAATTAGATTCTGCCAGCGACTTCGCCCGCGTACAAACAAACTTTTCGGTGTTTTACAGGACTTATTTTGAAGAGTGTGTGCATGAATTGCATGACTTGATTCCGCCATCTCATTTCTACCATCGGACAACCCGACGTACGGCGGATATAGTCTGTCTAAAAAGTAAACCGACTTGGGAATTTTGTATAATATTTAATTATTTAAAAAATACTTATATTCGATACTTTTTATAAAGTTCTTCTATTAGTAAACAATTATCAGTATCTCTTAATCAACCTTGATTATTGAACCAGCGTTGACTACATCAGATTTCATTTTACCTTAATAATTATCCAAGTCGGTTGACTTTTGGATGTAGGCGGAACAGAGAGTAAAGTCCCACATACCTCCGTTGAAAAGGGAGGATCCTCCGACCAGACAGGTGGTATTGTCAGGTGGAGTCGGAGCGGTGCTTGTGCGACGTAGGGCTTGACTGCTGGCGTCGACCAGGAGAGGTTCTTCATATGTAGCTCTTCATGTGACTGGCCGAAGGTGCGGTGTGCCAAGCCAAGGTCGCTGATGAGGCTGAAGGTGATGACCAGGTATGACCAGGTAGGCATGCTGGTGGTCAGGATACCCTCTATAGCCGTGGGTGCTGGCTGTATGGCTCGCTGCTCGAAAGCTTGAGGAAGTGATGATGACGTCACGAAGTAGTAGCTGCACGAAGGCTGCGCTGACTTTCTTTGCCGAGGGTCACCAGTTTGGAGGTATTCGGAACAGAGAGTAAAGTCCCGCAAACCTCCGTTGAAAAGAGAGGATCCTCCGACCAGACAGGTGTTATAGTCTGGTGGGCTACTGCCCGATAGATGATTTCGGGCTGTCGTATATGTTCAAATCGCGCGGAGAACTTTGATTGCGCGATGCAGGATTTCGTACTTTCTTCGTAGTTCTTATGTGGCGCCATAGATGTCGCTACATCACTCCCCTCCGGAGTCTGGTGGGCGACTGCCCGGAAGATGATTTCGGGCTGTCGTATATGTTCAAATCGCGCGGAGAACTGTGATTGCGCGATGCAGGATTTCGTACTTTCTTCGTAGTTCTTATGTGGCGCCATAGATGTCGCTACAGACTTATTAGACAGACTCTATCCACCCATACGTTGTTAAAATCTCTACCGTCAGGACTAAGCGTTTTGCCTCGTCATGTCTACCGCGTCGAAGGACTGAAACAATTTGCCTTCCCGTCCGATTATAATTTGAGTGTCTTCAAGGCAAGAGTGAATATGCTCATAAACTAGTGCGCTTCACTATCAGAGATTGCATTACTGCCTGGTGGGATAGCAGTCAAGCACTAGTTTATCATCATCTCATCATCATCTTCCTGCCCTAGTCCTGTTTTATTTGGGGTCGGCGCAACACGTTTTTTTCTTCCATTCTGTCCTGTCACTCGTCACGCTATCACTAACTCCCTTTTCTAAGCACTAGTTTATATCATTAAAAAATACTAACTTTAGACCACCGCACAGTGTTTTATAAACCCAAAAAAAGTGACATCGCCTTTTTATTCCAAATTCGTATAGATTGATTCAAAAGAAACGCTAGAGTAAAATACCCAAGTTTCTAGTACATCTAGATGATGAGATATAAATTTTTGAAACAAAGTGTAATTTTTTTTATCCGGATTATTAAAGAAAAAATCATAATAAATTACTAGTTAAAGTTATCAGGAAGCTGATTAAACTCATACATGAAGATTTTAAAGGCGCAAATTACAAAGTTATCAAAAATTATTTAAGTTCATTTAAATCGCCGTTATCATTTTTTTTTAATATTTTCGATTTTATTTTTTAACTCGACAATACCTCAATTTCGCTACTTGATTTTTATACATAAACATGCTTTAAATGTGGTCTATACGCACAAAAAAACCGTTTGATTTCATAATAAAAAATTTGCATACAAGCTAAACTCACCCTTCTGTTCCAGAGAATGCTAATACAATGCAACGAAAGTCCGGCGTCACCGACAGAGAAGGAAGAGGTGGAACTGCTGCTCACTCTCTGTGGCTTGGTGCGCAAGGAGCCGGGTCTTGCCAACATATTCACCACCCCCTTCGTTGAAGACAAGTCTACGTTACTTAGTATACCTGAGGATATACAGAAACTAATACCGATTAGGAGTAAGGTATGGAGTTATCAAGTTTAATGTTTAAGCAAATTTGTATTTAATTTTTTTAGTTTTTAAGGTCTAATTTCTTCTGCCTCTATGGCCTTTGCCACACTTGACAGAAATGCCGTCGCGGAAAATCGGTCGCTCCGCGTAGTGTGCCCGCTATTTGTAATTTATATGCAATAACATGTATTGACGCTCAGTCGCCGATCTTCTGCGACGGGATTTCCTTCAAGCGTGGGAAAGGCCTATTCTTCCGGCAGTCGTTCGTCATTTTAAAATGAGTATTAATTTTTTGTTTTAAGATTTTTTTATACTTCATTCAGTATCTCTTCATTACCTATTCCGACCTCTGCAAATAAGTAAAAATTAAAAAAATGTACATCTTTTCAGATCCAAACACCAAAGAAAAATCCTCTATTCGAGGTGGAGTTACCGCCGAATCCCTTACGGAACGTGTCTATAATAAGGACAGGGAAGGAAGACGGCTGTAACGCCACCTCCAGCAGTTCCGCAGACGACAACGCGTCCTGTAAGAGTCACAAGACTGTGTACGATGACAACGATAAGTTTCTACTTATTGATTTGTTGCTGTCTTATTTAAATAGCGCCGTGAGTATATTTTTTCATTTTGAAATTGTCTTTAGGTAGTGACAATTGGTGTTCTAATGGGAATAAAGATAATTAGTTTTATTTCCATTAGAACACCAATTGCGACTTACATGAGAACATTAAAAATATGAATTATTAGTTAGGTTGTCTTTGAAAAATACAACCTACGATCTCGTGGCTAAGCCCGAAGAATCGCAAACTTAAGTGGCAATGGGCTCACAGAACAGACGGTCGATAGGTTCTTGAATGGCGATCATGTATTGGAAGACGCGGTTTTGGAAGGCTTTCCACAAAGTGGTCCGACGACCTAGTGAGGGTCGCGAGGATCCAATGGATGCGAGACACACTGGACCGGTCAATGATGATGATGGACGGATTTGATTTTTTTTTTCTATTTGCGCCTTTGGATAAAGGCACAAAAAAGATCATCAACTACTCAATTATCATTTCATTGCAGAAAAATTTAAATGCTTCGTCACCACGAAGCATTGGACACTTCATATAACTATTGTGCAGGACGGCAAAAAGTGTAAATAATTACTCAAATGCCAACTACTAAACTTATAGTACAAAAATCTTAGTTAACGGGCATTTTTTTAAAGCAAAACCTTTTTTCAGGACAACCAAGTAGTCCTACGGGCCTGCGAAGGCATAATGATAGTGTCCTCCCTCCCCGAAGATGACATAGCCAACTTAGTGACCAGCTGCAGTCCCGCGTGCGAGACCATCGTGGACAAGCTGGCCGCTAAGTACAAGTGTGTGCCGGCCAATGTGGTCGCCAGCGATGTGGAGCATCTCAATATTACGTGGGCGTGAGTATGTTAGTGTACGTTGTATATCGTATGGTACTACAAGACAAGTGACGTGACCAGTACAGCTGCAGCCCCGCGTGCGAGACTATTGTGAACAAGCTGGCAGCCAAGTACAAGTGTGTGCCGGCCAACGTGGTCGCCAGCGATGTGGAGCATCTCAATATTACGTGGGCGTGAGTATGTTAGTGTACGTTGTATGTCGTACCGTACTACAAGACAAGTGACGTGACCAGTACAGCTGCAGCCCCGCTTGCGAGACCATCGTAGACAAGCTGGCCGCTAAGTACAAGTGTGTGCCGGCCAACGTGGTCGCCAGCGATGTGGAGCATCTCAATATTACGTGGGCGTGAGTATGTTAGTGTACGTTGTATGTCGTACCGTACTACAAGACAAGTGACGTGACCAGTACAGCTGCAGCCCCGCTTGCGAGACCATCGTAGACAAGCTGGCCGCTAAGTACAAGTGTGTGCCGGCCAACGTGGTCGCCAGCGATGTGGAGCATCTCAATATTACGTGGGCGTGAGTATGTTAGTGTACGTTGTATGTCGTATCGTACTACAAGACAAGTGACGTGACCAGTACAGCTGCAGCCCCGCTTGCGAGACCATCGTAGACAAGCTGGCCGCTAAGTACAAGTGTGTGCCGGCCAACGTGGTCGCCAGCGATGTGAAGCATCTCAATATTACGTGGGCGTGAGTATGTTAGTGTACGTTGTATGTCGTACCGTACTACAAGACAAGTGACGTGACCAGTACAGCTGCAGCCCCGCTTGCGAGACCATCGTAGACAAGCTGGCCGCTAAGTACAAGTGTGTGCCGGCCAACGTGGTCGCCAGCGATGTGGAGCATCTCAATATTACGTGGGCGTGAGTATGTTGGTGTACGTTGTATGTCGTATCGTACTACAAGACAAGTGACGTGACCAGTACAGCTGCAGTCCAGCGTGCCAGACCATCGTAGACAAGCTGGCCGCTAAGTATAAGTGTGTGCCGGCCAACGTGGTCGCCAGCGATGTGGAGCATCTCAATATTACGTGGGCGTGAGTATGTTAGTGTACGTATGTATGTCGTACCGTACTACAAGACAAGTGACGTGACCAGTACAGCTGCATCCCCGCGTGCGAGACTATCGTGGACAAGCTGGCTGCCAAATGCTAGTAGTGACACGAAAAAGTATCAGTATTTTGTGGTATCGAGTATTTTTCTTTTCGATACCGATAATTTTGTACTCAATTCGTTGTACTCGATACTTTGTACTTGATACTCGATGCTTTGTAGTCGATATTTTGGTACTCGATATTTTGTACTCGATGCTTTGTAGTCGATTTGTACACGATTCTTTATACTCGATTCTTTGTATTTTTGACTGGTATCATATCGAATACATCGTAGAAGTGCTTAGGTACTCGACCTAAAAAATGGAAAACCCATCACGGTTAAGCTACGGTTGCTGTTCATTTACAAATACACACGTTTAGTTATACTAATTGTATTTTTTTACAATGCTTTGACAATCGTTCCTTTCGGTACTCCCAGATTCTAAGTCATTCCCTCCATTCGACTCAGTTTCCTTCAATTAAACTTGCAGTTACTATTTATAACTTATTGACATTAAAGTTGCGTGCTTGACATTAAAGTTTTTTCCCTTGTGATGGCAACTGAGTTGGGTGGAGTAAGGAAGTTTCTATCTAATGGACTGGTATTTTAGGTTTGAATTTCTTTCGCCACAAACATGCTCATATATAACTTTTTCCTGTATCAAGAATAAGTTTACAAACACCCACACCCGGAACAACTATCTGAGTCCCTACCACGAGCTCTAGTGCGATCTTACGTCCTAAACTGAACTGTTAAGGGGATGGAGCTTTTGATCGTTTTAATCCCGTGGAGGGTCGATTCGGTACATGAAACACTATCGATTTGTAAAGATAAAATTAAAAAATAAAGATCCTTTTTTTAAAACTTGTATTACTACTACCTACAAGTCATTGAACTCGCTCAGCTGACGTTTTAAATAACCGGCCAAGAGCGTGTCGGGCCACGCTCAGTGTAGGGTTCCGTAGTTTCCCGTGCTTCACAATAAGTGTTCCCACTTATGAGTTTAAAAAAAGGCTGTTTGTTACGTTGACATAATAAGTACGGAACTCTAATAAATACGGAACCCTAAAAACGGGCACACAAAGGACGGTGATAACTAAAACAGTATGCAAGTAGTAGAAATTTCAGCGATTGTGCACTCGTAAAATTACGAATATATTTAAGAAGCAACGATTTTTTACCACGGTAGGTCATGAAAGCACGGAAAATCTTAACATCGACTTCATTACGCAACGCCATCTATCGAACCATTTATGAACTGGTTTTTACCTTAACATTTTGATATGGCGTTAAAAAAATGAATTTTAGTTATATGGCGTAAAAAAAATGAATTTTAGTTTTGTTCTAAATTGCCTTAACATGTTCCTGATAGAAGTTTTATATAGTTATAAGATATAAAACTTCTATCAGGAACATGTACTGCCAATGCCAAGGAGAGACCAACCGAACAATTCGATAATAACCGACCCCATCAACTCAGGAAAAATCCTAACAGCGCGAACACGAAATAGCCCAAAGTACAGCGCCATCTCTCGGGGAATTGGGTTACTAATTAATACATAGGTACCAGAAGAAGTTTTCGGTGGTAATTTTGGATTGCGAGAACCGATTTTAATAATTCTTTTTTTCTTTGATCTTTCAGATACGTTCAGGATAATAAAATATGTAAACGAAGTTAAAAAAAATGCTTGCATATACAATTATACTACAAACTTAGTCCAGAAATTATTTTGTACAACCTTTTTTGTACAAAAACTGTTCTTTCCATCAAGTTCAAAATGATTTTCCTAGAAAGTCCTTATAAAGTTCTACTTTTCAGATTTTTTTCATATTTTCTAAACTTATGGTTCAAAAGTTAGGGGACACACACACACACATTGTTTTTTACTTTTGAAGCGATTATTTCCGAAATTATTGACATTATCAAAAAATGATTTTAGTAAACCCCTATTCATTTTTAAATACCTATCCAACAATATATCACACGTTAGGGTTGAAATTTAAAAAAAATCTCCCTACCCTACCTACCCTAATAAAACATTATTTTCCAATTTTTATTTTACCACTTTTTCGGCGTGATTGATATACATATGGGTACCAAATTTCAGCTTTCTAGTGCACAGAGATTAAGCGAGGACGGACAGACAGACAGACAGACGGACAGACAGACATGGCGAATCTATAAGGGTTCCTAGTCGACTACGGAACCCTAAAAAAGGACTTTATTTTTTAATTTTATCTTTACAAATCGATAGTACTTCATGTACCGGATCAACGGGATTAAAACGATCAAAATTTAACGGTGTATAGAGTCAACAGCTCCATTCCTCTTTCTAGCTTACACGACTGATATTTTAAAACATCATGGTAAAACTAAGTTAAGGTATGCAATAAAGAAATAAATAAAGTCCCTGTAGTCTATACAAATATTTGTTCTGTGCGTGCATCAAACACTCGACACGAGCAGTCTTTCGCTCAGTCACTGAAATGTAAATAAAAACATTATAGTAAAACAAATATTTTGTTAATAATAATATTTATTTGCTAAAAACACGGTATACAAGATGGTAAAAGAGAGTAAATAAGAACAAACATGTTTTGCTGAGTATTCGCATGCAAATATTTGGTATGTACATAGTAACGGAGATATTTGTCAACATACAATTATTGACATATTAGTCCAGTCAATTTGTTTTATTAACTTTAAATCAATTTAACTTATTACATACACAACTAAAAACTATAATTACAGTAAATTAAAAAAATAATAATAATAAAACCCTACACTAATTACAACTAACTAAAATCAAACTAAAATATGGCGTCAAAAAACTCTTCCACATCGCTGTCGACTGGTAATGTGCCCAAAAGGCTGGCGGCATTGCCACGCTGTATGGCAATGCTTATCCTCTGTCCGAGGTAAAAGCCAGCCCTTGGGTCACGCGAAGTGTCAACTAGACGTTTCGATAGATCTTTAAACAACTTGTGAGCACATATTTTGTTTCATTTCAGATATGTTGCACAAGATTTCGGAGATAAATCCTACAGCAAATTCCACGGATATAAAGAATTGACGAGCTTCTTCTCTTGGCTAGACTACTGTGATACGTTAATGAAGGTGAGATTGCATAGAATAGCATTATCGTAACATTTTTTTAAGGTAGGAAATCATTAAATGACAACCTCCGCTCTTGGGCGGAGCGGGAGATAGTGTCAGACTCTTACTGACTAAAAACTCACCCCGTTCCTTCAAGCCTTCATACCGGGGCTTGAGTTGTCTTTCGAAACTAACCCTGGCCCCGGTAGGCTTCGACCCAGCTGGGCCCCTGCTGTTGCTGACAACTCCTTGAGACGCGCGGGATCAGCGCGCGCCGTCGACGACTTGGGCTTGGTCCGGACAGTTACCGGACGGTCGGACAGCGAGCTACCCATTGCACACTGTCCGCAACCCCGATCACTGTTCTCAAGCCTGTCACTGTCCGCAAGCCCAACCCAGTTCCCTTTTGCATTCCACGCGCCCACGGACTAGTGGCCTGAATTGGTTGACGGCGCCTAGTATTCCACGCGCCTCAGAGTCGTCAGCAAAACCATAGACGCCCAGCTATTGGACACTCTCCTGTAAAGTTTAATCAATATCGCTTGGATCATTTTGCCTTTCAAGCGTCCATGTATTTATTTAATTGCACATAAACACTGTACAAAGGCGGACTTAATGCCTAAGGCATGTAATGTTTTGTTTTTCATGTCTTTTTTTAATGTGTGTAATTGGATCATTAAATCACCGAGGAGGTCGTGGGTTCGATTCCCACCCAGGACAACAACAACAACTACAACTCCACAACTATCACACAACGCCGTCTAGTCCCAAGCTAAGCAGAGCTTGTGATAAGGGTACCTACTAGACAACTAATAAACATACATAAATACTTTATTTTTATTTTAGGACAAATGTTTGTGTGATGAGCACGATCATTTTTTCTGCGTCTGGGTGTAATTTATCTATCTTATATATAAAATTCTCGTGTCACAATGTTCGTTCCCGTACTGCTCCGAAACGGCTTGACCGATTCTCATGAAATTTTGTGAGCATATTGAGTAGGTCTGAGAATCAGCCAACATCTATTTTTCATACCCCTTAGTGATAAGGGTTGTCCACCCTTAACATTTTTCTTTAATTTTAAAAATTATTTATATGGCAAAACAACGTTTGCCGGGTCAGCTAGTAATATGTATATATTTAGAAATATATAAGTATGTTTATCAGTTGTGTAGTACCCATAACACAAGCTCTGCTTAGCTTGGGACTAGACAGCGCTGTGTGATAGTTGTGGAATATTATTATTATTATACACTTCTGGACACATCTATTGGCCCACCTTGTATTTTCAGTTTCGTTTGGTCCTAGCTAAAATTTTATATTAGGTCGTGCAAAAAGTTTTTATGCAGTTTTGAACCTGGCACATTCACAATTTCATTCAATAGTCTTTTTTTGAATTTCGAACACAGAATTTAAAGAAACAAAAGACAATTTGGAGCCTGTTTGTTGATATCAAACAATCGAATACTAAGAAAACTTGGTTTTATTGGTTTACTTGGATTTAATTCTTGAAAAAGTGATTGATATCTTTGGTTTTGCAACAAACATTACTTATTCTTAACATTAAGGTGAGGTTCTATCAATAATCTATGGATACTTCACCTGAAGTCGCCGCCCAAGCTGTGGCACTTATTCAGGCCGGACACAGCCAAAGAAACGTGAGTGCTCAACTTAATTTAAGTCGATCTGCGGTCCGAAATGTTTATCGGAGGTACCTAGAGACTGGCGGCTTTGTTCGTCGCCAAGGAAGGCCACGATCTCGGGTCACAACTGAAAGGCAGGATCGATTCATCGTGACGACCAGCTTGAGAAATCGTCACCTTACCTCCATTGAGATACAAAGCCAACTTCGCGACTTCCACGGAGTATCTGTGAGCGCTCGAACTGTTCGGAGAAGGTTAAAAGAACGCGATATGGTACCACACAAGCCAGCTAATGGGCCCAAACTAACGCGAGCCCACCGAACAGCGCGCCTTCATTTCGCACGCAGTCATTTAAATTGGACACAGCAAGATTGGAGCCGTGTACTCTTTTCTGATGAGTCTAAAATTGTGTTACATGGCAATTTTGGAAGGAAGAAGGTCTACCGACGTAAGGGAGAGCGTTTCGCACAATGCTGCTTTGAAGAGAGGGTTGCTTATGGCGGTGGCTCATGGACTGTCTGGGGCGGTATATCCGCGAGCGGCAAAACTCAACTTGAGGTTGTTACAGGACCACGGCTGCCAACATTAAATGCTGAAAGGTACATTCGTGAGTGCTTAGAACCTCACGTGATACCATACGCGGACTATGTGGGCCCAAATTTCCTTTTTATGCATGATAATGCAAGAGCCCATGCGGCCGACATCGTCAGGGAATATCTTCGGGATGTGAACATCACAGTTATGGACTGGCCAGCCAGAAGCCCAGACATGAACCCCATTGAGCATATGTGGGACGAGCTAAAAAGACGTGTTAGGGCTCGTCAGCCAGTAGATAGCCCAGACGATGCAGGAGTTGAAAACTGCCATAGAAGAGGAATGGGAGATGATCCCTCAAAATTTCATAGAGCGGTTGATAAACTCTATGCCTAATCGTATGAGAGCTGTGGTAGATGCCCATGGAGGCAACACGCGTTATTAAATTAAACCTTTATTTGATAAAACATGTTTTTTATTCAAAAATCAATTGCCTTTAACAAGGCGCATATCCGACTTGTTAGGCGTAGCTCCATGTCGTATGGTATTCTGAATTCAAATTTAAAACAATACGATCGAAAAAGATGGTAAAATGTATCAGGTTTAAAACTGCATCAACAGTTTTTGTTCAATCTAGCAATCATATTTCGGTAGGGGCCATCGAAACCTAAACTCTAAGGTGGGCCAATAGATGTGTCCAGAAGTGTATTACCATACAATAAAATACCACAAACATTATGCTTTGCAGAATCGTAAAGAATCCTAAATATTTATTAATTATCCGCCTTCAGTAACATAAGTGTTATTCTAATAAATCTTACTTCAATACAATCTACGAATACCACGCTTAAAAACATCTTTCTTAGTACCGATAAAAATATTTTTGTGTAATAAATTAGTGTTTTCGTGAGTCTTGAGCGTGAACTAAAGGTATGCCTAATATAATAATAATAATATTCCACAACTATCACACAACGCCGTCTTCGTCAGCTTGAGACTTCAAGCTTAGCAGAGCTTGTGTTATGAGTACTAGACTACTGATAAACTTACTTATATATTTCTAAATACATACATATTATAGATAAATTACACTCAGATACAGAACAAATGATCGTGCTCATCACACAAACATTTGTCCTGGGTGGGAATCGAACCCACGACCTCCGGCATAGCAGTCAGGGCTACTAACCGCTAGACCAACAGGCCGGCCAAAAAAATAATTACCTATTGGTATTTTGAATTATGTTAAAACAACGACATTGGTTGTAATGAGATATGAGATTTTTATAGAGGTTCTATGCTAAATAGTACGCCTTACCATCATCGATTGCATCACTGCTTACCATCAGGTGGGATCGCAGTCAAGCACTAGTTTATATTTTTTTTTTAAAAACTTCAGGGGATGAATGTAAAAGGAACTCCACTTGTTCGTTGTCTTTTATTAAATAAAAAAAAAAAAGCATTTAAGGCAACCATTCAGCAACCCATACAGCAAATACACAGAAATACATTACACAACACACTCATTCACACTATCGGATAAGTCCGGACATTACTGATAGTAGAGGATACGGTTAAGAACGACCTTCACCGGTTTGTTTAATGGATGAAACGTATTTTATGATAAATTTAGTACTTATATTAAATAACATAATAATAAAAAAAAATGGTTTGGCCAGGAATTTCTCAGGCAACCCACCCGCGTTATATTATTTAATACACTAAATTTATCATAAAATACGTTTCATCCATTAAAAAGACCGGTGAAGATCGTTCTTAATCGGATCTTAGACTATTAAGCAACATATATGCTAACAGCAATGTCCGATATATGGACAAAATTTATTTAATAATTTTTTGTTAATTTAAGATTTTATTTATTAACATATTGGGACCAACTTGATTAAGTATTTAATTAGGAAACTTAAAATAGACTATTGACTTTTATTTTAATAAATATTAGATGGGCTGTAGAAAATTCCTGCGTTTGTTAAATTCTTAGAAACATTAATTTTACGATAAAATTCGTTTCATAAGCTGAGCCTAAGGGTGTTTTTAATATCTTGCGGTTTTGATCACGCATGCGGGTTATGCCCCGCGCACATAACCCCCGCGGATGTCCATTTCATACTAGTATTTATTGATGCGTTGAATATGCATGCGAAACGTGTTTTTTTACATTATGAAATTATCTGCATGCGGGGTGAACCCGCATGCTTGATGAAATCCGCACGATATTATAAACACCCTAAAAGAAATAGCTTATTAACTCGTTATTTCTATTTGCCCAGGAATGCCACCCGACGATAGCAGCCCACCTGTCGCGAACATTCCGTCAGAACTTCCTCGAAGGCGTCGCAGAGACCGGCATCACAGATCTACACCACGCCGTCATCGTCACCGCCATACTAGCCAAATGTCTCAAGGTTGTGGATTCGCCAGACCTAATAAATGGTATGAAATGTTTGATTTTTTTTACAACAATTTTTTATTTAATTTTTAATTTACATTACTTTGTTATCATTGTTCCCGGCTTTGAGCTAATAAAAAAATGGGGGGGCATTTTTTACTTGCTCAAAGCCGGGAACAATGGAAGGAATGAAGGTAATAGCACTAAGGACTTTTTATCCCTGGAGTTTGTTCCTTGGGATAAACTATGCAGACTAAACCGCTGGTAGGAGCTAGCATAAAATATAACTACTACTATGTGATTGAAACCAATTAATTGCAGGTTTTTGGATGTATGTACACGTTGTTTTAAATTCGACTGGTAGTTCCAAACTTTGCGCGTTTAAACAAACAAAAATCTCTTCCGTTTATAATATACATTTTTACTGTTTGAAATATTGTTTTCAATAGATTTAAAACTTAAAACCCATTCTTATCTCTACTGCTATTAGGCACGCCTGTTATCCGCTTTGCAGGCGAGGATATTAAGTCCTCGCCTGCAGCTCGGGCGAATTCCGCCTCGCTCGCAATGACAAATTTTCTCAACTTGCTTTAAAATATACTATTATTACAGAGTTCTCAAACTGGTTGGTGGGAGACGGCGAGGTGAGTGAGTGGCCGCTGCTACACACACTCATCAACAACTGCCTCACAGACAACTATGAACTCACCCTCGAGACACTCCGCTTCTTTGAGGTCAGTTAACTATATAAACGCCATCTTATAAAAATTATTAACGGTCTGTCAAAAATCGATTCTTGCGAAGGCCGCCCTTTGTTACAATATATTAATTTTAAGCTCCTACTGTATTTTTTTTATGGTGTGATGCCATGTAGCTGATTTCGAAGCTGATGCTGAAATTACACAAACTCGTGAAATTCGCACTTTTTGTTTATTATATTTGGTTTTAATTATAATAATTTTTTGAAATTCTGACGTAAAGGATTATTCCACAGACAATAATAGAAAAAGGCACGGAGCACAGTATACACCGCGTGGTGCTGGCGCGTGTGACGTCACGCGGGTACTTCGCGCCGCAGCCGCTCATGGACGACGACGAGCGAGACAGGCTCAACGACCTCTCGCTCGGCCGGGAGCGTGAGTACAACAGGTGAACATAACAAGCAGTTATATGTTAGAGAGAGACAGTATACACCGCGTAGTGCTGGCACGCGTGACGTCACGCGGGTACTTCGCGCCGCAGCCGCTCATGGACGACGACGAGCGAGACAGGCTCAACGACCTCTCGCTCGGCCGGGAGCGCGAGTACAACAGGTGAACATAACAAGCAGTTATATGTTCGAGAGAGACAGTATACACCGCGTAGTGCTGGCACGCGTGACGTCACGCGGGTACTTCGCGCCGCAGCCGCTCATGGACGACGACGAGCGAGACAGGCTCAACGACCTCTCGCTCGGCCGGGAGCGCGAGTACAACAGGTGAACATAACAAGCAGTTATATGTTAGAGAGAGACAGTATACACCGCGTAGTGCTGGCACGCGTGACGTCACGCAGGTACTTCGCGCCGCAGCCGCTCATGGACGACGACGAGCGAGACAGGCTCAACGACCTCTCGTTCGGCCGGGATTGCGAGTACAACAGGTGAACATAACAAGCAGTTATATGTTAGAGAGAGACAGTATACACCGCGTGGTGCTAGCACGCGTGACGTCACGCAGGTACTTCGCGCCGCAGCCGCTCATGGACGACGACGAGCGAGACAGGCTCAACGACCTCTCGCTCGGCCGGAAGCGCGAGTACAACAGGTGAACATAACAAGCAGTTATATGTCAGAGAGAGATAGACCATCAGCTCCAATCAGCTAGCGACCTGCCTCCAGCTTTGTTTGTGTTAGAAATTTTTGATTCATTTTAGCTTTTTTCTATGTATTATACTTTGGACTGACCGACATTTGACTAATCAAAAGTGCCTGCAAATGGTCTATTTGAAATAAATGCTTTTGATGTTTGATTTTGATACTGATTATACACCTATATCTTCCTCATGAATCTCTGTTTATTGGTGAAAACTGCATGAAGATTTGTTCAGTAATTTTTGAATTCATTGCAATCATACGCGGTAGAACTTATTTTTTTTATAATCTATGAATAGTAACCGAGGTTATATTTTGTATTTTTTTTTTTAATTTTGCTAGTTTTCGTTATCTTTCAGCTATAAGACCATCCATTGTTGGGCGCTATTATTTTCAAGTTCGTAATGTGATTTTTATGTACATTATTTTTTCTTTAAAACTGCTAATTTGACCCGTTGTATAGCCGGAACGCGGATCCACGCGGGACACAATAACTTTTTAATTGTGTCTCTAATTACGGCATACTCAACACGGTTGGCACAGCGGTGAAGCGATTGGCTGCTGTGCTGCATTTCGCAGGTTCGATTCCCACACGAAACAAATATTTGCATGGCCAACAAATAAATGTCCCGGGTATCAGCCCACAAAACAAGAGTAATTCTTAATGTGGGGCAATATTTTCTTTGAAAAAGAAACCCAAGATACCGAGGCCAATAAAATAGAGAACTGAATTCATTATCATTTTCCACAGAGAGGCAATGAAGCAGCTCCAACACGAAGACCACGTGAACGAACAGATCACGGACATACTGTCGCACGAAGGGCTGGACCCCAAACAGCACGACGAAGGATCCGAGAACATACACAGAGTCATCAACAGGTCAGTACGCTGCTTTCATGTGACACTTCTAGTTTCTTTACTTGTCTGTTGAAATTTGTGTGTGTCTTTCTTCTTTGGTACTTTGGTCTTTTATGCAAGTTCTTCCTTCTTATATTCAAACGTTAAAAAATAGAACAGTTGATGTACACAGGCAAGTTTTTTTTTTCTGTGGGAAAAATCATCCAATGACATCCCCCGCCCTTGGGCGGAGCGGGAGATAGTGTCAGACTCTTACTGACTAAACCCCCTCCCCCGTTCCTTCGTGCCTTCATACCGGGGCTGAGCTACCCCTCGAAACTATCCCTGGCCCCGGTAAGCACAGGCGAGCTTAACCCATAATTGGGTCCTTTTACTCTTTATGAATATAAACAATTCATCGTACCGAATTTCGATCATGGTGATACCTGCGCAGTCTCAACGGAGATTAGGCAGGTACGCAGGATTATTATAGTGTTCAAGCGTGTGCGTAAACACGGGTCCACTCTCTCCATCTCCATAGTCCGATGGGGTGGCAATCCGATATAACCGGGGAGAGATCAGGCGCAGGCCTAAAGGCTTTACATGCTGTCACACCACCAACCTGCAAATTCCTGATAGCTATGGAGTCAATTCCCTGGAAAAACTCAATACCAGGTTTTGTCTGACCTGAGAATCAAACCCTAGACACACACAGTCACGCTAACGACCATGAGACCATCGGAGGCATGAGGCCACAAATAAGTAGGATCATAAAAATTTAATATTAGGTTTTAAAGTAACGTTGAAATCCCGGAACACAGATCAATGACAGTGTTCATAAATAATACATTATAACCAGTTCATTTAGGTACAGAAAAATAAATGTTAGCTATGTAAATAACAGAGTAAAAAACGATAAGTTTACTGTGTGAAAGATGATTATGTGTGGTGAGAAAAGGGAGATGAGGCTGAACAGAGAAGTATGGAAAGAGAAGCCGATGTTACAACCCCAAATATTTTTGTTAAAGATATAAACTGCTTGACTGCGATCCCACCTGATGATAAGCAGTTATACGATCTTGCAATTGCAAATAGGGAAAAGAACAAGACAATAATGGTTCATAATACATTTTGATCCGATACTGTTACGATTTGATAACAGTGTTTTTGCCTGTGTGTATTTTTTGGACAAAAACATTTATTTTAAATAGACCATTTGTGTGTTCATTCTTTTTTTATTATTTGACAGTTTCCCCTTCCACCAGATTTGAAAACTTTCGAACTTTTAATTTTATTTAATTAATATTAATTGGTTTCGAAGATATCTTTCTGTTTGTGATTTTTGATACAAATAATAACAAATTGAGCCAAGTACTCTACTAATTACACAGTTTTAAAACAATAAAGTTTTGCAGTGAAAAAAATATGTCATACAAATTTCGACAGACAACATTACAAGTGCTTTGATATTACTCCAAAATTAAAAACATAAAACAGTATAGCTACCGGTGACTGGTTATTGCTTTGCAACGAATAAACAGCTTTATAAACACTGTAATAAAAATCAAAATAATTTGCAAAAGGCTTTCCGCAACGATTTTAACCAGAGCTTAAATTTCTAGCCGACTATTGCGTCTCAAAAAGATCGTCGAAGATAATATGAATAAGGAATCACTCATACCCACCGACAACACTGCCAGTGTCATTATAAATAACGATTAATATTATTTATTTTATTGTGAAAGCTACGGGCACGAGCGTGGCCATGTTCTCGCTAGATGGCGCTTTTTTTTGAGGTGGGAAATCGTCTAATTACTTCACTCGCTGTATCGTCCCAGACTTACCGACAAAAACCACACCTATGTTCCTTCAGTTGCTATTTACGCCTTGTGACCACGAGTATCCCTTTCATGCTTTTCCCCCATGGTCCTAGCAGGCATCGGCCCTGCTAGATCACAAGGGTTTGCTGGCATGTCTTGTAAGGCGCACGTGGAACTAAGCGCCGTCGATGACTTGAGCTCAGTCCTTATAGGACGAATGGACCGCGAGCTACCCATTACTCGTCGTCCACAAGCCTGCGCTTGCGTTGGCCGGAGATCAGTCTGCAATTTTCAACGCCCGGGGCGTCTTGTCGTGGCGGGTGGGATTCAGGATGTACGTTCCCTGACTCTTGCGGCTGCCTCCTTCGCTAGCATTACTGCGTCGCAGAAGGATGCGACTGCATCCCATTTCCTCTTGCTCCGGACCACGGACTGAACCAGGGCCCGCCGCCAGGGGACGCCGCCCCTAGGACACGGCGGTGCTCCGCCTAAGCAGGGCACACCTCCACGCAACCGTGACACCTGGGCTCGCCGCTTCGTTCGGTATCCCCGCACCATCCGGATGACCATTACCCTCTGGGATGCGTTCAGCTTGGCCGCTGATCGCTTTCGCAGCAACGGCCGAAAATGGCCAGAGATTCTTTGACTTATCAATGCTCCTATAGATTAAAAACAAACAAAATGTTGAGTTTAACGCCATCTAGCGAGAAGATTGCTCGAGCTCGTAGCTTTCATTTTAATATTAGTTTATATTATATACTAATTTAATATTGATAGTTTAGATTGCAAGCTAAACCTAACATGATGTAACATTACGCCATTATTTCCCAACGGATGGGCAGAGAATTCGTATTTTATCCCAGTAATTTGTAAGTGCCATTTAATCAGGAGCGTATCAGATATTGATATGAATTAAAGTATTACTTAAATCCCTTTTTAAAAAAAGAAACATCTAGATTTTTGGGTAGAATAGGACTAAAGCACAAATCACTAAATTAACAAGCTCTAATAATTTTGTTGAGCACTGACTGAACTTGACGTCAATTTATTGTTTATCGTTCGCTGAAACTATATAGGGTGACTGGTAATTAGTGTATGATACTTAAACACGTGATTGTGCTCATGATAACCAACAACTTTTACTATGGGAACAAAACTTGCAATCGCGAAAAAAAAACAGCTGTTCAGTACATTTATGGTTGCCTAATGTACTGAACCTAATGTAGCTGATATTTTTTCGCGATTTCGGCTTTGCTCCCATAATAAAAATTGTTTGTTATCATGAGCACAATCACGTGTTTAAGTATCGTACACTAATTGCTAGCCACCCTATATGTTATACAGGGTGTCTTTGACATCGATGCACAAAAGAATACCAGGGATCCAGTACATGATTCTGGAACCCCAATGGTGGATTTTTTCGTCGGCTTTATACTAATTTAAAAAAAAAACTATTTTTTTAAATTTAAACTGTGTGAAATCGTTATTCTAAGCAACCTTGATTGTATTTTAGTAAATAACAAAAATAAAAAAAAATAATTTGACGAAAAATTCTGCCACTGGGAGGTACACGATTCTGGTCATGTACTGGATCCATGGTATTCGTTTGTGCGTCGATGTCAAAGACAACCTGTATTAACTCTTCGAATGCCGTAATTAGAGACACAATAGAAAGACAATGGCTTATGTCGAACTGTGTAACTTAAGACATTCAAAAGGTTAACAGACTGTCCTTTGTGGTAGGAAATTATCAAACATCTTCTCCCTCTTTAAGAGGGTGGAGAGGGATGTTACACTAACACTGACTAAAATTCACCCATGCGCTGAGTGCGAGTTGTTTTTTTTTCAACGCGATCGTTTACCGTGTTTCGCTCTCTGATTGGTTAGGAGCAGCAGGCCAATCGGAGCGCTGACCGTGATAAACAAGTCGGTAGAGTTAACTTAAAACGAACTTGTAGTAGGCATACAAAATTCCTTCAGTCGCTCAGTTTTGTAGGCAGCTACTTTTTTGTCTTATCAAGCTTTAATGTTACTGAAGCTTACTGGGGCCATGGGTTCGCTTCTGAATGGAAAACTCGAGGCCGCAAGGCAAAGGAAAACATAGGAGTAAGTTTTAGTCAGTACAAGTCTGACACGCCCTCGCGCTCCGCCCAAAAGCAAGAGAAGGTATTGAATAATTTCCTTCCTAATAAAAAGTGTAACCAAAAGATAACGTTAATTTTTGCTTACAACTTAGCCACTGTGCAAAGGTTTGGGGTACTAAATTTAATTTAGAAATTAGATATGATATATCGTACGGCCGTCATAATCATCTCGTGTACAAACACACTTGCCATAATCTCATTTATTTTAAGTTCTTTTAGTTGTTCATAGTGTAAAATGTGAAGATTAATTCATACAGGTAATTTGTAAAGTAAAATCGAATTTACGGAACATTTCGCGTTTCAAAGAGCAAGTATGAAAGATTTGTTTTTAAATGAGTTATAAAATCACAATTCCAAATAGCAGTTAAAAATTGCCTTCTATTTTATTTTTTATTCCGTTTAAAACTTAATCTGAAAAAAGTTACTATTAAATCAGTCAAAATACTGTGTAACTGGTTTAAACAAATCGATACACGTTAAAAATAAGCATTTGTGAAATATTAATACGCGAAATCTTCCGTTTACTTAAAAGTGGTTGCTCATACTGTAAATAGTAAATACATATATAAAATATATATAAATATATTAAAAAAACAAATATCCACTTTAATATTTGTATCAATTAAACGAATTGTCTACATTACATGCTAGTATAGTTAAAACGTCATTTGTAAATATTTATAAAGGTGATATTATATTTATTATGATTACGCCATATTTGATTTATAATACTGTATTGAAAATACGTATAATAATTATAATAGAATATTATTGAAATTATGAAAACACAAATAATCCTTCCAAAGGAACTGAATTTAAGAATCTGGTCGAAATGAAAACTTTTATAGAATTTATTAATTTGATATAATATTGTTTATTTTTGCAAAAATTTTATAAGCACGTGTACAAAATGAATTCAGGGCTGTAGCTAGGAAAAATAATTAGGACTTGTTTTCTTAATCTTTTAGGTAGGTATAAGCATCTTTGCTGATTATATTGTGTTCCTATTTTTCTTGTGAGAGTCTGTTGTCTTTCTGGCTGCGGTCTTATGTTCTGAAATTCTATATTAATAAATCACTCTTATGTAAAAGCTTCATCCATATTTTATTTTAGGAGCTTTCATTTTTCATAAATTAAATTTTCAAATATTAGTTAGTTAGGTTTTAATCTTGGCAGCAACTGCTAAATTTGTGCAAATGATATTTATTTAGCAAATAAATTTAAAAAACACTTTTAGACGTCAATTCTTCTTCTTCTTCGCGTATCGATGACAAAACTAATTAAATTACTTGGCTGGCCCAGTATTCGACTACGTCAATGTCGTCCACTGTTACTGTCATTAGATCCCTACATGAACAGATAACAGGGCGCGTCATGCAGGATGGAAGGTGGGATGATGTCCCACGTCAATTTTTTCGTCAGTTTAAACTAAATGAGGCCTATACAAAAGCAATTCTAAGATTGATTTATTAATAAAGACGTAACTATGATTTGTGATAAACAAAAACATCTAATAGAGGGATAAGATCTGTGATTTTGTATGCTTTTCGAGTGTTATACATATCTGTATATATGAGATTAAATGCGTTGGAAGCAAGCGTGTGTTTCATTGTCCCCCTTCGTTGCAGTTTTCTGCTGCTGTTGCCGCGGGCGATACTGTCCGACCCTGTGGGCGCCGACTACGAGCATTATATACACGATGCGCATAGGCGGTACCAGGTAAATAATAATAATTTTCCACAATTATCACACAACGCCGTCTAGTCTCAAGCTAAGCAGAGCTTGTGTTGTGAGTACTAGACAACCGATAAACATTATACAACATTAGATTTAGTATTATGCGAATGTAAAGAATCTATGTACCTACAAAATTTCATAACAGTATTATGAAAAATCACAGAGTTATAAGCTTGTTATGCCAGCAAAAATACACAGTCAAAGATTGCGCTTGCTCAATCTCTTCTTCTTCCCATTCTTGATTATGCTGATGCCAGCTATCTTGACCTCACTGAAGTACAACTGGATAAACATGAGCGACTTCAAAATTTTTGTATAAGGTTCATATTTGGTTTACGCAAATATGATCATGTTTCAGAGTTCCGTGTTAAGCTCAATATACACCGTTAAATTTTAATCGTTTTAATCCCGTGGAGGGTCGATCCGGTACATGAAACACTATCGATTTGTAAAGATAAAATTAAAAAATTAAGTACCTTTTTTTCAAAACTCGTATTAATTTACGCTTGTACGAATTTGATTTCTTTAAGATAATGTCAGCTGAGCGAGTCCAATGACCTGTAGGTAATTTGTACTCGACGCCAACTACTACCTACAGGTCATTGGACTCGCTCAGCTGAGGCTTTCCTAAAGAAATTAATTTCGTACATGCGTAAATTAATACGAGTTTTGAAAAAAAGGTACTTTATTTTTTAATTTTATCTTTACAAATCGATAGTGTTTCATGTACCGGATCGACCCTCCACGGGATTAAAACGATTAAAATTTAGCGGTGTATATTAATATACCAGAGCAGTGGTGGTCCAGTGGTAACAGGCCCGATCACAGGTTCAAACTCAGCCAGGCGCATTAAGTTGTGTAATTTATTTCATCACCACTGCTCTCAAAACGGCGAAGGACAACATCGTGAGGAAACCGGCAAGTCCTAGTACCATAATTCGGAGACATGTGACATCTAACCCGCATTGGGATGATGTAGTGAGAGGAGGTCTGAGTCCCAGCAGTGGGAACATTATAAGGTTGATTATGCTTATATGCTGTACTAATATTATAAAGGCGAAAGTTTGTATGTTTGTTACCTCTTCACTCTCAAACGGCAGAACGGATTTGGATAGAGCTGGGTGCCTACACGAGTAGACCATGTCCTGGAATAATATTATGGTGGACGCCAAATAAACGTAGAATAACGGTCATTACCCTCCTACATTTATTGACATTCCTAATTTCAAAAACGGAATTAAAGACAAAGCTATCTTGAATCGACATGTATCGCGCTCCTTTACCTTTTTTGAAAAACAGTTCATTGTTTTTCAAAAAAGTTTCAGTTTTTCGATTACTTTCGATATATTGGAGATATAAGGAAACGGTTAATGTACTTTATTTTGAGTTTATCTGGCGCCTTGTATGGACTTTTTATTCCATACACAATGTCACACATCGTCGACTTTAACTAATTTAACGTATTAACCAAAGACCGTATACAAAATCAACTAGTACCTGACGCAACTCAGGGTCTGCGTATTCTTCTGTCGGACTAGTGATTGCAGTATGTATAAAGTCGTTGAAAAGCTTTTCTGTTTTAGAGTGATATTCTCTAAAAACAGCCTTGAGCGCAGCGCTGGCCGCAGGGACGAAATAGGTACATTGGATTGTTCCTAAATGCAAGTGTCAAGATTGCTCCTAGATGCCAACGCAGGATCTTTAAATCAAACTATTTTTTTTCATTGATCGTCCAGCTATTTTTTTTTGGACAATGTTCAGAAAGTGGAGCTAATCATGGTTTTATACCTTTTATAACCATGATTAGCTCCACTTTCTGAACATTCTTCATTTCTTTCTTTTTAGGGTTCCGTAGCCAAATGGCAAAAAACGGAACCCTTATAGATTCGTCATGTCTGTCTGTCTGTCTGTCCGTCCGTATGTCACAGCCACTTTTTTCCGAAACTATAAGAGCTATACTATTGAAACTTAGTAAGTAGATGTATTCTGTGAACCGCTTTATGATTTTTATTCACAAAAATAGAAAAAAGCAATAAATTTTGGGGGTCCCCATACTTAGAACTGAAACTCAAAAATTTTTTTTTCATCAGACCCATACGTGTGGGGTATCTATGGATAGGTCTTCAAAAATGATACTGAGGTTTCTAATATCATTTTTTTCTAAACTGAATAGTTTGCGCGAGAGACACTTCCAAAGTGGTAAAATGTGTGTTCCCCCCCTCTAACTTCTAAAATAAAAATAAAAATAAAAACTGCCAACGAAAATTGGTTTGAACGAAATCTAGTAAGTAGTTTTTTTTTAATGCGTCATAAATCGAAAAAAATACACTATGATTAAAACATCGATCAAAGTTACAACACATTACAAGAACTTTTATATTATGTTACTTGCTGCTACGGAACCCTTCATGGGCGAGTCCGACTCGCACTTGGCCGGTTTTTATACCTATTATAACCAAAAAATTTCAATTAAAAAAATATTAATTGAATTAATTATTATTCCTCATTAGATGATTGAAAGCAAGTAGAAGTGATTATTCTTAAATCAATGTACGTATTCGGATTTCGTCGCTGCGGCCAGCGCTGCGTTCAACACTGTTTTCTAAGAGAATATCACAGCTACTAGTGGTTTTTTATCTTTACAAAACATACCAACACCCCTATGCTATAATCGTTCCAGTATTGGCTAGACGTGACGTCAACCTTCCACTGGCCCTCCGAATACAACTGGGTGGACACCACCGCCAGCTCCACACATAGCTACGACAGTCGCCCAGAAGCCGACATACACCTCGACGACGCCTTCGAACCTCACAAACCCGACCTCATAATAAAACATGACCCTAAACACTTCTCACAAAAATTGGTCCTAAGAAGTCGAGACCTAACATCGCAAACGTCAGAGGAAGAATTCGATGAAGGACCATTTTTCAAAATGATATTCAAACTTCTTGCCAACATGCCTAATCAGCCATATCAGGTGAATCTACACTTGACATCAATCATATCTCAGTTAGCGCTGCTCCCCCATCCGAATTTGCACGAGTATTTGCTTAACCCGATGCTACCGACGGCGAAGAAAACCCCGACGTTGTTCAAGACGCTTCAGGAAGTAGCGAGGCGGTTAACTATGGAGATACCGAGGTTAAGGAACTTTAAGAAGATCATTGAGAATACGAGGCTTTGGCTCATGAGTGAGGATCCTACTTATGATGAGAAGTGAGTATGATATCCATATTTTATACTTCTAATGACGAAAAAAATAATGAAAATGCCTGCCATAAGGCTGGTAAAAGGCAGTCCTGGAAAAGAATATCTTCGCAAGGCAATTTGCAATTTCCGAATCTGCAAACTACTCATACTATATAATCAAATTCCAATTTATTTATTTCAAGTAACAGTAGACTTATTTTTCGAAACAAACAAACAGTTTTCCAATTACTATATAGAAGTATATCACAAATAAATTAAATTATACAAAATTTAAATTATTGATATCTAGGTACGAGTATAATTATAATCTAATACTTACAATTTAATTAAGTTGTATTAGATTAGGAATAATTACAGTCTCGGTCACTTTGTACATGTAAATTTTGATGCAAGTTAATATGGAGCCGAGGGTTGCAGGGACAAGTTTCCACATGTATCAGACGACGTTTTTCAATACACTTACGAAAATATAAATAAACGTGGGTTGACGTGCGACTCGTGGGAGACGCTCCGCGCTCAGCCTGATACGATACACGTAATAAATTGTGAAGGGGCGAGCACGCGAACTGTTCCGCACTAGTGGGAAAAACAGTCAATTGCGTTACTGAAAGTGGTAGTATAAGAATGGGTTTTTGAGTAAGTGTATTGAAAAATAAATTGTATAGAAAAAAAAAACAAAACAAACGTGTTCGTTCATCAGTTCTCATAAATAGATCAACAGGAAATTCATTCATACGTTGTCAGTTGTAACTTACTCCTTGCGTCCGACAATCCAAGAAGGAAAAAGTAATGTTTTATGCTTCTTCTTACTTTCCAGTGCTGACCACAACCAGTTAGTAGAAAGTCTGATAGTCCTGGAGGAATTCTGCAAGGAGCTGGCCGCCATTGCGTTCGTCAAGTACCAACACACGTTACACATGCACAGATAAGATGCTGCGTGTACATCGCGGGATAGATCGTCGAACATTATGTTTGTGTAGCTCTGATTGTGATGGGATGAATGGTATTTGACAGCAACGATTAGCTGTTGAAGATTTTTGTTCTAGAAAGTGGACTTAAATGTAATAACTGATTGTTGCAAGTGCATATTTGGAATATGCTAAATATTTAATACAATATTTGGTGAAATACTCATAGTATATTTATACAAATATCGCCAGTGTAGTGTCAACATAGAAATCATGATTCAATAGAGTACAATCATATTACTCTTAAAGAAGATAGAACCAGACATAGACTAAAATACAATGAGATGATCACTTCTTCTGGGAGGTGGTACATAAGGGCATTTGGATCAATGTGGCATGAAATAATTACCTATGTGTTTCTCATGCATTTGTCCCAAAATGCATTTTCAAAAAAGAAATCAACCAGTCTGGTTCTACTATCGTCAACTAAAAGATTCATTTGAAACTGTGTAATAATCAACTTTATTAATACAACTCGCAAGTCATATACACCACTAATTTTTTATTAGTACAAATACTTAAAGGATTATTTGAAAAGATTTTGTTATTATTTAGGTAAAGTCTCAGTAAATAATATTCATAAACAGCAAAGTTATTAGCGTTTGTTTATATCTCAAAATGTCACTAAATTCATGGAAATCTTATAAAGGCGTTATGAATTTACCAATTATAACAAATTTTCGTGAACAATTTTGAATTTCTTTTTTTTTTACTTTTGACTACCAAAAATGACCAGTAATGGGTTCGGATAGAGCTCCATTTTTCGTATTGATTAAGTGGTATATTATGCTTAATTTTTATGATGACCAACTGATTCTTATTTTAAATTCTCCTTGGAAAATTTTGAATTAAGAATCTGGTAATCAGGTTTAAACTAATGACATTATTATTATTATTCTTTTTCATTATGTCTAAATCGTTCATCCCACACATAATCAGGATTAAACATAATGCAGAGTTATGGTGACGAATCGCAGCAAGTATGCTAGCTTGAAAGTCATATAATAAACATAATATGCTGCGTCGCTAAAGTATTAACGTTATTTACATTAATATTAGATATAGTACAAAGAGGGAATTTATGCATTTCAAGCCTAAGTTTGCTATTTCAGTTGAACTGTTTTTTTTATTAATAATTTATTTTCGTATATTTTATAAGATCAGTCAATTGCTAATAACTAATATGAAGGCTTTAGATTTTTAATATCGAATAATTATGTACTTTTTTTTATTAAGTTTTCCTATAATTTTTCTGTTTGTAGAAGTCTTATACGAAGTTAATTCATTGAGTAGCTTATAATATAATTCAATTAGTGATTCTCTCCGGCTACGCACGAGTGCAAATTATACATAACCCTTTGATTGTTAATTGCTCTTTCTATCAGTGAGAACTGCATCAAAATCTGTTACGTCGTTTAGGAGGAGTTAGTAGATAAACAGAAAGACCTGGAAAGCGACTTTGTTTAGTACAATTGCCGAAACGGATCTTGAGCGCTGGCTTCAAGTTGCGCAGAAGTCAAATATTCGGTCTCTTTAGTGGTGCGAAGTGAGACGCGGCGGCGGGGAGTGTCAGTGTTTGGCTCGCCGCGCCATCGTGTCATAGACGTCACTCGTGATTCGTTGCCTGCGTTGCTGCATGTATCTAACAACGAAGACGTTTGGCTCGCCAATGTATGGAATGCGCAAAGCGATCCCCACTCTGACGCCGATCGCTCAAGATCCGTTTCGACAATTGTATGTTATTTAATCTGTATAATATGTCGTAGGTAGATCATAAAAAACGATCATTTAGTGATATGGCCAAGTTAAACTGCCGAGATCATTTTAAACTTTGATGACATGTCAATCCTCGTTTGGCTTACTTTCTTTAGACTTTTCATTGTCATAGATATCTTAAATCAATGATATGACCAAACGAGGATCGGCATATCATTAAATGTTAACATTCAAACGATCTGGCCAGTTTGAGTTGGCCATATCACGTAGTGGTCAATTTCTATGATCGGGCCACATGTATAAAATGCAAAATCATCAACGCACAGTCTCAAATCTACAGATGGGTCTACACTAGAGGAGGCGAGCACGAACGAAGCACTAGCCGAGCTCAAATTCGTATAGTGTCGCTGGTGTTCGGCTCCTTTAGAGTCGGTCCACACTACGCGATTAGCTTATTAGACCCACCTTAATGATTTTTAAAACGTTGAAATTTTGCACAGAGGGTCCTTGGTAAGATGTATACAAAGAATAAGAATTTTACAAAATTCACCTCCTGTGGGTAATGGGGATGAAACGGGGGACCAAAGTTTGCATGGAGTAACATACTTTGACGCGGGCGAAGCCACTGGCAGCAGCTAGTATGTATATAATTCTTCTATACCTGTGTTTGTCACTTGACTCCTCCTAAATGGTTCAACCGATTTGAATCAAATTTTGTCTGTATATTTGAGTGAGTACTTAGATGGTTTGAAAATACAATTCAACCCGGTAGGTGGCGCTGAAAATCCAGCTTTCGGGTAGGACAGCGTCTGTTGGGAACGGTAGTGTAAATATAATTAGATAGATGAGCAATTATGCAGGTAAGGACTTAACGAAATATTAAATTATAAATAGATGCTCTTTATTTATTTATTAATATTATAATAATTATCAAATCAGCAAATTCATTTTATATTTTTTTTCTATTGTCTGTGTTGAATTGTAGATATTCTTCTATTTAATGTTCTTAGCACAACATACAAATCGTTATCAATTTCTTATAAAAGTAGTCTCACGCCTTACTTGTGCCTAAATTATAAGTTAGGCATTTAGACCAATACAGAACCAAGCATTGTGAAATGTAAGCTATTTAGCGCGGTTTCAAAATGTAAAGAATTTTGTTCAATATTCTTCTTTTAATTTCAATCTTTAGGCCTTATGATTGTATTATTTTTCCAGTTTGATCCTGATGTCTTTGTTCAAGCATTTTATCTGCACTGCCTCTTGTCACAAAATACATAGAATAGGTACAGAAGACAATCTCATGTATGTACTTCAGTTTTTATACCTACGCTCGGTGGACGCACACTAATGAGCGTTTGAGCCGGAACTGTTCGACGAGCGGGCCGAGGCGCTCCGAGATATCGTGTCCGTGAGCGGTGTCTATGTGTGCGTTGCTCGAGCGCGCTTTGTATGTAGATTGACTTCTGTACCTATGTATTTTGTGCTCTTGCCGTGTACAACGTACCTACACTTCGTATGTACTCATATATTGGGACTGTGGTATGTTGGCTGTGAGGGTAGTCTTATTACAATGTGACGTAATGTATTTAACACGGGTCAGTGGCCTTCCGGCGGTTGACTGGAGCAGTTGTGTATTGCGAATATATGTGTGTCACATTGTTAGTGCGCCGTAAATCCTTCCTAAACGCAATACAATACATGTGACAGGACAAAAGTGAATACACAATTTTTATAACAATAAAGAAAACGAAGAAAAGAAAGATGGATAAAATGAAGTAAACAAGTTAGCATCTTTCTCAAGGTACCTGTAAAATCATGGACCGGTTAAACGTTAATTATTACGAAATCAGAAACAAAAAAATAAAATACTGTCATTCAAATAAACGATTTACAGGCACTTTCGAACTGTCAAAATGTTTGTATAATGTGGGTGGTATAATGTTTATCTATATTTTGTTAGTATGGCAATATTGTATGGTGAACGACAACATCTACACAACACACACACATGACATATCTTTGTCCACTTTTTGTGTAGACTACCCTTACAGGCAATACACCACAGTGACGATTTTATTTTTTACCGACAATCGTTTTGCGTATAGCCAAGGAATGAAAATTTCTTGCCAGAGTGTTCCGTGATAGCTACGACGTGTTACCACATCCCCGTCTACCATCACCTGATGGTTGACGATGTGGTCGGGGTTGTGATATCACCTGATATTATGGTCAAACGTGAGCCTAACATTAATAATAGAAAATAAAAATTGCTTGGCCCCTCGAAAAGTAATGTAAATAAGTATCATATTTACGCTTTAACCTTTCAATCGTGGCAATTACAGAACAATAGAAAGACAATAGGTGAGCGAACGCTTGGGGTTTAATGAATTAAATTATTGGTTCTCAATTTTCTTTTATTTTAAGTTTACTAGTAGTATAATAAACTTAAAGCTAAAATTCAAGGGTTTTCAACTTATTAATAATATTTTACTTTTTTTTTTTATTTGCGTGACACTACAAAATACGCCTCCGTCACACTTAACGTATAGGTACCGCGTTTGGCTCTCTGATTGGTTAAGAGCTTGGAGCGGGCCAATCAGAGCCCTGAACGACATAGATCGCGTTAATAAAACAATAACTGTAACTTGGCACTCTGATCGATTGTCGGTAAAAAGAAAAACGTTCCATTTGTATGTGAAAAATGAGTTTTGGACCAAACTTATTTGATTTCTTGTTTTGCACTCTTAGATAATTAATTATTGTAATGATATTATAAAAAGTTAACGATGTGTTATTATCCTATGTGTGTTCGACATGTCATTATTAATTCTAGTCTGAACGGTATTGTTGGCCTACTCTGAATAAGATACAAAATGTTACCTAACTATCGGATTCGTAAATAACATAAGGGATCGTTCATTAATCATGTGAGGCTCGAAGGGGGGTTAGGTATATTGAAATATTACGTGTACAATTTTTTTTTTAAGTTTGCGACTTCTATACATAAAATTAATGTTCTAATAAAATTAAAGACAAAAAAGTTGCTCCGAACCTGATACTGTTCGAATTAGAATTTGATTTTAGTTTTTTCCTGAAAACCTGTGGAAGCATTAAAGTTTTCTGAATTCAAAAATTGGCAGTAAGAGTGTGTCACGAAGGAGTAGGCCTACAACCCAATTATAATTATGTAAATTATAGAATTGATCAGTGCAATATATTTTTGTAAACATTCCTTAAAGAAACCAGTGAATTATGTGCTTTCGTTCCATATTTATAAATATGCGTTTTATTTGTTTGCACAAAATAATTTTTGTTATGAATTATTGTTTATGTAATAAATGCCTGAATTTGCTGTTGACAGAAAATGTTAAAATTTCTTTTATTTGTTTGCCAAAATTCCTTATAATGAAAGAATTAAGTTGCGATCTACATAGATAACAACTCAAAAACTGAAGGGCCATTGAGGCCAGCGCCATCTAGCGACAATATGGCTACGCTCAAATCCGTAACTTCAAAAGTTTAAGACCAGCCAACGGGTAGCGCTTGTTGATCGGAGTGATCGAAGTCGGTTTAAGACATCCCGATGTTATTCGAGACGTAACGTCTGAGGAGCTATGTCGACTTGCTTTGCATGTGCAAATCTGTGCCATTCTGGATATGTACGCACGCAGCAGAGAACAATCGGTCGAGCGAAGAACATCTTCCGTTTTGTCCATAATCCTGTTTGTCGATTATTTTCTAAGTTATATAGTAATTTGATGGCACGGTTGGCGCAGCGGTTGAGCGATTGGCTGCTACGCTGCGTGTCGCGAGTTTGATTCCCGCGCTGAAGAAATATTTGTATGGCCTACTGATAGGTGTTCCGGGTCTGGGTGTCTGTGTATGTACATTTGTTTGTGAACGCATCCACGAGACAGGTGTTATTCCTAATGTGGCGCAATCGTTATTTTAATATTAGGCAGGGCGCAAACGTGTCTTGTGTCAGATACAAGCTATCGATGAATATTCGATTTCTATAGAACCAGTATGAAATCATCCTCTCGCTGCGCATACGTAAACATTTATTGTGTCTATTTTCATCCACTTAACACATAGGTACTCATGACGGTCAAAAAGTGTTCGCGTGTCGCTAACTTAAAACTAAAAGTGTCTACATTTGCGCAGCGCCCTAGTGTGTAGTTTATTTGCATCGGTTTCAAGGTAGAAAACGATATTTCTAGTATATTTCTATAACTTAGGGGTCTTAAGCACAAAATAGGTACAGAAGACAATCTCATGTATGTACTTCACTTTTTATACCTACGCTCGACGCACACTAATGAGCGTTTGAGACGGAATTGTTCGAAGAGTGATCCGAGACGCAACCGAGACATCGTGTCTGTTAGCGGTGTCTTTGTGTGCGTTGCTCGAGCTCGCTTTGTATGTAGATTGACTTCTGTACCTATATATTTTGTGTCTTAAGTCAAGAGTGAATAGATTGCTTCTAGGCAAGCGTGTTCCATCGTCGACCACATCATCGCTTACCATCAAGTGAGATGGTGGTCAAACGTGAGCCTATCCATTATAAAAAAATCTTTGAACAGTATCATAAATGACAATGGATAAATAAAACGCAAGTAATAAAATGCAATGGTGATTATATTTTTCTCAAATATTAAATAATAATGCGTAATAAACATTGTAATAACTATCAAACAAAAGTAGTTAAAATTATGTACAACATGGAATTGTAACATTTAACCATTTACAGGAAGACTTTCTTGGTTTATATCTAAATTGTTAAAAAATATCAAGTAATTATTTAACTAAAATATTATAGCAGGTATAAAAATCTTAACTACATAAGTTATGATGAAAAAAAAAAAAATATCGCAGAGAATTTAGATAAAACATCATTAAAACAATATTTGACCATTTCCTAAAGATTATCTTACTATAACGTCTTTCATTGGTTTTAACAAATATCACAAAAACCTTTAAGAATAAGGTCAAAAATAAAAAAAAAATACACGACAGAAATATCTTCCTATAAATAATTAAAAATCTATAAACACACTCATTCATCTTACATTCTCATCGTTACTTACATAAATACATACATGTAACATAATTATTTAAGTTTCATCTACTTGATCGTTACAAATCCTAGTTTCATTAACCCTTTAATCGCCGGCGTCGGTTATACCCGACAAACACTGTCGCGTTTATTCTGCCAGGGTCGCACATCCACGACCAAACACTCCATCTCGTCAGCTTTCCTGTCTCGGGGATTGAGATGGAGTAACCAGTCGCTAATACATGACTCTGGCGAATAGGACACGAAAAAACTCAACCGAAACAAGCGCTTATAGGATTGAAACTATATTGGTTACTTGTACAAATACGGAATAAGTTAGTGATTGTACTATGTTTTAATACGCCTGTGTCGCACGGCCAGCGGTAAGAGTAACTTATTTATATTGAAAAAAAAAAAAAAAAAATGTCATTTAGATAAAAAAAGGCTCTCGGAGTTTTTTTTAATCTGATTCACGTAAAATCAAACAAGCCAAATATCGTTGAAGTTTTATAGTCGTTCGATCGAAGTCCTATCCAAAATCGGTATTCACGTGTTCCTTAATCGGAATTGGATAGAACGACAACTCAACTGGCTCGAAAATAAACGATATATCAAACACTTATTTCCAGTTACATTAATAAGTATTTTACCAGGTTAATGAAATACAGATATTTTTTTTATATCGACTCTTCGACCAAACGACTTTAAAATCGGTGTCGTTCAAACTCGATTGATGGATGTGAATACGGTAATGGTCTAAACGACAGCGATTTACTGCGATATCGTTACGGTTTTGATTACGTGAATCGAGTTATGATAAGATTAAGTAATGTAGGCGCCAGATAAATTGTAATAGAGTACATTGACCCTCCTGTATTTTTAAGGTGGGCAATCATCCTAGACCTCGCCCGCTCTAGAGCGTGCGTGACAGATTTTTACTGACTAAAACCACACCTTTGTTCCTTCTTTAGCCTTTGCGTTCCAGGTTTCCCGTTCGGAAGTCCCTAGTAGGCTGTGACCACGCTGAACTCCCATCGGTTTTGCTATATTTATCGACATTCTTAATTTCAAAAACGAAAATAAAGACATACTGCTTAAAACGCCTTCTATTGTGATCCTTTACACGTTCTAGGAACGAAAAACGGTTAATTATTTATTTTTCGGGTACTTACACAGAGATATTTGGAAAAGGTCAATGTATTTTATTCCAAAATCTGGCGTGAAATGTAGTAGATAAATCCGAGGAGGCATGAGTCTACCGTAACATGCGACCACGCCACGTTACGCCTAATTGGGTGACTAATCAACGTAATGCTGCGCTGAGCTAAGCTATGTGTACTGCATGCAACACGCGACTTTACCTGTTTATAAGGGTAGCTGAGACGTTCTTTCTTTTTTATCGACAATCCATCGATCAGTACAAAAAAAGAAGAAAGAAGCATATTTCACACTTTTCAAATTAAAAAATTAGTAACATATCATTTTCCAATTTAAAGCCCTTGTTTGTATTTTACTAATAACCTTAACCTCTTCGGCCCCAGAGTACCGAATTCTAACTTAAACCTTATTCTTACGTTATAAGGTTTAAGTTAGCTATTTTGCCTGAGAAGTTAAAATAAAAGTAGAATTGACAAAATTAAATTTTTCGAAGGGACAAGCAATTGCTGGTAGAGAAGAACATAATAACTACAAAGCAGAGCGCACCACCTATTCTCCTGTAGCCTGATTCACGTAAAGTCAAACAAGCCAAATATCGTTGAAGTTTTATAGTCGTTCGATCGAAGTCCTATCCAAAAGCGGTATTCACGATCTATCGACTTATTTCCAGTTACAGTAATAAGTATTCTACCAGGATTATGTAGTACTGTTTCTTTTTTTAAATCGCCGAATTTCAAACGACTTTAAAATCGGTGTCGTTCAAACTCGATTGATGGATGTGAATACGGAAATGGTCTAAACGACTAAATCGCTACGATATCGTTACGGTTTTCATTACGTGAATCGGGCTACTGATAGTAATTTAAGAGGAGCGAAGCAAATAGAGCGCAGCACAGCTTAGCGCAGCATAGCATAATGCTGTCACCCTTATGTAAACACGAAATTTTTTTAAAAATTCACTAACTGATACAAATATACGTTAATAAATTTAAAACAACGAAAGCATCACAATTTGATTTGACTGCCTATCTAAGTATCAAGGTCACCGAATTCATTTAGCTACAAGTTTTTAAATATTCAACAAAACTGGTATTATAAAAAAATAAAAAAGGTTCTTTAAAAAATGGCTTTTACGAGAAAAATGATATCGGGAACCGTAAGGTTCGCTGAAATTCAGAAAATCTACATCATGTTATATTCATTAAAAAATTACCTTCAAATATAGTCATTTTTATTTTTGTGTCAAATTGTATTATATTGAAAATAGCAGGATATGACTGTAATAATATTTATTATAGGTATATTGGAAAATATTAACTACATATTACATAACATGGACATTACACATAGTTGCATAACAAATTTCCATTTATTTAAATGTATTTACACAGTTAACCACGAAACAGATCGTTAACTATTACTTTTATTTAAAAAAAAAAAAATTACAAAATTAGTTTTATTAGACAAAAATGAAATATATTAACGAAATTATACTATTGTCACCCAATATTGGAGCTCGCAATTTTTTTTTTATCTGGCAATGAAATTAAAATACCATATTTTAAGATCTTGCGACTGGTAACATTGGGTGTTCAGGGTATACAGACATTTACAGATAATTCAAACAATGTATCCCGTTCTGGTTGTAATAAGTAGCTGCATAGTATTTCAAATGTATTGAGCAAAAAAGTTTTTTAACCGCGTCAAAAGGAAGGTTAAGTTTTACAAAAAAATTAACCTTCCTTTTGACGCGGTCGGTTAAAATTGTATAACATTTCAGTTAAAAATCAAAACCCAAAATATTTTTGTTTTGATTTTCACATATTATTATTGTGTTTTTATTTCGATAATCTACTCCCGAAGTCTGGAAAGAAATGATTGATGAATAATAAATATAAGTGATGCAATTGGCTGTAGAAGAAATCATCTAACCAATCAAATCAGCCGACATGCGTTTGACAATTTATCACAATAACTTTGTGATCATTTTTGTTCCAGAAATATGGTTTTAGTCTTTGGAGACTAAAACACGAACTTTTATTTTATTTTAAAAAAACTTTTTCTAACATAAGTTAATGCGGCTCTTATAAATATTGTACACATATTTGAATTAAGAATTCGAGATAATTATCAAAAAAAATTTGGCTTGAATCCTGCGGCGCAGCGCCAAAATCAAATCCTTAGCAATTTTCGTTTCGAGTGCAAGCAAAAATGAACTTAGTGGTGGTCAGGCGGAAGTGTATTTGATGGTACATAATATGATCACTTAAAAGTCAACTCAAAATACACAAGGCTAAAGTCGATACTTAATTTGAAGGCTGAGGATTCTAATTATCTCGAATTACAAAACAAGTATTTTTCTAGCGCATCATTGTCAAATCGTTCTGTAAAGTCTATGCATAAGAAATGTTTATCTGT
Organism: Mythimna ferrago; assembly: GCA_910589285.2. Classification (NCBI taxonomy): domain Eukaryota; kingdom Metazoa; phylum Arthropoda; class Insecta; order Lepidoptera; family Noctuidae; genus Mythimna; species Mythimna ferrago. The sequence continues at coordinate 18,482,551 of OU342695.1, forward strand.
TCTTATCTCAGAGTATTCGACTAGCGGGCCCGACTGCGACTTGGGTATTAGCTATCAAGTTAATGTCATATAACAATGTACTGACCACAGAAAAGATAGAAGGGGTCGCAATGGCCTTGTGGGCGGGACAGGGATGCCTCAAAATATAATCATGCTCATAATTGACAAAACCAACAGCAAACTTGCGATCTAAGTGTGCGTGGTCTGTTGCGTAATGCGCATTCGTATTGGTTTATTGCCTGTAGTGGAGTTAAAGGGTGTGAGACAAGCGGCGACACTCGTTGTAGTACAAATCTGAAAGTATTTCCTTTCTAACCTCTTTCATCTTTTCTGTGGTACCGACGCTAGTAATGGCGTTTCTGGCAACTGGAGCTTATTGTCAAATATTTTTGTAGCTAAAAGCATCTTCACTTTCTGCCGCATGTCAGGTGAGCTGTGGAGCTAGAAGAGCCACTTATTGGGTTCCATTAAATGCGGCAGACCAAGGCAAAGGTGGAGAAATGAGTTTGATAACTACCGGACGAACTGGCCCATAATCGCTGAGGACAGACGTGTGTGGAAAAGGGAGAGGAATGCATTCGCCCAGCCGTGGGACGTAATAGGCTCACAACATCAACAACAAAAGGTTCTCTAGCGAGCGACCAGTCATGACGAATGCCGCCATTTTGATTTTTTTTTCAATCAATAGCCATAGACAGATTTATTAATATTTATCTACAGCAGCTTCTTGACAATGTCACTCAGGCGTGAAAGTCTCTTGAGATTGAAAAAGAATACCATCTTTAGCTGGAAATTGTTCAGTGACTTTTTAATTTTTTTTTGTTAAATGATATAAACAAGGGCTTGACTGCGATCCCACCTGATGGTAAGCAGTAATGCTATCGGTATTGATGAAGTGCACTAGTTTATTAAGAGCATATTCACTCCAGCATTGAAGACGCTTAAATTAAAAACTAAATGGACTGACAAAACTTTATAAATTTGCGTAATATTCCCCAGTCGCTAGACTGCCACCTAGCGGGATCCCAATAACATCTTTACACAAAATAATCAGCAACTCTAATCTAAGAGCTGGGCTCTCGTTTCCCTACGAAGCATAGATCACATATAAAAAAATTATACAAAAATAAAACATTTTTAGCCAAGGATTGTAGGCAATGTCGTGGGTAAAAATTATAATAAAATTAACGCCTACCTACGATATGTCATAGTTTAAAAGATAAAATTGAATTTATAAATAAAACTAGAATGAAATAATGGAGCCTATTTATAAAAGAATGGGGTGAACATGATTAATTATTAACAAAAGAATAAAATACATAGGTAGTGTCATACCAAAATCATCATCATTATTACAGTCGAAAGACATCCCCTGTTGGGCCTTAACCACGCAACGGATTTTGATGCGCGGACGCGCCCGGACGGTTTGTGAGCACAATTTGCACACGTTCGAAGCCAGGACGGGTCGTTAGTACAGCTGCCACCACGGATATTGAACGCTCGGCGTCAGAGTGGGGATCGCTCTGCGCATTCCATATATTGGCGAGTCAATCGTCGTCGTTGTTAGATACATGCAGCAAGCGCAGGGAACGAATCATGAGTGACGTTTATGACACGATGGCGCGGCGAGCCAATCACCGACACTCCCCGCCCCCGCGTCTCACTTCGTACCACTAAAGAGACCGAATATTTGACTTCTGCGCAACTTGAAGCCAGCGTTCAATATCCGTGGTGGCAGCTGTACAAACATTTAGGCCTATTGTCTACAGGCGCGTAGTTTCATAGACGCGTATTCGTTATTATACGCTTGGTTTACTTCTGGTAAACTCTGTTGACGAAGCAGCAATAACAGGATGGCACGACGTTGCCGCTTCGCCGACACAGTTTCATTGTTTTGTGTGTAAGTTGTAAATAGACACTTTTTTTTCCTCAACTATCACACAATGCCGTCTAGTCCCAAGCTAAGCAGAGCTTGTGTTATGAGTACTAGACAACTGATAAACATACAATGCGTTCCAAATGAAAATAGGATCACCCGCCATGTTGTGACATCTCGATTTACTGTCAAATGAAGGAAAGAAATTTTTAAACATTGATTAATTTACGAAAATTTTAATTTATTTATGAACTGTGAACGAAGAAAGTTTAATCAGAATCCAGTTCTTAAATTTTACTCATTTCCGAGTTCTTCAATTTTGCCAAAATTTCTTCGATTTGACAGTACGACGAAACGTCAAAACATAGGAATCGGTCCTATTCTCATTTGGAACGCGTCGTACTTATATATTTCTAAATAGATACACATTATAGATAAATTACACCCAGACACAGAACAATTGATCATGCTCATCACACAAACATGTGTCCTGGGTGGGAATCGAACCTACGACCTCCGGCATAGCAGTCAGGGCCACTATCACAAGACCAACAGGCCAGTCAAAGACATTAAGCGTATAATGACAAAAACGCGTCTAAAAAGCTACGCCTTCGTGGTCAGTGGACTAAGAGGAACATTATTTTTTTTACGTGGTGTTGAAATTTAGGTGTAAGTTTTGCCTATCCTGCCCTGTAGTACAGGCGTTATATAATGTATGGTTCGAGGAATTATTTACTACAAAGAAAAAAAAATAACCTAAAGAAAATAAACTAATATTAAAGGGCCGACTATAACATATCGCACGTAGCAACGCATTTGATCTACCTCGAGCAGTAATTCTCTAGTTACAATAGTTCTAATCTACGTTACATTATTCATATTACATACATATACATACAATTGTGTTTACATCTATATGTTATCAGCTTCAGTGTGGAACTTATCACCATTTTTTGATATACGTCTGTGGAGGAAAGAAAATTTGTGGTTAGATTTTATTATGAATTGATTTATTTAGCCGGTCACACTATTGCCAACAATTAGGAACTTGTTTGTATGTATTTATTTTTGTACTAAAAATAAATCTTTTTCTGAAGACTGCTTCAAAATTGGTTGTAAAAGAAATGATAGGTAAATAGGTTTTTTTAAAAACACAATTACTCGTCAATTTTTTCGTCAGTTTAAATTAGATGAGGGCGTTATTTCCTAGCTGACTACCCTGAGAAGAAACACTAAGACAAACTCAGGGTTAAGTCTCCTTTCAAGTCCATATAGCAAAAAACATGTAATGGTCAAATGAAGCAGCAATTAGCATTTCAAATATTTGTGTGAGCAGAAGTGTTGGTGGGAACATCTAGCTATCTCTTTTTTTACACACGTAACCCAGTGGCGGTGACGTCACATTTCAGTATGAACATCGCTTTTCTGTTACTTGATAGTTTTCCCTTCTAACAGATTTCAAATGTTTCTAACTTACTTAATTTTGAACGGATTTTCGATTAAGTTACTTTTTGATAAAAAAAAATATTCAAGTACCCAATAGTGTGGCCATAAATACTTTTTAATTACAGAAGAGAGGACCCATTTTTCTGCAAAAAATGCAAAGGCCCAAAAACTCTTGATGTATGTATGTGTTTATTAGTATGCTCACCTATCTAGCGGCTCGGCCGTGGCCTCACCACCAAGAGAAGAAGGGCGACTTGTGCTGGAAGCGTTGCTGGAACGAGTCGAAGAACCGCGACGACGTCGACCCGCTCTTGGACCTGGGGACACAATGAATCATTGGCTGCTGCGCTACGTGACGCGGGATTGATTCCCGAACGGAACAAATATTTGTACAATGCGCTCCAAATGAGAATAGGATCGATCGCCATGTTGTGACGTCACGATTTACTGTCAAATCGAGGAAATAAATTTTTAAACATTAATTAAGTTACGAAAAATTTAATTTATTTATGAACTGTGAACGAAAAAGTTTAATCAGAATCCAGTTCTTCTATTTTACTCTTCTCTGAGTTCTTCAATTTTGCCAAAATTTCTTCGATTTGACAATACGACGAGACGTCAAAACAAAGGAATCGGTCCTATTCTCATTTGGAACGCGTAGTATAGCCTACAGATAATTCCGGATCTGGGTGTCTTGACTATGTGAGTTTACATGTTTGTGTAATCTCATCATCATCATCATGTCAGCCGAAAGGCGTGCACTGTTAGACATAGTCTCCCCCGAGCATCGTCATAATAATCAGACCTGTGTGTCTCGCATAAACCGGATTCCCGCGACCTTCGCCTGGTCATCGGAACCTGGTCACAACTTCAGAACCTTTCGTCCACATCGACCATTTGTTCTGCGAGGAATGTGGCGATTCTACTGGCTCTTGGAAACCTTGGTTCTCCTGCGGATATTTCTGACGTGATCACGCAAGAAGACTCCGAACATAGCCTTTTCCAATGCCCTTTGGGTGACTTTAAGCTTTCTGATCAGGCCCATTGTAAGCGACCACCTTTCGGAGTTATATGTCATCACTGGAGTAATCTACACAAGGCGCCAGATAACTGCTGAATAAAGTACATTGACCTTTTCCTAATATCTCCGCGTAGGTACCCGAAAAACAAACAACGAACTGCTTTTCAATACTAGATCACGTAAAGGATTACGATATATGTCGATTCAAGACAGCTTTGTGTCTTTATTTCTGTTTAAGAGAGTCAACAAATGTAGGAGGGTCAATGACCGTTTTTCCACGTTTATCTGGCGCCTACCATAAGGACCTATTACACTGCGCTGAATATCGCGTGCGATATTACGACTCGTACTATTTTTCATTCATAGAAAGACAGTCTAACCCCTATTACACTGCGCGATACGTCGAACCATAGAATAGATACGTCGAACCATAGACAAAACGAGTCTGAATAACGCGTAGTGTAATAGATCCTTTAGTATGGGACAACTTAAAAAAAAAATTAGTATACCTCTCGACGATGACGGCCGGCATCTGCACGAGCTGCACGGGACTCTTGTTGTCCTTGAGCGCCTGCGTGAGGTTGAGCACCTGTCCGCGCATGACGGACATCTGCCGCTCGAACAGGCTCTTGTCGAAGCCTTTGTCCTGCTGTGACAAACGCCACATTTGTTTTGTGAACGATTACGTATACACATGCATTTCTACGAGACTGAAATGATTCTATGTCAATGATTTGAACAGAGAGACTGACAGCGGCAGCAATTTATAGTCACAATTGGTGGACTAGTTATAAGGAACGAAACTGCGTAAAGCGAACGCCCACGACGGGCACACGTTGCGTCACGTCACGTGTGTATCGTGTGCGAAAGTCTCCGTCACAGAAACCGGATTATTACCTGCGCAGTGTCGCTAGTTCAACTTTAACGGTGTGCATGTAGTCGTATCGATGGAGAACTTAATATTTATAATAACAATTATAATAGCCTTTTATTAATAAACATAGGGTTACAAGAGGTCCCTAAGTTCGGTGTGCCTTTTGGCATAGGCTTCCTCCAATTCCTTCCAATGGGTCATGTCCCTTGCTATTCTCAACCAGAATAGTCCCGCTGTCTGTTTCAAGTCATCTTCCCATCTCCTGACTTGACGACACCTACTTCTTTTGCTGTCTCTTGGTTGCCAGAGGGTGACTTGCTTGCTCCATCTGTTAATGGGGTGGCGTAGCATATGTCCAGCCCATCTCCATTTTTGGACGTCTAGTTCATTTCTGGACGTTCGTGAGAATGTCTGTGAGTTTTGTTCTAGTTTTTATGTCTACGTTTCTGACTCTGTCTTTGATTTTTAATCCTAGCATTAATAAGTAACTCAATATTTATTACGAAGTAAAAAGGGGGCATGACCAGCTGCGACGTATGCGCAGTGCTCCACGCGGGTCTCCGCAACAGAGCACTTTTGTATGGGATCGTGCAGACGCCCGCTTTACGCAGTTTCAACTTTACATGGCGTGAATACACTCACTATACATGAGACATTCCTAATATGGGGCAATATTTAAAAAAAGAATGAATGTGTGATGAGGCACGCACTCTACGCTTTGGGTGTTCATTAAAAAATGTCACAAAACCTCTAAGAACAAAGACAAAAATATGACACAAGGACTTAACTTCATAAAAGTGTTTCTACATCGATAACTAACTTAAAAGGTGTACCAAGTTTGGAGGTATGCGGAAGAGAGTGTAAAGTCGCGCAAACTTCCTTTGATAAAGGGGTATCCTCCGACCAGACGAGTTATGTCTGGTGAGAATAGAATAGAATAAACTTTATTGTACACCAAAATAGTAACAATTTCACAGAAACTTAAACCTATGTGCACAGTGGCGGTCTTATCGCTGAAAGCGATGTCTTCCAGACAACCTTGGGATGAGCAACTGCCCGATAGATGTTTTCGGGCTGCCGTATGTGTATACGGCTCAAATCGCGTGGAGATCTTTAATTGCGCAATGCTGGATTTACTATTTTCTTGTAGTTCTTATGTAGTGCCATAGATGTCGCTACAGTTACAATTGCTAGATTAGTTATAACAGGGTATGGCCGCACTCACGATAGGTACATGGGTTATTCCTAGTGTGGAGCAACATTTTTTTGGCGCTGGGGGAGACGGCAACGGACGGGCTGGATCCCACATAGATTATTTAGGGGCGGATCTAAGACGGCTCAGTCACACCGCCTATTGACGAGGAGGGCGGAGGAGGGGACGGTGAGGTTGTTATGCGGGGGGGCAGAGGGGGGACTGCGAGGATGACGCGCTGCGGGGCGGAGGGGGAGAACGGCGAAACAGCTTGTTACAACCAATTCCTATCAGTGAACGGACCCTCATAGATACCTCGATCAACACTCGTTCGGTTTGTGAGGAAATATGTACTAATGCCACCTTGGTAGTGGCGCCAAGGCGTTTTAATTCTCCACGGATTTGACTATGAATTCTATTTTTTTGTATTTTTTTTTATTGTCAGTAAATAATACTGTCAATTTGAAATGGGGGATGAAGATCATTCAAATGAGGTATTTTACTACAGTATGTGATCATAAATAATAACGAGTCGAATTTTAGAATGAGACAGTCACATGCAGGACCAAGAGAGATGGAACTAAAAAAACTACTAGTATGCTAATTATTTTAACTATACTCTGTTCAAGATAAGATAAGATATTCTTTATTTGTTTAAACATTGTATACATACAAAAGCATGCAAGATATAGGTTTATTGTTTCAAAATAACATTAGGCATTTATGAAAACTTTTTGTTACTGTCCGTACAAACGATTTTGACTTTTATTACGTTGGTGGCATGACAAATGGCGGCTGCAGTTAATAGTTGGTATTGCAACCACTTTTTTGCTTTTAATATCATCCTTATTCCTACGAAATAGAAGTTGAATTCGGTTGAACAGACAGTAAAAAGGTGTCTTTAAATGTCTAATCTTAACGCGATTAGGGTATAGGTATGTCAAATAACATCATATATATTTAATATTTAATACTAAACCCTCGCACGTGGGGTGTTATTATTACGTAATTGTGCGTTTTGACGTAAATCACAAAAAAAAAACTTTTTCTGGATTTTTCTAGGAAAAAGAAAGATATAGAAGCCAGCACTATCGGCCCAATTAATTTCGTAACTTTTGTACAAAACGACAATTAAGCATTTTTCAAAGTCATTCAAGTTGCACAGACGTGTGTACAATCGGCGCTCGAGAGGCTAATGGCTAATCTTATAAAATTGAGAATAATTGCCATACAAATAAATCTACTTATTTATTTATAGGGCAATACTTTAGTAACTTACTTTGAATAGCACGTGCAGTTCGTCACACAGCTCTTGCACGAAGTTCATATCCGATAACAATGGAAGCACTAACTCCCTGGGAACAAAATAAAAGTTGATATAAGTTTTGTTCCTATAAAATACTACTTAATTAACGACAGTGGAGTTATGACACTGGCCCTATTCAGATTCAAAACAAAGGTAATACTGATATTATATGATACTGATATTATAAAGAAGTAAAGCTTGTTTTTTTTTTGTAGGAGGTAATCTCTAGAAGCTCTGGCCTGATTCCTAAAATTTTTTCACCAGTAGAAAGCTGCTTTATTCCTGAGTGACATAGGTTATATTGTGTACGAGGGTGAAGCCGCGAGCAAAAGCTAGTAAAGTATAACTTTGCGGCCTCCTCCTTTGCTAGCATTATGCTTCGCACTTGGAGGCTCGCGCCTGCCACTCGTCCTCGCTGGGAGCACGGCTGCGAGAGTGAGCCGCCGCCTCACGCCGCCACGAGGACACGGCGGTGCTCTGCCCAAGCGGGGCACACCTGTACCGTGTCCTCGGGAGGTCCACATATTGGTGACTCCCGGGTGTTTTCCCCTGGCGTCTAACGATTCCATTCTAAATAATTTCTCCCGAAATTCAGCAGATATGACTCACTTGGTCTCGTGGCTAAACGGTTGCTTGGCTTGCGGCAGCCAGGCCCAGTGGTAGGGGTACGCGCGCCACGAGTCGGGGTGCTTGAAGGGAAATGCGAGTCCGTTGTCTATGGCTGCTATACGAACTTCCGCGCCCGTCCACTCCTGGAATAGACAATTCTCAAGATAAACTTTGGTAAGAAATAAATTTTTAGTTTAATCCATATTTAAAAAATAGGAACAGTCATTTAATTTATAAGTTCCTATTTATGATTTGCTCAAAAGAAGAAGCGAGTGAATATTTCTTGGATACTCCTTGGAATAACTTTTTCAATAGAAGAATAGAATACGACTTTATTGTAGACCAAAAAAGTGACAAAAATATACGAGTGCAATGACGGTCTTATCGCTGACAGCGATCTACCAGATAACCTTAGGATGGATTTTGAATATTAATTTACATTAAAAATATTATTGTAAGTATTTAATATTATTGTAAATATTGTATGGTGTACTGTTAACAAATTAATCAAATTATTTTTAGCCCAAGCTTCATACATTTATTTTACGTCTCCTTGTACAAATCGTTAACGAAAAAAGATTAATCATATTTTAGTTCTTCAATTCTACTCATCTCTGCACCACTGTGGGAAGTGTCAGAGTACTTAGTGGTGAATGAAAAAAGGAGGCTAATAGGCTAGCTGCCGTAAAAAATGTAATTAGTCCGTCTTTTAGATTATTCAAAAATAAGGGACGCGTATTTTTTTATTTGTAAATTAAACCAAAAATTACAAAGATATATAGCCCATTAAAGTTACGTGTGACGTCACGGCGTGCTGCATTTTTTTGTACGGGGTGACGTCACACGTAACTTTAATGGGCTATATCTTTGGTATTTTTTGTTTAATCGAAAAAAGAAAAAATACGTGTCTAATATTTTTTTTATAATCTAAAATACGGACTAAATAAAATGTAATTATTTTGACCCCGGACACTACCCTATTGTTGCCAACAAAATAGTTAATTTAGATTAAGCAATAACGGTTTTTGCTTCCTTACATTTAATTAAGACTTCATTAAACAAAGTAAAAAAAAACCGTTATTGATAAGTAAATAAGTCTTTGCAAAACGTACTTTTCAAGTAACATTTGATAGATAAGGCGGTGCGCAAACGGAAACACTTTTTGTTCCAGACACCGAACATTTTTTGATCGTCATGAGTATGTGTTAAGTGGAAGCAACTGGACACAAATTAAGTCGGTTAAAAATGTTTACGCATGCGCAGGGAGTGGATGATTTCATACTGGTTCTGTAGAAATCAAATATTCATCAGTAGCTTGTATCTGACACAAGTTTGCGCCCTGCCCAAATGTCATGACGTTCCTATTCTTTTTTGAAATACAAAGCAATGAATAAAAGATGAACTCACGGTGGGGTCCCTAAGGTCTATATCGGCGTGCGGCGGCGCCTGGCTGGGCGAGTCATACTTGATGAGCCAGTTGTCGTTGCCGCGGTCTGTGTTGCGAATTATGTAGTCTAACACTACCAGCCGCTCGAATTGAAGCTGGAATCTGAAACAGATGACGTCAAATCATATAGTTATTGTTTTTGCGGGATCGTCTGAAAGATTTAATGTGGCCCTGGAATGAAATGTGCAACTGGAGGAGTACAGGTTATTTTTAGGTGAATCATCTAATGGCACACTTACAATGGTCCATAATCATGGACTGGAAACCATACTCAGGCATAGACATCTAATGGCATCTCCCGCCCTTGGACGGCGCGAGGACGTGTCAAGCTTTTAAGCTTTGGTTTCCTAGGATAGCGGTGCCGACATATAACGGACTGAAACTCACTCCTGTTCCTGCTTTACCTTCGTTCCCGGCCCCGGGGTTCACTTAGAGTAACATAACTGTTTTAGTCAATAAAAGTATGACATTCCCTCTCACTCCATCCAGAGCGAGAAAAGTTACAATTGCCAAAATGGATCTTGAACGCTCGGCGTCATAGTGGGGATCGCTTTGCGCATTCCATACATTGGCGAGCCAATCGTCTTCGTTGTTACATACATGCAGCAACGCAGGGAACGAATCAGGAGTGACGTCTATGACGCTATGGCGCGACGAGCCAATCACTGACACTCCCCGCCCCCGCGTCTCACTTCGCACCACTAAAGAGACCGAATTGACTTCTGCGCAACCGCTCAAGATCCGTGACGGCAATTGTGTTTGATGAAGACCTTCAAAATCAAATGGCAGAATGATCTCGACGACTGTCTGCTGTATACATATTTGTTTAATTAATATTTAGTTTTAAGCAGAAGTGCTCCATGCTCCATCGTCAGGCAAAGCATCACTTAACAAAAAAAAGTTAATTTCTATATAAGCTTTAGTTTTGTTCTGCATTTACAGTATGGTTGGCTCTACGAATACCTAATTGTGAGTTAAGCTTGCCTGTGTGTACCTGACATTTTTGAAAGAGTGACATAATTTTTTTCGCCAGAAACCTCGTAAGATTCATGGCGTAAGTCCAGAGCACCAAAATTCTAAACTTGACAGAGCAGCTAAGACATTATTCAAATTATAACCTTATTTCAAAGTAGCTTTAGTTGAGTTTCAACTAAAGCCGTACAGAAGTTAAGCTAGTAAACAAATGTCTCACTTCCTCATAACATGCGGCGGCGGCGGGTCCTGCTCGAACCGGCGCAGCCAGTAGTCCGCGTCCTTGTAGCCCTCCACGAACAACTGGAATGAACCCGCCTGCAAACAACACAGTAAACGGTAAGCAAAAAAAAATGTATTAAGGCCCAGCTAGGCCAAAGGTCCTGAGACATATTGATACATATTCGCCCGCAAAACGGGATCCTGCTGCTTTTATTAACCTACTGGATCCCGCACCTTCAAAGCGCGGATCCGCGGATCCCGCAAATTATAGATATTATATTAAATTTAGCTCTAAAAGTTTCGCGTAAATCACGAGTACCACGAGAGACGTTGCTGGTCCGTACATAATCCTAAATATCCAACTCTAAAACTAAAAGTAGAATTAGAAAAACAGTTTCAACAAGGAAAAGAAATATTTAAGAAAAAGATTGGTGCCCCGACGCAGTGATACAGGGCCGCAGTAGACGGAGATGGCGGAACGACCTGGATGTCTTCCTTAGGAATTTGAAATAGAAAGCGAGGAATGAAGGCTTTGGAAATAATGGAGGTAGATCTTTGCCCAGCAGTGGGAAAATACGGGCTAACTACATTAATATAATAATAATAATAATAATATCGGCAATCATTGTACCGATAGTCGTGTCGGGTAATGGCTTAATAGCCAAGAGCCTCGACCAACATCTGAGGAGGCTTGCGTTAGGTAGCTGGATCAAGGGCTTGATTCAGAAAGCGGTACTCCTGAACACGGCTCGTATTGTTAGGAGGTTCCTTTCTCTGGAGCCCTGACCGCCGGTAGCTTGGACCCTGTTCCCGATACCGGTGGGTAACTATTTTTTATATTTTTAAATGTTTTTTTTTTTATTGAAATATTTAAAAATGTAATTTATATGTAATATTTATGAATAAATCAGAATAATAATATTATGTTACCTTAGGCGGTAGTCCCATTCTATTGAAGCGCAGATTAGGGAACTGCTCGGTGATGGCGCGCTTGAGCCGCGAGCGTTCGCGGTCTATCCGCAGGTAGTTGAACGTCTCCGACACCAGCCTCACCACCTGAGGAACACATAGACACTGTATTAACATTTAAGGTGAAAACTAAGGGCTCGAGACCGCCGCTAGATGGCGCTGTACATGGGTAGGGACAATGACTATACAACCACTTGACCGCTCATACGGGCGACTCTGGCTCACGACACATACATGATTTTACACTTATATTAGATGCCGATATGAGTGCATTTTTTAGTACTGACCAGTTGTTGGATCTGTGCACATTCCTTAATTTAGGTACCTTAAAAAACATTTACTGCATAGAACCGAAGCAAAAATGAGTTCCTGTGCAATTAAATGGCGCGGGAAATCATAAGCGGGAAGTTATAAAAAAGTTGGCAAAAGTTTTCTTCGTTAGGTAAAATATGTTTATATTTATTTACATTATTGGTAATTAGAGAGTTCAAGCTAAAATGGTTGGTTACGAAAAAAGTGATACCGCGTTATGTCTTTTGAAAAGTCCTTTACTTTCACTAGAATATTAGATAAGTCTATCCCTTTCTATCCCAAGTACTTTCTACTGAGTGCTGAAGAGATGTGACAACTCCAAAACATAGCTGTTAAATTATTTTATCGATTATTCTCAACGGTGAATAAAAAATTAAGTTACATTTTAATGTTAACATTTTAGATTTCCAAATGTTCCGGAAGTTAAAGAAAAGTGGATTAATCTCAAGATGTCTTAATTTAAAATATATATTTTTTAGTATTTTTTTAGAAATGTTTTACTACATTTCTAAAAAATAAGAATAACAAATAAAGGATATATTTTTCGGTTTATCTTCATTTATTTTCCTTACAAAGCACAATTAAAAAAACAAGCAGAATTAATCGACGTCGATTTTATCGATAACGATATTATTGATGCAAAATTGACTTGTGCATCACTATGTTTGTTGACATTGTTGCATCTGCCAATTACAACCGCTGCATGTTCCCCCGTCCCCCGCCCCGCGTTAGTGAATCGTGTGCCTAGACGAAATCGCTCTATCAGCTCTCAAGTGGTTTAATTCTCTTTGGGTAGGGAAGAGACGTCTTAAGGGGCAGTGGGCAGGGCATATTGCTCGCAGAACAGATGGCAAATGTCGCCGAAAGGGTCTATAGGTATGACCGCGTACTGAAATGCACAGGACAGGTCGTTGTGGCGACACTTAGGGGAACCTTGATGATGTCCATTGTCCATCTAACGCCGAAATGATGATATTTCAGCCGAAAAACGTCCACTGTTATACAAAGGTCTCCCCCAAGAGTCGCCACGAGGTCTGATGATGATGATGATGTCCTTCTAATATCATCATCATCATCATTTCAGCCGAAAGACGTCCACTGTTATACATAGGTCTCCCCCAAGAGTCGCCACGACGACCGGTCCTCTACGTCTCGCATCTATCGGATTCCCATGACCCTCACCACACCAGGTCCACCTTATGGCAGGCCTTTTAACGCTACATCTTCCGGAATACGGTCGCTACAGGAGAACCATTCGGCTTCAACGACCATCTGTTCTGCAAGTAATGTATCTTCCCTGAATGAAAATAATAATTTCGAAGTAATTTAAACAACACGATCTTGATCTGAAACGATTAGATTAAATGAATGTCAGCTTTATGCATGTCAAAATTATCAACATAACCTTAGTTTAAAACTTGTTTGTTACTTTACCTTTAATATTAATTCCGTGTCTAATTAAAACGATAAGGTAGGTAACTGAAATATCAAGTGCAACTTGTATTTTTGACTTTGACCTTAGTGCGCTTGAGAACTATAGCAGGTTAATTTAATTTTTTTTAATTATGTTTTTTTTTTTTAAATTTTAATTGTGTGGGTTTGACTTGACTTGACTAGAGGCGCAGTGGTTGGACCATTGACTGCTATGCTGCGTGTCGCGAGTGAGACTCCCAAACGCAACAAATAATTTTGTGGCCGATTCTGTATTCTTGAGACTATTTTGTAATATCAAAATAACATTTTTGTTATGAAGTGCATATGAAAGAATATTCGATACCTATAACAAAAATGCAATTCTGAACAGTTTTGTCTGTCTGTTTGTTCCGGCTAATCTCCGAAACGGCTGGACCGATTTTAACGAGACTTTCAGTGACATATAGTTGAAGTTACATGAGGTATCTTAGGTTTTTTTTTTACCGCGGGATCGAGATTTCAAACTATACAATACTTGTTTGAAGCGGTTGAACTAAATTTGACGGGACTTTCACTGGGTTACATGTATAGTAGACTTATTATAAAAGTTACCTAAGTTACTTTTTATTTTCATTCGGGTCGCGGGTAACATTTAGTGAGTATATAAGAGCTTGAACTGAAAAGTTGAAAGGGAAATGATTGACTTGATATGTCGTTGGCACCGACAGGCAGGCAAGAAAGTGATGACATACAAGGCAAAATTAAAAACCACAATATCTTTCAAAACATATGTCAATCGAAAGTTATGGAACAAGATGGTACAACCTCTTAAACCAATGACCGACATTCTGGTTAAAACATAATCAAGGTCACTGAAGTATATATTAATACATAATCGTATGAGATTACATCAAATTAACATTATGTTGAGTTCGATCGATGGCGAGGTCAGCCGAGTGCGTGCGTACTGAATGGCGCATATTTTAAGATTTTAATATTAATTTTGCATTTAAAAGAGGTCTCATTTAACGCAAGGCGACATTGCGGTAGACCAAGGCGAAAGTGGGGAGATGAACTTGACTCTTATTGGAAGGACTGGCCCGTAATGGCTGAGGGCGGAAGGGAGAGAGAGGCCTTCGCCCAGCAGTGGGACATAATAGGCTGATTAAGCAGTTTTTAATGATAAATGTATGTTATTTCACTAACAACCTTGTAGGACTGTATTACGAACATAATACAACCAGGACTGTATTACGAACATAATAAACAACAACTTTTGTTCTATGACTTTTTACAAAACAATACGTTTACCAAAAACAAACCTTCACGTTGTTCTATCAAACACATTTCAACTCTGTATTTTGCCGTATCTACTCACGCCTCCCGCGCAATGTTCTCGTAGTAGTAGTAAGCAGGCTTTCAAAACATTTTCATCGCACCTAGCAAGCAATCGCACCATTACCGTGTACTCAATATTAGAATATTGATACACCGTCATGTAAAGATAATTACGTCTGCACTGCCGAATTTCGCTACAGAACACGTATGACAAGCGCATCAAGGCAATCGACCGACTAGTGAGGGCTGCCCGTAAATAGGTCAAGTTCATGTTCAGCTACCCTCCGCTATTGTACTATCGCTTGCTTAGCATAGACTTTGTAATATTTAGAACGTTCAATTTAAATATTTTTATTTTTGTATGAAAATCTGATGAACCAAAGTATGATCATTTTTGAAGTCATAGAACAAGAGTTTAGTAACCTACTCCTGAGAAGTTGGTTGTTTTACAAATAACCCTGTATACTAGTGTTTGACTACGATCCTCCCCACCTTTTTTTATGGTGGGAAAAAATCATCCAATGACAACCCCCGCTGTTGGGCGAAGCAGGAGATAGTGTCAGACTCTTACTGACTAAAAGACCCACCCCGTTCCTTCTAGCTTTCATACCGGGGCTCGAGCGCCCTTTCAGATAACCCTGGCCCCAGTAGGCTTCGACCCGGCTGGGTCCCAGCTGTTGCTGACAACTCCTTGAGGCGCGCGGGAACAGTGCGCGCCGTCGACGACTTGGGCTTGGTCCGGACAGTTACCGGACGGCCGGACAGCAAGCTACCCATTGCTCACTGTCCGCAAGCCCGCGCCTACGGTGGCCGGAAATCGGGATCAGAATCCGGGCGGCGGCGATGGTACCGTGATGCAATCGTTGATGGTGAAGCGCACTAGTTTATTAAGAGCCTATTCACTCTACCCTTGAAGATACAAAAGTTATAATCGAACGGGAGGACCGTAGCAGGCAAATTGTTGAAATTAGATTAGATTTCTAAGTTGTGGAGAATCTATGAAGCATGTTGATCGAGCAGTGGCGAATATAATTGTTTTTTTTTTACAAGTTTAAAAGCTTTTGTAACATTCTATTTTTAAATTTATACTAAATATAAAATCTATAAATAAATGTGTTTTTACAAGTTTTTATTCAACTTGCAATGTTTTGTACATGTTTATTTAGAGCAAATCTTGTAAATTTTGAATCAGTTGCCCCTAATTGATTGAGTTGAAATTTGGTATACTTATGTATGTAACTTGGATGACAATGCTTTAATATGGTTCCATAGAGCTGATCTGATGGTGGAGTCGGATAGTGGCCATTATATTTTTTTTGTCTTACATAAATTCAAACATTTGTCAATCACTCAGACTGCTAGTAGACTCCGAGCGTGTTAAGTTGGCGCCAGCTATAATCAAGAACTACACACTACTGAGCGCAACTAGTGATTAGTAGTTACTACACTTTTTTTAAGACAGGAAATCATCCAATGACTTTTCCCGCTCTGAGTTTAGTAGGAGGGTGTGTCAGACTTTTACTGACTAAAAGCACACCTGTGTCCTTCAGTTGCCTGTTGGCACTTCAAGACCCTTCTTAATCGTGGTTTCCTTTTCAGAAAATTTAATAATAATAATATTTTTTTTTTTAATAATATTACACAACTATCACACAACGCCGTCTAGTCCCAAGCTAAGCAGAGCTTGTGTTATGGGTACTAGACAACTGATAAACATACTTATATATTTCTAAATACATACATGTTATAGATAAATTACACCCAGACACAGAACAAATGATCGTGCTCATCACACAAACATTTGTCCTGGGTGGGAATCGAACCCACGACCTCCGGCATAGCAGTCAGGGTCACTAACCACTAGACCAACAGGCCTGTAAAATGCCTGCGGATTAGTACTATACTGTGTTGTAAGAGCTTGTTATGAAAAAATGTTTGTCATTGAAACTCTATTTGCAATTAAAACTAAGTACTATAACGAAGAATAAGAGATTAAAAAAAACTACGTGAACGTAACGTTATTTATCAGTAACTACATGACCTACGGTGATACGGTGTCATTACTCGGACGCGTAGCGTTCAATATGTATTTTAATTTCAATTTTATTGGATGTTGATAATAATATTATTCGTTCGGTAGATATTTGCATATAAAAAACGATTTATTATATTTACGACTAGGTTTTTCCCACGGCTTCGCCAGCGTACATAAAATATAGGCTATGGCACTCAGGGTTAAATCAGCTTTTTATCGGTGAAAATTTTAGCCATCGGACCAGTAAGTACTTCCAGACATTATTTCCTCCAAACAACTACCTACAACAAACTTTACCTCTTTATCTATACTAATAAAAGGTAAAGTCTACACTGGTAAAGCTTGTTATTATGTTTTTTTGTTTATAGGAGGTAATCTCTGGAAGTACTGGTCCGATTGCTAATTTTTTTACCGATAGAAAGCTGCTTTATTACTGAGTGACATGGGCTATATTTTATTATGTACGCGGGTGAAGCCGCTGGCAAAAGCTAGTTTATAATATTAGTGTTGATTTATCATCTATATATGATATATAAAGTGGTAATTTAAATTCGCCATTCTCAGGAACTACTGGTTCGAATTTGAAAAATCTTTTAGTCTTGGAAACAGGACTAGCAATGGCTAGCTCGCCGTCCGGCTGTTCGGTAACCGTCTAGACTGAGTCCGATTCGTCGATAGTTGTGTTTTAGGCATGCCTCAAAGAGATGTAAAGAAAATTATAGGGGCCCAGCAAGGGCGGATCCCGGTAGGGCGGGGATATTCAGAAAAAGAAATCCGTGATCTTAGAACTTAAAGGACAACTACAGGACACAATGTGATTTTAGTCTGTAAAAATCTGACTTTATAATGAGGAAAAAAGTCATTGGATGACTTTCAACCTTAAGAAATAAAACTCCAAAACCAGGAGCGGAGCAGCAACCAAAGACATGGGAGTAACCGCGGGGGACAGTTCATCATCACCATTTCAGCCGAAAGACGTCCACTGTTGGATATAGGCCCTAGTATCGCCATAACGACCGGTCCCATGCGTCTCGCATCCATCCGATTCCCGCGACCCTCACCTTTCGGGAGGCATTCCAACGCTGCTTCTTCCGGTACGTGGTCGCCACTCCAGAACCTATCATCCTCATTGACCACCTGTTCTGCGAGTGTTGCCCACTGCCACTTAAGTTTGGCGATTCTTCGGTCTATGTCTGTAACGTTGGTTCTCCTGCGGATATCTTAATTTCTGATGTGATCACGCAAGGAAACTCCGAGCATAGCCTTTCCATTGCCCTTAGTCTTCTGAGGAGGCCCATTGTAAGCAACCACTTCTCACAGCTACTATTAAATAATTAAATCGTCCACAAATAAAATGATACCGTTAGAACATTACAAGAGAATTACTCGTTTGGTTACGTCATCGATGTATATTTATACTTAGGTCTTACATAAAATGTAAATTGATAACGCATGTTTGCGTCAGACAATACATTAATGAGTATTGTAAAATATTTGTAGCGATAAAGACGTACATGAATTATACAAGGAATGTGCTTTATGTTATAAATATTCTGAACGATATGTTTTATGTAAAAAAAAAATCAAACACAGGGGTGTTGGGAGTTGTTTATTTTGTATTGTGTGTGTTGAATGTTGATGTCATTTGTGGTTGTATTGTGTGACTAACATAGTTGTAAGTTTGTTTATTGTTACTAACATTGGTACTCAAAATAAGGAATATTATTATTATATTTTTGCCCGGTTGTGTTTGCAACGGTTTACTTGGATGCGCAGTCTAAGGCGATTATCACACTGCCACGTATCACGCTGCATATTACGTGTCAACGCATCTACGCGCGTAGTTGCGTTTTGTAAATTCACGCAGGCTCTGACTCATTTCATCCAAAATCACGCACGACACTACGAGACTCAGTGTGCAATACCTTGCGTATCGCCCCACACCCACGCGCTTAGGTGCATGTTTCTCCGCTTGTCGGCGGGTGATATGCATGAACGCGCGTGGATGCATTTTCTGTATGTTGGATTGTGCGTGTTTTCTATACAAACGGAGATACTTACAAGCAACGTTAAAATACGCATTCACGCGCTACGCTGCGTGGTGCGTGGCAGTGTATTAATCGCCTAAGGGATGAGCTTTCTCTTGATATGGATATTTTTATCGTGGGCAGTTATCGAATAATTGAAGTGAGAAGGACTAAAACCTAGATGTATTCCTTCCGTTGTCCTTCAACGAGGGTCACGCTAATGTTTTCGAAAAATCCAAGACCCTGGAGTATCAATCACATCGGAATACTGTTTCCAAGTAGCGAGTGCAAACGTGGTTTGCGTGTAAAATAAGGTTAAAGGAAAAATAATTCACAAGATGATCCTGACTCATGTTAAGATTCATGATGTACGAAAGTTGGTAATACACAAAGTGATGCATTTCCAACTGCCAAAGCAAGAAGCCCCGGGACTCGATATGGTACGAATTAACCGGACTAAGAATTTGGCTTCCGAACCAAATCAGTCCATCTATAGATTGGTCCGGCGAACATAATTATTATTATTTTATAGGTGTGAAGGTCCGCAAGCACTAGCGGACGACCCCGACGTGCACTTGATGTCTGCGTCGTACGCAAAGCAACTGTCCGACTGTCGTCTGTTGCGAAAACCGAATTGGTCCGCCAAACCAAATTCAAGCATGTTTATATTAGTTTATCTTAATTATGCTAAAATTATTATAGATTTACCTTTTTTGGAGAGTATGAGATCATCAAATAACTTCTCCCGCCAGAGTGGAGTGAGATCTCTCTCACTCACCGTGAACAACTTTAACTAACTTGTTTTACGAGCTCTGGGTGGACCGTGAGTCAAACCTTTACTAAGTCCGTCCCATCCATGTTCAGAGCTGCGGTCGGCGGCTGCAATGAATCTTTCAAACCGCCACCGCTGCCCAGGCAGGCATCAGCTCTAGGTATCGGTTTATCTTGTATTCTTTAAACTCACCCTGGTCTTTGGCACAATCTTGAGGCCGATCTTGGAGTCGACGAGGCTGGCGCCGGCCTCGCTGAGGTACCCCTGGTTGGGGATCAGGCACGAGCGCCCGAAGCAACACGGACAACACAACTTGTGCATCCATTTCGTCCATTTTGGGTTGAGGCGGCCGTACGGCTCCTCGTCTTTAGGCTTGAATACTCCTATTATTTTCTGAAAAAGGAAAAACAGATCATGAGACATGAGGAAAGAGGTTATGCACTTTTCTTAGATTTCTGACTAAAAGAGTCTAAAAACCTGTCAATCCACTATTCGGAAACCGCCTATTAAGTGACAATTACACTTATCATTTCACATAGATCTTTGACCAGCTGCGGACATTAAATTAAGTAAGAAACACATATGATTTACAACTAGAATGGTTTAAAGTTAACTGCTTAAGGGTAAGATAAGTAATGATAGAGGAAGGTTATAAGAGTGCGAATTATATTTCACAACTTATCACATAACACCGTCTAGTCCCAAGCTAAGCAGAGCTTGTGTTATGGGTACTAGACAACTGATAAACATACTTATATATTTCTAAATACATATTATAGATAAATTACTCCCAACACAGAACAAATGATTATGCTCATCACACAAACATTTGTCCTGGGTGGGAATCGAACCCACGACCTTAGGCATAGCAGTCAGGGTCACTAACTACTAGACCACCAGGCCAGTCAAATCAGGCGTGTACCACGTGTGCGTCGGCCTAATGTAGTTCTCGCTAGGACTAAGACTAGAATCACACACCACAAACATTGCCGTAAGCCCGTAAAATCTTACATATTAGATTATTTATAGAAGGCAGGAATAAAATGAAGCCGTCATCAAACGCTCATGAACGGACTTATTAAGCGGCGGTTATACAGCTCCCGTTTCTAAATTACTGAATTTAATCCCGTAATCCAAAGGGATGATCCCGTAATCCAGGCGCATTACGGGATTATCTGATCCCTAGACCCAAATGAAAAACGGACGCAGTACCCATGGCTCTACCATACCTAAAGGAACGCATGAAAAAATTATGTCCAAACCTTAAAATATAAATGAGGAAATCTGCATAAGTCGCACTTGACCAGTTTTATTTTTTATTAAAATCTGTTTTATAACCCAAGCTCGTGAAAGATGCGTGTAATGTTTAATTTTGTTTGAAAATAATATAAAAACTTGATTTATGACTATTTGATTTATAAATAACTAGCTTTTGCCCGCGCGGCTTCGCTCCCGCTCTTCCCTACTTCAGCCTACTATACCCTACTCTACTCTACCCTACCCTACCCTACCCTACTCTACTCTACTCTACCCTACTCTACTCTAATAAACCTCACGGAGCCCGAGACCTTTCCAACGAATGCAAAACCGTGGAAATCGGTTCGTGCGTTCTGGAGTTATAGCGTCAGGAAGGAAAACCCGACTTATTTTTCTATAGTAGATTAACTATTTGAACTATTTTTATTCATTGAATAAGTTAAAAAAAATGGAATGTAATGTTCAGGTCCTAAGCTCCAAAATCACAGGTTTTTATGCATTTTGTGGTCGCCAGATTTTAGGCATGGACTATCCCTTTACCCCCGATTTCTGAATTAAGCATTTGAAGTTAAGTATTTCTCAAGCTCTAGCTTAAAAATGTATTAAAAGTCATTAAAGTAAGGTTTGAAAATACTTAGTTCCAAAACCATCCGTCAAGCTGAACCTACCTCTCGCTCCACTTAAAGCAGGAGGAGTTTTTGATGATTTCCATAGCCTGACTAGCATTTTTTGTAGCTATGCGACGAATATTTCGATTGAAATGAGGTACTTAAAGAAGGGTACAAGTTTATTGATATTAATTTTCAATGTTAAACCTTTTTATCTGTGTGATAGTAAACATATACAATGTCAAGGCATATCGTTGCACCTTGTGACGTTATTAATAATAAATATAAATTCAGCTGAAGTAAATCTGTTACATTGTATGTGGAATGAATTATAGGAATGGGGATTTCACTGAAATGTGCTTTTAAATAGTTCTATTTTTTTTTAGTAGCTTCGCCTGTCTAAATTGAAAATAATCCCAAGGGATAATGATTATCCAATATGCCAAAAAATGGTCTACCCATGTGCAAAACAAACAAATACACACACATGCATATACAAACTTTAGCCATTATAATATTAGCGAGATTCTAATGAACACAATCATTCGATAATGTTGGTACTTTCTATTTCTGTAATGTATCATTCAATAATATTATTGATGATTATAATTATTACATCAGGAAATCTGTGATAGTACTTATTTTCCGCATTCAAGGAAAATTAAAAGGAAAATATCGATGCCTTAGTTCACAATTGCACTAACTACAAAATTTTCAATTTTTACTTTTTTAATGCCAAATACACTAAATTTCATGCTCTTTCGTTTCCGCGCATCGAAATACCGTTATTCCGTCTCTTTCTACCAAAACCGTGGGTCACAATTGTATTAAATGAGTTCGTTTAATGTTCCATGAATGTGGTATTATACTAATGGTCTTTATTTTTGTAAAACCAATCAAGATATACTTTAACTGATTTTAAGTTTCTCAACTGCAGGAAATTTCAAAACACAAACGTATTATATACATTTGCAATATCTGCTCATACTTTTTAGCAGTGCTACAAGAATGTATTATGTGTTGGTAGTACAAAAGGATCAAGAAAGTTTGATGCCCAAGTGTGCTAAGTACTAAGTATTCACTTTGCGTGAATATGCATTGGTGATAGGGTCTGCTAGAATCAAGCCGAAACCCTACGATGTTATTATTATTAAACACGGGGAATTCTATGATTTGAAGGGATTCGAAAAAACTTTGAATTCCAATACAACAAAAAATACAAAAAATGAGCCAGTACAGTGGCTGAAAATTAAGTGGCTGCGGCTGCAGAAAGAATCCCCCACTTCAATTTTTTACAAATACGATTTGACCGATCCAGATTTCAATGAAATAGACATTTGTAAGACAAAAACAATGAAGAAAAATAAAGACATATGTATAAGCAAACTAAAGAAACCTCTGAAAGTAGCATATAAATCACTGATTGCAGTTTCACAAACTAAAAAGAAAGATCTGATAACACTTTTAAATGATGGGGTTATACCACCAGAATATGAGCACTATTACAAAGATATTCCATCCACTTCTGCGGCTATTGTTAACAATAATTGTGATGACACTGAATCGTCTGATGATGATCCAGATGAAGAGTCCATTGTTGAAGAAATTTAAGTTTTGATTCAATTTTTAATTACCAATTAGTAAAAATGAATAATTGTTACCTGAAACTGAAGACTGAATTTATTAATTTTCTTATAAAAAATCTTATTTTAATGATTCAGAAACTAATTGTTTTGTGAAATAGCTAAAGATTGGCCTGTAATTGGGCTTCAGTCCTTTTATTTTTTTGTTGTGACTTTGAAATTTATTTTATTTGATTGTGGATAAAAACTGTTTGTGTTTTATAATAAAAATAAACATTAACAATATGGATCACTGGTTTATTATTTTGTCTATTTAATGCAATATCCATAACTATTATTATCCTTCTTCTTGGACCTTGAACCAGCCTGGTAAAGCTGTTAAATATTTTTGAGTTTTTCACTTAATGCCAGTCAGCATAATCAATCTTAGTGCACAAATGTATTAAATGGGGGGTTTTATGTTTATTTGGCCATTTTGAAAAGGTAACGTTTAAACTAATATTACAATATTGAGATATGATGGAGTAAAAGGACTAGTCTTATGAATAGATGCATATTTTTTTTGTTATTTTACTTGGATTTTCTACTGTTCTCGTCTAAACTTTAAAAAACTTTAAAGCTCTCTCCTCAAAAATGTAAATTTTGTAGTTAGTGCAATTGTGAACTAAGGCATCGATATCAAGGATCCTAGAGCAAATTAACCTGGCGCCTACAATAGTTTAAACGACATCTATCTTCATCCTTTACATTTTCTAGTACCTAATGAAAAACAGTTCATTGTTTTTTTTTTTTTTTTTTTTAACTACCATACAACGCCGTCTAGTCCCAAGCTAAGCAGAGCTTGTGTTATGGGTACTAGACAACTTTACTTTTGAGTAGCTACGATAAATATTAAAAAAAGGTCAATGTACTTTATAGCAAACTTATCTGGCGCTTACCATAGCGTACAAACAAATGGAGTTTTGTTGATGTTTGATCATTTTATCTTTTTGATATGAAACGTGTACAATGTTACTAGTACCTTGTGCAGTATATTATGACATATATGTATACTTATCTCATAAATCAATATTTATCAACGTTAACTAATGTTTGCTTGGTAAAGATCGGTGCAATGATAAAATTATAAATAAATAGTGTACCTGCACTTATGTGTATAGGTACATGATTTAGATCAATAACGAAACGAGAGGCGTAGGTAGGTATAATATCCTAGGAATGAACAAAATAAAAATCGTTTGAAAAGGCCTACCACAACAGCAAGCACGTTTACTGAATGAAGAACATGTCTCAAACACTATTTTTCTGTGTGCATCGCTTTTTGTCCACAGACATAGGTAGGTCAGAGCTTTTATTTAGATAGGTACCTACGGTGGATTGTCATTTGTCTTTTTCCCCTCGAGCGCCGATTGAAATATACATAACATACCTATGTCTGTACAACTTGAAGACCTTGAAAAGCGCTTAATTTTCGTTTTGTACACACGTCTGTACGAAATTTATTTGGCCGAAAATATTGGTTTCTATATTATATTATTCTATATTTATTGTATTATTTGTTTATCCTAGAATTTTTTTTGTGGTTTACCTAAATTTTCGAGATCATTAAACCCTGGCGCTTGAGGGGTTAAATTTCCTTAATCATGTCAAATTATCACAGTTTGCTAGAGTTTAACAAGTTATCAATATCAAATTCTTCGTTAAAAAACCAGTGATAAATCAATTAGTAAACATTTCACTGTTGAACTTAAGCCTCTCCCAAGTGTCGCCATAACAACCGGTCCTGTACATCTCGCATCCATCAGATTCCCACTACCCTAAACAGGTCATCGATCTATTTTGTGAGAGGCCAACCAAAGCCGCGTATTCCGGTACGTAGTCGCTATTCCAGAACCTTTCGTCCTCATCGATCATCTGTTCTGCGAGCCATGTGCCCTGCCCTGCCCTGTGAGCAGTAGACATTTGACACACACACAAACACGAAACGACACGAGTCACAGGTCCCCGGTGATTGGCAAAAAATAAATAAATGCGCACAATAAAATAAACAGTGACTAGTCAAAACAGAAATACCTGTAAACTTGCCAAAAAAGCGCTGTATAAAGTCGTTATTTTGTTTGTAATAAGTCTACACTCTTAGTGTATCTTTTTGATCTGTAATATAGGTTCTTGCAGAAACCTATTTCAGGCAACAATCTCTCAATTGGTTAGGGCCTGTCCGCACAGCGGTATTTCACCGCGCGGTTTTTTTTCGTTATTCTGTAACACATTGAATCTAATGGAAGTTTCCGCACAGGCGATAAAAAAAACGCGCGATCATTGAATTATAAAAACCTTTTTTGTATATCAATGCGCGCGATAAAAAAAATCTGTGATTTCTTGCAGATTTGACGCGGTACGGTGCGGAAATAAATCCGTGCGGTGAAATATCGCTGTGCGGACAGGCCCTTTAACGACAGTTTATGAATTGTAAAACTTAAGCATTAAGTAAATTATATTTTTTTTTTGCAATTCTTTTTTCCTTGTTTAAACTAGATGAGGCCGGTGTTTCCTAGCTGACTAACCTGAAGAAGAAACACCGAAACAATCCCGACGAATAAAAGTCCCGTCAAGATTTGTACAACTGTCTCGAAGACTTTTCCTTATAAAGGGGCTTGCCCAGCCTCTATGGTGTTCCAAGCCAAAGACGGATATCAAATATTACTATCAATGATAAAACTATTGTTTTTTCCATAAAGTACTTTTTATTTACCACTTATTGTTTATTATAGTGGCGCTCATTTGGAACTAAGTGAATACTTTTTTTTTTATGGCAAAATTAATGAACAAAGTATTTTTTTTTCTCTAGTCAATTGTCCGCTCATGGCTTCAAATGGGCCCCCCCCTTCCCCTTTGATAATTAAAAATTGCATATTTTTATAGGTATTGAGTACACTTTCATAGGCATTTCATTATCATCACCATATCAGCCGAAAGACGTCCACTGTTGGACATAGGCCTCACCCAAGCGTCGCCACAACGACCCCATCCTGCGCGTCTCGCATTTAGTAAAAAAAAAGTATTTTGATATTACAAACAGACACTTGAATTTCGTTTATATGTATACCTACTATAGATTATTATGTATGTATAGAACAGATTTGCAATTCATTAATTTCCTGCCAAATAAACCATTATTATGCAGATCGTGACTGATTTCCTTGAATTTCTGAATTAGAACATTTTGCTAGTCGATATATTTATGTTGTTTGTTTTCAACTACATAAATAGATTTGCAATTTATTTATTTTCTGCCAAAAATAAAACATATTATTATGCAGATTACCACTGATTTCCTTGAATTGCTGCCTTACATTTTGTTTATCGGAATATTTATATTGTTTGGCTTTAACTAGAAAAAGGTTTGATGAAGTTAAGCAGCTGCAACAGTTTGTTAGCATTTGGCGTTTCTTTTTTATTATTAAGTATTTTATGAGCCCGTTGTGTCCCACTGCAGGGCAAAGGCCTCCCTTCCGTTATTCCACTCTTTTCTGTCCTTAGCCACTTCTGGTTAATCCTTAAGGTAGGAGTCCAAATCGTCACGCCATCTCCTTCTGGGCCTACCGCGTCGCCGGCTCCTGCTGTTCGGAGTCCAGTCAGTAGTTGCTTTCGCCCAATTTTGTTGCGAGATGCGGCAGATGTGACCTGCCCAGTTCCATTTAAATTTGGCGTTTAGTTAACACAAAAAAATAATTGCAGTTTGTTTCAAACCCAACTAACGTAGTGTCTGATAGTTCGTGTTTAATATCCTGATATATGACACAAAATTAAAAAAGAAATCAAAAGTTTTTATTTCACATAGGCCTAAGTATAATCATGGACACTTATAAAACCGTCAGAAGCTAGTGCACGGTTCTAAATTGAAAATAAGTAAGTATGTCCCTATCTAATCCAAGGCCTTCGTGTAGCTTAGGAATTTTCTCTTTCTACCCATACCTACCGGTATTAGTAATAAATATTGAGTCACTATACTTTACAATAGCATTTTTTAATCGTGTTTCATAGAACATTATCAGTTACCACGGTTTTATTTATTTAAATTTTATTTACCTACAGTAATGCGAATACGTATCATCGCCGTCATTTCTGCCTGATTACTTAAAAAAAAAATATTCGATTCGAGTGCAAGCAAAATCGAATTTAGTCTAGGTATTTATATAATACAATATATATTTGTGTATATAAGCGAAAATAATAAACACCATGATAAAAATCGATTCAAACATTATAATTGAGATAACTCTAAATATAATAATTAATAGCTATGACGAAGACTAAATTAAGTTTGAGAGGACAAATAAGTATTAGTTCCCAATTTTACGCTTGTAGGATTTTTTTTTATATTAATCTAGGTATTTCCACAGAATGGGTATACCTCTTATATCTATGGGATATACCGATCATATAAGTATCTTCATTTTAAAACACTACCCACATAAAGAATAACTAACATTCACAAAATACAGACCATATCATTGTACTTGTATTCTTCTAAAGGGAAAGCAGAATGGTCAGTTATGTTTACGTCCCATGCAACAGAGGGCAATCCGGCTGCCGACAATCGGGCGCGTCGCGTATCTAGGGTTTCTAAGAGATTGCTAATAGACGAAATGGAAAAAATAAACTTAATAACATTTTCAGGGTTCTCAAGTCGAGTTTAGAGGCGTAAGACTAAAGAAGCAGTCCCAAGTATTAACATTACAAGCACATACATATTTCAAAGTTCTTGCGCTCTGAGTGAAGCGTAATGAAGTCTCCGATTTTTTGTATAAAACCCACTCAAGTTACTTTATTCTCTTCTCTTTTTCGAAGAATCTCGCATCCAGCATTCCAAAAGTTGGCCTATTAGCATGTTTGAATGTATTTGTCATACCAAAAGTGGGAGCCAAGCTCACAGCCCTCCCTTCCCCGTTAAATGACAGCTGTTTAATGTACGCTTCATGTCTTCCCTGGAAACTATGTCAAGTTTGCGGGTGAATAACAACAACACGAGCGATAATTTCTTATCAGAGATCGATACTGGGTATTTTTTATTGGGAAATTCTCAATAGCAACCCGGAGTCCAAATATTTAGTGACAATAGGCGCGCTAGGGGGACCGATGACCTGGTAAGGGTCGCAGGAATGAGATGCATGCGAGACGCACAGAACCGATGTCTGCGGTGATGGTGACACTTGGGGAAGCTCCATGTCCAGCAGTGGACGTCTTTCGGCCGAAATGATGATGATATTGATGATGAGGTGCACTTATTGATGATGATGAGGGGTTAATAGAAATATTAATGAAGATTTATGAATTATTTCATACCTGGGCATGCGAGACGCACAGAACCGATGTCTGCGGTGATGGTGACACTTGGGGAAGCTCCATGTCCAGCAGTGGACGTCTTTCGGCCGAAATGATGATGATATTGATGATGAGGTGCACTTATTGATGATGATGAGGGGTTAATAGAAATATTAATGAAGATTTATGAATTATTTCATACCTGGGTATCCCTTCAGTGCCTATTGTTATGTTCCTTATACTTTTCAATGATTGTGATTTCAAATCAGTAAATCAACGAATTCAGTTAATCTATACTATTATTATAAAGCTGAAAAGTTTGTGTAATAGAAATCGCATATCTCGGGAACTATTGGTTAGAATTCAAATTTTTTTAGTGTTGGATAGCTTATTTTTCACGCTGCGACCAATATGAGCGGAGCAGTAAATAAAGATGCGGAAGAAACCGCGAAGGACTATAAGCTAGTAGTCTTTAAGATGGTCCTATTCATAATCTTCATGCAAAAACTCGAGCATCTCAAAACCAGGCATAACTCAACACTACATGAAACCACAAATGACACTCGTCTCATATTTAAACCAGTTTCCAGACTGGCCAAGACTGCAATTTTGTGGCGAGCTAATAAACTCGTCCCTCAGACAGACGTCTCAAATGCAGAAGGTCATAAGTCTATATTAGACGGTTCAGTGAATCGTCCTTCTAAGTCTTCAGTAAGGCCACGTTCCGATTACCTATGTCGTAACGGTTAATTTATCGTCAGACGACTATCGTCTTTATTGTTTCCATTATAACGACTGTTTGTCGTCATTTTTTTTATCGTTTAGCGAATCTCGTATCTAGTTGTTCCCATTAGATCAAGAGTCGCTTTGTCGTTTACCCATAGCAAGCTACACAGCACACAGCTGTTAATTTTTTATCGTGACTATCGTGCTAGCCGTTCCCACTGTCATGACAATCTGTTGTCATTGCAAAAAAAGTCGTAGGCGACAGTTTGTCGTGTCGCCCTATATGTGAACATCTCCATTTAAATATATAAGCCACGAGAATTAAAACTAAACGATAAATCTGTCGTCACGACAAAATGGGAACGCGGCCTAAAGACATTCATATGCATTAGTGAAGACTGAACAATACGGAGTGGTTGACGACAAAGAGTAGAGAACAATCTATTTCAATTATGGTGTTTGCAAAAGGCGAAGAAGGGACTTTCAGAAGCATGAACAGATTTCTGCTCTTTGATGTATACATTTTTCTGCGAAAAAATAATAGGCTCTCCGTTTTTTAGTCCTAAAGAGGAAAATAATGTTTCATATTTTAGCATAGATTATATTTACTTTGATATTTAATCGTTAACGTTAAAACATATGGCCATATTGTTGTCTTTCAGCGCCACTTGAAGTTTTCAGTTCTACTCATATGACCAAAAACCTATGAAATGTAGAAATATTGACTTTATCCCAGGGCGGGGTCGAGAAATAAGCTATATTTAAGTCATAACATATAGCAGTACCTCTACCATGAGTTTAAAGCAATAGTATTTGTCGATACTCGATACCGACTACGTAAATATTTTGTATGACAAATTTTGGTTCCGTAAGTGACCGCTAGAGGCGCTGTAAAATTTCTTCAAATCTCTTTCTATTCGGCTGCCAAGTTGGTCTAGAGGTCCTGAGTAAAATACCCGAGTCGCGGTCGGTAAATTCAGTGAGATTTTATTTTCGCTTTTTTTTTATTGTTGATAGGGTCGCGCTTGACCTAGTGGTGAGATAGTTCTCACCTGATGGAAAGCGATGATGTGATCGACGATGGAGCACAATTTCCCAGAAATAGCTACAACTTAGGGGTCTTCAAGTCATGAGTGAATAGGTTACTTCTAGGCAAGCGTGCTCCATCGTCGACCACATCATCGCTTACGATCAGCCCCCCCTAGCCAAGTTACAACCGTTTCGCTTGCGCCAAACGCTTCGAGTTGACCATGTCGCCAATTCTTTTGTTCTGACCACGTGACTGAGCGTTAAGACTGTTGTGGATGCTCATCAGAACCCATGACGACTAATGCCGGGGTTCCTCAGGGGTCTGTTCTCTCTGCAACTCTATTCCTACTGCATATCAACGATCTGCTGATGCCCGGTATCTATGGGTATGCAGATGATAGCACAGTTGTAGAGAGATACCTGCCTAGTGCTCGGGCTAGTAAGGAGCTAATCCGATCCGAAAGAGAGGCTATGGTAGAGCGTACAAATATCTCACTTCAGGCAGTCTCCAAGTGGGGTAAAGCCAATGTGGTGGGATTTAACGCCTCCAAAACGCAAGCGTGTCTGTTCACCGCTAAAAGGAGCCCGTTCACCTTGGCTCCTACTTTTCAGAATTTATCCCTGGAGTACACCGACCGCCTTCAGCTCTTGGGGGTTGAAATTCCCTCGGACCTTAACTTTGGGCGGTTCATTGAGTCCAAAGCCAAGGTAGCTGCTAGGAAACTAGGCGTTCTTGCAAAGGTCCGGCGGTACTTCACACCGGGACAGCTTCTAATGCTATACAAAGCACAAGTCCGTTCGTGTATGGAGTACTGCAGCCACATATGGGCTGGTGCTGCAAAATGCCACCTGGCAGCTTTGGACTCTGTGGAAAGGCGTGCGAAGAGACTAATTGGCGATCCAGATCTGGTTGAGTCCAATCTACAGAGTCTTGAGCATAGGCGAAGGGTAGCCAGCCTTTCGGTGTTTTACAGGATGCACTTTGGAGAGTGTGCGCAGGAATTACATGACTTAATTCCACCATCTCACTTCTACCATCGGACAAGCCGACGAACGGCGAGTATCCACCCTAATGTTGTTGAAACCTCTACGATCCGGACCAAGCGTTTCGCTTCGTCGTTTATACCACGTACATCGAGGGACTGGAACAATTTGCCTGCTGCGGTCTTCCCGTCTGATTATAATTTAGGTGTCTTTAAGGCAAGAGTGAATAGGCTCTTAATAAACTAGTGCGCCTCACCATCAACGATTGCATCACTGCTTACCATCAGGTGGGATCGCAGTCAAGCTCTAGTTTATACAAATTAAAAAAAAAAAAAAAAAAAAAAAAAAAAAGACGACGTCATGCCCATACATTTGAAGCTTTCTACAAGCGTTAACTATTGCAGATTAGCAAGTTGGCTAGCGGGTACAGGTGAGATGGTGGTCGAACGCAGCCTATTAATAATAAAAAAAAACTTTTTTTTTTTATTATTACTTAAACGTTTACTTACAGATCCCCTGGGGATCATTCAGGCAGGTAACAGGGAGCACAGACCCCGGCAGAGAATTTTAGCTTGTACGCACAATGAATGTGTTCACAAAACGTTTTGTGAGTAAAGGTGGGAAGTCCACCATGTACAGGTAGCGCATCGCCGTACGGCGAATTTGTTAGGATAAAAAAAAAACAACGTGTATCGTTTACATTTTGGCTAATAGTAGGAACCAAACAATTTAGCCATGGCGATCGTGTTACTGTCCATTTTACATTTATTGACATTCTGAATTAACAAAACGAAAATAATGACATAAGCCACATATGACATGTTTGTCCTGTATTTTTGTTTATGTGGTGTACAGTAAAGATTATAATAAATAATAATTAAGCTGTCTTTAATCGACATCTATCGTGAATTCGTGATCCTTTACATTTTCTAGTAATGAAAAGCAGTTAACTGTGTTTTTGGGTATCTAAACAAAGGTATTAGGAAAAGGTCAAAGTGCTTTATTGCTTTATGTGGCGCCTACCATAAACACCTGTTACATTCAGTTACACCCACGAAACTTTGTAGTTTAACATAATTCGGGGAAAACAAACATAATGTTAGGCAATGTTGTGCTTTTACTTAGTTTATTTTACCCTTTTACTTGTTTATTTATTTTATTTGTTAACATAGGTAAATAAACACAGTACTAAACTTATGTTTGATAAGCAGAGCGTTATATTGTGCCAGAAGGCGTATTTAAATGGTTTGCAAATAAATTTTTTTACTGTAAAATAATTTAAAAAATCACACGCATAATAAATTATGTCAAACCTAAATGAGTTATTCAAATGTAAAAAATCAATTTCAAAACTGATTAAAATGCCAAAAATCGATGTATAAATAATTAAAATGTCAAATGTCTACGTCAAAATATTTAAAATATCAAATATCTATGTCAAAATAATTAAAATGTCAAACATCTATGTCAAAATAATTAAAATGTTACAATTCTGTGGTTTTTGGTATAAAAGTAATAGGTATTAAATTCAGCTTACCCCTCCAGGATTCTTGACGAAGTAAGACCCGCTGGATCCCTGGTATATCCTCTCCGGGAAGATACCGTTGTCGATGGCCACCTCCGCTTGCCATACCAACTCGCTGAACTGCGGGTCATCTGCACAAATGAGAGGATGTTAGTATGAGAACAGGTTCTGTGAATGAGCTTTATCTACCTTTGGTAAAGACAAGAGGAAAACAGAAAGAAAAAAAAAACAAATTTTCCTTTGGATTTTTAGATATAAAGTGGGAAAAGGACTAATAAGAGCTTTTAAAATATATTTATAAGAATTGAAGGGGCAAGTAGACAAAGGTGTTAACTACTATTACGATTCTCTGGTAATATTTCTGCTGTTAGCACAATTCAAATCTGAAATATATACTTGACTGTCAGTTAAAACCTTTGCTAGCATCTGTAACTATGTAACGAATTAGAATAAAATTGGGTTGTTTTAAATCCATGGATCGATTTATCATCAGTTAAAACTTAAAACGAATGTTCATGCAAAAAAGTCGGATTTTTTGATTTTGTTGTCCACTTAACCATTCAATTTTGATACAAAATTAAATAGTAAAACAAGAAAAATAAAAACAGTTTACTAATTATAATTTACGCTAAAGGCAAACTTCTAGCTAAAATATGGCGTCAAAAATTCCTCCGCATCGCTGTTCACTGGAAGTGTGCCTAAAAGACTAGCAGCATAGCCACGTCGCTTGGAACGCTTAATCTCTGAGCCCCTGGGTCACGCGAAATGTGTACGAATAGGACTAATTTCCCTAACACTTTCCATACTAAGAACATTTATATTATAACTAGCTGACCCGGCGATCTTTGTACCGCCTAACAGTCAATGAATGTAGTACATATATCTTTCGATGTAGTCCATCGATTGCGATGAAACTAAGCCTAAAAAATATACCAAGTTACACACAATTTTAATGTATAAAAGTTATCTACATCGATTTCGTACATTTTACGTGATGTGAATCTCGCCTGTTTCAATGATTCCACATATTGTTTATCTGTTGATTCTTGGGACACAAAACTACAGCAATTTTACATCACAATATTCTCAATTTTCAAATAATTAAAATAGTCACTGAATTTACCGCAGCATCATGCGTACCAATCAGAAGACCGAACATCACGGTAAAACTTGACGTAACGATAAGTCATACAAGTATACATATATTATATGTATCACGTTCGTGGATTTCTTTGATCGTTTCTAGGTAAAAGCGATTCGTTTCATACGTTCAACCATTCTGAGAATTCAGAACTCTAGATTGGCGTAGACATGATTTTTGATTATTTATTTAGTTAACGTTACGTTATTTTTTTAATAAAGATTTAAAGAAATTGCTTTTTAAAATTTTGTTCTCAGAAAAAGTATCAAGATTGGTCCGACGAGTGTGTTCGAGTCTTATTCGCTAGGGTCGAGTGTCTGCGACTGTATACTCCATCTCGTTTAGGTCTTCAATCCCCATAGGTGGCAGATGAGCCGACGAGATGGAGTATTTGTTCATAGATGCGCGACCCTGGCTGAATAAACACGACTCGAGTGTTTGTCGGATATATAGGATTGACTGGCCTGTTGGTGTCGTAGGTTCGATTTCCACCCAGGACAAACGTATGTGTGATGCGCACGATCATTTGTTCTGTGTCTCGGTGTAATTTATCTATAGTGTTTATGTATTTAGAAATTTATAAGTATGTTTATCAGTTGTCTAGTAGGTACTCTTACCACAAGCTCTACTTAGGTTGGGACTTTAGTATGGCGTTGTGAGAAAGATAAATAAGAAAAAAAAAACATCCGACGTAGATGGTTAATATTTGCCGAGGAATTAATGTGTAATAAAAAAAAAATATTTGAAGATACGAGTATTTTGCAATAACTGTATGAACTCACATTTAATTTTACGATCCTAGACTAGCGTTGAAAATTCCCGAAAGAAACAATTGTTTCTTTCAATGAAAAAAACAAATTGTGGTTTTTTTCCGTTTTTTTCACATGTTGCATTGAAATTTTGCGAAAAAAAACGTTTGGGAACAAAATAGAAATCTTTCGAATGTTTTATTCATTATTTCGGTTAATTTCATGAAAAATGAAAAAAAAACGAGTTTTATTGAAATTGAAATATATTTATAGTGGGCGAAAATGTACGAGTGGTACATTTTCACCCACTATACAAATGATCTAGCTTTCCTCAGCCAAAATCTCGATTTCACTGTCGTCAGCTTGATCAGAATCGAGCTCCCTCAAGCCTCCCCCAAGTGTCACCATAATGATCGGTGCCCACTGTTGGACATAAGCCTCTCCCAAGTATCGCCATTTAGGGCTTTAATGACTGCTGTCCACTGTTGGACATAGGCCTCCCCCTCGCTATAATGACCCATGCCCACTGTTGGACATAGGCCTCCTCTCGCGATAATGACCTTTGCCCACAGTTGGGCATAAGCCTCCCCCAAGTGTCACCACGTAGGCGTTATAATAATTGATGCCCACTGTTGGACATAGGCCTCCTCTTGCGATAATGACCTATGCCCACTGTTGGGCATAAGCCTCCCCCTAGTGTCACCACGTAGGCGTTATAATAATTGATGCCCACAGTTGGACAAATGCCTCCTCGCGATCATTATCGCGAGGAGGCATATGGTATAAAGGTCATTACCTTTGCCCACTGTTGGGCATAAGCCTCTCCCAAGTGTCACCACGTAGGCGTTATAATGATTGATGCCCACTGTTGGACATAGGCCTCCTCTCACTATAATGACCTATGCCCACTGTTGGGCATAAGCCTCCCCAAGTGTCGCCATTTAGGCGCTATAATGATCGATGCCCACTGTTGGACATAAGCTTCCCCCAAGTTTCACCATTTAGGCGTTATAATGACTGATGCCCACAGTTGGACATAAGCCTCCCCCAAGTATCGCCATTTAGGCGTTATAATGACTTGTGTCCACTGTTGGACATAAGCCTCATAAACTAGTGCGCCTCACCATCAGATTGCGTCATTGCTTACCATCAGGTAGGACCGCAGTCAAGCGCTAGTTTACATTAATTAAAAAAAAAAGTACGCATTTGAAAAAAACAAACATGAAGTTTTCGGTTCTTTTCATATTTTTCCGTTTTTTTCGGTTTTTTTCGAAAAATACATGAAATTTATAATTTATAAATTTCTTGAAAGTTTCGAATGTTACATTGAATAAAACAACAGTATTTGAAAGAAACGGGAATATTCCCTGTTTTTTTCAACGCTATCCTAGACAGCCTTATCTCCGGAACTGATAAAATTAATATTACTTTGTTTATAATTCGTTCTGTGTGCACTGAAGTATTGAATTGACCTTATAATTAAAGTGTTCATTATAAAAATTGTGTACTACTCGATGTTTTCCGTACTTGATAAAGATTATTGCGTATCGTGTTGATAAGCTTATCAGGCGCGTCTCCGTGATATTCTGCATTTTTATTTTATGCGAATATTTACACGTTGCGTCTAGCTTGAATCATCCACGTGCGCAACATTTTTTACGTTGCCAAAAAAAATATTGTTAGCGAAACTACACACTTGACGGGTAGCGAAGTATAGCAAAATTGATTTGTTCGCTCTATTACAGCAGAGGTGTTTTAAAAGAAAAACTTAATGAAACAACCTTAAAAAAATAAAAATAAATTGTAAAATTTCTATAATTGCCTCTTACAGGTGGGAAGTATTAATTTCAAGGGGCGGAACCACGGCTAGCAGCTAGTTAGAATTGTAGAAATAAAGCGATTGAATTTTTAAATCAGCTTTAAATCCTCCAGTAGAAAACGTAGAGCCCGAATCGTCGACGGTGCGTAGAGCTTCATGCGCGCCTCAAAGAGATGTCAGCAAACCGTAGGGGGCCCAGCAGAGCTGATACCTGCTAGGGCTATGGGAAAAAGTAAGGCATCTGAAGGAGAGATTTTTTTTTTTTTTTTTTATCTGTTATAAACTAGTACTTGACTGCGATCCCGCCTGATGGTAAGCAGTGATGCAATCGTTGATGGTGAGGCGCACTAGTTTATTAAGAGCCTATTCACTCTAGCCTTGAAGACACCCAAATTATAATCAGACGGAAAGACCGCAGCAGGCAAACTGTTCCAGTCCTTCGAAGTACGCGGTATAAATGACGAGGCGAAACGCTTAGTCCGGACCGTAGATGTTTCAACAACGTAAGGGTGGATACTCGCCGTGCGTCGGTTTGTCCGATGGTAGAAATGAGATGGCGGAATCAAGTCATGCAATTCCTGCGCACACTCTCCAAAATGCAATCTGTAAAACACCGAAAGGCTGGCTACCCTACGCCTGTGCTCAAGGCTTTGAAGATTGGTCTTAACCAAATCTGGATCACCAATCAGCCTCTTTGCACGCCTTTCCACTGAGTCCAAAGCTGCCAGGTGGCACTTCGCAGCACCAGCCCATATGTGGCTGCAGTACTCCACACACGATCGGACCTGTGCTTTGTATAACATTAAAAGCTGTCTCGGTGTGAAGTACCGTCGGACTTTTGCGAGAACGCCTAGTTTCCTAGCAGCTACTTTGGCTTTGGACTCAATGAACCGCCCAAAATTGAGGTCGGAAGAAATTTCCACACCCAAGAGCTGAAGGCGGTCGGTACAATCCAATGATACATTCTGAAAAGTAGGAGCCGAGGTGAACGGGCTCCTTTTGGCGGTGAACAGACACGCCTGTGTTTTGGCTGCGTTGAATCCCACCAGATTGGTTTCGCCCCACTTGGAGACTGCCTGAAGCGAGTTATTCGTACGCTCTACCATAGCCTCTCGTTCGGACCGGATTTGCTCTTTACTAGCCCGAGCACCTGGCAGGTATCTCTCTACAACTGTGCTATCATCTTCATACCCATAGATACCGGGCATCAGCAGATCATTAATATGCAGCAGGAAAAGAGTTGCAGAGAGCACTGACCCCTGAGGAACTCCGGCATTAGTCGTCATGGGCTCTGATGAGCATCCATCGACAACAACTCGAAGAGACCGTTCTCTCAGGAAGTCTTTTACCCAGTTAATCAGACCAGGAGAAATGCCGTATGCTGGAAGCTTACTCAAGAGGCTAGCATGCCATACCCTGTCGAAGGCCTTCGAGACGTCTAAGGAGACAGCAATTGCTTCCCCATTCTTCTCGAGGGCCTCGCCCCACAAGTGGGTGGCATACACTAGTAGGTCCCCAGTAGATCGATTGCGGCGAAACCCGTACTGTCGGTCACTGAGGAGATCGTTACCTTCTAGGTATGCCATGAGGCGCGAGTTCAATACACGATGTGGATGTGGTTATATTCAGTAAAATCTGACACGCCCTCCCGCTCCACCCTAGAGCGGTAGAACAGAAATCACTAGACAATTTTTTTAATTAATATCCATCTTCAAAATTAAAAACAACCTTTCTCGATACATATGTGAATACAGCTAAACGAATTGGAAATTCATTAAAACGAAACTGACCTTTTCAGACCAATAGCATTCCCTATACACCGGACCAAAGACTGGGAATTTCGTCAGCCAACATTTAAGTGAAAAGGTCACCTTGGTTCGGGCGGCTACCAAATTGTTTCAACGAGCTCAGAGTGAAAATAACGGGGGGTATCGACTGCGTGATAATACCTACGTCTGAGTACGACATAGCTACTACGTTATGACTAGGGTTGCTACCTTTTACTGGGAGAAATATAGCATTTTTCATAAATCATTGCAAACAATACTGTACTTTAAAAAAAAAATGAGACAAAAAATAGTACACATCTGTATAATAGACAAAATCTGACTCACTCATGGACTACTCAACGTCCAGCCCAAACTCTTGGACGTAGAACGCTGAAATTTTGCGCAGAGGTGGAAGGATGGGTGGGAGGCAGGTTTTTCAAAATTCACCCTCTAAGGACATGAAAAGGGGTCCAAAGTTTGTATGGAGAATTGTACTTTCACGCGGGCGAAGCTGCTGGCATCATCAAATTATCTTTATTCATATTTCAGACCGTTGAAGATAAACCAATGGTGGACAAAGACAAATGCCTCAGAGCGATTAAATTTTTGGTTTTGAAACTTTCATACAGAAATAGGAGTCAAATAGTGGACTCATCATGCAGTAAAGTTAGATTTATGTGATCTCGCAGTGATTTCAAACATCTTTGCACATCTCCAAACTGCGATTTTCTTACGTGTTGCTTAAATACGTATTTTATTGTATGGGAATTTAGTAAATACTTCTCAAATATTTTAATTAACCATCAAAATAAAGTACTTGGCGTACTATATTATTTGTTTATAATATAAAGTACAACTGACTAAAATATAGTAAGATACTAAATAATATATGACAGTAACCGGTGGTAACCCTAGTTATAACTGGGTTTGATAGCATGGCTGGTGCAAAATCTGGGTAGAATTTCTGCGCTATACAAAACAAAACGATTCCATTTTCACACGGAATCGTCGAGTCGGAGTGTTTGTAAACATACTCAAAATACAGAAATAGTAGAGCGCGCCTAACGCCATGTTTTTTAATTGAAAATTCAAGGTGGATGCCCCGTAGGGCGGACCGCGAAATCCCGCGTAGTGGTTTTTTAAGTTACTGGGGCCAAGGGTCTATTTCTGAGAGGATAGCTCGGCCCCGGTACGAAAGGCAACGAAGGAACGGGGTGGGTTTTTTAGTCAGTAAAAGTCTGACACTATCTCCCGCTCCGCCCAAGGCATGTTATCTGGATGAGTTTTACCAGCCGGAAAAAAAATAACCCCTATTGAATGATTTCTTCATGAAATATCCATTCAACTGCGTTTGACGAACTGATAAAAATTGTATTGATGATTTTAATTATTATAATTCCGTAAATAAAAACGTGATACGGCCGCCAATCATATATTAATCAGCATAGAACTTGGCAATGGTCTGCAAATTTTATTTTCAGATAGGTGGAATCCCCTGACGAAGTCTGTGGTTTCTGATAGCCACAACTTAGGAGTCTTTAAGTCAAGAGTGAATAGGTTACTTCTAGGCAAACGTGTCCGATCGCCAACCACTTCATCGCTTACCATCAAGACCTCAAGTCTGCTATTACAATAGTGTTAGATTGGTCTATCATTGATTTCATAATTGTTGATTTTGACAAGTTTTGGTAATCCACTAATATAATGGCGTCATTATGACTTTCCGATGGTCAACCACTGACACTCCATTGAAAGAAATGGCATAGAATGGTAATCTCGGACATAATGACAAATGAATATCTGACGTATGCGGTAATCTGCAAACATTTTGATAGTGACTACCACTTCGACGACATTGCGCAGTTAGTGCTTTTAATAAGCTCGGTATTGTCATTCTACCACAATTCTATTACAAGACCACTGACCGATCAATGATCGATCACTATGAATTAGCAGATTACAAACTTTTAGCAAAATGACAACGGGATTGTGTTGGAATGACAAATTTATAAAAATGGCAGACATGGGCCCCAGGTGAGATAGTGGTCAAACGCGAGTCTATCTACATCTACACTAATCTAAGAGGTAGTTGGTGTTTATGTTTCTTTTTGATTGTAGGTAATGTCTGAAAGTACTGATCCGATTTGTTTCTGAGTGACATAGGCTATATTTTATGTACGGGAGCGAAGCCGGGGGCAAAAACTAGTCCATAATAAAAAAAAAAAATTCGCGGATAGGATAGGGTAGCCATCAAAATTGATTTGTTCGCTCTATTACAGCAGAGGTGTTTTAAAAGAAAAACTTAATGAAACAACCTTAAAAAAATAAAAATAAATTGTAAAATTTCTATAATTGCCTCTTACAGGTGGGAAGTATTAATTTCAAGGGGCGGAACCACGGCTAGCAGCTAGTTAGAATTGTAGAAATAAAGCGATTGAATTTTTAAATCAGCTTTAAATCCTCCAGTAGAAAACGTAGAGCCCGAATCGTCGACGGTGCGTAGAGCTTCATGCGCGCCTCAAAGAGATGTCAGCAAACCGTAGGGGGCCCAGCAGAGCTGATACCTGCTAGGGCTATGGGAAAAAGTAAGGCATCTGAAGGAGAGATTTTTTTTTTTTTTTTTATCTGTTATAAACTAGTACTTGACTGCGATCCCGCCTGATGGTAAGCAGTGATGCAATCGTTGATGGTGAGGCGCACTAGTTTATTAAGAGCCTATTCACTCTAGCCTTGAAGACACCCAAATTATAATCAGACGGAAAGACCGCAGCAGGCAAACTGTTCCAGTCCTTCGAAGTACGCGGTATAAATGACGAGGCGAAACGCTTAGTCCGGACCGTAGATGTTTCAACAACGTAAGGGTGGATACTCGCCGTGCGTCGGTTTGTCCGATGGTAGAAATGAGATGGCGGAATCAAGTCATGCAATTCCTGCGCACACTCTCCAAAATGCAATCTGTAAAACACCGAAAGGCTGGCTACCCTACGCCTGTGCTCAAGGCTTTGAAGATTGGTCTTAACCAAATCTGGATCACCAATCAGCCTCTTTGCACGCCTTTCCACTGAGTCCAAAGCTGCCAGGTGGCACTTCGCAGCACCAGCCCATATGTGGCTGCAGTACTCCACACACGATCGGACCTGTGCTTTGTATAACATTAAAAGCTGTCTCGGTGTGAAGTACCGTCGGACTTTTGCGAGAACGCCTAGTTTCCTAGCAGCTACTTTGGCTTTGGACTCAATGAACCGCCCAAAATTGAGGTCGGAAGAAATTTCGACACCCAAGAGCTGAAGGCGGTCGGTACAATCCAATGATACATTCTGAAAAGTAGGAGCCGAGGTGAACGGGCTCCTTTTGGCGGTGAACAGACACGCCTGTGTTTTGGCTGCGTTGAATCCCACCAGATTGGTTTCGCCCCACTTGGAGACTGCCTGAAGCGAGTTATTCGTACGCTCTACCATAGCCTCTCGTTCGGACCGGATTTGCTCTTTACTAGCCCGAGCACCTGGCAGGTATCTCTCTACAACTGTGCTATCATCTGCATACCCATAGATACCGGGCATCAGCAGATCATTAATATGCAGCAGGAAAAGAGTTGCAGAGAGCACTGACCCCTGAGGAACTCCGGCATTAGTCGTCATGGGCTCTGATGAGCATCCATCGACAACAACTCGAAGAGACCGTTCTCTCAGGAAGTCTTTTACCCAGTTAATCAGACCAGGAGAAATGCCGTATGCTGGAAGCTTACTCAAGAGGCTAGCATGCCATACCCTGTCGAAGGCCTTCGAGACGTCTAAGGAGACAGCAATTGCTTCCCCATTCTTCTCGAGGGCCTCGCCCCACAAGTGGGTGGCATACACTAGTAGGTCCCCAGTAGATCGATTGCGGCGAAACCCGTACTGTCGGTCACTGAGGAGATCGTTACCTTCTAGGTATGCCATGAGGCGCGAGTTCAATACACGATGTGGATGTGGTTATATTCAGTAAAATCTGACACGCCCTCCCGCTCCACCCTAGAGCG
This sequence comes from Mythimna ferrago, assembly GCA_910589285.2. Taxonomy (NCBI): domain Eukaryota; kingdom Metazoa; phylum Arthropoda; class Insecta; order Lepidoptera; family Noctuidae; genus Mythimna; species Mythimna ferrago. The sequence continues at coordinate 18,524,915 of OU342695.1, forward strand.
GTAGAACAGAAATCACTAGACAATTTTTTTAATTAATATCCATCTTCAAAATTAAAAACAACCTTTCTCGATACATATGTGAATACAGCTAAACGAATTGGAAATTCATTAAAACGAAACTGACCTTTTCAGACCAATAGCATTCCCTATACACCGGACCAAAGACTGGGAATTTCGTCAGCCAACATTTAAGTGAAAAGGTCACCTTGGTTCGGGCGGCTACCAAATTGTTTCAACGAGCTCAGAGTGAAAATAACGGGGGGTATCGACTGCGTGATAATACCTACGTCTGAGTACGACATAGCTACTACGTTATGACTAGGGTTGCTACCTTTTACTGGGAGAAATATAGCATTTTTCATAAATCATTGCAAACAATACTGTACTTTAAAAAAAAATGAGACAAAAAATAGTACACATCTGTATAATAGACAAAATCTGACTCACTCATGGACTACTCAACGTCCAGCCCAAACTCTTGGACGTAGAACGCTGAAATTTTGCGCAGAGGTGGAAGGATGGGTGGGAGGCAGGTTTTTCAAAATTCACCCTCTAAGGACATGAAAAGGGGTCCAAAGTTTGTATGGAGAATTGTACTTTCACGCGGGCGAAGCTGCTGGCATCATCAAATTATCTTTATTCATATTTCAGACCGTTGAAGATAAACCAATGGTGGACAAAGACAAATGCCTCAGAGCGATTAAATTTTTGGTTTTGAAACTTTCATACAGAAATAGGAGTCAAATAGTGGACTCATCATGCAGTAAAGTTAGATTTATGTGATCTCGCAGTGATTTCAAACATCTTTGCACATCTCCAAACTGCGATTTTCTTACGTGTTGCTTAAATACGTATTTTATTGTATGGGAATTTAGTAAATACTTCTCAAATATTTTAATTAACCATCAAAATAAAGTACTTGGCGTACTATATTATTTGTTTATAATATAAAGTACAACTGACTAAAATATAGTAAGATACTAAATAATATATGACAGTAACCGGTGGTAACCCTAGTTATAACTGGGTTTGATAGCATGGCTGGTGCAAAATCTGGGTAGAATTTCTGCGCTATACAAAACAAAATGATTCCATTTTCACACGGAATCGTCGAGTCGGAGTGTTTGTAAACATACTCAAAATACAGAAATAGTAGAGCGCGCCTAACGCCATGTTTTTTAATTGAAAATTCAAGGTGGATGCCCCGTAGGGCGGACCGCGAAATCCCGCGTAGTGGTTTTTTAAGTTACTGGGGCCAAGGGTCTATTTCTGAGAGGATAGCTCGGCCCCGGTACGAAAGGCAACGAAGGAACGGGGTGGGTTTTTTAGTCAGTAAAAGTCTGACACTATCTCCCGCTCCGCCCAAGGCATGTTATCTGGATGAGTTTTACCAGCCGGAAAAAAAATAACCCCTATTGAATGATTTCTTCATGAAATATCCATTCAACAGCGTTTGACGAACTGATAAAAATTGTATTGATGATTTTAATTATTATAATTCCGTAAATAAAAACGTGATACGGCCGCCAATCATATATTAATCAGCATAGAACTTGGCAATGGTCTGCAAATTTTATTTTCAGATAGGTGGAATCCCCTGACGAAGTCTGTGGTTTCTGATAGCCACAACTTAGGAGTCTTTAAGTCAAGAGTGAATAGGTTACTTCTAGGCAAACGTGTCCGATCGCCAACCACTTCATCGCTTACCATCAAGACCTCAAGTCTGCTATTACAATAGTGTTAGATTGGTCTATCATTGATTTCATAATTGTTGATTTTGACAAGTTTTGGTAATCCACTAATATAATGGCGTCATTATGACTTTCCGATGGTCAACCACTGACACTCCATTGAAAGAAATGGCATAGAATGGTAATCTCGGACATAATGACAAATGAATATCTGACGTATGCGGTAATCTGCAAACATTTTGATAGTGACTACCACTTCGACGACATTGCGCAGTTAGTGCTTTTAATAAGCTCGGTATTGTCATTCTACCACAATTCTATTACAAGACCACTGACCGATCAATGATCGATCACTATGAATTAGCAGATTACAAACTTTTAGCAAAATGACAACGGGATTGTGTTGGAATGACAAATTTATAAAAATGGCAGACATGGGCCCCAGGTGAGATAGTGGTCAAACGCGAGTCTATCTACATCTACACTAATCTAAGAGGTAGTTGGTGTTTATGTTTCTTTTTGATTGTAGGTAATGTCTGAAAGTACTGATCCGATTTGTTTCTGAGTGACATAGGCTATATTTTATGTACGGGAGCGAAGCCGGGGGCAAAAACTAGTCCATAATAAAAAAAAAAATTCGCGGATAGGATAGGGTAGCCATCAAAATTGATTTGTTCGCTCTATTACAGCAGAGGTGTTTTAAAAGAAAAACTTAATGAAACAACCTTAAAAAAATAAAAATAAATTGTAAAATTTCTATAATTGCCTCTTACAGGTGGGAAGTATTAATTTCAAGGGGCGGAACCACGGCTAGCAGCTAGTTAGAATTGTAGAAATAAAGCGATTGAATTTTTAAATCAGCTTTAAATCCTCCAGTAGAAAACGTAGAGCCCGAATCGTCGACGGTGCGTAGAGCTTCATGCGCGCCTCAAAGAGATGTCAGCAAACCGTAGGGGGCCCAGCAGAGCTGATACCTGCTAGGGCTATGGGAAAAAGTAAGGCATCTGAAGGAGAGATTTTTTTTTTTTTTTTTTTATCTGTTATAAACTAGTACTTGACTGCGATCCCGCCTGATGGTAAGCAGTGATGCAATCGTTGATGGTGAGGCGCACTAGTTTATTAAGAGCCTATTCACTCTAGCCTTGAAGACACCCAAATTATAATCAGACGGAAAGACCGCAGCAGGCAAACTGTTCCAGTCCTTCGAAGTACGCGGTATAAATGACGAGGCGAAACGCTTAGTCCGGACCGTAGATGTTTCAACAACGTAAGGGTGGATACTCGCCGTGCGTCGGTTTGTCCGATGGTAGAAATGAGATGGCGGAATCAAGTCATGCAATTCCTGCGCACACTCTCCAAAATGCAATCTGTAAAACACCGAAAGGCTGGCTACCCTACGCCTGTGCTCAAGGCTTTGAAGATTGGTCTTAACCAAATCTGGATCACCAATCAGCCTCTTTGCACGCCTTTCCACTGAGTCCAAAGCTGCCAGGTGGCACTTCGCAGCACCAGCCCATATGTGGCTGCAGTACTCCACACACGATCGGACCTGTGCTTTGTATAACATTAAAAGCTGTCTCGGTGTGAAGTACCGTCGGACTTTTGCGAGAACGCCTAGTTTCCTAGCAGCTACTTTGGCTTTGGACTCAATGAACCGCCCAAAATTGAGGTCGGAAGAAATTTCCACACCCAAGAGCTGAAGGCGGTCGGTACAATCCAATGATACATTCTGAAAAGTAGGAGCCGAGGTGAACGGGCTCCTTTTGGCGGTGAACAGACACGCCTGTGTTTTGGCTGCGTTGAATCCCACCAGATTGGTTTCGCCCCACTTGGAGACTGCCTGAAGCGAGTTATTCGTACGCTCTACCATAGCCTCTCGTTCGGACCGGATTTGCTCTTTACTAGCCCGAGCACCTGGCAGGTATCTCTCTACAACTGTGCTATCATCTTCATACCCATAGATACCGGGCATCAGCAGATCATTAATATGCAGCAGGAAAAGAGTTGCAGAGAGCACTGACCCCTGAGGAACTCCGGCATTAGTCGTCATGGGCTCTGATGAGCATCCATCGACAACAACTCGAAGAGACCGTTCTCTCAGGAAGTCTTTTACCCAGTTAATCAGACCAGGAGAAATGCCGTATGCTGGAAGCTTACTCAAGAGGCTAGCATGCCATACCCTGTCGAAGGCCTTCGAGACGTCTAAGGAGACAGCAATTGCTTCCCCATTCTTCTCGAGGGCCTCGCCCCACAAGTGGGTGGCATACACTAGTAGGTCCCCAGTAGATCGATTGCGGCGAAACCCGTACTGTCGGTCACTGAGGAGATCGTTACCTTCTAGGTATGCCATGAGGCGCGAGTTCAATACACGATGTGGATGTGGTTATATTCAGTAAAATCTGACACGCCCTCCCGCTCCACCCTAGAGCGGTAGAACAGAAATCACTAGACAATTTTTTTAATTAATATCCATCTTCAAAATTAAAAACAACCTTTCTCGATACATATGTGAATACAGCTAAACGAATTGGAAATTCATTAAAACGAAACTGACCTTTTCAGACCAATAGCATTCCCTATACACCGGACCAAAGACTGGGAATTTCGTCAGCCAACATTTAAGTGAAAAGGTCACCTTGGTTCGGGCGGCTACCAAATTGTTTCAACGAGCTCAGAGTGAAAATAACGGGGGGTATCGACTGCGTGATAATACCTACGTCTGAGTACGACATAGCTACTACGTTATGACTAGGGTTGCTACCTTTTACTGGGAGAAATATAGCATTTTTCATAAATCATTGCAAACAATACTGTACTTTAAAAAAAAAATGAGACAAAAAATAGTACACATCTGTATAATAGACAAAATCTGACTCACTCATGGACTACTCAACGTCCAGCCCAAACTCTTGGACGTAGAACGCTGAAATTTTGCGCAGAGGTGGAAGGATGGGTGGGAGGCAGGTTTTTCAAAATTCACCCTCTAAGGACATGAAAAGGGGTCCAAAGTTTGTATGGAGAATTGTACTTTCACGCGGGCGAAGCTGCTGGCATCATCAAATTATCTTTATTCATATTTCAGACCGTTGAAGATAAACCAATGGTGGACAAAGACAAATGCCTCAGAGCGATTAAATTTTTGGTTTTGAAACTTTCATACAGAAATAGGAGTCAAATAGTGGACTCATCATGCAGTAAAGTTAGATTTATGTGATCTCGCAGTGATTTCAAACATCTTTGCACATCTCCAAACTGCGATTTTCTTACGTGTTGCTTAAATACGTATTTTATTGTATGGGAATTTAGTAAATACTTCTCAAATATTTTAATTAACCATCAAAATAAAGTACTTGGCGTACTATATTATTTGTTTATAATATAAAGTACAACTGACTAAAATATAGTAAGATACTAAATAATATATGACAGTAACCGGTGGTAACCCTAGTTATAACTGGGTTTGATAGCATGGCTGGTGCAAAATCTGGGTAGAATTTCTGCGCTATACAAAACAAAACGATTCCATTTTCACACGGAATCGTCGAGTCGGAGTGTTTGTAAACATACTCAAAATACAGAAATAGTAGAGCGCGCCTAACGCCATGTTTTTTAATTGAAAATTCAAGGTGGATGCCCCGTAGGGCGGACCGCGAAATCCCGCGTAGTGGTTTTTTAAGTTACTGGGGCCAAGGGTCTATTTCTGAGAGGATAGCTCGGCCCCGGTACGAAAGGCAACGAAGGAACGGGGTGGGTTTTTTAGTCAGTAAAAGTCTGACACTATCTCCCGCTCCGCCCAAGGCATGTTATCTGGATGAGTTTTACCAGCCGGAAAAAAAATAACCCCTATTGAATGATTTCTTCATGAAATATCCATTCAACAGCGTTTGACGAACTGATAAAAATTGTATTGATGATTTTAATTATTATAATTCCGTAAATAAAAACGTGATACGGCCGCCAATCATATATTAATCAGCATAGAACTTGGCAATGGTCTGCAAATTTTATTTTCAGATAGGTGGAATCCCCTGACGAAGTCTGTGGTTTCTGATAGCCACAACTTAGGAGTCTTTAAGTCAAGAGTGAATAGGTTACTTCTAGGCAAACGTGTCCGATCGCCAACCACTTCATCGCTTACCATCAAGACCTCAAGTCTGCTATTACAATAGTGTTAGATTGGTCTATCATTGATTTCATAATTGTTGATTTTGACAAGTTTTGGTAATCCACTAATATAATGGCGTCATTATGACTTTCCGATGGTCAACCACTGACACTCCATTGAAAGAAATGGCATAGAATGGTAATCTCGGACATAATGACAAATGAATATCTGACGTATGCGGTAATCTGCAAACATTTTGATAGTGACTACCACTTCGACGACATTGCGCAGTTAGTGCTTTTAATAAGCTCGGTATTGTCATTCTACCACAATTCTATTACAAGACCACTGACCGATCAATGATCGATCACTATGAATTAGCAGATTACAAACTTTTAGCAAAATGACAACGGGATTGTGTTGGAATGACAAATTTATAAAAATGGCAGACATGGGCCCCAGGTGAGATAGTGGTCAAACGCGAGTCTATCTACATCTACACTAGGGAATGCAAAAACCGCCAAAATTACAAACCGGTTTTTTTTTCGGTTTTTCTTTAAAAAAAACCGGTTAACCGGGTAACCGGTTTTAAAATTAGTTTTTTGGAAATTTACTTTTAAGTGAAAATTTTAATTTTTTTTGCTTGTGAAATTCTAAATAAATATTTTTAAACTTATCTTCGAACTTATCTATTAAAAAATATATTGTATACCTAATATGAATCCTGTTAAAAATAAATAATCTCAACTTCATAAAAACGAATGTCTCAGAATGATGTCATACATAGAGAATCTAAGCTAGAAGTTAATATATACTTCTACTCAAAATATCCACCACTAGCTTTGGCCCGCGGCTTCGCCCGCGTACATAAAATATAGCCTATGTCACTCAGGAACAAAGCAGGTTTCTATCGGTGAAAAAATTTTAGCGATCGGACCACTACTTCCAGAGGTTACCTCCTAAAAACAAAAAAACATAAAAACAAAAAAAAAAAAACTTTACGTCTTTATTATACGAGTATTAGTATTAGTGTAGATTAAACTTAACACAGGCTTTTAAGCGTTTAGGCCACGCGTCATCTGTTTACACATAGTGATCATTGAAAAGTTGCCCACTGCTGATCGTAAAGAATTTTTAAGGATTTAGAATTATTGTTACATGCAGCCCATGCTCTCTAATATAGATCTCAATTTGGGTTGAGGTCTTTTTTTTATGGTGGGAAAAATCATACAATGACAACCCCCGCTCTTGGGCGGAGCGGGAGATAGTGTCAGACCTTCATACCGGGGCTCGAGTTCCCTTTCGGATAACCCTGGCCCTAGTAGGTTTCGGCCCGGCTGGGTTCCTGCTGTTGCTGACAACTCTTTGAGGCGCGCGGGAACAGTGCGCGCCGTCGACGACTTGGGCTTGGTCCGGACAGTTACTGGACGGCCGGACAGCGAACTACCCATTGCTCACTGTCTGCAAGTCCGCGCCTACGGTGACCGGAAATCGGGATCGGAATCCCACGGCGGCGGCGAGAGCGCCGTTGCCTGATGCAGTCGTCCTCCTCCTTTGCGAGCATTACTGCTTCGCAGAAGTCAGCGACCGCCTGCCACTCCTCCTCGCTCTGGACCATGGCCTCAACCAAGGCCCGGCGCGAAAGGTCTCCGCCGCCGATCGCCCCCACGAGGGCACGGCGTTGGTCCGCCCAAGCCGGGCACACCTCGACTGTGTGCTCCACCGTGTCTTCCGGGTATTCCGCGCAATGGCGACACCCGGGCGTCACTTCCGCTTTAATCCAGAACAGGTACCTCCTGAATGTGCCATGTCCGGTGAGGACCTGCGTCATGCGGAAGGTAAGGACGCCGTGGGGTCTTTCCATCCACGCCTTAAAGAGGGAACTTACCGCCATAATTGTGGCGTGTCCAGCACTGGGTTGCGATAGTCGCTGACGCCATTTCACCGTGAGATCCTGCCGGAGCTCTGTCCGCCATGCCGTGACTTGTCGCGGCAGCGGACTTTCACCCCGGCGTTGCATCTCCACGCGCATAAAGTGCATGTGTGGAAGGACTGTTGCCTCCAGATCCCACGGTAGTAGGCCAGCAAGAAGGTTCGCCGCTCGCACCATCCGTATTGGCATGACCTTTTGGCAGGCGTTCAGCATGGCCGCCGGTCGCGTTTGCAGCAACGGCGCCCACACCGGCGCCCCGTAGAGGGCCATGGACCGAACGATCCCCGCGTAGAGCTTCCGGCAGGAGGCATCTGGACCCCCAAGGTTGGGCAGGAGCCGTTTGAGTGCAGCCCCCGTCCGGTTGAGTTTGGGAGCCAGACATCGAAAATGCTCCCCGAAATTCCACCGGCTGTCGAAGATGAGTCCCAGGTACTTCATCGTCGACCCGACGCCGATGTGAACTCCTCCTACCGTTAGTTGGGAACCTGATGGTGGCGCGTTCCGAGGGCCGTGAAAGCACATTGCCTCGGATTTGTATAGCGCCACCTCGAGTCCCAACTCCTGGATCCTACCAACACTATCGCAACCCCACGTGCCGCTAGAGCGACCGCCGCCCGGTACGACTCTCACAGGTTGAGGTCTGGTTTAGCCAAAGGTCAATCATCAGCCTTAATAAAGTCAGAAACACTCGCTGCAAGGCATTAAGCCTGGGTAGTGCGTGCCCAGAAGCTGAGTCTTGCTGAAAAACCCCTAGTATTTTATAAAAAAGAGATAGGCTTTAACCTCTCGTGTGCCGTAATTAGAGACACAATTAAAAAGCCATTGTGTCTCGCGTGGATCCACGTTCCAACACAGCGGGTTAAGAGGCTTTGCTATGGCGTTTAGGATAGTATCTTGATATTCTTTAGCTGAAATTAGACTAGCCCATTTTCACTAAAATGAACCTTGGTGATGATGATGTTAGGATGACTAACAACGGTGGGTATTCCATCTGCGAATAATAATTTTGGTGTCCATACGAGATTTTAATTCTGCCCCTGACAGCATTCACTGCCTGTTTCACAACATGCGGCCGGCCTGAATTTTTAATAATCGTTAACAGAAGAACTGTACAATTGATGTAGCTATCACTATGGTACATAAGTATTTATAAACAAACCTACGACTGATATCAAGCCTCAACAGCGTTTTAAGACTATGTTTGCTAAAAATAGTGTCATTTGAAAGTGATAAAAAAAACTCGAAAAAACCGGTTACTTGAAAAAAAAAACCGGTTATTTTAATCATTAAAAATATGCCGAAAAACCGGTTTTTCGGTTTTCGAGTTAACCGGTTTGCATTCCCATTCTACACTAATCTAAGAGGTAGTTGGTGTTTATGTTTCTTTTTGATTGTAGGTAATGTCTGAAAGTACTGATCCGATTTGTTTCTGAGTGACATAGGCTATATTTTATGTACGGGAGCGAAGCCGGGGGCAAAAACTAGTCCATAATAAAAAAAAAAAATTCGCGGATAGGATAGGGTAGCCATCCTGGCGCTTTTTGCCTTAAAGTTAAGAACGAGTCAGGATTTCATACTAGAGTTTGCCAGTTCTCAAACTTAAATACTTCACACAGAAACTAGAGGTAAATGTCGATATTTCTAGCGGTCATTGTGGGGAAGCCTTTGTCATAAAGAAGCCATTCATTAAAGCCTTTTACATAACAACAAAGTTAAAATGTTGAGCCTTTTAAGCATATTATGATTACTTGACTTCTATTGGAATAGTCATATCTTACTTTACTAAAAGTATCTAAGGTAGACACCAGATAAATTTGCAATAAAGTACATTGCAGAACAGATGGCCGTTGGGGCCGAAAGGTTCTGGAGTGGCGCCGCAGTCTCGTACCGGAAGACGCAGCTTTGGAAGGCCTTCTACAAGGTGGACCGATGACCTGGTGAAGGTTGCGGGAATCCGATGGATGCGGGACGCGCAGGATCGTTCGCTGTGGCGACACTTGGGGGAGGCCTATGTCCAACAGTGGACGTCTATCGGCTGATATGATGATGATGAAATTGACCGTTTCCTAATATATCTGCATAGGCACCCGAAATACAAACAATGAACCGTTTTTCATTACACAAAAAATGTTAAGGATCACGATAGATGTCAATTCAAGGCAGGTAGGTTTATGTATCTAAATGAATTTGGTACGGTGTAAGTTTGAACCCCAAGGAGGCTACTTATTATCAGGATACGATTTTATGTCCATAATAACCCGAGATCGGAATCCTTTCTGCATTAATTTCGAGGAGGAAGTGTTTGTTAACCTCACCTCGGTTGACGTAGAGATTTTTTTCAATGAATTATACTAATAAAAATGCTAATTATCTTTGTTTTATTTGTCTTATTACAAATATTATTGTCGGTTTTTATTATAATTTATTGGTAATATTGTTGGCCTCATGGGATTTTTCATTAGAAATCCCAGGAAGATCCATATTATTAAAGCAACATTTCGATGTAAGTTCGTGAAAAGCTCTGCTTAATTCCGACTTTTAGTAATTACCGACATTCGCGCGGACGAAGCCTCTGGTAGAAACTACAACAGTAGGAGTAGTAGTTACTACAACGTAAATGTCAAAATACAATAACATTTATACCCATCTGCAAAAATTAAGGCAAATTGACATTATGACATAAATTTGGCGCCACCCACTATACATTGTGCAAACACTAGGTACTAAATAAATACAAAGGAGGAGGCCGAACGCATCAGGCAACGGCGTTATCGCCGCCGCCGTCGCCGGGATTCTGATCCCGATTTCCGGCCAACGTAGACGCGGGCTTGCGGACGGTGAGCAATGGGTAGCTCACTGTCCGGCCGTCCGGTAACTGTCTGGACCAAGCCCAAGTCGTCGACGGCGCGCACTGTTCCCGCGCGCCTCAAGGAGTTGTCAGCAACAGCAGGGACCCAGCCGGGTCGAAGCCTACTGGGGCCAGGGTTATCCGAAAGGGCGCTCGAGCCCCGGTATGAAGGCTAGAAGGAACGGGGTGAGTCTTTTAGTCAGTAAGAGTCTGACACTATCTCCCGCTCCGCCCAAGGGCGGGGGATGTCGATGCATGATTTTTTCCCACCATAAAAAAAAAAAAAAGGTACTAAATAAATACGTGAACTTACTCAAACGTAAACTGGTTGTTATAACAGTGATACAAGTATACCACATAAATGTCAAAGTACAATAACATTTGGACCCATCTTCAAAATTTAAGCACATTGACATTATGACATAAATTTTGCACCATCCACTATACATTGTGCAAAAACTACTAAATAAATACGCGAACCTACTCAAACGTAACTGTTTGTAATAACAGTGATACAACGATAAAACATAAATGTCAAAGTACAATAACATTTGGACCCATCTCCAAAATTTAAGCACATTGACATTATGACATAACTTTTGCGCCACCCACTATACATTGTGCAAAAACTACTAAATAAATACGCGAACCTACTCAAACGTAAACTGTTTGTTATAACAGTGATATAACGATAAAACATAAATGTCAAAGTACAATAACATTTGGACCCATCTCCAAAATGTAGGCACATTGACATTATGACCTAACTTTTGCGCCACCTACTATATATTGTGCAAAAACTACTAAATAAATACGTGAACCTGCTCAAACGTAAACTGGTTGTAATGACAATGAGTCACATATTGTAATCTGTTATTGTCTTGTTTGACCTACTCATTATTTTATTACGCATGCTGTGTATACTTTAAATGTGTCTGTTGTACTACGTCCTCTGGACCAACGTAATTTTTTTTTCAAACCTATGATCTGGAATTCTTCTGCGAAGCAGTAATGCTAGCAAAGGAGGAGGCCGACCGCATAAGGTAACGGCGTTCACACCCCAGCCGCCGCCGGGATTCCGATTTCCGGCTACCGTAGGTGCAGGCTTGCGGACGGTGAGCAGTGGGTAACTCGCTGTCCGGTAACCGTGCGGACCGAGCCCAAGTCGTCGACGGCGTGTACTATTTCCGCGCGCCTCAAAGAGTTTTCAGCAATTTAGTCAGTAAAAGTCTGACACTATCTCCCGCTCCGCCCAAGGGCGGGAGATGTCAAGTATTCAAGGGTCAAAAACATAACAGAAAATTAGGTTACTTGAAAAATCTGAGGGTTATGTGTCTTGTAGCTGACGTCACAGCACACTAATCATAAAAGGATCCAAGCTGCTTACATATATTATTATTGTAGTATAATTCTGATTCCATTCTCGTTTCACTATCTACATAAAAATGTACAACATACAAAAAGTATGTATGTACGCTTCACGAACTTTTTGTGCGTCTCAGACTTTGATAACACAAAGGTCTGACGTCTGCACAGCCCCAGGTATGGCTAAACCTGATTTGCAGTCAGTGCACTCGAGATAAAGGAAGAAAGAACACGCAATCTTTCGTATGGATTTGTTATTCTTATTGATATTCTTGAACGCCTTTGTTTTAACTCTGAATCGGATGAGAGATCACTACTAACTTTGTGTATAGTTCAAAATTGTAATTTTTACCCTCGATTTCTGATTTAATTTATTAAACCCAAAGCGAACGACGGTGTTCTTCCTCTTTTTCTTTCTTTCTATTGTGTCTCTAGTACCTATTCGAAAGTTTTTAAATTTTACTTTAGCCCGAAAACATGTCCAAATTTGGCATTTTAGCAAGGTGTGATTTCATTCAGATTCAGAAACAACAGATTATTTTTACAGATTTAGTAAGCCTATTACAAATCTGTAAAAATAGTATCTACTATCAACAAGATATTATTTTTACAAGTATTTTAAACTCGCATGGCGATGCGGGATCGCTCGAAACAGTTACCGCGACCCTGAAACGTAAAGGGAAACAAAAGGTACACAGGTGGATTTTAGTCAGTAAAAGTCTGACACTCTCCCTCACTCAAACCTAGAGGAGGAAAAGGTATTTGATGCATTCCCTAATCAAAAAAAAAAAAATACAGTCAACTCATTCCGTGACCGGAAAAACAAAGGTCCGCAATAATTATGTCATTCCAATACCATAATAAAAATTATAAATAAGTGCTATGAATACCTAACGCATCCGATGACGTATCTTCATTGATATAATCGCATAATCAACTTATGATAATGGGGCAGGTTTTATGACAAGTAAACACTGACTACTGTTGATGTTAGGGAAGTCAGGGCAGCATTGTTCAGCATGCCCAGGAGTATAGATGTCGTGGTCAAATCTTAGAAATTGGTTACTTCATGAAATGACCAACTAGAACTTCACGTAATGAAAACCGAAACGATATCGTAGCGATTTAGTCGTTTAGACCATTTCCGTATTCACATCCATCAATCGAATTTGAACGACACCGATTTTAAAGTCGTTGGAAATTCGTCGATTTAAAAAAAATCTGTAATACATTATCCTGGTAGAATACTTATTAATTTAACTGGAAATAAGTCGATAGATCGTAAATACCGCTTTTGGATAGGACTTCGATCGAACGACTATAAAACTTCAACGATATTTGGCTTGTTTGATTTTACGTGAATCAGGCTACTGGTCTGATGCTGCGTAAGCGAGCGTACGTGACTTTTGACGTCTACCACTCCACATAGCAGAATCTGAACTAATTTGTGCCCCATTGGTGTAATTGCTGCAAGGCGTTTCGATGTGAGAATACACGAATACATATATTTTAAGATCCATTTCAGGTCATTCGTCTTCCAAACTCCAGGCCGTTAATGTTATACTGACGTCAGATCATGCTTCGAAACAATGAAAGCGAAAGCTGGGCCAGCTAGGAGCAAAAAGCATCCAAAGCAAAAAAAAAAAACAAATAAATCTTCCTGTCCCTGATAAGACAACTCAACGCGTTCTGTAACCTAAAATGCCCGGATCCTCAAGTGTGAACAAGCCTTCTTCCAGTTAAACCAAAGAAAAAATATGTAGGGTGCAATCCTAACATAAATGAGATGTCAATGCATCACTGACTGTAGTTCGCGTTCAAAGTGCGCATACATGAGCCATTCAGCTAATTTAACTAATTTAATAATTAAATTATTTCTCCATGTACGTACACCGTATAAATGTCAGTGGCTGGCTTTGTTCTTCTTACAGTTTGTATAGAGAAACCTGTATACGGGAGAAGTTAGTACTACAGATACCGGCACGGATCTTGAACGCTGGCTTCAAGTTGCGCAGAAGTCAAATATCGGGCCTAATTAGTGGTATGAAGTCAGACGCGGGGGCGGGGAGTGTCAGTGATTGGTTCGCCGCGCCATCGTGTCATAGACGTCACTCGTGATTCGTTCCCTGCGCTTGCTACATGTATCTAACAACGACGACGATTGGCTCGCCAATGTATGGAATGCGCAAAGCGATGCCCACTCTGACGCCGAGCGCTCAAGATTCGTGCCGGTACCTATACATAACTATAAACATACAGTTAAGACAACTAAGTACTAACACATACTACAATACAAACACAGCTAGCTTATACTGAAAAAAAAAATCAAAAGTCCTTACTTTTGGCTAACAATCGGCGCCATTTGCCTAAGCAGCGATGTGAGAACAAAAAACATATAAAATTAAAAACAATGTACAATAATATTACTGAAGACTAAACACCTGCAACCTTGTGAATCTGTTTAATAATAAAACAGTGCAAACGTGTTTTATTATTAAACAGATATTATTTATTTCGATGACTTGCTAAAAGTTGCGGTGAATGTGCGTCGGAATTGCATAGTCACATTCCGCTAAGCCCGTTCCATCATCGGACCACCAAGGTAGAGGCGTAGCATGGACAAATTCAGACGTGGGCATAGGCGCAACAGTGAGGCTTTTTTTTCATGAATTTGAAAAATATAGGTACATGTAAAATATCTACATCTACACTAATATAATAAAGAGATAAAGTTTGTTTTTATTTCTTAGTTTTTTAGGGTTCCGTAGCCAAATGGCAAAAAACGGAACCCTTATAGATTCGTCATGTCTGTCTGTCTGTCTGTCTGTCTGTCCGTCTGTCCGTCCGTATGTCACAGCCATTTTTAGGGTTCCGTAGTCAACTAGGAACCCTTATAGTTTCGCCATGTCTGTCTGTCCGTCTGTCTGTCCGTCCTCGCTTAATCTCTGGGACCGTTAGCACTAGAAAGCTGAAATTTGGTACCAATATGTATATCAATCACGCCGACAAAGTGGTAAAATAAAAATTGGAAAAAAATGTTTTACTAGGGTAGCCCCCCTAATATGTAAAGTGGGAAGTGATTTTTTTTTTAATTTCAACCCTAACGTGTGATATATCGTTGGATAGGTATTTAAAAATGCATAGGGGTTTACTAAAATCATTTTTTGATAATGTCAATAATTTCGGAAATAATCGCTCTAAAAGTAAAAAACAATGTGTGTGTCCCCCTCTAACTTTTGAACCATAAGTTTAGAAAATATGAAAAAAATCTGAAAAGTAGAACTTTATAAGGACTTTCTAGGAAAATTATTTTGAACTTGATGGAAAGAACAGTTTTTGTACAAAAAAGACAAAAAGGTAAAAAATAATTTCTGGACTAAGTTTGTAGTATAATCGTATATGCAGGCATTTTTTTAAACTCATAAGTGGGTACACTTATTGTGAGAATGACAAAACTAAAAAAAATATATGATGTACATTACCATGCAAACTACCAACGAAAATTGGTTTGAACGAGATCTAATAAATAGTTTTTTTTTAATACGTCATAAATCTAAAAAAATATTTTTTTATTAAAACATCGATCAAAGTTACAACGAACTACAAGAACTTTTATATTATGTTACTTGCTGCTACGGAACCCTCCATGGGCGAGTCCGACTCGCACTTGGCCGGTTTTTTGTTTGTAGGAGGTAATCTCTCAAAATATTGATCCGATTGCTAAATTTTTTTCACCGATAGAAAGCTGCTTTATTTCTGAGTGACATAGGTTATATTTTATTGACGCGAGCGAAGCTGTGGGCTAAAGCTAGTATATTATATAGGTATAAAGTAAACAAAAGTAACTCTCGCTTTTAAAGAACCGTAGCTTGCGCGAAGCCCCTATTAATGCGAAGCCCCTGCCGTGGGCGAGGGGCCACGTCGCCCATGCCTAACTACGCCGCTGTATCACGGGAACATAATAATATTATTCGTACAGCTATGGAGTGGAATTCCCTGCTGGAGTCTGTGTTTCCTGATGGCTACAACCATTGAAGTCAAGACTGAATAGGTTACTTCGTGCTTGTTGCTTTCCTTTAGGTGAGATCTGGTGAGATAGTGGCCAAACGCGAGCCTATCAACAATTAAAAAATTGCAGCTTGGTCTCCAATATAGTCGTTATTTGTTTTTATCAGTTTGTCGATGTAAGGCGACAGGTCTAATAGATCTCAAACGAAAAGCATTTATTACAATTAAGTGATTTACAGGCACTTGTTGAAATGTGAAGAAGTCGGTCAATCAGAAAGTTGAAGCCAATTGCACATTCTAAAGCGTAGATCTTTGTGGAGAAGAACGTGCAAGAAACTTTATTGTGAAGACGCATTACTATTCCATGAATGTGAACATGTGCGGTGTGGTTAATGTGGATTATTCTTCTTTTCAGTATTTTTAGCGATTGTCTGGCAGTTTGAGTACTTTATGCGCCCTACCCAAATGTCCTTTTTACGGTTCCGTAACTCAAAAGGAAAAAAATGATCTCATAAGATCACTTTGTTGTCCGTCTATTTGTCTGTCTGTCTGTCAAGACCCTTTATAATCAGGAACGCGTGAAGGTGTCAAGTTGAAATTAAAACCATATATGTACACAGATCTGCGGTCCTTTGAAGCTGTAAAAAATCAAATTCTGAGTTAACGAAAAAAAAAAGAAGATTCGGTGCACGAAACTTTGTATAGAGGCCGGTGGAGATTTTTTTCAAAAGATTTAATTAAAATATTTTATGTATAGAAGTTAATTTTTTTAGTTTCTCAAAATTTTCTGAGTGTCCCACGTACAAATGAAGGTAGAGTGATTGTTTACATAAGAACCAAACTGACATTTACGGGACTAAGGAAAGTGCTTCGTAAGGTCGTCAAGGACGAAGCTCAACAAATTAACTGTAGCCTTTGTAAAACAATTTTAAAGGAGCATTGCCCAACAATAAACCAACGTGTATTTGCCTACTTTACATAAAATATCTTGGAAATTTACTGGATATCACATAAACAACAGTCAGTGTTAATACCGATGCCGGGATCGCCCTTCAATTCCAGTCTCATCTGTAGTCACGTGGCCGAGATCACGTAATGGAGCCGAAATCTCTGGCGTAGATACCAATCGGACACCCGTATGAGTCCACGTGACGATAACACATAAATACGAAAGGCAGTCACGAAGTGTATTCATTTACGTTTTGATGTCATTGGATGGTATGTTGTGAGGAAAGTTACGAGAGAAAAGACTGGATAACTATGAAGCTAGAACTACATTAGACTAAAGCGCACGTGTAGGTACCACACCTGATTTGTACGTAGAAAGACACGTGGCGTGGATCTAGTGTAGCTGTACAAGTCTAGTTTCCATATAAAATGTATGGAGACCGACGCGCCCAGATCGGCGTGCGAGGCACACGTGGGAGCAGTGTATTTCTACCTTGAAGAGTTGGTGAAGACCGCGATAGATAAACTGTATGAGTCTGTATATCTAGCTTTTTTTTGTTTTGAGGTGGGAAATCATCAAATAACTTCTCCCGCTCTAGGATGGAGCGGGAAGGCGTGTCAAAACCACACCTGGATCTAAGACCATGGGTTTCCTTTTCAGAAATACGCGCGAGAAACACTACGCGCCGTTGACTACTTGAACTCGGTCCTTACCGAACTGATATAAACGGATAGAAGGGTTTACCATAGGGTTGCCATTTGTCCCGATACGGGACATGTCACCGTTATTAACAGTGGTGTCCCGACGTCCCGACAAGCTATAAAATGTCCCGACAAACACAGTCGAGCGCAGAGCTACAAGTTTTTAAAAATTGTCGACAGATGAACGGAATCGCTTGGGACTTTGGGAGCCGACACCGTGGAAGCTATTCTTCAATGTAAAATTAATTTTCACATGAATTGTGAAGAACTTTATTCATTCATTCAAGGAAATCGATAATTACTGTCCCAAATAAAACTATATAAAAAGGAATGATGTTAATTGTTATGTTATCCCCGATATAATTAATAAATTAATACATATAATCCCAAATGGTTATGTTTTAAAGTTTTCTTTTTAGGGTTCCGTAGTCAACTAGGAACCCTTATAGTTTCGCCATGTCTGTCTGTCCGTCTGTCTGTCCGTCCTCGCTTAATCTCTGGGACCGTTAGCACTAGAAAGCTGAAATTTGGTACCAGTATGTATATCAATCACGCCAACAAAGTGGTAAAATAAAAATTGAAAAAAAATGTTTTATTAGGGTAGCTCCCCTATATGTAAAGTAGGAAGTGATTTTTTTTTTTAATTTCAACCCTAACGTGTGATATATTGTTGGATAGGTATTTAAAAATGAATAGGGGTTTACTAAAATCATTTTTTGATAATGTCAATAATTTCGGAAATAATCGCAAAAAAAACAAAAAACAATGTGTGTCCCCCCCCTCTAACTTTTGAACCATAAGTTTAGAAAATATGAAAAAATTCTGAAAAGTAGAACTTTATAAGGACTTTCTAGGAAAATTATTTTGAACTTGATGGAAAGAACAGTTTTTGTACAAAAAAGACAAAAAGGTTGTACAAAATAATTTCTGGACTAAGTTTGTAGTATAATCGTATATGCAAGCATTTTTTTAAACTCATTAGTGGGTACACTTATTTTGACGGACGCGAAAATACGGAACCCTACACTGAGCGTGGCCCGACACGCTCTTGGCCGGTTTTTTTTTTAACTTGCAATACGTTTGCTTTGCTATTGCCCTTGTTTACAACCCAACACAGTCAATACTAAAAAAAGAGGACCCCAAATTGTAATTGTCCCGATGGGGCTTGGGAATTTATGGCAACCCTAGTTTAACAGTGAGATGACGTTTAATGGAGACGGAAGAAAACGTGATGCGCCACAAATAATCGGGGCAAAGACAAAAGAATGACGTTATTGGATGCCAATGAAGCAGATGGATAAACTGATAAGCGTTCAAACTGATAATTGAAAACCTGATAGTGGCCAAAATTAACTTTAGATTTCTGCAATATCAAAGGTATCGAAGCACGTTACTGTTTCATACTTTAATAGACTTCTTAAAATATTGAAATCACAAGTGA
This sequence comes from Mythimna ferrago, assembly GCA_910589285.2. Taxonomy (NCBI): domain Eukaryota; kingdom Metazoa; phylum Arthropoda; class Insecta; order Lepidoptera; family Noctuidae; genus Mythimna; species Mythimna ferrago. The sequence goes on from OU342695.1 coordinate 18,543,956, forward strand.
TATCAAAAAAAAATTTTTTTTTAATAAAATCAAACGGAATTACCGCGTACCTACTGAGGTTTCTCTAAGCAATGCAACGCAACGTATTGTTTTGGGTGTTTATAGTGCGTATGTTTCCTAATATCTACAACCTGAGGGTCCTTTAAGTTGAGAGTGAGCAGGTTACTTCTAGACAAGCCTATTCCGAAGACCATCGTCATTATCATCGTACTATTAGGTGAGATAGTGGTCAAGTTTGAGTCTACCAACAATAATAAAAAAAACATCTCTTGGCATATTAGATAATCATCATCCATCTGGTGTTTTCCTAATTTAATTAGGCCAAACTTGTGTGAGGAGTGGTATGAAAGAAAAGTATCAGTAATAACATGACGGGTGACAGGATAGAGTGGAAGAAAAAAAAAAGTGTTGCGCCCATCCTAAGTAAAATGGGACGAGGGCAGGATGAGATGAGATCATTCAATCAAAGCAGCTACTTATTTCAATACACCAAAAAAAAATGCAAGAAACTTCATGGACACTCTTTTAACCTTTTGAATGTCTTAAGTTACACAGTTCGACATAAGCAATTGTCTTTCTATTGTGTCTCTAATTACGGCTTTCGGTGAGTTAAATCGTGTTAATATGATTATTACAAATATCTCGGTTACAATTTTTTATTGCTTCTCACAAATCTGAGCTCACAACCACTACTATGAGGAGCCAAAGAATGCGGTCGCTGTGGCCGATGATAAAAATGATGATATAAATGAATATATGAAGATGTCACGATGATAAAATATGTAAATATAAAGTAAAAAAAAAAAACAATTCAAAACATGGAAGTTAAAATAAGCTACTGGCAGACCATGAATAGGGCTGGCTCTTAGTTTAACCGATTTCTTTTATTATTGATATTAACTCGATATAAACTAGTGCTTGACTGCGATCCCACCAGATGGTTAGCAGTGATGCAATCGTTGATGGCGAGGCGCACTAGTTTATTAGGAGCAAATTGTTCCAATCATTCGATGTACGCGGTATAAACGACGAGGCGAGACGCTTAGTCCGGACCATAGATGTTTCAACAACGTAAAGGATGGATAATCGCCGTACATAGGGTTGTCCGATGGAAGAAAGGAGATGGCGGAACCAAACACAATTTCCGCGAACACTCATTTTTCCTAAGCAAGTTTGTTTATTTCCTCAAAATACAGGGTGTATGGGACAGGCCTCCGAAAACTTTAAGAGCTTGCTCAGTAAACGAAACTGAACAGCCTTCCACAAGATTTTTTTTTGAGGAAACGGAAAAAAAAATTGGCCATACAAAATTATAAACTTATGGGACAGTTTGTATGGAGAGGCGGATTTTTTTTTCGTCCCTTAGACCCTGTGTGTTAACACAGGACACACAAAAACATGCAGGTAAAACTGTATCGAATGCCGAAGCTATTCCCCAACACGAAACTCACGTAATCGTGACGTGCGTTGTTCTCAATGACGCATGCAAGCTGTACAGAATATCAATACACAATAAAGCGTAGGCACATTGTGAATGAATCCATTTCAAACAATAATATTGTGGAGATAACCATGCCCGTAATTGCTTAAGTAGGCAACAAAAAAGATATCAGTATGTTATTTGTGGGAATAAATTCATGATTTAAAAATGATCATCATGACTCATGCATTCTTTATACTACATTGTACCAAGAATAATATGTCGTCGCAGCCATCTGATTATATTAGGCAATTAATGAGATGCCTAGGCCGTTCATTAAATGACTGAAGGACAACTAGCCAATTAATTTATTAATAATATTTTTCAGCCATTTAGAACGGCCTAGGCGTTTAATTAGTTGGCTAATTTAACTAAATGGCTGCGAAAATAAATTAGCTAGCAAATCTAGGCAAGACGTGACAAAAATCAAATTATCGATATCTAATGACTGAGTGAAATAAACAATTATCGTTATTTATAATAAGTACCAGCGGTCATTGGCTCATTATCTATACTGTAGTTGAGGTTAAGAAAAGTTATTCAGCGGAACTACACATTTTCGCTATTTATATGACTCTGACCTTTTCGTAATGGTAAGTAACGCTTACCATTACGAAAAGTTCAAAGTCATATAAATAGAGAGAGAGTCACATAGAGTCATGTAATACACTACCTTATCATTGATAACTACCGTACCAGTACCGTGTAAGGTTGCACACGACTTAATTTAGCTAGAAGCCACTCTATACGATTAGTTTCAGCTAAGTAACTTTCCGTCATGAAGGGTACTTCGATACGAAATATAATCAAACACTAACCAGTTTTTTTGGATAATTCCTTTTGTTACATATAATAAAAGTGTACACGGGTACACAGTACACCAGGGCTGCGGAATTGTACCACGAGCTCTTATCGCGATCCATTTGACGACCTAAACTGAATTGTTAAGGGACGGAGCGATATTATGTATGTATAGCTCCATCCCTCTTTAGAAAGAAAGAAAAACGTTTTTATGTACCTCACACATACATTTAAATTTAAAAACAGTAGAATTAGGATACATTAAAAATATTTCTGATCTTTCGCACTGGCACGACTGGCATTTTTAACACATCATGGCATCATGACATATGGCCCTAAAGGCAACTAAAGGAATCGAATGTAAACGATAGAAAACCAAAAAGCTAACAACTCGGCGTCGATGCTCAAGACTTTGTAGTTTTGACTCGACAAGTGCAACAATGACGATGAGACCCATTCCAAAGTTTATTTTTAAATCTTTATTCAAAGAGTTGTTTCCATAGTGTGAATATGTCACTCTGTTGGTATACAAATATTATAGTTAGACAATAAAAATAAAAAAAAATACAGTTAAGATTTGGGTAGGTTTTTCAGAGCGAACTCGGATGAGAGCAGTACTCCATGTATACGATCGAAATTGCATGATCTTTTTAAACGAGACGTGAACTCAATTTTTTTTATGGTGGGAAAATCATCTATTGACAAGCCCTGCTCTTGGGCGGAGCGGGAGATAGTGTCAGACTCTTACTGACTAAAAACCCACCCCGTTCCTTCAAGCCTTCATACCGGGGCTCGAGCTATCTTTCGAAACTAACCCTGGCCCCAGTAGGCTTCGACCCAGTTGGGCCCCTGCTGTTGCTGACAACTCCTTGAGGCGCGTGGGAAAAGTGCGCGCCGTGGACGACTTGGGCTCGGTCCGGACAGTTACCGGACGGTCGGACAGCGAGCTACCCATAGCTCGCCGTCCACAAGCCCGCGTCTACGGTGGCCAGAAGTCGGGATCGGAATCCCGGCGGCGGCGAGACGTGAACTCCTCACATTTTAGGTACTATGGAGAAAGGCCAAAGAAAAGATGGATGGATTGTGAGAGGAATGATATGAAAGAAAAGGGAGTTAGTGATAGCGTGACTACTGATAGAATTTAATAGAAGAAAAACTACCGCCCCCTAGTATAGTACAAGGGCAGGATGATGATGTTAAATTCTTCTGACAGATACGCAAGTTCAAGTCCAACACACAATTTACATTTTGCAAGCTGTAGTATTCAGCAAAAGGCTACAAGTACTAAATCAATATCAATGAATACAAGACAATCAATATGAATTTGCATGAGACCCGTATGTTGTTTACCTATCTGTGTCGTCAGCAGTGGGGTAAGTGACACATAGATATCGCGGGTCTCAAACCATAGGGGCGTATATGCAAAAATGTGATTTTTCGTTTTTAATGCCATTGGATTCTACTATAAGCAATACATTAACTGAATTTTTCTTATAATTTAGTGTTAATTACTTTTTGCATAAATTAAAAAATATTATTTGCCGTATGCTGGAGAGTCTAGAATTATTTTTAGACCAAATAGCCGTATAATTGACGTAAGAGCAATATTATTGCGTATTGGGGCAGTTTCGACGTGCCATAGAGACGTACGCACGTACGACTTACAATTTTATCGTGATCCAAGGAAATCGCATCAGACCATAAAGGCGTATGAACATACGACTGTTTATTTTACTTTAACTTGAAATCATTTTGTCAAGCTATATAGACGTAAGTTATGTAACAAATATTCGCATTCGCGAATATTCGCACATTTTTTGATATTCGCATTCGCATTCGCGAATATTTGCACATTTTTTGATATTTGCATTCGCATTCGTAAAAACATGCGAATATTTGGCGAATGTTTCTGACAAACAAAAAGGAAATAATATTTTAATATTTTTCCATCACATAACTTTATTTCACATTTTATCTCAAATTGTGAAACAACATGTTAACCTCAAATCATAACAAATTTTTTCAAATGAATTTAACTGTTTCTCCAGATGGGTGCGTGACGAGTATTTCGGATATTCATATCCATCAGAAGGACGTTCGTAGAGTTCTGCGTAACTTTGATGTGAATAGAGCCAGTGGCCTCGACGGGATACCAGCAGCTGTTCTTAAAACTTGTGCACTTGAATTGTCTCTAATCTTGACTATTTCTATCTATTTCGCCTCTCTGAGACTGAATAAGTGCCGTTCAGCCTGTGCCCAAGAAGGGCAGTCGAGCTGACCTGGCAAACTACCTATCCATCTGCGTTATGTCTATCCTCTGTAAGAGTATGGAACGGGTGTTTAACAGATAACTCCTGGCATACCTAGAAACAAACGACATCCTCATTGACCGGCAATACGGTTTTCGCCTAAATCGGTCTATTGGGGATTTTCTAGCGTATGCCATTCACATCTAAAGCAAGGCCATCGAGAAGCATGGGGAAGCGCTTGCAGTCTCCCTTGATATCTCGAAGACTTTCGATAGGGTCTAAGCTGAAACTATGTAAAGTCTTATTGCTAAGCTTCCTTCCTCTGGTCTGACCACTGGTCTGTGTGATTGGATCGTAAACTTCTTGAGGGATTGATCCATCCGAGTAGTTATTGATGGCTGCTCGTCGGGTCAAATGGATATTATTGCCAGGGTCCTTCAGCGGTCGGTACTCTCGGGAAATCTGTTCTTGCTGCACATAAATGACCTACTTAAAGCCAGTACCTTTGAGTATACAGACGATAGCACTGTTGTTGAGAGTTACATGTCCGGCGAGCGAGCTTATGGATCTCAGATCCAGTCTCTTCGAGATCTCTCTCAGATCTCAGAGATTCTTGGGGTGCCGCTGTCGACTACCCTAAATTTCGGCTTCTACATCAAAGCAAAAGCCAAACTGTCTGCCAAAAAATTCGGGATCTTAGCGAGGACGAGATGGTACAACCTCTATCAAGCACAAGTTTGATCGTGTATGGTCTTTTGAGCATCGACGCCGAGTTGTTAGCCTGTCGGTTTTTTATTGTTTACATTTCGGAGAGTGTGAATTGGAATTGCAGAATTTAATCCCGCCAAGTCCGTTCCATCATTGGACCACAAGATGTACGGCGTTGCGACACCGGTACATGGTGAACATTCCACCCATACGTACAAAGCGTTTGGGAACACACTCATTATGCGTATAGCTAAGGAATGAAATTCCCTGCCGGAGTCTGTGTTTCCTGAAAAACTTTTTGTGTTAAACTTCATTCAATTAGTCTGTTAAGGCTCTGTTATGTTCGGTTTAAATTTGGCTGATACGAAATGTGAAAACTGTCTGATATTTTGCGCGCACTTTGTTTGAAAGTCAATATTCGAATGCGCGAATATTGAATTTGAATATTCGCATTCGCATTCTCGAATGTGAGAAATCAGACATTCACACAAACATCACTAATGCCTTCCTCACCGTGTTTCCTCACGATGATTTCCTTCAGCGTTTTTGAGAGCTATGTTTTGTTTCAGCTCATTTTCAAATGTTTGTGATTCTAAAGATATTTCTAATAATTATGTTCAGATTTATGAATAAATTTTATTTTTATAATGCTTATTTTTCTTTTCAAACACGAGAATATTGTGTAATTACCTATTAATCATTTCCTTTTTTAAATTGTGGAACAAAACTGGTTTATACTTCCTCTTTGAGTTAAAACACCTCTCAATATTTATGACAAACCAGACAGGCGTATGATTTCTTGAAATTACGTAAATAACGTTAATTTCAATGGGTTCTTATTCCTAAATAGCAATATTTTAAGTCACCAATTAAGTAATAATAAATATTGGTGTAAATATTAACAATCTGAGAAAAAAGATTTTACGTCCATAAATTTCATACATTTTAGGGAGTATTTTGACGGAATTTTACAGTATAGTCGTCATGCTATATAGGCGTATCAACCAAAAACTAGTGTAATAGAGGAAATACCCTAAAATTAAGAATCCTACATTAATTGCAGTAGAAATATATAGCTACATGCAAAAAAACAACGAGCTGGCTCAATCATAGGAAAAGTTATTAAGTTTTTTGTCTCTCCTGAAAAGTAGGGGTTTTGTGGATACGCCCCTATGGTTTGAGACCCGCGATATGTGGGCGCACTATTTGCATAAGTGTCAGCTATGGGTAGAAATTGAAACTGTTTCTTTCTTTTCATCATCATCATCAGCCTTTTTTAATGTTCCCACTGCTGAGACTCAGGCCTTCTCTCTGGGAGAGGGAATGGGCCGTAATCCACAACGCGGGCCCAGTGCAGGTTGGTGCATGCCACATGTCTTCCAATTTTTGGTTCAAGGACATGCCGATTTCCTCACAATGTTTTCCTTCAACGTTTTGAGAGCAGTGGTAATGAAATAAATTACACAAAGAAAAGCGCCTGGCAGGATTTGAACCTGCGACCTACAACTCGTAAGTCGGAGCCATTACCACTCGGCCACCACTGCTCTCTTTTTTTTTTCTGATATAATCTAGTGCTTGACTGCGATCTCACCACATAATGATGCAATCGTTGTTGAAGTTCTTTAGTTTAAATTTTGTTTTAATGCTATGTTCGCGGCAGAACACAAAGGAGTCCTGGAAACCACTTGGATGATTTTTTATAATACTATTTTACTCAAAAAATGTGTTACGATTTTGCATAGGCATTGTAATGTAATCCTTATAAAATGTCTTCTAAATATTTAATTCAGCAATAATTTAAGGTGGCATTTTGTTTTATTCCACCTTACTTGGCTAAAATCATTTCAGTAAAATGGCTAAAAATCACTATTTAAATACCATTTAATACTATAATGACATCTATTTTTAACCGACTTCGAAAAGGAGGAGGTTCTATGTTCGGCTGAATGTATGTTTTTGCTTAACCTTTTGAATACCTACCGTAATTAGAGACACAATACAAAGACAATGGGAGATTGAACGCCAGTGTTCGCTTGGGGTTTACTGAATTAATCTAAAAAAAAACCTAATTATACATAGGTAAAAAGTACTAATTAATAAATTGGGTAAGAGTAGATAATATAAGCATAATTAGTAAACAAAAAATGCGGCCTACCTTGAGTACTATGCCACATTAACATAGTAACCTGTTTGGTTATCAACCTATCTTTGTGCCTAGCATAATAAGCTAACTGTACTTAATCCTCCGTTTTGATGTTAGTGAATTATTTCACTATACTATACCCTATTCGCCTTAAGAATAGAAATTTAAAGAAACCTTTTTATACTGTCTGTTCAACTGATTTTAACTTCTATTTCGTAGGAATAATGATGGCATTAAAAGCAAAAAAGTGGTAACAATACGAAGTATTTACTGCGGCCGCCATTTGTCATGCCACCAACGTAATAAAAGTCAAAATCTGTTGAATGGACAGTAATGAAAGGTTTTCATAAAGGGTAGTATTTAAACGAGTGACTGTAAATTAAAATTTTAAGTGACAAAAAAATTATTTTGGGTTATAGAAATAATAAGTGAGCGACTGACTGCGAGTGACGAGAAATCAATAGAACAGGGACTTACAAACTTTAATTTGAGTTACTTAAAATACTAAATGAGAAGCTTCATAATATTTGAGTGACCTAATATTTGTTTGAGTGTCAATGTTTTGTCCTGCATTTTTTCCAGATTTGGCCAATGATTTATTTATACTGAGCGGCATTTTATCTTAAATGAAGTGTTTCGAATGTCCTAAATATAAATGTACACAGTATCGAATGTCCTAAATACCGATATTTATGTATTATGTATGTCACAAGGTAATTTGATAATCCGGATATTGCGAAAACCCGAATAATTAAAAAATGGTGAAATAAAATCTGCGAGCAACTTGGTCGTAGCGTTCGCCGGCCGCTGCCGCGCCACCGCTCGCTTCGCTCACTCGGCTCACGCGCGGTAGGTCACAGTTCTAACCTAACCTAACCTATTTCACCCAGTTCAAATGATGAATCTACCTGCGACTAGATAATTAGACAATGATGAAAACATTTGCTAGCGTAAATTCCTTATTTAAAACCTCATTTTTATTTCTAGTCGCTCACTTATTATTTTAGTCGCTCACATACTAATTTAATCGTTTAACTAGGATTTCAATAACCCACTTTAAGTAAGCTCGTTCTGGATTTTATTGTTAATCAATATTTGTTGTTAGTTTAGTTAATGTGTAGCTTACTTAAATTCATACCGCTCAAGTTATTAAAACAGTATTTCATCATCAGTCGCTAAGTTTTTTTTTTAGTCGCTCGTTTTATAATTCCCCTTTCATAAATGTCTACTGTTATTATGAACAGAGTACCTATAGCTATTTGTTTTAAAGTTCCAATGTAGGCTCCCCAAAATGTAAACAATAGAATACAGACAGGCTAGAAACTCGGGATCAATGCTCAAGACTTAGGAGTTTTGATTTGAAGAGTGCTGATCTTCTTGGTTTGTTTCTCAATTGACTCTAGATTCTCTAGTTGGCTGGGTTTCTTTTAGGTCAGTACATCATTCTTGTATTTTTTTTCTGGGGGTTTTTATTTTGCTTGGTATTTTCTGGTTTCTATTCTTTTCTTTTAATTCTTTTATTATTATTTTTTCATTATTATAGTATTTTTTCAGCTATTTGAGCACCTAACTCCTTAGACCAAATAAAAAATAACAAGGTGTTTTAAACCTATGGTGGTCAGTTATAATTTCAAGCATTTATTCTTATGATCCTAAGCAGTATCATGCAATATTTAAAAGATTAATGATTTATATTTCTCACTCAAAAATATGTTTATTTACATTGAGAGAAAACTCATTACAAAAGATTACATTATAATTTAGTGTAGATTAATATTCTAACTTTTATTATTGTTGAGAAATATGTCTGTTATATCTCTACCCTGTCAGAGTCTGCAGATGTAAACGAGAAGCCAATTTGAGTTAAGTTTGGAGGCATAGTAAACCAGAAGTTTAATTATAAGCATAACTTATGAAATATGATGATGTATTTTATTGTGTTTCCCATGATCCTATAATCAAACAAACCATATTTATGTCTTCATTCTAAATGTGTGTGTATACATAAAGTGTTACATAAATAAACAGCTGGATCTCATTGGTTGGGAGGACTTTGCCCAGCATTAAAACAATATGGGCCATTACTTTAGTAGGAAAAGATATTAAGAGGCTGCTTTTCCACTCGCCTATCGTAAACATCGAGCATGGTTTAAAAGCTTGTTGCTTCATCTAACGCAATCCAACATGATGTTTGACGAAAAGGCAATGTGAAAAAGAAGTTATAATACCTGAATATTCTGTTGGCATTCAGTAATTCCGTGATTTACTCGAATATTTTACAAAACTTGTTCCAGGAAATACGTGTTTTTTTTAAACCCTTAAAAGTTTTTGTAAAACATTGTCATTATTTAGAATCTTGATAAAATTTGCTAGGTTTGTACAGAGAGTCAGAGGTCTTAACTGGATTAGTTTTACACAAATTTATAAATTGATTTCCATAGAAGTCTAGATAATATCCACAAGATACTGTGTTTCCAAAATATCTAATGAAAAATGTGTAATGACATCATAATCGCATAAGAGCGGTTGGTTGTATGAAAAACAGTGAAAATGTATGTCGAGATGCATCCCCTTAAGTATATTTATCGTAAGATTTCAAATAACATCTGGCTAGTTAGCCAGTCGGCTAAATTTAAAGATGATTGTCATTATAGGATGACCTAGTAAACATATGTTTGAAAACAAAAAGATGTTTGTCTGTTTAATATGTTTCCAATGCAATGCTAATGATAATGCAATGCTACAAGAGATACTATCTTCTATATAATTGTTTATCATTAAAATGCAATCTTGTAGATTAATTATTGTTATAGTACAATCCAAAGAATTCTTTTATCACTACTTTTTCAGTGCCACATAGCTGTACCAAATCTAACATATTTCAGCATAAGAAAAGGCAAAATGTACAAAAAATGGGTTTTAACCTTGAGCCAAGCAACCTCTTTACTTAATTTTAACTTCAGACTCATAAAAAATATGTGCACGGAAAACTTAACGAATACCGTAACGTCTATAACTGTTACCTGCCATATGGCTTATCAGTAACAAGTGTTACTAAACATTTTCGAGATACAATTCTACAAAACATTCAATAGCATGTAAGAATATTGTTTAATATGTACTCACTGCACTCAAAAGGACCTTCCATTTTTTTGAAAAGCAAAAGAAAACATTGGCACTGAAACTACAGCACGACCGTTACACTTCACTGAAAATTGTCTGTGGCTATATTCATACTTTTCTAAATGTATACTTTTTTTTTAATTTAACTACACACTGAAGTTAGTTCAATCAATAACAAGGTACAGTACACAAAAACATGCAATTTAGTAGGTAGGATAACATTAACACGATATAAATTTCTAATCATGCGCGATAAGTGAGCTATTACAGCGTCAAGGTAAACAATACGCACTTGTGAACATCTGTTATTTGTGAAAAGATTAACGATGTTCATGGAAGCCATACGAATTATCTGGAGAAGTCTCACAAGCGTGTTGTTTTTAAATTACTCTAATAAATATCATTACTCGTGTTTTAGCACGAGCTAATAAGTTTGGTAAACTCAATTGTAATGGTATCATGAGTCAGTGCGACGTTACAAGGGTCAAAACTTCGTCTCACCTGGGAAATGATTATAAGAAACTTCGAAGTCGCCGCGGCCGCCCAGCAGCGGCTGCGACTCTCGGTTCACCCCTGGCGAATCCACGTTGCCCTCGAACCCGACCTCTGGCACTAAACAAATCTCCTCCGAACTACTGGACAAAGATACCACACCGTCATCGGGCGGCGTACTTGTACTGTTTGGTTTGTCGAAATCGAGATTTAACAGAGTCTCTTCCGTACTCATGAGTAATGTTAAACAGTAAATCTCCACCGAGCCTCATTTATTTCGGATAAATCTCTTTGTTTCACAACCATTTAACACAAACACATAACTTCATTCAGCGATGGTGCAAAGACTATAGACCGGAGCGATGACAGCTGAAATTGACAAGCTGTAAATCACATAGACAAAATGACTTTTTGCGATAGTGTTGTCCACAAATATTTCTTACTAAATAAACAATTACGGTTTTGTTCTGTTTAAATAATGACTTGAGATTTCACATATTTGATTGCAATCAAAGCATATATTTTTAACTTATATGTGATCAAAGATGGTTGTATGAAAATTATTCAACGTCTAGTCTAGGCAATTCGAGTTCCTGACAGTGATCTCCTCTACAACGTTATACTCTGTAGTTAGTAAATTATAAATATATTCGACTCGTAGTTTTAGCGGGAATATTTCCAATAAAGTTCAGCAAGTGTCTGTTTTATTTTTTGTGATGAATGTGTAAATGTGAAATTGGTATAGTTTTGTATCGAGTGCCTACACATCTAGGCAATAAATGAAAACACGTTTGAATGTATTACATCCGCATTCTGATGGAAAAGTGTGAGAAATACTCAAGACAGGCTTAAAAAACTTGGTTCCCAAGCCAAAAACGTTATGAATATTAAAAAAAATATCCGGCTCAAGCCGCGAAATTCAAATGGTAAAAGATAAAAGTGGTCGTCTTTGTCGGTGGATAAAAATTTTAATATTGTACGTTTGTGTTTTAAAGAAAATGATTAAATTTAAAAATAATGGTACAGTTAATTGGAAATTAAACTGTGGCGTCGACTCAAACACGTTGACCTATACCTATATTACCCCTTTACCTGAGTGTCAAGGCGGCAGTTAATTGGTAAAAAGGTTTAGACAGTAAAAATTCCAGCGTTATTTTGAGTTATTTAATATGTTGATTTAAGGATTTTCGTTAGGTAACACAAATAAATAGACACAATAACAGAACATACATTTGAACTAAATCCCAACCAAGTTCATTAGAAAATAGAAAATTCACCGTCCAAGTCTTCAGAATCCTCAAATTCACTGAATTGTTTATCAAAGAATCCGGTATCTAAAGATCCTTCCTTGCCGTGGATGCCTTTCTGACGATTATGATCGAAGGTACCTTTCTTGAATCCTGCACCAGCACTTGCTGTAGTTCCAATGATCTTTCCACCAGCACCGTTAATAGTTCCTTTCGTCTCATCAAATTCGTAGAAGTCTTGGTCCTTCTTGTATTCGTCTTTGTGGTAGACTCGGTGGAAGCCGGTAGTCTTATTCCCTCTGGCGTAAGTCCTGGTTGCCTTGCCTTTGGCGATGGCTGCAGTTGCAGCTGTGACGTCAGCGCGACCAGACTCCTCAGCATCATCATAAGCTCCTTTATCACGGATGGCGGCTTCCTTAAAGAACGAATTTAGATCACCACTCTTATATATACCGTCAACACCTTTCGTTGATTTTTTCGTCTGTTTTGTTCCTGAAGTTTTCGTTTTCGCACTAGTAGTCTCACTTTCCTGGGCAGGTTTGAAATACTTGGGTTTCTTGGCGGTGACGCCTAATAGTCTGGAAAATACTGCCCCCCAGTTCTCATCACGTTCGTATCCTAGGTCTGGATATTCAACCTCGAGGTTGTCGAATTCTAAACTGCCGACATTGACAGGAGATGACTCAGCGAAATACACAAGGGTCAATGTCAGTACGAGACAAAATGCTTGCATCGCGACCTAATTTTTTTTCCACTCTTGCGCAATCGAAGTAGGTTGCGACACTGACATACATGGCTAGAACTAGGCTTATATAGCCTTTTGTTTATAAGTGTTAGACAAGGATGTTTTTTCTTTAGAGATGAGTGATCGATCAGTGGTCGATTCTAGCCACAGTCGATTAGATTCGTAATCGGTGCAACGGTTTGGATCGGTCGAGTCAAGGTTTTCATGTTCAACTGCTCACACGAATTGGTTAGCGACGTACTTACCTATCTGCTTAAAACTTGATCGTCTTCGTCATTGTCAGACTAGCTGTTGCCAGCGGTGTCGCCCGCGCGGTAGTTAAAAATTATCCCAAAGTAACATAGGTACCTTCTCGGGATAAAAAGTATCATAGGTGCTATTCCAAGACATGTTTTTGTTAACAGTAGGCTTCGACCCTGCTAGGCCCCTACGGTTTGCTGAGAACTCCTTGAGGCGAACGATACGCGCCGTCGACGTCTTGGGCTCGGTCCGGACAATTACCGTACCGTCGGACGGCGAGCTACCCATTGCTCGTCGTCCGCAAGCCCGCACTTACGGTGGCCGGAAATCAGGATCGGAATCCCGGCGGCGGCTGGGACTGCAGGACTTGGTGTACCTATGTATCAAGTTTTATAAAAATCCGTTTATCCGTTTGAGCGTGAAGAAGTAACAAACATGGACGTACACACACAAACTTTCGTCTATAAAATATTAGTGTTATTTCTAGAACACGGAAAACAGAGTTCGTTAAAGAATTGAGCTAAAGTTAAAGTTTCAAGGGTCAATTTTTTTGATAAAGTTAGTGTATCTTCAGAGTAGTTCACAGTTTTTTAAGCAACTATCAGTCTAGAGTTTATAAAATGTATTTATTTATTTATTTAACAATTCATGTACACACTTGACTTATATAAGAAAAGAGGATAGAAACAAAAAAAAATAGGTACATAGGTGATGCTTATTTCTAACGAAATCTCTTCCAGCAAATTGTATTTCAAATTTTGCTAACTAACCTGTATACTCTATAGTCAGCTCGGGTTTCATTTGTAGAAAATAAAAGCTCGGAATTTGGAAATGTGCTCGATGGCAAAACGGTAGCTCCAATCATAAACACTGATAAAAGTCATTTGGACTGAAATTGAAACTGTAGGCAGTAGCGTAACTAGCCTTTTATAATATTATGTGTGGTGCGAGCTTCGACAACTTTGCCCTTCATAAAAAGTTTTAATGTTACCTAGCTCTAAATTCTTCCACTACAAGAGCGAGAAGAGCGAGCTCGAAATTTTTAACACCCTGCCCAGGATGGGTTACACGATAAATAATAGAATTTATAGTAGGTATTTATGCTGCTAGCTAACAAGTACACTTAAGCCCTGGTTTGATCATACTTGCGCCCCGCCAGGGTCTTCGCCTTGTATCTGGGCAATTTGACACCGCTGGCCAGTAGCGTAGCGAGGCGTGGGCAAAGTGGGGTCTCTCACACGGCGTCGCACACAAAGGGGCCTTGCACAAGCGAGTACTCTTTAAGAACGAGGATTTTTTTATAATTGATAGGCTCGCGTTAGACCACTATTTCACCTGATGGTAAGCAACGATGTAGTCGAACACTGGGTTGCGACAGTCGCGGTCTATAAAGCTTTCGAATTTATGAAAGAAAGAAAGAAAAATCATTTATTTATGAAAGAAAAAGGTCTCGCTGATGTGCCTTCGTCCATGTCTAATAAATTAGTCCACTCGTCTGCCGCTGGCACCGCCATAGTTACGGTGACTATAGGTACAAAAATCTAATCGATGCATGGGTCCGGACTAATTTAGATGACCTCCCTTTCTCTTCTCTTTTACACGAGTTTAGGTAAATCAACAAAGGTATCTTTTTCAGCTTATTCAGTAAAAAGTTTCCTTCATTGCGATACCCATTTATTTTACGAAGTCTGAATATATCTACAAAAATAATTGTTTGGGGTAAAGCCATTGTAGTGAGGTGGACAATGATTGGTTTAACTAACCACCTACCTACGAAATCATAAGTATAATCGTGAGAAAATATTAGGGTCTCTAAGTCTAGGTATATCTAGTAAACTTAGCGCTAGGCTAGACCTAACAGGTTGTTAGTTATACTTGACAGGTTATACCAACAGGGATACACCAACTGCAAAGTTATACCTGTCAGGTAAGCTTGCGTGGAACCCTGCACAGTTGTGCAACATACACACGCTCCGGTTTACCTGTAAAAATCAACCTTACGAGCAAACCTAGTCAGGTATATCTTAGCGTGTATGGCTATCTTTACGGCAGATGCATGTACATTATAATGTTTTTGTAGTTTTTGGCAGTAATTGTCGATACAGTTGGCAGAAGGCTGGCTCGATAACCAGCGTTCTTGGCAAACTTGACTGAGGTTATAGTCAACACTACAATAAAATTCTCGGCTCCATTTTACCACTAGAAAAAATCTCGCTAATAATTCGGGATGATGGCAATAGACAAATAGTTTATGGTTTTGAGCTTTTAAAATACAGAACCTTTAGTTCATGACTTCGCCAACGCAAGCTTATTCTTTTGGCCATAAGTCGTAGTTGAAACTTGAAAGTGCGAAGACATTTATGCGCGATTGATACTCTATCGATACTAAAAAAATAGAGAGGTGTCAAGGGACACCCGGATGGGACGAAGATGTATATATATATTTATTTATTGCAGCCGCCATCTTGGATTTATATTTTGACAGTACTATCGGTTTCAACACCCTCGAAAACCATGAAAACGACACCCATGACGAAAAATTTGATAATTTCTTGCAGCCGCCATCTTGGATTTATATTTTGACAGTACCAACGGTTTCAACACCCTCGAAAACCATGAAAACAACACCCATGACGGAAAATTTGATAATTTCTTGCAGCCGCCATCTTGGATTTATATTTTGACAGTGCTATCGGTTTCAACACCCTCGAAAACCATGAAAACGACACCCATATCGAAAAAGTTGATAATTTATTGCAGCCGCCATCTTGGATTCATATTTTGACAGTACTATCGGCTTCAACCGTGAACAGATGGCCGTTGGGGCCGAAAGGTTTTGGAGTGGCGACCGCGTACCGGAAGACGCAGTGTTGGAAGGCCTCCTACAAGGTGGACCGATGACCTGGTGAAGGTAGCAGGAAACCGATGGATGCGAGACGCACAGAAACGTTCGATGTGGCGACGCTTGGGGGAGGCCTATGTCCAACAGTGGACGTGTATCGGCTGAAATGATGATGATGATGATGATCGGCTTCAACACCTTCAAAAACCATGAAAAAGACCCTTATCGAAAAAGTTGATAATTTATTGCAGCCGCCATCTTGAATTTCCATTATTAGATAAAGATTTAGTTTCCAAGCCAAAAACATTAAAAAAAAAAAAGTGCAAAAAGTGTCGTTACAACTTTTCGTGAGAATTTTTTCCGTCTAGCCCCCTTTCACAACGCGCGATAAGGAACTTCGTTCCAAAAGGCTCGTTTTGACATTTAAGAAAGACTCTAGAATGTAACTTGGAACGAAACTGAAAGAAACAATAGAATAATTAATTGCATCAAATGTTTAAAAAAAAACATCTTTTTGGCGCGTTAAATAAATGATAGAATATATTGCGAGAATTCTTTTTGCGTATTTTCTATATTTTTTGACACATAAATGTATAATGGCAAGAGCCATTTCAAGTTTAATACATATTATATTATCTTCGTGTCAATTTCGACTCCATGATTTGAAGAAAAAAGTCTACTGTTAACGTTATTTATCAGAGCGTTACTTTTTGCAGCCACCAAAGTTCATTCATTCATCATTATCTCACTGACCTCTGAAATTATGCAATTTGTTATTTTTTTTTCATCAAATATCGTTCTGTTGTTAACAGTTAGATCGCAGCAACATAACAATGAATTTTATTTTGAGACAAATTGAAAACACCAAAAAAATATATAAAAATAAATGTAATCATATATTTATCGCATTCGGTTTCCTCCGGTACGGGTTCGGGGTTTTCGGGATCCTCGGGGAATAACCAGTTTAGCGTGGGGTTTAGTGTTACCCAGTAACTGGATCTTGGAGATCAGATAGGGACTTGCTTTTGTAAAATACAAGTATCTGCCACATCCGGTTAGACCAGTACCCCTAGCCAAGTTTCTAATCTGCAATAGTTAACGCTTGTAGAAAGCTTCAAATGTACGGGAATTATGTCGTCTCAACGCTCAGTCACGTGGCCAGAACAAAAGAATTGGCGGCAAGGTCAACTCGAAGCGTTCGACGCAAGCGAGACGGTTGTAACTTGGCTAACCTTAACCAAGGCTTGGCCCTAACCTGACCCATAGAAAATGCTAGACTTATTGCTCCAGTGGTCGCAAGTTTGCGAAACTAAAGAATGATACTTTGTAAGCTAGTCCTAAAATTGCATCATTTTTCATAATTTATACAATGTTTTTTTTTTTCTTTATGAGACCTCAGAGCTCAGATCGGGCAAACTTTCTGATAAATGATATTTTTACACCACCTGCTCGATAATGTCGTTTTACACGTCATACAAACCTCACTTAAAGCAAGTCATTATATGCCTAGGGAGATAATGCAGTATGGCCGATCCCTAGGGAATAATGAGATTTGAATTTGGAGCATCAAGAATCTTCAACATTGTGAATTAAAATGTAGGCGCATCGAACAAGTTGACTCAAAATTCAAACCAAAGAGTATGTAATCACTATGATTCACACTGGCCACTAACAAAAAAAAGAAAATAGAATAAAACGTGCGTACTGACGACACAGGAGCATTATAGAAAATTGAAACTATAGAATCTTGGAGTAGTGAATTTTGTTTGTTTGATGAACTTGTAAATATAATACTTATATTTCTCTAATATATGATTTAGTCGACCAAATTGTCTTTTAATTATCTCACAGATGGTGTAAAAAGTAGAGTATGCAACACGGGGATAAAGCTGTCTTTGTCTTGGGCGGCTTAAATTCCTCACTTCACTCAGGTTTCTTTATTAACTCCCTCGCAATGCTCGGGAGTTAATTTTATAAATCCCTCACTGTCGTTCGGGATTAAAATCAGCAACCTTCGTTTCGTTCGGAATTCAACATGCCGCCCGCGACTTAAAGACACTGCTTTATCCCCTAGTCACATAAACTACTATTATTTTGCAATATAGGTTTTAAAAAACACTTTAGACGTCTTTTTTTTTCGACAGTTTAATTAAACTAGATGAGGCTGGTGTTTCCTAGCTGACTACCCTGAGAAGAAGCACCGAAACAAACTCAGGGGTCAGGGGTCTTTCTGTAAAAGGAAGGAAGCCTCTGGCATAAAAAATGGGCACCTCAGTCGTGACAATATCCTCATCTCTAGATACATTTATAGACCATCTCTACTATTAACCCTAGAAAGAGTAGGATCATGAAAACCATAGCTGAAGATGTGCGTGCTCCTGTGTTGAGGCATTTCGTTCGTCTGGTGATCCATTAGGGAGGTCTATCTATTGGTTATCTGGAAGAGGCGCAGATTCATGTAGGCATATACGAGTCTTTGGACCTGTGCACATCACGTTTTTTGAACGCGCATATGACGCGTGTTTTAGAAACGCGCTTTTATCATACTATATGTCTACAGGTTGCGTCTGACTTGCGTGCGTATCGAGTCTGTGTAGCGATCGCTACAAACGCGCGTCAACGGCGGGTTTAAAAATCGTAGTGTGTACAGGCCCTTACGGTCAGTTTTGCTGTTTCCTGGCCCTGACTGGATATAATTAGGTTTGTCGTTTTGTAAGTTTATTTTAGTTACTAAGTTTTTTTATGTAGGTATACCTACTAAACTTTGGACCATAAAATCCGAAAATAAAAATTTGAATTGGAATACGTATCTACTTATTTTATTAATCATGTAGAGTCTCGATTAGTTGAAAATGAAATCAGAATCGAATAGAAAATCGATAAGTTTGAAAATAGAATCGGAATCGTAGAAAATATAATCGATAAAAAATGAAAGAGCAAAAGAAATAACAAGGCGAATGTTATTTTTTCTTCTAATAAGAATAAACAAACCTACGTATCTAAAACAATTGACTATATTTACTATACATACCGTCTATAATTAAATAATAGTTAACTTCCTGAAAATAAAATTCCTATTACTATAGGAAATTCTTGAAAGGTCTCAAAACAAAAGAATAAATAGACAAGTTACCAATTGAACGCGGAAAAAATACGAGGGTAAAAGAAAAACAATTTTAATTATCTCTATTTGAACAATAACTATTATTCTTCCGGTACCTAGTGTTTATAAGCAGGAAAAAAGATTTATACTGGTCTTTGCTAACAGTACACGCAAATAGCCTGGCAGAATATATGTTTAATTGAGTTACCTTATTATAAATTGACTGATTTCACACATCGTTATACAAAAATTTATTGTTGTTCATTAGATTTGTCAAAACTGAAAAACGCATTGACCGATTGCACACTATTCTTAAACAGGCGTTATTTAAAAGAAAAAAAAAATCCTAAAGAACAGTTGAAAACTTCAAATTTGGTAATGTTATATGGGAACCGCCTCCTAAAGATGGGAAGTACCTACTAATTTTAAAAAAGATTATCTCCGTGCCTGGCCAGAGACTCAAGTTTCCTCTTTAAGAGGTTTGAGAGTAAGCCACATTACACACGTCGAAAGTCCTGTGAAAGTTGGCGGCTTTCATAAATAATTTTTCTGTTGCCCTTATTTTACTTGGTAACAGTGCCACATGTCTGTTCTTCCATACTCCTTTACTACTGGTCTCCTTAGTGGGATTGGACAACCCAGCCACAACATTTCCAATCACTACAGCTCCAGACAGTCGGAACCAGAAATGCTGACCAACTGAAAAGCGACAATAAGCCACTGAAGTTCAAGGAGGCCTTCCATACTCCTCATTTACTGGAATCCACAGTGGGATGGCACTACCCAGCTACAATATTCCCAACCACTGCAATTTCTGAAAGCTAGAATCAACGGTAGCTATACCACCAGAAAAGCGCTGAGGGACTGAAGTTCAAGGAGTCCCGGTGGGCACGTCATAATCCTGGCGGCAAGTCCCCTCTTTAAGGAGTGGCTGGAGAGGCGTCACGGCGTCCTCACCTTCCGCATGACGCAAGTCCTCATCCGACATGGAAAGTTCGAGTGGTTCCTGTATCAATCAGATTCAGCCAAATGAAACGCCCGGTTATCACTATTGTGTGAACCGCCTGGAAGACACGGTGGAGCATATGGTGGAGGTGTACCCTGCTTCGGCGGAGCACCGCCGTGTTCTCGTGAAGGCTGTCGTCAGCAGCGATCTCTCGCACTGGGCCCTGGTTCGGGCTATAGGCCGGATCGAGGTGGAATGACAACCGGTCGCCTCCCTCTGAAAAAGAAGGATACGGCCGCATGCGTGAGGGAACGGATATCCTAATGCCTCAGCCGTCGCAATTCCGACCATGGTAAGCGCCGGCTTGCAGAAGACGAGCAATGGGAAGCTCGCTGTCCGGCCGTCCGGTAATCGTCCGGACCGAGCTCAAGTCTTCGACAGCTCATATTGTTCCACGCGCTCCTCAAAGAGAAGTGCAAACCGTAGAGGCCCAGCAGGGCCGCGGGCATTTTCTGAAAAGGAAACCCGTGGTACTAGAACGCAAAGAGCCACTGAAAGGCACAGGTGTGGCTTTAGTCAGTAAAAGTCTAACACGCCCTCGCGCTCCAACCAACATGCAAAGACATTGGATGATTTCCCACCTTAAAAAATAAAAAGGAGTCCCAGAGCATCAACTGCGTCTTTCTGTTCTGTGGTCACTCCGCTATGAAATTAATCAAAAAGGAACATAACATATTTTACTAAGTCATCATCATCATTTCGGCCGATAGACGTCCACTGTTGGACATAGGCCTCCTCCAAGTGTCGCCACAATGAACGAATCTGTGCGTGCCGCATCCATCCATCGGGGCACCTTCCAACGCTGCGTCTTCCGGTGTGCGGTCGCCACACCAGAAACTTTCGGCGACGAGATATTCTTGGACATATTGTATTATTCTCCCCGTCTACGTATAAGTTCCTTGTAGAACTGTTGGATATGATGTTGGTTCGGTTTTCGCCATTTATGTCTTTAATCGATTTTTGACCATTCCGTATGCCTAACATGCGGTATGATTTACCATTACAATTTTGTTAAGTTTCATTACCTACCTACATTTTTTCTTGTTGTTTCAGCATGTTATCGATAGATACACATCTATCGTTAAACACGTTATTATTTTATCATTTACCACCATTGAATTATGTTTACCACACATTAGCATCTAATATTTATTTTGCACTTTCCACTTAACACTAATCCACACTAATATTATACGAGTAATAAAGAGGGATTTGTATTTTTGTGTGCATGTTTGTAATGAATAAACTCAAAAACTCCTACGCCGATTTTCTTTCATTCGATTAATTCTTTCACCATTGGAAAGCTACATTCACCCTGAGTAACATAGGCTATATTTATTGCGAAGCCGAAATGTACCGCGTATATAAATAAACTGATTTGTATCTGTACCTCTCTGTTTAAAATCATCGTCAGACAACTAGTTACTACGTAGTTCATTTCAGACAACTACTACATAGTTATCTACGTAGTTGTCTGGAATTTTTGTTGAACTGGATCTATTCGAAGCAGCCATGAGACACACATTGAAATTTTAGTGTTTATTTTTTTAGTCTTAAGTTTCTACACTGCGCGCACCTTTTTTTTTTATGTTGGGTTAAAATCATGCATTGACATCCCCCGCTCTTGGGCGGAGCGGGAGATAGCGTCAGACTCTTACTGACTAAAAGACCCAGTTTCTACACTGCGCGCACCTTTTTTTTATTTTTTTATTTTTTTATGGTGGGTTAAAATCATGCATTGACATCCCCCGCTCTTGGGTGGAGCGGGAGATAGCGTCAGACTCTTACTGACTAAAAGACCCACCCCGTTCTTTCTAGCCTTCATACCGGGGCTCGAGCGCCCTTTCGGATAACCCTGGCCCCAGTAGGCTTCGACCCGGCAAGGTCCCTGCAGTTGCTGACAATTCCTTGAGGCGCGCGGGAACAGTGTGCGCCGTCGACGACTTGGGCTTGGTCCGGACAGTTACCGGACGGCCGGACAGTGAGCTACCCATTGCTCACTGTCCGGCCCTTGACTGGCGTTGCTAAGGTCTTGTAAAATTTACAAGCAACGTGCAATTTAGCTTCACTTTTCTTGGACTGACCGACATTTGACTATTCAAAAGTGCCTGTAAATGGTCTATTTGAAATAAATGTTTTGATTTGATTTGATTTGATTTGACAAGACAGCAGCAGCTTAAGAAAAAAAAAAGGACAATGTTAGCTTAGCATAGGAGTAAGAAAAACATAATTTTCATCCCCCCATCTTGGAAATAAGTATTTTTGCTCCTCGATATCTGAGTGCAAAAGCCATTTTTAACCGCTAGAAGATAAAGTAATCAATATCGTTTGCACTAAGTTTGTGAATTCAAAACATCACTAAACCTATTTACTTCTAGGTACCTCCATAGTGCCAAACTTATACTATATGTTAAAAACTTAGACTCGGAACCTCCTTGGTGTACTTTTTCGTTTTTTTTTGCATTTAGTCATTTCCTCGCTGAGGTGGGATAAAAAGTTACGTGTTGCACTCGACTGCAAAGATTTTTCACCTTGTGCTCACCGAGCAAGCGAAGGATTCTAAAATTAGAATCCTGAGCAGCTTTGTATTCTTGTAATAATAAATAACTATTCCCTTCTTATCAAACAGGTGAAAAAAACATAATTAGTTAGGTCAATAATAGGCAAAAAAACATGTTTACAATCTTGGTAAGGCTATTTTTGGCAACTGTAGAGCTACCACGTCGAGCTCTTAACCAGATCCATTTTACGACTTAAATTGAACTGATAAAGGGTTTTTTTTTTGGTGGGAAAATCATACAATGACATCCCCCGCTCTTGGGCGGAGCAGGAGATAGTGTCAGACTTTTACTGACTAAAAACCTACTCCTATTCCTTCGTTGCCTTTCATACCAGGGCCGACTCTTCCTTTCAGATCACCCTTGGCCTCAGTAGGCTTCGACTCTTTTGGGCTGGTTTGTTTATTGATGTTCAATTCCGCTATAAACTCTAAACGCGCTTTAAACTATTGAATATATTTTTATAGCGCGCTATTTTATACGCTATCATTATAACACGTTATAATAAAACTCGGCAATTAACTGAACGCGGAGACAAATTATCATTTTATTCGGCAACGCGCTAAGCGGACATAATAAACGCTATATTGCTATTCCGTTTTGCCCCGCTGTTGGCGTTTTGTTGAGCGAGTCGTTATAATATATTATAGCGCGAAAACAGAGCCAATTAAAGCAAACGCTATGAACAAATAGCGTGTTATATTTTGGCGCTATACGATAAATTAGCCACCACTAGGTTTGTTTTCACGGAACAGTAAAAACAGTTTTTACTGTTCCGTGGTTGGCATGTTGAAGCGTGCGTGGAACAGTACGCGCCTTGGACGATTTGGGCTCGAACCAGATCCATTTTACGACCTAAGTTGAACTTTTGTAGGGATGGAACCCTATAGGGTGTATGTATAGCTCCACCATTTTTAGATCATCATTTTAAGACGTCATGGTAAGTCCCCCGACCTTATCCCGATTGTAATCATGTTTTTTGTTCGCAACGAATTGCAATTAGCATTAATAATTTTCAAATTGTAATTACATTAAGAGAAAATCTAGGTAATTCTAATATAATAAAACTGAAGAGTTTGTTTGTTTAGTTGAAGGCCCATTACATTGCGTCAATTTTCAAATAAACAATCAATGTTGTAAATTATTTTAAAATTGACGCAATGTAATAATGTAGTAATGTAATAAAGACATCCCATAATAAATTAATTAAAAAATGACATGATAATGATAATAGTATACGAGTATGGACAATGTAATAATATAATATCTTAAAATAATTTTATGTAGTAATGCATGCAATTAAAATAATAAATACATATGTTGCGGTGCCCTAGCAGGGTTCATGTACGAAACTTATATTATGTGGTAAGACCTTGTAAACGACATGAATGCAATAAATAAAAAAATCTTTTAGTGTTGGATAGCCCATCTATTGCGGGAGGCTATATCACAAAAAAGATGAAGGAGGTAGTTACTTTCCAATTTGTACTACAACGAGTGTCGCCGCTTGACTCACACCCTTTAACTCCACTACAGGCAATAAACCAATACGAACGCGCATTACGCAACTAACAGACCACGCACACTTAGATCGCAAGTTTGCTATTGGTAGTTGAACTATGAGCATTGCCCTACTTTGTGGCACGCCTGCCACAAGGCCATTCTAACCTCTTTCATCTGTTTTATGGGCTATATAACATCACGTTACTACCAATGATGGGTAAGGTGCTGGTAAAACCGCGGAGGACAGCTAGTAATAAATAAACATTGATCTTTAAAGTAATCGAACGGTGGGCCAGTAAAACGCAAAGTTGAAATCGCACGACGGGGTCGCGGCAGACCAAGGATAAGGCAAGACGACGATGTCTTGGGATTTTTTTTTTATTATTGACTAGCTTTTGCCCGCGGCTTCGCCCGCATGGCATTAGGTACTTAAGGAATCGGGATAAAAGGTAGGTTCTTTTCAATGTCAAAGGCTATATGCGTGCCAAATTTCATCCAAATCCGTTCAGCCGTTTTTGCGTGATTAAGTAACAAACATCCAAACATCCACACTTTCACATTTATAATATAGTTAGGACTAGTTAGGATAGGCTCGCGTTTGACCACCATCTCACCTAATGGTAAGCGATGATGTGGTCGACGATGAAGCACGCTTGCTTAGAAGTAACCTATTCAGTAACTTAATTGGAAAAAAGTGGCTCAAAATCGGGAACATTGGAAGAAATGGAGAGAGGCCTTTGCACAGCAGTGCGCCAGTATGGGCTAGATATAATAATAATGATCTCTAAACTAATGTATCCAAGTCGGGCAAGAAAATTTCTTCACAAAATTCTGACATTTTCCTTAAGGGGCCGGCGACGGATGAATCTCCATAAAAACGTAATACCACGCTCATTTGCAGTTGGAGCATATTTCCAACATATTATGGTGATATTCGGTTATAGACAATATTTATCTAGGTTCCTACGTCGAGAATATTAGAAATATTGTTATTTTTAATACAGGAAAAGCCAAATGGCATGTTTTGCCATTTACGCTGTAAAAAAGTGCGAAATACAATTTGCTTAAATTTCTATTTGTTTTTTTTTTTAAAGAAAGACGTAGGAATTTAGATAAATATTGTCTATAACCGAATATCATCATATATTATGATGATATTCGGTTATAGACAATGGAAATATACTCCAACTGCAAATGAGCGTGGTATTACGTTTGTATGGGAATTCATCCGTCGCCGGCACCTTAATCGTATAGCCAATTAAAGTAACTTAATTAATTGGACTTAAATCGATTTATTTTTTAATTATTCTATTGCATGCATGTAATCACTGATTTTCATAGTTATTATGGAAACTGACCGTCAAGGTGGTTGTCTGGTTGTATTTTTATAAAATCGGGGTTATTTCGGCTTGGTTGATTATTTCTGTTTGAGAGTTGAAGCAATGTCTGTCAAAAATGATTTAAACACCTATCACAACAAGAGATGATGTTATTAACTGACATAGACTTCTTGCTATTGTTACCATATCATTAACATAACTTCAGCCGAAAGACATCCACTGTTGGACTTAGGTCTCCCCAGTTGTCGCCATAACGGCCGGTCTTGTGAGTCTCACATCCAGCAGATTCCCGCGACCCTCACCAGGTCATCAGTCCATCTTGTGAGAGGTCTGCCAACACTGTCTTCCAGTACTTGGTCGCCACTACTGGAATATCATGTTACAATATACTTAGTCCTTTTTATTTAATGTGATTTCATCAAATAAGTCTTCCCGCCCTATGGGGCGAGAGTGAGTGTCAAACTTTTACTGACTAAAACCCACCTGTGTTCCACAGTTGCCGTTTTCGTTATAGGACCACAGTTACTCTTTCGAAAAATCCCGCAGCCCTGGCAGGCATCGGCACCAAAGGGCTCCTTATGTTTTACTGACAGATCTTTAAGGCGCGCTTGGAACACAAGAAGATGACGACCCAGGCTTGGTCCTTATTTGACGGCAAGTTATCCATTGCTTACCGTCCACAACCCTGCACCTACGATGCCCAGGATTTGTCCTGCAACTCCCGGGGACAATAGGCGTGCGGATGTCCTCTCCATAACGCTTTCCACTCATATTACTGCTTAACAGAAGAAGAATATTGTTGCTTCCTATTCCCTCTCCTTCCGTACCATATTCTAAACCAGGGCGAGACGCGAGGGGTCATCACCGACCTGGTTCTGGTTTTAGTGGTGGTCCGCTCAAGTGGGGTAGATCGTGTCCACCGGGCGGAGATGACTCAGGTCATCATTATGCTGATCGCCCGGATAATGCTGGAGTAGTTCCTTTCCGCCTGTCCTGTGGAATGTTCGTGGTTGCAGCCTAATGTGCAGCATCATCAAAAACTGGTTCTTAATAATCTTAAATAGAAAGAAAGAAAGAAAACACGTTTATTTGGCACATAAAACACACAATGAAATAACAATCATGGAAACACATAATTTAAAAAAAAAAAATACATACACATTGTGTGTCTCACGGCTGCGCCAAATAGGTCCAGTTCAGCATAGTGCCAGGCCACCACGTAGCAGTTGCCTGACATAACATAACAACATATCTACGAGTATCTATCTATCTATCTATCCCTGCTGCTGTCTTCCTGTCCGGTTATAATTTAGGTGTCTTCAAGGCTAGAGTGATTAGGCTCCTATGAAACTAGTGCGATTTACCATCAACGAGTGCACCACTGCTTACCATCAGGTTAGATCGCAGTCAAGCACTAGTTTATTCTTAAAAAAAATCCATATAGTAAATAGCATAAAATAGGGTAGTTATCCTCCTAAATTACGCAACGGATTTTGATGCGGTTTTCAGTAGGTTATAGCCACTAGCAACAATAATAAATGTGGAAGGTGTTTAATTTTGCTTGTCGCTAGTAGGTCAATAAATAAATGAAACAAAAATGCACATGGGTACTTGTTTTGTAGGTTTACTTCACAAATGAAGTAGATTCAGTAGGGATGGTAAAAGCTAATAAAAAAATAGTTTCATTTCTAAGTCGTTTATTCGCATAGTGATACAAAAATATTTACAGCGTCGTCATCGAGAATATCAAACATAACAAAATTATTTGAGAAAATTAAATAGTCAACAGATATTTACAATAACCACAGGACACGGTGAGCTTATTCCTTATCGTCGTAGTGACCATCATCGTCAGCATCGTCGCCGTCGTCATCGCCATCGTCATCAGCGTAGGCGTATTCCTTGCCGTGAGCGCTGCCACCCTTCTTGCCGTAGTCACCTTCGTCATGGTAGTGGCTCTCATGGCCTTGCTCAGCAGAGTGACCGGCATCGGCATCGTTAACATGACCCTTAGCGTGGTAGCCAGCTTTTCCAAAACCACCCTTGTTGAAAGCTGAGTCATGATGACCAGCTTCTTTGTGTCCACCCTTTTCAGAGCCGTGGTGTTCCTTCTGGTAACCATGCTTCTTGAAGTGTCCGCTGTTGTCAGCAACGTCGTAGAAGTCATGGTCCTTCTTGAACTCGTCCTTGTTGAACACTTTGTGGTAGCCGGTGACCTCCTCTCCCTTGCTATGGTGCTTCTTGTGTCCGTGGTCGCCTCCCTTGTAGCTCTCGCCAGACTTGTAGTGCTTGCCATGGACTGCGGCCTCGTCGTGATGTCCTTTCGCGCCGCCTTCAGCTCCTTTGTAGTATCCTTGGTCGTGCTCCTTGCCATAATGTCCAGCTTCGCCCTTAGCATGGTGACCCTTTGAGTGGAAGCCCTTGCTGCCCTTCTCACCATGAGCGGAGTGATGCTTCTTACCGTAGTCGCTGCCTTCACCCTTAGCGAATTCATGTCCGTGGTCAATTCCTACGCCTCCTTCACCGATGTAATCGTCAGATTCGTCACTGTCATCATCGTCATCTTCTTCAGCGTCTTCAACAATGATGGGTTTTGCAGCAATATAAGGTAGAGGAAGGGGTGCGAAATCGTAGGCCTCTAAGGCTTCGATTTTGGGCTGTGCCAGCGGTAAAGGTGCGGCAAAAGCGTTGTGTTCGCCATGGTAGGCCGCGGGAGCCCCGAGCTGGACGTAGCTCGCTGGGCCGTTGTTGTCGCTCCTGTAGATGTAGCTGGTGGCTGCTGGCACGAAGCCCACCTGCACCGCCGCCACTGCGGTCGCAGCTAGCAGAACGTATAAGGCTGCAGTTGCCATGTTGAGATGTGTATCGTACTGCTACTCGTACTGTTATAATTTGATAAGTCCGTTGCTCAATATTTATATTAAATCTAGAGACAAAGGTCCGTGAGTATGTTCGAAGTTTGCTACCTTTCTTGTAGCCATGTAACAAATTGCTTATCAGACGAGGTTATAGGTGACAAAGAAGCTGTTAATGAAAAAAATTGGCTATTGTGCAATCTGTGGGCAAGCCGACCGCACTGGTAATGGGCGTGAAATGCTTTTTTTAATAGAAGAATCTACGCGAACCGCTTCACTCGATAAAAGGTAGCATTGACCTTCAATGTTATGTCAATAATGTAATTTTGTTTTGACAATGAATGAAGCTTCTCGTAGTTTTTGTCATCGATTTGGTCGACACTTTACTAGTAAGTTGATATTTTTGCTGCAAAGCCGCGAAGTGTTGCATTCGTGGTTACACTTGGTAATGTTAACATGTGCGATAAGTTTAAAAACATCAAGGGCTAACTTTTACCTTTGACAGAAGATAAGCATTGCCAGTACAGTGCCAGGGTGGTAATACCTCTAAGTCTTTTGGGCACATTACCAGTCGACAGCAGTGCGGAGAAGTTTTTCGTCGCCACATTTTAGATTGATTTTAGTAAGTTTTTTTATCTAAGCGTATAAATAATTAGGTTAGCTATGAGTTCTTTTTAATAATTTTCTAAATAATATGGAGCAATTATTGCACATTATATCGTAATTTGCACTATGCCATTTTGTTATATGGTGAATTAAATTTTATTGAAATATATGATTCGTAAAAGGGGGTTTGAAAATTCGAACTAGTCAGCCTGTCAGCCCAAAGTTCAATGGAGCCCACTCATGACACTTTTTGGCAACGCAGCCAAAAGGAGGCTATTTTTAAAAATTAAGTATGTATTTTATAAGTATTTTAGAAGCTATATGTAGTCCTCTTCGAACATACTATCATTTTATGTGAAGTAATTCAGAGTTCCAAAAATTGGTTTTCCCAAGACATATTCACAAAGCTTTGCTTCCATCGTCTGTAAATATTTTTTTATTTTTATTTTGTTTACTTCGTTTGTCATAGATACTGTTTGTGTTTGTGACAAATAACAGAATTTCCTTCATTTTTCTAAGTCAGTAGAGTATTTATTCGTATATTTATTATGTTTAAAAATTCAAGCCATCATACGCATAGAGAGCGTTTCTGCTCTAGTGAAAGTTATGCTACTGTTTCCTAAACATTATGTCTATGACACTAGTTCCAGGGCTATGATAATTCTTTCAAACAATCCCATTATGGTTTTCTTGGTAATACTTAGAATAAAAATTACCAAAATTACATTTCCGAGCTTTCCGTTAAATGAGGAGACGTTATGGACAGTTGCTCAGTCATCCCGTCACCAAAATTTTGCCTGTTACTTGCTTTTGTCCTACGATCATTAAATATTAGTATACACTTATAACAAGCAATTAATTACAGAGTAAGTACCGGGTGTCCAATCGACAGATCTTGTAGGCGCTCTCTCTACCTCAAAAAGTAACTGTAGCTGAAGAAGAAAAAGTGGTCAGGTTGAAGCATGTGCAGGCTGGAACATCGCCATTGCTTTAATGCAACAAGACCATTCAGGACATTAACAACAGTTGCTCTTTTGACTACTTCGAAAAAAGGTTAAATTTTTTAAACAAGCGTGAAAAGGATTGTAGAACGGTCTACATTTGATTGATTTAATGTTGATAATATGGTATAAATATTTTTTTTTATTAATAGCCTCGGCTCTCAAGTTGTCGACATTATAGGATGTGGATTGCACCGATAGTTGTGTCAGCTAATGGCTTAATAGCCACGAGCCTCGACCTGTGCCTCATCAGGATCAGCTCCTCAGTGGGCTCTCATCGGTACTGCTGGACTTGCGGTGCATATTGTGAGGAGGTTACGCACTTTGGAGTCCTGATCGCTGTGCTGGTAGCTTGGACCCAGCTGCTCCCGATACCGGAGAGTCACTATTTTTTTAATTTACACTAATATTAATATAGTTTATTATTTTTTTTGTAGGAGGTAATCTCTGAAAGTACTGGTCCCATTGCGAAATTTTTTTCACCGATAGAAAGCTGCTTTATTCCTGAGTGACATAGGCTATATTTTATGTATAAGGGTGAAGTTGCGGGCAAATACTAGTGTTTTATAAAAGAAATATTTAAAAATGTATTTATTATGTCATGATAATGAATACACAAAATAGGACATAGGTAAAGAATTGCGTTGTGCCTACGGCAATCGTAAAAGCAACTAGCTAAATAGAGTTATTAGGTCTTCTCATTTGGAATTTCTCAGTAAAAGATCGAAGTTTGGGTCCTATTAATTGCTCCTTGTGCACTTAATTGATAGGGTAATGTGGTTTTAGACCCATGTAGTCTAAAACTAAATTAACGAAATTTTGGTGTGTATGAGAATGTTGAGATGGATGTGTGGTGTGACGAAGAAGGATAAGTGAGAAATGAGTATATTAAAAGAAGTTTGAAAGTGGCGACAGTGATTGAAAAGTTGAAAGAAAATCGTTTGTCTTGGTATGGTCATGCGAAGAGGAGGGATGAAACGCATGTTACTTACTAAAAGATATGACATATGGATGGATGAACAGAGAGAGAGGGAGGCCAAAGAGAAGATGGATTGTGTGAGAAGTGATATGAAAGAAAAAGGAGTTAGTGATAGCGTGACGGAGGACACAATGGAAGAAAAAAACCTGTTGCGCCGACCCCAAGTAATATTTGAGATAAGGGCAGGAAGAAGAAGTGTGTAGGTAACGAGGCATTAGGGCCGGCTTTACCTATACCTAGTGCAGGGTGTGCGGTGCACATGGGCACAGGGCACTACAAAGTTGTGCTTTCTATTCTAATTCGTGCTTTTTTCCTAAATTAATACTATTACTTCCCAACATCAAAAGTTGACAGTGTTACAAACCCAATCGTACAAATCTATGGTAGGGGAGCCCGAGCGGAAATTTTGCGCGTTACTTGAGCGCGTCAGAAAATCATATTATGGGGAGAAACCTTGCACCCTGTAATGTAATCCCTATCATAACCATAATAAACATAACATTGGTCTATGAGAGCAGACCGTCAAATAATTTAAAATGAAGTATGAAGGCTTCAAGGAACGGGATGGGTTTTTTAGTCAGTAAGAGTCTGACACTATCTCCCGCTCCGCCCAAGAGCGGGGGTTGTCATGAGATGATTTTTCCCATCGAAAAAAAAAAGATAATTTAAAAAAATCTTATTAAAGAATTAATTGCCATTTAGAAGGCTTAACATTTCGGCGCTGCTTTTTGACGAGTGGAAATTTTATTAAACTTGCTATTCGCCCCAGCTCACAAGGGTATTACAATTTTTACAATTATTCTACTATCATATGCACTTAAATCTTCCTCATAAATTACTCTCTCTATTAGTGAAAACCACATGAAAATCAGGTCAGCCGTTTTTGAGTTTTAAGCGATCATACTGACATACACACGCGATGGGAGGACTATGTTTTATAATAAGTAAGGAAGCAATGTTAATTAATAACGCATTATTTAATTTAGATGTAAAAAACTACAACGAAAAAAATATTTTCATATAATTATTTTAATTACTTTATTCCTAAATAACTATAAACGTAATAACAAAAACTTTGGTGTCCTTCGTCAGTATTCTAATTTCATTGTATTAATTAATAGATTCAGTATAAAATGAGATTTATTTTGCATTTTTCAATTACATTAAATATAATTTAACTTAATAAGAATATTTTCCTAAACATTAAAATAGCTGTTAACATATTTGTTTAGCCAAGCGTTAATTTAATTTTAAAATAAATAATAGATCCATCAAAATAGTCAGTTTACTGATTTAGTAAGGCAATGGAAACAAAACGAAAAAGTAGAGGGTAAGTATGGCTTATCTTTATATTTACAAAACATTATTACCAAAAAATCAACAAAAATATAACAAGGATCACCAACATAAGATCAGTGTTTGACTTGGTAACCGAAGCTCTTGCCCGCATACTGTCCACCTTTAGCGCCGAATTTTCCGTCATGGTAGTGGTGGGATTCCCCATCTTCTTCTGAGGAGTGTTCTGCATCTTGCTCTCCTCCAGACTCCTTGGCAACGAATCCTCCTTTTCCGAAGCCTTTCTCATGATGCTCAGAATCGTGAGAACCTCCTTTCTCGTGTCCTCCGGCCTCTGATCCGTGACTGGCATGTCCAGTTGCGTGTTTGTGGTGGTCTCCTTTGACACCTTCTCCATCATAAAAGTCATGGTCCTTCTTGAATTCATTCTTGTCGAAGACTTTGTGAAATCCATCGATCGCTTCTCCTTTTTTGTGAGCAGCTTCGTGTCCGTGGTCATCGCCTTTGTATTGGTGCCCGTGAGCGTAATGCTTCCCGTGAGCGTCGGCTTTATCATAGTGGCTTTTGTCACCTCCTTCTTTAGATACTGCATAACCTTCGTGTTTCTCTGAGTGGTAATTCCCTGCATCTCCTTTCTCGAAATAGTGTTCTTTCCCATAACCCTTCTGCCCTTTGTCTCCATATCCGTGATATCCCTTTGATCCGTAGTCTTTTCCACCTCCGTATTCGTGGTAAATCCCGTGATCAAAATGTCCTAATCCGTGCAAGTAATCAGGAAAGTCTCCTTTGTAACCCGACCCGTATTTTTTCGCGTATTCTTCAAAAATCTTATCGTAGTCTTCGTCCGCTATCCCGTCGATACGGTCGTCGTTTTCGTTAACATTCTCTACAACAGGTTTTACATGTTCCTCGGAGGCATCTGAAGCAGCTTTATATTCATCTCCTTCTGTGTCATGGAATGGTCCTGTCGCAGCATGAACAGGTGCCTTGTACGCCTCAGACTTGCCATACATTTTAGAAAAATGTTCAATCACTTCACTTTCTCCCATCTTAACGACGCTGGCGGGTCCGTCGCTTTCTTTTTTGTATATGTAGCCGGTGGCCGCGGGCTGAAGGTCAGAGCCGGTGGTACGGACCATGACTGTCCGTTCGACAGTCTCCCGCATCTCCATGCAGGAGCCGAATGCAAACAGTCCCAACAGCGTGGCGATCTTTCGCGCCATGCTTTCGGCTGTCAAGTCCACTATAGTAATGACGACAAAGGTCAAGACTAGCATTTATATAGTGAACATAATACTGTATCGATCATTGACATTCATAAATGGACCGACTCGAGAGCGCTCTCTAGATTGGGCAATAGTCTTCTGTGTCAATGATAATGAAAAACCCTGTATTAATTTATACGGTGCATAGCTGCGCGTTCAAACTGACGCAGAGTATAAAAACGATATTGTATCGGCGACTGCACACTGGTGAGGTGGACGCCAACCAACGACACGTGACTCTTATAATAGCCTCACTTTAACTTGATAAAACAGCGGCACGATTTCTACTTATTGTTTCGTTGAAACTACAAGACGGAATGCATCGGAATGCTCCTCAAACTAACAGGCGAACTCGCAGAAGTCAGCCCGCTTCGCTTACAATGCCAAATCCTACCGTCTATCATACACAAATCAAAACAAACATCGAATAAGAGTTTATGAAAACGATAATCATATTTATTTAAACAACTTCTACATTGAATTGAATAGCAGGCCAAAAAAAAAACAAAACGTAGTACTTATAAAACAAATTGCGGTTTGCTTGTGAAATTATACCTTATTTCACACTGCATTGAATTGATTAGCATGACAAGTTATACACATCAGTAGTATTCATAGAGATATGAATGCGGAATCAAAGGTTCCTGTAATTAGAGAAATTCTTCAACTTTTTACGACGAAGGGTTCCACTTCCACCGCCATTCTTATTAGATTTTTGATTAGGCTTCATATTTTCAGTGTCTTCCTGAAAAGCAGAATGTAAGCGTTTTTCTTTACTGGCGACGTCTCTACTTCCATTTTCTGTATCCAGGGACCTCATTATCATAAATCCTTCTTGTCGGTCCAAAGTCTCGGGGTTCATTCTATAGAAAACCGCGTAAGGTGTGGCATCCTGTTCTAAACTTTCTTCATGACTCCCAATCCTTGCTAAGGCCGTATTTTGTCGCTTCTGATTACGTAAATCTTTTGCTATTTTATCTTTTCCTATATACTTCCTCATGTTATCGGCCACAACACTCCGTTTGCTCTTTTCGTATATTATGTCTAAGTGTTTTTCTGTGTCACTATTTACGTATTCGCCTTTTTTGTGTCTTCTGTCTGTAATTTTTTGCGTCATAGCTTCCAGAACTCGCGACATTACCTGCATGTTATGATCGTGTGCGATTCCATTTGCTTTGTGTAGTGTTTTGTCCATCATCATGGAAGCGGGCATCTTCTGACGTTTATCTTGCGATGTCAGTACCGACAAGGAGGTCGACTGACGGTTATTGTTTAATAGCACTTTTTTCTGAGGGTCGCTCGATGCCTTTCTTACATTCATTTCAACGTAGGCAGATTTAGTGTCATATGCAACATTCTGACCTCTTTGGCTGCGTGCTGCATCCTTCTGTCTTTGACTGCGTCCGACATCCTGATTTTTTTTACTGTTTCCAGAATCTTGATTCCGTTGCTTTATCAAGTTGCTGTAGTCCGCGTTGACGGCTTTAGCTCTCACAAGTTGAATCTGTTGATTGTTTGAAGATTGAGTTCGTGAAGTTGCTTCTTTTGGTTTAGAACCGTAGTCGCCTCTTGCAGGTGCATTGTTGGGAATCTGCGTGATTTGCTTAATGTCTTTTTGCTTAGAGTTAGCAATGTTTGCCATCTGGATTTGATTTTGGGGTTTCTGATGCCACTGTTTTGGCGCTTCAGTGATCTTATATTCGTCGGCTATTCTCTGCGCTTTAGTTTTTCCGGCTTCATGGGTTATGAGCTTACCGGTGTCAGGTACAGCGGGTATGTCCTGCTTCGACGGAGTCTTCATGACTTTGAAATGAGAGTCAACCACATGTTCGTTGTTCATCTTCTGATACCTTTGATTACTGTATGATCCTGTAAACTGTTGCTTCTTGCCTGGTTTACCTACGCTCATTCCAGTTTGCATGTATGTTCCACCGTCGACAGATACGAATCCTATGGTTGGATTGTCGTCGTATATGTAATACATTTGAACTAGGGATACAAAGTTAAAATATAGAAATGCGCTTATTATCTTGAAGAGTATCTTCATCTTGATCGTCTACAAAGTAACTGCGGATGGATAATGAATGTATTGTTCTTATATTTGTGCTCATATTACTGTTGATATTGTGTGTATGAGTTGTAAACAAATAAACTTATTTGTTTCATCCAAGAGATATTTAATGACGACATGATTGTAGGGTTAACAGTAACCAGTTGATGGCTGCAAATATGTATGTAAAATAATTGATTAATAAGTATTCAATGAAAAACATTGTTTCTTGATAGATGAAACAATGTTTTTCATGATTTTATCTCACGGTATAGCATTGATCAAGACCATCCCAAAGACCTCAAACACGATGGGACTATCTTGTTGCGCTCAGTAGTTCCTACAGCCATTATCCGACTCCATCATCAGACCAGCTCCATGGTACCATATTAATGCATTTTCATCCAAGTTACATAGGTATATCGAATTTCAGCTCAATCGGTTGGTAACTGTTGCAAAGTTCATTCGCAAAATTTGCCCTTGATAAACATGCATACAAACATTGCAAGTTGTAAAAAATAAACGTACAACCAAATTAAGAAGAAGAAAGAAAGAAAAATAATTTTTTTGGTACAGCACAAGTCTCAAACACAAAAATAAACAAAAACACGTATAAAAAGTAAAAGAATAAAAAAAGAAATAAAATAAAAAAATACAGTTGTCGTGTGCCTCATGGCTGCACCAAAATAGGTCCAGTTCAGCATGAATGCCAGACAACTATTGTCTGACGCTGGTTTTCAACTGAACCTTGTGACGCAACGGACGCAAGACCGGTTGAAACTGAGAACCTCCTCCTTTTTTTGAAGACGGTTGAAATATTTTGGAAAAGGTAGCGAATATGTTGGTAATACTTCTGAGTCCTAACCATAATATTTACACCATTACTTATTTAGGGTCAACACAGCATATCTTCTTGTGAGCACAGATCTGCCAAAGTTATTATATTAGCTACAATAATAGTACATATTTGCTTCGAGTATCATCAAAATTATTACAGTACAAAATGCTTTCGTAATATTCTATTGTACTGTGCAGTTTTTTTTTACTTTATCCTGTTAGACAACAGAAAAACATAATAAATTTGAAAAGTTACACCGATTTGAATTTAAGCGATTTTCTACCTACAAATAAGTAGGTACACTGAGCCGCAAAAATTAAGAGTCGCGTAGGAAAACTGCGATATTTCCTAAAGTTATGACCTTACCTATTTAATATTTACCTAAGACATAATATATTGGTTGAATAAATAATATAACAAGTAGATTATTTAGATGCATGAAAAATTACAAAAATGTTTAATTTGTTGTAAAAAAAAACAGGAAAGACAAAATTCAAGGGAAAAATGTTTTTCCGCTTTCGAACTGCCACTTTAAACAATTTCTTAGATTGGTCACTGCATTCAGTGCAACATATCGCTAACACCAGAAGAATGTACACAAATCAAACATTCTTCTTTTGCTTCCTACACACTATTGTCTACATTTCTTTTTGATTTCTCCTTTCGCAGGTCTGCTGGAAGAAATTTCTTTGGAAATAAGCAGTACCTTTGTACTAATGTCTCTTATGTATTATCTTTTTCTGATATTATTGTGTGTACATGAATAGTAAAATAAATAAATCATTATCATGGTACAAGTAGGAAGAAGTATGCGTAAAATTACTAGAACTGTAGGAATATCTTTATATACGGTATAATGAAACGATACGGGTACGGTTTAATAAATAATGAAAACGCCAGCGATTTCAAGCAGAATCGTTTTAAAAATTGGGTGCCATATCGCCTGTATGAAGAGATAGTAGAAGAAATACAAAGTATTAAAACGAAAAAAAAAAATGTTTTCTTCTTTAACCCCTCGCGCGTGGGGGTAATTGCGCGTTTTTACGTAAATCACCAAAAAAAATATACAAAAACTTTTTTTGGATTTTTCTAGGAAAACAAAGATACTTATAGAAATTAAAATTTTTGG
The DNA here is from genome assembly GCA_910589285.2 of Mythimna ferrago. Classification (NCBI taxonomy): domain Eukaryota; kingdom Metazoa; phylum Arthropoda; class Insecta; order Lepidoptera; family Noctuidae; genus Mythimna; species Mythimna ferrago. Next base: position 18,581,555 of record OU342695.1, read on the forward strand.
CCAAAAAAATTTCGTACAAACATGTGTACAAAATGACAATTAATTTCATTCAAGTTGTACAAAATTGTACAACCGGCGCTCGAGGGACTCGTATAATTATTTTTGTTGTCATATGTTAGAAATCCGATGGATGCGGGACGCATATGATCGTTCGTTGTGGCGACGCTTGGGGGAGGCCTATGTCCAACAGTGGACGTCTATCGGCTGAAATGATGTTGTTGATGATGATGATGATGATGATGTTAGAAATGATTTTAAAGTATTAACTAGTCATGTATTTTTTATGTTTCAGCATATCACACTTTTACGATTCCATCTTATGTATTTAAGAAACTTTCACACATTTTTTTAGCGAGATGGTATATTTGTAGCCCAGTACAACTTGTATACCTTGTTACTGCGTCTGCTATTATGGACAACTGGACAACTTCCTGCCTAAGGTTTCCCCTCTGAATTTTATTAGCGAACCGGAAATCTTGCGGTCCAGTGTACGTTGTTACTAAATTGCCACTATGGACAACTGGACAACTTCCTGTCTAAAAATTAAAAACAGATTGGAAACCTCTATTTTTTTTTTCGTCTATTTGTCTGTCTGTTACGGCTAATCTCCGAAACGAGCATACTTAACTTTTTTCAGTGGGAAATCATCAAACAACCTCCGCTCTAGGTGAAGCGAGAGAAAGCGAACTATCTAAAAAGTCTGACTTTTACTGACTAAAAGCCACAATGTTCCTTCAGTTGCCCTTTGCGTTCCAGGGCCATAGTAACACTTTTAAGCAATCTTCTGACTTCAGAAATATTAAAAAAAAAACCGGGCAACTGCGAATTGAAATCCGACAAAACCAAACCATTAAAACTATTCGATAGGTAATATAATTAGATGCCTAAACAAAAGCTCACTGGTTGATTATGAGCGGGTTTCTGAACTACGCTAAACTAACATAATATGTATAATAATAATTTATGTAGTACCTACCAAATATTTGCACGCCACACATGGCAGAATGTGATGAGACCATTAATTTATTTCAAGACTATAATTATATATCACTAGCTAGCTTTTGCCCGCGGCTTCGCTCCCGCTCTACTCTACTATACCTTACTCTACCCTATTCTACCCTACTATACCCTATTCTACACTACTATACCCTATTCTACCCTACTATACCCTATTCTACCCTACTATACCCTATTCTACACTACTATACCCTATTCTACACTACTATACCCTATTCTACACTACTATACCCTATTCTACCCTACTATACCCTATTCTACACTACTATACCCTGTTCTACACTACTATACCCTATTCTACCCTACTATACCCTATTCTACCCTACTATACCCTATTCTACACTACTATACCCTATTCTACCCTACTATACCCTATTCTACCCTACTATACCCTATTCTACCCTACTCTACCCTACTCTGACCTAGTCTACCCTAATTTTCGTTTTTTTTCCCTATGAACCTTCTCTTCACGATAAAAAACACAAAAAAAAAATCGAAAACGGTTCAGCTGTTCTCAAGATTTGCGCTTAGCGACACATTTAGCGAATCATTTTTATATTATAGAATAGATACATAATTAGTTATGTGTATTCTGACGAAATAAATGACCTGCTTGAATGCCAAATTTTTACAGGTTGTAAGGCCAAAAGAGAATTTGAAATAGGTACTCAATGAAACTGCTTAAACTAAAACTCGGGGGTAAAATATTATATTTTAACGCTCGACTCGACGCTAAGAATTAAAAATTGAACAGTGCAATAATTTTAATACTCATAATGGTATCTACGTGTGTCTAATTTTAATGAAAAAGGGCATTCGGTTCACTGCTAATTATTTGCAAAAAATAGAATTATATAAGGTTCTTGTTATAGTAATTTCTTTTTGGGGTTGGAAATCGTTAACGTCAATCAGCGTTTATTCATCTTTATACAATTTATGAGCACTCGGACTACAAGATCCGGCCTAACAACCTCAGCCCTAGTTTATAACTATACTAGTATGGAAAATATTGATAAATAGATAAATTCTGATAAACATATTGCTGGAAACTTAGACGAAGATTAATTTTTAAAAGGTAACAAAGGCATGAACAATTTTGAATTTAACTATCGTCAGCCAATCACAATGTTTACGCGAGCTTTACAATTAATCACATCAATTTTGCGATGAGTTATTTTCTTGGCGCTAAACAGGTATACCAGTGATTTTTGGGTTAGGTATCGTATGGGACTACAGCTTTCTTAGAGAAGAAACGAGTAATATTTGAATGGTCAACCCTTAAAAAGGTTAAAGGTTTATAATGGACACTGGAACCTACCCTCTAAGTGAGATCACATGATCCGTAACACAGTGCCAGTGTGGAGCAATAAGGCATGCGTCACCTACTATACTGCTAATCCTGCGCAAATACCTGCTCTTTTCTGGTTCTAAGAGGCCAATAACAGAGCTGTACAGCTTGCTAAATACTGGTAAAAAAAAATAAGTTGATAACATCATCGACTCGAAGAAGTGGGATCACAATCTCTCTCCGTCACTCCAAGTTTTACAGGGAGAATAAACTTTATCGTTGAAATGAATTGTTGTACTATGTTATGTTTTAGTGTAAAATAAAGAATTACTTACATAAAACTGGCAAACGACATGCACACTTCACAGTCTCACTTTTACAATGGCTAAATTGTATGATGTGTATAAAGATCTTTCATATGTCTGTTATAAAAATGTTATGAGAAGAAGCTATAGAAACGATTCTCACTAATGGGCAGGCGTTCAGATAAAGTACGTAAATATTTACATGTGAAAAGATTCGACATAGAAAATAATCAAGAATGATTTTAAGAAGTGATGCGATGGCGGAATCAAACGCATGCTGCTGAATAGCGAACAATGCTTTTGTTATTGACATAAAATGATACAAGGTATAGGAAAGAGCTATATAAATTTTACACAGTAACGTAAACTACCAAAACTTACAATTGAAAACCACATTGTTAATTCAATGTGGTTTTCAATACAATAATAAAATACAATTTATTCACAAGTGTCGGAACCCTACCATGTAATCAATAATACAATATTCCGTTGTTATCAAAATAAAAACTATTAGTCAGCCTATTTTTATCATCATGCATTGTTCATCTACTCATGTCAACATCATTTAAAAACATCGAGTAGTTTACATTCTGCATTGAATCACAATCATGTCGCTAGTCGATACTCCGACAGCCAGACGTTAAGTACATTACAATGAAACTGATATTGCTCGTCCTGGTAAGTTTCACTTGTAGAAACATTAACGCTCGGCTGATAGAAAAAATAACTGATCGAACACTGACTACCGAAACGAAAACGACGGGTTCATCTCCTCCCGTGCGTCTTACGAGACACGCGTTCGACGAATACTCAGGCACTGGCTCCTCCAAAGAAGAGGGAAGTGATGAGCAAGTACGATCCTACAACAAGAAAACGATCAACCACTCCAGGTCTAAACCAAGGAAAATCGAACCACCATCTCTCATCCGTGTGATAAGAGAATCCCAGGAAAAGACAGATAAATCCAAGAAGAACACTACCGCGTCTCTCCGTGCACCAACGAAGCAAAAAACCCTCGTGAAGAAACCGATACCAAAATACAACAATGAAATGGACTACGATGAAGACTTCCAAATGAAGATGAACCGATCTCCAGTGAGAATAATAGACTCAGGCGAACACGAAGACGAAGATTTCAATGTCGACGACTACGATTTTGATATTAACCATGATGAATTCATCGGCAGAGGTAAGCCTTTAGAACCGAGGTTGAAAAATAAAGGGAATCGTGATAACTCAAATCAGCCACTTGCAAAGAAAGAATCAAAGTCAGCACACCATCCAGGAGTAAAAACTCAAAGCAAAACACACCAGTCGCCCGCGTCTCATCGGCCTATCGCGAACAAAAGAGCAGCACCATTTGTCCCTAAGAAAGCTGGCGAAAAAGAAGACTACTATGATGATACCACTACTACTCAAAGCACTCCTGAAAAAGAAAAGGTGACTCGTGATTCAGAAGATGAATTTGGTGATGACAACGAAGAAAGTAAAGAGTTTGAAGGTAAAGGCACTCAATCTATAAGAACGATCAGGTCACCTTGGAAAATGAATTCTCACATGGATACATTTGAATTGAACGGTTCTTATCTTATGTCCAAAGTTCTTACCATTTTACCAATGTTTCCTGAAGTGCCCAAAAAGAAAGACGAACATATCGGCCCATCGATGGACCCGTGGTATCCCCGGAGGTCTTAGAACTGTTGAATTTCGACATTTAGTTTCCAATGTAGATTTTATCGAGTGGTTTTCTTTACTTGTAATGGTGTTTCTTACATTTTTAGGTACTGAATTAATTAGTGCATTAGTATTGTGGATCAAATTGATTAGTTAGGTATATATTAATTATAATTGCGGGTTCGTCATACAATTAATGTACTTAGATAAATTTTTGGTTGTGTTTATTTTCTTAATTAAAACATGACATAAGACAAAACATTTTTTTATTCAACCGTCATCACTTGCCCTGCGTCCACTTCTAGACTAACTAGATAAAGCTGTAATGTGTATTTATTTAACTATGTCTATGTCATTGGATACAAAGAAAACACCTTAATCTTTCCAATACCGTAATTAGAGACATTTATTTATTTAATTCTAATAGAACGGCCGAAACCAATTACACTATTTAAACACATAACACAAAAAGGGAAAACAATAAAACATTAAAAAGAACACAAACAAATCATATGTCGCACAGGACATTAGTGGTAGACACTATTTATTTAATAAATAGTAGACACAGTCATGCATTCATCTCACAGAATTTCATACATACGAATACAGACATGATAGAAAGATATTGACTCAATGAGAGAGCGACGCATCAGCGTTGGGGTTTAATGAATTAAAATAAAAAAAATACATCTGAGCATTGCTCTGGTGCGAAGGGGCTAGCAGACCGTAATAGGTACTTATTAAAAAAACGACATAATGTGTTCAAGGAAGGCGAACGTGTTAGTACGAGAAATGTGTGCACGTACAGCTGAAAAGAAACCGCTAAGCATCCTAGCTCCATACATCTGCACATCGTTTCACAACTTCGTTACGCACCCTCACGCCCACCGCTTTGCTATCTCTGTCAGTTTTGGTGACAGCAATTACTTACACATTTTCACAAGGCAACTAAGCATCCTCGTGCGGCCTGGCTACCTCGAACATTTTTGGTGAAGAAGCAGCCATAACATGGACGTAAAAGCCCAACAAGGCTGAAGCCAACAGGGGTCATGGGTTTACTTACGAAAAAGAAACTCTTGGTCCCTGAAACGCAAAGGGCAAAGAAGGACATAAGTATGGTTTTAGTCAGTATAAGTCTGACACGCTGACGCAGACGACAGAGCAGAAGTCATTAGCATGGTGTCAAGTCAAGATCTGTCTGACATCCGCAAGTCAGTTAATAGGAAACAAAACCTATCCCTCTCTTGGAAAGACAGTTTGTCTCTTTTTAACACGTTGAGTGTGATACCAGGTTTAAACATCTTGTATACGTCTCGCTTACAGTGCGGCTAAGAAAAGTATAGACTTCCTTGCATAACTTCAATTTGATTCGGTGTAGGAAAGAGATATATTTTTACATGAAGTCAAAAATAGATTAAGGTAAATTCTTAAAAGTTACAGGGTCTATAAGCCTTGTGCCGCTACAAGTGAAGTTTATTACCAGGTGTATATACCTTGTACCGCAGGAATGGAAAGTATAGAAAAATCACTGCCGCAGCGAACGTGTTAACCGATTTATGTCTAATTGAATTGAATTTTTTTAAAGATTTTTTAGAACTCAGAACCCCGTCATAAACTGATCAACTGATTTGGAAAAAAATTTTTTACTTGAATGGACTATAATACATCTAGATTGATCCCATTTTTATCAAAATCTAGTTCTAATGAAAACAACACTATGACGATACAAATAAATTAATGGTTTTAAAAGCCGGAAGGTAGGCACGGAAACTCCGTAACAAAAACGACAATGCTTTTACAAAGTTTATTTAACCCAAAATAATAAAAACTTTAAAGTACCATTTTGTATGTTTTGCTTACAACTATCTTAAGAATATTACCCAAGTTTGCATTGTACATTAACATATTAAAAATATTAATTGAAAATAAAATCAATTATTTGTACACTGCATCCAAACCGGTTTATGTAAACACGGATACTTAAATATTAAGATCAAATTCGCAGACCCACATTTCTCGAATTCGTATTAAACGCAGTGCTCAAACACAGAGTCTAAAGTTGAGGACCTATTGATAGACTACCATCAAGGATAATCTAAGATAAGGAACGACCTGTGGTTTGGACCTGTTTTTCAAAACATTACAATGAAATCTATTTTCATTGTAATGTTTTGAAAATGGATAGTTTTACACCATCCCCAACGAATAGGACGATCCCCTATCGCCCTTACTGTTAGTTCAAGTTTGTTAAAATTGCAAGCAATATAAGGAAAGTAACAAAATCATTCTAAAAAACCAAAGCACGCATCCTCACAGTGTGCACTATTTCACTGTACCTAAACAATTCACTGTAGCTTCACAACATCTTTAAAGTCTTTTTTCTCTTTCAGTTAATCAGACGTTGGCTCCACTTATTTATGATAATGGTCCCTGTAATCATTATCTGCGTAGTCAGCATTATTGCTCTGAGCTGCCGCTTTTGCCACATTTCTGTATTTGTGCAACTTGTTTTCTAACGTATTAAATCTGTCATGTCCTTTGTGACTATTATCAAATTTTGCATCGCTTGTTTTTCCAGCATTGCTAGCAGCTTGCGATTGATTTCCTACTGCTGCTGCCGCCTGAGAACGTAAATATGCTTCTGATCCACCAATATGTGCGTTAAAACCACCCTTTTCTAATCCTTTAGCACTGCTATTATTATTATTATAGAATTCCTTATCTTCCTGATACTCGTCTTTATGATAGACTCTGCGAAAACCTTTGTTATTTTCACCTTGATCCTGATTCATTGAACGAATATAATTTATGTTTTTTGTAAGGTCTTCGGATCCGAATTTATTCGCAAAATTATCTAGAAAATCTTTAAACCCATTGTATCGGTTTGCATGATTTTCAAATCCAGTTTTAAGTTCAGCATTCTTCTTCGCACCATTTTCACTTTTGTCAAATACATGTTCTCGTTTGCTATTTTTACTTGTTGACGACTCTAACTCCGCGAGTTTCATGTAAGCATCATGATTTGCTGTCGCTGGCTTTATTGTTGAGTAATAATTATTCCCTAGTCGACGACTAATTTTGTTGTCATCTGGTTCGTGCAGGTAGGTCTCATGGTCGAAGTCACTGCCAAAATCTAATCCTTTGAATATTACTGGGTCGTCATCGCCACTTTTTTCATAATAATCATTTAGTACAAATGAAAAGAACGGTTCATCTCCTGTCATAGGGTTATCAACCGCGTCACGCAGATGTTTGGCTCTACTATTATAACCTTGCGGATGATCGTTCTCTATAATTTCATTAACTGGAATTATGTGATCAGATCCATCTGCCACGTAACGTTTGTCTTTTGCTTTCTGTGTATCAAATATATCTTTATTGTGTTCATACTCATAAGGACTATGGTAAAAATAGGGCCAACTATCGTAATTTCTAGAACTGCTCCTTATATCGTCATCGTCCATACTACGATAGTCATTGGTACCGTCATATCCCGCCAAATTATTTTCGCTGATCATATCTTGAGGCGGTCGGTAGTGCATCAGTGACTTCAGTTTATCAAGCATAGTATCCGATGAGCTCTTTGAGGACTCATACCTAGCGTCGGCTGCAGATTTTGCTAGTGCGTAATCTACTTCACTCTTTAATGTTGAAGGTGTTGCATAGGGCCTAATTAGGTCTTCGTATCCTATTGGTGATTCATGTCTAACTCTTCTAAAAGATTTTGGTTCGAATTGGTTGTTCACGACATAGGGATCCACAGTGGGCTGTCCGACCGCAAAACTCACTCCCGGTTTATCAAACTGTCTATAAACATAACCATCTCGAAGCGTGGGTAAATTGGATCTTGATTGTCTTGAGATGTGTTCCGAATACGTTTCGTGGCGAACTGTGGTGTATATTCCGGAGATCACACGCGGTATTAAACATAATATTATTGCAAGGCGACTCATATTAGCTACATCTACGTGTTTTCAGACGCTCTCTGCAATATTAACTGGAAGTGCTTGTACCTAATCGCGACTTTAAGAGTTGTTTGTTTTCTCCGCGGTCAACAACATTGTTCTGTGACAATGGATGGTGCCAGGTCATACGGCCATTGAGAAATATTTCCGGCGTCTACAACGTTAAATGGGTGACGAATTACGCTTGCCTACTATAGTTTACATTCACCTAGTTTTGGTGTTCAGGAATGCATTGTTTCTTTGGCAATTTAATTTTACAGTTGTACTTTGCGGCACTGTGGTGGTACGTGTTGAAGTTAATTCCTACAGGCATTCTTTGCTGAAAGATTTTCTTACTTATAGGTATAGTAGGTACTCGGACTACTGTAAAGGGTTTGACATAAACAATCAATGTATAACAATACAAACATGTTCTAAACACAAACACACTACAAACTATCGGCTGTCCAAATTCTGACGGAAATATCCATACAAATTAAACTTAACTAGCTTCTGCCGAGCTTCACTCTTGCAGGAGCGTGGCTATACCGTGGTAGAGATAAAAAAAAAAAAAACTGAATAAGTGCGAGTCGGACTCGCGCACTGAAGGTTTCGTGCAATGCAAACTACAATTCCAGAATGGAGCCTCGAAGATTTTGCCGAATTGCAATTTTTTTTTTTGTGACATAAGTATTAACAACAAAACTGTTTTCACATTTATTCCTATACTTGTGCTATAAGACCTTGCTTTGTGTCAAATTTCAGGATTCTGGGTCAACGGGAAGTGCCCTATGAATTTCGATCTTTGAGAGTATCAAAATACGTTTTTTTGCAACATACACAGTTGTATCTTTTTTATTCGTTATCTTAGAAGTTTGATTTTTCACAGCTTGAAGGGACCGCAGACCTGAGTATATGCCTTTAATTTCAACTCGATACTTCCACGCGTTCTCGAGATAAAGCTAGTCTTGATAGACTGACAGACGGACAACAAAGTGATCCTATAAGGGCTCCGTTTTTTCCTTTTGAGGTACGGAACCCTAAACCAGATTATCTTATGCATTTAAGTAGACTTTTTCTAAATATTTTTTATTGTTAGCTTGTTTGAAAGTGGCGCCAGTGATTGAAAAGTTGAAAGGGAACTGTATAACTTTGTATGGTTTTTTTTTTTTTTTCGATGGGAAAAATCATCTTATGACAACCCCCGCTCTTGGGCGGATCGGGAGATAGTGTCAGACTCTTACTGACTAAAAAACCCATCCCGTTCCTTCAAGCCTTCATACCGGGGCTCGAGCGCCCTTTCGGATAACCCTGGCCCCAGTAGGCTTCGACCCGGTTGGGCCCCTGCTGTTGCTGACAACTCCTTGAGGCGCGCGGGAACAGCGCGCGCCGTCGACGACTTGGGCTTGGTCCGGACAGTTACCGGACGGCCGGACAGCGAGCTACCCATTGCTCACTGTCCGCAAGCCCGCGCCTACGGTGGCTGGAAATCGGGATCGGAATCCCGGCGGCGGCGAGAGCGCCGTTGCCTGATGCGGTCGGCCTCCTCCTTAGCGAGCATTACTGCTTCGCAAAAGTCGGCGACCGCCTGCCACTCCTCCTCGCTCCGGACCATGGCCTCGACCAAGGCCCGGCGCGAGATAACTTTGTATGGTCATGTGGAGAATAGGGATAAAACGTATGTTATTAAAATAGTGATGAGGGTGAGAATGTGTGTGTGAGGGTGTGTGTGTGAGTGGATGGAGGGAGAGGGAAGCCAAAGAAAAGGTGGAAAGGTTGCGTGAGGAGCGATATTAAAGAATGAAAGAAGAAAACGTGATGTGCCGACCTTAAGTAACATGGAACAAGACAGAGCAGGAAGATGATGTAATTACTGTAATCAATTATAATTTTAGTTAATTGTTTTGTCACTTATCATTAATATTTGTTACTAGCTTTTGCTCGCAGCTTCGCCCGCATACATAAAATATAGCCTATGTCACTCAGGAATAAAGCAGCTTTCTATCGGCGAAATAATTTCAGCAATTGAACCAGTAGGTACTTTTAGAGATTACCTCCTACAATCAAAAAAACATAAAATTCGTCAATCGTTCGAAAACAAGAAAAGAACTTAAATGTGTAGAACTTTTTATGCAAATAAATCATTCTTATTATGTATATTATATATGCATTTCGATATCTTTACACAACGCTTGAAATTTCAGACGGTATATTAGCTAGTACCTAGTAATACTTTCATTTGTATTACAAACGAAAGTTCCTAATGATTGTGTAAATATTGTCAGTATAATAAATACAATTACAATTTTTAATGAATTTCCGTATTTGGTCTGGTTGTAATTTGCTAGCGGTATATCTTGCAATTCTTAGATAGGACCTTAAATGTACCTTTTCAACACACTTGCTCAGAAAGTGACTGTATATAATTGCACCGCACTTAGGTATACAGGGTGTAAGGGGGCTTGCTCAGTAGATGAAACTGAACACCCTGCTACAAGATTTTTTTTTCGTTTCCAGAAAAAAAAAAACATGTGGGAGGTTGTTTATTTTCGTCTACTGAGCAAGCCCTTAATGTTTGTGAAGAACTGTCCCTTACACCCTGTGTAGGTAATGGCTCTTATAACCAAATTGTGAGTTTGTGATTACCATTATACTCTTTAACAATTGCCACGGCTGATCACTGTGTCCCAAAATACAAGCGAAAGCTCAGTTTGGGAACCAGTATCTGCAACTTCTGCGATTACTGTACCTTTAATATGTTTTACTAGAGTTATAATATTGTGAATGTTTTTTTTTTTTGGGTATCAATAAAAAAAAAATTTTATTATACACTTACCATTCGGTAATTTGGGAAAGAAGAAAGTTCACCCAAAAGATTACGAGTATGTTCTACAATGTCTCTAAGACGGCGAGTGGTAAACTACTAAGTATGTGTACCGACGACAATGTGTTACCTAGGCATTCAAATGGAAATCAAAGCAACTCAAAATGACTGTGAAAACTAAATAAAAATTTGACAATGGCTTATCGCACAAACCGCGCGACCAAAAAATTTAAACAACGAAAAAAAAAAAATAGAGAACTGCCGTTAAATTATATTAAAAAATAAACTGAAGTAATACTTCACTTCACAATAAAACTTTTTTACCCTTTAAATGAATTACTAAATTATAAGCAATGGCGGAACAATTGGGTTATTAATCATAATATTTATGATCTCCCTAGTAACAATATAATTTAACTTTAGTTTTATTTTTTCTAATTTCGGTTTGTCACGACACGACGCATTATCTCAGTAATAATAAGTTTTAATGAAAATAGTATAAAACAATCGTTGGTATAAAAAGATTTCACGCACACTGAAAATAAGGTTTTTTTTATTGTTGACTAGCTTTTGCCCGCGCGGCTTCGCTCCCGCTCTTCCCTTCTCCACCCTATACTAGTAGGGTGGAGAAGGGAAGAGCGAGCGGGGAAGAGCCTACTCTACCCTACCTTACTCTACCTTAATTTTCATTTTTTTTTCCATAAGAACCTTCTCCTGACAATAACAGTCACAACAAAAAAAGAATGAATGAAATCGGTCCAGCCGTTGACGCGTGATGGCGTGACCAAGGAAATAGGGATTCATTTTTATATAGATAGTCACCTGCTGACCAATGATGTCACCTGATGGAAAGCGACGATGCGGTCGATGATGGAGCGCGCTTATTATAGAAGTAACCTATTCACTCTTACACGACTTAAAGATTCCTGAGTTGTAGCTATGTTTATTCTTAATCTCGGTTTTAGTGGCTATGTACCTAAAGACTTATCTTCATTTTTATACAAGTTGAGAAACTTAATTGTCATTACGACCGAGGCGGATTTCGACGAGCATGCTAAGGAGCAAAGTGCTGCAGCTACAAATTTCAAAGTGTATCAAACGAAGCTTTTCAATACTCTTACTTACAAAGAAATTAATAAAAGGGGGCTGACCAACGACTCGTAAGTCGTGGGGATCGCTTAGCGCCTAGTCTGATACAATAATTTACAATTAATTGTGGTGGAGGCGTGTTCGTGCATTTTTCCGCACTAGTACGGAAAATAGTAATTTGTTTATGTAAAAGTGGTAGAGATGAAGTGATGAAGTGAAGTGTATTGAAAATAAATAATCTAGGGTTGCCCATCGACACGTGGGAGTTGCGACCAGCCTGATATCTACGATACATGTAACACATTGTGGAGGAGGCGAGCTGTCGATTTTTTACGCACTAGTGCGAAAAACGGTAGAGTAGGAGCAGAAGCAGCGGTGGTATTGCGTATCTTTTTAAATAAGTCATCAATCCTTCTATTCATGACAGATTATTCTGACAATTTTTAATGGACATGATAAACAAAATGAATGCCGAGATAGGAAAATGCCGAGATTAAACCAGAAATGGAAAAGCAGTACCTAAGCAAAATATGTGGAACGAATTACGCTTGTACTATATTTTAACGTAAAATAAATATTCTATTGTATTTACAAAAAGAATTTAGAATACCTACTCTGTCTCGATACAATTCGACACACCTATTCAATTAATAGATACAGAAAAAAAAAGTCGCAGATAAATGAGCTATTGCAATTGGTCTCACTCCGTTTCGTACAAACAACAGAGGTGTGACCTTCGATTAGTCGTGGTCGCAGCGGCACGCGATTAGTCGCAGTCGCATGGAGCGCGTAACCTGCGTCTGTCGCAAGTCTATTGTCAAGACGGTGGGAAGGAAATAGTGCCTATTTAGCCAGGTTATGGTCTAGATTTTCTATGTCAACGGTTTCTGTTGTAGGGGTTATTGGCTTCTGCGGCTCAATCGTTTTTCGACTGGCCTGTTGGTCTAGTGGTTAGTGACCCTGACTGCTATGCCGGAGGTCGTGGGTTCGATTCCCACCCAGGGCAAATGTTTGTGTGATGAGCATAATCATTTGTTCTGTGTCTGGGTGTAATTTATCTATAATATGTATGTATTTAGAAACATATAAGTATGTTTATCAGTTGTCTAGTACCCATAACACAAGCTCTGCTTAGCTTGGGACTAGACAGCGTTGTGTGATAGTTGTGGAATATTATTATTATTATTTAAACTTTTGCCCGCGGCTTCGCCCGCGTACAAAAAATATAGGTAGCCTATATCACTTTTTTTTATGGTGGGAAAAATCATCCAATGACAACCCCCGCTCTTGGGCGGAGCGGGAGATAGTGTCAGACTCTTACTGACTAAAGGCCACCCTGTTCCTTCTAGCCTTCATACCGGGGCTCGAGTTCCCTTTCGGATAACCTTGGCCCCAGTAGGCTTCGACCCGGCTGGGTCCCTGCTAGCCTATACTTAGGAATACAGCAGCATTCTATCAATCGGACCAATATCGTAAAATGGGGTGAATAGAGACAAAACTTTAAAGGGTATTTTCTTGATATTTGAATATTTTTTGCAGCATTTAACTATATCATTTATTAATGAATCGTTATTCTAAAAAATCGATGCTTTGTTTAGAGGCCGATATTATGGTATCAAAGTGAAAAACCAAACCAAAGTTTTGTCTCTATTCACCCCTAAGTCTCTATTCACCCCATTTTATCCGGTACTTTCAGAGATTACCTCGATCCTACAAACAAAAAAACAAACTTTACCCCTATATAACATTAGTTTTACGAGTAGTATATACAAAACCCGAAACACGTGTAGTATACTAGTTTTTTTTTATGTAAAGAATCTATGTACAAATTTCGTAACTGTATCATGAAAAATCACAAATTTTTATGCTTGTTATGTCAGTAAAAATACAGTCACCGGGCCATCCAGGTGAAAAAAGGGTTGTTTTGCACTTGCACCCAGCTGTTTACTAGCGCCTAATACCTTATGACCTGTATTGTACTTAGTATCGATGGTGTCCAATTTGAGATCTTTTTAAATATTTTTTGAAAAAATATAACATGGTGTAAAAACTATTGAATCAATTCAGTTACTCATTCTGAACAAACTATGTTCAGGATTCGCATAAACTAAAAATAATGAAAATGAATAAACTAAAAATATTAGTGTAGATTGTCAGGCTTAAGTATAGATACTTAGTTATAATAATACCAATGGCTTATTAGCCAAGAGCCTCGACCAACATCTGAAGAGGCTCTCGTTAAGCCAGGTACTCACCTACGAGCCGTAACTGTAACCGTTGCAGATACAGTAACCAAATTTTATAAGTGAGTACGTAGTTCGCGAGCCCATTCTGGTTCAACGCAAACCAGTCGCAGCGAGCCAAAACTAGTCGGATTTTTCTGAGAAAACAAAGGAGTGAACTTTGTAACAACGAGGAAACGTCTACACTTGTACATGTTACTGTATCTGCAACGGTTACAGTTACGGCTTATAGATGAGTACCCGGCTTTAGGCAGTTGCATCAAGGACTTGATTCAGAAGGCAGTACTCCTGGACACGGTACGTATTCGGAGATTCCTCTCTCAGGAGCCCTGAACACCGGTAGCTTGGATCCTATTCCCGATGCCGCTATCGGTGGGGTAATATTTTTATATTTTAAAATGTATTTTTTAAATATTTTGTTTAAAAAATATATATAAATGTAATTTATATGTGATTGTGTATTCAATAAATAAAGGGAATAATAATAGTATTCCACAACGATCACACAACGCTATGTAGTCCCAAACTAAGCAGAGCTTATGCTATGGGTACTAGACCCACTGATAGGTTACTACTAATACTTATGTTCCTAAATAGTAGGTACATACCTACCTACATATTATAGCTAAATTACACCCAGACAGAAAAAAAGATTGTGCTTTACACATACATTTGTCTTGAATCGAACCCCGACCTCCGGCACAGGCAGCCAGGGCCTCTAACCACTAGACCAACAGGCCAGTCTATGAGCCAGTATATAGTTTTCCAGATCTTGAAGTTTGTGGGTATGTATGCGATTTTGTATAAATACAATTGCTGAAACGGATCTTGAGCGCTCGGCGTCGGAGTGGGGATCGCTTTGCGCATTCCATACATTGCCGAGCCAATCGTCTTCGTTGTTAGATACATGCAGCAACGCAGGAGACGAATCAGGAGTGACGTCTGTGACGCGATGGCACGGCGAGCCAATCACTGACACTCCCCGCCCCCGCGTCTCACTTCGCAGCACTAAAAAGACCGAATATTTGACTTCTGCGCAACTTGAAGCCAGTAACATACTTGTAACTTTTGCTATCTTCTTAGAATGTCGACGGCATAACTAATTAAATTACAACTAACAATTAATTCAAAATAATTAATTTCTTTGCTAATCTAAAATAATAGCAAAATTTTAAAAAAACCCCGACGCATAAAATCTAGAAGTAAAAGATTGAGCCCAAACTCGACGTGTTTAATAATAGGCATTCCAGGCCTAGTGGAATGTATTGAATGCAGGCCTAGTTGAATTTAGTGGAACATTCCAGGGTTCCACTAAACATTCAACTCAAGTTTTTAATTTAGATTGGGTAATACTGCCTTTATGATCTAGCAGCAGCGTGTCCGCGGGTTTTAAATAATAAAACAACATTTTTCTATCAATTTTATTTATTTGTATATCAATTTTAGAATAACCTTCCATATTACAAAAATAATACTATATCCTCTACTTTCATTTTGTACAAATCAAGCCTCATTTACCGTTTTCATTCATTTAGGATAAAGTTAGGAGGACAATGTGAGTAACAAAATGCCCAAAAAATAATATACTTCGAGCCACAAAAATGTATGTAGTTAGCAGTTAAAATTCCTTCTTGCATAATCCTGCAAAATTAACTTGGTTTTAAATGTTTTTTTTTTATTCATACTTATTCTTTATACACACAATTTTTATAAAACAGTCAAAATAGGACAGCTGATGCCAACAACAATTTCACCGCGAGATATTTGCAAATGCAATTAAGAAAAAAAAATTTTACTATATCCTGCAAATAGAAAAGATCGATTTAGCTGTTTTTAGGGGTATAAACAATTTTTTTTTTTCTCAAAATTAAGGAAAGGTTTGGTTTGGATCTCTCGTGAAACTGTTGGCACATCTATTTAGGTTCTTCACAATTTTTTTTTTTGTTTAATACAGTGCGGTATTTTATATATATTATATTTTAAGACTGTGTTCTGTAATAAAGACAACACTAGACAACCAGTCTATTGAGTCGGAGACAAAACTTAAAAAAAATAACGTTGTTTTATCTAAGTAGGGCTTTCTGAAATGGCCTACACCAGGTGGCACCACTGACGCATTTGCGTGATTTTTCAAGTGTTGCCATGGCGCTAGAACGCAAAGGACAACAGAAAGAACAGGAGAGTTTTAGTCAGTAACAGACTCACACGCCTTCTCACTCCACCCAGAGCAGGAGTAATAAGATGACATCCCACCACAAAAAATTCTCAGGTATAATTTCCAGGCGCCTGTCAAAGCGCTTAAGTTTTTGACAGTTATCAAAGTTACGTTTCCAAATTTTTTCTGAATACCGTCATTGAAAGAAACTTTCGATTGACATTTTTAAATACTGAGAGTATTAATAATATAATACTGTCGCAAAACTTTCTACTAAGTTAAATTCTAAGTCTTTTTGGGTGAGAAATCGTCAAATATCTTCTCCCACTCCGAGTGCAGTGGAAAACCCGAAATATCCCGTAGCCCTGAAAATTGCACAAGCCTGGTTCCCTATTTATTTGCTACGAGTATCTTGCTATTTATTGTAGAACCTATATTGCATTAGTTGCGTATAAATGCATTGTAAGCTAAAGTAAAATATTTTTTCTTTTTAGACTAACCAAAAATCTATTTAAACGGAAGCTACGAGCTAAACGTGGCCATGTTCCCACTAGAAGGCGTTGAATCAAAAATATATGAGTACTATAGTTAGAAATCAGGCTGAACTAGATGGATTTGAATTTTTTAATTTGACGAAGTTCAATAAAGTGGAATGTCTGAATTTAACAAATACCATTTTCTTAGCTTATTAATGTTCGCATACACTAAAAACAAAACAAACTAAAAATTTTGAGCTTAGCGCCATCTAGTGAGAGCATGGCCACCGTTATGCCCATAACTTTCATCTTGAAGTTAATCAATTGAATCTTTTCATTTTGTGATCTATTAAAAATTAGGAACTAGGTATGTTAAGCCAAAGTTCGAGTTAGACAACTTCACATGAACAACTAAATTATTATTTTTTATCAGGAATTGCTGTTTTTACAACAACAAAAAAATATTGACTGCCTGGTACACCTAACTCCGACCTACAGAGGTAAAAAAATGAAAAAAAAAAAAAAAACTTAACATAATGACGTATGAGAATATTTATTAACTGTAATGATACATTATTGTGTATATGGACGGTTCGATGTGAAACTGACTTCGCAGATATGTACATGTTATTGCACAATTACTATTATTAGAAAAAACATTACATTCTTATGAGAATGTTTTCACATGATTATATAAAATCAAAAGTGCGTACATTTACGTATAGCATTGGTATAATCAGATTGGCACGACTGTGTAAAATATACTTCGCACAAAATTTACAGTGCCCGAGCGTAAATATAACAGATCGGGCTTAACTCTTTAACCATCTACGTCGGATATATCCGACACACTCTCGCGTTTATTCCGCCAAGGGGTGCTATTCTCTAAGAAAACAGCATTGAGCGCAGCGCTGGCACAGCGACGAGTCGTGAGCGCAGTACATTGCATTAACAATCGAATGTAAAGGGGCGTTGGGTTGTTAATCCAATGCACTTATTTAGATTTCGTCGCTACGGCTAGCGCTGCGCTCAAGGCTGTTTTCTTAGAGAATAGCACCCAAGATTGCACATCTACGACCAAATACTTCATCTCGTCAGCTCTTCTGTCACTGATGGAGATTGAAGAACTAAACGAGATGGAGTACCTAGTCGCGAAAGTCGCGAACACACGACTCAGGTGAATAGGTCACGAAAAAACTCGTCGGACTAAAACGACGCGGGCGGTTAAAGTGAACGTTACGGTCCCAAGCGTGGCCACTAGATGGCGTCGATCTCAACATTTTTAGTTACTTTTGTTTTTAATGTTTAGAAGCAATTATTAAGTCAAGGAAATGTTATTTGCTAACATCGGACATTACACTTTATTGAACGTAGTCTAATTATCGACTCATATACTACCTAATTTTGACTATTCATGTCTCAAAGTGATTAAATATAACGCTATACTTAAGCACTATAATAAAATCTCAATATCGTGGAATAATCGATTTTTAGCAAATAACTACCATTTCCTTGACTTTATAATGCTCAAAAACAAAACTGTTGAGTTCAACGCCATCTAGTGAACACTTTCACCTTATGAAACGAACTGCTATTCTCGTACGAGTGAAAGAGATGGCGCTATATAACACCGAACAAGATGTGTCATTTTTACGGGCAAGTACTGTAATTATTTCGTAGGACAAGTCATGGACAGTAGTGTTGTCTATTCTTGCTAGAGTAGTCGCCAGATACATTTTCAATATAATAAAGTCCACAGACTATCATAATATATCTCTGCGGAAGTACTCGAAAAACAAAAAAAAATTGTTTTTCATTACTAGAAAATATAAAGGATCACGTTACATAGCTTGATGATTTTATTTCCGTTATTAAAATTAAGAATATCAGTAAATAAGAAAGGGTCAATGACCGTTAAGGAAAATTTATCTGGCTTCTACTATACTATATAGTAGCAAATTATAAAATCTCATTCAATCGGTAAGTAGTAGGTTCATGTTCTGTAGGCAGATAATTACACATGGTAAGATCTGGTGACGACAGCGATTCTCAAACTTTTCTTATAGGCAGCTGACTTGTTACACAGCTGAACTGTCCAGTGTTCGCTTCTCATTTAAGTCAATACAACCAACTTAATGCTGATATCCTAATTTATTTATTATAAAGATTGCATTGATTGTTTCCTTTCTGATAACATATCCGTAACAAATAACACCAGACCGTCCAAGTATCAACAGGTCCGTTCTTAATTCTAACGGGCCGCACCAACAGAATCAGGCCATATGCAACCGATTGTTGAAAGTTTGAGTATCGCTGCCTGTAAAAGTATACAGACTTCACAATCCAAATTTAAATGATCGCAAAGTAATATTAGATACATTTGTACCTATACAATATTGTAGCATTAAGGCCGAAATACACATGCCTGTAACTTGCACAAAACGGTGCAAGTAACTTGCATGCCATAAGTCTAAAATACGCATGCTTGTAACTTGCACAAAAGTGTGTAGCTTGCATGCCATAGTGACATTCACCAATCAAAACACTTTATAGCACAATAGCAAGCAAGCTTCGTGTATACTTTTGTGCTAACTACAAGCATATGCATTGCCGCGTTTAGTGACATCCACCAATCAGAACTCATTATGGCTCACTGGCATGCAAGGTACTTGCATATTATTGTTCCACCTACAAGCATGTGCATTTCGGCCTTTATTCGTTAAGTTAACAATAATAAATGCTACAAGAAAGGCAGTTTTTTTAATGGTACCTGGTTGTAATGCAAGACATGAAGTAATGCAAGACATGAAGTAATGCAAGAACATGGTCAAAAATTTACACATACACTTTATATTTGTTTGATTTCTGGGTTGTATAGTTAATCATGGTTGGCGCAGAGGTTGAGCGCGCGTTATTGGGCTGTTCGTCGTGCGCGGATAATTGTGTAGTCGACAAATAGTCATTCCGGGTCAGGTGTCTTGTGTATGTAAGTCCTCGAATGGGAGAAAGAAGTACCTTTCAATCGTGGAAATTACAGACACAATTGAAAGACAATAGGTGCGCGAACGCCGGCGTTCGCTTGGGGTTCAATGAATTAAAAAAAAGTTGGACAAAAAGAAGGTCCATATTCACAGATGTAGTCGTTCCGAGTCCGAATGTCTTTTGTATGTGGGATTACATGTGTGGAACGCATCTACGTGTGAGGGTAGTTTAAAAAAAATGCCATGGTCGGAAAGTAAACGGTAAAAGAAAACTGATGGATTATGTAGGAAATTACACAAAAAACTGCACGTAGTAGAGTTACGGTTGATAGGAGAGAATAGAAGAAAGTGTTGTGCCGAACCCGGCCTCCGATTAAAAAGGGATAAAGACAGAAAGATGTTGATGACAAAGGGCCTGCTGCCAGGTCTACAAGCAGGTACGTCTGGTAGATCTGTTTATTGATCATTCAATAACATAAACGTGCATATGGAATTTTAAGGAGCGCTGGTCTGAAGCTACGCAATCGAGTGTACAAGTTATAAGTAGCCAAGTTATGACGTCAGAACAAAGGAATCGGAGATGTGGCCTACTCGAAGTGTTCGACACAAAAGAATCGAAACGAAACGGTTGTAGCTTGGCTAGGCCTGCAGGACGCCACCACGCACATGATGATTGAAAGTAGCAGATTCTAATTTGTGCTCCATTGGTGTAATGACTACCAGGTGTTCCAATATGAGAATAAATAAATAAATGCTTTCATGCAAGCGAAATCTCGCTTGTTTTAGGTTTCATAAAAAAATATTTTTAGCTATATTTTAAGGAATTTTGGTTTTGATAAGTAAAAAATCTTGCATGTTCTTGCATTACTTTTTTGGGTAACAACCTCTTAATAGTTGTCACACGTAAAAATACAATGAATTGAGCCAATTCTTAATTTCCATATTTTATTTTTTAGTCCTGAATAAAAAATCAGATCTTTGGCTGTATGATACTATGATGTAACATTTTTTTTTACGTCAATTTCTTTAAACAACCTTTTTCTTAAAGATCAATAATAAATTATCCATTTTTGAAATATTCCATATATTAACATTTCTTGTTCTTATCTGAGTCTATGTTAGTATGTTGCAAAAGTGTGCAAAGGATGAAATAATAATAAAAGTAGAGGAGACCATTGCTACTAATAAATTTCTATCAAATCAAAGTGCCACAAGGAATATATAGTAAACAGTGTAGAAGATAATGTTTGCAGACTACCCCCCTAATAAATTAAGTTACAGTCTGTCCATGGGTTGTTGCGCTATTGTACCCATAGATTTAAGTTTACATAAAATGTATATATCTTGATGTAGGTATTACTCATTAGGACTAATCTTCACAAATAAATAGCTATGAAAAGTAATGCGGTAATTATCATTTACCCTTTGCTCTCTTTTGCCTCTACCAACACTATAACGCTAACCACTAGCTGCCTACTTAATACGAGGCACAGTTACAATACAATAAAAACACATTGCTTTACACTTTTTCACAGTTAAAATACCACAAAACAATTATTTCCGTATTACGCGATGCTGGGCAATCCGCGTCCATAGACACGACCATCGCGTAACGTGTTAGTAGTATTTTCTCACCTTTATTTAACAACGACAACGGTTTTATTCCGTCGCCATATAATCAACTTCTATTTTTAAAAAACATTTTCGATAATATTCGCGTTCCATTTTCGCTATCCTTATCTATCCACATACTAAACGTAAGGAGTTCATGCTAAACTACCTTCCTTCGATCCGAACGGAACGCTAAAACCATTTATTACTATATCATAAGACGCGATATTAAAGACTATTAATTTGCTAGTAATTAAACCTACTTTTCGTCTAATAGAGTTAACGCAAAGAGGTTTTGAAGTCCGAGTGTTAACATACAACCAGACTAGACAATAAAAGGCACAACTCGAAACGAATTAAAAATATATTATTGCTATCTTTTGAATACGGAACATCACTTTGCAAAGCTCGATGACTGATTTGATTTGAGTAAATCAGTTATCGGTAGTGACTAAGACAACACTATACCAAGCTGAGAGCTTTTTATAGAACCCGATGTTATAGCTAGACTACGGCAAATGTCGAAGTCATATCAATCTTGCGTCCAACAATAAGTCTTGATACTTGAATAAAAATTACACACAAATGCAAAGTAAACATTTGGCATTCACAAGACTTGTTTTCATTCTTACAATACAATATAACAGAATTTTATTTAAGCAACATGCATTTCTCATACTTTTGACACGCTTTGGCCACAAGCAGATACAACGAAGATCATTTAACAGACTATTATTTTATACAATAAAACTATATTAAAAATATAAAATAGATAGCTAAATAAATACTAATATTTGGTTTGTATGAATACTACAGATGAATACATATCACTTAGAGAAAAAATTAATAACATGCAGGTCGCGACCAAAATAAGTCAAATGTTGATTAAAGAAATTTTATTTGGAAATTATGATTTTTATTAGTAATATCGACATTTAGATTGGGGATAAACCTCTAATTTATCACAAATTTTTGAAATATTAATAAGCAAAATAGTCACAGGTAAAAAATAGTTCACGACATGTCAAACTTAAATATTTGTGACACAGTGTTAAAGTTCTAAATTTTTATTTTACTTAAGTATAGGTTTACTAAACAATCAATCGAATCGTATACAGAAAAAGAACAATAATAAGTACACGGTTCGGATGCATATAACCTTCCTTCTTAGAAGGTTTAAAAAAATCCTAAATAGGATACGCAAGCCAGTCCAGTCGAAAACAAATTTTAAACAAGCGAACGTTAAAATATAAAATTTAAAGCTAAGCATTATCTGTACTTACATAAAGGACCAAAACCTCTTAGGCGTCGTATAATCTAATATTTCGCATAGAAAAATATCTATAGGTCTATATAACTACATTAACTTTAGTAAAACGAACATTTTCTGTGAGAGCTCAATCGTGAAGTACTCGCGTTGAATGGAATCCGCCCGCGTGGCTAATCTGAAAAGAAACATATTATAGGTAATAACTTGTTTTACTATCTAAGTACACACAAAAAACAGAACAAGCAACCTACCATAAAAAAAATTTTCAGGAAACAAAAAAAAAAATTCGGCCTCGCCATACAAGTTGTCCAATCAAGTTTATCATTTTGTATGGTGAGGCGGATTTTTTTTTTCGTCTCCTGAAAAAAAATTTTGTGGAAGGTTGTTCAGTTTCATCTACTGAGCAAGCCCTTAAAGTTTGTGGAGGGCTGTCCCTTACACCTTTTATACTAAAGAGGTAAAGTTTGTTTTTTTTTTTGTGGGAGGTAATCTCTGGAAGTACTGGTTCGATTGCGAAACTTTTTTCACCGATAGAAAGCTGCTTTATCCCTGAGTGACATAGGCTATATTTTATGTACGCGGACGAAGCTGCGGGCAAAAGGTAATTTATATATATATAGATATTTATTAGATATTATTATTATTATTTTATATATTTTAGACTTAGTTATGTAGGTTTATATTATGCACTGGATCCTACCCTCGAATATTTTCTCTCTGGAACTCAAAGGTTTGCTGGGAGAAAACTCATTGCTGAGTTAAACTCGCCTCTGTACATGAACTGTCTGCATCTCCACATATTATGTTATGTTTTTGTGTATAATAAAGAATTAGGATACAAAATAGGCCTTAGTACAAAGGTACTGCTTATTTCCAAAGAAATTTCTTCCAGCAGACTTGAAAGGCCTACATTTGTACAAATGTAGACAATAGTGTGTAAAAAGCAATAGACGAATGTGTAACATCTTAATCTAGTGTCAAATATATAAAAAAACTTATAAAATAGTTATAGCTTTTTTTTTTCTTTTTTTGCATTAAGCCAACGCCCACTCATAATTTTTTTTTTTCAAAAACGTAGTCTGCTTTATCAAAAAGATTTTTCAACAAAATATTTTAATGTTTCAGGCTCGGCTCAAATGGGCCACCGACCACAGCCACCGCTGTCTGTCGCGCGCTACCGCCACATTTCTAAAAGTGTCAGAAGCATGCGACAGCCACCGGTATCTGGAAGCCGGCCACATTTTAAATAAGGTAAATAGCGGGACGTGAATGGATTTCCGATATGAATGTATCAACATCCATTGAGACGTCGTGCTCCATGATGGTACGCGTGCGATACGTAGAACGTCGGACGGCTAACTGCGCGGGGGGTGGAGCAATGCGACAGTGGCGGGTGTCGGCGTTTTGTGTGGCACGTAGTGACCACTAGTGGCGAGTCGCGGACACTACTGTAGCGAGTGGCCGCCACCGGATACACGTGTGCGGCGCGTCTATACATAATATATTAAAAAGTGTGTTAAGTCGCCGTCGCTGGCCACCGGTGGCTGTGGTCGGTGGCCCATTTGCGCCGAGCCTCAGTTTCAATTCTACAAGAAAATTCTCAGCTCCATTTTACCGAGATTGCGCCTGTTTCAGATGATTCCACGTATTGTCGAGTTGTGTAGCACTTGAGATACAAAACCTGTAGTTTTGTACTAATATTATAGAGACGAAAGTTTGTAACAGTGTATATTTGATACTCCTTCAAACGGATTTCGATGAATTCGTGTAGACCATGTCCCTGAATAGTACTTAGGATACTTTTTATCCCGGAAGAATGTTACCTTAGGACAAGAAGGGTTAAGTGGACAAAGGTGTTATCTGACAAAATCAATTTTTTTATTTTTATTGTTGATAGGTTCGCGCTTGACCGCTATCTCACCTGATGGAAAGCGACTCTTTTGCATGAACATAGATTTTAACTGATGGTAAAATGATCCATAGATTTAAAACACCCCAATTCTAATTCGTTACATAGTTACAGATGCTAGCAAAGATTTTAACTATCAATCAAGTATATATTTCAGATTTGCAATGTGCTAACAGCAGAAATATTACCAGAGAATCGAAAAAGTAGTTAACACCTTTATCCACTTACCCCTTCTTATCTACTATGAGGCGGACGAAGCCGTTAGCAGTAGCTAGTTCACTTTATGCAAGTTAAATAAACAATATGGCATAGCTACCCCCTGTAGTTCTGAGAGGTTGTGATATTCTTGGCCAAAAGCTAAACGAAAATACAAAATATGTATATTATGCATTTGCAGTTACCATGCGATAACTTTATTGTACAAATATTTCAACTTATCTATAAAAATATTTTGAAATACAAAAAGAGTCTCTCCGGCGGGGAATCGAACCCCGGTCTCCCGCGTGACAGGCGGGGATACTTACCACTATACTACCGAAGACTTGATACGGTTGACGAAATTACCGTTCATTTCTTATTGAGCATTATTTAGTAGTACTTCATAGAATTACAAAATGCTTGAAAGATTTCACTTTCGATTTCGTTATAAAACAGATTTATTTAAGACTAGCTTATGCCCACGGCTTCGCCCGCGTATATAAAATATAGCCTATGTCACTCAGGAATAAAGCAGCTTTCTACTTGTGAAAAAATTTTAGCAATCGGACCAGTACTTCCAGAGATTACCTCCTACAAACAAAAAACAAAAAACAAACTACCTCTTTATTATATTAGTGTACATTATCATAAATACTGATTTATTTTTTAAAGCCAAATCGATCTAAATTTTGGATAATTAGTCAAAGATTTTATAAACTAACTACCTAGCTGACCCGGCGAACTTTGCACCGCCTAACAGTCAATGAATGTAGTATAGTATATAGTATTTCGATATAGTAAACCGATTGTGAATCAAGTTGAACCTTTCATTAGAAAGCCTTGCCATATCTAAAAGAGGACTATTAAAAGTGATGTTTAAAGTGGATGTAGGCAATTGAAAATATATCAAGTTACACACAATTTTAATGTATAAAAGTTACCTACATCGATTTTGTACATTTTACGTAATGTGCGCACAACTAAAAACTTCAACAGATTTGTCATAATGTATAATTAATATAGATAGTCTATTCAAAATTTAGATTGTTTGCGATACGCATCAAAATACACAATTTAAAAAAACTGAAATTTTCTTTATTTTTAGCATAACAAAAAACTATTATGTATTTTAAAATTCGCTACATATTTAATTAATTAAAAATAACTATAATATACGACTTGGTCTACCGGTTTTTAAATGTGTCAAATAATGTATTTTGAATAATTTATTACCATAATTAAATAAACTGAATTAAGCAAGGTCAAGGAGGTAATTTGGTAGAATAAAAGTGATTAAAAAATGCAAAAAGTTTCTCTCCGGCGGGGAATCGAACCCCGGTCTCCCGCGTGACAGGCGGGGATACTTACCACTATACTACCGAAGACTTATCAATATTGACGAAATTACCGTACTATTGCTCACGAATATAGTGATTTGTAATTCTGGTTTGATTCATTTAAAATCAGCTTTTTTTTTGTACATAATATACCACGTTTTTTGTTAAAAAAATCTGACAGATTCAAAAGCTTTGAGAGATTTGTATAAAGATACAAATCTAGTATTAATCTGATTTTTATGCTTGAATATTAAATGATAAATGATGATGATAAAAGATATTTATAGATTTTTTAAAACACTTTTAGGCGTCAATTTAAAATAGATGAGGCCAGTGTTTCCTAGCTGACTATCCTGAGAAGAAACACCGAAACAAAGTCACCCCGTCAAAGTCTCTTTTAAAGTCCATACAGCAATTATGTAATGGTCAAATCATATGAGAACCTATAGTTTTATTTAACTTGTAACAATGAGCAAACCCAGAAAATGACTTGTTTAAAGTTTTTTTTGGGAGGTTCGAAATCATCAGCTGACTTTTCCCGCTCCAGGGTATTTTTTTTTTGGTGGGGAAAATCATCCAATGGCAACCCTCGCTCTTGGGCGGAGCGGGAGATAGTGTCAGACTCTTACTGACTAAAAAAACCCACCCCGTTCCTTCAAGCCTTCATACCGGGGCTCGAGTTCCCTTTCGGATTACCCTGGCCCCAGTAGGCTTCGACCCGGCTGGGCCCCTGCTGTTGCTGTCAACTCCTTGAGGCGCGCGGGAACAGTGCGCGTCGTCGACGACTTGGGCTTGGTCCGGACAGTTACCGGACGGCCGGACAGCGAGCTACCCATTGCTCACTGTCCGCAAGCCCGCGCCTACGGTGGCTGGAAATCGGGATCGGAATCCCGGCGGCGGCGGCGACAGCGCCGTTGCCTGATGCGTTCGGCCTCCTCTTTAGCGAGCATTACTGCTTCGCAGAAGTCGGCGACCGCCTGCGACTCCTCCTCGCTCCGGACCATGGCCTCAACCAAGGCCCGGCGCGAAAAGTCTCTGCCACCGATCACCCTCACGAGGGCACGGCGACCCGCTCTAGGGTTGAGGTGGACGCCGCGTCAGACTTTATCTGACTAAAACCCAGTTCCTTCAGTTGCCCTTTGTGGTCTAGGAGTAGATAGGTTCTTTTTCAGAAATTCCCTGAGACCCCAGCGGGCATCGGCTACGCTGGAACCACGGTTTTCTGACATCTCTTTGAGATGCACGTGAAACACTACGCCCCGGTTAGGACGACGGCGAGCTACCCACAGCTCGTCGTCCGCAAGCCCGTGCCTGCAGTGGCCGGAAATCGCTCTCTGACTCGGGGTGTGAGTATTGCTGATCCCTCACGCGTGCAGCCATCCCTTTCGTTAGCATTACTGATTCGCAGAAAGAGGCGCATCCCATTCCATTCCCGGTGGCTCCGGATCATGGACTGAACTAGGGCTTATTGTCTTAAAGGCTTTCGTTTTATAGATTGGAGCGTGCTAGGTTTTAAGCATCAACTTCTAGTGATAAACAAGCACGTTCATGGAAACTAAAAAGTTAAAACAAATATTCGCTGCAGCGCTACAGCGCGTCGTCTAACAGAACTATTAAAATATACAGCGCTAAGATAGCTTTCGGAGGATACTTTATACGCGACCAAAATGTCTTCAGCGCCATAAATTTCGTAGCGCTTACGCGTTTTTTTCAACATAGTGTAATGTTCAAGGTGTATCTATGGATAGTCTAAGATCCGATTAAGAACGACCTTCACCGGTCTGTTTAATAGATGAAAACTATTTTATGACAAATCTAGTATATTAAATAATATAACGCGGGCCCACTCGCGTTATATTATGCCTAAGAAATTCCTGGGCAAACTATTATTAATTAAAAATTGAAAATTGACTTTTTTTTTTAAATTACACAACCGATATGCAATTTATTTAATTATTAATATATGCCTGGCAATCCAAACATTTCATCCATTAAACAGACCGGTGAAGGTCGTTTTTAATCGTATCATCTTCTACGACTACATTACACCTGAGTCGATTGAAGTGAATGTTCGGCACGCGTAATCTAGTACGCAGTACATACAAGGTGTCGTTTTGAAGCTGCAAAATATTTCAGGAGGTAATTATGTTAGTGATTCTCGACCCGAATCAATAATAAAATAAGTAGGTAATTTTTTTTTTTTATAACCGCGCTTTTTTTCACACACACAAACACGGAACAATAAAGGGCGTTTTCACACACACTAACTCGCAACGATAGTTTCATAAATAATGTATCATCCAATCATCATCCCGCACGCCACACCCTAGCCACGCCCCCGCGGCCATCGATCAATCGATTTAGTTTAGTGTAATTAAACAATTAAATAACAAGTATTACTGATTATTGACCAGGTATCGTTTTTTTAAATGATTATTTATGAGTTTTATTACAACCTCCTGAAATATTGTGCAGTTTTAAAACTGCACCTTGTATATGTCGATGGTTTTAAGTAATGTTATGTTCGAGCACTGTTACCTCACGTGTCGACAGACTGGTTAGCGAGCGAGCCATCCCACGCCGCCTCCTTATGTAAAGCCGCCTGGCGTTTTTTCTCTGAAATTAGATGGAAAAAAGACAAATATATTAGATAATGTTTTAGTCGTTTTTGTGTACAAGTTAAAATAGGTAAAGTACTGATTATACTAAGAAGGTTATGATTTCAATGTAAGATTTTTAGCACGATATAAGTAATTGTTTGCAGAGACAAAAATCCGGGGAATGCGAAAGGTGTGACCGAAATCGGCTAGATGGTATCATCATCATCATCATCACTGGTACTGGTAACTGGTGTTTTACGGCATGCTCCCTCTGAGACAAGACGGGTTACAAACATTCTATACACTTTTTTTTGTGTGCAGGCGTGGGATACAATTACCGTCACAGATCTTGAGCGCTGGCTTCAAGTTGCGCCGAAGTCAAATATTCGGTCTCTTTAGTGGTGCGAATTGAGACGCGGGGGCGGGAAGTGTCAGTGATTGGCTCGCCGCGCCATCGCGCCATAGACGTCACTCGTGATTCGATCCCTGCGTTGCTGCATGTATCTAACAACGACGACGATTGGCTCACCAATGTATGGAATGCGCAAAGCGATCCCCACTCTGACGCTGAGCGCTCAAGATCCGTTCCGGTAATTGTAAGTAACTTTGTGTGTTAAAATAATTATATTTTAGTATTTACTCTGCTAAACTGTTCCTATTCATTTTATTAGCGTATCAATTTGCATTTAATTTAGTGTCATTTAATTAATTATTATTTTAATGACATTTTAGTTTGACATTTTACTCTATTGACAATTTATTTTATTGTTTTGATCATTTTAATATTTAACTGACATTGTAATTTATCTATAGTATGTATGTATTTAGAAATATATAAGTATGTTTATCAGTTGTCTAGTGCTCATAACACAAGCTCTGCTTAGCTTGAGACTAGATGGCGTTGTGTGATAGTTGTGGAATATTATATTATTATTATATTATTATTATATTATATTATATTATATGACATTTTAATACAGGGTAAAATATTTAATTTTTTGTAATTCAATTTAATATGTAATTTATTTTATGGG
This sequence comes from Mythimna ferrago, assembly GCA_910589285.2. Classification (NCBI taxonomy): domain Eukaryota; kingdom Metazoa; phylum Arthropoda; class Insecta; order Lepidoptera; family Noctuidae; genus Mythimna; species Mythimna ferrago. The sequence goes on from OU342695.1 coordinate 18,611,510, forward strand.
AACTATAACAAATTAGTGAATTCTGAATTAACATAGAAATAAGTGATACTAACATATAATATTGACCAAAAGTTGTCATCTAAATAAATTATTATTATAATATGTCTAAAATTAAATTATTATTATTAAGTGATGAGCTCACCTCGTGCGAGGGTGATGAGTCTCCTCTCCTCAGCCCGTTCCTGCCTCGCTGTGCTCAGCTTGACGCCGAGCGCTCCGGACACCAGTCGTCTTGCGAGCGCCGTGCATGTTTCAGGTCGTTGTCTGAAATTTTACACAAATAAATTAATAACCACCGGCAACCAGCAACCAGACAACCAATCGGTTGTCCTTTACAGTTAAAGTACCAGCACGCTTAGCCAAGTTGTTATTCTGCAATCGTTAACGCTGTCGAAAAGTGATGAAACGTATGGAAATGACGTAAAGTCGCGTGATCAGAACAAACGAATAGACAATTCGCAGCCAAGTTCACATCGTTCAAAATCGTTTCTACAATATTTAACGCTACATCCTTTGTTATACAAACGCTACATTGTAGAACGAGCGCGGGCCGACTCAGGCGCGTCAACGTGGCTACCAACGTATCGTTTTCTACAATTGCCGTCACCGAGGCGTTACCGATTAGAGAACGGAATTCGATTGTAATTTGGCTAGGGGGGGCTTAACACATTCGCAAGAAGTTGGTAGAATCATTTCACTCTTGATATGGTGTATTCGTTTTCTTTTCACAAAAGCATTCTTTATTTGAATGTATATACAGGGTTATTTGTATAACACTAACAACCTTGCAGGACTGTATAAACACATCATAAACAACAACTTTTATTCTATGAGTTTTTACAAAACCAAAACCATTTACCAAAAATAAAACTTCGAGATTTCGTTGTTCTATCTAACACATTTCAACTCTGTATTTTGCTGTACCCATCTACGCTTCCTGCGCACGATCCTCGCTCCCCCTCCGCTATTGTACTATCGCTTATTTCGCTGACTTCGTAACATTTAGAACGTTCAATTTAAATATTTTTATTTTTTTTTATTTGATTAGTCCTGAGAGGTTGCCAGTGTTTTTATAACCCTGTATGTATATACACCGTTAAATTTTGATCGTAGGTAGTTAGTACGCAACGCCGACTACTACCAACAGGTCATTGGACTCTCTCAGCTGACGTTTTCTTAAAGGAATTCATTTAGTCCATGCGTAAATTAATACGAATTTTGAAAAAAGGCACTTTATTTTTTAATTTTATCTTTACAAATCGATAGTGTTTCATGTACCGGATCGACCCTCCACGGGATTAAAACGATCAAAATTCAGCGGTGTATTTATTATTGTTCTTATTTCCTTTCTGTTAATTTTCTATTACGTTACACCTGCCATCTTATGTCTCTGCACCACCCTAAGGTCGACTGGTAGAAAATGCTTCAGGCATTAAGTCCGACTTTGTATGTAATGTTATGTTGTATATGTAATGTTGCAATAGTGCATAAAGTTTTGAATGAAATAGAAATATATCGTGACCACAGACATTTGAAGGTTAAAAGTGGTTACAATGCCGGTCCAATTCAAACCACAGCGCTACGTGATAACTGAGTTATGCTGCGAATAAATGTATTAAGTAATTAGCTTAGTAGGTCTGTCTACAAAATTATGAGAACAGTAATAAGGAAATTTTTCCTGTTACTACATCGGTTTTGTGCCTTTTTAATTTTAGCGTTTTTCTGACAGCTCTCCTTTTTTCCGTTTTGTTCGGGGGTCGTATGCTCCTTACTAGTTCTAAGGCTGACATCAGACGGACTGCATCGCAGCGACCGCGCGCGGTCGATATATTTAACTGCTTGCAGTTGTAAGTTCGACTTCGTCCAGTCATGATATCAACTGCACGCGGTCGGCTGCAGTCGAGTGAAGTCAATATCAACTGCATGCAGTCGTGCCTTCAACTTTACGCGGTCGGCTACAGTCGTGTAGTGTCGACGCACGCTGTCCATCGCTAACCGCATACGGTCAGCGTGCAGTTATTACAAAGAGCAAACGCACATTGACATTGTCAACTATAGTTTGAGGCACTTAAGATCAAATCATACTCTAAGCTCCTGGGCCAGATGCGTGGCGCCAACTGCGCAATGTCAGATCAAACTGCATGCAGTTGAATATATGGACTGCGTGCGGTTGCTGCGATGCAGTCCGTCTGATGGCAGCCTAAGTTGAGCTACACGAATACCGATAAATGCTTGCATTGACTAGACAGGTCCTCAAAAGACTATCTCAAACACTCATTTGCATGGATAATTGGTAGTGTAATTTTACAATGACATGTTTACTGTATGGACTTTAAAAGAAAACGACTCTTTTCTAGTAGCAATTGTTATGAATAATTAATTCAATTATGAATTTACCAATTATAACAAATTTTCGTGGACAGTTTTATATTTCGTTTTTTTAGTACAGGCACAGATAGAGCCCAATTTTTTTTTTGTACTAATTAAATAATAGGGTTGTACAAGTATGTTTTTTAGATTAGACTAGATGGCGTTGTGTGAAAATTGTAGAATACATTACTATGTGTGCCAAATAAAATGTTTTTTTTTTTCCTTCTCTTTCTATGTCCATGTAGGATTATATAGAAGGGCTCGTATCTACTCACCTATAAGGCTGCAGGAACTCGGCACACTTTTTAGCTTTGTTTCTAGACTCGAGAGTGGCGGCGTGGAGCGGCCGGCATCGCACAAGGGGACGCTGCGACGATAGTACTTCGCCAGCTGAAATCGGAATGAGTTTTTATGAGTTTTTTTTATGGTAAAGTTAGCATTTGTAGTCAGAAGATGGAAAAATATAATGTGAATACTTTATCTCCTATATCATCATCAGCCTTTTTAATGTTTCCACTGCCGGGACTCAGGCCTAGGAGAGGGTATGGGCCGTAATCCACCACGCGGGCCCAGTGCGAATTGGTATATCCTATATCATTATAACTTGGAATTCATCACACTAATGTATCTTTAAATACTTAAAGGCGAAAGTTTGTAAGTGTTTGTGAATGATTGTTGCTTCATCATGCTCGAACGGTTGAACGGATTTCGGTGAAATGTGGCACACGGGTGGAGGTCTTGGAATAGCACATAGGATAGGTACTTTTTATGCCAGGAATATGTACTGTGCACTTGGGATAATTTTCTTATTTTTTTTGGGGTTTGTCTCTCATAGCTAAAAAGTATTTATGAAAATATGTTAATAACAACTAATTAAAAAGATCAGGAGTTATATGAATACTACTATTTTTAGAATAATATTATCTTAAATACTTTTTAATTATGGAATGATCCTGAAAAGGGTTCATTTTTTATCATCACAAGGAGTGTTAGTAATTTTCCGGTAACATAAAGGAACAACCAAAATATTATACAACGAAAGAATTCCATAAATTGTAATGTACCTAACCTACAAATGAATAATTTACTATCTTGAATTTAATTACTTTTATGCAATAAAAACAATAGAATTCGACCTCGTAAACGTTACAATTATTATTTAATTACGGATATTAAGACTTCGCTTCAATTAAAGAATAAAATCATAACATTCTGTAATATACTCATCTTATTTTATGAGCAAGCAAATGCGGTTAGTTCTTCATTAAATACGGCCTACAACTTTAAGATTTTATAACTTCTGTCCGATTATAATGGTCGAATTTATTTTTACGATTATTATTTTGAATACTAATTTATTTATCAGAATAGAATTGGTCTGTGGTTTTAGCTAATCTAACTACTAAGATAGGCGCCAAATGAACGTGGAATAACGGTCATTGACCCTCCGACATTTATTGACATTCTTAATTTCAAAAACGAAATCAAAGCCATAAAGCTGTCTTGAATCGACGTCTATAGTGATCCTCTACCTTTTCTGAAAAACAGTTCATTGATGGTTGTTCGGGTACCTTCGATATATTGAAGATATTAGGAAAAGGTCAATGTACTTTATTTTAAGTTTATCTGGCGCCTTGTATGCCGAATCTTATGAATGGCTCGCGAAATACCACGATGGAGACGGCGGGACCTTAAAAGACGGTAAGAACCTGCCCAAAGCCGGGAACAATGGAAGGAGGCCTTTGTCCAGTTGTGAAACAAAGAGTCTACTACGAGCTCTTAACGCGATCTATTTTACGACCTAAACTGAACTGTTAAAAGAATGGAGCTATGAACTCAAAAACTACTGGACCAATTTTAAAAATTCTTTCACCAGTATAGTTAGTGCTATTAATATCACTGAATGACAAAAGTTTTTTTTTTTTTCATTCAGCACGATACCCCTCAGCTAAGTATCCATTATTTCAATTTATATTTTTAAAATACTCTTTTTTTTATTTACATTATGCTCACTTAATGGAAGCGACAAAAAATATAACCAAGATTTTTGTAACTCATGTTGTAATTTAAAAGAGTTTGAAGGTATACGGAACAGAGAGTAAAGTCCCACATACCTCCGTTGAAAAGGGAGGATCCTCCGACCAGACATGGTCGGAGGATCCTCCGACTGGTGTTATGGTCTTATGTGACGCCATAGATGTCGCTACAAGAGCGTCCATGGAGTTTCTTGTTTCTTGCCCGTTCTTCTCCGTAGAAATCTACGCTTTGGAACGTGCAACTTAAGCCGGGTCCGCTGCGCCAATATTCTAACAAAACATGTTAGAAAAATATCTGCTGCGCCAATTTGTTCGTGTTTTGTTTCCGTGTTTTGTTTTATTTAAAAAATGAGTTCCGACGAAGAGGATGTGGAAGCTGTTTTGGCAATTATGGACTTAATTCTTCGACGAAGAAATAGAAACAGATTCCGTGTTCGACCTTATCTACGGCCTCGATCTTTTAACTTATACCAAGAGTTGAAAATTGATGACAGATGTGGTTTAAAAATTTTTTTTCGTTGCTCGGAAAGCGATTTTGAAGAGCTTCTGTCATTAATTTTACCTGATATACAGAAGCAAGCACTACATGTAACGTCCTAAAGCACTGGTCTTTCTCGAATTAATGTTATAAACAATAAAATGCTTTCTTTATTCCAATCCATCACTGAACCGCTAAACGTATCTTGCGAGCGCTAACATGAAATGAATGACCTCACCCCCCCGCAGGCGAACGCGGGGAATGTTATCCATTCGAAACGGCAAACATGTTAGCGTGTTTTTCCTAACAAAATTGTTAGACCACGCCCCTATTCGGACAACGAACTATGTTAGCATGTTAACTAACACGAAAACACGGGGCAGCGGACCTGGCTTTAGCTTCATTTTTTTTTATACCTAATTGACTGACATTTTGACAATTGAAAAGTGCCTAATAACGGTCTATTTGAAAAAGACGTTTCTGATTTCTTTCTGATTTCCACAAATGACAGCCAGGATCAACAACAGTTTAACGTGCTTTTCGAGGAAACCTAATCAGTATTTTTGAAATATTTTCACGCCATTTTCATTTTTATATTCCATATTTCCTGAATGCACGTAAAATATTCCATATTTTTACAGAACAGCATCCGTTGGCCGCATTCCAGCCATAAACACGCAGACGTAATAAATGTATAAGCGAACTAAAAATGTATTAATGTAATATTCGTCAATATTGGCGTAAAGAAGTAAACATTATTTTTTTACATTATCGTAAGACAGATTTGTTTATGGTTAGTTTTCATTTAATGTGACGGATTTCATGGAGATTTAAGTTTAGTGCGATCGTCATAGTTATGACGCGATCGTCACTGCTAATGGCGTGATTTTCAGACTAACTTATCAACACACAGCTGAAATGACTGTAACTAGGAGCATGAATATTTGCCCAAGGTTTCTTTTTGTAACATAGGCCCTGAGCAAGGATTATCCAAAATTCTGCCCTTAGTAAGGTTATGAAACGGGTCTAAAGTTTGTATGGAAAATGTAGGTGTTTCCATAAGACCCGTTTTCACGAGAACTAGTCGTCGATATGGCAAAATGGTCGCTGCAAATGACGTACAGTTGCCATAACGGATCTTGAGCGGTTGCGCAGAAGTCAAATATTCGGTCTCGTTAGTGGTGCGAAGTGAGACGCGGGGGCAGGGAGTGTCAGTGATTGGCTCGCCGCGCCGTCGCGTCATAGACGTCACTCCTCATTCGTTCCCTGCGTTGCTGCATGTATCTAACAACGAAGACGATTGGCTCGCCAATGTTTGGAATGCGCAAAACAATCCCCACTCTGACGCCTACGCCTACTGTACCTAGGTTCAGAAATGGCATGGAAGCATAAGTGTAAACTTCGTAATGAAAAATTTGTGTACGATTATTGTATTTACGAGTACATAATATATGTTGTATGAATAATCATCGGTATGCGTTCTATACGATTCGAGGAATTTTAAATCCTGGTTTATTGTTTACATTACAAGTTATTGGAGCGTTCAGATTTATTACAACCAATAATAAAATTAAAAACACTGCATAGCAATTCATATAATTAATAAGCTCAATATTTAAAACCTTACAATATTTCTAGCATTACCTATAGTAGTAAATAATAAGAATTTAATTCAATGAAACTAGGTACATAAGTAATACAAATTGGAACTTACTCATAACTTAATTATATTTTCAAGACGATTTTCGATACACAATAAAAACAAACTTTCTTAAAAAAAAAAAACCAAGGTCACTGCCAAAAATCAAACCAAATACAGAATTAAAAATAAACTATTACTCCGTCATTTAGAACGCAACAATTAAATAATTGTAACAAAAGCGCGCCATAATAATTTGACAGCTTTGACGTTTGAGGTACAACCTACATTTTGGCGCGCAACCTCGCAAGGAGGTTCGATGACCCGCGTGACGCAACGGTTTGCCGAGCAAGTAGAACGACGCCCGCGCCACATTGCGCTGTAATAAGTAGTTCTTTGTGGCTGAGAAAGAAAATGGATTTGGAATCTTCTGCTGGGTGATACCTATGTAGGATTAAGTACCTGATGACTGTAACAGGAGCACTGTTCCCAAAAACCATTAAAAAACGCTATTAGCAATTAGGATGGAAGGATGTCTAGGCATCGAACAGAGGAACTACGAGTATCATCCCAGAATATATGAAGAATGGGAGAGAAAAGCCGACCTGACCTGGTAAGGGTTTAGGAATTCCTTAGACAAAGGTAGCACAGGAACAGTCATCGTGGTTATCTTAGACGAAGCACGTGTCCATTAATCGAAATATGATAATGATGAACTAGCGGTACGCGGCGGGAACTATTTAGGGATCAGGCCTAGATTTACAGATTGTTGGTGGTTCTGAACTTTTTGTCAGTTTCAAGCATGTTTCAGTAATAATTTTAGCTTTTAGGAAGTTCCAAGAACTTTTCTGTAATCTATGGCTGTTGTTAATTGTTTGTTAAGCTGTCATTTCAAGTCTATGGTCCCAACCATAGACTTGAAATGACAGCTTCTTTCCTTCACTCCTTTCCGAAGTATGGAAATAAAAATCTTACACATGTCAAACCAAATACAGAATTTCCGCTTCGCCCTGATAAGGTAAAATCAACTGGATTACATACTTACAAGTAATATGAAAGTTGACGTTACCAATACATACCTAAGTACATGCAAACAACTTCATACAAACGTAAAAACTGCTGCATATATGCAATATCATTACTTCGTACACTAGAAACTCTGCTAATTAGACGAGTAATTAATAACTACGGAAAATAACATCGAATGAGTCATAAATAAAAGAACTTGAAAATTAAAAGAATATTTAATGCAGTAACTGCTGAATGTAGGGTTACCAGGTCTTGAAACCGAAAAGCCGGACAGACTACCTTATTTACAAAAAAAAATGGACCTTTTTGACATTTGGTCAAAAGGTCATTTTTTTTTCTATCATGACTTTTTAATAATAAAAAATAAAATAGTTTGTGGGTGGTATCTCTGAGTGCTAGGCTATTTTGCGACTACTTTTGTTACCTTGGGTAGGTATACCTGTTAAAACAATTGTATGTGCTTATAAATAAATAAAATAAAATAAACAAATAAAATAACAATAAAATTCATAAAATCTTTAAAAGTTCTAATGTAAAAACAATACAATTAGTGATATAATTGCTAGACTAATTGCATGTCCGCTCTGCTTGTGCTAGCGAGACAAGGTAAGGCAGAACTCAAATGACAATTCTACCCGAAATGGTCAAATTTGAAAAGCCCCTCTGAATATCAGGATGGAAACAAGCCGATTTTCTTTTAAGGTGAAGGCACGTGAGCATATTCGCAAGATGTTGGTAGAATCATCACCGCGCTAATTGGTTGGATTTGTTTTTTTTCACTACAGCATTGTTTTTTTTTTTTTTTATATGTATGTATCTAAGTATGTATTTACTATTGTATATATTTGTTTCTCTTCTGTTTTGTCTATTTATTAAGTTGCACCTGCCATGTTTTGTTTCTGCACCACCCTAAGGTCGACTGGCAGATAATGCCTAAGGCATTAAGTCCGCCTTTGTACAGTTTTTTTGTGCATAAAGCTTTAAATAAATAAATAAATAAATAAAAGCCTAACAAAAACCGGACGGGCCGCACCCTGCTTATTTTGGCTGGACACGCAACTTAAAAGGCTGACCGTGTCCGGATTTATCCGGACGCCATCCAACGCAAGCTGAATGCGAGGTTGTCGGTTTTTGGGTAAAATAGAAAGACTAGAGAAATGAATTTGTCTGTAAAAGAAAAGCTCGTCATCGTCGGGTCATTGTCTTGCATTTTAAACTTCCATTTTTCATTGTTCGCATTTATTTTGGGAAGAGACACTGATGCCAGTTGACCAGTCACATAACGTGTTTATTTTTTTGTTATTGGCGCCACTAAAACCAAATATAACTAGACGAAATATATCTTTCATCATCATCATTTCAGCCGAAAGACGATCACTGTTGCACAAAGACCTCCCTCCTGTGTGTCTCGCATCCATCGGATTCCCGCGACCCTCACCAGGTCACCAGATCGTCGGTCCACCTAGTGGGAGGCCTTCCAACGCTCCGTCTTCCGGTTCAAATATATTCTTTGATTAACCGAAATACGTTTTATCCAATTCAAATCTAAAATTGACAAAACCCAATTTTAATTAAATTTTAAAAAGGTCTAATAGCCTCATTACAGAATTCAACGACGCGCGCAATATGCATGCAAGATTAATTTTATAAATTAAACACGTAAAACCCACTTCGCGCCAAAAAGTACGTAGGAAGTTCGTTCAACCATGAAGTCTGTATTGCGTAAGTCAAAATCTATGGTCACTAGCCAAAAACAATTTCAAAGAAGTTTAAAAAAAAGATTTATGACATAAGTGTGTTTCAGAGAGACTAGAAACTAGGGTAGATCGGTTCTGGAGATAATTTAGACAATTGGACAATGATATTACCTAAAAACGTTTTATTGTGATACTTTTAATATTTGAATGGGTTGTTGGAATTCTCAGATCTAAACAAAGAAGTAGGAATTGACCTCAACATCATCATAGCGCTATAGAAAATAGAGAACCAAGTAATTGTAAAAGTAAACAAAAGAACAGACTAGAAGTAGTACGTACCAGTTACAGGTAACTGGAACGGTAATAAAATAACTTTGTTACGCAAAATCTAAACTAAAATAAACAAAAACAGTATAGACTGTTCACCTCGCAGTCACAGACGGCCTGAAATATCAATTTAGAAGTTGCTTCAATCAACCACTGAAATGAGTAAATTGCAGTAAATTAGTTTTTATAAAATTTTATTAAATTGCAGGAAACGTAAAACGAAAAACATTAAAATCACGCAGTTTCTTTCAAGTTTAAAGCTAAATTAGGCACACTCGTGTGCCCGCCGATTCGTCGCTCAGGCGCCGCGCCGGAGCCGCACCGCACCGTGTGGCCTGGCCCTAAGAACTGGAATCTTTCCCATCAAAAATACTAATCATAACCGTGAAAATAATGCTTTGTAAGTCGACCGGTGATAGAAACTGAAATCGATATAAAAGTCCAGATGAAAAAAGCTTCAATCACACTTGCGAAATGAGATGGGTTAAACCTAGTAAAAAATTTGAACCCAGATTGCCCGCTTTTTAAAATAAGTTGTCCCGCTCTGGGTGGAGCGTTTTTTTAGGCTTCGATCCTGCTGCGCCCCCTCGGTTTGCTGACATCTCCTTGAAGCATGAACACTACGTGTCGTCGATGACGGCTTGGTCCGGACGGCCACCGTACGGTCAGACGGCGAGCTACCCCTTGCTTGCCGACCGCAAGCACGCGCCTACGGTGGGCTCTGGGTGGAGCGTCAGGAAGTGTCAGAGTTTGACTGAGTAAAGCTCACCCGTGTTCTTTCAGTTGCCTTTCACGTCCAGAGCCGTTGTTACTCTTTCCTACAGAGGAAGAGGCCCCCTATCTGACATGACTACTCGAAGGAGTTACCGTAGCGCTCGTATAAAAGGCACCTAAAGAAACACTGTGGGTTTTAGTCAGTAAACATCTGACACTCTTTCCCGCTCCACCCAGAGCGGAAGAAGTTATTTGATGATTTCCCACGTTTGGAGGTATAAAGAACAGAAAGTAAAGTCCCACATCCCTCCGTTAAAAAGGAGGATCCTCCGACCAGACAGGAGTTATGTCTGGTGGGCAACTACCCGATTGGTGACTTCGGCCTGTCGCATGCTCTAATCGCGCGAAGAACTTTAATTGCGCGATGCACGATTAGTTCTTATGTGACGCCATAGATTTCGCTACACACGTATAAAAAAAATGGTGGTTAGCTAATTCCCATCAATTTTTATAACTTAAAACTTCATCGTCTCTTTATGACACATCTAATACGAATATTAAAATCACGTCGTTCGCAGTTACTCAGGAGCAACGGTAATATATTGTACATATTGATTGAACCGCCAAACGGTAAATGGGTGCCGCAGAACGGCGCCCTAAGCAAATACCATGACAAACGATTCAAAGGTTTATTTTTTGGTATAAGGTTTATGGATTTTTAATTTTATATGTAGATCTTTATGTATTTATTAATTTTTAAATAAAATTGTATTTTTATTTTTTTTCACAAATTCTTCTTGTTTCTACATACATAGGTACTATTATTATTAATCCATTCTTTATTATTTATTTATTTATTTATTCTACATACTATTATTGTCTATACAAGGTGCAGTTTTAAAACTGCACAATATTTCAGGAGGTTGTAATAAAACTCATAAATAATCATGTAAAAATACGAAACCTAGTCAATAATCAGTAATACTTGTTATTTAATTTTTTAATTACACTAAACTAAATCGATTGATCGATGGCCGCGGGGGCGTGGCTAGGGTGTGGCGTGCGGGATGATGATTGGATGATACATTATTTATGAAACTATCGTTGCGAGTTAGTGTGTGTGAAAACGCCCTTTATTGTTCCGTGTTTGTGTGTGTGAAAAAAAGCGCGGTTATAAAAAAAAAAAAAATTACCTACTTATTTTATTATTGATTCGGGTCGAGAATCACTAACATAATTACCTCCTGAAATATTTTGCAGCTTCAAAACGACACCTTGTATTTCGTTTAATCTCTCCTTTCGAAGAACAGCTGGAAGAAATTACTTTTGAAATAATCAGTGCATTTGTAATTTTTTTTTTATATTTATTTATTAATTTCATGCAACATAAATTACAAAGGCGGACTTACTCATCGAATGCCGTAATTAGAGACACAATAGAAAGACAGTTGCTTATGTCGAACTGTGTAACATAAGACATTCAAAAGGTTAATGCATAAGGCAAGGTGAAGAAACAATATAGCGTGTGCATAAAAAGCAAATGATAAAAAAATAAAATAAAATTTATAATGATTTATCTTCTTCTGCTATATGTGTAAACATAAATTATAAATGTTTATTGATATATTTTATGCCAACGCTCCTGGTTGCCATTTAAAAACCGAAGTTATCTCTCGGGGGCTTAATTAAGGTTCTACTCAGCGGTCGTCATTTGCATAGATCATTTTATTGCTTAATTAAGCAGCAGATGTTACAGTCAATTGCTTACTGCTGCACATCCTTTGGAAAAAAACCTGTTGAATTTAACGACACTCTTGAACCAGGTATACGCTTTAATAGAACTGGTTTACTTGTTTTTAGGGTTCCATACCTGAAAAGGAAAAAACGGAACCCTTATAGGATCACTTTGTTGTCCGTCCGTCTGTCTGTCAAGACCCTTTATTTCGAGAAAGCGTGGAAGTATCAAGTTGGAATTAAAACCATATACTAAGAAAAAAAAAAAAAAAAAAAAAACCAAAAAATAAAAATCAAACTTCTAAGTTAACGAATAAAAAAGATACGGCCGTTTATGTCGCAAAAAAACTTGTATTTTGATTTGACTTGACCATAGAAATATAAAAAACAGCATCATCCTTTCTTATATCTATGGACTTGACTCTCAAAGATCAAAATTCATAGGGTAAGTACTTCCCGTTGACCCAGAATTCTGAAATTAGGCACAGAGCAAGGTCTTATAGCACAGGTATAGGGAAAAATGTGAAAACAGTAAATTTGTTATTACCAACGTCACAAAAAAAAATTTGCAATTCGGAAAAATCTTCGAGACTCCATTCCGGAATTGTAGTTTGCACGGAACCCTCAGTGCGCGAGTCCGACTCGCGCTTACCCAGTTTTTTTTTTATACCAATGATAGGGTGGCAGGTGTTGTCCTTTACTTAGCTTCGTGGACTATCTTAAGAGAATCCTTTTCCACTCGCGTATCGTCAACATCGAGCATGGTTTAAAAGCTTGTTACTTCATCTAACGCAATCCAACGCGATGTTTAATGAAGGTGCTATGCAAAAAAAAAAGAGATAACTCCTGTAAACTCTGTCTGCATTCGGTAATTTTATGATTTACTCGAATATTTCAAAAAACTTGTTCCATGAAATACGTGTTTTTTTTAAACTCTTAAAAGTTTTTCAGAAAAGTTTTCGTGATTCAGAATCTCGATTAAATGTGCAAGGCTTCTATATAGTATGTACTTTTTTATTGAATATTGAATTTTAATATATGAGTACATTAAGGAGGGCCAAAATTCACGTAAAATAGCAAATTTTCTGAGCTCTTTACTAGATTAATTTTATACAAATTTGTTTTGATTTCTACAGAGAAGCCTAGATAATATCCACAAGCTAGCTGTGTATCCAAATTATCTAGAGAAAGAAGTGTAATAACATCATAATCACGTAAGAAAGGTTGTAGAAAATGTACCTCGAATAGGACGCTCTTGATTCGATAATACGCATCATGGGGCATTCCATCTTAAGAATCCGCATTACAGGAAGTCAAAAGATACTCAACAACATATAACAATAGCACATAACTCATTACGTTACAGTTCATTCAACAACAACACGGAAGATATTTTTCTAAACGTAACTAACATGTAACTACATTACTACACTAACTTTAATAATAATTAAACTCGTGCACAACAGAACCATCTCAAAAACAATTGTAAATACAATTATGAAGAAGGAAATAAAATGTTTTGTATTGTATCATCATTCATAACCAACGCAAATAAAGCCGAACACAGACGGCCGACAGTGTGACGTGTGACCATAGTTGGTGAAAAAAGGGTCACCGAGAATTGTACACGTTTCTTACATGTCATCATCATAATATCAGTCAGAAGCTGGCCACTGCCGGCATAGAGCTCTCCTAAGCAACCGACCACATCGACCGGTTCTATTTCCGACATATCAGTCATATAAAACAAGAGAAACTGACTGACTCACATGTCAACGCACACTCGAAACTAGTATCGTGAAATTTTGCACAAGGTTTTCTTTTATGATGTAGGCGAGCACTTAGGAGAGGTTTTCCTAGATTCACTCCATAAAAGGATAAAACGGAGTTCAAAGTTTGTATGGTAAAATCTATTTTCACGCGGGCGAAGCCGCTGGCAAAAACTAGTCACCTAATAATATTTAGGCTAGAATTAAGATCCTGTCAAGACTGCGGATTTGTTTAAAAGAGTCACTGAGGCTCCAGAAGTCCTAGTAGGTATCTATCATACTCCTGCTCTTAGCATTAAAAGGGATCGAACAGTTTTAAAGACGTTTGCATCTGCTCACAAAAACCCAACATCTCCAAGAACTACAGTCTAGAGCACAGGCGTAGGATAGCCAGCCATTCGGTATTTTACAGGATGCATTTTGGAAAGCGTGTATTTGGAAATAGGAATTGCATGACTTGATTCCGCCAACTCCTTTCTACTATAGGACAACCCGACGTACGAGTATCCACCCTTACGTTGTTGAACAATTTGCCTGCTGCAGCCTGTCCGATTATAATTTAGGTGTTTTAAAGGCTAGAGTGAATAGGCTCTTAATAAACTAGTGCTCTTCACCATCAACATTGCAACACTGCTTACCGTCAGGTGGGATCGCAGCCAAGCACTGGTTTAGCACCAATAAAAAAACCACACATTTTGAAGACAAGTGACATTCTTCAACTGTGTCTGCGCGGTGGGTGGTGCTGCCCACTTCCACAGCGTAGCATAGAATGGATGCCAATATGGGAAACATTATAAACCATTTATACTTATAGATATGTGTTAAAGTAAAACTAAAACTACATTAGACCGACGCACGTGTAACACGTCTGATTTTTACGTAGAAGACATCGCGTGGCGTGGATCAAGTGTAGCTCTACAAGTCTAGTTTCCATATAAAGAGTATGGAGACTGACGCGCCTAGATCAACGTGTGTGGCACACGTGTGAGCAGTGTAGTTACCTTTAATGCTATTTTAACATTCTGACTTCTGTCGGTCGTCTGTGATAGCACTTAGCTGATGAAGTAAAAAATGTAACATAATTGTCTAACAACCAGCAGTTACCTTTTTAGATTTACTTGTAAGTATAGACTTTCACGGTACTGTTGTGATTGCGCAGTTACAATTAGTGTAGTTCTGGAAACTACTGGGAAGAGAATAGCTGTGCTTCAAGGAAGTGAGGTTAGGTTAAGTGAAGAACAATTACAGGGAAAGTCTAGGAAAAGTTTTGACTTAGCTTACGGTGTATTCTGAGGCTCTTAGTTTGTAAAGATTACAAAGGGCAATGACTACGATGCTTTGCTGCTCTAAGAGCCTGCTTTATCACCTATGAATAAGTTTCCGCCGACTTGGCAGATAATTCTGTTTCATTTTTAAATGCATTAAGAAGTGTTGACTATACGGGCAACGTGAAACAGGCAGAAGTCAGATTGACTTTATCAAAACTGTTTGTGTGCAAGTTGAAAGGAAATCGTTTACACGTCGTTTATCTTTACAGTTTCTTATACGGTTATTTGAAGAAAAGTGATGGAACACATATCACTAAAAGAGAAGTAAACATGTGGGTGGATGAAGAGTCAGGTCAAAGAAAAAAGGATGGATTGTGTGAAGATATTAAGTCTGACGGGTGACAAGGCGGGATGTAAGAAAAAAAACCGTGTTGCGCCGTTAAGAGCAGAAAGATGGTGACGATTTACAAATCAAAAAGTGATTTGGCAATTCATTGCTGAGCCAAGACTATATGACTGAGCCAATAAACAACCTCTCTATAATTCTCGAATTACCATACCAATAGGTTTCGATTAACTTATTGAAGACCGATCGCACTTTTGTACGATCGGTTACTAAAAGTACATTGCGTAATTCTAATTAAGATTTCTCACGATTAGCATTAATTTTTAGTAGTTCCGTTCATGCGGTGGATACGAGACGCACAGGATCGGTCGTTGTGGCGACGCTTGGGGGAGGCCTATATCCAATAGTGGACGTCTTTCGGCTGCAATGATAAAGATGATGATGAGTTCCGTTTAATACATTGATCAGTTCATTACGACATTTGAAGTATTTTTGGCTTAATTTAAAAATAATGTCATTTAACCATAACGAAATCCAGTTGATCTTAAAATAGAACAATTCGAGGGTGTGTGGGGGCACACACACTGTAGCACTTAATTCGCAGCAATTGGTTTAAACATTATAAATATATTTCTCAGTGCGGGAGATATTTTAAAGTCAAGCTATTTATAACACAGTGCAAAGCAGCATAAATTTAAATTAATTCAAGATGTGTTTTTGTTGGCTAAAACCAACTTATTTCCTTCAATTGCCCTTTGCGTTTTAGAACCATGGTTACTTTATCAAACGTTCCCGCGGCCCTAGGGCATCGAACCTCCTGGGCCATGACATCTCTTGGAGGTGTGCGTGGAACACTTCGCGCCATCCAGGTCTTTCCGATTCTGTCAGACAGATATATGAGAAAACACCCAAAAAACGCATATCTTGAAAATAGGAAGAATTAATGGGGTGTTGCTATTGATCTATGATCGAATGGATCCAGTCACCATTAATCGATAGTTCCTATTACAAAAACCCACCAAACCAAAAGACCGATACCAAACAATGTCATCGATGGACTGGTGTTCACAACCTTGGTTTTAAGCCTACAGCACATAAGATGGAAAGTTCTTGAAGAGGACTGCCAAACAGAACATGAGTAAATAGGTCTTAATTCATAATTTGTTTTTTCTTTTAAAAACGTTACCGCGAGCTAAAAATTACTCCTATACAGGAGTGGGTGCGAATTTTTTTTTAAATGATATGGATGGAGAGAGAGAGCCGAAGAAAAGATGGATGGATTGTGCGAGAAGTGATATGATAGAAAAGGGAGTTAGTGATAGTTTGACGGGTGACAGGACAGAATGGACTTAAGTCCCCCCCCCTAAGTCGTGACTGGTAGCTGTCAGGAAACACAGACTCCGGCAGACAACTTACACTTCATAAGGCTTACAGAATTAATCTGCCCCGTAAGTAATAAGGAAGAGGAAGCCTTCAAATCTGAGCAAATTTAAGATGCAAATTCAATACCATTAAAACATTCCACGATCGACCTAGAATAACTTGCGTGGCCAGCCCATTAAACACATTTACTTGCACCAAGAACGATACGTAATCTGTTTTCTTCACATTTCACCATACATGTGTCGTTTTGAAAGCATGTGTCAGAACAAACTCAAGTTCAAGGCGGCAATGGAGAGCGTTCTGAATAAAAATTCGATGTATTATAAAGTGGGACATGCTAATGAAAGCGAGTGTTGTGTTGTGGTTGTGTGGTACAAACAGCTAAACAAATGAAGGTCCATTCATAAGCAGATGTTGGACTGAATTGTTGTAATAGAGATTATAGTCTGTCTAATAAGTCAATCGACTTGGGAATTTTGTATAATATTTAATCATTTAAAAAATACTTATATTCGATACTTTCATAAGGTTTTTCTGTTAGTAAAATATGATCTCTATCTCTTAATCAACCTTGATTATTGAACCCGTGTTGACTACATCAGATTTCATTAAATCTTAATAATTACCCAAGTCTTTTAACTTATTAGAAAGACTCTAAGAGCAGATCTGTTTTTGTCATTTATTTTACACTAGCTTCTACCAGCGGCTTCCTCCGAGTGAATGTTAGTTAGCCTATGTCCATCCTTGGAGTTCAAGCTTCCTTCGTACCAATACATCAAAATCGTTTCAGTAGTTTAGATAGTGTAACAGACATACAGACAGAGTTATTTTCACATTTATAGTATTAGTACGGACTAGCTTCTGCTAGCGGCTTTACCCACTTGAAAGTAAAAGAAAAGAAAGAAGAAGTAGGTTTTCTAAAATGATTTTGGATCCCCGTTTCATCCCTTTATGAGTTTAATTTCAAAATATCCTTTCGTTATTCTTTGTACACATCACAAAAGGAACCTATGTGCAAAATTTCAGGGTTCTAGGTCCAAGAGTTTGGACAACCTGAGCGTTGATTTACATTTACAAATTAGCTACTCGCCCCGGCTTCGCTCGGGAGCAACTTAAACAGAAATACCTTCTTCATTTATTGCTCTTTTAAGTAGCAAGTGCATCAAAATCCGTTGCACGGTTTAGGTTAGGAGTTAGCGAATAAACAGACACACGCGGAAACAGACTGTGTACAGATTTACCAAGGTTTTTTATTTATTGCCTGTTATTTATTCTTGACTTGAATTAGAGCAGAGAGAGCATTTTAATTAATTCTTCAAGGTTCTTACGACGTGAGCTGCGGAATTATTCGAGAGTTAACGCGGCCCTGGAACTCATATGACAACTGATGGAACAAAGGAGGGTTTTAGTCAGTAAAAGTCTAACATGTCTCGCTCCACCCAGAGCAGGGAAAGTTATTTTAACGATTTACCTACTACCTCAAAAGAAAACCGAAGGTTTTTGTGACTATATCCCGAGCATATGCGGTTTCAGAATTAGGGAAGCTACATCTATCAGCACCGAAGCGCACTTTTCTATACTTCACTTCTATCCTTGTCCTCTACTTTAATTTTATTATTATTTCCTTTATTTTGTCGGCTTACTGCAAGAACTCATTAACTGACAAATACAAAACTTTGAATAAAGCCACTTTTAGTTGCTAAAAATTGCCTTTTAAAACTTTGAGTTTTGTATTTGTACGCGTGCGAAGGGTACTTCAGAAGGGTAACAAGGAAAGACCATCCCTTTCCTCCACGCTTTAATTTCATAATTCCCAAAAATATTATCACGACAAAAACGGTCACCAGATAATCGCTTCCTCTTATCCCTTGCACCAAAACGACGTGACTTGCAAGATGCAGTTGCAAAACCATCTGAGCCATCCGATCTTGATCTCAGCGAAGATATTTACGTAACCATGCTCAAAGCATTTCGTGAGTAGCTGCAGCCAGTTGCAGGCTTGATGCAACATCTTACTTAACTCTGGGAAGTTGCACGAACCTTCAAAGACTATTTACTCAAGTGACAATTAGTTTAGCAAACCGACTGTGACAGATCCATTTCGAAATTAGAACGAAGTGCAAAAAAAATACTGATCAAGTGCGTCCGAGTGGCTTGCGAAGGGTTCCGAATGAATAATTTATTTTCAATGTTTTATTAAAACACTAGCTTTTGCCCGCAGCTTCGCCCGCGTTCATAAAATATAGCCTATGTCACTCAGGAATAAAGTAGCTTTCTATCGGTGAAAACATATTAGCAATCGGACCAGTACGTCCAGAGATTATCTCCTACAAAGAAAAAACATAAAAACAAAAAACAAACTACATCTTTATTATATTTTAGTGTAGATAAGAATTTTTGCATTTTTCTTCAAAATTTTACTCTCACTAGTTTCGGAGATAATATGGAAATGGTAATTCTATTTTCATGAGTTATTATAAAATGATGATACTCTCAAAATGTACCCTTATTGCTTAATATGTCTCAAAGTACAGTTTGAAAAACTATTATTTCAAATTTTCAGATTTACACCCCAAAAATGGGGGTAATTTTTTGGGGTAAGTAGGTATATTATATTCTAAATTTATTCGTTTACGTTACACACCCGTATTTGGGTTTTGTACACAGATATTCATTTGTGTGTACAAAAGTTTAACTCAATCGGTCCAATAGCTTCAATATGTGGCAGACGGACTGACAGATAGAGACTCACGTGTGATCTTATAAGGGTTCCAATATTTTTATTCGGACGTGCGAAACCCTAAAAAAGTTTGGCTAAAAAAATATTTGATGTTCGGCTTGAATAAGCATGGTTCCGTAGCTCGCTTTCGCAGTATTTTATTTATCGTCCAATTTTATAATTAATTAAGAAAGAATAATAAACAACTCACTTTATGCGCTTCACTTCCTCAAATGCACAAAAATAATTTATTCGATTGGCTTTCGATTTTCGATACTGGCTAGTAAACATACTCTAGATTACGAAGCTAAAAAAAAACAAGAATGTTATATCACATACCAAATGAGCTGAAGCGCCTACGGCATTCATATTTGGCTGATCAGCTTCCATAAGTGTTTAGATACTAATCTTATTTATAACAAAAAAACTTCCTAAATGACCATAATTTTGTTTAGATTGCCGACAAAATACCAAAAGTGAACATTACCTTAGCAGATCTGATCATTGGTCGTAATAGTTTACGTGTGGCCAAGCTATTTAGCGCTGGAAAGTGGACTGTAAAGGTCATAAAAGATCCGTTTTTGTGGCAACACTAAGAGACTTGTTTTTGGAGAATAATCTGCAATTACAGCGAAAGAAGACTTCAGCAGCGTCAACCTTCATTTATGTAAAATTGTGTGAATGTAAAAAATCTTCAAAAAGTTTACTTTATACATAGTTTGCTTTTAGATCTCAAGTCAATGTTAAAAAAAAAAATACATTTTGTAGTTTTTCTATCTGTCTAACTCTAGGGCTACTCAAGATCAGTCGTTCGAAAGAGTCGTAACTGAAAAAAAGTTATGGTATTCTTCTGAGACCTACCTCAGAAGAATACCATAACTTTGTTTTTAGACAAATAGAAGAGTCTAAGAAACTCTGCAGTGGGACATTTACTTGTAATATTAATAAATATTAATGCGCACTCTCGAGGAATTATAATTTCGTATTTAACAATAAAAAGTGGAGCTCTTAGCTGAAATAAAAACTCCCGCACAGTTCGGCCTTCAAAGTTAAGCAACGCTAACCGAGACCAGTCCGTGGATGGGTGACCATTTAAACATACCGCTGTCTTCAAAAAAAAAAAATCGTAATACAGCATATAATATTCTTTTAAATGTTTGTCCTGTATTTTTGTTTATTTGGTGTACAATAAAGATTATAATAAATAAATAAATAAATAAATAATCTTTGACAATTGTTGCGAACAATCAAAAGCCAAGATTTTTTTTGTTGAAGAGTGTATTATGATTCATGTTGTCAAAAGCCTTTGTTAAATCTACGAATGCCAGAATCACGGTAACCCCAAATCTCTAACTCAACTGCTGTCAGACCGATCTTACAAAGGGATATCGTGTTAAGAAATTGCAGGGTAGTGGAAGTCAGATAGGTCATCAGTCGCTCCATGTAAAATACTGGTATTCCCACAAGACGTACGGCGTTGCGCCAACGGTAAGTACATGGTGGACATCCCACCCATACGTACAAAGCGTTTTGGGAAAACAATCATTATGCGTACAGTTAAGGGGTGGAATTTCCTGCCGGAGTCTGTGTTTCCTGATTCCTCTATAAACTTGGGTCTTTAAGTCAAGAGTGAATAGATTGCTTCTAGGCAAGCGTGTTCCATCGTCGGCCACATCATCGCTTACCATCAGGTGAGATAGTGGTCAAATGCGAGCCTATCCATAATTAAAAAGCCAACCGCGAAACAGTTGGAAAAACACTAGAAAAATTTACAAAATCCACAAAAGTCAAAATTCAGCAGCAGAAGTCTTTCAAACCACAATGATATTAAACAAAGCTCAATGCAGAATTACAATAGACAAGTTAACAAGGCTTACTCAATACTAAACAATAGATGTACTTCATACTGTTCCTTTGATATCGTTCTGCAACAGCCAATTACATTTGTTATGAGCATTCTAAATTTTGTCTCCTCGACACAGATTGCGATTTCATCATTCGTATAATTCTATTGGGTAAAGAGTAAACGATACATATAGCCCAGTTTAGCATAATCAGCCTTATAACGTTTCCACTACTGCGACTCACAGGAGAGTATGGGCTGTAATCCACAACACGGGCCCAGTGCGGGTTAGTGGAATGAAAGTGTCTTCGAATATTTGTTACTAGGACATGCCAGTATCCTCCCGATATTTTTCTTTACCGTTTTGAGAGCATGAAATTAAAAAAAAAATACATACAGTCGGACATAAGCCCTCTTCCTTTTTAATCGACTTTAAAAAGAAGGAGGTTCTATGTTCAGCTGAACGTATTTTTTTAAGTCTGTTAATTACACAAAGTAAAGCACCTGCTTCCGTTTGAATCCACGACTCACAACTCGTTAAGTCGGGGCTGTTACCATTGAGCTACCACTGCTCTCAATAATATACATTATTAGAAATTGGATAATCAATAATCATACAACGGAAATTGGACTAGTTTCTAAAACGATCTTCGTGTTTTTAACTTGACGTATTGTGACGGCGTTAATTAAAACTTTATGCACAAGTAAAAATGACTGTTTTTAGGCAGACTGAATGTCTACAGCATTTTGGTAGTGGTAACTTCCTTATGAACCACTCTCTCCATTGATGAAAACCGTTTTAAAAGCCGTTCAGATCACTTCAGTCAGACTCAGAGGCATAGAAATAACAGGTACTATTGAGTCTACCGGAACCACTTCTGGTTGGAGTTGGTTGTGACAGTCAGAGGTTACTGATCAGTTGTCCCTTACCTTCCAGGACCACTGTTACTCTTTCAAACATTCGCACCAGCCACCCAATAACACTACCAATATAAAGTTGTAAACTTCTAGAGTTTAGTCTTTAAAGCAGATACGTTGTGTTTCCAGTTTCTAGTCATTCAAACGGGATAGAACAGAAGAAAAGTTGATTTGACCAGAAATTCTCAAAGTACAAACACAAGAACTCCAGTCGCTTCGTTTACTCTACTAGCATCAACCACAAATCTAACACCACTACATGGAACTCAGCATGGCCTATTACTGCTTACGTCATTACTCACAACGTGCGTAACGTGTAGTTACGTGATATAGTTGATAACGTTCGGCTGATAAGCGGTGC
This sequence comes from Mythimna ferrago, assembly GCA_910589285.2. Taxonomy (NCBI): domain Eukaryota; kingdom Metazoa; phylum Arthropoda; class Insecta; order Lepidoptera; family Noctuidae; genus Mythimna; species Mythimna ferrago. Next base: position 18,634,141 of record OU342695.1, read on the forward strand.
ACTCACTTCACACTTGCATTGGTGCTTGCGTAATGACTGAGCTTGTAAACATCATACGCAGTAGTAGCTGATTACCTAGTTTATTATATTGTTAACTAAAGACAGAGTTCGTGAAGTCGCGTGGTTTTTTCTCTCCTAACATTGTGATATGTCTGGTGAGCTCAATACAATGCTCAGCGACCTCAGTAGAGTTTCCGAAAGAGTGGGACTTAAGATGAACATGGACAAAACCAAAGTCATGGTAAACATCCATGTCACACTCATTCTTATGAAAATCGGAAACTCCACACTCAAAGTTGTGGGCAATTACCACAACTTCGAGTGTGGAGTTGGGCAGAGGTTAATTGTCGAATCCGACTCGGCTGGGTAGCGATCGGGAAGCTCTTTCTTCTCAAGAAGAAAGTCTACAACCAGTGCGTGTTGCCAGTAATGACAGAATATATGGCTCTGAAAGCCTCTTTTTCATTGCTAAACGAATTTCTCAGTGGCAGTTAATGAATTGAGTCAAGTCTTATCAAGTATGGTTGTCTTTACCATAATAATCAATGGCAAAGATGTCATATTCCTATATAGAAGAAACCATGTCAAGTATATTTATTACAACAGTAATGGTGCGCGTGGAGTTTCCTTGGACAGCTAATTAATTATAAGTATTATACTAAAACCTTATCCGTGCTTTTCCTTATCCTCATCAATTGTTATAAGTAAACCCATTTAGTAGAGCACTCAGACTCAGAACTTCTTATAACCCTACCTGAGTAAAATCATAAGAGGATTCTTATATGAAAATAGATATAGTGACATGTATTGTTTTTCCCACCCATACGCGCAAAATGTTTCGGGAACGTATTCATTGTGAGTACATCAAGATTGGTGTTTCTTGCCGGAGTTTCCTAATAGCGGCAACATGGGGATAATGTGCTCCAACTTCGATCACATCATCTCTTCCTCAGGTGACATAGTGGTCGAAAACGAGCGGCATAAACAAAGTCCCCCACCGTGTCTATCTGTCTGTATGTTAGCAATAAACTCTAAAACTACGGAACAGATTTTTTAGATTTATAATACATGCATCATTATAGTAGACAATTTTTATCAAAGTGCGGCGCAGGTCGTTATTTGCATTGATTTTTCAATCTCTTAGACAAAGCGCGCACTGATGACTTTTGTCACGGTAACAATATTTTTTTTACCTATTTTTACCCAACTGTCACGTCTTCAAGTGCGCGCACTACATGAAGGGTTCATATTAAACACGGTGACTTTTATATCAAAAGTCGCGGTGCGCGCTATATCTCATAGTTACTATTGGACTACTATGCGTATACCATTGACAAACTGACCTATAGAAATCGGACCATTCTCGTTCTACCGTCAATTGAACCCGACCCAAAAACAGTTGGGAAAAGCCATAACGCACGTACATCAAGTACTCTACATGACGCAATAGCAAACAGTTTGCGAAACGAATCAGCATGTTAGTCCACGGTGCGGCGGCGATCACTTCACACCTCCCGAAGCACATAGTAAATAATGATTAACTCTTACACAAACACTGTGTTTACATTGCCTAGTCACGAACTGAGATGGGTAAGCTGTCATACTATTGTTGTCGTGTAATCGTGTAATAAATTGTGGATATACAAATGAGACATCTCTGTCGCTCTGATTCTCGTATTGAGTTTCTAGCCTGTCGGTTTTCTATCGTTTACATCTCGGGGAGTGTGCACTGGAATTGCATAATCTAATTCCGCCAAGTACGGTCCATAATCGGACCATTAGACGTACGGCGTTGTGCCACGGTACACGGTAGACATCCCACCCATACAAACAACGCGTTTTGGGAACACATTTATTGTGCGTACAGCCAAGGAGTGGAATTCCCTACCAGAATCTGTGTTTCCTGATAGCTACAACTTAGGGGTCTTTAAATCATGCGCGAATAGGTTACTTCTAGGCAAGCGTGCTCCATCGTTGGCCACATCATCGCTTACCATCAGGTGAGATGGTAGTCAAACGCGAGCCTAACAATAAATGTCAGGCAAGCAAGTGACAGTACAATCACCACCAGACCCACTAACCAAACCGGCTTTTGTTGAGCCAGATAACCAAAAAATATGCAGGGTTCGTGATTGCGATAATAAATTCCGCTTAAAAATAGTAGTTCACCGATGTCGGGAATAGGGTCCAAGAAACCTTCTCAAACACAAGCCGGAGTAGCGCTGCTTGAATAAAGCCCTTGATCGTCGTTTGAGCTTCCCGGGGTGTTGGTTGAGGCTCGTGGCTACTACCTAAGTCAGTGACTATCACGAGTATCGGCACAATGATCACAGAGACCACATCCTACATGTCGACAACCTCGCGAGTTAAGTCAATATTAGCTTGAAAATAAATTATTTTTATTGTTATAGAAAATTGACACTGACCGCTCTTGAACTCTGTCTAGTTTCCGCTGGTATTTAGTTTCATTGGCGTAATTTGATTTTACAGCCCTTTTTTAATGTTGGAAATCATCCAATGAATTCTTCCGCTCGGGGTATCGACCAAAAGCACACCGGTGTCCTTCGCGTTTAAGACCACGGGTTTCCTTGTCAGAAAAATCTCCGCAGCCGTAGCGGATTTCGGCCCTGTTGGACCCCTACGGTTTGCTGACATCTCTTTGAGGAGCGCGCTGTCGACGACTTGGGCTCGGTCCGGACGATTACCGGACGCCGAATTACCCATAACATCGAATTAAACCCTCAAATTAAAGCCCCAAAATATCTAATCAGTTAGGTCGGAAGGTGTTTCTGTGTAATCCGAATCGAATAGATTTAACGTCAAAACTCAATAGAGTAAAATTTATTGCCACATAATTTAACGATGTGTTGAACCTTTGATGTAATAAATAACGCTGATCGAATTGGATTTGTTGGTATAATGTAACCGTATCACACGCACTCCAGTGGTTTTTGCGGTCAAACGATAATATAAATAGGTATTCGGAGAAATATTGATAACCATATTGATGGTACAAAAATTTATTCAATTCTGGTTGCAGTTTTTATATGCATAACCAATTTATAATATTCTCATTGTCAGGAATCAGGACTCTTCAGAAGAGGGAATGGGCCGTAATCCAATAAGCTTGATAATGTTCTAACAGCTTGGACTCAAGTCCACTCTCTAGGTAAGGGTATGGGTCGCAATCCATTCCGCAGGTTCAGTGCGGGTTTGTGGAATATATCTTCGATTTTTGATTCTAGGACAAGCCGGTTTCCGCACGATATTTTCCTTAAACTTTTTTGAGAGCAGAGGTAATGAAATAAATGGTCCGTCAACGTTTTTCATTACGTAGTGCGAGTTTTCAGTGTTTTATGTCATCATTTTTGATACTAGGACATGTCAGTTTCTTCATCGTTGAGATGAAAACGGTGAAGGAAATCCTTCACCGTTTTTGAGAGCAGTGGTGATGAAATAAATTACACAAAGTAATGTGTCTGGCTGGGTTTGAGCCCACGACCTTATAACTCGTAAGTCAGAGCCGTTACCAATCGACTACCACTGCTCTTACATTCTGGGTTTGAACCCACACAACCCGTAGGTTTGGGCCATTACTACTGGACAATCACTGTTCTTCAGTTGCAGTTCTTATAAGTAACTAGCTTTAGCTCGCAGCTTTACCCGCGTACATAAAATATAGCCTATGTCAGGAATAAAGCAGCTTTCTATCGGTGAGAAAATTTTAGTAATCGGACCAGTGCTTTCGGAGAGTACCTTCTACAAACAAAGAAACAAACTTTGCCTCTTTATAATATTAGTGTAAAAATACGAGTATTACATAGATATAAGCAACATAACACGATAATGCTATAATAGCCACATAACAGACAGCCAATAGAAACGCTCCAATCAGGCGGGTAATTCGCACGCACGGCGCCCGCGCAGCTGCTATTACCATTTCGGTCAATTAACTGCTATAATGAGTTTACATACTTGTTTGCATATTATGTTCGTTTATGCATGTGTTTATGCAATGGTATGTAATGCTTCTCAGGGCTAGGAAACACCGGCCTCACCTAGTTTAAATCGACTAACAAATCGACGTGCAAAAGTGTTTTAACCCTATTTGCAAAATAAATATTTAAATGTATCATCGTTTCTCTGGTAGTCCCCATTCTCAGCCATACACATTCTCAAATCTGTTCTCACAACATTTTCCTTATGTCTTTGAATTTGTTGATTCGCCATTGATTGTCCAGTCGATTTTTTTTTTTTTTCATTTTTGTTTGTGGTCGGCACTACGTGTCTTGTCGTTCCATAATCCTTATACCTAATCGTCACTACATTAGCCACTTCCTTTATCTTTCACACAATATACCCATTTTTTTGCACTTTTCACACATTTTTAGAACCATCCACATTAATACTCATAAGATTCTGTGTAACACGTATCTAATATTTTATTTCAGGCCTTTTTCTTTCCCGCTGTGAAAGGACCGTCAGCGAGTGTCAGATTAATACTAACTAAACCCCTGTGTTCCTTCAGTAATCCTATATATTCCAGAGCCACGGTGACCCTTTCGAGTAGTCCCGTAGGTCTGGCAGATTTAACACAGGCCTACATGGGCACCTATAAAACGTCAGAAGGTAACGTACTATTCCAGTTGGCCAATTCCTATGGATTAGAACTGGCAAAAAAACTGACAGTACATTTATTGATTATGGTTATTTAATTTCCATGGTTGTTACGTTATCTTTAGATTTTACTGTCCTATTGACATTTTTCAATTAGTTATGGCTGTGGTTTTTACACATGTATTGAGGGCTAGCCCATACATGTTCTTGGTTAACCTACATACATAACAGGCATGGCGAATTCTATTCGCTTCGATATCAGAATACTTTCCAGTTGTGTAACTTTTCTGAATCTGATAACTGTTCACACGTCATCATAATTTTCCTGCCTGGGTTAGCGAAACACGTTTTTTTTTCTTCCTTTCTGTCCTGTCAATCGTCACACTATCACTAACTCCCTTTTCTTTTAAATCACTTCTCACACAATCCATCCATCTTTTTTTTTTTTTATAATTGATAGACTCGCGTTTGACCACAATCTCACCTGATGGTAAGCGATGATGTGGCCGACCATGGAGCACGCTTGCCTAGAAGCAATCTATTCACTCTTGACTTAAAGACCCCTAGGTTATAGCTATCAGGAAACACAGACTCCGGCAGGGAATTCCATTCCTTAGCTGTACGCATAATGAATGTACTCCCAAAATCTTTTCTTTGGCCTCCTTCTCCTCCTAACTGTTCACACATATTAAGGAATAAATGGCATTTATCTATATTTGTTTTAAAATATTATATGTTACCGCCAATCTAATATACTTAGTCAATGTATAGAATCCCGAAAACATGTAAGTAATATATGAAATAATATTTATTTTATACTTTGCCTAGATACTGTACAGAATACCGAACGCGCAGTCGGTAATTTGTGTAAAAGACGAGAGCAGGGAAGGTAACCAAATGTTAGGGTACCCTGACACAGACATGTTAGGATAGAAGGTTAAGGCAGGAGAGAAGCTTTCACCTTAGCCTTCTTGGTTTTTTTTATAACGAACCACCCAGAAATAGAAACCTTACTTTGAACCCCGTAGACAGAAATAGGACCTAGGATAGATATAGATATGTAAACCACGGTCATGTAGTTCTCTTAATAACCCCTAGGTTGAAGCTATCAGAAAATCCAGGATTCCGATCCCGATTTCCGGCCACCGTAGGCGCGGGCTTGCGTACGGCGAGCAACGGGTAGCTCACTGTCCAATTGTCCGGGCACTGTCCGGACCGAGTCCAAATCATCGGCGGCGCGCACTGCTCCCGCACGCCTCAAGAAGTTGTCATGAACCGTAGGGGCCCAGCTGGGTCGAAGCCTACTGGGGCCAAGGGTCTAATTCCGAAAGGGAGGCACGGCCCAGGTATGAAAAGCAAGAAGGAACGGGGTGGCATTTTTAGTCAGTAAGAGTCTGACACTATCTCCCGCTCCGCCCAAGGGCGAGCGATATCATTTGGATGATTTTTACCCACCGCAAAGAAAAAAAAAGACTCCGACAGGGAATTCCACTCAGCTGGCAATAATAACTCTTATTAAGATTACTGGCTTGTAACCGTAGTAACGACTTGATTTTTATCAAGTAGAGTAAATACTTTGTATCTTAAAGTAAATACTATTGACAATTGATAAGCACTGATAAATCTTGCACTTGAACATAGATTCACACATTTCTGCAGATTTCATAATGTAGGTAGATAGGTATTTATTTCAGCATAGGCTGATAGCAAATATGAATTGGGAACGTCTAAGCAGTTCTGTTTATCGCTTTAGTTAAATTTTAAGTCTTTCATCAGGTTTTTATTTGTTATTATTATTAGGCTCATGTTTGACCACTGCAGACAACACTGTCCTAAACGCATTGTTGTACTGGATACGGAGAGCACGGTAAGCCTTAAAAGACATTATCACTTTCTAAAACTAATACCTATTATTGACTAGAACTTCGAGTTCACCTCGATCTATTACTGAGGTCAGCTAAACATACTCGTACTATTAATTAATTATGCTGATTCATTCCAGCAAGACTAGTTCTCAAGCTCTGAATAGTTTAGAACTTTAGACTTCTAACATTGATATACAAAAAACTTCTAAAGTCAAAGGAAAAGTTCACGATATTTTTTATTTTGTTTGAATTTGCCATTGTCTTCTTATTTTTGCTATTTATAGATATATTTTTGGAAAAATGGCCACAACCTTGAACAGCTCGTCGTAACTGGCATGGTTGATGGCAAACGACCAAGAGGCCGCAGCGCGCAGTATAAGATAAGCAGATCAGGTCCACTTCACACTGGACACCCAATTGCACGTCGCACTTCATGACGCTAAAAACAGTTACAGATGGCGAGATACCATCAATAAGAAGCTAATCCAGGGGGAACTTCACGACCCTCAGTAATGAGGAATACGACTTGAGGAGGAGGGAGATATATTTTTAGACAATTTTCTATTCCTTTCTACTGGAGAAGAGGCCTGAGTATCAGCAATGGGAATATTAGGTATAAGGCTGATTATGATACTAGAAAGTGTGAAGGTTCACGATATATGTCGATTCAAGACAGTTTCAGGTCATTATTACCGTTATGTACCTACCTGAGAGAATCAATGATCGCTACGTCAAAATCTAGCTCCTAATATTGTCAAACAACAACAAAATAGGCACTTTACTGTTATAAATATTGACCTAGGAAAACAAGTTGTTTGGAGGAAGTTAGACGAGTTGTCGTAGCTACTGGTTTTATTGATATTTATAGTACGCAGCATAAACTGGTCGTGAATTACGCTTGTACCTGTACCAAGTAGTATTTATATTAACTTGTTACTTCTAGATCCTGGTCTAAACTTCCTGTTTAGTTAAAGTACAGGCAACATTTTATTATTTTTTTATTTCATTAAATCGCAAATCATCTAATGGCTTCTCTCACTTTAGGGCGGAGAGAAAGGGCTTAGGTATCAGACTTTTACTGACTAAAAGCACACCTAGGTTTCTCATTAATTAAAACTTCATGCGCATGGCCGCACGCGCGAGGGTACGGCTCTCACTCCCCAGTCGCCGTGTTTGGTACTTTCAAAAGAAAGTCCTATGGAAAGAAAAATTAAGAAAAACACAACAAAACACAAACAAAATCTACCAGTACTTTTTACATAGACATAATACATAAACATGCATATACAATCAATAATAACGATGACAAAAATAAACATAATCTATAACATTACACCATATACATGCATAACTACATCTATTAGATCTTCCAATAATAATAAATGCATTGTAATTTAGCCTTCATCCTCTCTCCTAACTTTACTGTGCCCGACAGGGTCCATATTGATCTTCAAAATATGTTATACCACCAATGTACACAATATGGAATGTAATAAAGTATTGAGTATTGAGTATTGAGTATTGAAGAAAATTGCTCATGGAATGCGAAGATTACTGAAAAAAAAAAATAAGAATTCCGCATAGGATACGCTGGTTTGACAGTTTATAGCTGCATAGCTTATACAGAACCAAGTCTGTCGAGTAATCTAGTTATATATCAAAACCGATAAAAAAGGAAAATAATTTTACGATAATTACGTGTCGTGTCACGTTTTCCGTAAACGATAAAAAAGGAACAAAACAAACCATTATCTCTAACTTCAAAACCGACGATAAATATTTATGTTTTGCACATCATTCGTAATTTGACGTCATTGGGGCCGCGGTCCGATGTTCTAATGTTGTCGGTGGCTATCGCGTCGAACACGTTTCGATTATGTTATGTTACTCAAGCCAATAAAAAGTCATCAGCGATTCGATTTTATTATGAACACTACCATGTTAGGTGGTCAATATTCCTGCCTAGAGATGTGCCGTTGCCGGCAATATGGCCTGGACTGGCCTGTTGGTCTAGTGGTTTGTGACCCTGATTGCTATGCCGGAGGTCGTGGGTTCGATTTCCACCCAGGACAAATGTTTGTGTGATGAGCACGATCATTTGGTCTGTGTCTGGGTGTAATTTATCTATAATATGTATGTATTTAGAAATATTTAAGTATATTTATCAGTTGTCTAGTACTCATAACACAAACTCTGTTTAGCTTGAGACTAGACGGCATTGTGTGATAGTTGTAGAATATTTTTATATTATTATTAATATTCCCACTTCCCAGCAATGTTGCCTGCAACGACACATCTCTATCCCCGCCAGAGCTGCGGTATTGTCAGAAAGAGTTACCGTGACTCTCACAAAGAGCAACTAAAGGAACACCAGTGGGTTTTAGTCAGTAAAAGTCTGACATTCGCTCTCGCTTCACCCAGAATTGATGATTTCCCAAACCAAAAAAAAAACAAGGGCAATGGTGATGCTGATGAATCACTTTAATGCTTACTTGGCATTTGAATGACAAACTATCCTGTGGCTTCGCTTTCGTGGCCTGTCCCACAGGAAAGGCGCATTTTTTTTTTGGAGTACATAGTAGCTTGTGTTGACATTCTTCGCTCTTGTATCTATTAGTAGTATTTTCAGAACCAGATATGTACTTCTGGTTTACAAAATAAAAAAAATATGCCAGCGGCTTTACCCGCCAAAAACAACCAAAAAAAAATCCGAGGGGAAAAATATTCCCGGGGTAAAAAAGTATCCTATGTCTTATTCCACGAAATGCCAAATGCCAAAAATTATATAAATTGGGTTAAACCTAATTTTAAAAAAATGCTGCCAGCGTTATTTGGATGAAATTCAACAGTATTTTTATTCAAATTTGGATATGGTTTACCCGTGTAACAAATTCAACCAAATTCGTTCAACCGTTTGCTAATGATGGAGTAAGAAACACACTTACAAAATTTTGCCTCTATACTATTAGTGTGATTAATATGTAAAAAAAGCTCTTTATATTGATATTTTAGAATAGAATACATATAGAGACACTCATCCTAATAAATTAAGATCCTTAACTTCGGCAGATTATAAGAACAATCATTCAAACCACCTTTTAAGATCAGCCAGTACCAATCTCAGAACATTAAAGGCCTCACCCTAAAAGAAAAAAATCAAAATTCAACTCACCAATTTTAGCGCTGCTGAACACGATCAACGCATGCGTATCGTCCACCCACTTAATTTCAAAACCCGTGTCTTTATATTCACTGAACAACGAGAACAAATCGTTCGTCTTAAACTCACTTGGAAAGTCATACACTTCTACCACATGACCGAAGGTCTCATCGTAAGGACCGTTGAAGAGCTGCTGACCCCGTGTCTGGTACTGGTCGTAGCAATTCTTTGGCTTGCTTATATGAACCTTCCCGACAGTAGTCGTTAACTCTTCAAGCAATGAAGGATCAAGGCATTCTCCACTATCATCAAAAACTGCATCCCAATCATTCTCCTCCCGTTTCAAAGACACTTTAGCTTCTAACTTAGGTTTCGTCTTCTTCAACTCTGGGTCCTGCTCCTCCAACACCGGCTCGGACTCAATCTTCTGTTCCGTCTCACTCTCAACAGCATCCGATATGACCAGCACATCAGAATGGAAGCTCTGTTTTATAATTCTTTTGCTACTCCTATTAATTTCTTGAGACGCTCGCTTCAACTCATTCTTTTCAACATCTTCATCTTTAGTATATATGTAATCGTTATCGATAATATTATTGCTGTGATTCGGTTCGTTTACCGCCATATTTTCGTCAGAATCATTGGATCTCGAGTCGCTATTATCTGTCGCGTTCTCACGACTGTTCTCGGTGTACTCACTGTAATAGTTCGGACTGTAGAATCCTAACTGACCGTTAGCGAAATAATCTCCTATATAAAAATTCTCGCCTACTTCTATGTCGTCGTTAATAAAACTATTATCACTAAAAGATATTGCACTATCACTATTTGGCACTTGGAAGCCTGAAGGCACGGATTCCTTTGTATCGCTCGATGTGGGCTCGTCTATGCTCGGGGCCGTGTGAGATCTTTGATTCCTGAGATGCGGTGGTGTGTAAACATTGCAGTAGGTCTTGTCTATGGATTTCCTAGGGGTGGAGTGTTGTGATTTGTCTTTGGGCGCGGGTGACTTGGGGCACTTGGCTCCCTCCGCACTGTGACTAGTTCTGCGGTGGTTGTTGTGCTCCTTGCCGTCCTCAGATTGGGTACTGTCCGCGGTCCGCAGGGCGCGCGGTACGTACACAGCGCGGTCTGGGCGCCGAGGTTTCGTTGAACCAGATCTGCGAACAATAAAGTCAATGGTAACACTTGCTACGCTAATGAAAGGGAAACCCCAACAACTTCAAGTCTAACGACATAAAAATTCCGCAATCACATCTTGACATGGATTCGCATCAAGAACAAGGCATCTAATAGCCCAAAAGCCATCATCATCAAAAATCAAAGGCACACTTGTCACGTTCATTGTGCGCCAACTATTACGGCAATCACGTAACCGCAAGTGGGGCAAGGCCAGCGAACGCCAGTCGAACACCGTGCCCCTCTCTTCGTGGCACACTTTCGTCCGTTTTCGGCCACTCGCCGCCCGCCACCGGTTTGTGTAATTGAATGTTGAATGCTGATGTTGTTGACATCACTAGTGCTTTGTCTGGACCCAGTTTGGTAATCGTATTTTGTAACATCGTTAGCGGTTTTATTGGCTTGCAATATGTTTTGATATTATTTGAGTTTTTGGGTGTGCATTTGATTAATGATTATGATAAGTGACATTTTGCAAATACTGGTTAAAAACTTTTACACGTCAATGTGTGTGTCATGTTTTTGTGTATTAATTTAAACTAGATGAGGCCGGTGTTTCCTAGCTAACTATCCTAAGAAGAAACACCGAAACAAGCATGTGATGGTCAAATCATGAGAACCATGCAGATTAGTGTCCAAAATGGTCTTTTGAGGAAAGAACAACACAGATTTGATTGGACCTGTCCTGTCCAGTGATGTATCCAAACATGTATTGAATCTTTGAGGTCTAGTAAATATTGGAAAAAAGAGACAACCATTTGCTGGATGAGACTGTAACATGTAACCTCTTTGAAAATCTAATATTAGTACTCTTGGATTAGTCCAAAAAACTGTTCACCCTGGTTTGCATTTAAAATTTTTTGATATTCAGTTTTTTTTAGAAACTAAACGAGGTTATTACCAGATGTAACAGAGCTTATGAATCATAATATCAACAAGAATGAGAAATGAGCGCAAATCGTCCAAGGACAAGTTGCATTTACATTAGGAGGCAAAATTTTTAGGTTAAATACATAAGTTAAATTCGTGAAATTGTAGTATGTTGTACTACAGACAGAGATGATTCAGATGGTAACATGTGTGACATCGTTTGCGCATGCACTGTGAAGGCTATTAGTGATCTTTATAACATTCGCTATTAACCTAAAGGTGGGTTAGAGGAGCCGAGCACGAACGGATCTCAAATTCATTTAGTGTCGCTCGAGCTCGCCTCCTCTAGCGTAGACCCGCATTTACGTTATCCAATTTAACACGCCATTCAGATTTACGTATTATTTGAAATACTATAAGCAATTCTTTGGAAATAAACAAACGATGAATGCATATTTAGACGTGAATGCGTTAAAAAACAAGAAACAATGGGCAAAATTATCTTCAATCTCTAGACCGAAGTAACTGGAAGTTTTCATGGTAGAGCTTGACACAACAGTGTGAAGATATAGGCTGTTAGCAATACTACTAAAATGTTTAAAGGCCAATTCATAGCACTGGACTGTACCTTTAGCTAACTTGTTCTTTGTTTTGTTCTTTTTTACTTTGTGCTGTGTCTTTCCCGAATAAAAGTAATTCTATTCTTAACTTAATAGGAACTACTCGATATACGGTCTTCGAAAACTCTTTTTCATAAAAGAAGTTCCTGGGTACTACGAGTATTACCTATCACCATCTTATATCCTTGTTGCTACCTTTCTATGCAAGCATCAGCAAGAAATATTTTGACATATTATTTATTTATACCCTTACTAGCTTCTGCCAGCGGCTCCGCCCGCGCGAAAGAAGTTTCCCTGTACAACATTTAGAATTTCATCGCCGTAGTGTGTGAATTTGGAAAATTCAAAAATTCTTAGTGCTCGCGTCATAAAAAGCAAACTAGTGCAAAAAATTTCAGACAACCAAGACCCTGTAGTTTCGGCAATGCGTGCGTTAATATGTCAGTCAATCAGTTTCTTCATAAATAGATATACTTTATTTACCAAGATAGTAAATAATATAAGGAGAACCTTAAACTAAAAAACATACAATTGGCCGCCTTATCGTATTTTGCGATCACTTCTAGACAACCTTGGTTAGACAGAGATTGCTTGGACACAAAACACATATTTTCAAAGACACGAGTTAGTAAAACCCCAGTTTAAAGAGCTATTCTCTCCTTTAGAAAGGGCTTAGACTGGCTACTTAGAGATTGCGCAAGAATTCCATTCTAGCTTTAGCCTACAAGTTAACTAATAATGCTTTCGTAATGGCTCAGTTTGAGAAATAACGCTGGAAGCTGAGGGTATTGCGTTACTATTTACGATTTGGCTTCGACTTATGAGGATACGGAAGACTATTCTGGTACTGGGATCAATTTCTATTGGTAGGTTTTGTAGGTCTTCTACAAGTGTCGTCACAACGAACAGTTCTGTGCGTCTGCATAGCATTCCAACGACCCTTACCAGGTCCACCTCGTGGGAGGTCTTCCAACGCTACGAGAGGGAGAGTCCAGCAGTGGACGTCTTTTTGCTAAGATGATGATGATGATGTCTTGTATTGAGTGGAATAGAAAAGGTAAATTCAGAGGCAGTCGAAGTACTGTAACTACCCATACTTGGGCTTTAGTGGAAAAGATGCGGAAGGCGGAGAACACTTTAAGCGCAAACAGAAGCATTCGACCAACAGAGAATTACCATGCGTAGACTTCTGATAATCAAATTGATAAATTGCGGAGGGTCTTTAGCAAACCACAATAACTAAGACAATCTGACGATGAAACAGAATAATCATATCGAAAAAAACAGCAAGCTCACGACAAGAATAATATTTCAAAACCAATTCTAATTCTAACGTGATTGATAAGAAGCCTAACGATCAAAACTGACTACTTAAGAAATAACAATACTGTCATTATGATTAAACAAACATTAATCACACAGTAAATTATGTATCAATAGCTAATTGATCTCTCATTTCTTCATAGCATCTACAACCAGTTGAAGCCTCTCATTTCAATGCAATGATTAGTGAAAGGTTAAATATCAATACCGATAAATGTTAGAGGTGCGCTAAAAAAGCGGTCAAGTACACCACTATTGTATAAGTGGCTTCTTAACATTTGGTTTGATTTGACTTACACGTATTATTAGACATACATATCGATAAAAAGGTTGTGTTAAATAATTTGAGCTCAGAGGTTACGATTATGAAATTATAGCTGTTGATTGAGTAATTTGAAGAATGCTTGAAGAAGAAAATGTGTGTCAAGCCTAAAATCTGCAAAAAGACAGTCATAACAACTAAGCACTGATATTATATCATTACACATACCTGTGCGTTTTTATAGCACTGGTGTTTAATAAGGATAAATCTATCTATTACACAATATTGCATAAGTAGCGTGCATCTCTTTCTCATACTAGGAGCTCTTAATGCGATCCATTTTACGTCCTAAACTGAACTGTTATAGCTCTATCCCCTTTTATCGCTCGCATGACTGATATTCGAAGACGTCATAGTAAATCCCCAGTTCTATTGTTGCTCAATTACTATTTTATACTTTGTGCGTATCATTTAATTCTACATGGAGTTAAAAATGTTATTGTAATCTGTGAATCACGCATGACAAAATATCGTTCTTATCTCGCTTGATATAGAAATGTCTGTGATTTAAGTACCATGTCTTCGAGGTTATAATATTACATGCAATTATGACCTGTTCATAACCAAATTAAAAAAAGGGTTGTCAATTGGACTTAATGTTTTTTTTTGAGGACGTTTCATGCAAAACAATTTACCCAACGCAACCTCTTTTAAAGCAATGACTATGCATAATGATGTACGGTTTATGCGTCATTGTTCACCGAATCACATATAAGTAAATGATCATTAGCTGGTATAAAATTTATATGTTTAACAACATAAATGATTCTATATTATGGCGCAGCTGTTTACATATTTTCCTCAATTGTTACCAACAAAGTGCTTCAAGGATTTTCATTGTTTCCGTCACTTTCAATTTCTTTGTCAGTGTCGAGTTCACAGCAAATAACCTTTGATCGATTGTGATTGAGAGCCTTTGATTGCGGTATCAAGGTCAAAGGGTTTTTTAAGCCATATGGTAGAGAATTACATGGCATTGATGAATTTACTGTCGTTGATGATGACCTCATTAGTAGGATGGGGCGTATTTGTCACATAATTAGTCACGACAACGTATCAGTGAATACAAACCCTTTAGGCTACTTTAAATCCAAATCAGCTTACACAAATTCACTTTCAACACATCCAAAGGTCGACATACGACCTTTACACCACTCATTAACACAAACAGTACTAAATAGTCCACTTTATAAAAAAAAATTACACTGATAAGATAAAGGGCTTAGCGCACGTCCGTCCTCGACGGGTAACAAACAACAAATGATGTAGGAAGTGTTGTTGATACCGACCTGATCTTTTCCTGAGGCTGCGCGCGCCTCGACGCTTGCGCCGGCTTGAAACCTCCCACCGCCGCTGCGAAAGAGTGTTACATAAAGTCACCATGATTTCGTGATACCAAAGGATTGGTAAAATAATAAAATTTATCAAGAATGTATTATGTTATATGAGTTTTATTGTGTGTGTAATAAATTATACAATAGGTATTAGTAAAGTATGAGAAGTATTTATTTCGCTGTTTTGTATGAAACTTGATAAACATAAGTTATGCAAAAGCGCTATTCGGTAAAGGAAAAAACATTGTAAGGAAACTTGAGCCTTGTAATGAATTTAGTTGAGTCTGAAATCGTCATCCCGCCTTGCGCAAGAGTAGCCCCAAGCTGCGAGATAGTTGGAAAGAGTCACCGGCCCTGGAATGAAAGGGCGACTGAAGGAAGGCGAGTGAGTTTTAGTCAGTAATAGTCTGATATTCTTTCTCGCTCCTACTAGTTGGGTAAGTTGTTTGGTGATAACGAACCCCAAAAAAAGGGTGGTAATTAATGATTATGTCTTCTCTGTTTGAGAAGAAGCGGGGCAACCCTTGCACTGGTTAAGCTAACAGTTAAGTATTCTGGTTATTTTCACTATTTTTTAAATACTATAGTAGCGTGTTTAAATGGGAACAATGGTGGCCCATTGGTAACGGTCCCAAATTTCCGAACCGTAGGTCGTGGGTTAAAAGTTCAAAACCTAATCAGGCGCTTTCCTTTATGTAATTTATTGAAGACTTGTGACATTCACAAACCCACTGGACCCGTGTGGTGTATCACGACACGACACAAAGAAAAGGTCAAGTTCCAGTAGTGGGAACATTATAAGGCTGTTTATACTATTATTATCTTATTTTATTCTGTGCGACGGTTTTATTATTTATGACAATTTTTTTTAATTTTATTTTTAATGAAATTGGATATATGTATATTGTTTATGTTAGTCTATATTGTCTTTTGCTGTGCCCAACAGGGTCCACAATTGTGTCTATTAAATTTTCACTTACCACCTAAGCATATACATTGTGGAATGCAATAAACAATTGAGTATTGAGTATTTCATACGACATTTTACTTTGTAAGATTTTTTTTTAATCTGTAGGTATGGCTATTCTGTATAACAATTGTATTGTAATTAATTTTTTTTTGTGTACTGCTTGTAATGTATTTCTAAATAAATAAATATATGTTTGAATGTTTTTAATTTGTTTGAATAAAACTGATTTGCTAGGTCAACACTCTAAAGAGTCTATTCAGTATTACGAAATAATTACAGTAGTATATTGCACTGCATTCACTATCTATTTTTTTTTCGTGTTAGGCTCTCAATTACATAACGAGTATGTACTGCTGGTTAAATGCTTGTCAATTAGTTTACTTACACTGACATTTTATTTCTAAAACATCGTCTAACACTAATTTCGTATTTAACAAAAATGTGTATTACGCACTACTAATGACTTAGTTCTATCAATTGAAAATTAACCAAGGAAAATTTGGGACGTTTTTAGTTCGTTTTAATTGTTTTGTACTGTGTGTAAACAGTGAGGTACAATTGAGTACTTGTCTCAATAACTTCATCCAAAATCGTAAATAGAAAGAGTTCCTTTCAATATTAATTAAGTTAGAAACCTTTCAATTTCGGTGATAGGGGAAACTGTCAAGTAACAGAATAAAGAGACAAACATTAAAATGTGACGTCACCACCATTAGGTTACGTGTGTACAAAAGAGATAGCAAGATCTTCCCTCCACGCCCCAACTCTTTCTCATACCTAAATTTTAAATGGTAATTGCTGCTTCATTTAATAACAAATATAATGTCATTTAAAAAAAAAGTTCTTAGTGTTATTTATTATTTACTATAAATATTATAGAAAAAAAAACTGGACATGGATTGTGATATGAAAAAAAAAAAGAGAGTCAATATAATATCATTGAGAGTCAGTGATGCGAGCAGTTACTGACAAGATAGATTAGAAGGAAAAAAACGTGTTGCGCTGACCGCAAATAATATGGGACAAGGGCAAGAATATGATGATGAGGACTTGACACAACACAACAGACAATTGTTCATAAGGTAATTTCTACCATTTTTAAGATATCGCACTTGGGTGTTGCAAGCTTAGCTAGTCGTTCATGCCAAGTTGCTTGTCCACTGTATGCCGCCTGACCTCTTTGAAATCTTTCCAAAATTATTGCAGAACAACAAAGACAATTTAAGAAGCTACATTTTTTCTATGTGTACTAACACTCAAACGGTGTGCTCTATTTTTAAAAGCCTATTATATTTAATCAGTTTTAAAAACGTTGGAGCCGAAAGTCTTACTTCAGGTTTCTGGTCAAACCTGAAGTAATAAGACCTATTTACCTTACAAACAACAAAGTTGAAAAGGTCATTAAAATCTTAATACACGAACTCCCTCCACAAAATCCGCCGTCTCTCAAAGAACCAACGCGTGGACCTCTTACTATTACAACATCAACGCAATGAACGCGGTTCCCATGCTGGCAACAAGCTCCACAATCACGTTTTTGTGCTTAGCTATTGCATTGGGTTTACGACACCAGAGCTATTTCAGGGAAGATTATCGCATTATGCGGATACTTATCGGGCGTTCATCGTGCAAAAAAGATAAGAAATATTTCCGTGGCTTTCTGTGTTCGCCACAAGTTCCTATTCCTTATAAGTAAAATTCTTTCTAAGTTTCTTTTTTTTTTTTTTTATAATTGTTGATAGGTTCGCGCTTGACCGCTATCTCACCTGATGGAAAGCGACGATGCGGTCGACGATGGAACGCGCTATATATATATATACTTCTAAGTAAAGTTCTTTCTAAGTTTCTTCTAAGTTTCTTTTAAGTAAAGTTCCTTCTACGCAAAGTTCCTTCTACGCAAAGTTCCTCCTAAGTAAAGTTTCCTCTAAGTAAAGTTTCTTCTGAGTAAAGTTCCTTTTAGGTAAAGTTCCTTCTACGTAAAGTTCCTTCTTTGAATAGCCAAGGGCCTAACTAGTGCAAGCTTGTATGCACAGAGGGAGAGATTTTTCGAGGTGGAAAATCACAAAGTAACTTTACCCGCTCTGGGTGGACCGAGAGGAAGTATCACATTTTTCTTAACTAATAAAACGCGCCCGTGTTCCTTTACTTGGCCCTTTGCGTTCCAGAGCCACGGTTACTCTTTCGATCAATCCCGCAACTCTAAATTGGCTCTACAAGATGATGATGATTATCATCTAATTCTACTCAAGAATTGCTAAAAGTATATCCGTTTACTACCCGATGTTCCACAAGGGCGGTTCTAGTAGTGATCCTTGCGGAACACCCTACGACATCTCTCGCCGTTTCTACTCTACCTGGTAACTGGGGTATATGATAAATCTGCCCGTCAGATTCGCCTCGACCACACGAGGGAGGTAGATTGGCACTCAGAGCAGGGTAGAGAAGACGTTTGAGATGTCCAAAGACACCGTCAAGGCGACCCTACCCCAAGACACCGCATCCTCCGTCGGGTAGGGTCAACAATGGTGTTGACAGAAAAAGCATCCTATAAAAACTGTACCTAGAAAAACACCCAAGAAATTCTAACCCAGCCAGAGCAGTTTCAATCAGTAACCGCGGACTTGGAACGCAAAAAACAATTGAAGGAACAATTGAGTTTTAGCCAGGAGTCTTCTTTTTTTTTTTTTATTGATAGGTTCGCGCTTGACCACTATCTCACCAGATGGTAAGAGATAATGTGGCCGAAGGTTGGGGCACGCTTGCCTAGTAACCTATTCTCTCTTGATTTAAATACCTCTAGGTTATAAGGAACATTGGCTCCTAAAACACAGGCTCCTGACCTAGTTTAGAGAGAGCAGTTCGCGTTTTCTTTGTATCTCAGTGTACAATATTTTGTTTGTAACCGAGTACTAAATTATTTAAAATATTAATGTTTAAAACGAATTTATTTATTTATTATTGTTTATATTAACTATCAGGATATACACTAGACTCCAGCAAGGAATTCTCTTTAGCTGTACGCGCAATTAATGTGTTCCCAAAATGGTCCCAATTCAACCTAATACAACCTCACCCAGGTTGCATTTGTAGGGGCTCAGCAGGTTCGAAGCCTACTGGGACCATAACTTCTCTTCTGAAAGGAAACCCAGGGTCCTAGGTCCTCTAGGAGTGGGTTTTAGTCAGTAAAAGTCCCACTTAAAAAAAAAACAGGTTGTATTAGGTTGACTGGCGCTTCATTTACATAACACCACATTCAAGTAGGCTTCCCACACATGAAATCCTTATATCGCAACTCTGAAAGCGACATTTACTTGCGTTATATTGAGCCAATGCTTTTGCAATCTCTATAATATAAACCAACTACCAAATGATTGCACCATAGGCGTGCAATCATGTTTTATAAACTGTCGTTGACGGCATTTTACTTTAGCTTTGATGGACATTATTATTCTTCTTCTCTCGAATCGATGGTTTTCCTTTCCCACAAAGCTTTTGGGCGCAGTAGGTGGTCACGTTTATAACGACGTTTTTAGGTCCTCCAAAGAGCAGGTGTAAGGACACTGGGTACTTTTGGGTACTCTAATAAGTGGGCCATCATCTGGTCAGGAACACCGCACTCGCACTGAGGGTCGAATGGATCTATAATCCCCCACTTTATGTATTAGAAGATGTATTGCTAGAGTCTGTGCGGAAAGTAAACCATCGTGGGATTTGAGGGCGCTGCTGTAGATAAATATCGTTTTTGTTATGTAAGCAACATTGTGACGTCATTATAGTGCGACTGTTAAATCTTGATATTTTGAAACTATGTTAGACTAGCTTCTTCCAGCGGCTTCACCCTATAATAAAAATTATCCTATTGGCTGAATTTGCTCACCTAATGAAACTGCAAAGTTATAGCTTATGTGCTATATTATTGCAATGTTTATGATTAAGTTCATCTGTCTAGTAGTTTTTGCGCGACACATCCATACATACGAGTACCTCCATCCATCTTCACAAACTTTCGCATTTATAATATTAGTAGCCTATTTATTGAACTTGCTCACGTGATGAAACTTAGCAAAAATATAGGTTATAAAATATATTATTGCAACGTTTATCATTAAATTCATCCGTTTATAAGTTTTGCGTAATGCCGTTAATTGTGGCCTGGGGGAGGCCTATGTCGAACAGTGGACGTCTTTCGATTGTAATGATGATGAACATTTAAATGCAAACACGAACCGGTAAAGGAAAATAGCGTGAAGAAACTGCTGTACTGCCTATCTAGGTAGGTTCCACCAACGATCACTTATTCAGTTCCAACGAAAATGGTTCTATCACTTTGACTGGGATCGGTCTATTATCACTGACTGGAATATTGTAGCTAGCAGCAAGTTTATGTTTACCCTAGTTAAATTTAAAGGTAAAAATGGGACACACTGCCACTTTCTCGTTGTCTTCCTCGGTACATTTTTCCCTTTTGCTAATCAATGAAAAATATGAACTTAATGACTATGAAAATAAAGTACACTTCAGAATTTGTAATGTTGCTTCGTAAAAAATATATTTAGCCTGTAAAGGACCATCTCGTATATAAGATCCTTGGGATCACTTGGTTGTCCGTCTGTTTATCTGTTAAGACCCTTTAACTCGAGAACGCTTGGAGTTATCGAGTTAAAATTAAAACCATACACTCAAATCTGCGCTCTTTTAAAGTTGTGAAAAAATCAGACTTCTGAGTTAACGAAAAAAAAAGATACGGCCTTTTATGTCGCAAAAAAACATATATTTTGATACTCAAGGGAATCAAAGTTCAAAGGGGTGACGTTGACCTAGAATCCTGAAATTTGGCATAAATCAAGCTCTCATAGAACAAGTACAGGGAAAAATCTGAAAATTGTAAATTTGTAGATCCGCCACAAAAAAAAAATTGTTTGTATTTCGGAAAAATCTTCGTAACTCAATTCATTAAATTTGTACAGAATCCTCAGTGCGCGAGTCCCTGCACTTGCCCTTTTTTATTTTAGTTACTGTATCCTTACTCAAGCCTGAAAAGAAATATTCTAAGTTAGTCGAAATGCATTATAAATTTAAAGTATCAATACTCTTTATACTAGCCATCGAAAATATTGACCAAAACAAAATAAACAAATATCGTCATGTTTAAATGAATTTCCGTTAAATTTATATATATTTGGAGATAACAGGGATAGGAGTTCACCTAGGAAGTCTAAAAACATTAAAATAAAAGTGTTACGTACCAAAAAAACAGCATACCAATATTTCCCTAGTTCGTGACTTTGTTTTGATCAATAATGGTGTGATTTGCCATTTGTTATCTTTGGCAAAACTGTAATATATTAAATATTATTTCCCTTGCAGCTCAGTGAAATTTTTTATCACATTTCTGTAGATTTCAATTAAAAATCACAATAAAATAACAAAATAAACAAACCTTCTGTCAACATGTTATGACGTTTGGCATTTGACGGATGGCTGGGTTGGGTTGCTACTTAAAATCTTTAATGTTGTTTTCACTTTACGCCACGACGGTTCTTTTATCGCACAGACAATAATTAGGAAGAGGACAATTATACTTCGTTTTGGTGTGTAGTGACATCTATGGTTCCATATACGAACTAAACTACGACATGCCGCATCGCGGTTAGATCTTCGCGCGAATAGAACATAATAATTCGCACCTCCGCTCAAAATGTCACAACTCAAAAAATATTTTTTGCTTAACTTGCTATTAATTTCAGAATTCATCAAGCTTTAAGTGCGTCATATTTGTATTTCAATATTATTTGACAGTGTTTTGTGCGTCTGTGTTATTACTTATTTGTGTTATAATTTGTTTATATGTTGCGTCATATCCCTGAATTTAATTAGAAGTTGCAGGCCTTTTTCTCAGATGCGATATAATATAACAGCCTGAAATCAACTCTCGGGCTGTTAGCCGGATACGATACAGATCATTTAGTTTTTACACTTGTTTTAAATTAGCGTTAGGAAGTATCTTAACGACTAGAAAAATACTATGTTTACAACCTATGAAGCTCTACTAATTCTACAACGCAATAAAAACATATGTAACGAATAAGACGAAAGGCTTCCTACATCTACGCTTGAAATCTAGCTCAAACTACTAACTAAATCAAGATCAGAAGGTTCGTGCCACCAACGAAATTGTTTACTTGGAAACAACAAACTAAGCATGATATCATTAATTTCAAAATTGATTTACTTGGCAGGAATTCATTAATTGAAAAATTGTTTACTTGGCAGGATTTCATTAATTTAAAAACTTGTTTACTTGGCAGGATTTCATTAATTTAAACATACAAGGCATTTTCTATCAGTATTCACACCAGTCTTTATATTTTGATTGGATTGGGAATTTATCAAATTATTTCTCTTGCTTCGGGTTGAGCGACAAGGAGCGACAGCCACTTATTCCATAAAACTACCCCCGTTTTTCAGTTGCCCGTTGCGTTTCATGACCCTTGCTGTTTCTCTGACTCTTCATTCAAAATAGAAGAAAATATTCGATAAGGAATTAAATTTAAAAAAAAAATGAATAGACAACTATACATTATAGGTCTTCTTTTATAATATTGCGCCGACTAGACCTACCCAAAATTACTCGTACTGTTACTCAATCGTAGAAAGTATAGTACAGCAGCAAGAATTTGCAAGTTTTTGCTACAAACGTCAGGCAGGAAGACAGACAGTTCGCGAACAAGTCGCGGCTCGCCCTAAACTGTATGCATATTACAAATTCTGCGCCAACAAACACGAATGTGTTCCAAATACGCGAACACGTTTCCTGCACTACATTTCCTTTGGAATTTATTAACAAACTAGTTTCTGTTAGCGGCGTTGCCCGCGTAGAATTTATCCCTAGGGAAACATGTTCCCGGGGTAAAAGTATCCTGTGTGCTATTTCAGGATATGGTCTGCCCGTGTGATAAACCATTAGCGTCCAAATCATTAGTGTACAATAAGATGTACACTTTGATACTTGGAGTCTGTCAAAAAAGTCAAATGACTTGGGTAATTATTAGGGTAAAATGAAATCGAATGTAGTCAACGCTTGTTCAATAATCAAGGTTGATTAAGAGATCTTGATCATTGTTTACCTACTAATAGAACAACCTTATAAAAAGTACCAAATATAAGTATTTTTCAAATGATTTTAAATGTTATACAAAATTCCCTTGACTTTTTACACAGACTATAAGTACGCTTGGTGCTGTGGTTAAGCGATTGGCTGCTGCGCTGCGTGCGTATCGTGAGTTCGATTCCGGCACGGAACAATTTTTTTTATGGCCTACAGACGATTATTCTGGGTGCCTACAGTTTGAGTTTACATATCTGTAAACGCGCCCATACAAGAGCTAGCGTGGGGCAACGTTTAAAACAAACAGTATTCCGATAATAAACCCATATAAGATACAAAATTGTCTAATTTTTCAGAAAACATCTCAAGTTTTTTTTTTTATATGTATATGCTCGCGTTTAACCAGTATCTCACCTGAAGTTAAGCGATGATGTGGCCGACGATGGAGCACATTTATTTAGAAGTAACTTATTCACACTTAGTAGCCAGCCTTTCGGTGTTTTACAGATTGCATTTTGGAGAGTGTGCGCAGGAATTGCATGACCTGATTCCGCCATCTCATTTCTACCATCGCGCATCGGACAAACCGACGCACGGCGAGTATCCACCCTTACGTTGTTGAAACATCTACGGTCCGGAGTCCATAAGCGTTTCGCCTCATCATTTATACCGCGTACTTCGAGGGACTGGAACAGTTTGCCTGCTGCGGTCATTCCGTCTGATTATAATTTAGGTGTCTTCAAGGCTAGAGTGAATAGGCTCTTAATAAACTAGTGCGCCTCACCATCAACGATTGCATCACTGCTTACCATCAGGCGGGATCGCAGTCAAGTACTAGTTTATAACAGATAAAAAAAAAAAAACTCTTGACTTAAAGACGGTTATAACTATCATGAAACCTAGACTCCGGCAGAGAATTCCAGTCCTTAGCTGTACGCACGATTATCTAGAACCTCCATTCATGCAAGGTTCTCTAATTATATTGTAACTAGATTTTACCCGCAGTTTTGAAATTCATATACTTATCAATAAAATATAGCCTATGTCACTCACGAATAAAGCAGCTTTCTATCAGTGAAAATATGGCCTATGTCACTCACGAATAAAGCAGCTTTCTATCAGTGAAAAAAATTTTAGCAATTAGGCCAGTACTTCCAGAGATTACCTCCTACAAACAAAAAAACAAACTTTACCTCCTTATTATATTAGTGCAGATTTCCAACATCCTTATTAGATATTAAAATTGCAGTTTAAAAGAATCGGTGCCACGCACCCACTGCTAGTTAGGATAATTTTGGCCCGAATTAGACTTCAATTATGCCTTAGTCACATGGCCTACCTTAATTGGGTTAGTGAGCCACGTGAATGTTTACGACATTGCCCGCCATTAGGTTATAGTCTAGTCAAATTAGCAAAAAGATTGGACCTAATTCGTGTAGTTGTAATTTTTTATGGAATCATTAGAAGACATGAATATAAGCCTTCTCTGAGTTTGCACCATTCCTGTTATGTACGGAACATCGTTTAATATTAGGTTTTAACATTAAAGTCCCAAAATTTAAAAAAATCATAAGTATTTCGTTGTGGTAAGTTTAGATATATGTTGTCCCCTTTGGTGTATAATTACTTTCACGAAAAAAGTGTGAGGTGTATGAAACACTAATAAATCATTATTTTTATTTTGCGGCTCAAGGGAAATTTAGCCAGTTGGTGCAAACTCATAATAAGCTTTTTAAAGCATCCTATACACCCAGTTATTTTTGCACCCTTTTGCACCCCTAGGAAAACAGCATTTTACAATATTTGTAGATTGTACTTCGGGGCAAATTAGTGTAGTCATGTATTTTTTAATATATAATGTATTCTATATATAAAACATTCGCACGTAATAAAAATAAGAAATATATAACTGGAAGTTTATGTAGAGTTAACGTGAATACATACTGCGACTCGTGGCACTCGGAGGGCGAACGCGGGGTCGCGCGGCGCGCGCGCGGCGGGGGTCGAGAGTAAGTAAGTGCGTGCATGTATATGCGTTTAAATCATTTTTGTGGCAAGAAGCGATCCCTGCGCTATACAAATTAATAACTATAATTTCCTCTATTTTATTAGCTGTGTTGTGAAAATGGATTATGGAGTGTATTGCATTGTTTGTCGTGACCTCCCGACCTGCCCCTGTATTAAGTATTTATTTAACAAGAAATTATGATAATCATATCAATTCTCTGTCGATCTTTATTTCTTTCTATACCTCAAAAGGAAAAAACGGAATCCTTATAGAATCACTTTGTTGTTCGTACGTCTGTCTGTCAAGTCCCTTTATCTCGGGAACAAGTGCAAGTATCAAGTTGAAATTTAAACCGTATACTCAAGACTGCGGTCCCTTAAAGCTGTGTAAAAGTAAAAACTTCTAAGTTAACGAATAAAAAAGATACGACGCAAAAAAAAAAATATGTATTTCGACACTCAAGGGAATCATAAAGGTACTTCCCGTTGACCTAGAGCCCTGAAATTTGGCACGAAGCAAGTCTTAAGTATATAATAAGTATAGGAATAATTGCTGCTGGCAAAAGCTTGATATTTATTGTATTTAAGTTAGTTGATACGGAACCCTCAGTGTGCGAGTCCGACTCGCCCTTACCCAGTTTCTTTTTGCGGCGCATACTTAAAACTCCACATTTTTTATACTAATATTTTATTGTTCCTACCTTACCCGATGCCGTAGAATAATCAGCGCTGTCAGACGATTTATAGTTCTAAAGACAACCGAAATACAACTAATTTATTTGAAACTAGCTGTGCCCGCGAATTTGTTCGCGTGGACTACAGGATTTTGAATTTATTTTTTCTAAAATAAAAGTAGCTCATGTTACTCCTTATTACATCAGCTACTTGCTAAAAGAAGTCCCGTCAAAATTAGTCCAGCCATATCAGAGATTAGCCCGGACAAACAGACAGACAGACAGACAAAAATTGCAAAAAATGTTATTTTGGTGAAGACTCTGACCAACAAAAGATGGCAAAACAAAAAAGAGGCCGTATTAAAAAAAAATTGAAACTCTTCACCCTGGCTGTACGCCACTTAAACAGAGTTGATACGTTTGATTATTCATGAAAATAATAAGTATGCGATATATATATGATGCATGTTTATTTAACAATTAAACATGTGCTGCTTATTTAGCCGCGATATTCAATGCCGCCAAAACTCAAGCATGTCCGTTCACTGCCAAAAGCAGCCTGATCACCTTAGCACCTGCTTTTTAGAATGTATCCTTGGAGTGTATCGACCGCCTTCAGCTCTTGGGAGTTGAAATTTCCTTAAACTTTGGGCAGTTCATTGAGCACAAAGCTACGGTAGCTGCTAGGAAACTCGACATTCATGCAAAGGTTAGATGGCACTCAGTGGCGGATTAGCCATGTAGCAAGAGTAGCAAATGTTACAGACCCCCCCCCCATTTTGGGGCCCCGCGCGTTCGGGGATCCCGCATTTTTGAACATAAAAAAAAAACTAGTTTTAGAAAGGGTAGCTTTAGCCAGCAGCTTCTAGCAGCGCTAGCTAAAACCACTTAATTTAAATATGTGTAGGTTAAGCTCAATCTTAATAACCCTACTAAGAATAAGCTTAAACAAGGTTTCTAGGGAATTACATATCTAGACATAATTACATAATTAGTCTATGTGAATATTACATTGCCTGTGCGTAATGACATTTGACTTTGAAACGTGGTCGTTCACAATGCGCCTCATCAGATGGTTTTAAGTAACACAAAGAGCAATGGAGAGGAAGATTGGCTTAAGTGGCAGTAAACTGGGTACATATATTGCTCGCAGAACAAATGATCGATGGGGCCAAAAGGTTCTGGAATGGCGACCGGATACCTGAAGACGTAACGTTGAAAGGTCTCGCAACAAGGGTAAGAATAACCTTTTATTTAGTAAGGTTCACGTGAATTCGATGGAGGCGTGATAAACTGGACCGGCCGTTGTGGTGACATAGGAAAAACCTTTGTATAGCAATGGAAGCCTTTCAGCTGAAATGATGATGACTATCGATGTTGGCGTGTTGATGAGAAAAATCACTCAGAAAGATTACTCCACTTAAAAATTTGCTAAATCAGACTACTTCAAAGAAAAATAAATGTTGCATCCTAGGTAATCCTAAGTAAATCTTAACTGTACAGCTTTTCTGTATAAATTCACAAAGGCTTCGCCATCAGCATCGAAAAGACTCCTTAATTCTGTATTACTTGTCAGAAGAAAACCTAAACGTCCTAAGCAAAATTCTAATCATTCGGGGTATGCAAAAAACGATCATCATCTAGGTTTTCCAAAAGTACTAAATTAATTAGTATCTTACTACTAAATTAATTGATTAGTGGTAGGGGGCCCCTTGGTTAGCGTTGAAAAAAACAGGGAATATTCCCGTTTCTTTCAAATACTGTTGTTTTATTCAATGTAACATTCGAAACTTTCAAGAAATTTATAAATTATAAATTTCATGTATTTTTCCAATAAACTAAAAAATATGAAATGAACCGAAAACTTCATGTTTGTTTTTTTCAAATGCGTACTTTTTTTTTAATTTAATAAAAACTAGATGATGCAATCTGATGGTGAGGCGCACTAGTTTATGAGGCCTATGTCCAACAGTGGACAGCAGTCATTATAACGCCTAAATGGCGATACTTGGGGGAGGCTTATGTCCAACAGTGGGCATCAGTCATTATAACGCCTAAATGGTGAAACTTGGGGGAAGCTTATGTCCATTACTGGTCACAGGTCATTATAGCGAGGGGAGACTTATGTCCAACAGTGGGCATCAGTCATTATAACGCCTATATGGCGACACTTGGGGAGTCTTATGCCCAACTGTGGGCCTAGCTCATTATAGTAAGGGGAGGCCTATATCGAACAGTGGGCATCAATCATTATAGTGCCAAAATGGCGACTCTTGGGGAGGTTTATGCCCAACAGTGGGCATAGGTCATTATAGCAAGAGGAGACCTATGTCCAACAGTGGGCATCAATCATTATAGCGCCTAGGTGGTGACACTTGGCGGTAGCTTATGCCCAACAGTGGGCATAGGTCATTATCGCGAGAGGAGGCCTATGTCGAACAGTAGGCATCAGTTATTATAACGCCTACGTGGTGACACTAGGGCAGGCTTATGCCCAACAGTGGGCATAGGTCATTATAGCGAGGGAAGACTTATGTCCAACAATGGGCATCAGTCATTTTAGCGCCTAATGGCGACACTCGGGGGAGGCTTATGTCCAACAGTGGGCATGGGTCATTATAGCGAGGGGGAGGCCTATGTCCAACAGTGGACAGCAGTCATTAAAGCCCTAAATGGCGATACTTCCGAGAGGCTTGTGTCCAACAGTGGGCACCGATCATTATGGTGACACTTGGGGGAGGCTTAACCGAAACAATGAATAAAACATTCGAAAGATTTCTATTTTGTTCCCAAACGATTTTTTCCGCAAAATTTCAATGCAACATGTGAAAAAACGGAAAAAAACACAATTTGTTTTTTTCATTGAAAGAAACAATTGTTTCTTTCCGGAATTTTCAACGCTACCCTTGGTCGAATTAGCAATAGACTCCGGGTCGGTTTAATCCGGCACTGACGGCGCTTTATACCAGGCCAACATCGAATGTTATACAAAGCACAGGTCCAATCATTTGTGGAGCCAGTGGGCCTTTCAATGAACACTTCCCTGGAATCTTTAAATTTGAATAAAACAAATTGTGTGTTATCGATTTTTTTTATTAATTTGGATGGACGATTGATGTCATTATATATGGAATATAATATCGTTCAAATGTCCGCCGCTACTTTGCTAGATAGCGCGCATACGAAATATACAACTTTCCATGTCCTTTACTGTTTTCATTATTAGGAGTTTCGTCTACTCATTGCCGAAACCTCCTGAAAAGTATAATACACCGTGTGAGTAAAATTACAATTATTAAATAGTCAAAAAGTATCAAGTCTTTATAATAGTAATTAAAAAACTAACCTAGAACTAGAAATGATATTATTGTATCCAACCGTCGCATTTTATCTGCATGTTTTTAATTTAATTCACTTTTTGCGTCTTTAAATTTGTCCATTATATTAAATAGTAGCCTTTCCATCGAACTAGTGATTGTTTATGGCATTATTTTAAGCAAAATGAGTATAATAAGATGCAGGAAAACAATTTTGACAATTCTCAATTTTTTTAAATGCTGCCATACATAACGTTTGATTAATAATTCGTTGTCTTCTTTCGATGGTCAAACTCTATGTACCGTATATATGTATGCATGTAGTAAAAAGCAGTTACTTCAATATTACAAACAGATACTCCAATTTTATTTATATGTATGTATAGAAGATAAATAAAGGACATGCTTGCAGGACACTCTCGTTTGTTTTGTTTAAACATAGATGGTTTTTTTAACTGTTTTTTTTTTATATAAACAAAATTAGGTTTCTTTACTTACACTTACTAACAGAGCATTTACAATCAGAAAGTACTCCTTCCTCGTAAAATACATCCCACAACACTCCTAGGTAATGATTACGCTTATCTCTTCTTGTCAATTTATTATTCCGTGTCGCGCGCTTGTCACTTCCATGGCGTAATAGTTCTTTGGCAATTAAGACAACACTAGAAAAACGTATGTTCCTTAAAAAAATGCTAATTTTTTATAGGGTGCAAATATAAAGGAAACCAAATTAATGTAATTGTGATTATTTTCATAACTACTTAAATTTCCCCCGAAGTACAGAAGCAAAAAAACGTGAAAAACTAATTTCCATACGTCGCACTGGGGTGCAAAATCAATCATGTACTTAGGTCGAAATGTATAACACTTACCTCAGTTTACAAAACTACACAATTTTCCCCAATGCCGCAATGGCCAAAAATAACATTATTATTTTTTTCTAATGCTGCGTTAGTCGAATTAAAATAATTAAAATGCAATAATGTAGGTTGAGGTTTAATATACCATAAAAAAAAAAAAATGGTGAGCACACCTATATTCTCTGGTTAGTTATGAGCAATAAACAGTTTTCACCCCCTTCCGTAGGGGTGCCAAATGATTATTTTTTTTATACTCTATTTTTCACTCATACAATACCATCAAAAACGTTTTTGCCTCTCCAGAGAATTTATTCCAATCTTTATTAAAAAATGACCTAATTTGACTAGACTATTAGGCGAGCTACGAGTTAAAGATGAATGTTTAAAATGTTGCGAGCACTAAACGTTTTGTTTCTTTCATGAAAATACTAGTGTCTTCTTTCATCTACATTAAATTATAAAGAGGGAAAATTTGTATTTTTGTGGGTATGTTTGTAATTAATAAACTCAAAAACTACTGTGCCGATTTCAAAAATTCTTTCACCATTGGAAAGCTAAATTCATCCTGAGTAACATAGGCTATATTTATTGCATTGCAAAGCTGGGAAGTGCCGCTAGTATTCTATAAAACCAATCCACATTGAATAGTTTACCATAAATCCGTGCCTTATCGAGAAAAAAGAGTTCACAATCTCCCGCAATTTATTATAAACAAACGGTATTTTCAATAACCCGGTGACACAGCCAGCACTTTAAAATTCTTTGTTTGCCAGGAACTATCACTTGGGTACACGAGACAGTCCGATACTTCGCATTGCATTTCCTACATCATATATTAGGAAAACGATTGCTGCCGGCAATCTAACTAATGTGTGAGCTTTTCCTACTACGTAACACCGAGTTTAAGGTTTTTCTAGACATTTATATGTTATCAGTTCTATGTAGTTGTAATTAAAGATGGATGACTAACATAACGTATGCCATTTCCTCGCTATGTCAGAGCTAATCAATGCTAGTCAACATTTTATTTTAAATCCCTGCCGGAGTCTGTTTCCTGATAGCTACAACTTAGGGGTCTTTAAGTCGAGAGTGAAGAGTTTACTTCTAAGCAAGCGTGCTTCATTGTCGAATACATCATCGCTTACCATCAAGTGAGATGGTGGTTAAATGAGAGCCTATCAATAATAAAAAATAAAAAAGATGGGAAATCATCAAATTACTTCTTCCGTTCCTCAGTGTGTGAGTGTTCCTCCTCTCGGGAGTGCCCAACTTTTACTAACTAAAATACACAGTTAAAATTTTGCCGTAATTCAAGAAGTAACATATTCCGCCCAGGAAGATTTTACGTATGTTACCGCGGCTCTAGAAAGCAGAGAGGGTAATTGGAGAAACGCGGTGTGAAAAGTCTGACACTCTCTCACTCCACTCAAAGGGTGAAGAAGATATTTGATACTTTCACACCCACAAAAAAAGCATATCCCTTTGACATATTTTTTCTATAAGGATAATAAAGCATAATCAGCCTTTTAATGTTCCCACTGCTGGGACTCAGGCAGGCTGGGGCTCACTAAGGCCCGTATTACAGAACGTCACTTAAAACTCAAGCATTACTTAAAACTAGATTCAAGCCATTTGATTGGTTGAAACTAACTTTAAGTAACGCTGGAGTTTTGAGTGACGTTCTGTGATACGGACCTAAGAGAGGGAATGGGCCGTAATCCACCACGCGGGCCCAGTGCGGGTTGGTGAATGTTACATGTCTTCGAATTTTTGGTTCTAGGACATGTCGGTTTGCTCACGATGTTTTCCTTCATCGTTTTGAGAGCAGTGGTGATGAAATAAATTACACAGAGTAATTAACGCGCGTGGCTGGATTTAGTCCCGCGACCTAAAACTCGTAAATCGGGGCCATTTACTATTAAAAATAATGAGCAGTGTGGTGCTGCTTATATTCTTTTTCTAATAAAAGGAAATTAAATCCCAGAAGGAAATATCGATTTTCTATGACAAAACTACGTCATTAAATCGTTTCACCACATTTTGTTTACCATTTCTTCAACAAATGATTCACTAAGTACACAGAGAAGGGGTCAATACCACACACAGTAAACAGTGTGGCTTGCTTTAGCGTCATCACACCAAACAGACTCGATATTTATTTAAAGAATTAATAGCTTATTTGTTTTCTGTCTGCGAAGACCGCTTGCTAGACAATGCGCTCATGACAAAGAAAATCAGATAATTGGTGTGGAGCATCGAATAAGTAGCAGCGACGTCTATGACGACGCATAGGAACTAAAATTTGAAATCCTGCATCGTGATGTTAGTGTTCTCCGCGAGATTAGAACATAATACAACCGTCTGAAATCAACTATCAGACAGTTCTTCGGAAGACGTAATACCCGTTTAGTTTATGGTGGTAAGTCCCCTCTTTGAAGCGTGGCTAGAAAGACCTCACGGCGTCCTCACTTTCCGCTTGACGCAGGTTCTCACCGGACATGGTAAGTTCAGGAGGTTCCTGCACCGGATTCGTGCGGAAGCGACGCCTGGGTGTCACTATTGTGCGGAACGCTCGGAGGACACGGTGGAGCACACAATGGAGGTGTGCCCTGCTTGAGCAGAGCATCGCCGTGCCCTCGTAAGGGCGATCGGCGGCGGCTCACTCTCGCGCCAGGCCTTGGTACACGCCATGGTCCGGAGTGAGGAGGAGTGGCAGGCGGTGGCCTTCTTCTGCGAAGCAATCGTCCTCCTCCTTTGCTAGCATTACGCTAGCAAAGGAGGAGGCCGACCGCATCAGGCAACGGCGCTCACAGCGCCCCAGCCGCCGCCGCCAGGATTCCGATCCCGATTTCCGGCCACCGTAGGCGCGGGCTTGCGGACGGCGAGCAATGGGTAGCTCGCTGTCCGACCGTCCGGTAACTGTCCGGACCGAGCCCAAGTCGTCGACGGCGCGCAGTGTTCCCGCGCGCTTCAAGGAGTTGTCAGCAACAGCAGGGACCCAGCTGGGTCGAAGCCTACCGGGGCCAGGGAGCTAACTCCGAAAGATAATTCAACCCCGGTATGAAAGGCAAGAAGGAACGGGATGGGTTTTTTAGTCAGTAAGAGTCTGAGACTATCTTCCACTCCGCCCAAGGGCGGGGGATGTCACTTGGATTCTTACCCACCAAAAAAAAAACACCCGTCTAGTCGGAGCATCCACTCTTTACAACGGAGGTTTGCAGGACTTAATACCGACAGGGCATATCCGTAAAAAGTAGTTCAGGAGATTAAATACTTGAGCCAGATTTTCCTTCAGGATAAAGTAGAGCAGAATGAAATAAACAATGACAGCACAGCAAGCAAGAAAATAAAAGTACTTGCCTTTGTGCTTGTACTTGAAGTGTTTTTGACTGGTAGAGAATGCCTTGTTGCATTAAGTCCGCCTATGTACTGCTACTGTACATGAAGTTTAAATAAATAAAAGTTTCTGATTTACCTAAGTAAAATTAAGGGCAAATTATGGAAGCACAAATTGGACTCGAGGGTTTACGGTGCGGATTGAAAGTTACCGTAGTCCCAGAACGCAATTATTCACTCTCATTCATAAAATTCTTTGGCCTTACCTCTCCCTCTTCTATTATTCAATCAAAATACCCTGATCAAAAAAACTACAATCCTTGGAGTTATCTGCTCCATCAATACCTACACCAGGGTCCATCACTCCCCAGAAATACGCAGTACAGTCTAGCCAAACCACAATACCATAGAACTTAAAGTCGTGCAACCTCGGAGTTATTTAACCCCACCTATATCAGGGTATATCTCTCCCCAGAAATACCCAGTACAACCTAGCCAAGCCACAATTGCATAGCACTGAACCTTTCGAATCCCTTAATTAGAGACACAATAGAAAGACAATGAGAGAGCAAACGCCGGCGTTCGCTTAGAGTTTAATGAATTATAAGTCCTGAAACCCTGGAGTTATTTAACCCCACCTATACACCAGGGTCCATCACTCCCCAGAAACACTCAGCACAGTCTAGCCGAACCACAATTGCATAGCACTTAAAAGCTCCGTAGCAAGCCGTTCTACTTTCACTCTCAGTGTTCCACATTCGCGGCCCGGTCATTCCGCAGCCGGCTAAGCGTTGCATGATTGCATCAGCGATTATGTCATTGAATTTCGTTGGAGCAATTTTGTTTACGGCATTGTGAAGGACGAATTGGTAGGTTGAAGGGACTCGTCTATTTGGAATTCTGTTTTTTTTTTTTTTTTACTAGCTTTTGCCAGCGGCTTCGCCAGCGTACATAAAATGCAGCCTATGTCATTTAGGAATAAAGCAGCTTTTTTTTTTGGTGGGGAAAATCAACCAATGACAACCCCCGCTCTTGGGCGGAGGGGGAGATAGTGTCAGACTCTTACTGACTAAAAAACCCAACCCGTTCCTTCAAACTTTCATACCGGGGCTCGAGTTCCCTTTCGGATAACCCTGGCCCCAATAGGCTGCTGACAACTCCTTGAGGCGCGCGGGAACTGTGCGCGCCGTCGACGACTTGGAATAAAGCAGCTTCCCATCGGTGAAAAAATTTTAGCAATCCGGACAGTACTTCCAGAGATTACCTCCTACAAACAAACTTTACCTCTTTATAATATTAGTATAAATTATACAAGTTTTGTTACACGCCATAGTCTGTGCTTCCTAATAGCTATAACCTAGGCGTCTTTAAGTCAAGAGTCAATAGGTTGCTTCTAGGCAAGCGTGCTCCAACGTCGGTCACATCGCTTAACATCAGGTGAGATGGTAGTCAAACGCGAGCCTATCCATAATAATAATAAAAAAGATATAAAAACAATAATCATAAGATTTTTTTTAACATGGGAAATCATCCAATGGCTTGTCCCGCTTTTGGCCAAAAAACACAAGTTTGTGATGAAGTCATTTCGTATTAGATAACTATGCTAATTTATTACCAACACAAAAACTTTGAGACAACAGTTTTATTTTTTTTTACAATTTCTGTTGTATGCAAAATTTCAGTCTGCTTAGTAATTTAGACCATAAATGGAACTGATAATGTTGGTAACTTGTAACATAAAGTCTAATTTATGGACAAATTATCGAACTTTGACAGTCTACTTTTTTTTTGAGGGTGGAAACCATCAAATGTGTC
Source organism: Mythimna ferrago (assembly GCA_910589285.2). Lineage (NCBI taxonomy): Eukaryota > Metazoa > Arthropoda > Insecta > Lepidoptera > Noctuidae > Mythimna > Mythimna ferrago. The sequence continues at coordinate 18,669,521 of OU342695.1, forward strand.
CCGGTCTAGCTGGAGCATTTCGTGAGTATGAGCGCTGGGTGGAAGAGTTTTTGCCGGTTCTTCTCCATAGGAAACGACAAATTGGAACCGTGCAATAGCTTCAGTGTTCAAAAAAATTCAATAATAAAAAACAGTACATACTTATTTGTTGTTTTTTATTACCAGCCTTTTTAACCATTAAAAAAAAATACTGCTTTTTTATTATTGCCCACTAGGGCCATGGGTGATGCGACAGAGGCCCCCGGGGCCCTGGAACAATAGCAAAGAAGAGAAGTTACTGACTAAAAACCCACTCCTGTTCGGAGTGGGTTTTTAGTCAGTAAAAGTCTGACACGACCTCCTACTCCGCCTAAGGGCGGGAGATGTCGTTTAGATGATTTTCCACATAAAAAAAAAGCCTTTTTACCCAAATGATCGACTAAACTGGCTATTCTGTCCGCTTTTCGGTTTTAAGATCTGGCAACCTTAAGTACAGACTAAAAGAAACTTGTACAGTAGCAACAAGATGAAGATATGAAGTAAGCTCAACCATTACCAATTATAGACTACTAGCTTCTGCCCGCGCGGCTTCGCTCCCGCTCTTTCCTACTCCACCCTACTATACCTTACTTTACCCTTCTCTACTCTACCTTACTCTACCCTACTTCATTTGTTACAAAAAATGTGATAAATGAAGAACCGCCCGACCGATTTTGTGCAAACTTCACATAAAACATCTACTAAATATTCCGAACAAAGCCTAAACATTTGGTTTGGATAGGCGAGCCCGTTCTTGAGTTATAAAATTACAGCGAAAAGTGGCATTGATTTTTATATATACGAGTATAGGCAGGGCCGTTTTATCCATAAGGCACTTTAGGCAACTGCCTAGGGGCCCCGCTAGGTTCAGGGGCCCCGCGCTTCAAGAAAAAAATAGACTACATTTTATAAACAGTAAAAAAATAATTTGAAAAACACAATTTTTCATTAGCAACGTGTGAGTGCAGAGCATATTCATTGGCTTTTTTTAATAGTTTTGTTTATATCAATTTACATAATATAAAATTGAATCAATCAACTACATGGAAAAACGAAACTTAGTTCGATATATTACTATACGCCCGTGTACAGCATTGCTTATTTTTGGAATCAATATTTTTTTTAATTTATAAAACGAAGATCTTCTGCTAAATATATTGTAGAATAATTTATATTTTTACGGGATTTTTAAAGGTACCATATTCTATGGCCACATTGGCCACGCTACTTTCATAAGATTGGCAGTACTAGTTCGTTCGCATGACCGGGACATTCCCCGATTTGTTAAATACGTATCACAGACAACATTTAATCGTTGAATTTTCACTTCGACGAATTTCTTTGAGAGTTTTATGGCCGTGAAAAAAAGAGAGTTTTACAGTTTGTGTTTGAAAACTTACGATTTTAGATCTTAGTATTGGATATTTATTTGTAAAGACTGCAGAAGTGCTTCGGGCTTCGAGAAAATCGATGAAACGATGAGAAAATTAAAATAGTGTAAACTTAAGTTTAATAAACTGAAGTTACAAATTATTTTATCTACGTAAGTTTTATTATTTTTTACATATTTTATTAACCTGATTACAGATGTAAGGCCGGTTTAAATCTAATTAAACCCATCCGTTTAATACCAATAAAAACCATTTTTGTCGATTTAAACGATATTATAAGGGTTCGTAGTTGACTACGGAACATTAAAAACAACGTAATTATGAATAAATTTTTGTATGACACAAAATATAATAAGAAGTCAGAAAAGGGTAGGAGGGCCCCGAGACATGCATTGCCTAGGGGCCCCAACATGCATAAACCGGCCCTGAGTATAGGTGACAAGACCGACATATTTGATTACGTTATTCCAAATACATTATGAATTAATCGTAAGAGCATCGCCTACGTATAATATGTTAGCAATCGATTTTCGCCGTGTAGGTGCAGCTGATACATAAATATTCTTTCGATTAGAGTTCTATTGAATCTTTTATCTATATAGAAAAAATAAAAATGAATCGTTAAATGTGTTGCTAAGAGAAAAACTCAAGAATATCTGGACCAATTTGGATGAACTTTTTATTTTAAAATTAGGATTCATAAGGAAGATTCTAATCATATTTCTCTTTATTATCCATATACAAACTCTTCTCAGCTGTGAATATTAGGTTGAGATGCTACAGGTTTTATGTTACAATCTATACATATAAATAAAATTGGAGTGTCTGTTTGTAATATTGAAATAACTGCTTTTTACTACATGCATATGAATATGTATACGGTACATACACCAAAATAACATTTTTTACAATTTTTGTCTGTCTGTCTGTCTGTTTGTCCGGGCTAATCTCTGAAATGGCTGAACCGATTTTGACGGGACTTTTTTGGCAGGTAGCTGATGTAATAAGGAGTAACATAGGCTACTTTTATTTTAGAAAAAATACATTCAAAATCCTGTAGTCCACGCGAACGAAGTCGCGGGCACAGCTAGTACTAAACAAAAACCTATAAGCATTCTTTCAGTTGCTCTTCACGAAAGCGCAAAAACTGCTGATCTCTATCCCTGCGTTCCGAATTACAATATCAGCTCGTTTACGGTAATTCAGAACGACTATAGGCGCGCTAAAATCGAAAATATCTTTATACTGAACATGCATAACGGGGTTTATTAAGTTACTCGTATTAACACTATATGGATCTGATTGTGTCCGAAATAAAATAAATTCATTAATTAATTCATAAATATGCCCGACATTTTGAAATCAATAAGCTCAATATTTGACTCCATGTGAATGTTTAGTAGACTAACTTCTCAAGCAGTTTTCGAAATACCGTTCACTTCAGATGTTTGGAAATCAATGACTTCAATAGCGCCCGCCACACGTACAGTTCGGACCGCGCATCTTGGACTGCGTTCCAAACCGCAGTTAGATCTGTACAGTTTGGACTGCAGATCAAACTGTTATGCTAATTACGATTAAAAATGCATTCACGGTTTGGATTGCCGAATAATCTAGACAAACGTTCCGAACTGTGCGTGTGAATGATTTTCAAGAGTTTGGACTGCAGTTTGGATTGGCGCGTGGAACGAAAGTGTTTTTAAAAGTTTTTTACGCAGTTGTAAGAAAAATGGACGATCGTTTGGCCATCGCGTTAGCTGGATTTGTAGTTTGTTTAAACAGTCGAAAAAAACGACGAGTGTGGGTAAAGGAATACAGACAAAGATATGGACATTTACCGATGTTAAGGGAATTACGACAGTGTCATCCGGAAGATTTTAAAAATTACCTAAGAATGGATAGTGACGATTTTGATTGTTTATTAGCACTGATACGTCCCAAAATAACCAAGCAAGATAGACTACAGTCGACGCTCCAAACCGCCATTTTTGTAATTTACATTTACACGTGATGCGCGCGTAAAACTGTAAGATATGCACGCGCATCCACATGCCAGATCGAACTGTTAGACCCGCACATCTACACGTACAGTTCGGAGCGAGGGATGGAACGGCGCGTGCTGTTTCCCGCCGTCCGAACTGTACGTGTGGAGGGCGCTAATGAGCTGTGCAAGCAACTAGTGACCCGGCGCGGCTTTGCTCGGCTGCAAAGACTTGCCTCTTTCATGGCTCTTTCTCTATACGAAGACTCAAATTTTATTTGAACAAAATAACTAAATAAACCCCCGGTCAGTCTTTAATAGGCTAGTTGCCTTAAAAAATCTAATTAGTCCGTCTTTTAGATTATTCAAAAATAAGGGACACGTATTTTTTTATTTGTAAATCAAACCAAAAATGACAAAGATATAGCCCACTAAAGTTACGTGTAACGTCCCGCCCTGCTGCATTTTTTCGCAAGGGGTGACGTCACACGTAACTTTAATGGGCTATATCTTTGTTATTTTTTATTTAATCGAAAAATGAAAAATACGTGTCCAATATTTTTTTATAATCTAAAATGCGGACTAAATAAAATGTATTTATTTTGACCCTGGAAACTACCCTATATTTCATAAACCATTACTGTATTGCCAGCTAAAATATTCGATTATAATCACATTGTTTATGCAAATTTTATTTATTCTGCGTTGTTTACGCTTATTCTGATGTTTTTCGCATATCATTTGCATATTCACCGCCGCATAGTATAGAATGTTTGCAATAATAAAGTATTATTCAATAGTTTTACCAAATGTTTATTTATTTTAAACATGAGAAGACCATACCACCTTTAATGCCTATTTCAAGAGAGTGTAAAAAGAATGTTGTTTTTGAGTAGCATAATTACCAAAATGAAGATTAGTTCCTACTTAGCTGACGTGTGAAGTTACGGCTGAATCTCGTTATGACGCCTAACATAAATTAAAATTTTATTCGGCTAATTTATTGCACCTTGTTGGAAGCCTTCCAATGCTGCGTCTTCCGGTACGTGGTCGCCACTACAGACCCTTTCATCCCTATCGACCATCTGTTCTGCGTGCAATGAGCCTTGCCCATTGCCACTTAATCGGACCGCTGACTTGGTCAGGGTCGCGGAAATCCGATGGATGCGTAAACGCACAGGACCGGTCGTTGTGGCGACGCTTGGGGAAGGCCTATGTCCAACAGATACGACGACAACAGACACGCCGAGACTGTACAGCTCTGTTAATGGCCTCGTATAAATCATGAAAAGTGCAGGTGTTTGTGCAAGATACTCATCCTGCCATGACATGCGTCACCTGCTGTGCTGCCCAAAATAACAGGTGACAGCGGTTCCACGAGATGGGTGAATAACTCAAACCAGTTAAATAATCTCGTGCGTAAAGGCTCTTACCCGGCGCTTTTACTACCCAGCGTAAAATTAAAAAAACCGGCCAAGAGCGTGTCGGGCCACGCTCAGTGTAGGGTTCCGTAGTTTCCCGTCCGTCACAATAAGTGTACCCACTTATGAGTTTAAAAAAATGCTTGCATGTACGATTATACTACAAACTTAGTCCAGAAATTATTTTGTAGAACCCTTTTGTCTTTTTTGTACAAAAACTGTTCTTTCCATCATGTTTAAAATAATTTTCCTTGAAAGTCCTTATAAAGTTCTACTTTTCTGATTTTTTTCATATTTTCTAAACTTATGGTTCAAAAGTTAGAGCCCCCCCCCTATTCATTTTTAAATACCTATCCAACAATATATCACACGTTAGGGTTGAAATAAAAAAAAAATCACTTCCCACTTTAGATATAGGGGGGCTACCCTAATAAAACATTTTTTCCAATTTTTATTTTACCACTTTGTCGGCGTGATTGATATACATATTGGTACCAAATTTCAGCTTGCAGTGCTAACGGTCACAGAGATTAAGCGAGGACGGACAGACGGACAGACAGACATGGCGAAACTATAAGGGTTCCTAGTTGACTACGGAACCCTAAAAAGAGTTACATTTCTCTGTCTAACGTTACAAAAGGAACGTCTACGTAACATATTGGAAGAAGTTTTATGCAGATGCACAATCAATGTTGTCTACTTTCTTCTAACGATTTGGTGGAACGATACAATACAGGCTGTTTGCAGATTTGGCAACATTTTCTTTTTTTTAAATAAATCTGAAAACAAATTCACAAACAAAACTACGACCTACGTCCTAAGGTTGTCTGTAGATATCGCTGTCAGCGATATGGCCGCCATTGTACACATAGATTAATATGTAGTGTAAAAGTTTTGTTACTATTTTATTGTTCTATTCTACGACTGGGACATGGTTTGGCTTGGGTTAGGAATTAAATTCAAATCTGACTGTTCTGTTGTTACTGTTATTTTAGAGAGAAAAAAAAAAAATATTGTGTAGCGACATCTATGTCACCATATAGGAATTAAAATACAAAATCCTGCATCGCGGTATCAGAGTTCCGCGCGATTAGAACAATTATACAGCAGTTCGAAATCAACTATCGGGCAGTTGACCGGACCAGACACAACACCCGGAAGATCCACTTTTTTCAATTGAGGTATACGGGACTTCACTTCCGCATACCTATAAAAATTGTACAGGCTTCAACTAGAAACTTCTGATAGTTTTTCTCGAACTTACATATTTTTCTAAACAAAAGAAACAACTGACTGATTTTTAAACAATTTACCACAAATAAATTGACGGACTGGTCAGTGCAGTTATTGAGTGACGGAAATCGGACCAGCGACACGCAACGCTGTAGTTGCGTGTCGCAGATTCAATCAGGTTCAATTCCCGCACAGGACCAATATTTAAATTGCCTATAAGTAACTCTTCCAGGTTTGGAAGACTGGAGTATGAGTTTACATGATTGTGAACGCATCCTCGATACAAGAGTAATTCGTAGTATGTGGGATATCGTTATTTTATTTTTGCTTTAGATTTGTGATAGAGATCGAAAATTTTTAGAGTAGGTACGTAAGTTAGTATTAGTATAGTCTGTCTACAAAGTCAAACGACTTGGGTAATTATTAGGGTAAAATTAAATCTGATGTAGTCAACACTGGTTCAAAATCAAGGTTGATTCAGAGATCTTGATCATTGTTTACTAATACAAGAACCTTATAAAAAGTATCGAATATAAGTATTTTTTAAATTATTAAATATTATACAAAATTTAGAAGTCGTCGAAGGCCTCTCCCGTGTCCATTAAAAAACACCCTGTACACCACGACTATAGAAAAAGATATCCCATTGAACACACGAATACATTACATCAGCATCCATTTAGGCATACACCGTCTAACAGCATACAGCAAACGACAGACAGACATGCGAGAACATTCGGCAGACCAGGGAAAGTTGTGGGAACGACGCGTGGCTGCCACAAATATTATTATGTAGGGTTTCATAACGACCGGAACTGGGTATTGGACTGCATTCTACTGCAAGATTATGTAATTGACCTAAAGTAGAACACCTTTGTAATAAAAGAATAATCAGCTTTTTAATTTTCCCACTGTTGGGATCCAAGTCTCCTCTCTAGGAGAGGGAATGAGCCATAATCCACCAAGTGAGCCCAGTGCGGGTTGGTGAATGTCACATGTCTTCGAATTTTTGGTTCTAGGACATGCCGGTTTCCTTCACCGATTTGAGAGCAGTAGTGATGAAATAAATTACACAAAGTAATGCGCCCGGTTGGGTTTGAACCCGCGACCTACAATTCATAAGTCGAGGCCGTTACCACTCGGCCATCGCTATTCACAATTTTGTAAATAAACTTGAAATTAATATCGAGTCAGTGAATAGGTAAACAAGTTTTCAATGCAAATATTTTTTTCATAGCAAGATTTTATAGCGGGGTAGGTGTATATACTTAAACAATTAATACTCTACTACTATAATACACTATTCCAAAAAGCTCAAACATATGAGTTCCTACGGCCACCATCGGGTTCCGCTCTATGTCATAATAACTTTACATTGTCATCTGATTTACACATGCATGCAAAATTTCAGCTCAATCGGTAACCGAGAAGTGGACGAAATTTAATTTGCAAGATTTGATAACAGACAAAGAAACATCGGGACAGGTGAAACTAAATAAAAGCATTTAAAAAACTCTTCCGAACAACACCGCAGAGAGGAGTTACTCTACTGGAAATCGATCTACTCCAAGCTAGTCATAATTATGTCAATCGACCACAATCTCTCATTGTGGTAAGCTACAGAACATAATACCCGCCCACTGATACGTTCACGTATTTCCTAGAGTGGTCTTGAGATCTTTGCAAGGAATACTTGCACGCCTAGAAGTTATGTAGGCACATTGTACATTCACTTATGAACTTTTGCAGATACAACACATACCTCGTAATAGCTATCGTAAGAACTCATTGTTGGAACCAGTTCTGTAGCCTAATTCACGTAAAATCAAACAAGCCAAATATCGTTGAAATTTTATAGTCGTTCGGTCGAAGTCCTATCCAAAAGCGGTAATCACGATCTATCGACTTATTTCCAGTTACATTATTAAGTATTCTACCAGGATAATGTAATACAGATTTTTTTTAAATCGATGAATTTCAAACGACTTTAAAATCGGTGTCGTTCAAACTCGATTGATGGATGTGAATACGGAAATGGTCTAAACGACTAAATCGCTACGATATCGTTACGGTTTTCATTACGTGAATCGGGCTACTGATCCTTAGTAGTGTTAGGTTTTGACGCGGGATCTCGGGAACACGGGTACAGATTTTTAATAGAGAATTTTATTTATTTTGTAATCAATTATTCATTGCAATCGACATTAAAGCATTAAGTCCGCCTTTGTACTCTTTTGTGCATGAAGTGATAAAATAAGTAAATAAATAAATAATTGTGCTGGTAACACACTGAAATGTATTAGCGATTTCTGTAGCAAAGCTGCTGATGTAGCATAATAGCGGGCGACAGCCCTTTTCTTTCAGTTAGCGAACGTTGAGATCCGACGCAACATTTGTCTCTCGCAACATTGTAGCGACAAGAAATATGTAACCGAAATAAGTTTAATACATAACATGATTTAAGAGTGTCCATGGAAGTTTCTTGCACATTCTTCTTCGCTTTGGAATGTGTAATTAGCATCATTTTTTGACTGACTTAGTTCATGACAATTCAAAAGTGCCTGTAAATGGTTTATTTCATATAAATATATTATTATTTACTGAAGTTGTTTGTTTATTTTGTAATAAAACCGCTTTATTACAAAATAAACAAACTTGTTCCTGATACGTATTTATGCAATAAAAGACATACCGAGCCTTTTCGGAAAGAATGTCGTAAGCGACAGTTAGCATTTTTTACAGAAAGAGGTTTGTCTTTCGTAATTAAAAAGTATTTATGATTAAGTGTTAATAGGAACCATTCTAATAGATTAGTAATTTAAAAAATTGGTCGACGATTGTATTGTTAAAAATGTTTGAAATAAATGAAATAATAAATTTATTATAAGTAGTTTTAATTTATTGTGTCTCTAATTACGGTATTCGAAAAGTGTGTATAGTCTGTCTAAAAGATCACGACTTGCAAATTTTGTACAATATTTAATCATTTAAAAAATACTAAATATTCGATACTTTTTATAAGGTTCTTCTATTAGTAAACTATGATCAAGATCTCTTAATCAACCTTGATTATTGAACCAGTGTTGACTACATCAGATTTCATGTTGCCCTAATAATTACCCAAGACGTTTGACTTTTTAGACAGACTGCCAGAGTTAAAAAAAATTAGTAAAAAAAAATCTGGAAGCACGCGTCCGTCTCACTATTATGCATAGTCTCAATAACATTAAATATGTATAATCTGTTAAGAAGTTCTAAGCTCCTAAAGAAAACGCGATAATACGCGATAGGTTAGACAGTGGTGACCTATTACGAGGCAAGTGACCTTTTCATGCGGAAATTATGCTGTGGCAACTTGTTCCAAGTATAGTATCAAAGTAGGTAGGCACAGGAAATGAATACTCTTCTTTTTGTAACTACTTGGAACTAGCCTCAGGCCGCGGCTTTGGTCGAGCGGAAATGTGTTTACTTCGTTGTCTTGATATGACAATCCCAAGATGTACGGACTGCAGGCAGATGTAAAATGAATGGTAAATTTTTTCAGTCAAAATTGCTGGGTTCCATCAAAAGAGATCAGTGATGGCCGAGTGGTTACGTCCCCGATTTACGAGTTGTAGGTCGCGGGTTTCAAACCCATCCAGGCGCATTAATTATATTGTGTAATTTATTTCATCACCACTGCTGTAAATTACACAAAGTATGTGCCTGGCAGAGCAATGGTGGCCGAGTGGTAACGGCCTCGACTTAGGAATTGTAAGTCGCGGGTTCAAACCCAGCCAGGCGCATTACTTTGTGTAATTTAATGCATCACCACTCCTCTCAAAACGGTGAAGGAAAACATCGTGAGGAAATCGGCACATCCTAGAACCAAAAATTCGAAGACTTGTGACATCTACCAACACTCACTGGGCCCGCGTGGTGGTTTACAGCCCATTCCCTCTCCTAAAGAGGAGGCCTGTGTCCCAACTATAGATGCTGGCGGGAAAAATTCCGAATCATTCCCGTCGAATACTTCGGAAATATTCCGAAATATTCCGAAACTTTCGGAATATTTCAACTGTCAAAAAAAACCAAGAAAATCGACCTTACTACCTACCTATTTCGCGCTTGGAAGTTGTAAAATATTATCTTTAGTTGTATTGTGAGCGGTAGGAATATATTAAGTTTATAGTTGTGAGTGCACCTCTTCAATAAAGTCTTCGCTTGGTGGTGGTTTGAAGTGCTCCGGCTTCATTGAAGTCAGTTCTATCTTTTTACTTAAACATTTTTGTTTCAACATTTTTTTATGTCACGTATATACATATAGTGACTAATAATACCGTTCTGAAAACTGCATCAAATTCGGTTCAGCCAAATGCGAGATGATCGCGGACAAACATACATACATACGGTTCAAACTCATAACCTCCTTTTTTAACACGCTTTTATTAGCTTCACCTAAATATTTGTTGGTAATCAACGCCTTTGAGCTCGATTTTGACCAGCTTAGGGCGATCAGATTTTTTTAAAACTTTGCACACCCATCAAAGACTGATGACAACACAATGATCCTTTATTCTATGACCTTGATCTCAAGGGCAACGACCTTTACTTAAACCTTTACTTCATTAAAATGTTGGGAATCACCTGTGACACCCAAAGGCAATGACTTTGACCCCAAGGGCCAGACGCTGACCTCAAGGTCAATGACTTTGACCCCAAGGTCAAATGTATAAAAAGTTGGAAAACACCTGGGACACCATAGGGCATGACCTTGACACCAAAGTCAATCACCTTGAACTCAAGGTCAAATGCAAAAATGTTGGGAAACGCCCGGGACACCAAAGGGCTGCTTTGACCGCGCCGGCGAGCGCTACTTCTCTAAATAACACAGATCAATTTTTTTTCGATAACATTTTAGGTCAAATACTTAGGGGTCATGGTCATTGACTTTAGGAAAAGCGTGGGGTGCTCGATTCGACTCTTAAGAAACATATGGCACAAAGCGCCCCACCCTTTTTACAATATAATATTAATATTTTTCGTTCAAACACACAAACAAAACAAACATAGAACAAACAACAACAAACACAAACAACAAATTCAATGTATTTATTGACTGGGCCATTTACGCGTAATGTTTTTATTGACTTGGTGGGCTATGCGACTCGCGAATCAGAGATCTCTCTCAACCGACTTGGGAATTTTGTATAATATTTAATCATTTAAAAAATACAAAGATTCAGTAGGTACTTTTTATAAGGTTCTTCTATCATTGGGTTCTTCTGTTATTAAACAATGATCTCTATCTCTTAATCAACCTTGATTATTGAATCCGTGTTGACTACATCAGATTTCACTATATCCTAATAATTACCCAAGTCGTTTAACTTATTAGACAGACTCTAACCCTTTTTCAAAAAACAAATCAAATAATGCTAGACCTGGTTTTTTAATTCACAACTCACATTTATAAAAATAGCATTCGATTTCGAAATAAGTAGGTACCTACCTAAAAACAAAAGAATAAAAATCCTGTTAATCGCAGGCTAACATTAATCAATCCCATTTATATTAAAATAAACATTTATATTTTACTTACGTATGTGCCACTGAACAATTATTAACTTACAAACACGTTTATTCCGATTGAATTATTCCGGCAATCCGGCGAAATATTCGGGCGAAATATTCGGAAACATTCGGAAACATTCGATTGCGGGGTATGAATCTTTCTCGCGGGGGGGGAAAACTTCTCCGGGAGCATATCCCCTCTTACCGCACCCCGCACCGCCATCGCCTGCACGCACGACTCGTGGCTGCGTGGCAGTCGGGCCCGCGCGCGCGTCGCAGCGCTAGCGTGCAAAGTACTCTGTGGCCAGCGCTGCAGCAGCGGCGGCGGCGATCGACGATCGATGCAAAATACAATTTTTCAGCAAAAAAAAAAAAATCTTAATTAAATTCATTTTGAATAATTCCGATTTAAAGAAACTTTCCCAGAAGTATTCCGGAATTATTCCGAATATTTCAGAAGTTTTGCAACTATAGTCCCAACCCAACTGTGGGAACATTATAAGGCCGACTATGCTATGCTGTATGTGCCTGGATGGGTTTGAAGTCGCGACATATAACTCGTAAACCGGGAGAGCGTTACCACTGCCTTGCGTTCAAATTTGAGTTTAGAGTTAACTCTAACGACGTCATAGGGTAATGTACTCTACCCTGGCATTATTGAACGCGAATGAGTTCAACTGTCAATGTCAAACATATGACCGCTGACTCCAACCTACCCTGCTCAGAGTTAGAGTTAGTTGGGTTAACTCTAGGGTAGCTACCAGAGTTATAAAAGAACGACCCTAGGTTGCAACTCTACATTACTCTGGTTATTTTTGAACGAAGGGCTGATCAACCACTGCTGTAATTCGGAACTAAGGGTAAGCGTGTGTACGTACCTACTTGAACAAACCTTTTTAACAAAAATATGTTAGCTTGGCGATCGCTGTGCTGCGGCATGGTGGTCGCCGCGGTGACGGTGTTTAAGTGCTGCGCCACCCTGAGCCCAGACGTAAACATTCGATAACCTACGGTGTGGTGGACTGGCCCCTGTTAGGAGGCGGTGACGGTAGCAGGCAGTACCCTTCGGCTACCGAGCCCTCGGGACAGTTCAACCCGATTTTTGGCGTACGTTGCTTGTTGCGCTGGTCTCGTACGCCACCACGCACCCCTGAATGCGTACGTTTTCGATTAAGGGGGAACGTAGCAGCACCTTACAGCGGGTATCGAAGAGGATCAATAAAACACGTTTTCGACGAAAAGGTTCCTAGGGGTTCGGCTATAAGCTTCTGCCTTTTCGGATGTCATATTTATTTATTCTTTCACATAACATAGGTATTCAATATGCACATCAAAATACTCGTTATGATGTCTACTTTCATATAAAACAATAATCTTTTGCATAACTTAACACATAAAAAAGTTTCTAGAACAAAAACTGCAAAAGACAATTTCGGTCATATTCTGAAACACAACTCTTTCAATTTCTCACCCAATATTATACGAATTGTCAATCTAACTGCTATATTATCATTTTTTAGGTAATTTTTAACTAAAAATACAGTAATGGAACACAAAACAAAAAAGGTAAACATCAGTTTACAATTACGAAATCGGGATCGCGAACATTACAAACTTCGATCATTTCTAAAACTATAAACGCATCACTTTCGAGAAATTCGAAGATTATCAACTCATCACACATATTTAATGTTTTATTTAACTATCAAATAGATTCAAATATAATAAAAAGTCAAAACAATTCACTTAAAGTTACTAGAAACTGGCTTAAACTGACTGGCTTGTTTGACACAATTTTTGACACTTTAGCAAGCCACAAAATGTCAGTTTGACGCTCATAATACGGAATTCCCAGCCAATATCCATGCAGAAGACGGTCAAGTGTCACGTGACTACTGACTGGCTGGCAATAAGATGTCATAATACGGATAAGCAAGTCAGTTCATTTTACGGCGTAAATTGACTGGAATTAAGAGGTTGTAATAGGCCCGCTCTATTGTGGATTATGGACCCTGTCGGGCACAGCAAAGTTAGGAGTTGACAATCCAAATTATTATTTTTCTCTTTGACATTTTATAGGTACAATGATATTAACTAATTGTATGTGTGTTATAGAAACAAATGTTTTGTGTTATTGTTATGATTGTCTATAAGTGTTGCATCACTTAAAAGTGTTTTATAATGAACTTGTATATTCCTAGTGCATGTAATGTTGGCGATCCTTTTTTTAAAAATTAAAAATAAAATAAAATAACACCAAAGAAGTAATAAAAATTGTTATAAATTGAAATGCGATGCAGTGAAATCTCAAGCTCCAAACACGTGAATTACTACCGCATCGTGTGACTAACGTTTTTGGTGCATTTACCTTATAGCGGTAGTTTTTTTTTGTCCCGCTCTCTCCAACGGGAGTGAGTGAAACGGGAAACACATGGCACTGGAGAGGAATCTTATATTCCGTTTACATTTCGTTCCGTATTTGATATCGAGTGTTTTTTTTTTCAACCCGACGTACTGCGAGTATCCGCCTTACGTTTTTGAAATTTCTACGGTCCGGACTAAGCGTTTTACCTCGTTTTGAGTACATCGAAGCACTAGAACAATTTCCCTGCTGCGGTCTTCACGTCCGATTTATAATTTAGGTGTCTTCAAGGCTAGAGTGAAAGCTCTTAATTAACTAATGCGCTTCACCATCAACAATTGCTTCACTGCTTACCATCAGGTGGGATCGCAGTCAAGCATTAGTTTATATCAATTTTAAAAATAAAATCGGTCCTACCAGAATGAAAATAAACGGAATTTAACTTTCCGTAAAAATGTCAATATATCTAGCTCACCTAAGCAGCTTACTAAGGTCATTGACCCCAAGGACTTCAATGAATCTTAAAGCACTTTTGATTCGAATTTCAAATCCACACAGGAAAAATGGTACGTCAGAAAAATCAGTCATTAAAAGTCTAACTCGCCCTCCCACTACATCCTAGAGCGCAGAAAGTCATTAGATGATTTCTCACCTCAAAAAAAAAGTACACCTACAGTAGACCACTGACCAAGATATTACAACCGTAACAGCACTGTTATGATTAAGATATTTTAGTCAGTGGTTCCCAAACTGTAGTCCATGGACTGGTGGTCCGCAGTAGCTAAAATTTGGTCTGCGAAATGTTTAGCCTTTCAATCGTGAGAATTAGAGACACAATAGAAAGACAATAGGTGCGCGGACGCTGGCGTTCGCTTGGGGTTTAATGAATTAAAGATTGTAATGAAAATTATCATTTTTATACGAATTACATATTTCTAAGTTTCTTTCAGGAATATTGTGGCTTATGATGACAACATTCTACACGGAAAATTGCAATCTATGGGACAATTATACTAAGAGATGTCTGTGTACTGCGCGTCTAATATAACAATGCTTTCAGGATCTTCTTGACGCAACCTCGTTACTATAGCGCGTCATTTGAACAAGCCCGTAGCGACGGTTTCTACTCGACTATACGCAAAAAAACTGCATCGCTACTGAGGTGAGTGAGGGTCAGTCAAACAGGATCGTAATTAATTACGATACTGTTTACACTGTCCCTCACTCTCACCTCTGAACAATCGGAGCACTGAAGGTCTTAGACCTTCGGTTCTCCGATTGTTTAATTAGAAGTTTGTGAGGATATTGATTATTACTGACACTAGGCAATAAGGTTTTCAACACTATGGATTTTTGTCCGAAATAAAATTATTATTATTGTGTTCTTTTGGTAATATTTCTTAGATTTTAAAGATTACATAGGTGTGCTACAAGTTTTGATTTGAGTTCTTTTTTATATTTTAATTTATAGTTGAACTTTTTTCCAGACTTCACAGATCCCTGCTAACTGCAATGTGTTCAAAAGTGGCCCCAAGTCATAAAAAGATTGAGAACCACTGCAATAGACAAATACGTAAGAGAGATAGTGGTGCAACTAACCTGCTTGTGAAATGGTGGCATCATCGCGTTCAGTCTGTGTCAGGCCCATGGCTGGTCGCGCGCAAGCTTCATCACTGAAAACACAACGTTACTTAGTTTCTTACTTCCTTATCCCACAATTTTATTAATAATCAACATTATTTTAAGTATATTCGAAACCTGAATATAGTTTGTTTAGAATCAGTAACTGAATCGATTCCAATAATTTTTACACCATGTTATATTTTTTTCCAAAAATATTTTGAAAATGTCCCAAGTTGGACTACACCGACAATAAGTACCTACAACACGGGTCACGGCAGGCCATGGCAGGCATTAAGCGCCAGCGAACCACTGGGTGCGAGAGCAAAATAACTCCTCGTCGCCCGGTTGGCCCGGTGACCATGTATTTGTGCGTCAACCAGGTAACACAGCTTATAACTTTGTGATTTTTCATGATATACTAAAAATAAGATTGTATCCTGCCACATAGATTATTATTATATTATCAAGGCCACCACCAAAAAAAAAAACATAGTATTAATTTGAAGCGTGGCACTGCATGTGCTCACAATCTTTTTTTATATTTGGCTCAAATTTGCTTGTACACGTAAAATTGCTTCCGAACTTTTATTTGCCTTTGCAGTTTTATTGAATTTTTCAGCCATTTTCTTGTAATTGGAAAATGATTTTAATTGCCCGAATTTATTTGTGATCTGAAAAGAGCTAGCTTACTGGCGGGCCATCGGCATCGGCATAATGCTGGGGGGCCGCATGCGGCCCGCGGGCAGCGGTCTGTGTACCTCTGCTATATAATCTTTACATTGACTATTTACGTCTTACGCCCAACTTTGGCACATAGGACGAGTTTCTGAATTGTGTATTTTAAGTTTAGCACGTTAATCCTACCTATTCTAATGCCTTTTGAAAGATTTTCAGGTTAAAGTAAAATTATGTGAAATAGGTACTCAACTTCAGATCCTCAAAACAGAAATCGGGGGTTAATCAATCACTTTTTACTTGGTAACAAGAGCCAAGACATAGATCACAGACAGGTGTATGTCCTAACTGTGTTTAACGCGGCATTTCGCGTTGATTAATGTGCATCAATCACGTAAGACGCGCTAAAGGCATGCTCGATAAAGTTTGTTACGTTTTTGTGAAGTAAGACTCGAGTACTCGACATAGCACGAAGAATCGCCGAACTTAAAGAGTTAGTAGGCAGGGCATTTTTCCTCGCAGAACAGATGGCCTTTAGGACCGAAAGCTTCTAGAGTGGAGACCACCTAACAGAAGACGCAGCATTCTTCTTCTTAGCGTTTCGATGGCAAAACTAATGAAATTCCATACTTGGCCCAGTATTCGGCCACAGCAATGCCGTCTGCTAATGCTGTCATTAGATCCCTACGTGAACAGGTTATAGGACACGTTATACAGGATGGAAGGTGTGACATGGTCTGCGGAGAAACGCCGCACAAACACTGAAGGTCGGAACCGTCCAGGAACCCCCATCTGTGGAAATTGTCTTTGCTGCGCCCAGCCTGGGTGCTGGATGGGATGACGCAGCATTGGAAGGCTTCCTTCCTACAAGGAGGACCGATGATCGGGCGAGAGTTGCGCGAACACGAAGGATGTAAGACGCAAGAGACTCTTAGGGAACCCTATGTCCATCAATAGAGTGAAGTAATGATGATGATGATGATGAAGACTCGAGTTATGATAGAGCCTTAGATAGATATATGCCAGTAGTTGGTCCATGCACTTTAGCAGAGTAGTATAACATTGATTTTATTTTAGGCCCGTCTGTGCAAACTTTGGGTATGCTTGTATGAAAAGAAAAAGATGGGACAAAATTAAATAAGATCTTTAAATTGTATTATATTTTACTTGTAATCAGAATAAAATTTAGAGCAATTTTCCTATGACTATAATGAGCACAGCGTGTTAGTAAAGAGCTTTATAAAAACAACATAGCCATGTAAATATTTCCAAAATCAATGATACATATAATAAATCAAATAGCATAGCCATGCAATAATTAATTCTGTTTTGAAATAGGATTATTGCCTAGTTTCTGTTTTTGTTTAATCATATTTTATCATGAGATTTGAACTTTTTTTATAATTTTATTCAGCCGATCACAGAAATTAACATGAATTGTGGATTTATTTAGACTTCACACATAAGAAAATTTGATCCCTTGTTTTCTTAATAATCATTTCTTTTTTTTATGCACCTGCCATGTTTTTTCTTCACCACCCTTGGTTGACTGGTAAAGAATACCTAAGGCATTAAGTTCGCCTTTGTACCTTTGTGTTGCATGAAGTTTTAATAAATAAATAAGTAAATTCTTTCTAGTACATAACATGCGCAAAATACGCGCTTTAGTTGTGGAGTTGTGGAAAACCTCCCATTGTACTATACTTCTAGTACATTACCTCAGCAATCTCTCCTTGTAGCAGACCACAGTGCGGCGCTCGTCACTGACCCCAATGGAGAAGGTGGCGAGGTCTGAACGACCCAGCTGTTCCACTGAGTTGTGGATCAGGAACCGCCGGTAGTTGCTCACTGGAGGGAACACTAGCACGCTGAAACATTACACTGATGTTAGTTAATTTTGAAAAATTCTACAATAGCCCTGAATGGAAGCTTCTCAAATTATTGGTATGTGGTGTAAGGGGGAAGGGACGCTTTGTCCAGTGGGATGACAAAGGGTTACAGTTACCAGTAATGTTCTTTTTCATTTGTAAACTAAACTATGGTGAATTTATGGAAACCAATACTGTTGATTGTGTAAATTAATTATATTAAATTTTCTTGTGGTGTTACAGTTAAACATTATAGACAGATAGTTAATGTCAAACTAGCATTATGTGCTATTTATGGGTTTGAGTGATCTTATTAATTGAATTTTTACTTTTAGCAATGTGTATTCATAAAATAGACTTTCATAGCAATGTAAATTTGGATTAGGTTTAAACCTGAGCTGAAAGTCTACAAAAATTCATACTGTAGGCAAGAGCTTTTTGAGATTTCACTGAAATTAAAATTTACGTCTCTAACTAACTCAGGGAATAAATTATCATAGGGGAACCATGGTACAAAGCTGACCTAAGATCATGTTATTAAATGTTTAACAAAAAAAAATTCATCATCAATTATATTACATGAAAAAAATATTGCAAACATTTCAGCATGCTCTAGCTACACCAATAAAGTCGTAAATAAAAAATACAGCCGGCATGACTCGTGTTGCGATACTGTAGTGATTTATAGCAAAGAAACTATTGCAAATTGCTAGCGTTCCTGTGCGTGCAATACACCGGTAATTAGCGGACACGGAAACAGCGTGTTGCCGCTTTTTTACCGCTCCATGAATATTTTATCAGCGTTCAAGGTGTCATCTCGCCTCGCATCATTTGATTTGCGACCTACGTTCCTTTGCGCTTGACACCTAATAACCTTGAAAATATTCAGCAATAACTGTGTTACACAGCACTTTTCAGCAGCCTCTACAACCTCGAACACTCAACAGTAACGCTCCAAATCCGTAACTTATCGCGAAAATGCTTCTGAATAACAATAAAGATAAAATTGTTTACCTGTCAACTCTTCCTTCGGACAAAAAACATCTTAGGTCTTCGTTGACATCGTCGACAAAGTTGTCGTCTGCTAGGCTGAGGAACCGCTCTACCGTTTTGGCACCCAGTTTGACGGACAAATGATAATTACAAATAATTAAATAAAAATATCTATTCACGTGCCAAACGGGAATCTATCAGCCATCCATTTTCATTTTACTCACACACGGAGACTATAAATAAATACAATAGCGTTTACACACACATTGAAACGGCAAATGTCAAAGCTAGTGATGTTCTCAGTCTAATAAAAGTAGTTTAGTCGATTATTGAAAAACCGATGTGAATATTATTTACATAGTTCGAGGAACGTGTGGAACCGGCGTTACAGTTTGTGAAACTAAATAATTATATTGATGAAAGCTTTCATCATTGCCTACACCGAAAGGATAGCGTTTAAAAAATAATAAAAAATATTTGTTGTAATAGGAGCAATGGAAAAACAGTGAAAAAAGAAAATTTAGCAGTCTCAATTTGTTTGCCGAGATGCAGCTCATAAAGCCCGCTGCCAGACAGTGGAAGGGACAGCACAAATAACAGCAGGAGGAGCTAAGCTTTTCGATTAGTTGGAGACGATTTTTAATAATTTTGTTGGCGAGTGTACAATAAAACACCAAAATTAATATAATTCAGTTTATTAAATATTTGTTTCATTAAATCTAAATTACAGTAACTCCATTAACTAATAAGAACTAAGGAAAATTTAATTCGTAATTACTTTTACCCTTCCATGGAGATTTCTTTTACTATCCTAATTTAAGTTACCTTTTATGATAACCGTAGCAAGCAACTAAAACAAAAGTAACAAAAACTAAAAATATACATTTGAGGAAACATAATAATACATGAAATGAATTGAACTAATAAACAATTCAACTAAAATATTTTGACTTGAGGAAGGTAAATTTAAACTAATTTAGATTTAAACTTCTAGGAATATTGAATACAGACACTTCATATCTTTGAGTCAATAAGCTAGACATCCATTGCACGGTAAAATTAACTTATAGTGAGGACTATTTACATCAACGTAATACAGGGCCCAAAAAGTACTAGCTACAGTGGCGCCCTCTGGAAAAAAACCACTTATAAAGCTTATTGTTTCTTTGAAACATACAAAAAAGGAAGCCTAGCTTATTCTGACTAACAATAAATGGGAAGTGTTGAGTCGTATTTAGTGACAACACATATAAAAATAACTATAATGTTTACAAATCGATCTTAGGTCTATACTGCAGTCGGAGCGGAGGGTCACGGAACCGCCAGCGTGTGACGTACACGAATTTTAATGTGTGGTCCTTGCCTAGTAGTTCGTCGTTACATAGTATGTCAATCTGGAAAAAGAGTATTTTGGTTAATATATATATTATATTCGTCTAAATTGAGAGTAGTGGTGGCACAGTAGTATTATTTTCGAGTTTTAGGTCGTGGGTCCAAACCCAGACTGGTGCTTTACTTTGTGTGATTCATTTCATCACTACTGATGTCGAAAATGATGAGAAATTACCGTGATGAAATCAGTAAGTTCTAGAACCAGTCGAAGACATATATTACATCGACTATCCCGCATTGGCATTACGGTAGTAGGGTCATTATAAAGCCAAAATAGCCTAAATAAGTAAGTAGTTATTAGCTATGCCTAAATAGTTTTTGGAGTATTGTTATTTTTCCCAATCAGTGCGGGAAAACAACCAACCTCTTTTACGATAACAGATTGCCATTTTATATGAAACAACAATTAAGTAACACTAATTTATTACTTTCTGCATCAAAATTGGTTATTAAATGAAGCAGCAATTAATATTTCAAATATTGGTATGCAGAAAAGTGGGGGTGTGGTGGGATCATCTTGCTATCTCATTTGTACTGTAATGTCAATAAAGTCACATTCGAGTGTGTTTTTTTTTTTCTTTTATTGCATAGTTTCGCCTTCCACCTGGTTTCAAATGCAAACACGTGTAACACGCCTGATTTAGAACGACGTCGCGTGGCGTGTATCAAGTGTTGCTCTACAAGTCTAGTTTCCATATAAAATGTATGGAGACCGACGTGCCCAGATCGGCGTATGTGGCACACGTGTGAGCAGTGCAGTTCTACCTTTACTTAGATAACTAAATTTGGATAGAACTAAAAAATTCTATCCATTTTCGAATTATGTTAAAGTGTTTTAAAAGTAAAAAAAAAACAGTGACAAATGCCCAACTACTTACTTCTCTATACTTCTCCATGCCACTTAAAACCTTCTTAGCTATAAACTTCTTGAGGTGCGTGATGGTGGCCTGTGCTGAGCACCGGATGAAACTTCGCTTTAGAGTCCGTAGGGACGTTGATATGCACTCCAGGCATACATTCACCTGGAATTAAACATGAATGCTTGCTTGATAAATCTGTATGTATGAAAGGCAAAATCCTAGCTCACTCTTTGCCTTATCAATGCATAGCTCAAACCCTTGAACCTAGAAGACTGAAATTTTGCATAGAGGTTCTTCTAAGATGTATACAAAGAATTAGACAAGATTTTCCAAAATTTACCTCTAAGACAACGCCGTCTAGTCCCAAGCGTAGAGCTTGTGTTATGAGTACTAGAACACTGATTAACATACTTTATATATCTAAATACATACATATTATAGACGAATTATACCCAGAGACAGAACAAATGATCATGCTCATCATATATACTTTTGTCCTGAGTGGGAATCGAACCCATGAACTACTACTACTAGGCCTACTACTAGGCCAACACACCAGTAGCAGTATTGATTGAAAAGTCCTGTTTTAAATATCACAACAATAACAGAGTCAGTTTATCTTTCTAATAACAACGAACATACCTGTTCATCTTTCCTATGGCAGTCAGTATTGTCAGGTTGCTCTGGCTCATCAGCTCCGGGCTTGTCAGCAGCCAGTGCCGCATCCTTGGGGCATGGCAGATTGCGCGCCCGGTAGAAGTCACGCTCGCGTTTTATCTCATCTGGAAGCAGCAGGGAATGATTTGAGGGAGTTGATAAATATAATATTGTACCCTACCTAATTGCAAAAACCAAGTAAATGCTGTTTTTGTATTGTAATTATTTTTCTGAAGCTATCTTTGTAAATAAGTGTCATAGGTAATAACCGGTTTTACCTGTAGATTCAATTTAAACAAATGAATCGATAGCTATATTTTACTTAATTTGGATAAAAAATTGCAGACAATTGGTTTTTTTTTTGCAATAAGGGTACAATATTTTCTCTGCTTTTTCTTGACTTGAGGCTACCATAGACTAACTACTATACCCAAGTAACTTTTTTTATAATATTTTTGTCCATTTACAATAAACCATCTGGCTATAATTAAACTTGTCTGATGTCATAATTTATGATTTTTGAGATTTAGCACATCTAATGATGTGTTAGGTATCTTATTCAAAAATTTTCTTCAGACTGAAGCTAGTCTTGTCCTTTTCAATCAGAATACGCAAATTAGTGTTCATGAGTACTTTCATCTACATATTCATGGACTTCTGTATTCTTTATAAACCATGGGGCATTAATCAAAGGTTTTAAGGCCATAATAGCCAAGAACTAAATAAATGAGTATTCTATAATTTAAAATGGGTATTTAATTGTTCCTAAATTTTATTTCACTGTTCCTAAATTTGTTCCTATTTCTACTACAAAATGTGCCTGTTTAACCAAAAATAATAACTGTGCACCAAAATGTGCACTAAAACCAGCCAGAAGAGCTACTTTAATTCATTAAACCCCAAGCGAACGCCGGCGTTCCTATTGTCTTTCTATTGTGTCTGCAATTTCCACGATTGAAAGGTTAAAAGAATCACAATTTTAAAGGAAAAAGAAACATTTTCACAAAAATCTGATCTGATGGACATGGGTTCCAAAGTATAAAGCTTGTGGTACTCAATTTCTAGCTAAATATCACTAAAGTGCGCATCCCTATTTATGATTTTACGGTTTTTATTAGATAGAAAGCACATTTCAGTATACTTCGTGATCACCAATTAAACCAACTTGGTGACTACTAGCTACCCATGAGTTGACAAACCCTGACATTACTGTTTACTACGCTATTCTATTGTAAGTCTTTGATAGCACTACATAATGATCTGTCTGTAAAAAATATAAATATCTTCCCAGAGTTTTCCCTATCAATGCAATCACTTGAAGAGCTTCCACTTACACAGCAAACAATCCAATTAAAAGTGACTTTCCTTGTAACGATACAACGTAAATAAGTTACTTACTGTCCTGCAAATCTGGCACTAACTTATACACTATGTCCTGCATGGTCCGGTCGAAGCTGATATACTGTAACGGGTGGGACTGGTGTATCACTATGTCGCATGTTGGACATGTGTTGTTCTCCTCCAAATGTTTCACCAAGCAGCTTTTACAGACTGAAAAGAAAAAAAAACATAAAGAGAGGTTATATTAGGTAGTTTTTTTTTCTTATGTATTCAGACCAGGTAGGCTGAGTAAGTTATTTTGTCAAGATTAGAATTAGAAAAAAAAAATTATAGCGCGAAATATTGATTGGTAAGTAATGATTTTGATTGCCATGACACTTTGATGAAACACTAAAAGAAAGGTATGAAAAGTTTATATGTAAGATGTGTTGTAAAAGATTTATGTTAGAGTTCACATTTACTTGATTAGTAAACAATAATATATATCGATACTTACACGTATGAAGACACTCAGTGACCGTGGTCGCGTCGATAAAATAGCCGCGACATATTTTGCAAGTTATGTGACTGTTTAGTGCTTTTAACTTTATCCTCCTTTCCATTGTCATCCTAAAACTACGGTGGAGTCAAAAACATTAGTGTAACTAACTTAAAACAGGTTGAAAATAAAAAAATTAGAACATAAATGCAAAGTCTACAATCAACAACTCAACACTTCAAATGCGTATAGTTTAATCATTCATACTCAAACAGATTGACAGATAACGAAACATGTATATTTCTATTTAAAATTCAAGAATTATCGAGTTGGATATGTGCACACTTTTGATGTAGTAAAATTATCATTTCACATCCTATTAATAGATAAACACTTATAATACCGCAGTATTTTGATATTCAAAAACCAATTTGTTTCCAGTAGTTTTAAATAAGAGCAAAATCAAAACGTATGAAAGCGACCTTCACAATGGCGGCCTTTATGTTATTTCTCGTTTCTGTCATTAAAATCTAGTTCTTCTTTCTCGGGAATAGAGTATAAAATGATAAAACAACACTTTAAAGTAGGGTTGCCAGGCCTTAAAACAAAAAAGCTGAAAAAACATTTTAAGACAGATTTCTGGATAAAAAGTTTGTTTGTGACCATGTTATTTACAAAAACATAACTATTTACATAATTATGCTTTAATATTTACATATGTATTTAAAAATACACTGAACTAATTATAATTACCTAAACATATATACAATAAAACAAAATGTAATATAAAACCTAATTATAATGTACTAAAATGAATCTTAAACACGGGGTCACGCGTCGAGAACACTAAACACAAATATCCTAGCAGGTCGAGAAACTATTCTGCATCACTTTCGATTGGTAGGTAATGTGCCCAAAAGAGTGTCAGCATTACTGTGCAGCAATGCTTATCATCTTTCAATAAAGGCGTCCTTAGATATCTAATCATAAACATTTCTAAAAAGTTCATCTAGGCTCTTTTAGATACTTGTCACAGAATTCATCCAAATCATACAACTCCTAATGCAATAAACAAAAAAAAAATAACCAAAAATATAATGAATTTGTATTATTTTTTGTGTTCTGTTTACTTACTGTTAATTGTCATAAACAGCTCGGGCCTTCTTCATGAAAAATGACACCATATTATAATTAGTTACAGTGCTTAGTTTTACAAAAATAAGCGTGAAAGACACTGGTTCGGAGGTGGATCCTCCCTGTACCTACCTATATATTTTTTATTTAGCCTATACTTTCCCATTGCTGGACAAAGGGCCCCCAATTCTTCAAGGCCTCCTCGAAATAGCCCTTGCGTTAGGCATTTAGGTCTCATATTTATCGAAATAGAAAAAGGCAAATAAACAAGTAAAACCTAAAATGTATAATATAAGTGAACCAGTCACCGTTTTTAAGCTATTGCATAGCTTCTATCGCGGGCCTTGAGCGTGGAGACCGAATCCAGAAATTCCGTAACGAAAATAACCTAACACCCCCCACTCATTTGTTTTTTGAGCGTGGTGACCAATAAGAAAACAAATGAGTGAACAATCAATCAAAATTCAATTCAATGTGTGAAAGTGTAACTTCAATTAATATCAAAGAAAAAAAAAATACTGCATAAATAAAATAAATAAATAATTATAATTGCATAAGTTTTTTTTTTATCTGTTATAAACTAGTACTTGACTGCGATCCCGCCTGATGGTAAGCAGTGATGCAATCGTTGATGGTGAGGCGCACTAGTTTATTAAGAGCCTATTCACTCTAGCCTTGAAGACACCCAAATTATAAGTTGATAAAAATGCTATGCAATAGCTTTACCGCGACAGTCCCCGAGTGCCACACGTCTTTTTTTATTTCATATTTTTGACCTCGCTCCTAAATTCTTCATTATTGGTTTAAGCTCTCCTGAATAAGTCGACCTCGTTTGGGACAAGGTATAGAAATTTTCAACATCACTGTGCAAAACTTAGAGACTAATAAACCTTAAATAACTCTGTAAAAAGGTAACCTACAGTTTTAGTTGCGCAAACTCCAAATTGGACATTGTACCTTAAAAAAAACACATATTTTGTATTCAAATGTATATTATTGTACACACTTTATTATCACAAAACATTATTTTATTTTTCTTTCCAATTGTACAACAGATTTACAACACAATATCCATATTAATTATAATGGTAACTTAAGCTAAGTTTGATTGACACACGGCGTATGACGGTGTTAAAATGCACTGTCATTCCCACTATTATAACTTTTCATTGCCATCAAGATTAAATTTAAAAAAGGGATAGTGCTATTTGCCCTGTATATCTCTGTCTCTCCCTCACAACGAACTCATGGCATTGGATTGTCATAGAAAGAGGACTGGTCCCAGTTGGGAGCCAAACTTTTGGTTAGTGGCGCCCAACTGGGACCACGAAGCTACGAGTATTAATGTGAATTTAGACAAAACAAACTTAGAACTAGAACAAGAGCCTTATTACGTTGAACTATATTTAATTGATTTACTTGTTTTGAAATTTCAAGACAAGTAAATCATCATTTATTTTCATTTAGGTAGACCAACGAAAGAATACTCTTGATCTGTGCTTGTTTGGCCTATCATAGGTAAATCATGTGTGCACCCATCACTTCTTCCCTCAAATCTCCAGATTACGTATTGTTACAATGATAGATTCTACAATATGAACAAATACAGAATCACCGTACGTCAACCAAGGGTATGAAATAAATAATAAGCTCGATAAATATTTATAATAGGTAAACATGCCAGTGATATGAAAGAAAAGGGCGTTAGTGATAGTTTGACGGGTGACAGAACAGAATGGAAAAAAACAATCGTGTTGCGCCGACCCTATTTAATATGGGATAAGGGCAGAAAGAAGAAGTATAGGTACATATGCAAACCAGCTTTCAAATTATATTTACCGTTTCCTACCTTATGTCAATAAATATGCAATAAATAAAATTAACACTAAAAAACTATAAATAAATAACACACAGATTTCACGTAGATGAATAAATTATAATTTGTGACGAAATATCAAATATTACGTTTCATACTCTCCGTTTGTTAGTATTGTACTTGGAGTCTACTTCTTTAAAAAATTTGCATGTTGCGAAATTTTACTCTGGCAACGGACAGGGTAAGGAGCTTTGGCGCGAAGTGTCAAACTTGTTAAACAGTCGTTTGTGATCATACTGAAATGATTATGGCGGGCGCTTAGCGCGGCATTACGGAGCCAGCGATAGCCTAGTTTTACCCTGAGAAACACGTCTAAGGGGCTATAAATAAATAACGTCACAAGAATTTCACGATTTGACACCCCCTCGCTAACGTGACGTCACATACACGTCACAAAGCGTCTTTTCTATGCTAATAAGACAGCTGTTTGAAATACCCTTTATTTCAGAAATTTTGTAATAAAATACAATCAATTTACAATATGACTATGATTTTTTTTTTAGGTTGACTGGAAGGGAATGCCTTGTTGCATTAAGTCCGCCTATGTGCCACTACTGTACATGAAGTTTAAATAAATAAATAAATATAAATACTAGCGTCATAACTATTGAAGTAGTAATTTGATAAGCAGTAAAATTAATTATGTGATTAATGAGATTTTTATTTGATAAAATTCGTACCAATCTAACAGAGACATGCCATACATACAGACTGTTGATTTAGTTGAGAGGTGTCTACGCTATTTCTTTTAAAGAAAAAACTTTTACGTAATCATACAAATTTTTCAAGTCACAGTTTTTTTTTTCGTGATGAGAATCTAATCTTCTCAGATCTTAGATAATACAGACTGTTAATAAATATAATATCTAAATTCATCTAAAAAATATAAAGTTAATGATTAGATGCTTGATTTTCTTCCAAATAGCTGCCTTGTTGTTGTTTTAAAATATCTCTTGACAATTTCTTAAAACCGTAAAACCGATAACTGTCAAAATTGAGGTAGTTTCACGTTAAAATAAAATAAAAAAAACTCCAAATTACAGACTTTCGCTACGACCCTTCACATTTGACATCACCATTCATATTCTGTCCAATTTTCTGTACAGTATTATCTAACAGATTAAAAACATTTTTATTTTCTGGCAACACCACTTTATAATGATCAGAAGAAGGCACAGGCGCGTTAGGTTTAGCGTGGTCTCTTTTAAAATGGCGGCTTAAGTGACTAGTTTGTGTAAATTTTCTGTCGCAAATTTTGCATTGATATTTCTTTTCCCCTGTGTGAACTACCCTGTGTTGTTTTAATGCTGATGACGTGTAGAATGTCTTGCCACATTCACAGTGGTAGTCGCGTTGTCCTTTGTGCCTCTTTAGGTGGACGTTGTAGGCACTGCAGGTTATGAACCCGCGCTGACATTCCTTACAGTTGTATCTGTAAATAAGAGAAATTATCTGGAATATCTTATAGGGAAGTACTTAATTTTTTTTATAGCTTATATAGTGACCCACAGCTGGGCAAAGCCTTCCCTTTCTCCCATCGAACTATGAGAGTAAAGGAGAATGCACGCCACCTGCGTATGCGCACACGTTTGTTCACTATATTATTTTTGTACTTGGCTAATCTCTGTTGAGACATTACGAGACTCAGTGACAAAACCTTGCGTGTCGCCCCGCACCCACGCGCGTGAATGCATTTTCGGCGTGTTGGATTGTGCGTATTTTCTATACAAACGGAAATACTTACAAGCAACGTTAAGACACGCTGCGTGGTGCGTGGCACTGTGATAACCGCCATTGGGCACTGAAACGTGGTCGCTTACAGTAGGCCTCATCCGAAGGTTTAAAGTCACCCAAAGGGCAATGGAAAGGGCTATGCCATCAAAATGAAGATATCCGCAGGAAAACCAAGATCACCGACGTAGCCCGAAAAATCGCCATTTTTAAGTGGCAGTGGTCAGGGCACTTTGCTCGTAGAACAGATGGCCGATGGTATCGAAATATTCTGGAGTGGAGTCCACGATGGATGCGAGACGCAATTTCATTGTCGCGACACTTAGGGGAGTCCTGTTTCCAGCAGTGGACGTATTTCGCCGAA
This sequence comes from Mythimna ferrago, assembly GCA_910589285.2. Classification (NCBI taxonomy): domain Eukaryota; kingdom Metazoa; phylum Arthropoda; class Insecta; order Lepidoptera; family Noctuidae; genus Mythimna; species Mythimna ferrago. The sequence continues at coordinate 18,698,472 of OU342695.1, forward strand.
ATGATAATGTGCTTTAGAAGCACCTTCTCATAAGCATAAAAATATCCGAAAACAAAAAAGCAAGGGTACTTACCTGACTTCTTTATTATGTATTCTGACATGAATGGACAAGTTTCCTGAGGTGGCAAAAGTCTTGGTGCAGAGGTGACAAGAATAAGGCTTTTCACCGTTGTGGGTCCTTTGGTGAATTTTCAACTCGGCTTTTATTGGGAAACCTGTAGACGAAGAGAAAAATGAAAATATTTATAGATATAGAAGATACTGGCATCCAGGGGCGTAGCTACCGCCGCATCAGCCGTATTAATGATATGGGGCCTCCGGGCTACAAAAGCCCCAAAGTGTGCAATAATTCGTAACATGTTATCCACAATCTTAAATTATCTTCTTGATAAAAAGCCTGTAGTTAATTATTATGTACCTAATGACTATAATTGATAATGTTCCAATATTATAGCTCGCTCCGCTTGATCTAAAATTTTCTACATAAGATCACAATAAAAAATTAACCTATCCTACTCCAAATATTGTATTAAACGAGCTCATTTTCTATCGGGGCTTGTCAACCTATCCAGTCTCGTAAAAAGCATTTAAAAATATTTTATATCGGGGTAACTACGCCACAGCTGGCATCATTCAAGTGTTTGGCCAGACTGTATATGACCGCCTTCACACTAGCGTAAATATTTTAAAATGCTTTTAACAATGTCTACCAAACCGAGTTGTAACAGCATGGAACAGGCTCCCGGAAAGTGTTGTGAAAGCTCCCACATTGAACTGCTTACAAAATCGGTTGGACAGACTAAACATCTCCAATCTATATGAAACACACGCATCAGCTAATAGCTGCTAGTGTGTCCTACTAAATAATAGTAATAATCTCTTTTTTCTCCAATTCTCCTTTCGCAGGTATGCTGGAAGAGATTTCATAAGAAATAATCATCTACTCTTCTGTTTCCTTCTTCTGTTCTTTTTTTATTGTGTGTACATTTATTGTTAATTAAAGAGATAAGGTTTGTTTTTTTTTTTTTTTTTTTAGTAGGTAATCTCTGAAAGTACTTACTGGAATTTTTCACCGATAGAAAGCTGCTTTATTTCCGAGGGACATAGGCTATATTTTATGTACGCGGGCGACGCCGTGGTCAAAAGCTAGTAATATTATAAAGAGATAAAGTTTGTTTTTTTTTTGTTTGTAGAAGGTAATCTCTGAAAGTACTGGTCCGATTGCTAAAATTTTTTCAGCTAGAGAAAGCTGCTTTATTCCCGAGTGACAGGCTATTTTATGTATGTGGGCGAAGCTGCGAGCAAAAAATAGTCAATAAGAAAGTAGCTTACCCTTCCCACAAACTTGACACAAGTAAGGCTTGTCTCCTTTATGTCTCTTCATGTGTATAGACAGCTGAGCGCTCTGCACAAACGTCTTGAAACAAATCTCACAGCTATACAACTTTTCACCTGTAACAAAATAATGACTTATTTTTACTTACTTTTAAACCTAGTTAAACTCGCACTAGTTCAACTAGGTTTAAAAGTAAACATTAAAAGTAAGTAAACCTCACCATCAACGATTGCATCACTGTTTACTATCAGGTGGGATTGCACTAAATCAGTGCAATTCCCACAGATAAAGCAGTAAAACTAGTGTCAATTAAAAAAAGAACATACGGGCTAAGAAAACTGTTCCTAATTTTCACAACAAGAAATTATCGCAGCTTATATGCCTATTCTATAACTCATCTTTTAGGGTGAGACCAAACAAGCGTAATTTTGTGAGTTCGGAGAACTTCGGTCGCGTAATTTCTGCTGCATTCGGTTTCATACAAAAGTCCTGTTTCATTCACACGGCGACGCAAAATGAGTTGTCTGCGGCAGTAGAAATGCAAGCAGTAGAAATTACGCGCCCGAAATTCTGCGACTCACGAAGTCACGACTCATAAAATTACGCTCGTTTGGCCTCACCTTTACAATGTGCAGTTTTAATTTCGGTTACGAATATCGCCATGTAAAGTGTGCAACTTCTAGGGCTACTCTATGAATTATTCTACGTTGTATGCAGCTTCCAAGCACATTACATCACATTGCTTGGTTTGTAGCTTCTGTTCTTTAAATTCAACCTGTATTGAGAACAGCTTCTAAACCTACTTTAAACACTGTATGGCGAGCAGCTTCTATGGCTAATTAAAAAAATTAACGCAAAATGGTGTGCTAATTTTATACTCATTTAAAAATCACCCTACACTACTACAAAAAAAATGTTTAGTAATTTTTAAAGTAGCCATAAAAGCTGCAGTCTGCAGTTTAAATGCCTATTTTAAAAATCAGCCTGTATAATTTGTAGTTTTTATGACTGATGAAAAATAGGAAACATGAAGATAAAAAACATATTATTCCAAATAATATGAAAGACACCCTTTTCTGGAATCCCTATACCCTGTTCGCGTTAAGATAAGAAATCGAAAGAAACCTATTTTACTGTCTGTTCAACCGATTTTAACTTTTATTCGTAGGATTAAGGATAGCATTTAGACCAAAAAATTGGTTACAATACCAACTATTTACTGCAAACGCCATTTGTCATGCTACCAACGTAATAAAACTCAAAACCGGTTGAACGGACAGTAATAAAAGGTTTTCATAAATTTCTATTGTAATTTTGAACAGATTATAGTCAGCGATAGTGTGATGGTTGACCAGATGGAATGGATGAAGAGAACGTGTTGCGCCGAACGCAACTAACATGGGACATGGGCCGGAAATTGATGACGAGAATGACGTTTATTTTATAATTAAAAATATGTTAATGATGTTTTAAAATCTTACCTTTATGCATACGTATATGGTTAACGAGTCCAGTTCTTCTGCCAAACTGTTTCGGACAGTAAGTGCAGTGGTACGGGGTCTCTCCTGTATGCACTTTCTTATGCTGAAATAGTGCACTGTGACCTCTGCAAAAAACATTTACTGCTGTTATACAAGATCATATTAAATCTATATGAATAAAAATTAATCACCGTTTATGTACGCCTATTTATGCACAACTTCATCAAATTGGACAATTATTTTTTGTGTTCCTTATTGTTAAGACAAGCAGAGGTGTAGCGTGGACTAATTTAGAGTGGGCGAAGGCACATCAGCGAGGCCTTTTTCTTTCATAAATTCGAAAAGGAGACAGCGACTGTCGCAACCTAGTGTTCGACCACATTGTCACCATCAGGTGAAATAGTGGTCCTGGAGGACACGGTGGAGCACACAGTCGAGGTGTGCCCTACTTGGGCGGATCATCGCCGTGCCCTCGTGGGGGCGATCGGCGGCGGCGACCTCTCGCGCCGGGCCTTGGTTGAGGCCATAGGCCTGAGCGAGGAGAAGTGGCAAGCGGTCGCCGACTTTTGCGAAGCAGTAATGCTCGCAAAGGAGGAGGCCGACCGCATCAGGCAACGGCCTTCTCGCCGCCGCCGGGATTCTGATCCCGATTTCCGGCCACCGTAGGCGCGGGCTTGCGGACAGTGAGCAATGGGTAGCTCGCTGTCCTGCCGTCCGGTAACTGTCCGGACCAAGCCCAAGTCGTCGACGGCGCGCATTGTTCCCGCGCACCTCAAGGAGTTGTCAGCAACAGTAGGGACCCAGCCGGGTCGAAGTCTACTGGGACCAGGGTTATCCGAAAGGGAACTCGAGCCCCGGTACGAAGGCTAGAAGGAACAGGATGGGTCGTTTAGTCAGTAAGAGTCTGACACTATCTCCCGTTCCGCCCAAGAGCGGGGTTTGACATTGGACGATTTACCCACCTTAAAAAAAAAAGTGTGAAATAGTGGTCAAACCTACCAATTATAAAAAAAACCCTCGTTCTTAAATTAAAGAGCCCTTGCTTATGCGAGGCCCCTTTGGATGTGAGGTCGTGTGGGGCGAGGGCCCACTTCGCCCAGGACTAACTACGCCACTGAAGACAAAATTGGTCTAAAAGAAAAGAATGGAACAGCATTTCTTTTTTAAATATTCATGAATTTCGTGATTTTTATCATGAAAACCAACATGGCGATACAAAATGGGTTACTTAGTTAAAATTAAACTAGTTACAGTGATGAGTAATGGCAACATATGATGATAAAATAAAAATAGTATATTTTGATGCAAAACGTAAACTTTCGCATGGACATGGAAAAAGAGCTAGTTTTAAACACACTTATGTTGAAAACTAGTTAATTCGCACCGCTTTTTAGAGTCGTAAAGTAATATTTCACATTTAGTGCGATTATTATTATTCTATTTAAACACTCATGAAAGCTGGTCACAGTTAGTCCATTTGCATTATTTACTATTTCTATAATCATTACCATGTAAAATAAAGTACCAACCAACCCGAGGTCGATAACCCCATTATCACCCGCATTTACTTTTAAATTACGATTCTATCGTCGTGTTTGTGATGTTTAGGTGCTCAGTATATTTTTACGTTTTTTTTTTTTTTTTTTGTAGCCTATTCTGTGTCCCTCTGCGGTGCAAAGGCCTCTCCCTTATCCTTCCAAATACAAATGACTTGAGCGATCTTTGGCCAAGTTTGCCCCGCCAACTTGATTAGGTCGTCACATCATTTTACCCGCGGTCTACCTCGACAGCGTCATCCTCCCTCGATCTTTTAGCGAGTGACAAACTTCACCCACCTACCCAGGTGCATTCGAACGACGTGGCCAGTTCACTTTCACTTCACCCTGGCTGTTTTAGGCTTTCTACGGACTGGCGACCATGGCCGCGGCGACCAGTAGCCCGATTCACGTCCTAATGAAAACCGTAACGATATCGTAGCGATTTAGTCGTTTAGACCATTTCCGTATTCATATCCATCAATCGAATTTGAACGACACCGATTTTAAAGCCGTATGAAATTCTTCGATTTAAAATAAATCTGTATTACATTATCCTGGTAGAATACTTATTAATGTAACTGGAAATAAGTCGATAGATCGTGAATACCGCTTTTGGATAGGACTTCGATCGACTATAAAACTTAAACGATATTTGGCTCGTTTGATTTTACGTGAATTAGGCCACAGGTCGCGGCAGCCAGTAAGTTCTGGATTTTATAAGCAATCGCTTTGAGCTCCTACGCACTTAGCGGCCAGCGCCTAGCGGCCACCATTGGCAGCAGATTGGCCGCGGGTGCCACGCGATCAGCGATTAGCCGTGGCCGTCGAGGTCATCACTTCTGTATTAAAATTCATTAGTGCTACGCGAGAGCAATGGTGGCCGAGTGGTAACGGCCCCGACTTACGAGTTGTAGGTCGCGGGTTCGAACCCAGCCAGGCGCATTACTTTGTGTAATTTATTTCATCACCACTGCTATCAAAACGGTGAAGGAAAACATCGTGAGGAAACCGGCTTGTCCTAGAACCAAAAATTCGAAGACATGTGACATTCACCAACACGCACTGGGCCCGCGTGGTGGATTACGGCCCATTCCCTCTCCTAGACAGGAGGCCTGAGTCCCAACAGTGGGAACATTAAAAAGGCTGGTGATGATGATGATGAGTGTTACACGGATATCTATGGTGCTACGCTACCGCATCGGCCGCGGCGACCGAACGTGCATCGCTACAGAGTGTATTATTTTACAATGGCCGATCATTTCGGCACGAAAAGGCTCATAGTCGAAATAGAAAATAGAAGAGGTTTATGGGATTTATCACAGTGCACACACTAGGCGGCCAGGTCGCGAATGTGGCAGCCGGAGCCATGGTCGCCAGTGCGTAGAAAGCCTTACCCTGACATCTGCTTCTAAAGTTATGGAGCGTGACAGTATTTAGTCAAATAGTCTGCACCAGCTATACTCAAAGTGTGCTCCGCGGAACCCTAGGGCTCCGCAAAGCCTCTTTCAGGGCTCCATGTGAATACAAACTATAATGTGGAAGAAGGTATAAAGACCAGGGGCCTTGCCATGACGTTAAAATTACAAGAGTGCGAGTGAGAATGAGAGATACCTCCATCTCTTGGTTTATGTCGTCAAATGGATAGTCTTATGAGGTCGTTGTAGGGTCTCAGTATTTAAATTATTGTTTAATTGTTAAAAAATAAAAAGCAATGTCATACCTCGCATTAGATTTTACTGTAACTCAACCAAAGTAAACATTGCCCGTAAACCTTTTTTAAACGGTTTTATTTAGCTCACCCCGTTTGTTTTATTATTTATTATTCTTTGGTCAAATTTAGTAATTCAAATTTCACCCTCTTCCTGTCAACCGATTAATCTGAAATTTTGTATACACTTTGGATTTTGGTGACAATACAATTATGTTTATTCATTATCATTATAAATTCAAGATGGCCGCCGCTACAAAATGGCGGATAATTTATGTTTTATTAATCCCATCAATATGGGTATCAAATGAAAGGGCTCAACAAGCAGAATACAATATACTATAAAAAATTGAAATCCAAGATGGCGGCCGCTACAAAATGGCGGATAACGTAGGTTTAATCAATCCCATCAATATGGGTATCAAATGAAAGGGCTCAACAAGCAGAATACAATATACTATAAAAAATTGAAATACAAGATGGCGGCCGCTACAAAATGGCGGATAACGTAGGTTTTATCGATCCCATCAATATGGGTATCAAATGTAAGTGCTCAACCAGTATAATACAATGTACTATATAAAATTAAAATCCAAGATGGCGGCCTCTACAAAATGGCGGATAACTTAGGTTTTATCAATCCCATCAACATGGGTATCAAATGAAAGGTCTCAACAAGTAGAATACAATTTACTATGCAAAATTGAAATCTAAGATGGCCGCCGCTACCAAATGGCTGATAACAATTTTTTATCAATCCCACCAATATGGGTATCAAATAAAAGGGCTTGACAAGAAGAATACAGTGCACTATACAACCTCAATATTTAAGATGGGCGCAGCCACCAAATGGCGTATAATAATAAGATTTAAATTTAGAAATTGAATCTGTAATTTAGGTATCTGATTAATCCAGCCTGAATCCACCACCCAAGTCAAGATTTTGTATCGTGTTGAGGACTGTGTGGCGTTAGGGTGGCTAAAAATGATACATCGTTAGCGGTACACCACCCAAGTTAAGGTGAAAGGTTAAAACGCGCCGAGAACTGTATGGCATTAGGGTGGATAAAAATGATATGTCGTTAGCGTTTTCCCCTCAAGACTCAGGCGATAATAATAATACGTAATAATAATTATCATACAGAATGCGAAATAAAAACTAAAAACTAGAAAATAAAAATATGTAAAAAAACTTTTTAAGTTAAACGGTTTTATGTTAAACATACATTGCAATGTTTAAGATAAATGTACTAAAAACCAAAAAATAATAAAATAGATACAGTCGTGGGAATTATAAACATATGCATAGACTAGACTAAAATAAAACCGTGGGGCACGTCAATTGTCTACAATCGTTGATTAAAATGTTAATTAATTTCTAGACAATTGACGTGCCCCACGGTTTTATTTTAGTCTAGTCTATGCATATGTTTATAATTCCCACGACTGTATCTATTTTATTATTTTTTGGTTTTTAGTACATTTATCTTAAACATTGCAATGTATGTTTAACATAAAACCGTTTAACTTAAAAAGTTTTTTTACATATTTTTTTATTTAAGGGCTCCGTCAAATATTTTGCCTTTAAATAGGGTTCCGTTGGAAAAAAAAGTTTGAGAACCGCTGGTCTACACTAACATTATAAAGTTTTTCTTTGTAGGAGGTAATCTCTGATAGTACAGGTCCAATTGCTAAATTTTTTTCACCAATAGAAAGCTGTTTTATTCTTGAGTGACATAGGCTATATTATTTTTGTGTACGCGGGCGATGCTGCGGGCAAAAGCTAGTCCTTACTAATATTACAAAAGCGAAAGTGAGTTTGTTTGTTTGTTACATCTTCACGCCTAAATGGCAAAACCGATTTTGTTGAATTTTGGTACAGAGATAATTGGGATCCTGGAGACGGACATAGGCTATTTTTTTTTTAAGTGATAAAAGGGGGAGAAAGAGGCGGGCGAAGCCGCGGGTAAAAGCTAGTATTTTATAAGTGTTCTTCTTACCTGAAGGTAGCAGGGCATTCCGGACACAGGAACGGTCTGAGATCAGTATGGCACAGCTTATGAGCCTTTAGATTACTCTTAGTGCTGAGGAACTTGCCGCAAATGTCGCACTGATGCGGCAGCTTGCTTTCCGGTAAGTGGCGAGATTCACCCTCTAGGTACACTAGAATTAAGGTTATATTATTAATTTAAATACTGCATTCTCTTCATTTATATGAGTGGTGAAAAATTACATAAAGTAAAGCGCCGCAGGGCAGGCACGTTGCACGCAAAACAGATGGTCGATGGGGACGAAAGGTTCTGGAGTGGCAGCCACGTACCGGAAGACGCAGCGTTGAAAGGCCTCCAACAAGGTGGAACGATGACCTGGTCAGGGTCGCGGGAATCCGATGTTTGCGTGACGCACAGGAGCGATTGTTGTGGCGACGCTTGGGGGAGGCCTATGTCCAACAGTGGACGTCTTTCGGCTGGTATGATGATGATGATGAAACCGCTTCAGGTAAAATAAATCCGGGCAGTTTAAACCCAAAAACCGATTTTTTCCGATTGAAAAAATCGGAATATTTGTGCAAATACAAATGAAAACCAAGTGACGAGTTTATAGTCTAGAGTGAATAGGCTCTTCATAAACTAGTGCGATGTGCGATTCACAATCAACGATGGTCTCACTGCTGGGATCGCAGTCAAGCACTGGTTTGTATAATTAAAAAAAAATTGTCACAAAATTAAAATCTTTAAAAAAAATTGCATAAGCACCTTTCTTTTTTCTACCTCTTTTCTTTTTTGGTTTCTCCTCTGCATTTTCATTTTCTGCAACAAAGAAAAATGAAATCCAATACAAACTTGATAAATTAGATTTATAAACATACATAGGAGTTAAAAAACTTCCAGTCACCTGTTTTCTTTATTTTGATTTCTCCTAGTAACACATCATCATCAGCATCCCAGCAACTGTCATTTCCATCATCATTTAACAATGGTTCTGAAATTAATAGGACAAACATTAAGGCTTAATCACACTAGCGGTTTGCGAGCGGCTGCGGGGCGGGGCGGCTGCGGGGCGTGGCGGGGCGGGGCGGCTGCGGGGCGGCTGCGGGGCGGGGCGGGCGCGCAGCAAATGCGTCGCAAACACGCCGCCACAGAGCACTTTGCACTTTACCACGCCGCGGCTGCACAGCGAAGATATCGAGGACGAGTGGCAAATTCGCAACGTTTTTAACGCGTGTTTGTAGCAAGTTAACGACGTACAGGTCGCGCGGTGAATCAAGATCGCTCGGCAAAAGTGGAAGGGGCATGCGCAGTATTCAATTCTAAGGCCAATCTGGCGACGTGCGGGCGGGTGTGCGCCGTCGGCGACACATCATTGGTAGATAGAGTCGCTCTTCAATTCCCGCGTTGCGTTCTCGCGTCTCATTGGATACTGTTGTACTTGGGTACTATTGCGTACAGCTTGTGTTATCGTATTAGTAATACGTAGTCGTAAAAAAAAATGGTTAAAAATAAAGTTTTAAAATGGCTAGCCAGAAAAATGGTTTACGACCTGAATTGTTACGTTAAGAAAGAAACTAACTAAATTTTTTTTTTTTTTTTATTTTTATTTTAAAAATTTAATTTTTTCTGAATTTACCTACTTACAAGATAAATTACAAGCAAAAACTAGTGTTATTATAAATTATGTTATTAAGGTTCAAACATACGAAATTAAAAATAAAATCCTAACATACTAAGAATTTCTGTGCGCAATTGTACACATGCGCCGATTGCCCCCACTGCTTTCACCGAGCGATCTTGATTCACCGCGCGACCTGTACAATAGACTCAGTAACAAAATGGATTGCGACGAAGAGACACTGCCGTTGGCTTTGTTACTTCGAAGACGCCGGAGACCCGCACCTCGTTGCCGGATCTCGTTGCGCGTCCGCAACGAATTCGCTGCGCATGCGCGGCGTGTTCGTAGTTCCCACTTTGAGGATGCTCGCAATCCGCTAGTATGATAAGACCCTTACAGTGGGTTCTTATGGTTATTATTATCAGAGATGTGACGTATCTTAGATAAAAGTATCTGAAATACAGATACAAGATACAAAATACGTATTTGCATCTTGTATTTCAAATACTTTTTATTTTTTTTATTTTGTATCTTATATTTAGATATATTTTCCTGTTATCTTAGTATTTTGAAGATACTTTGTTCCCTAAGATACTTTTACTAAAATAAACTTCGCAGTTTTTGTTTCCCAACGAAACGGAACGCAGCGCGTTATTTTAAAATTTTGTCGACATTGTCGGGGTCCAAAATGACAGATGGCGACACTATCGTCCTACAATTGTCATCGTCTAAGATGTCCCATCATCATCATGAGCATGATCATGAGGCCTCATCGAAGGAAGATTTTTTTTTTTTTATGGTGGGAAAAAATCATGCATTGACATCCCCCGCCCTTGGGCGGAGCGGGAGATAGTGTCAGACTCTTACTGACTAAAAGACCCACCCCGTTCCTTCTAGCCTTCATACCGGGGCTCGAGCGCCCTTTCGGATAACCCTGGCCCGACCCGGCTGGGTCCCTGCTGTTGCTGACAACTCCTTGAGGCGCGCGGGAACAGTGCGCGCCGTCGACGACTTGGGCTTGATCCGGACAGTTACCGGACGGCCGGACAGTGAGCTACCCATTGCTCACTGTCCGCAAGCCCGCGTCTACGTTGGCCGGAAATCGGGATCAGAATCCCGGCATCGAAGGAAGATGAGCGACAGTATGTTTGAGGAATTAGTTTTACTCAAATCTCAACTAAAACATAATGATAAGTCTCAATTTTAATGCCTTATTACAAAAAAAAACGTCTCAATTTTAATACCTTATTAAAATTGAGACTTAATCAGTTTGTTTTATCCATATTTTGTCTAAATTGTTTTCTCAAATAAATAAACTTAAGTTCAATTAAATGTTGTTTCCTTACAAAAGTATTTTATCTTTAAAAAGTATTTTAAAGATAGGTATTTTGTATCTTGTATTTCAAATACCTTTTCAGAAAACTACTTTTATCTGTATCTCAAATACTTTTCTGTAAAGTATCTTACATCTTGTATTTCAGATACTTTGTATAGGGTATCTTATACATCACTGATTATTATTTGGTAAGACACACTAGCAGCTATTAACTGATGTGTGTGTTTCAAATAGTTTGGAGACGTTTAGTCTGTTCAACCGATTTTTAAAACAGTTCAATGTGGGAGCTTTCACAACACGGAAAGTGTTGTGAAAGCTCCCACATTGAACTGTTGTAAGATCAACATAGAAAATCAGATAGCTTAGTGGCAATAAAAAAAAAATTGTCATGCTTAACCCGTTGACTGCCGGAACGCAGATCTACACGAGACACAATGGCTTTTTAATTGTGTCTCTAATTACGGCATTCGAGAGGTTAAATTGATAGTTGGCACAGTTATTGAGCGAATGCTCCGCTGTGTGCCACGTGGTCGATTCCTGCATGGAACAAACATTTGAATGGCCTACAGATAGTCTTTCCGGCTCGGAGTCTTGTGTATGCAAGTTTACAATTTTAGCTATGATACAGAAGTAATTCCTTATGGGAAGCAATATTAAAAAAAAATTTAGTGTGACATTATTTCTATATATAACAGTACTTTGAAATAAGTAGTGTAAAGAATATGTTGCTTATTGAAATATGTTAATTATGAAAAAAATTTTACTTTGCAATGCTTATAGTGTAACTTTGATAATGTTAACAAGCCCTGGTGAGTGTATTTCAGTTACACTTCTACTTAAACCTTTTGTACACACAGGCATGTTTATTTGTTATTTTATCATTTCTGCTTTCTACTGCACTTGGGAAAAAATTAAATTGGTTCCTATACATAATACTATTAACACTGCTGGAAGAAATTTCTTTTAGAAATAAGCAGTACCTTTGTACAATTTTTATAACAATGTATCATCTTTTGTGTTCATGTGTGTGCATAAATAAATAAATAAACACTCTTATTGCTGCCTGTACCTGGGGTATCCTCAACAGATGTTAATCATAATCATATTTTTAGGTAGCAAGTCACTCTTGTAGCAGTAGGCAGCAGCCTTTGAAACAGCACACTATTTTTTTTTTTAATTAAAAAAAATATAAAAAAAGTAAAACACTTTACCAAGTTTAATATCCTTGATATCTTCTTGATTATTATCATCTGGAGTTGTCAATAGCAGTTCCTCGTTTACTTCTCGACTGTTTTCAAATTTCAGATCTTCAAAATCCAGTTCATCTTTGACAAAATCATCAGAGCAACCATTTCTTTTATTGTCCGCTTTTGTTGGGTTTTCTAACATACTTTTTAGCCTGTTGTCACTCTCGTCGCATTGGAGATTAAAGGCATACGTACGTTTAAGCTGCCGGCTACATTCCTTACAAATCAAACGAGGTAAACCATCTCCTACTTCTGGCTAGAAATAGAATTCATAACAAATAGATTATTTTCAACTGTATTTTTTTTTAAAGGTTCATATGAAGGAAATAACGATATCTACCTTTAACCTAGTGCAGTTTATCAACATATCACTATATAAAGTATTCTTTTTCACATAGTAACTAGTGTAAATATCGTATGTTACTTTATTGGCTTCGAGACATATTCGACATATTTTTGTAAAATCTAACGCCATTATTTGATTTTACTTTGTGTAATGTAACGGAGATTGTATTTAATTATATGAAAATTGAGATTTTAATCAGGATGTTATAAAAAATGCATTTTAATTAAAAAATACTAAACAATCGTCCTTCGTCGATTTCTGATACAAACAAATAAAATGTCACTGTCAAAATTACATCAAAACAGAAATCTGACACACACAATGCGGAACGTTTAGTTGCGCCCCAATGATAGCTAATGCTAGCGCTTTAAAAGCTTATTAGATTTTAGACAAGTAGATCTACGCCTCATTTTACACATTCGTGAATCGTGGTCGCACCTCTTCATTCGTTTTTAACGTGGAGGCGAAAAGCGAGCGCGCTGTTTGACCTTAATATCTATTTAGCACACACGAAAACTAATTCGGAACGCTTTCCTTCCGGCGCTTTTTTTTTGAGGTATAAAATCATCCGATGACTTCTTCCGTTCTAGCGTGAAGCGCGAGGGGGTATCAGAGTTTTACTAACTAAAACCCACCTGTATCCTTCAGTTATCATTAGCGATCTGTCCAAGAACGATTTCCCTTTTAGTTTCTCGTGGCCCTACACCTTTTAGGTTTTGTTGTCAGTTTTGCCACAGTCAAAACCTTGATTGACGAAAAACCTACCGTCTAATGCGTTGCATGCATGACAGCATGACGGTTTTTAGTACTGATTGACGAAAACCATCATTCATGATTGATGGAATTGATTAACACTTGCATGACCTTGTAATGGTCGCCTCATGGTTACTAATCGTTTTTTTTTAATCCAAGTTTTTTTAAAAAGGTGCAAGTGTTAGTCGATTTACAATTTTCAAAACGTGGCGGGTAAATTCAAATTGGTCAGATAGTTGTAGAACTATAATTTACTTCAATTACGGCGGTAAGTCCCCTCTTTGAGGCGTAGCTGGAAAGACTTCACGGCGTCCTTGCCTTCCGCAGCTTCCGCTTGACGCAGGTACTCACCGGTTATGGCAAGTTCGGGAGGTTCCTGTACCGGATTCGTGCGGAAGTGACGCCCAGGTGTCACCACTGTGCGGAACGCCCGGAGGACACGGAGGAGCACACAGTCGAGGTGTGTCCTGCTTGGGCGGAGCATCGCCGTGCCCTCGTGTGGGCGATCGGCGGCGGAGACCGCTCGCGCTGGGCCTTGGTTCAGGCCATGGTTCGGAGCGAGGAGGAGTGGCAGGCGGTCGCCAATTTCTGCGAAGCAGTAATGCTCGCAAAGGAGGAGGCCGACCGTATCAGGCAACGGGGCTTTCGCCGTCGCCGTGATTCCGATCCCGATTTGCACTGTCATCTCCATCACTGCCCACATCGCGCTGCCAGTGTGGCCACGCAAATCGCGCGCGTTGCGGCTCTCGCGCCGCTACCCGCTCCACGCTGCCGCTGTGGCCGAGCACTTGGGTACCAAGGGCAACGTCACAAGCACCTCGTGTTCAATTCGGTGTTGAATAGTGCGGTGTTGAATAGCGCATTAAATTACTGGCTTATAAACGCACGGCAGCCAGATACGTTTTCAATTTAGGCGCTTGTTGTCGGACTGCAAACGTGTGTCAGCGGGCGGACATGAAACGTCTAAATTGAAAGTGCCAGAACGTAGTGATTACATACTCTTTGCTCATTGGCGCCAGACTCGGGATGTCACGGTGCTGCGCGGCCACGCGGCAACCCTTGACATTCAATACAACTCAAATAATATATTACGAATATATATGTCAATGATATCAACAATAAACACTTTGATTATAGATAGATAGGAGTCATATTATGGTGTGTCGGTGGTGGTATTTATTTAAATAGGTAATTATTGTTCGACGACAATACAGAAGAAAGAAAGAACCAAATAAGCAAAATAAAGTGAGTACCTATCTTACATGATTGGTATCACAGAGTACTTTTTTGATTCGGTGCCTAAAAAAGAAATTTGTAGAACGTTTATTGAAGAATTCGTATTCGGCATTCACGATCGTCAAAGCGACAAAGGTTTAGGGTAAGTAGGCAAGTGAATTCGAATATCCGGATTGTCAGTACCAGTATTTTTTAATTTATTTGATGTCTGCGTAATATATTATTTTTTCCTTACTCCGCCACCTGCTTCTGCAAAGCAGTAATACTGGCGAAGGTGGTGGCTGCGAATTTGAGGGGACAACCCCTGTCGTCGGGAGTCGGTAACTCGCAGTCCAGCCGCCCGTTAAGGACCACGCTAGAGTTGTCGACGGCATTGGTGTTCCAAGCGCGCTTTGAAGAAATTTCTGCAAGGAGCCCAGTAGAGCTGATGCCCGCTAGGGCCACGCGAATTTTCTAAAGAGGAACGCTAAGGGCCACTGAAGGACACAGGTGCGTTTTAGTCAATAGAAGTGATACGCCTTTTCACAACACTCTTGAGCAGAACAAGTACTTGGATGATTTTTCACCTTTAAAAAAATGTGGGCGTATGTAGCTACCAACATACACATACCCCGTCCGCAAGACAACATTGAACAACGAAAAACGGGACTATATTGGGGGATACCAAGCTGTACCGAAAAATCAACGATTTCTTTGATGCACTCGGTTCTCAAGAGCATGATATTGGATGTCCAAGTTTGAGGAGCTTGTCCGAAAGTTAGTACTAAAAATTCAAAACTATTCCTCCAGTAGTGGACGAAATAACCATACCATTATGGGCTGGAAGTGGCCACGGTATAGAATTTTCATTTCAAGAGTTTTTCTATAAAAAACTCAAACTAAGAAATGAGTACTCCTAAAAGACTTGTTTCAATAAAAGTGTAAAGCAGTGGTGGCCGAGTGGCAACGGCCCCGACTTACGAGTACTAGGTCGCGGGTTCAAACCCAGCCAGTTCTTCTTCTTCCTGCCCTTATCCCATATTACTAGGGGTCGGCGCAACACGTTTTTTTCTTCCATTCTGTCCTGTCAACCGTCAAACCCAGCTAGTTACTTTGTGTAATTTATTTCATCACCACTGCCCTCAAGACGGAGAAGAAAAACATCGTGAGGAAACCGGCATGTCCTAGAACCAAAAATTCGTAGACATGTGACATCCACCAACCCACACTGGGCCCCCGTGGATGATTACGGCCCATTCCCTCTCATAGAGAGGAGGCCTGAGTCCCAGCAGTGGGAAAATTAAAAGGCTGAGTGTAGTGTGTAGTGTAATAAAAGTGCACAATTTTTTTCAAGCACATATATTAATTTAAACGCCACATACAGTATCATTTTATCATAATGACTAGGATGTATATTTTAACAATAATGTTTTAATAAAAAATATTGTCAGTTCTTCAGCAGATTGCATCAAATTACCCATTCTTTAATTTTACATCATGAAAGGTTTAGGCAGGCATTAAGTCCGCCTATGTACTTTTTGTTGCATGAAGATTAAATAAATAAATAAATAAAGGTAAAACGGCTTCCTAACATTTGCTAACGGTGTCGCCAATGAGATGGTCGGGAATTGAATGCCAATATTCATTAAACCCTAAGCGACCGCGTTACGCAACGTAACGCGTTCGCGCACCTATTGTCTTTCTATTGTGTCTCTAATCAACACGATTGAAAGGTTAAAGGCATAGGGACATCAATCCTTTCAGCCTTTATTTTAGGTGTGGGATCATTCAACGACTTCTTCTACTTTAGGGTGGAGCGAGACAAGTTTAGTTGTCTTTTGGGTTTTAGGACCACACGCCACACCACGTCCTCATCTTCCGCCTGACGCAGGTCCTCACTGGACTTTGCATGTTCGAGAGGTACCTGTTTCAGATTCAGGCGGAATAAACGCCCGGGTGTCACCATTGCGCGGACCGTTTGGAGGACACGGTGGAGGTCTACCCCGCCTGGGCGGAGCGACGCCGTGTCCTCCGTTTCTTTTGATTCAACCTGCTGTGTCTGTACAACATTGAAACATTAGTTCTACACTAATAACTGTATATAATTACAGAATACATGTGAATAGACATTAGATAATTCTAAAATTGTATAGAAGTTAACCAACATGGTTCAGATAAGGTATAACAAGACAGGCGAATAGCTTTTTCTGGTGTGGTAAGATGAAATTTCCTGTATAATTTGTATCAGGTCACATCATTTATAACTTCATATCATCCATGGTGGAACAGGGTGGAGCAAGCGCCCTACCACACCCACCCAGTTCTGAAGCTTATTAACTTTTTAACCACTTGCATCCTATTCGCCACGGTCGTTTAGCTCTTCAATCATCATAGGAGACCAAAGAGCAGACGTGATGGAGTATATGGTAGTGGTCGTGCGACTCTGGCAGAATAAATGCGGGAGTATTTGTCGGATATATTGGAAGTTTAAAAGGTTAAACATTCAGTGTGCAGTTTCTGATGAGAGATACTAGAAACTGAGCCAATGAAATTTATTCAAAAATGTCCCACCAAAACTCCATTTGGCTATTTAGATTTCTTAACTGCGCCCTGCCCCTGTCCAAATGCTGGGTATACACATAAACCCCCACATAATTTTAAGTTTAAAATTTTCTGGGATAAAAACACTTTACAGACAAATTGTATTAACTCTTAGGCGTTAGGCAAAGGCCTCATTTCTTCTAGTTAGCTTCATCTCTTTCATGAATGGGTATATATTTTTTTTACGTTATTAAGTATAATTAATTAATTAGCCTTCTTGATTCCGGAGGCCCTCTAAGAATTTGACTTTGTTTGTTGACATCCCTCCTAACCAACTTGAAGTAACATTATTATTCAGTTCGATTTCAACAGATTAAAATTAGTTTCACTCCAAAGAGGCATTTATCAAGACCACCAATCATTTAGCTTCTCTTTTGGCAATAGAATATTGGCATTAAATATTAGACAAAATAATTTAAAAAGAATTGCTGATATGCTTATTGCAATAATGTCTACTAAACAGTTATTAGAAAAATGCTAGTGAATTAGATTAACATTTAGTATGCTGTAACTAGAGACAATGAAAATGCTAGATAGATCTGCGGTGCCGCATACAACAGGTCAATCAGACAATGAACTATTTTTAAATATTGGTTAATAATGTAATTTTTCACAGAAAACATGGAATTCAGACATTTTTAAAACCACATACAACACAATTCCATACAAATCTTCAGAATGTGTATCTCTGATAGATTGTAACATTTTGACAGTTCATATTGGTGAACATTCATCAGTTCACTCATTGCCTACAAATCATCTCACTGATAGTACCCACAGGAAGTTCCTCTCGCTCTGTTCACATTCCAAATGGAACTCGTACATATCTTCGAGATGTTCAATGCAATTCCGGCACATGTAAGGAGGCAGCCCATCCTTTGGGTGTAGCTAAAAAAAGGATATTAATGTTAAAGGAAATACAAAAAGTTAATGCAAGTTATGTTAGAAAAAACAAACATTTGTCATCTTAAAAGCAGGCTTCATACAGTAGGTAGCAGTTGCTTTGCGCATTTCATCTACACTATTTTTGTCTTTAGGAGGCAATGTCTGAAAGTACTGGTCCGATTGCTAAAATTTTGCCTTTATTCCTGAGTAACATGGGTTTTATGTACCTACGCGGGTGAAGCTGCGGGCTAATGCTAGTAGAAATATAAAATTCTGTCACAAGTCTTATTCTTTGTTGAGGGAAAGACTTCCACAGCAGATTATGACTATCAGTTTATAGTTGAAGAGATGAAATTAGTGTAGTATATTTACCCCTGATTTTGTGCAATATGCCAGCATATCACAGTACAAAGTGTATCTTTCCACATAGTAACTGTTGAAAATGTCAACCGATCGGGGATCTATGCGGAGACAAATACGACATATTTTTCTCGCTTCGGACCAAAGTTCTTCATCCATATCTATGAATATGGGTTGAGAAAGAACCAGGTTATATATCGTAGACCGAGCGCCGGTTGACTTTATTTAATCAAATTAGTCACAAATTCTCAAATTCCCAATTCCAAGCGTTGTAATTTTGTTTTATTTATCGATTTGTTTGTATCTATTTTGTTGATTTGACAGAAATCACAGATTGACAGAAATGAGAGACAGATTATTTAAAATTCCATAGACTATTCTTTGTCTTGTTTTTTTTACCTCTAGTGTCGGTCCTAGAAGAAATCACTTTTCAGTCGATTAGTGTACACAAACTTTAAGGTGATTGGTTTATTACCTGTGGTTTTGTTATAATGTGAAATGTCCGAGAAGCGGGTCAATTTGTGAAATGACGGTGAAATGTGAATGATAACAGTTTATAAAAATATAGTGATCTATTTTACGGAAATAACATCAAGTGTGTGAATTAACAGTGTTTTGTAGATTAATGTTAAAAATGTCTGCTCTTCAGAAGACTATAATGAAAAACAAATTGCCGCCAAGATTTCCCAGAACTTCTGGATTATCAAAGTAAGGGACGAAGATTTTTGGGATTATAACTGTAATATTATAACAGCTTCATAAAAAACATATTCTCAATATATTGCATTTTAATAGTATTACTTAGCATTGATCACAATAGCAGTGTGATTGTTATAATTCGCAATTAATTTTAGGTGCATTGTTTTCAAACATTGGCATCATGCATACATCATCGAAATTGTTTTTCTTTTATGGTTATTAAATATCCATTCCACTTTCCATTCCAACATGATTAACATAAATATGGTGTATATAAACATGATTATCGTCACGGTTATTTCTTCCGAATATTATAATAACATGCACTTTTCGAGCGCAGCCGCGGTAAAACTTATAGTTTCATGGTCGCTTATAACGTTTTCACACTGCTGCACTGTAGGGAGTTAGTGATAGCGTGACGAGTGACAGGATAGAATGGAAGAGAAAAACGTGTTGCACCGACCCCAAATAAAACGGGACTAGGGCAGGGTTTTAGTATAGCAACAGGGGTCATTGCCCTTTTCCAAATATCTCGCATTTCTTTGTAGGAACCTAAACTATCAATTATGTATCGTTTTACATGTAACAATGTTGATGAATAAGATAAATGTCTATGCAAATCTGTTTAATCTATATAAAGGGCCTAATATACTTATTTTTCTTCCTGAGTAAGACAGTCTGACCCCTAATACAGTACGCAATACGTCGGACCAGACTTAAACGGTCTGAATACCGCTTAGTGTAATATGCCCTTTAATGTTGGTGGGTCAATACCCACTATAGCCAAACTAACATGTAATAATTATTATTAATTTTCTTTCAGAATGGCACCGTTTGGTGCAGGTCGTCGTAAGGACTACACTCCAGTGTCATGGAAAGAGTATTTCCATAGGATCGTGGACGTGGAGACGGATGGAGGAACCTTCAGGGTCTACCTATCACCAGAACCTGATCACCAAGACAGGCCCAGGATAGTTACCCTGCATGGAGGTGGATACTCTGGGCTTAGTTGGGCTTTGTTTACTGTAAGTTTTGTATTATGGATTTAACTAAAGTGGCAATGCCCAGTTAAATTGTCACGCAAGTGCAATTTCTTTTTATTTGGGTTAAAGACGGGATGAAATAAACAAACATTCCATATACCAATGCTACCATGATTGATTCGTAGGGACCCAGCAGGGTCAAAGCCTACTGGGGCCAAGGATCTGCTTCTGCAAGGAAGACTGCCCTGTTATGAAAGACTATGAAGGAACAGGAGTGGGTTTTTAGTCAGTTAAAGTCTGACACACCCTCTAGTTTAACCCAGGGGTGGGAGACCTCAGTAGGTGAATTTCCCACCTAAAAAAAAAACTTGGCCTTTAAACAACCTGTATAAGTCTCAGATGCACAAATAATGATAATTATGATCTCAGGCTCGCAATTATCTTATCTGATGTAAAGCGACGAAATAGCATGCTTGCCTAGAAGTTTATAAACAAAGTCAGTGTGAAGGGTGTAAAATAAAAAGGAATCAATATCTCTATGAACACTTGTGGCTAAGTGGTAATGGTCCCGACTTACGAGTTGTAGGTAGCGGGTTCAAACCCAGTCAGGCGCATCTTTGTGTAGTTTATTTCATCACTACTGCTCTCAAAACTGTGAAGAGTAACATGTGAGGAAAGCGGCATGTCCTAGAACCAAAAATTCGAAGATATGTGACATTCACCAATCCGCACTGGGCCCACATGGTAGTCTACGGCCCATTCCCTCTCCTAGAGAGGAGGCCTAAGTCCCAACTGCGGGAACATTAAAAGGCTGATTTTGCTATGCTATGCTATATCTATACAGTGCTGATAGAATGTAATGTATCGCCGAGTATATCTTTCATCTTTTTTACATAATCTGTTCTATTTTCAGGAGGAGATAACAAACATGATTCACTGTCAGGTGGTATCAATAGACATTAGAGGTCACGGGGAGACTAAAGCTGACAATCCTGATGACCTCAGTATCGAAACACTTGTTCAGTAAGTACAACTATATAATATTTTGGTAAATAAAAGGAAAAACTGACTAACTGACATATCAACAGACAGCCAAACCTACTAAGACCAGGGGTGCTATTCTCTAAGAAAACAGCCTTGAACTCAGCGCTGGCACAGCGACGAGTCGTGAGCGCAGTACATTGAATTAACAATCCAATGTAAAGGGGCATTGGGTTGTTAATTCAATGTACTTCGTTCGTCTTCGTTGTTAGATACATGCAGCAACGCAGGCAACGAATCACGAGTGATGTCTATGACACGATGGCGCGGCGAGCCAATCACTGACACTCCCCGCCCCCGCGTCTAACTTCGCACCACTAAAGAGACCGAATATTTGACTTCTGCGCAACTTGAAGCCAGCGCT
Source organism: Mythimna ferrago (assembly GCA_910589285.2). Classification (NCBI taxonomy): domain Eukaryota; kingdom Metazoa; phylum Arthropoda; class Insecta; order Lepidoptera; family Noctuidae; genus Mythimna; species Mythimna ferrago. The sequence continues at coordinate 18,719,974 of OU342695.1, forward strand.
CAAGATCCGTGACGGTAATTGTATGCTGGTATAGTTGCGTGCGACGCCACGGGTCCAGTCGTGGTCGGCGCTACATTTTACCCTGAACGAAAAACACCGCGTGCGCCGCCGCGGGCACAGTCCATATTGCAAGCAAACGCGTGTAAAAACGCTTCTCCATAAACACACTCATATATGTTTGAATTTGCGCCGCCCAACACGCCGCGCGAGACCGCTGGCAGATACTAGTGGCTAAATAGTTAAATAATCTATTTATTTTCTGGTCTAAATATACATAATTAAAACAGTTTTATTTGTTTGTTCAACACAGATAACAGATCAAGGTTGATAACACACCTGTGACTAATTACTTTAACACAGCTGCTATGAACTATTTGCTTTAGCATTTTATTGATTACATCATTAGATAAATAGCTCCCTTCTCTTTGTACATTTATTTAATGTACATGTAATTGAAAACTATCGTGTCAAGCATTTTGGCAATGCTTTCTCATATTTCATGGTTATGATCTGACTGCCAATTTATCTCTGACACTTATGAAAGTTGAGATAGTGAATTGTGTGAGTGTCTTGTTAGTCAAGGGATTCTTAAATTCCTGCATACCTGAATGTACCAACATCTATGTCACCACATGGAAACTAAAAAAATTATAATAGGCCAGTTGCCGTTAATAATGTAATTAGTCCGTCCTTTAGATTATTCAAAAATACGGGACACGTATTTTTTTATTTGTAAATTAAACCAAAAATGACTAAGATATGCACATTAAAGTTACGTGTAACGTCACGCCGTGCTTGCGACGTCACACTTAACTTTAATGGGCTATATCTTTGTTATTTTTTGCTTAATCGAATAAAGAAAAAATACGTGCCCAATATTTTTTTATAATCTAAAATACGGACTAAATAAAATGTAATTATTTTGACCCTGGAAACTACCCTATTGTATCGCGTTTCATCGGAGTTTACCGCGCGCTTACAACACGATACAACAATTCAAAATCAACTATAGGGCAGTTGCTAGAACAGACACAACATTCATGTAATTGATGGATCTTCTAAAAGGGAGTGATTGGGTAGGGCTATGTCCAACAGTGGATATCTTTCAACTGATACAATGAAGAGGGATTGATAGATTGAAATATCTACAATCATTGAGGTAATAATGGTTGCAAATAAATTGGGTTCAAGCTTCAAAGGAAACGATTAATTCAAAAAGAAGAGCAAGAATGGCAGTAAATCAAATTACAATTCGTTCCAAATCAGAATAGGAAAGCTAATAACTTCGATCTGTCAAATGTTGGGTGAAAAGTACTGTTTGCAAAGAAAACTTATTTGCGTATCAATAAAGGTTTTTTGCTTTGTATTACTAAGCTTTAGGTAAATCTAGGTGACGTAAAAACGTTATTGTTTAACATAAAACAGCTAAGTATATTGTTTTAAATCATAATTTGCCACTACTCAGACAGACACTTCACACAGTGACATTGAGATAAGCAAAATTGAAAAACTGGATTCTTCGTTCACGATTCGTAAATAAATGAAATTTAAAAAATAATCTTATTTTGTTCACCCTACCCAATTTCTTCGATTTGACAGTATGACGTGACGTCACGACATGGCAATCGATCGTATTCTTCTTTGGAATGCATAGTATATATTGAAAATTGAAGTAACCCAGAAGTGACAGTGTACTATCTCTTTTATTCCAGTGATGTAGAACAAGTCCTTCACAAGCTGTTCACCGAGGGCATCCCGCCTCTGATCCTAGTGGGGCACTCGATGGGCGGCGCGGTGGCGGTGCGCGTGGCGCTGCAGCCCTCGCTGGAGCACGCCATTCATGGCATCGCTGTCATTGACGTCGTGGAGGGTATGTTATGTGTACTACATAGCATAGTCGGCCTTATAATGTTCCCACTGTAGGGACTCAGGCCTCCTCTCTAGGAGAGGGAATGGGCCGTAATCCACCACGCGGGCCCAGTGTGGATTGGTGGATGTTACATCTTCGAATTTTTTGGTTCTAGGACGTTTTCACCGTTTTTAGAGCAGTGGTGATGAAAAAATTACACAAACTAATGCGCCTGGCTGGGTTTGAACCCGCGACCTACAACTCGTAAGTCGGGGCCGTTACCACTCGGCCACTCGGCTCAACTATGTACTACAAGTGTAAGGAAACTCCTATTTTAGCCTCTTTACTTTGGCAAGATCTGAAGGAGAAACACAAAGGGTTATTAACCCTTCGCGCGTGGGGGGTATTATTATTATGTAATTACGCGTTTTTTAGTGAAATCGCAAAAAAAATCTTTTTCGATTACAATCGGGGTTTATTCAGTAAAAATATAGCAATTCTCTTAAATTCTACCCAGAGGTCGTTTTTTTCTTTGTTGGAGGTATGTACTGATCCGATTACCAATTTTTTTTCACCGTTAGAAAGCAGCTTTATTCCTGAGTGACATAAGCTATATTTTAAGCTAGTTAGATATAAAATTATTATCATTGGGAAATCAGAAAACAGAAACGTTTATTTCAAATAGACCAGTTACAGGCACTTTAGAATTGTCAAAATGTCGGTCAGTCAAACAAGTGAAGCTAAATTGCATGTTCCAAAGAGTAGGTCTCTATGGAGAAGAACATGCAAGAAACTCCATGGACACTCTTTTAAATCGTATTGAGTTACATTAATCATCGTTACATATTTCTTTTTTGCTTCTATTATGTGAACACAATGAAGATAAGCAATAAAAATTAAATAATAATGGTAACAATAAAAATAGAAATTGAATAAGTCACTGGCAGCTAAGAGATGACCAGTCTCAACTGACGGCGCCCGTTCACGAGCATGACGCGTGCATCAGCCCCACTCAGCTCAACCATTTTGAAGGGAGCCAAATGACCCAATAACACGTGCCACCATCAGCGAGACATTTTAGTGAGCATGACAATCTCTCAACTGCCATGCTCGTAGTGTCAAACAAGTTGTAACCAAATAAAAATGCTCCATGGTACTTCACATTCACAAATTTGGAAAAAAGTGCTTCTACATTATACAATGCTATTATTTCCAAATGTAACAGGTAATAAATCATAAGTTCTATTGAAATAAACAAATAAAATTAAAAAAAAAAAAATTAAAAAAATTTTTCGTTTCCTGAAAAAAAGTCTTGTGGAAGGTTGTTCTGTTTCATCTACTGAGCAAGCCCTTAAAGTTTGTGGAGGGCCGTCCCTTACACCCTGTATATCATCAGCATTTTTAATGTTCCCACTGCTGGGACTCAGACCTCCTCTCTTGGTGAAGGAAAGGGCCGTAATCTACCTCGCGGGCCCAGTGCGAGTTGGTGAATGTCACATGTCCTCGAATTTTTTGTTCAAGGACATGCCGGTTTCCATCACACGCACACATATATATTCATGATCCAACAACCTAATTCCGAAATTAAATAAATGGTTTTTATAACTATAGGCACAGCTATGGATGCGCTGGCCAGCATGCAGAGCTTCTTGAGGAGTAGACCCACACACTTTAGGAGTCTCGAACATGCCATCGAGTGGTGGTAAGTTATTATTGCATTGTTTATGAGTGTGTTACATAATTCGTCCCCGTAAGTTACTAGTACGAAAGAAAGAAATACACGAAAAAATGCACGCTACCACGAAAAACTTAACGCCACAGCCTTGCGATCTCGAATAATTAAATATCTAATTCACCAATTCGAATCAATTAACGAGGGCCTGTCCCCACTCGTCAATGTGAGCTTGGATTAAAAGCTTGTTGTTTCATCCAACGCATTGTTTGATAAATAATAACGCAAAAAAAGATAAATAATGAAACCTGAACACTGTTGGCTTTCGGTATTTCAATATCTTTATGTAATTACCCATATTAGCAAATAAACGATTATGATTATGAAAACTTGTTCCAGGAAATACGTTTTTTTTTTAAATCTTAATAGTTTTTGGAAAAAAAACTCATCATTTAATATACTGTATAAGTACATTATGAAGGCCTAAAGTTCATGCAATAGCAGATTTTCATAGGTTGTTACTGGATTATTATTCTACTTTATGATTTAATCTTTAAAGAAACCTATTAAATATCCACAAGATGTCTGTGTTTCTAAAATATTTAGAGAAAGATGCCTAATTACGTCATATTCACGTTCGCTCATAACATCAAATGCTCGGTTCTACGAAATACTTATTTCAGAAGCTACAGTGAAAACTGATGTTATTTCAATTGTTTTTTTTATTTTCAGCGTCAGAAGTGGTCAAGTTCGAAATGTGGATTCAGCTAAAGTCTCAATGCCCAGTCAAATTGTTAAGTGAGTACATTTTTTTTTTTTAATTACGTTAAAGAGAGAACGAAATAAATGAACGTTCGTTATCCCTGCTATCTCATTGGAGATTGGCTAGTAGTTTATAAAAGGTGTAAGGGACAGCCCTCCACAAACTTTAAGGGCTTGCTCAGTAGACGAAACTGAACAACTTTCCACAAATTTTTTTTTCAGGAAACGAAAACAAAAAATCAGACTCACCATGCAAAATGATAAACTTGATTGGACAATTTGTATGGCGAGGCCGATTTTTTTTTTCGTTTCCTGAAAAAAAATTCTGGAAGGTTGTTCAGTTTCGTCTACTGAGCAAGCCCTTAAAGTTTGTGGAGGGCTGTCCCTTACACCTTGTATAAGGAACATGTGCGACAGCACGGTTGGCGCATTGGTTGAACGATTCACTGTTGCGCTACGTGTTGCGGGTAAGTCTCGCACGGAACCTTTGTATGGCCTACAGATAGGATTTCTGGGATTGGGTGTCTTGTGCTCCCACAATACAGGGGTTAAAGCTAAAAAACAAAATTTAGAAACAAAACAAAATGGAATCTTTGTGTGTGAAAGAAACCTATTTCAAGAATTTGACTACTTTGGGCTCATGATGATCCAACTCCACGTTCTGAGCGCGTATTTTGCGTACGAGTGGATCAAGTGTGTGATTCCATCCATATTAGCTCATTGTGATTAAAAGTGCCCTGGTATTGCTGACCATTTTATGGAGGGTAATTGAATTCGAAGCACAAACTGATGTAGACCAGCAACTGGTATCAGGACTATGTACTGCCTAATGAAGAACGCATTTCATAAAGTTTTACGCGTATTCACCCTATTCTACCTATAGCCTATCGATACCGTATGGAAATCGGTATGCGCCATACTAGGCCGTATGCTCGGCGCATTCTGTACTTTTTACTTGGTGTTTGTAATCATTGTGCTGTGTCTGTCCTGAATGAAAGTATTTCTATTCTATTCATTTAAAGCTAGAACTACATTAAACCGACGCACACGTAGACTGCGCCTAATTTATACGTAGAACAACGTCGCGTGACGTGGATCTAATGTAGCTCTACAAGTGTAGTTGCCATATAAAATGTATGGAGACCGACGCGTCCAGATCGACGCACGTGGCAGTGTAGTTCTACTTTTATTCTGTTTCTAGTTGTGAATCCGGTCTTCTAGCTACAAATGAAATAGAAACGTACACTTCCGTGTCGGACGAGCCCGTACCGACGGCCACGCGCCACGCACCGCTGGCCGACCGCATCGCCGAGGAGGACGACGACGCCGACGGGGAGGCGGAGCACGACGCGGAGGCGGACCCCGAACTGTTCCCGAAGGCCGCGGCTGTAGGAGACGGCAGCGCTAGTATGAAGTAAGTCACTATCACTATCTGAAGGGGAGGCGGAGCACGACGCGGAGGCGGACCCCGAACTGTTCCCGAAGGCCGCGGCTGTAGGAGACGGCAGCGCTAGTATGAAGTAAGTCACTATCACTATCTGAAGGGGAGGCGGAGCACGACGCGGAGGCGGACCCCGAACTGTTCCCGAAGGCCGCGGCTGTAGGAGACGGCAGCGCTAGTATGAAGTAAGTCACTATCACTATCTGAAGGGGAGGCGGAGCACGACGCGGAGGCGGACCCCGAACTGTTCCCGAAGGCCGCGGCTGTAGGAGACGGCAGCGCTAGTATGAAGTAAGTCACTATCACTATCTGAAGGGGAGGCGGAGCACGACGCGGAGGCGGACCCCGAACTGTTCCCGAAGGCCGCGGCTGTAGGAGACGGCAGCGCTAGTATGAAGTAAGTCACTATCACTATCTGAAGGGGAGGCGGAGCACGACGCGGAGGCGGACCCCGAACTGTTCCCGAAGGCCGCGGCTGTAGGAGACGGCAGCGCTAGTATGAAGTAAGTCACTATCACTATCTGAAGGGGAGGCGGAGCACGACGCGGAGGCGGACCCCGAACTGTTCCCGAAGGCCGCGGCTGTAGGAGACGGCAGCGCTAGTATGAAGTAAGTCACTATCACTATCTGAAGGGGAGGCGGAGCACGACGCGGAGGCGGACCCCGAACTGTTCCCGAAGGCCGCGGCTGTAGGAGACGGCAGCGCTAGTATGAAGTAAGTCACTATCACTATCTGAAGGGGAGGCGGAGCACGACGCGGAGGCGGACCCCGAACTGTTCCCGAAGGCCGCGGCTGTAGGAGACGGCAGCGCTAGTATGAAGTAAGTCACTATCACTATCTGAAGGGGAGGCGGAGCACGACGCGGAGGCGGACCCCGAACTGTTCCCGAAGGCCGCGGCTGTAGGAGACGGCAGCGCTAGTATGAAGTAAGTCACTATCACTATCTGAAGGGGAGGCGGAGCACGACGCGGAGGCGGACCCCGAACTGTTCCCGAAGGCCGCGGCTGTAGGAGACGGCAGCGCTAGTATGAAGTAAGTCACTATCACTATCTGAAGGGGAGGCGGAGCACGACGCGGAGGCGGACCCCGAACTGTTCCCGAAGGCCGCGGCTGTAGGAGACGGCAGCGCTAGTATGAAGTAAGCCATCACCCACTTGCTTACGTTTTCTTAACTGTGTAATGATCAGTCTAATTATAGGTTTGTCGGTGGAAGATGCCGATTATCATTGAAACTCTGTCCAGTGACTCGTGTTTTGTGAGCAATGACTGGGTATCGAGCAACAAACAAACTATTCCAGAGGACACAACTAATTTATTATGGAGCAAGATTAAGGTTTTCACTTCACATAATGAGCCATGAGACAGTCCCCGAGACTAGACGTTCACACGGCTGCCGACAGACAAAAGAGCGTCGTACCTCTGCGGAGCTCTGTGGTTGGCAGTGGGCAGTGCCGACAAATAATAGTGCCTACTCGGCACTTTTATTCCGACGGAACTTCTTTTTTATCAAAATCCATGGTGTTAAAAGGATGTATATATTATTTTGTAAGGAAATTTTGTAATGCATAACTTATGAGCATTTCGTTCTTTAATTTCCAGATACAAATGGCGCATCGATTTGTCCAAGACGGAGCGCCACTGGTCGGGCTGGTTCCGCGGCCTCTCCTCCGCCTTCCTCGCCGTGCGCGCTCCCAGGCTACTGCTGCTGGCTTCCATCGACGGGCTGGACCGAGAGCTGACTGTGGGACAGATGCAGGGTTAGTATCAGAACATCATGAAAGCGTTAGGAAAAGACGATCCTAACACTCCGGCCCCCGCTGAAGACTCCCCACGGACGGCGAGCAATAGGTAACTCTCCATCCGATAAAGACGAGGCCCTGGTCGACAGCGCGTCTTTCGCAGATTTCAACTTGATTGACAGAATCGGCTTGGTCGATACCTGCCAGGCTTGCGGAATTATTCAAAAGACACACCGTGGCCACAAAATAGATAGGTACAGAAGACAATCTACATATAAAGCACGCTCAAGTAACGCACACACAGACACCGTTCACGGACACGATATCTCGGCTCAATCACCCGGTCGCACTCGTACAGTTCGGCGCAACGCGCTGACGTGTGTGCGTTCGCTTAGCGTAGCTATAAAAATGAAGTATATGAGATTGACTTCTATACTATTCTATCTTCGAGCAGCAGCGGTTTTTAGATAAATCATCCACCCACCAAAAAAAGTATCAGAAGATCATTATTTCTCGAGGTAGTAGATCTCTATAGTCCCTTATTTTGCTAGGTTGTGTTTGCAAAACCATTTTTAAACATAATAACTTCCTCATAAGCTATACCTTATCTGCCTGTGAATAAATTAACTTTATTAAATGGATGACTAGAATCCTACCCTTTTGTCAAATAACATTATTTTGTGTGGTTCCAGGTAAATTCCAGATGCAGGTTCTAACGCGGTGCGGACATGCAGTACACGAAGATACTCCTGGCGAGGTTAGTTAACACTAAATCAGTTTTAAGGTAGAACTGTATCGCTTACGTGGGTCACGTACACCGATCTGGGCAATTTTTATTTATTTTGATGACTTTTATTGCCAGTATTTTGATGCCTTGGATTACTGCACTAGCTTCTGACGTTTTATAAGTGCCCATGTAGGCCTATGTGAAATAAAAAACTTTTGACTTTGACTTTGACTTTACACTTTTCCAGTTTAGGTATAGTGCGTTTCACTTAAGAGTTCCTTTGCCGTAATGTTGGCAATACGGAAAAACAGTGTTGCTATATTTTTAAACATTGCTTTTTTTTTAAATAAAATCCCATTCCCCTATTACCGTTAAAACCGATTTAGTTTCACATTTCGTGCAAAAATTTTGTTAGAGTAGGCAACTCTTTTCATTTTTCCCTTCTTTTTTCCGTAGACAGACAGGGGAGCCAACATTACGGCAAAGGAACCTCTTAAGTGAAACACAGTAGGGATCTCAAATAAATTTAAAAAAAATAAAATTATATATAGCGCATGTTACTCAGTAAAGCAATAATCAAATGGTGAAAGAATTAAATCTGTTGTGTTCGAGTTCAATCGTAACAATGTAACATACATGCAAACAAAAATGAGATCTTTCCTCTTTATAAATAATATTAACTTAGATTATATTCATGTTAAGTACAGGCCATTAGCTTTTAGATTTAGTCTTTAGATAGGTCATTAGCAGATGTTATAGATTGAATATAGTTTTGTATAAAACTCTGTCAACCACTTAGGACTATGTTACTAACATCATAAACAACAAGTTTTGTTCTATGACTTTTAAAAATGTATCATATTTTAGTTCATCACATTTTCATACAAAAATAAAAATATTCAAATTGAACGTCTATGCGAAGCAAGTGATGATAGTACAATAGCGGAGGAGAGTGGGGATCGAACGGCGGCGGGTGTGCTTGCAGCGCTTGCGTCGCGTCATACAGACGTAGGTAGGTATAGCAAAATACAGAGTTGAAATGTGTTAGAACAGTGAAATCTTGAAGGCTGTTTTTTTGTAAATTAATTATGTTTTGTAAAAAATCGTAGGACAAAAGTTGTTATTTATGATGTTAGTAATACAATCTTGCAAGGCTGTTAGTGTTTTACCAAACCCTCCCATCCCAACCCTGTATAATTATATTGTGGTTCCGCCTGCAGGTGGCGCGCGTGGTGGCGTCGTTCGCGCTGCGGCACCGCCTCACAACGGCCACGGAGAACGGTGAAATGATGCAGCTTGTGCACGGCAGTATGCCCGGCTGCTGAACTAAATACTAGAATACTTAAAGCCCATATAACTTGACCCATCACGTCACGGCTGGGTACAGTACAAATGCTTTCTGAAACCCTGATCTGATAATCTGAAAACTTCTGTAATATCTGTTTTTAAACTTAAAACATTTCTGACATTCAGCGGGTTTAGATTTCTGTTTGTGATAGAATGATGTAATCGAGTCAATAGCTAAAAACTATTAGCGGTGGGCGTTTCAACAACGAACAGTTTTTAAATAACGCTTTTTCTTCAGCAACGTAACAACCGTTTTTCGTCCTGCGACCAAAAAGTCTTCGTTGCACAAACCAGTCTTCGAATTTCTGTATGCGAATTGTTATCTTACCGCTAAGGAAATAAGGTTGAGAATCCATTAATTCAACCATCACTCTTGTAGCGTCATCAAAACCAGTTCTTGCAATGAAAAATGAACTTTATGGCTATGAATACAGCCACTTTTTTTTATTGCCACTTTTAAACCATTCTCAAACCAGTCGCGACGAGGACCGTTTCTAACAACCGTTTCTGTTGTCGCAAGACCGGCCCCCCTAGCCAAGTTACAAACGTTTCGCTTGCGCCGAACGCTTCGAGTTGACATTGCCGCCAATTCTTTTGTTCTGACCACGTGACTGAGCGTTAAGACAACGTCATTCCCGTACATTTGAAGCTTTCTACAAGCGTTAACTATTACAGATTAGCAACTTGGCTAGGGGTACGGTTTCGTTTCGTCGGTCAAGAATTCGACAACGAGCCACTACTAAAAAATACTCGCCCTTTTTTATGTTATCAAGGGGATCCTTCAAGAAGAAAGACTAGTAAGGGGGGCACGATATCGATTAAAAAATATCGATACTGTACTCGTAAGTAGTATCGAAATAAAAGTATCAAGTACTTTTGTTTAAGTCGTCAACATCAGACAGTGACATCAGTTTAACTTCAGTAAAACACAACTTTAAGTCTGTGCCGTATGTCAAGTTATAATGGGCAGTATAAAACTCACTGTAAAACAACTGACCAATCATGACTTACTGTTTTATGGAGAATTCTATTAAAATCACGGCTTTGGATTGTGAAGTAATGTTTTGATGGCGAATAAGTTTTTAAAACGATTGTGTACTAAGGTTGTTGAAAACAGTGCTTTTTTAGTTTAGATAAAATAATGGTTGTGTATAAATATTATTTGTAACTCGGTTGCCTTTTAGTTCTTATACAGTGGTAATTTGGTCTTTAGCCATTTTTTTAAATATTATAATATACGCTCGCATTTAACCACTAGGAGCAGTGGTGGCCGAGTGGTAACGGCCCCGATTTACGAGTTATAGGTCGCGGGTTCAAATCCAGCCAGGCACATTAGTTTGTGTAATTTATTTCATCAGTACTGCTCTCAAAACGGTGAAGGAAATCGGTTGAACGGACAGTAAAGAAGGTTTGTCTAAATGTATAAGATTATTGCGAATTTAGTATAGTTTTCGCCAATTTTAGTTGAGATCTATTTCTCAGTAACGTACGTGAAATGAGTAAGGGCATCAATCTTAAACTGCTGAGGCTCAATTTATACCGCCGCGGGAATGAAATGGAATGGAAGCGTCAATTTCGTAGCTATGGTAATTCTCTGGAATGCGCGAGGATTCTCTGTAAGACGCGCGACCTTTTTTTGGCTCGTATTTAGTTTGTATATTATACAATTTAATTATTTTATTATTTTTATTTATTTAATTCAAATAGAACGGCCGAAACCAATTACACTATTTAAACACATAACACAAAAAGAGAAAACATTAAAATGAACACAGACAAGTCATATGTCGCACAGGACTTTAGTGGTAGATACTACTTATTTAATAAATAGTAGACACAGTCATGCATTCATCTCACAGAATTTCATACATTCTGACAATAACATAAAGTTCATTATTCTACGTACAATTTCATTGCAAAAAGTCCCTTCCATTCCATTCCGCGGCGGTGTAAATTGAGCCTATGAGCATTTTCAATGACTCTGGTACTGGATATACTTTTAGGAATGATGAGAATAGCTCATCAAAGGTATACCAGCAAGGTATATATTGCGTGTGACTACCCAGTGTAGCGAATAATAGGCGTAAGTTAAGGCAACCGACTTCTAAAAGGAAAGGGGCCAAATAAATACCGCATTTAAAGTGGAAGCTACGTCCCTGAACGTGGTCTTGTGGTCGCTAGATGGCGCTGAGTTCAACAGTTTATTATGTTTTTAGTGTATGCGAGCATTATTAAGTCAAGAAAATGGTGTCCGCGGAAATTGGACATTCACTTTATTGAACTTGATGAAATTACTGTGTGCGTGTAGTGAGGGCCTTATTGTTATAACTCTGAAAATATGCTTAAGATTTAGTTAACTTTTCCAAAGAATTGTAGAAGTTGGAAACAGAAATTCAAGTAACAAAATTATGTTTATTTGGGCCCTCAGTTCTCACATCGAGGATTGAGGGCCCACCTGTACCGGATAAACTACGGACACAACAGAAGAGTCTTTGTGCCAAAATCTAAGCTAATGCCAATTTGTGAAAACAAGATATTATCGCAAAACAAAGAGACAAAGACTTAGCACGGGCCCTCATTCCACACGCACACAAATTACTGCCTGAAAATCCACCCGATTCTCTAATTATAGCGCTAATAATACTCAAATTACACTAAAAACAAAATGAACTAAAAAAGTCGCCTTCAGCGCCATCTGGTGAGAACAGAGGCCCTTCTACGAACAGATCAGATCCTACATGATTGAAGTTTACCTATGGGTAATGAAAAGCAGCTAATAATTATGGTTGTGTTATTATAGCAATATATTTGTGCCCTTTTCACATATAATAACCGTAACATCGGACTATGAAAGTAACGGTTCACGACCTTGCCAATGTGAGCGGTAGCTGAGCGCGAAGCGGCGAGCCGTAAGATCAAAAGTATGAAAATTATTGAAGCACGCCACGAGACGCCACTTATAGCGCCCAGCAGCCCGATTCACGTAATGTAAACCGTAACGATATCGCACCGATTTAGTCGTTTAGACCATTTCCGTATTCACATCCATCAATCGAGTTTGAACGACACCGATTTTAAAGTCGTTTGAAATTCATCGATTTAAAAAAAAAATCTGTATTACATTATCCTGGTAGAATGCTTATTAATGTAACTGGAAATAAGTCGATAGATCGTGAATACCGCTTTTGGATAGGACTTTGATCGAACGACTATAAAACTTCAACGATATTTGGCTTGTTTGATTTTACGTGAATCAGGCTACTGTCAAGCCCTATAACATCTGTGTACTTAGCTAATTTCTGTTGAGATTTACCACCGTGATTGAAACCAGGTCGGGAGGATAATCCTCCCTTCATTAGTCTGTCTAAAAAGTCAACCAACTTGGGAATTTTGTAAAATATTTAATTATTTAAAAAATACTTTTACTCGATACTTTTTATAAGGTTCTTCTAGTAGTAAACAATGATCAATATCTCTTAATCACCTTGATAATTGAACCCGTGTTGATTACATCAGATTTCATTTTACTATATTAATTACCCAAGTCGGTTGACTTATTAGACAGACTATAAGCGCATGGGGCTGGAAAAATGTGAATGTACAAACAACTTTGCCGATCTATAACGGCCTGGTCTCGACTTCGGTCTATGTGATTCGCGGCGCGGCGAGCGGGGCGCTATGAGCGGCGTCTCGTGGCGTGCTTCAAACATTTTCATACTTTTGATTTTACCGCTCGCCGCCCCGCGTTTAGCTACCGCTCACAGCGGCAAGGTGAATGGGCCGTTAGGACGATAGGTGTAAGTAAATGTTGATGGTTTGTAGTGATTTTAATAGAATTCTCTTTAAAATAATAAAAATGGAGACAAAAATATTTTTAAAGTCTGAACACTTTGAAGTATGTACTTACCGTTTTGTTTCTTGTAAATGTCCAAGAATGATGCGAAAATTATCAATATTACTCCCTTACTTATTACGTTGATTGGCCAAAGCTGTGTTTAATTATTAAACTATTCATTTTAAATCGTATTTATTTATTTTATCAAAATCATCAGCATTTCAGCCGCAAGGCGTCCACAAGTGTCGATACAGTATTCTCTCATATAGTTTGTACTCGAGAAACAAAAAAAGAAACCGTATGAATAATGACCAAAGTTCGGAATTATGTAGAGTTATTAAAGTACTTGCATCGAAATGTTGATATTAATATGGATCTTCCCGGGATCTCTAATGAAAAACTCCGTGCGGCCAACAATATTACAAATAAATAAAAACCTCAGATAATAAAACAGATAATTAACCATACAATTTTTATTAATATTTTTCATTGAAAAAGATCTCTCTACATCAACTGAGTTGTTAAATTTATACACTTCCTCCTCTTCGTCATTTATGCAGGAAGAAATGTTTTCTGGTATATTTCTGACTAGCTTTTGCCCGCAGCTTCGCCTGCGTACATAAAATATAGCCTAAGTATGTCATTCAGGAATAAAGCAGCTTTCTATCGCTGAAAAAATGTTCGCAATCGGACCAGTACTTTCAGAGATTACCTCCTACAAACAAAAAACAAACTTTACCTCTTTGTTATATTAGTGTAAGATAGAGTAATAAAAATGTCTGCTTTTTAAAATTAATCTCGGAATTTGAGGCACATCCACTTTATTCTTTCGCTGTATGAAATCAGTGTAAGTACATATTTAAGTCCACCTAATTCCGACCTCTGATAATGACTAATTTCCAGTGTTTAAGACACGGAAGGAGAGAAGAGGCTTAACTGTTATCAGCTTTGGCTGGTCATTGTGGAGTAGCGAATGTGTTTACATTGGTCGAGTAAATTGGTAGGGAAATTATTGGTATAGTTCAAAGTTCATAAGTATTTATTTCACGCAATCCTTCATAGGCTATTTGGTCGTTTTTTATAAAGGAGACCGACTAGAAACTATGGTTACTCTAAAAAAAAAATACCATACTATAATATATCATACTAAACTGTTAGTACAAAGAACTTAGCTAGTTTTTTAATTATCTTAATGCCTTAGGCATTTTTTACCACTCAATATTTGAGTGATGCAGAGAGAAATAGCTAAAACTGTTAATTATTTATGTCCCATTGTCCATTGTCTTAGTGCCCGATTTTTGTCAACCATTGTAAACGCATTCTCAAAATGATCTAATATTTATTATTAAACGAAAATATTTTTCGAAACAAGTTAAAAATAAATAAAAATAATTCTTTTAATCTTAAGATTTGCTCGCAGTGAGTCTTTATTTTAATTTAGTTTTAAAATTTTCTATTTTAAATTGTGAAATTATGTATTTCTAAGAAAAAAATCTCCTATTTTTTTCATTTGGTTAACTTTTATATCGCTACGGTCTTAAGCACATTGGCTCAAATGTTCCCAACGGTAGGACTAAGGACGACACTTACCTACATACTGTAAAGTTGGGTTACTTTTACCCTGAGGTAAATTCCCCCCCCACAGGTCGTGATTCAATAGAAAGTGCAGAAACACGGTAAACTCGGTGTGCCGCGTTGCTATTGGTTAATAAGCTTGGGCCAAAGTTATGCCCCAGGGTCAAAGTAACCCGATTTTACTGTACGTAATTGAAATTAATCAACTCATAGTATAACGATTATTTATTTAACTTAATTGTATTTTGAAAGCGCAATCAGTACTAGAATCAAAGTTGCTGATTGAGAGGTATCGAAACTCCACTAATTTGTAATGATGATCTTTTTATTTTAGTATGGGAAGAAATTAAAGAACTTCTCCCACTCTGGGGAGAGCGAGGGTCAGACTTTTACTGATTAAAATTCACTATTGTTCTTTTAGTTGCCTTTTGCATTCCAGGGCGGTGGTGATTTTTTCAAACAACCCGTTTCTGAGTTAGTAATTAATTTAGTTTTTTTTTTATGACTAGCTATTGTCAGAGGCTTTGCTTGCGTCCCTGTGTAACTCAGTGATATAGTAGCACTCAATTGGTGAAAGAATTTTTAAAATCGGTCCAGGAATTTTTGAGTTCATTCATTACAAACAAAAAAGTTTTTTTTTTTAATATTAGTATAGATTGACTTCCGACAGCGAGAAACGTAACGGTCTAAAAGTTAAAAAGTTCCTTAATTCATTTCATTGACTCCACTTCGTACTAGCGATCTCAGATTAAAAAATTTGTAAGTACTAAAGGTAAAAAAAACTAACTATGTAGTAGAAAGTTACGTAAAATGCTTATACATAAGCAAATAGTATTAAAGAACGACGTTTTTCAACTACACCTTTAGTGCCTTAGTACCTAATCATTTGTGTCCTTGCTCGAAGTATTTATTTTATGGTTTAGCTCTTAGTGTTCGGCCAGACTGGTATAGGGTGTGGGGGGGGCGCGGCGCCGCAACCTCAAACATAAGAGCATCTTTTGAGTTGCCTGAACTCATGCCATAGCTCGTTCATACAGGGAGCCACAGACAGTGCGCGGGCGAAAACCCAGTTTCTGAACTCGCGCCGCTCCCCGCTCCGCGCTGCCAGTCTTGTCAAGCAAAACGCGCGAGTTCTCACACCCGCGCCGCTCCCCGCATCGCGCTGCCAGTGTGGTCGAGCTCTTAGGGCCTAAACACAAAACTGTTATGCGATATTGCATCGTAAATCTACAAACTTGCTGGACACATCGCAAGAACTTGTGAATTGATTCACATCGCACATTGTATGGTCACCTGAAGCAGTGCTTTGCCGCTCGTAGTAGCATTGCAGGCTCCTGCGATACGGTGTCGCATCACAGCTTTGTGTAAGAGCCCTAAAGTCCCTGTCACACAGTCCATTTTTATTTTAACGCTTTCATCCAGTAGCTACTTATTCCAATCTAAACTGATCGTGTGATAGGGACTTTACACATGTCTCAATTTGTATAGATTGTACAGATGCTATTGATGTTTGAAATGAAATAAAGATATATTTGATTCAGTTTGGTGTTTTATTTGTTATTGATTTTCGTCATGGTGTGTATTCCCGCTGTCCCCATTGCAGTGGACAGGCTTGGACAATGGAAAGGCGTTCATCTCCCTTTTTTGTTCGCAAATACATAATACCCAGATCATTTACTTACACTTTATTTCGTCGTACATTTTACTGTCACCACACAGCAGCAACCGAATGTACCGTCACTATGATACCCATTTAAATTCGGTCAAAACAGCAACCACCGGCCACTGCAGCTGTAGGCACCAGTTTGAGGATGCGACCAATAGGTAGCTTGTCGTTCGGCAAGAACCAAATCCGGGTCGACGACGGCGCGTTTTGTTGCACGCGCACGTCAGAGCTGCCAGCAAAATTGAAGGGGCTCGTTAAGTTTGATGCCTGCCAGGGTTGAGAGGTTGTTCGAAAGAGTGACCGTGTCCTTGTGAACTGAAAGAACATGGGTAGACTTTAGTCGGTGACTTACCGACACTCCCTCTTGCTCCGTCCAGAGAGTGAGGAGTCATCAGAGAAGGAGGAATCTGGCATGTCCAAGAATAAAAAAAATTAAGACGTGACACCAATCCGCACTGGGCCTGTGTGGTGGATTACGGCCTATTCCCTCTCCCAGAATGGAGGTCTGAATCCCAGTTGTAAGAATATCAAAGGCTGATTATCCTTATACTCTGCTCAAATGTATTTACTGAAGCTAAAGGGCCTATTACACTACACGTTATTCAGCACACGACATACCGAGTTCAGACTCGTCTTTTTTTCATTCCGATTAAGAGTCTAACCCTTATTACTTTATGCGACACGACGAGCCATCGATCAAAACTGTCTGAATATCGAGTGGTTTAATAGGTCCTTAAGGATGACTAAATAACGAAATTCTTTAAGTTTTTATTACAACAAAGCTTTACCTTTGTCTTTGGTTTGGTGAAGTTCGGGCTTATCTTTTTGACGTCGGTTTTGGCGGGAGATAAATAAAAAGCGATTATGTTTTTAACATTTTTATTATCATCAGATCAAATGGCCGAATACATTCAAGCTAAAATAACACCATGATATAATATTAGTTTATACAATAATTTATTTGCAATAAAAGTTATGGTAACTTTAAGTTGGAACAAACTATGTTTGTAACTTAGTGCAATGACTAGCTTGTTTACTTGTTAAGTAATTATTATACTGTTTATTACATCTTTGAACTTAATAGCTCTCACTAACCAAACCAAGATTGTTTATATAATATTATTTTTAATTTATGCAAAACCTGAATACCTAGAGTATGTTCAGAATCAGTAATTGAATGGATTCCAATCGTTTTTACACCATGTTATATTTTTCCCCAAATATATTTAAAAAGGTCACAAATTGGACACCAAAGCTTTCTGCACAGCCATCCGGTAGCAGAGCTTTCTGGTCCCTTGCCAAATCGGTCGAAGCGAACTTCTGTCGGCCCACATTGCCTCCGCTGGTTAAACCTGACGGAACACTGGCTCATTCGGCGAGAGAGAAAGCAGGACTCTTTGCATCTTTCTTCGCCCATAATTCTCGTCTTGATACTGGCAGTGCTACTCCACCGACTCTACCTCACTGCGACACTTCGATGCCCGAGGTTCGCATAAGGAACAAAGAAGTTCTGAGAGCACTGTGTCGTCTAGACGTGAATAAAGCTAGTGGACCCGATGGTATACCAGCGTTGTTCTCAAGGCTTGTGCGCCCGAGTTGTCTCCTGTATTGAAACGCTTGTATCGCCTCTCGTTTAGGACTGGAATAGTGCCCAAGTCCTGGAAACTTGCCAACGTGCAACCCGTGCCCAAAAAGGGCAGTCGTGCCGATCCTACCAACTATCGGCCGATTTCGATAACCTCCATACTCTGCAAGATTATGGAGCGTGTGTTGAACTCGCGCCTCATGGCATACCTAGAAGGTAACGATCTCCTCAGTGACCGACAGTACGGGTTTCGCCGCAATCGATCTACTGGGGACCTACTAGTGTATGCCACCCACTTGTGGGGCGAGGCCCTCGAGAAGAATGGGGAAGCAATTGCTGTCTCCTTAGACGTCTCGAAGGCCTTCGACAGGGTATGGCATGCTAGCCTCTTGAGCAAGCTTCCAGCATACGGCATTTCTCCTGGTCTGATTAACTGGGTAAAAGACTTCCTGAGAGAACGGTCTCTTCGAGTTGTTGTCGATGGATGCTCATCAGAGCCCATGACGACTAATGCCGGAGTTCCTCAGGGGTCAGTGCTCTCTGCAACTCTTTTCCTGCTGCATATTAATGATCTGCTGATGCCCGGTATCTATGGGTATGCAGATGATAGCACAGTTGTAGAGATACCTGCCAGGTGCTCGGGCTAGTAAAGAGCAAATCCGGTCCGAACGAGAGGCTATGGTAGAGCGTACGAATATCTCGCTTCAGGCAGTCTCCAAGTGGGGCGAAACCAATCTGGTGGGATTCAACGCAGCCAAAACACAGGCGTGTCTGTTCACCGCCAAAAGGAGCCCGTTCACCTCGGCTCCTACTTTTCAGAATGTATCATTGGATTGTACCGACCGCCTTCAGCTCTTGGGTGTCGAAATTTCCTCCGACCTCAATTTTGGGCGGTTCATTGAGTCCAAAGCCAAAGTAGCTGCTAGGAAACTAGGCGTTCTCGCAAAAGTCCGACGGTACTTCACACCGAGACAGCTTTTAATGTTATACAAAGCACAGGTCCGATCGTGTGTGGAGTACTGCAGCCACATATGGGCTGGTGCTGCGAAGTGCCACCTGGCAGCTTTGGACTCAGTGGAAAGGCGTGCGAAGAGGCTGATTGGTGATCCAGATTTGGTTAAGACCAATCTTCAAAGCCTTGAGCACAGGCGTAGGGTAGCCAGCCTTTCGGTGTTTTACAGATTGCATTTTGGAGAGTGTGCGCAGGAATTGCATGACTTGATTCCGCCATCTCATTTCTACCATCGGACAAACCGACGCACGGCGAGTATCCACCCTTACGTTGTTGAAACATCTACGGTCCGGACTAAGCGTTTCGCCTCGTCATTTATACCGCGTACTTCGAAGGACTGGAACAGTTTGCCTGCTGCGGTCTTTCCGTCTGATTATAATTTGGGTGTCTTCAAGGCTAGAGTGAATAGGCTCTTAATAAACTAGTGCGCCTCACCATCAACGATTGCATCACTGCTTACCATCAGGCGGGATCGCAGTCAAGTACTAGTTTATAACAGATAAAAAAAAAAAAAAAAACGGATAACAGGTCACGGCAGATCATAGCGGGCATTAGGAACCAGCGCACAGCTGTGTAGGCAAGTGCAAAACAACCCCTCAGTCGCCTGGATGGCCCGGTGCCTATGTATTTTTGCTGACATAACAAGCTTAAAACTTTGTGATTTTTCATGATACAGTTATGAAATTTTGTACATAGATTCTTTACATAAAAATACTAGACACGTGTTTCAGGTTTCACATATAATAAAATAATATCACACTATACAAAATAATTAAGAAACACAATTAAAAAACATTAAAGTTGTATACGTTACGATATTAATTATTATTATAACGTTTGAAGCGTATGGTACGCTCAGTTATAATTTGGTACAGGGTATTTATTTTATGGTATGGAGCTGAATATAATAATCATTAAGATAAAGGCTTTTACAGAAAGGCGCGACACGACAATGGCAATTACCATGAAGAAAGTCGGTAGAAAAAGCTTCTAACGCATTGCCTAGCGCGCCTGTCCATCAGAGCCTAAGTTGACACCTACAGTACAATGCACCCCAAATAATAATAGGATCGATTACCATGTTGTGACGTCACGTCAAACTGTCAAATTGAAGAACTAATAAGGTAAACAAAACAAGACATTTTTAAAATTTAATTTAATTATCTGTTGGTCTAGTGGTTAGTGACCCTGACTGCTATGCCGGAGGTCGTAGGTACGATTCCACCCAGGACAAATGTTTTTGTGATAAGCACAATCATTTGTTCTATGTCTGGATGTAATTTATCTATGATATGAATGTATTTAGAAATATATAAGTATGTTTATCAGTTGTCTAATACTCATAACACAAGCTCTGCTTAGCTTGAGACTAGACGGCGTTGTGTGATAGTTGTGGAATATTATTATTTTTATACATTTATTTATCTCAGGACCCTGAGGTCCTGGACCTTTGGAAGGTATACGAGGAGCCGAAACCAAATGGCAGAGGTCCTTTTTAGACGATTTCAATGGAATGTGGTACCAACCGGTGATTATGCCTGTACGCGCTATGTAATTATTATTTTATGAACTGTGAACGAAAAGTTTAATCAGAATCCAGTTCTTCAATTTTGCTCATAATTTCTTCGTAATTTCTTGCGATTTGACAGTATGACGTGACGTCACAACATGGCTTCGATCCTATTCTAATTTGGAACGCATTGTACAGTCGACACCATTTCAAGTTTCCAATATTTATTTAGTATAAAATACCGTAAAACGAGGTGAATAGAGACAAAACTTTGGTTTGGTTTTTCACTTTGACACCAATATTATCGGCCTCTAACAAAGCATCTACTTTTTAGAATAACAATTTATTAATAAATTGATATAGTTAAATGCTGCAAAAAATATTCAAATATCGAGAAAATACGCATTAAAGTTTTGTCTCTATTCACCCCCATTTTACCAGGTAGATATAATCTTTGAGTTCTAGTTAAACAATAATTATGTAGAAATAAATTAACTGCTACATAAAATAAATAATCTCACTGTTGATAGTTTGACACATAACACTGCACGCTTACCTATAGTTAGTAATTATTAGATAAAATTAATTAATAGAAAAATGTGCAAAATATTGTAACATATTTAGTGCAAAATAAATTATATTGCTGTAATAAATTATGTGTAAAAATTAGTAATTAAAGTAGTAGTGAGTTACCCGTTTATAAATTGTAAGATTGCATTTTTTTTTGTGACAACTTCTGTGATTGGTTAAAAAACATTATTTAATATTAGTAAAATTAATTGAAAATGATTTGTTAATCAAAACCGAAGCAGATTGTTCC
This sequence comes from Mythimna ferrago, assembly GCA_910589285.2. Taxonomy (NCBI): domain Eukaryota; kingdom Metazoa; phylum Arthropoda; class Insecta; order Lepidoptera; family Noctuidae; genus Mythimna; species Mythimna ferrago. Next base: position 18,741,515 of record OU342695.1, read on the forward strand.
TGATTGATAAAAAGTTATATTTAAAATAAATATTAAGTATTTAGACTTTTAAGCCAAAATAGTAGGCAAGATTACTAGGCCAAATTAATTATCAATAATTACGATAAATATTTCTCACTTCAATGTCTCCGCAGTTATCTTTTTTTTTATAGCAACTCGTAAATATAAGTTGTTGCATCGTGGCGATACTTGGGGAGGCTTATTTCCACCAGTAAACGTCATTGTAGGTAGGGCAATAAGTGTACCGATCGTGATTCATGATATCAAGATTAGAGGATTAGATTTTTTTTGTAATTACGAAGTTGCTATACATAAAAAAAAAACAACTGCAGGTCTAAGGTAATATTTTGCTAATATACCTAGTTATTTTTAAATAACAAGTGTGTATAAGGTGGAGATCTGAAATCGTTAGTGATTATGGCAACATTACATTATTGTGACGTTGTTTTACACGGAGCTCTTCATTTCTTGCTTGACGCAGGATTTGAATGCCTCCCAACCTTCGTTCTTGGCATAGGACTGGATAGAAAAAAAAAAATGCATTAATAAGATTCTATTAAACTTCAACAAGGACTTCACTCGCGTAAAGGTAGTAAAATTGTCCCAAGGGAACATAATCCTTGGATAAAAAGTATTCTATGTGCTAATCCAGGACAGGGCCTACCCGTGTCAGAAGTTTCATTTAAATCCGTTCAGCCGAAGAAGTATCAAACATACATACACAAACACACACCTTTATGATATTTTTTTTTTTATGGTGTGAAAAATCATCCAATGACAACCCCCGCTCTTGGGCGGAGCGGGAGATAGTGTCAGACTCTTACTGACTAAAAGACCCACCCCGTTCCTTCTAGCCTTCTTACCGGGGCTCGAGTTCCCTTCGGACAACCCTGGCCCCAGTAGGCTTCGACCCGGCTAAGTCCCTGCTGTTGCTGACAACTCCTTGAGGCGCGCGGGAACAGTGCGCGCCGTCGACGACTTGGGCTTGGTCCGGACAGTTACCGGACAGCGAGCTACCCATTGCTCACCTTTATGATATTAGTGTGATATTTTGAAGGATTATTTTGATAATTTATGTTGTATGGTCTGTTTTACCACTTCCGTAGAAGTTCGAAATATCTATCAGATGCCTGTCAGATAAATTATATTTAACTGACAGATTAGGAATTTTCGGAGACAGCAGTTATAGTAGCAGTAGACTGGTGATATTGGTATTCATCTGGTAATAATTACAATATAAGAATGATTTATAAGATCTGGATAGAAAAAAAAAGAATCAATATACTACTATTTTTTACCTGTAAATTATATTTATTTGTATTATTTAGCTATGTATTTCACCGCAGCAATCATCTGGCCCTGTGGCGCAACGGATAACGCGTCTGACTACGGATCAGAAGATTCCAGGTTCGAATCCTGGCAGGGTCGCGAAATACTTTTTGATTTCAAAGGATTTTTTCTTTGAAACTTTAGTTTTTCCGTTTTTTTTTTTTAGATAAATGTGCTAGTTATATATTCTTGTCGTCTATTATATAATGGTTGTGTAATATAAAACTGTTCCCAAAAAAATCCAAAAGCAAACTACCAGCTTCCTTAGTTTTTCATTCCTAAAAGCCCACTCTATTTCTTTTTTTGATTCCTATCATCAGCAATCTAGGGGTGATGCTAATTTATTTAAACAACACAGACGTGACGAACATGAAGACCCAGCGTTGGAAGTCCTCCAACAAGGTGGACCGATAACCTGGTGAGGGTCGCGGGAATCCGATGGATGCGAGACGCACAGGACCGGTCGTTGTGGCGACGCTTGGGGGAGGCCTATGTCCAACAGTGGACGTCTTTCGACTGATATGATGATGATGATGATGTGATGAGTGTTTATTTATTTTAACGTACAGTAGTAGTTCATAGGCGGTCTTAACGCAACAAGGCATTCTCTACCTGTATACCTTTGAATTAAAAAACAAAACCCTCTTTCGGGCGCTGTCGGGTAAAAACATATTTCTCTGTGATATTAATGACACAACAGCTATTCTTTATTTAAGTTACGATATTAGTAACTTAAATAAAGAATAGCTGTTTTGGACTCCGTACGGAACCCTAAAAAAGGCGATACTACCTATTCGAAGTATTCCGCGCACGAAAGGTTCCGTACCATACGTAGCAAAATAAAAAAAAACAGCAAAAAAAATATCAAGTTTGTTGTATGGGAGCCCCACTTAAATATTTATTTTATTCTGTTTTTAGTATTTGTTGCTAGGAGATGGTGAGGTAGACCGGGACGTAACACATCGGATCAACGCAGGATGGATGAAATGGCGACAGGTCACGGGAACAACTTGTGACCCACGGATGCCCCTCAAGTTGAAGGGTAAAATCTACAAGTCCGTGATAAGGCCTGTCGTACTGTATAGATCAGAATGTTGGGCTGTGAAAAAAGATTGCATGTAGCGGAGATGAGAATGTTAAGATGTGTGGTGTGACGAGAATGGATAAAGTGAGAAATGAGTATATTAGGGGAAGTTTGAAAGTGGCGCCAGTTACTAAAGGTTGAAAGAAAATCATTTGTCTTGGTAGTCTTGGTATGGTCATGTAAAGTGGAGATATGAAAAGCATGTTGCTAAAAGATTTATGAATTTACATGTGAATGGATGGAGGGAGAGGGAGGCCAAAGATTGATGGAGGCCGAAGATGGATTGTATGAGAAGTGATATGAAAGAAAAGGGAGTTAGTGATAGCGTGACGAGTGGCAGGATAGAATGGAAGAAAAAACGTGTTGCGCCGACCCCAAATAAAACGAGACAAGGGCAGGAAGAAGAAGAAGAAGAGTTGCTATAGCAGCAATAGAAACACATCATCTGTGAATATTTCAACTGTCTAACTATCACGATTTATGAGATACAGTCTGGTGACAGACAGACGGACAAATGATAGCAATAGGGTTCCGTTTTTACTCAGGGTACGGAACCTTTAATACTACATTGTTACTGTAATTGATTGGCTGCATAAAAAGTTGGAAGATGGTTCAAATGTGAAGATAAAAGCAAAACTCTCTAGATATGAAAAGTATTACTTTCAACCCGCTCCTCAGGCAACTTCAGACCTACTTTCAGAGTATGAGTAAAGCAAAAATACATTCGATATCAAGATGTAATCTAGTCTGTCGTTGTAAAATCAAGTATTTTCTTTACCTTGAAGCCCCTGTGCAGCCGATCCTTCATGATGGCGATGAACTCCTTGTAGCTGAGCAGGCCGTCGCCGTCCGCGTCGAAGATGGCGAATACCGTGGAAACCAGGTGCTCAGACTGCGAGATACCCGTGCAGATCTTCACGGCGCGGTGGAACTCGTCTGCGAAGAACAGAAGAGGAATTTGAGTTTTACACCGCTCAAAAACTCTCCAAGATGCTAGCATTACAGGTAACAAGAGTTAGTGGCCTCCTTCTGCGAAGCAGTAATGATAACTAAGGAGATGGCCCCTTCTTCTGCGAAGCAATACTGCTAGCGAAGGAGATGGCCCCTTCTTCTACGAAGCAGTAATGCTAGCGAAGGAGATGGCACCTTATTCTGCGTAGCAGTAATGCTAGCAAAGGAGATGGCCCTTTTTTCTGCGAAGCAGTAATGGCCCCTTCTTCTGCGAAGCAGTAATGCTAGCGAAGGAGATGGCCCCTTTTTCTGCGAAGCAGTAATGCTAGCGAAGATGGCACCTTCTTCTGCGAAGCAGTAATGCTAGCGAAGGAGATGGTACCTTCTTCTGCGAAGCAGTAATGCTAGCGAAGGAGATGGCCCCTTTTTCTGCGAAGCAGTAATGGTAACGAAGGAGATGGCACCTTCTTCTGCGAAGCAGTAATGCTAGTGAAGGCGGTAGCCCCTTCTTCTGCGAAACAGTAATGCTAGCGAAGCTATGGTCCCTTCTTCTGCGAAGCAGTAATGCTAGCAAAGGAGATGGCCGCACGCGTGAGGGAACGGATTTTCTCACGCCCCAGCCTCCGGAATCCTGACCCCGATTTCCAGCCGTAGTCGTAGGAGTGAGTAGCAATGGGTAGCTCGCCGTCTAGCCATCCGATCCGAGCCCGCGTGCCTCAAGATGTCAGAAAAACCGTAGTAACCTAGCAGGGTCGAAGCTGACTTCTTCCGCTCTTGGGCGAGTCACTTTTTAACTGACTAAAACCACACCTATGTTTCTTCTTTACCACCTATGTTTCTTTTAACCCTTATAGGCTTCGGGCCTGCTGCTCCCCTACGGTTTTGCTGAAATCTCTATGAAGCGCGCGTTAACACTACGGGCCGCCGACGACTCGGGCTCGATCCGGACGGTTACCGGATGGCCGGACAGTGAGCTACCCATTGCTCGTCATCCGCAAGCCCCCAATTTAGACTCAGGTGCTGAAAGAACGCTTAAATCCAAAGCAAATTTACTGTCCTTAGCTAGAATGTTCGCCAGAACGCTTGATAGAATGCTCGCCAGAACGCTTGATAGAATGCTCTCCAGAATGCTTGCTATATAATGCTCGCTAAACCGCTCTCGTTATTTTTCTGTAATGTAACATTCTCAAGAATGCTCATTACAAGTGAATGCCAAGTTTATCACCACCTTAGGTTCAAAAATCTACTAACCTTTCGAGATAGGATGATCAGCGAGCGTGTACATCCTCATGGCGATAGTAAAGTCCTCCAAGTTGTTGAGGAACTGACAGAACGTCTTGAACTCCTCGAAGGTGATGCCGTGCTCGTACTTGACGCGGTCCAGCAGCCTGTCCAGGTACATGTCGTACTCATCCGTGTCTAAGTACGTGTAGCGGAGGAGAATCTTCGCGAAATCCACTTCGGATATTGTCTCGTGACCTGGAATGTTTAGGTGACTCTTAGCCTTCTTTAGTTGAGACCAGGTAAAAGAGCTTTGTGTGGATATTATGGCAGATTTAGTCTTTTTGATTCATGTCTATCATCATAATTTCACCCGAAAGACGTCCACTGTTCGGCAAAGCCGATGAAGATGAGTCTTTTTGATTATCCTATTATAATTGAGGGTGGCCTATGTTTGGACATAGGCCTCCCTCAATTCTATCCTCCTCTCAACTCAGTGGACGTCTATCGGCTGAAATGAGGATTATAATTGATACGTAAGCGACTTCCTCTTTGGCTATTTTGAGTAAGAGGGTGTAACACAAATCCAGTAAACCAAAAATATTATCAGAAAATTCAGCCTTTAAGAGGACACGAAACGTTTTGTCCATATGTTTGGTATGTCCACCATATACCAGTGGGCCATCGCCGTACGTCTAGCTCCAAGAAGGAACGGGCTCGGCAGAATTAAACTGAGAGTATGCAATTCCGAAGTACACTCCTCGAAATGTGGCCGATAGAAAACCGACAGCTAGCAACTGGGTTTCGATGCTCAAGACTTTGGAGCTTCGACTAGTCTTCGATTGTCTTTGCTCGTCTCATCATCTCATATGGCAGATCCATTCCAGTGATAGCAGTACTCCAGAGAGGCAGAGCAACAAAGGACGAACATTATCATCCCTTTTTCATAACGGAATCATGATGCTAATCCTGCACATAATACCTGGACCACTCAATGTGGCAACGCTTAAGGGAAGGCTATGGTTAGAGGCTGTGGAAGTCTTTCTGATAAAATGAAGATGCTGATGAAGCCTACCTTTAGCAAACTCGTGGAACTCGAGCTCCAGAACTTCGGTCTGCAAGTTCTCCATGAACTGCCTGAAGCCCTCAAACTTCAGGTCGTTCGTACCTTTCTTGCCGAAGAAGTGCACCTGGAAGGAAAAGCATTTTTTGCATGCTATGATATCTATAATATTAAAATAATTCGCTAAATGTGTTGCTAAGCGCAAATCTCGAGAGCAGCTGAACCGACTTCGCTAATTTTTTTGTTGTGTTTGTTACTGTGAGGAGAAGGTTCCTATGGAAAAAAAATGAAAATTAGGGTAGTGTAGTGTAGTTGGGTAGAGTAGTTTAGGGTAGAATAAGGTAAATAAAGGCGAAAGTGCAAATGTTTGTTACTTCTTTACATTCAAACGGCTCAATGGATTTGGATGAAATTTGACACACGAGTAGGTAGACCATGTCCCGGAATAGCACATAAGGTAATTTTTATTCCGGGAGTAGGTTCCCTTGGGACACTTGTCTGCTTTCACACGAGCGAATCTGCTGCTACCTCTCTGACTCACTTACTGATTCATCAAGGCCTAGCCCAAACTCTTGAACCTAGAACGCTGAAATTTTGCACAGGTGTCTTTTATAATGTATACTCAGAAAATTGTGTCCGTAGTTATATGGATGTGTAACAAGCCTCGCATTTTTCATCCACGAACAGTGAAAATTGTCCATGGATGTAGAATGTGGGATTGTTTGATTTCGTGGGTGTATCGGTTATATTATGTTGTTAGCTTAGCATAAGTTTTATTGTCACGTCTTAACAAGTGAAAATTTGAAACGAGAACAACTGCCAACAAACTGTTTAAAATTTTGTCAGAATTATTGTAATGTGTATTGTAAGCGAATTTTGAATAATTTAAATAAAAAAAGATTTTCCAAAATTCACAACCTAAAGGGTCGAACCGGGCGTTCAAAGTATTTATGAAGAAGCCTACTATCACGCGGGCAAACCCGCTAGCAGCAGCTAGTAAATAAAAAAAAAACTGGGTAAGCGCGAGTCGGACTCGCGCACTGAGGGTTCCGTGGAAACTACAATTCCCGAATGGAGTATTTTTGTTTTTGTGTCCTAGGTAACAACAAAACTGTTTTTAGATTTTTTCCTATACCTGTGCTATAAGACCTTGTTTTGTGCCAAATTTCAAGATTCTGGGTCAACGGGAAGTTCCCTATGAATTTCGACCTTTGAGAGTATCAAAATATGCGTTTTTTGCGACATAAACGGCCGTATCTTTTTTATTTCACAGCTTGAAGGGACCGCAGACCTCAGTATATGGTTTTAAGATACTGAGGTCCCGATACCTCCACGCGTTCTCGAGATAAAGGGTCTTGACAGACCGACGGACGGAAAACAAAGTGATACGATAAGGGTTTTTTCCTTTTGAGATACGGAACCCTAAAAAAATAGAGTAGTAACCTGCAAGAAAGTATCAACGTTGTGCCTCCTCTGCAAGCCCTGGTCATCATTGACATAGTTCTCATGAGCCTTGCCGTCCGCCTTCGCGTCCCCTTTGCCATCCTCCTTATTCTCTTCCTCCGTCATCCCCCTCTTGCCTCGCCATGCGAAGCTGAAGATTTTCTCCATCTGAAATATTAAGTTTGAAGTTAAAATTCACAGAATTGAACTTTCGTCCGACTGCGCTTGATATGTGCTTCTGCTGATGTGAAGACTCAAAGACTGAAAGCACAAAATAGAGCTAAGTACAGAAGACAATCTACATACAAAGCACGCTCGGGCAACGCACACATAGACACCGAGCACGGACACGATATCTCGGCTCAATCGCCCGGTCGCACTCGTACAGTTCTGAGCAATGCGCTGGCGTGTGTGCGATCGCCTAGCGTAGGTATAAAAACTGAAGTACATACATGAGATTGACTTCTGTACCTATCTATTTTGTGCTGAAAGTGTGTGTATAAGTAGAAAAGTCTAAACGTATTTGTAGTGAAATATGTACATGTGGATGTGGCTTTAGATTATATGTTATGTTATGTAAAGAACAGTGAAAAATAGAGAAAGTGAAAAACATGACTGTTCTGAAATATTGTGAAGTAAAAAAAGTGTCGTATACGCAGTCAGACTGATTTTGATTCAAAAAGCGTGTTACAGTTTCAAAAAAGTTTGTGTTAATTGCATTGATGTGTTACACTACCTATATACATACAAAACTTCGAATCGACACACAAATAAATGATCTTACTTACAAATAAAATTATTTAGCGTTGTGGATAACACTTACAATAATTCAGTGCTAATCTTACATTATATTATTCAATAATAACAAATATTATTTAATAAAGCAAATTAGTTTTAAGATTACGAAAATTATTGCAGACAATATTTTTAAAATTTTAACCAAAGCAAATGCAATAGCGAACCACTCAATTAATTATTAAAACAAAATAAAGTGCAAAAGCGATTTTTACGGATCATCTCACAGTTTTTATCACTACATACCAATACCAAATATCGTAGTCGGTTAAACCCACCATCCAATAAAATATTAAATACATAAATAATCTAAATATAACCACAAGAAGAAATCCGTAAAACTTATAAATACATAGATGACAGATAGAAAGACTAAAAAAATAATAGTTTCAAACCATCAAAGAAGATAGATCATGACAGACAGAAATAAAATAAAAAAGTAGAAAAAAAAATCATGACGGACGACAGTAAAAACGGAAGGACGTAATGCGATGTCCGTTAGGACTTACTCTGGACGGTCCCTGGACCTCGACAACACTCCTGTTCTTCATGGCACTTGTTGAGACTAATGTAAGCAGCTAAGCCGCGGTGAGCACATAATACACACACATAAATATTATATTATTATTTACATATATACTTGTATACATGTATATTGAAACGTAAACGAAAATAAAAAGCGAAAGAACGCCTTATGCCGCTCTGGTAATATGGATTATTGTTCTGTAAATCAAAATTATAAAAAGCATTTTTGTTTTAAAACAGTTTAGTGACAATTTATGTTTAATAACAAGGTTCTTTTCATTAAAAAGGATTTATCAAAAATATTGTTACTTGTCATCAAAAGGGGGAATTCATCAGTAAAACAAATTCGAAATAAGTTAATTGGGATTTGTCATAGTTTAAATATATATCCCAGACAACAAAAAACGAGTTTACGGATATACACACATTAGAGCGGCATTAACACCTCTGATGGTGACGGTTAAAACTTTGATTCGATTTTCAAAAAAGATAAATAAAAAGAAAAATTATAAAAAGAAAAATGTAAATGTCAAATCGAATCAAAATTCGAAGCCGTATTTTTAAATAGCGAGGCAGAATCCCTTTCGCAAGCTGTCAATTTAAAACTCACTGCCTCCTGGCTCTTGGCGTCCAAATCTTTACGCTCCTTAAACGTACCACCCAGCAGGCGTTGGATCTAAATAAATGCATCGCAGAAAAAAACATTCAAAAAAACAAAAAAAAAATGAGAAAAAGTAAATAAATATATACAATAACTTCTTGGTTCTTTGTCTCATAAAGACTTTCTAACATGCTGTGCTATTTTAGCATCTACTGAAATCTGTGTTTTTTGTGCATTATTCAATTATCCACCATATTAGTAGAATTCACATTATTGCAACGATTACCATGGTTTTCAGAAGAAAAAAAAAGTAAATTTCAGTTCAAATACAATAATGTGAATTGTTTCAAAGATTTGCTTTGGCGAAATACTAATTGCTATGTGAGATTCAGTTTTTGCTAGTTTCTTCTGTACTGCTCCTGGGGAAATACTTATCGTCACTCCTTCCATCTTTCACGAGGTCGCACGCACTCCCTTCTAATTCAAGGGTATTTTAAAGTAATTAACCGATTTCCAAAAAAGAAGGTGGTTCTCAAATCGCCTGATTTTTTTTTTTTAAGAAAATATTGTTTCGAAGCCATTCAAAGTTTTAATAAAAAAAACTGTTATCAAACACTTCAAGTCTTAATTGGATAGGTGCAACAATAATTTTGTCTCAAGATTTTATACCCTGTAGTCTTGGTCGGAGTTTTGTATTTATTCAAATAGGTGTACATCCCTATTTTTTAATTAGAACAAAAAAAAAATGGGGCTGTTTCAGTATCCGTTGCTGATCATATTTGTGTAGTCAAATGTAAAAAAAAACGGAATCCCAAAATTGTCCACAAAAAATTGTCATAATTGATAAACTCAAAATTAAATCAATCATTCATAACAATTGTTACTAAAAATACTACGCGCAGTGTTTAACTAATAAATAATCAATAGCCTGTACAATATTTCCATAAATTGAGTGCCATTTTGGGATATAAACAAACGCTAATAATTTTGCTATTTATGAATATAATTTTTTGAGACTTCGCTTAAATAATAACCAGAGAATTTCTAGTAAGCCCTTTAAGTATTTTGTACTAATGAAAAATTACTGGTGTATACTCGTACCTTCCCCATGTTTCAGTAAGTTACGGTTTTAACCCTCCACCGGACACCAGTTAGTTACAAACATAAGTTCTAATAATATCTAACAAAATAATTCCGCGACCGCAAATCTTCCTCTACGTTGTTATAATCTAAGACGTTGTGCTTTAGCGGCCATATAGCTTGTGCTAATTTTTGTATAGTACGCCTACCGTATGGTGCAAGTGGCAGCGGGAAGCGATTATCAAAATATTTGGCTAACAAAAAAAAATAAGCTGGGAAACTAGTTTGATTTTTTAAATATAAAATAATGGGTTCCTTTTTCTCGTAGAAACAAATAAAGCTGAATGTAGTCATATATTTTGCTATAACGAATTTGTTATTGGAAATTGTTTTACGAATAATTTCATAAAGTCCAAATATGGAATGAGTATCTATTAATATCACCTTCAAATTATCTTATTGGCAAAGGTCTGTTTTCGCGAATATTCGCAGTCGCCCCCATATTTATTTATTTATTTAGTACATGGAGGACTTACAGCCAATAAAACCAGACAAAAAAGAAAGAATATGGATTGCCACCAAGTGGCAATTGGGAATAAAATTCTCAGTTGCCACCGGATGGCGACTGGGAAGTTATTGCCTCTACTTGAAATGTTGCACACTGCGGCATAAGTCGACAAACCGCCTAATCTCTATCGGTCTTACAGCCGGTCAGACTTTTCCGACGATAAAGAGGCGTGGGGCGACCGGGAATATTCGTCTTTTCGTGCAGAAAAGACGTTTTCGTTTTTAGATCTATTTTTTCAAAGCCTTTACGTCAGTTTGTCTCTGGGTAAAGTCAATAGGTATCCTATTGTCTCCTACTTTACTACACTTCATTTACGGCAACTAGGCTAGGACCTAGTCAAGTAGTTCTCATTTGAAATCGCTCCCCGCTCGTCCCTGACACCGCTCCTCATATGCACTATACTCACGACTAGAAATTCGTTCTTATCGACTCGCTGGTTGCCATCGGTATCGAACATGTTGAACGCGATACGGAAGCCTGAAGCCGGCTCTGAAATACGAAATTATGTGTTACAGATACCTCGCAGACGTGCTTACAGTGTTAAGAATAAATGAGGGCTTTGTAAACAAATTACTAGTGTTTTTATATGGGAACTTCAGAATTATTTTTGGAAGAGTAAGTTTATCATTTGTGAAGAAATAGGTCAGATGATCGATAAGAGTATATAGAGTGAATTTTTCAAGTGGACACAAATGACCAAATCAAAAACTGCAAAATACGTTATTAGGAATTGTATTATTAAATTGTATAGTACTTACTCGTTAAAATAGAGAGCAGAAACAGATACTCCGTATAGGAGATGATGCCTGAAAAACAGAAAGAATTATTGCTTTTTTTTTAATTGGATTCATATTTGAATTTTGCATGTAAGTCCTCCGATAAAGCTTGTTTACATTAAATACCCACTCAACTGTCAAAAACGCACGCGCGTCAATCGCCACCCGTCCCGCGATGACACTTTCACTATTTCTAACGACCGCGCGAGACCACCTCAACAAAAACGCTTACTAGGTACTCAAAAACTTCTATAACTATATTGGATTAAAAAATACCTACGAAAAGCTAAAAGAACCCAGAATTTAATCAATCTAAAATTAAAGTGTCCAGATAACTAAAGAAGGGTGAAAATAAATGTAGAAGTCGGCAAAATGCAAAAAAAATTATCGTATTTCTATTTTATTTTGAGTCGTACGAAAAAATTATGATAGTTACCGAAACAATTCTTATATATTCTAATAGGCCATAATATACCCTTTAAAATGACACCAGAATCTTACTATAAATGTCTAGCTTCCTATTAGAAAAATATTTACAAAACCAAGTAGTCTAATAAAACATAAATCTATTTTCCGGGCGAATTCACACATGAAAATGTGCAAAGATGGCCGCCCGCCCTAAGGCGTGGACACACGACGGGGTTATTTAATGAAACACAAGTTTTTTTTTATACATACACGTTTGTGTATTTTAATACTTTTTGTAATAAACATTTTTTTAAATGGTTAAATATCATTGTAAGAGTATAAAATATGAACATGTATAACTAAAAAAATATCCACATAGAAATCAACAAAAAGAAAATTAGCCGCGTACATTTTGTCGAGTTGTGTAAACATAAATGTTGATTTTTTTGTCAGGAATATTTTTTTAGTAAATGATAAATTATTTTGTGAATTGGTTAAATAAACACTTTTACAAGTCAATATTTGTTTTTTATCAGGTATATTTTTGTAATAATGATAAATTATTTTGTAAATTGGTTAATTATACATTTTCAGAAATCAGAAACGTTTAAAAAAAATAGAAAATAGACAATTACAGGCACTTTTGAATTGTCTTTAAAAAAAAAGTGAAGCTAAATTGCACGTTCCAAAGCGTAGATCTATATGGAGAAGAATGTACAAGAAACTCTGTGGACACTCTTTTTAAATCATATTATGAGTTACATAAACCTTGGTTACATATTTCTTGTCGCTTCTAATATGTGAGCACAATGTACATAGTTCAGTAATAATAATATATAATTTAAAAAAAAAACGAATAAAAAAAATTAACTTAAAAAAATTAAATAGTGGGAACATTAAAAGGATTATCTTTATGCTGACTGACTGGATCGACCAGTCAGTCAGCCATAAACAAGGACAGATACCGTGACTGACTGTCACGGTATCTGTCCTTGTTTATGGTACGCCCTAAAGCAGTGCTCTATGCACAGGCTGACATTGCACTGGATGCACTTCCACGTCGTCCGTGTCTGCCTTTTTAAACGTGCACACATTACACAACGTGCTTTTTTTATACCGGACCGCATTGGGAAGTGGTCGTGGTCTACGTGCGGTCGGTCGCGTGTCTGTTTCGTCAACTGTCCTTGTCCAGTCCTACTAGTGTAAAGGCGAGGTTCAGTTGTCAAGTCAATGCGTCGATGGATTTTTAGAAGACTTTCTGTCAGTTTGATTCTGAACTGCCTATGTGACATATTCGGGTGCACCGAGGAAAATATCACATAGGCGTTGAACACTGCCGTGTTCACCAACCTACAGAAAGTCTTCTTGTACCACACCCTGTTTCTAGTTCGTTCCATGGGCTGAGCAGATAGAAATTGGTCTTTTCTATCTACTCCGCCCATGGACTTATTGTAGTCCAGTACTATTTTGGGTTTATATGTCAGTCTGTTGTATTTATTTTGTTGTCCAGCTTGTAAATGATGGTACGTAGAGATCATGCTAACCAAATTAGCGTCTCTCCATACCATCAGAGACAAGTCTGGAGTATAGGTCGTCACCACCTCGCCTTGTCGAAGGTCGGATTTGGTCAGCGTCTTAAGAG